>JBBPFI010000006.1:0-1200000 GCA_037974965.1 Dacryopinax spathularia
CAAGCATGCATTTATTGGGTTTCCATGGATGGGGCATTACTTTCACGTTGGAATATGCCAAAATCGCCTCTGCGGCTTTGCTTTCCGGCATAAGGATGAAGCAATGAGAAGACGCCCGGGTGTGCCATCCTCTTCTGTCTTCGAGCGACGGATGAAGCAGTTTCGCACATTCCTATGTCATGCTCTCAGCACCATGCAACAACACTCGATTTTCTGTGAAGATGAGTTTGCCTTCATGGATGAGAGTGTATCATCATATCTGTGGGTTCGATTAGTGACATCAGAGAGCTGTGCTAACCTAAACGCAGGGAATTGGGAGAAGTGCACCTTGATCTCCATCAGCTACGGTTGCTGAATGAAACTTGGATCGCACGCTATCAGAGCTGGGCCAGACGTGCACCATGGCGTGATTCTGACAACTATTTTGGAGATTTTGAGCCATTTCTCGTCATCCTGAAATATGGCCAAAACGTTGAGGTTGAGCTCACGCGTGAATCTTGGGAGAAAATGCAAGTATTATGGGAATCAAAGTACAGTATGGAGAAGATTGGACGGTTCACTGTTGCCCTTGCGGTGGTTCAGGAGTAAGTGGGGCCGTTCTGGTCCGAGCCGCACCAGTGAACCCCTGTTCTGATTCCTCAAACAGGGCCACCGATAGTGAAGGACGTCCCATTGGGATTGTAGCGGACAGCCAACGGTTTATGAAGCAATTCGAGCAGCGAAATGGCCTCCCGCGCAAAGTCAAGATGTTTCCACTTGCATTTACAAAAACAGCTTGCAACATTCAGTCAGATACGCTGCCAAACTTTTTGGCTACCGACTTGGAGGTCATCAATAGCAAAGTGCTGGGGGAAGAGGCTGGTAACAGTCCAGTACCGGTTCGTGCAGCCAGCTATCAGATCTATGCTTGTCCCAAGATCAAGCTTCGAGCAACCGCACAGAACCGGAATGATCTACGGCTGGGCCGCACCACCGCAGCTGCTGTGGGCTTTGGCCAAAATGGTGCCAAAGGCCTGGCTGCACGGCAGCTCATGAACCGAATTAACCGCAAAACACCGTATTGGCGTGTCGCAGAGCGATTGCTGAATGGAGACACCTTGATAGGCGTCCGATCGGAGTCAGAGTATGTCATGTTCCCGCATCTTTTCCCTCAAGCCAAGCGAAACATCAAGTGAGCACTGTGTTTATACTGCGTGTCACGGCCCTATACTGACACATTCACAGAGGCATTGTTGGGGTATTGAGCACAATTGCCCTGGCTTATTTCAAACAAGCAGGTGCTTTTAGGGATGGTTTATTGCCATTCCGGTATGGAGTATGTGTGTCTGCTTTGCCTGCCTGCTATTGCTGATGTTGGCCTGAAAGATATGGCCAAAATTGATGCTCTCATCGGCTTACATATGGAACGTTACACTTGAGCGGCTGTGGAGTGATCTCCTGGAACAAAGTAATCATGGTATTCATCCTGCACGTTGGACTGTGGTGGAAGCCATTTCCATTTGTGAACGTAACATCATCCTTGCACAGTCTGGGAACCAAATCGTGATGGATGGTCAAGTGTACCTTGCATCCGGCATGCGAGAGCAGTTTCGCCTCACCGGCTTCCCAACAACCACTGAAGAGTTCTGGCCTTGCGATAAGGTCCATAGCCGCATGTCAATTGCTGCCAATATGTGGCCACAACGTCGTGATGGCTCCGGTTTCCCACTTCTTGGATATTGGGCAGCTCTGAAGAATTGGGGTGTCACTACTGCTGAAGTGAGTCTGGATGCAATATGGAATTGTCAATGACTGACACTCCAGCAGGAATATGTGCAGAGGGCAACATTGCAGCTTGTAATGGATCGGCTCTACAACACGACCAAAGATACCCCTCTCAACCGCCGCAATGTAGCCTGCAAACAGGTTATTCAGGGGTTACTGGCTGAAATCAAGCCTCACATCTTGGCCCGGGGTTCAGCGCAACTTCGGCGGCTGAAACGAGCTGCAGAAGGTCAGCGTGATCTGACACCAGATGAAGCACTGGCAAGGGCAGCCATGTTTGAGCGGCAACTGCAAGCATTGAAACGGTGGAGTGAAGAACCAGGTGGCTGGGACCGCAAGCAAGGTCACCGTGCTATCCTGCTTGCATTGGGCACTGGAACACCCGCGCAGCCCAGCTTCCCATGGTCAGAAGCATCCAAAACGATTGCGATCAGCACCATAACTGGCAACCTCTGGCGTCAAGCAAAAGAACTGGATCCTCCTGGGGTACCGGTCACATCACCGCATAGTCCTGCAGTGCGAACATTGCGTGCTGCAATTACAATGTTGGAACCACAACATGCCACTGCACTCAGTGGGGACTTCAGCACATGGATCCGCAAAGGTCTCGAACGTGCTTTTGCTGATGAGCATGTTGATCTTCTACCATGGGCAATCAGCGGGGCATACCCAAACCCAAGACACTGGGTGCGCGTAACCTACCAGTCTGAGCCTGGTCCAAGGAAAGCAACTGTCAAAGAAGATGAAGAAGATTCAGAACCAGAGGATCCAGAAGAAGCACTTGAAGCACATGCTGAACGTCAACAGCGCCTTGACATGGAATCGGGTGAAGAATGGTTTGCACAAGACCCGATGAATCTCAACTTCTACTCAATTGCACTTCACCGTACACGATTGTCAGAAGAGATGCGTGAAGGAATCAGCAATCTGTGTAGCGGCAAAGGGGTTCAAGCGCAAGGCATGGATTATGCAAAGGCATTCACATTGATTCGCAAAGTGCTTGAAGACAATCTGGAAGACCCGGTGCATCAATTGTTCATCTTTCTTGCAACCCTTTTGGCACGCATTCATCCTAACTATCACTACGAAAAACCAACTCCCGCTGCAAAGGCCAACTGCACGACACCCTTTCAGGTCCGCATCGAACAAAACCGGTTGGTCGTCAAAGATGACATGGAAAGTGCAGCCAAACGAAAGCGTCGCAAAGGTCAAACGAAAATTGGTCCTATCATTTCAATTTTTTTGCTCTATTGTGTTTATCGGCATCACAACATGGAGCATCTGATTCTCAAGAAAACCAAGGTGCCCTTGGATCACTTCAAAGAAAAGGTTCATTGTGAGTACAGTTGTTTATAGCAATGATATATGTCCACTGACACTTTTCATTACAGCAAACAAAGGCCTTAGCTTACCTCTTTTCTGCAACCTTGGTCTTTATCAAGTGATTGGCACCGACACTCGCTTGCTCTCAGGTGGCTGTCCTGAGGCAGGGAACTATCGATTCAAGACCCGTGATGATCTATTAGAGGATTGGTTGATGCTGCAGCGTCTTTGGTCTGCTGCAGACTATGCAAGGGTATTGGAAGAGCTACTGGGAACAAAGGAAATGCAACGGTACCAGGCACGAAACTTACTTCGACCGCCTCCAAGCTCGTTTTCAGCCACTGCTGTCACTTTGGCAGATACTCGTGAAGCCACAGCAGTTCCTTCAGGCTCATCAAAACGCAAACAATCCGAGGCAGAGCTCTTATCAAGGATTGCAGCTGAGAAGCGACGGAGGGGATTTGGGTCAACTGCAAACTCGGCGTGGTGAATTAGATTAACGGTTTCTTGTCGAAGTACTACCTTCAACATGATGTACTTCATACTGCTGCTTCAACAGTCAGCATAGCACATGTTCAACCAATGTAGCAGGATACCTTCAGAAGACGTGCTGAAACAATATAGATACATGCAGATAAAAAGGTTACCATGAGCTTCAAGTGTACCAAGTGGGGCAGTTCTGAAGCGAGAGTCACCAGTTGATGTGTCGGCTGATAGCATGATTGCCAGTGCAATTGCCCTGGTTTACTTGGTGGGGCCGTTCGCGCCAGAACGCCACCACCACCCCTTGGTGGGGCTGTTCGCGCCAGAACGCCACCACCACCCCTTGGTGGGGCCGTTCGCGCCAGAACGACACCACCACCCCTTGGTGGGGCCGTTCGCGCCAGAACGACACCACCATCCCTTGGTGGGGCCGTTCGCGCCAGAACGACACCACTAAGATGCTGGAAGCCACTGTATAAACCCATACATTTATGCAAACCCAACCCGAACCCACTGTAATATACCTATAGATGAGAACATTAGCTTGGGCCAGTGCTGTAGAAGACACATTAGATATGATTTGCAAGGCAGCCAAAACTACATACTCCATGCCGAAAGGGCATCAGCCCGGCTCGAAACTCGTCCCCTTGTGTCCAGTACAGGCCCGTAAAATCCTTGAGTATTTCCAAAAATGCGCTGCCTTCCAATGAATATATGACTACCAGGTGATGAGAAACCACATACGCAGCATTACGCTTTGCGGGTGGGAACTTGTCTGGAAAGAAAAGGTACTCCGGTTCAGAGCGGACACCAATGAGGTTATCACCATTCAGAACACGGCTGGCAGTACGTTCGAAAGGGTTACGTCGGGTTATGCGTTGGAACAGGTTATGAGCCACAGATTGCTTGGGCCCTCCAATGCCACAGCCAACAAGTGCAGCAGTCATCATTCCCATGCGCAACTCACGTTTGGTACGTGCAGTTGGACGAAGCTTGATCTTAGTGCAGTTATAGATCTGATAGCTGACACCTTCAACTGCTCGAAGCTGTCCGGCAGGAATGCCTTGGTCTGCGGCTAATGCATTATTGGCTGTCTTGAGCGCCTCAAGTAAGAAGTTTGGGAGAGTGTCTGCTTGAATGTTTGCTGCTGTTTTAGTAAAGGCCAATGGGAAGATCCGAGTTTTGCGTATGGTGCCATTCTGATTCTTGAAATGATTGAGGAATCGGTTTGCATGAGCAACAACGCCCAAAAGACGACCCTGGTTATCAAGTGCCCTGTTTTTTGATAAGCATGGTTCCAGCGAGTTTGAACATCCAACATTGGATGTTCAAACTGGTGCAAGTGGTATTACTCACTCTTGCACCATGGCAAGCGCAACCACAAAACGCCCAATTCGCGTGAAGTCATACTTTGCGTCCCATACCTCTTGCAAGGCCCCAAAGCCGAGATTATCGGGAGGAATTTCAGCATTCTGGCCGTACTTGAGCACAATAGAGAATGGCTCGAATTTGGAAAAGTAGTCGTCTTCAGCAATCCATGGCGCATGGGATGCCCATTCGTTATAATCAGCAATGAACTCGCGGTTAAGTCGGGCCAACTGTTCAATATCGACAGCAATGGTTGGAACTTCTCTGTCATAAGATTAATCTAGGCCTGAAATGGAGCAATAGGAGGCAAAGCTTACCGATATTCCGTCATATCCTCATCACTATATGCATAGGGATCATCGATGGCAATAGGCCATTCACCTTGTGCCGACAGGCGTGAAGCCAAGAAGCCACGAAACTGCTGCATGCGGCGGAGGTAGATCATATCATCAGGGACTTGTGGGCGAAGACGCGCAATCGGATCCTTATGCCGGAATGCAAACCCGCATGCTCGCCCTTGTGAAGTGCCCAGATAAAACCAATGGCGCTCCCATGGAAAGCCGATAAACGCGTGTTTATCGCGGAGCTGCTTGCGATATTGTTGTGTTTCGATGGTGAGCCACACTTCATCGCTTACTGTGCCACGAGGGGGTATGAATGCATCAAGATTGGGCTGAGCTGAAACAGCACCAATACAGTCGATGAAAAGCCGAGGATTGAGCCATGTTACTTCTTCTTCCCATTCTTCTACTTTATAAACCGCAGGAGCACCGTCTTGAAGCAAATCGATCGAGATGTTCTGAGTCCGAAAGAACTCTGCTTCAGAGGCAGTGCCGTTATCGAATTCGGCATGGAAAACATCGGCAGCGAGAGGAAGTTCGGCTTTTGCGGGTAATAGACCTTCGCGAGCATTCTCGAAGTATTCACCCTGAGCTTGATCCACCGCATAGGCAATGTCTACAAGCCGAGGATCGATATCATCATAAGCCGGTACGTGATCGATATCCGCTGTAGGTTCTTCTTCTTCTTCACCAGGCTCGTGCTCTGGCTCGTGTTCCGAATCATGGAGAGCCATTGCATCGTCCATGCTAGGAAGGTCCTCTGAAGAAGATCGGACACGTTGACGTAAGTCACGTGCTCGCGCACGTGCCTCAGCTTCAGAGTCATAATGCAAGTCACCAGGGGGGCTGTCTGAGTCCGAGGTATTGCTGTCCGAGTCCCAAATATGCGCAGATGTGTCAGGAGTCGAGTTTGCATGTCTAGCAGATGAATGGTGACAGCGTGGAGGCATGTTGCAAGGCAGAGAGAGAAAGGAAAGAGAGATGAGCATAGTCAACTCATGCAACTGATATACCTGTTGACTGCGCTGTGGCTGATAGGTGCTGTATAGCTTCACACAAAGATATGCACCCACTTTTCTGCAATTTCATGCCGAGGTTTCTCCGGCCACATTGCGACTAAGCACATGTATGAACAGGACATGTTGGAGGAGTAAAGACAGTAAGTTAGAGTTGGCCCAAGAAAGATGCATACTTCTAAGCCAGTATTTGGGCATTGACAAGATCACTTGCTGCCACTGGCCTTACCAAAGGGGTTCTGGTTGGAAGCAGGCACTCTGCCAACCAAACCAGCAACTCTCTTTCTCTCCTTCTCCTCATCAGCAGCCTTCTTCTTTCTCTCCTTCTCTTCCTCAGCTGCTTGCTTCTTCCTCTTGGCTTCCTCCTCCTTCCTCTTCTTGTTCTCTTCATTGGCCAAGACCCTAGCATTCTTCTTGGGAGAGGTCTCAGGGAGGTTGGCCTCAGTTGCAGTCCTCTTATTCCCTTGCCCAGCCACAGGCATGAGTTGTGAGGCAGAGGGATCAGGAGATCCTAGAATAAGAAGCCAGACATCAGTTTGAACATCCAACAGTATTTGTTCAAAGTGAGCTCACCAGAGATATGAGAGCGATTCTCCATATCCTGATCATCATTGGACTCAGGCTCAGGAGACACAGTCTCCCTTGACCTCTGAGTGAAGTCAGCCATTTGGAAAAGATCTTCCATCTGGACAGGAGCCAGAGTCTGCCTCTCCTTTCCCTTATTCTCCCTCTTCAACTTTTCCTCCAGCTCCTTCTGCTGCTTCTCCTCATACAGTCTCTCCTTCTCCTTGTCTGCCTTCTCCTTTTCCTCCCTCTCTTGCTTCCTGGCCTGGCTCCTAGCCTGGCTTAAGTCTTGCTGCTCTCTGATATCCACCTTTGAGGTGATCTGCTTCCTCTTGAAGTAGTCCACCAGGATATTATGAGCAGAAGCTGCCAGCTTCTCCTCCAAGAACTCCTTCATCTCCTCATCCTCTACATCAGCAGTCATCAAGACCACCTTAGGAGCCACTTGCTTCTCCGCTTCTACCCTCTTATCATGCCAGGTGGCATTCAAGCCATCCACATCTAGCTCTTTCCCCACAGGCCTGGTGTCTCTAGTCACCTTATCCTCTTCCTTGGTGTACTGAGTATTCTTCAACCCAGAGGTCCAGTCTGCTTTCCCTTCTTCAGGCTCTTGAGTAATGAAGGTGAGAGGCAGGATATCCTCATCCTTCTTGAGCTCTTGAAGCATCTCCCTCCAGTTCTTGTTCCTCAGGAGGTTGGGAATAAACTTTTCCATGTAGAAGGTTTGGGTGAGGACTTCTTCCACAAAGGGATTGACAGAAGAAGCATAGATCTTTGGGGGCATGCCCACAGAAATCACAGCCATGTTGAGGTTGAGGACCAGCTGGTCAATGATAGCTTGATCCTTCCGGTTGGGGCCTTGAGGAGGTGCAGGAGCTTTTTTCTCCAGAACAGAGAGGAAATACTTCTGCATCTCAGGAAGGAAAGGCTTGGAGAGGTCCTTGGGAATGGCAGAAGTGGTGAAGGAAGTGGAGAGCTTGCACTCAGCCAGGCTGCTCTTGAGATCCTTCTGCAGCTGCTTGAACTTGAGGAACTGGGAGTGGGCATTGATGTTCTTCAAGACAGTCTCCAAGTAGGTATCTTGAACCTCTTGAGACACCTTCATCTTGTATAGGATTTTGCCAACAGCCCATTCAGAAATGTCCAGTGGCTCCTGGAACTTCTTCTGGTTCAGGTTGAAGAACATGTCCTTCATTCTGCCCTTGCCAGATTGCTTAGAGGAGGTAGATCCCCTCATAAAGCTGATAGGATTGATAGCTGCCCCAATCTACAGAAAACGAGTCAGCTATAGGTACCAGAGTGTTAGTTTAAACAAACAAGGTTGGATGTTCAAACTGGTACCAGGACCAGTTTGAACAAACAAGGTTGAATGTTCTTTGTCAGTAGAGCAGACTTACCAGCTGAAAGCATTCCTTGACAGATTCCCACTTGGCCAGGTCCTTGGAGTACACTTCAGGTGTAGCCAGCCAAAGGGAAGGATGCTTTTGAAACCAGGGCCTCAACTTCTCATCCACCCATTGCTTGATTAGCAGAACATGGCTCTGCAGGATAGGAGGCCGCTCATCCTCTACTTTGGCATCCGTCTTAGGCTTCCATGGTTTATGGTAGGCCTGAAGAACAGCTTCAGCAGTAAAGTCTCCAATGGAGGAGTCCTTAGTGCATCTGCCCAGGTAGGGCTTGCCATCCATCACCAGTTGGGCATTAGCCAGGCCTGGTTTAGAGCAGCATACAGATGAGGGCTTTGCAGCCAGTGCATGCTAGTGGTTTGCAGAATGTGGTTCTGCATATTCCACATATCTTCATCTTCCAGGAAGTCACAGATCCTGGTGAGCAACAGCTCAGCAATCTATAGAAGCATTAGCCTAAACTCAGTCAAGCAGAAATCAGCACTCACAGACTGTACTTCAGTGTTGAAGTACTTGTAGATGGTCAAAGAATCCTTGACCCCCTTGTACAGCTCCTTCTCAAAGGCCCTCTCCCAGCAGCCCCTGAACCTCTCATCTCTAAAGGCCAGCTTGACAGGCCCTTTAAGCTGGGTGTCTATCAAGGCCTCCCTGGTTGGGCCTTCAGGCATTTCCTTGAGGTAGGAGCAGGCATTGAGCCACTGGATGGCAGGGGTGGGATCGATATGTGCATGCTGCACATTGGTGGTGAGCTTGGCCAGCAGGAACTTGTTCTCCTCAGCCATGATGTCCTCTACTTTATATCAACAAAGAGCTCTTGTAGGCCAGATAAAGGACTCACCAGAAGCATAGATCTCACAGTACCAGTGAGCCTCCTTCTTTGCCTCCTCAGAATCCTCCTTCCATCCCTTCTGAAGGATCCACTCCCAGAGAGCCACCCATCTGTGATGTCCATTGAGCACAATCACCAGATTCCAGTCCTTGAAGCAGGCAAAGAGCTGCCACTTGTTGGGTTCCTTGAGGAAGTCCTGGCTCTTCCACACATCCAGGTTGCTGATGTTGCTCCTGGGAGTGCAGATGATGATGGGGGAGTCACCCCTCTTGGGGCCCAGAGGGCCAAAGTCTGTGAGCAGGGTGGTGATGCTCTTCTTCAAGACTTTCCTCTCTTGCTTGGTGTACCAGATAGGGTGGGGTTCCTGGTGGGGAATCTGTACTTTGGCTTTACCAAGGGCCAGATGGCTCCTCAGCTCATACACAAAGGACATCTTGTCTACCTCAGACATGTTTTCCCACCCCACCTTTGCAGAGGCAGGCAGCCAGGAGGGAGCAGGCTCAGGCTTAGAAGCAGCAGGTGCCTAAACAGATGTCAGCAGCTGTTTGAACAAACAAAGTTGGTTGTTGAAACTCAGACAGGCAAAGGAATGGAGTTTAGAAGGCTAAACAACAAATGCTAACCAGCAGCTGTTTGAACAAACAAGGTTGGATGTTCAAACAACAGCAACAACCCCTTTGCCTTAGAGAAATAAAAGTGAAGGGTTTATCCCAAGGAATGAAGCACCATAGCGAGATATAGAAGACAACCAGCTATCCTTGGACGGCTGGCTGTTTGAACAACCAATGTTTTTTGTTTAAACTACTCACCATGGCAGTATTCAGTATTATGTAATCAAATTCCCAATCGGGAAGGTGGTGGTATGAGAAAGAGATGCAAGTCAGGGTCCTGAGTTTGAACACGCAATAATAATGGATGCAAACTAGAACTGTACAGTACCAACTGAGAATCAGGGTCCTATTGCCTGTTTAAACATCTAATATTATTTGTTAAAACATCGTATCTTGCGCAGATAATAGGGAACGTATATTCCGCTTATACGTATCGCTATACTATCCTGTGGCATGTATGATATGTGAGCATATGTCACATATCCTAATTATAGCTAGCCCTGACCCTAACCTGTGCAGCGAACCTACTTAGATGTAGAATAAAGCTCATTGGGGGTGATAGCATCTCTGAAGCCCAGAAGAGCGCATGAAGCGGGAGTAAGCAAATATCCTTTCAGGCAGGGGACAAAACCGAGATTGGGATACCTGAAACGCCCCGGCCGGCGAGCCAAGGCCAGAACGTCAAGTCTCATAACATGCAATGAAGGGTCAGCGTCGAGACGGAAAGGCGATGATGAAGACTGGCAAGCGCTGTTTCAGCAATAGGCCGTCGCGTAGTCCATTTCCATGGAAGACGTTCTCCGCCCTCTCAGGCGGTGCTGGTGCACCACCGCGCAGTGCTGTACGGATTGCTTGAGGGTCGGACAGTAGGCTCGTCGTGTGGAGGCTGCAAGGTGCCGATCAAGCAAGGTGCTTACCTTGGCTCGTCCGCAAGATGGTCGTCCCAATCTCCTGTCCACCAATCGCCCTTGGTTGGCCGAACCCAGAACAGGATGTTCTCCATGTGATAGTTGTATTCTTCTCTATACCCGTCTTCATTGAACGGGACGTGACGGTACCATCTGCTGGACCACCCCGTCAAAACACAAGCGATCTTGGAATCGGACGTGTAAGGTGGGGGAGTGTGAGGCAGGAGCGGACGTGCTTACAGCAGACAAAGCCGTAGCTAGGGCGGTTCGGCCGACGGCGTGAAAATAACCATTGTTCTGGCGGCCGGGACAGTAGACCGTCGAGAAGAGAATAGCCCACAGCACCTCCTTCACTATGTCCGAGTTGTACAGCCGGGCAGCAGTAGGCTGGGCATCTTTCATGAGCCATTATTATGGAGGATACATCCTGCTCACCGTGCTCATCTTATCGGGTCCAATAGCAAAGTAGGAAGGTCCCGTCCTTGCACTGAGTTGGCTCACCAGGTCCGAGATCTCGTGCGCGTGGTCCAGGACATTATTGAGGAGTACCTTCTTGACCTGCGCTTCCGTCATGAGTCGGATGGAGCGCCGAAAATGCAGAATGTCGTCATGCAACTGCAGGGGTCGTCAGCGCGAGGCACGGCGTTGTGGCAGGTTGTCTGGATACGTGCCAGCTTGTATAAGCCATAGAAACGGTTCCCAGTCAAAACGACCTTTCCCTCTTTGGTAGCGAACTCAGAGAACGTCTCGACCGTCTCTTCATACCACGGGCGCTCCGTATCTGGATCAGGAAAGAAGTCTTCCGTCAGGTGAAGGACTTGGATATGACGCCGGATCCTGTTGATGGTAGCACGCTCTGCCCTTGTGTAGTGAGACAGACAATGACTGAGGGTAGAGCTTCTGATGTGACGTTGCCGATATTGTTCAATCTCGTCCTCCTCAATAGCTTCTTCGGCCCATTGCATAAGCCTCTCCGGCTCCTCCCAAGCCTCCGGATCGTCTACCCCATCCTCCTCGGTGTATCTCGCATGCAAGAGGGACACCGAATCCGACACGGGCAGTGCGGCAGAGACAGCGTGCTCATTATCGGGATCGTCGTCCAGAGGCCCACTGTCGGAGAGGGGCATCAACGGAGAGCTGGATATCTGTGAGGCAAGGTCAGTCTGGAGATGAGAGCAGGATATATGCGCATGCAGTCCGTTATAGACTCGTATGATGCGCATATACACACTCCGCCATTGACACATGATGCACATACCGAACGGAGAGCGAGATGGCGGGAAGAGGGATCCTCATCTGTCTCATCGGTCCCTGCTGATCTCATCAGTTTTGACTGCTCCCGGACGATAAGTGCAGGCAAAGTCGCATCTGCAGGAGGCATTATCCGGATTGTCCTCCCCTTGCCTTGGTCCACATGCCGACTGCGTTGAACGTTCCTCGATAAACTCAATCACAGGAAGGTCACTTCCACAGGCTCTGTTAAATGCCTGCCGGCCGGGTATAGAACAACATGGGACACATTCCGTGGGTGGTGACGGACGGGCAGGTATGGGTCATTTCCTGCTTGGGCAGGCAAGTAACTCCCGCGACGTTTCGCGTTCTGCCATGACGCATCGCCGGGCGCGGCAATCAGGGGCCCGGGGCACTCAGGGCGGCGGGGTGCATCCGTGCATCCGAACGCCTGCCATATTTCGGATGCATGCGAGGCTCCAAAAGGCCAATCGATTTGCGTCCGCTCATTCCACAGCGCCTAGTTACTGCCCATTTGACAGCATCAGCTTGTTCCAATCCATGGCAGATGTCATGCGTCCTATCGTACCGCTTCCAGCTCTTTGCTGTGAGCCGTTCGTTCAGCAATACTTGTCCGCTTTGCTAGACTATGCGACGCCGTGCGAACGCGTTGAAGATTTGCTTTACTCGACGCCCTCCATTCGCCAAAAACATCCAGCACCTGGTTTCACACGAATACGCTTCCTCATGGTACCGATCCACCAATTCGATGCAGTTATTCCACGACTGCTGCAGGATAGTGAACCACCACGCCGCTTCACAGACGCGGGAAACCAATTCAGACGGCCAGCAAGTATCGCCGTGGCATACGACGAGACCATCGTTATTTTGCGGAAGGATGATGTCGAGCTGGGATTTGTCTACAAAAATAGTCAAGACGGGCATGGGAGCCCGAATATCCTTTGCCACCTATTCCAGCCAGATCATGATGCAGAAGGTCGTGATGTGCTAGGTGTGGAAGACATTATACGGCTCGTCAAGCATTACGGCGTGCCCTCTTGTATCTCGCGATGATGTGTACTGCTGAAACGTCATTGAGCACGGCTTAACACAAAACGAGCAGCGTTTTCGCTATACCCGGGGCCTTATGGAACCACGACAAGGAAGTGGATGCCATGGAGCTGTGCTCCCTGAAGGGCTTTCCCTCTCTCCTCCGATCCCTACACAGCGTGACTCGGCCCATTCTCCTTGCTAATATGCATTACGATGCGCTAATCTCTCCCTCGAGTGAGTTTGTTCAAGGTGGGTAATGAGCGGGTCTGACACCCAATAGGTGGATATGAATCCAAATATGATATATACCTATCCCCAGCGACATCATTGGAGCACATTAACTTCCTCCTCGATGAAGCCCACCACGCAAACCAAGAACAAATCGTCACAACGAGATATCGCAACTTTGTCCTCACCTTCAACCTTCATCGGTACACAGCTCGATCACTTCTCTCGCTAATGTCTGGTTGGCGGATTGCATCGCCTAATTCCGGCTCCATGCGAACAGTAACGGTGGGCTACTCTGACGATTATGGAGTGTAGCTATTGTGTTTGAAAACAGGAACATCGCCGTAGATATATCGCTTGCCGGAATCCTCTCTTGTAGACGCACACGCCTATGTTGCGCAATATCCTGCGTGGATGATGTGGAAGAGCGACCTCATGTGAAATCGCCTGGCGGGTAACCGCTGTGGGTGGGACGCCGCTCTTACTGTGAGGAATGCTCGTCTGGTCCTGCTATTGTCGCTCGCTACGACCCGGGGACATTAAGGGTTTACCTGTGCGGCAAGCTGGGTCGGCCAGGTTGCTTTCTGAGGCACACAACCCCTACTAGAAGATGGACCAATAGCAAACTAGTAATTCAACGGTCTTGCACACCCGGTTCTCTCCAGCATGAGCCCAAATCTTCCAGCCATCGTCGGGAGGGCAAGCTGGCGAACGAAGCCCGGTTCTGATACTACATCATACTGTATACATGTGTTGTTGAAGGTTGCTGCAGCACTGGATATAATGTGTGCTGCTATTACGGAAAGTATGTCAGGGATGGGGCAACCATCCGACTGTACATGGGGGCAAGCCTCACCGGTGCAGCGTCCGATCACGTGCAAAGCGCATCCGTGCATCCGCGGGCGAGGCACGTCCGTCTTGGTGCGACTCCAATTTTACCATAGGAGGATTCTGCTAAACGGCATTGCTACCTCTAGGACAATCTTGCGAGACAGAACTGCGACGGTTGCTTGGGTGCTCATCCTACCAGTGCAGGGTCAAGGCTAAACTGGCTTGAGGTAAGCACACTTGAGTGTGGCGTTGTGCGTCATCTTATACCGCCGTGGACAGTGCGTGATCATGCCACGCCAGAAGCCAAGTTTGGTTGGGGAGAGGGTGCCTCTTGATCCTCGACAGGACTCGTCTCGTTCTGAGTATGTGAAGAGCTGGCGACGAACTACCTCTACTGACAGCGTGGCAAATCCTTTATATATGCAGGCTTGAGGTCGATGCTGGACGGAATCACCAGGGGCATGCAGAAGCTTGTGAGAGAGTTTGGACGGCGAAGCTGTCCGCCTACTCCAGGCTGCGTAGCTTTGAAATCGATATCATTGCAGAGACTGGATCTGCTACTCTACAGGTATTGTATCTTGCCGAACATCCTCTCAGCAGCCACCTGACCTTCGGTAGGTAGACCAGTCATCGGAGCGCTGCAGACCTTGCACAAACCTTGGCCTGCCTTGTCCCACGGAGAAGGGCTGCAGTCAGTGCGTTTGCTGCTTGGCGGAGGGTGTAGATTGTGGTGAGCTCGGTCGTGGGTGGCTTATGCATACTAGCGCTGATGGAACTGTAGTGAGAGACACGCTTAGAGTTGATGCGAATTCTCGAGCAAATCGCTTGACAAAGGAGCTCTTGGAGAAGAATCTAGACAAGAAGCTATACTGCTTCTTGTTTCCAGCGCTACCTGAAGAGATTGGTGAAAGTGAGAGAGAGCTTAGCATCCTGGAGAGTTTATCTGGCAATCTTCGCTGGATACAGGAGCGCCTCTGGACTTCCATTGAACGTGGCAACCTATCGGAAGCCGAGCTCAACGATTGGAAGGACGCTCGGAAGACCGTGCTGCTTATGCGACAGCTGACGAGCGAAATGCAGACTTCAGCAATGGATGGATGATCTGGTCGCCGAGGGCTTGTAGTCCCCAAGCAGATAGCGTTAGACGACGCTGAAGTGTTATAATGCATGCGTAAACATACTGCGTACACCCGAGCGTGCATATATGAACGAAACTTTCCACTTCGAGAATGCATGCACATAGATAATGGACACACGGAACTGGTAGTGTCTCTGCGCTACAGTAGTGGCGGGCGGAGCCACCTCTTTTGATGGGGAGGGAAAGGTGTGTGACAGATAGTCTTACCCCTTGATAACCAACTGGAACCCGATGGCTAAGTGCTACTGAAGGAGAGGAAGGGCCCAAGGGGGAGCGCGGAGTGTCATGACGCTGCGAGTGGCCGTCCTGCATTGTAACGGGAGCACTTCGTAACACGAAGTTGCTCTACCGTTTGCGGCGGTATGATCATGGTGCGGAGAGTAGTCTGAATCGACGGCAAACCTCCTCCCGGAAGGAGGGCAGCTGAGTGCAGGAAATAGGGCAGGGCACTTGCGATAGACAGCATTTTCAGAATACAGGCGGATTAGAGGAGGTAGCGCAGTACACGCCCTAGTACAGTGGAAATAAAGCAGTTGTGGCCAAGCCCTCTGCGGCGAGGTCAAATGCTTGAAGAGCCGACTCCACCAAACGGTCCATCCCCATAGCCTGCGACCCATCCGTGATGCGGTCTACCAGCTTCTTTATTGCCTTGAATCGCAAGGCGCTGTTGTAGGCCAGGTGGGCATGCGGATATCACCCATCACTCTGCTGTAGGCACGTATGCCATGTCAAGCACTGGTGGAGAGGCCCACAAAACCTGGACAACCCAATTCTCAAGGTGCCCCTCCCACATCGACAATCTCGCTGAGAATTATCAAGATCGCATTTTCGTCGATGATCTTCCGGGTGATATATCCGCCCCCATTGCAGGATACGTGACGAGGAAATCCATGGTGCACGACAATGTCACTCAGTCTGGCTCAGCACGATGAATCGTCACACCGTGCAGTGCCCCAGCTGGTAGATACAAAAACTTGCCTTCCGATCCGCCGTTTGAGTAGGTAGCCTCATTTGGAGCTCTCCAGGAAGGCCTCTTCTCTCCCAAGGTTATTCTTCTACAGTTGCTTGGTAAACTGTTGTTCCGCGGTTGCCCAGTCAACATGGGTTCTTCAGTCCCCAGATGGCTTACATGGACTCACGCTGGTTCGCAAGAACTGTAGTATCTCCGGATGCTCCTCTGGTATTCTTCCACGCACTTGACCACAGCCGGCTGTCTACTTTGTTTCGCATAGTTATGAACTTAGTTGCCCAGTGGCACGAATGGGATATTCATTCACACAGAACGGTGTACTTTCAGACTTGATCCCGTACGCAGGCCGCATCGCCGGTGCCTTGCCCAACTTATCGACAGGGGCCCCTCAGGTATGTGCGTGTCGGGGAATACAATCAGCTGCGAAATCCGACAGCCGGGTGTTCCGCTTCGCCCAAGAACGCAATCTCAGAGAAGGTCTGCCACAGTCCCTGCGCCATACGTCAGAGATGAGGGAGACGCCTTACAAAACGATGTTCACGTACCGCACCCAAAATACCACATTGCATCCGCTCATCCAACAGTATACCGTTCTCATGACATTCAGCAGCATCCCAGACACATGTAGATGTGCCGGAGCGTGTCTCAGAGATCTGCTCGCCTCTGAAGAGCCGGTTTGCTGCCACACTCACCAGCTCTTCGTAGTCGTATCCAGTGGATCGGCGCGCCCCTTTGAATATCAGACGCACAGTGTCGCCGACGCGGTGATCGAAGACATATTGCGTGTATGGCCCTACCTCGCTTTGCCGAACGTGGGGATAGGCCCCAAACAGTCCAGCCACCAGACCGAACAGCGGACTCGGTAAAAATGTTGACCACGATCCTGCCCCAGACCCTTTGATCAAGACGAGTGTCGTCCTAAGGGAGCACAATGCACCGGAATCGATAAGGAAGGCCGTACGCACATTGACCGTGATCGCGTTGCGTTCGATCCTTTCAAGCCAGACAATCCAGTGTCTGGCGGGGCGCGGTACCAGCAGAACATGTTGCCAGCCCGGCAAGCTGAGCGGGTTATCCCCAAGCCAGACCATACCGGGTTGGCTAGCATGGCCTCAGCCAAGGTGTTGTCATCAGGTTAGATTGACTTACGAGCACCGCCAAGGTAATTTGACCACAAAGGTCGGGCTCTGTGCCGTCATGAGTAACCTGTGGGCATGACGCGGAATCGTGCTAACAGAAATTGAGCCATTGGCATACATGTGGCGGATCGGCAACTGATACAAGACGGTGAAACTTAGGAAATGAGTCTGAAAAGAGCGACTTACGCTGTGGGATGTGGGATGGGTGCAACCGCTCGACGCTGCCGCGATTGTAGTACAGCGGCTAATAGCATCACATCCATGAGCATGGACTGAGGATGTTGAAGATGGACTGACCAGGAATAGTTGAATCCCAAGACACCTGAATAGGGCAAGGTGTCAGTCTCCCAGGATGTAAGATGCGTGGCTATTCCTATGGGGAAGTTGTCCATCGTTGTATGGAGTCCAGCCAGCGTACGGAAGTGCAAATTGCAAGGGTACCAGAAGCCATCTAGTGGACATGACTACGTTAGTCCGATGAGGGTGAAGCTTCAGACTGGCTCAAACTCACCAACTACTCCACCGTAGACATATACCTGGTGAAACCCATCTCTCGTCATCGGAGCTGACTTATCTATATCAACCTTGGATGCTTGTACATTCACGTTAACCGTCTCGCCCCTTCGAATTCCAACAAGCGTGTCATGGGCAATCCATCTGGGGGCTCCATTAAAATTGAAGAGCCGTTTGTCATACGCTTCACTAACGATTGATTGGAGCCTAGATAGCGGTCAATATGCTGACAACATCTCAGGTTGGACGTACCTGTGTCGAACAAAAATATGGCATAATGGCGGTCTTGCCCTGGCTGGGGCGGTGAGCCAAGCGTCTGTGTAACGAGGTATCCGCATGAGCAAGCCATGGGTATGGGAGGGATCCGACTGACGGCTAGGAGGGAGAAAAAGTTGACTGGGAAAGAGGTAAGCTCACTACTGCTCACTGGGATCCTGAACGTGGCCCACTTACTGTAATTGTGTGCACCCTTTGCCTGGACAGCCAACCGACGTTCCATCTCAGTCAGTCTTGCCGGAGCGGGCGTCATTCTCGCTGTCTGGCTGGCCATGACAAGGAAGGGGTGATGGAAGGCGAGATGCTCGACCATGGATGTGCTAGCATCGTGGCTGGGCGAGGTGCTCATCCTCCATCCTGAGTGTTGCTGTTCATGCTCCTCGTCAAATTGGCGCAAAAGAGCTTCAGTTACGCTGTCCAGGGGGTCATCGGCTTGCTCGGAGTCAGGAACAGTGGATGCAAGAGCTATAGGTCCGGTAATCTTCAAGCGACCTTCCTCAGTGAGGAAGATGCCCGTAACTTTTGCATCTGACACAGCTGGGGCCCGGACTTGCAGCCGCTCGACATCCTTTGCATACTAAAGACAAGTCAGATCGCGACAATACCACAGGGGATGCAGGTTACAAGTATTATGTCAGAGTAGACAGCATTGCGTGGAGGGTCCAACTGGATCGCGTCGATGTTGCTGGTAGAATCTCGACTGGTATCCATGTTCGAGTAGATCGAAGGCGAGGGAGCCGTGGACGTTTGCAGCGAGCTGTTTGCAGTGTGCATCCGATGGTTTGCATCCCGCTCTGTGGACTTATTGCTTCCGTCCTCGGCCGGGCATTTCACGGATGCTCTTGGGAGTAACTGAGATTCGGGACTAATATCACGGTCAATATGAGGTCTACTGGGGAGTTTTGGCAACTTCTTACCTCCTCATGGTCTTTACCGTACGTTACTATGTCTCCGCTATAGAATGCTACCTACAAAGAAGCAAGGGGCTCTCGACAGAATGCATGATTTACTCTGGTAAGCCGCTATGCTGAAGTGTCTGCTGAGGCGACTACTGTACTGCTGCTGCTTCCACGGAGCAGGGCGTACCGTAACCATCTTTCCCGCCTCGCCAACCGCCCCACCGCCGTAGCCAAGACGGTATTCATGTCCCGCTTGCCCGCGCCCGAGCTCGAGCACCCTCGCCTCAGGTGGGGACGTTCCAGTGGGAGAGGAGGACATGCCGGTGGGGTACCTGCACTTTCTGCACGACATTCTTGCTCCCTGGGGCATGCAGGCAGGGACGGGCAAGTCGGGCAGGAAGAGGAGCACGATCGCTGTGCGCGCGTTAGCTGCACATTCATTTCCCCTAGGAGAAGGAGGGAGGGCGGACCCATCGGAAGCAATGGACGAGATGAGCGCAATGCAGAGGGTCATCCATTGCCAGGTGTACAGGCCGTGCCTGCGGGTGCCTTGCTGCCGTGCAGCCGATGGAAGCCGAACACGAGCGGGCGACGCGACAAAGTTGGCGAGCACAAACATGAGCTGCCAGAAGGTCGTGAGCATAACTTGCTCCTCAACGGTTAACCATTGGACGGCGACTGGCGTAGAGTCAGCATCGCTCTCACAATACATATTGCCTGCCAAATGGGCAGACGTGCCGGAGATCCTCGAGCAGTGCGAGAGGAGCAGTCGGGCGTTGGAAAAAGGAAATCGGACGTACTGGCAAGAAGGCATGGGGTTGAAGCTGCTCTCAAAGAAACCCAGCAGCACACGGAGCATGAACATGGGCGCGACGCTTAGGCAGAAGGTAATCCTGAAGAGTAGCTATTCGAAGAGTAGCTATTCGCTACTAGCCGAAAATTGAAAATTCAGTGAGGCGGTTAGGATAGGGTGGATGTAGGGACTGATCCTTGCGCACCCTCGCTGCTCTTCAAGTTACGCCCACTTGCTCACCTACCACGCAACCCCTCCAATGAAACTCCGTGACCATGCGTCCAATACCCTTTCCCAAATACTTGGTCTGATACATACCCTGTGGTCAACACTACGTGGTGTCCGCACAGCACCCAGATGTCAATTGCCCTCTTGCCGCCCACTCAATGATGACGAGATACATGCTGCTTCCCGCGAAATATCGTCCATCCTGAGAGACACCGCTATCACTTGGTGTGCCTCCAGATACCTTCCATTGGAGTATTATGGTGTTCCAAAGATCATTACGGTGCGCAGCTGGTGCAGTGCCATCATCGTCCAGATGCAATCGACTGACGCGCATAGCATGTCGAAATTTCGGTGCCAGCGAGCGACCTTGAGACTGCAACGCATGTATTCGGCATGAACGCATCCAGCGGGGAAACGGCTCGTATTCCGCCCGACACGTTTCGACCGTACCTTCAAAAGTATCCCACCTTTAAACTGCAGGATTCGCAGGTGCTCTGCATCCTAGTACCGGACACAGTCTGGGAGCTTGCCCCCCTCAGCCAAGATAAAGTTGTGCAGAACTCGAAATGGAAGTTCCCCGTTCTTGCTTTGGCCTACTACGTGGACGGCTTGATACGTCTTCTACGATCCGAACGAGAGGACGACATGCGGAAGATTCAGGTCGACGTGCAGCTGGAGTATTTGGTCGAAGGAATGGGCATTGACACGGAGTGGCTTGAAAGGAATATCGGGCTGGAGGAACGATGGAGTATAATCAAAAACTGCGTCAGCGAAGAAGCAAGGCTAGCGCGTATACGCAGCCCCATAGACGAGGGGAAATTCACGTCTTTCATTGAGAATGAGGAGATGCGGCAGGAACGTCGCCGGATCCCGGGATTTTACCTTCCTAGACCTATACATTCATCCTGATCCGCCTCCAAACGTCTTTCTCATCTGTTGACATCGCTCCGTTTGAGTAACGTATGCCGCCGTGGGTTGGGTACATGGGGACAGCTCTGAACCGGACCTGCCGATTGATCAGCTTATGGGAGTCGCTCTACTTAGATACAATGTAGCCGTGCCCTGTCGCCACTATGAGACCGATTCCCTCGAGGGCCCTGGCTAGGTCCGGATACTGTGCAGAGCGCAACAGTTTATCATCAGTCAGATGCTTCTTGCACTTCTTCTTTGCCTTCCTCAATTCCTCTCCGAAGTTCTCGTACAGCCAGCTCGCGTCCTGTCGATCGGTCGCCTTGCTTCGCAGTCGAGTAACTCGTATCTTCTCAATGAATAGCTGAGGTATGGACAGGAAAGGCAGCTCTTGGCCCTGAACCTTCAGCAACAACGGCCGATGCAGCAGGGTACGCCTAGTTGGCAATTTTAGTGTCTGAGGAAGGCGGGCTCACGTGAAGATGGTCTTACCAAAGCAAAATGTCTACACCAACAACTACCGTTCCCTCCTTCTGGAAGGTTAGACGTATGGCATCCCTACGAGGACCCTCGAGGACCTTAAGAGCGTTGTTGGCTGCGAGAGCTGCGACAAGTTTCTGGTAGTCTCCTTCGAGGTCGGTGGTGCACTGCATCAAGAGATCGACGTCCTTTGTGCCTCGATCATATCCGAGCAAGTTCATCTCCCAGCCACCGAGGAAAGTGTATTTGCGCTTAACGCCTTGTAGAACGTGGTGGAGCTCAAGAGCGCACACTGCAAGTTGTTCTGCTGGGAGAACCATGTTGGATGGATGACCCGGCGGCAAGTATGGTGGAGGCAAGTAGCGATTGAGCCAGGATACACGGTGGGAAGCGTTTGGCATATTGGGTTTGTCCGGTATGCACTGAGCAATTCGTCATCGGCATTATATATGTCGGCAAAAACTGATCCTAAGATCCCGCCGTCCAAGAAAGAAAGCTCACTCGAGTGGTACAAAAGAACAATGGGATGCGTTAGGAATCCACCGACCCAGGTTCTGCAGGCAGTCCGCCTAGCAGCATGACACAGGTAGAACAGATATGTAGCCATCACGGTCATAGGGAAAACACCAGTATGCTTGGCCGCCGATGGATGGAATTACGCGTGTTGCACACGAGTATCAGGACAAGGGAGCCCGTGCGCCACGTAGCAACAACCGGTGAAGACGCCCAGCAAGAAAAATGTCATGGTGACGCCCTCTGATGGGGTAACTTCGCAATGTGCATAGCCGCGGTGAGAGACAAAGGTAGAACGGGTGCCTAGAGATGATGCACATACAGTAGTCAAGAAGCCAAAGCAACATGTTGAGGCAGCTCAGCAGGTCGACCTTTGTTCTCAACGGTGCGCAGCAGCAAACAAAAGGATGACCTGCCTGCGCAGCCATGCTCTGTGCCACTACGCAGGAGTCTCGGAGGAAGAAAAGTCATATGTGCTCATCAGCCTGAGCCTGGTGCAGAAACCGGAGTGGGCTTTGGGTTTCGCCATCCAGGACCCTAGGCTTGGCGAGAAGCCGCGGCATGGCAATTTTACTCCGCTCCAGCCTGGTCAGGTGGGCTGGGGCAAAACCAACCATAGCACTTCTTCTCGCCAACCATAGGCGAGGGCTGCATGCGCACCTTTTCCGCGTATAGGCTCATTGATGAGGTCTAAAACGCTGTCAATCGCGCTGAGTTAACTACGATGAGGAGACCCTGACTCGGACCTTCCAAGCGCACGTCCGCAACCAAGATCTCCGCCTGACTATTGGCAGACGGGGAACCAGCTGGGAAAGATGTAGGCGTCTGGACACAGGTTGAGTCAAGCCAGCTAAAGCAAGATGATGACTGGCCAGCACGCATGCTGATAATCTCAGAGGAGGAGGATAGAGGGAGAACGGCTGAAGGACGACGTCGAGGTGCCTGTGGGCGGGTTCGCGGCCGGCGCCAGAAGGCGATGGTTCAGCTTCGCGAACTCAGGGACCCTGCAGTGAAGGCATTGCCAAATTTGAGGGAATCTCGATTGGTTGATGAGCGGACGCCTTGCCAGGGTTGCTCTTCAACCACTGCACTCTCAGGGCAGTGTATGGACCCATCCCCGCTGTGCACAGTTGAATGGACCTCTGAAGAGCATGAACCTTGCCTCTTACAATCCCTCCTGGCCTGGCTACGGTCTTTGGGGGGTCTGGTGCGCTCGTCTTGAAATCAGGAGACAGGCGGAGTTGTAGACGAAAAGGGACTTCGAGACGTGTGTTAAATTGACCTTATCTACTATATCACAACTTCTAATTGTGCTTGCTGTCATTACATGCCATCACCATAGTGTGCCCATACGAGATACCCGAGCACTACCCAATCGCTCCTCCCATCGCCGACGTCCATCCATGCGACCTCTACCTCTCCCTCCGTGCTCCCATGCACGCTCAACGCATCCCAAAGGAAACCCTTGGCAAACTATTCCGGTTTGCTGTCGACCATCACTGGCAGATGCCATCGTTGCCCCAGCTCATCCTGGACGACCTTCTCGTCATGTTGACATGGGATCCGGAGACAGTGGAGGTGCTGGAAGACTGCCTACGACATCTTGCCCTCCGCCGGGAATACTACCTCATACCAAAATCAAACATTGTCGACCTATGGGAGCGGCTGTTGGAGCAAGACAGCGATGTGGCCTCCCAACGTTCGACCGTGGCATGCTGCATGTCGTCATCGTGGCTATTCTGGGAACGGACTGATACGACAACGCCATCCTCCCCTTCATTCGTGCCGTTCATACACGACTTTTCCTCCGTGGTCCCCTCTATACTCCGCCTTCACAAAACAACGACCCTGCGCAGGCACAGTCAGACGACCCAGAAGTCGACTCGGAGCTACCAGCCTCTCGCACCCCTAATTTGGACCTACCCAGTGCCCCCGCATACATTCGCACCCTTATGAGCTAATTCACCAGCTCACCGTCCACTCCGACGACAAGCTCGCCCTAACCATTTTCCAACATCTCGTCTCTCATATATACTTTCCCAGCCCCGCTATGGGTCACAGCACCAATCAGGTCTCTGTTCAAGCTGAAGCTGTTCCGCCTATAACTTTCGATGAGCGCTTCCAGTTGGTGCTCGTGGGCACGCTCGTCAAGTCATGTCTCCATTCTGGATTGTACGACCTCGCATATGACTTGTATGCGAACGCTGAAGTCGACGGCCATACTCGACTCGACCTACCGAGGCACAGCATGCAGAGTTGTGCAGACCGTTTTCCTATTCGGTACTGCGCATGATGCGGACCTCCTTGCGGGCCTCGTAACCGCCTGGGCTCAAGACGCTGCCTTGGTCCAGTCGGTACCGGATGGGCTGATCTGGATGCTGTATGACTTCTGCTACCAAGTCAACCCACCGACCTTCTCGTCTTCATCCACGAATGCCTCTCCATGGCACCGCATGGAGGAACCTACCCTCCCGCAAACCTACCCTCCCGCGAAACATCACGCTTGTTGTGTTGCCCACCCATCTGAACGTCAGCAATAAGTATGCAGAAGCACGGGCCCTCGTTCGCAGCCTGACTCGCCACAACTACCGAATCAACCCCATGCTTCGCGCGGATGTCATTCAGCGAACAACTAAGATGGGATTCGCGACGGAGGCGTGTGCGTTATATGAGAAGTACGAGCATCGAACGGACAGCATTGGCGTGGTTGTGCATGCTCGGATGGCCATCGAGCTGGTCAGCCATTTTCTTAGGATCACCCACGATAAGAAGGCCGCTGGAGCAAAGGGAGGGCGCCATGCAGAACTATTTGCGAGACGCGTCAAAAACCACTACATCCGTAGCAAGGGAGAGTTGGCTGAGCATCGGCACGGCGCGCTCAACCCCATAGCGCATGTTCGTTTCCTTCTCGCGCGACTTGGACTATGGTTTCCATACGCTGAGGATCCTCCTTACGCAAAAGGAAGTACCGATGAGAGAGGTGTCAACGTGCTCCTTATCGCAGCCGCAATGCACTCACCCCGGATTGCGTTGACCCGCTGCAAACCGCTCTCCGTGAAAAATACAAAGCAGGGGCGAGAGGCTTTGGATATGTTCGGATGCCCGCCCCTGGTAGGAGCAACTCCAACAGTGAGGTGCTCCTGATAACTAATCTGTTCAAGTCACAGGTAATGGAGCGCGCATTCCAAATTCGCCATCGTTTCCTTAGGGTAGTGTCTGCAACCATGTGGAATTACTTGAAAAGATGGAAAACCTCGGCCTCTACTTCCAAGTAAACGTCTGCATGTCCGTCATCCGCTTGAATGGCAGCCAAGCTCCAGCAAGATGAGCTTGCTCATAGACCAGGCGACGGAGAGTGCTTTGTATTCTGGCGAAGTGTGGTCTTCGCTCACTTCGCAATAGTTGTTCAAGGCCTTCCCTTGCGCATTGAAGACCTCGACCCAATTTTCCGAGGATGAGCAGGAACTTCCTCTGTGGCCTCAGGGAAAGCAAATGCGAAAGTTAGTGCAGCACTACTGGAGGGCATACAGACGCACGAGATTTCCCCAGGAAGTTGCGCAGATTTTGCGTAACCAGTACGAACCTTACCGCTGATATGAGCAGTATTGAGTGCATGTGGAACGTCGGTGCCGGGTAGGTCGCGAGCAGAAGCACTCTCGACCGTGTCCTCGCTGTGGTCCAGGAGGTACGCGGACATCGGTTGCTCTTGTCTTTGCCTATGGTAGCTTTGGAGAACCTCGATCAGCGCCGGATGGCTCCAGTCCCGGGGATCTCCTCCAAGCTGTTTCCGACAGGTCGTCTCCTTATAAACATGAATTTTATTCTGAGATCAATCAATCAACTGAATACAGGATACAGTCATGGTACCCACAAGTATCTGCTCCATCTCATCGTACCAATTTGTCCAGTTGACCGGTTGGGACGCTTCTCCTGGACGGTTCCGCCACGTTCGATAGAGATGCCAATGGTACATGCGTTGCTGAAAGTCATGGAATGCACGGTCACGCATCTCTTGCACTGCAAGAACGTGAGCCACTGTGCAAGAAGCGCGTGTTCGACGAGACTGATGTACCAGAGGGGACTGGCCGTGGATCGGTCACCGCTGACTGACATGCGCCGTCGTCCAGCATAGTAACGATAGCAATGCCTAGTGCGTTCTTCGATGGTCCAGCAGAGCGGTACACCCTTCGTGGTGTTCCTGAGACGGTACGGAGACTGGATATTTGGTCCGCTATGATGCTCCCTCCGAATGGGCTCGCCGAGAGTGAGTCAACCAATAATGGGGCTTAGGAAGGCGCGGGCTAAAACTCCCGCTAGGTCCCTGAACGGTAGTATATACATAGGGTATTACAGATAGGGAGATAGGGAGGTTTCGGGCCGCATTTTCGGCATACTCTACCCTCAACCACTATCCGTACTCACCCATAGACCCCTGTAGGATGCCCGGAGGGATCATGAGAATGATTTCTGGTAGGCCACCCAAACCTATGGATCATAAGATTCACAAAAGAAATGTAAATAAGAACTCGGATTAGAACTGACCAAGAAAGCCCAGAAAAAGAATGGTAAAGACAGAATATCTCTAGAAAAGCTACAAAGATCCAAAAAAAAAAAAAAAAAAAAAAAAAAAAAAAAATAAAAAAAATAAAAAATGGGACTGAGAAACAGAGGATATGGTAGTGTCACACACTGAAAACAAGATCACAAGCAACACTTACAAGATATGAGTATCATCCATAAACAATGCAGGCTGTGCCTGCATCCTATAAACTGAAAGAAACCAGGAAAAAGTGATGCACAAAACTCACATGGTAAATACCATGTTAGTTCAGGGCTGCTCAGCCGCAAACGTGGTGGCTGCCCCTATGGATACTAACGTGCAGCCACCATTAGTATGCATTGTGATGTATCTAACGGTGGCTGCGCAACAGATACTAGTGCATAGCCACCGTTAGTATCTGTGATGACGCATACTAATGATGGCTGTGTGTTAGTATAGGTACATGCAGCCACTGGCCCATATGGGGTTGAGCAGCCGTAGCAAATGTTGTCAGAGTGCAGACCTAGCCCTAACCCTAGCCTGAACCCAGCCTCAAAGGAGTATAGATGCTTAAGGTGGAGTAATGCATAACAAGAGTTATTGACATTGGACCCAACAAGTTTCTCTGGGCCCATTAGAAGCCTGCAAAAAAAGCTTAACATTGTCACTGAAGTTGGCTTTAGGGTGTGGATATTCTTGGTTAAGCCAGCAATATTGCCAAAAGAGCATATTAAGCCAAAACCAAAGCTTAAGAAAGTATGGTGCTTGACTTTTTCAGTCCTAGGAACTCAAAAATTAGCCAGGACCAATGGAAACTGTTGGGCATACGTAGCAGAAATCTTCAAAATCGCCCATGTAATATGCATAAGAAGAGGTATGCTTAATGCCCGATATATTTTACTGACCACAGAGTGGGTGGACTGAACAACTCATGCTTAAGGGTGGGTTATGCTTAATAGGATGTATGCATAATTGCAGGTCCTACTGTACACTGTTAGTTCAGAAAACAATATTTACCACAGCTATAATCATTCCTTGGATAACAGAAAATACTGCTATGAATTAGATAGCAATGAAAATCCTGGACATGACACTAATGAAACCATCGGTCCTATTTGTTTTTTACTGCTTTAAGGCACTTACCCCCAGTTGCATACAAAATACCTGTTTGAAAGACAACAAAGCAATTTCCACTCAATTTCTGTTCTGATTTTGCTTACTTGCTGAATGAGACAGTTTCTTTCAGTAGGTAGTGATAACAACAAAAATGTTTGGTGGAAGGCTCTGGTAACTAGTGACCCTATAGTGCTTCCCTGAATGATACAGCACCCAACAACCAATCCTAATCTGTGCAGTAAACTCTCACCAGGGCTGCGGCATCAGGCGCGCCAAGCGAGCCAGAGTAACGACAGTTTTGCACACATAGCCGAACTGCGCTTGCGCGGGGTCTGGGCGGCATGCACATCAACAAAGGAACCAACTTGGGGGCAACATGCTGGCGCAGACGCGACCGGTCATAGGATGGCGTATGCTTTCTACCCCAATAGGGGTAGAGCACAGTCTCGTGCAACGAACAAAGGGGTAGGGGTTCCGCGCCTTGCCCGTGCCGGACCTGGAATGACCAGTACTACTGGGTCCGCTCACGAATGAGTTGTGCGGCGATCAGTCACTGCGTTCAGGGGTCTGTAGGAGACCCGAAGCGTATGCGCGTGCAGATGGAGTACACGGACGTACGAGCAGTCACAGCCACAGGGGACATAGGGCGGAGTCCTTGTATCTCCGGACAGGAGAAACTCTCAAAGGTAGGAGGGCTTCTTTTTATTGAAACTACAATTTTTTCTTTGTATTCACAGTAGGTATTGTACAACGAGGTACAACACCTTCTAAATAATGAGATACATTTTTTTTCTTGTATTTTACCAACAAAAAGTACTTGTATGCAGGTGTAGAAACCCTACAGTTATGCCCGTGGCTGTGCCAAGTGCGAAGCCATCCATGACGACTTAACCTCCGGGCTCTCTCTCTCGGCCAAACCACCACTTCTCCCTCTCCCCGCTACACACACTCTCCCTCCCTCTCTCTCTCTCCCCTTCACCCTCTCTCCCTCCCTCTCCCCTTCTCTCCCTCCCTTTTCCCCCTTCCCTCCCCCTACTCTACTAACCCAATCCAGCTTTTGCACCCTACGGGCAGATTTCGCCTTTGCAGGCTGAAGAGCAATGCAGTTCATTTCGGTTATTATTCTTTAGTAAGCCCTGCATATATGCGTCTGAGTAAGTACTTACTTCTCTTGTAGTCTGCGCTCATTGATTCTAAGCGGCATTGAGCTGGTATTGCGGGCATCTTGGAGCAGAGATAAAGGGCATGGGGGAGGCTTAAGCTGGCATGGGGAACGAGCGGGGTAGATGTAAGTATATGCACTATAGAGTATATGTAGTTACTGTAGGAATGTGATGATATTTTCCTCCAAATAACCCTGCGCTAAGTTCCTTGCCAGTCATGTATGTGCGCATATAGAAATATACATCTTGATTATCTACAACAACTAATTCTATTTACCAGTATCTAAACTACAAGAAAAAATAATACAGACCCGGATGGGGTGACTATCCGGGACTGTTGCAAACTCCCCCGTACGTGATCTACAATTATGTGAGAGGACTTCTTGTAGGCGCTGTACATGCACCTATGGTGCGAGGTCTCTAAACGCCACCACCCTGTCCAAATTTTTCGGAAAATAAAAATGAAAAAATGTATTTTCACTTCCTTCCGAGCATCCTTATGGACCCTATTGAGTCAGAAAATGAAAGAAACACATAGTATGTGACCTTTTCAGAGGGGCTGTCGAGAGTTTTAAGGTGTTCACCTGTGTTACGGAGGCAAAAATGTATTTACTTCCCACCCAGTGTCCAAATCTTTTTGGGTGCAAAATATAAGTCCCTCAAAAATGCATATTTTGGCAAAGTAATTTGACAGAAAGGAAGAGCTGGTCAAGATAAGCTGTTTTATCAAGAGATATTGCGAGTAGCAAGAAAAATGAGAGAGCTTTAAGGTGTTCCAGTAGGGCTCCTGGGACTAGTGGTGACTAGGGGACGTGCACCATACAAGATCCTGCTCATACGGACCCCTGAACGCGGTGAGTTCTGCCTGCAGTCGAAAGAGGGGAAGGAGGGGTGTGACGGAGGAGGGGTGTGACGGGGGTGAAGTGATGCTGTCTCAGGACGCGTCTCCTTGCCCCGCGTGGTCGGAAGGATGTGATCGATTTGCCTTCCGGCACCTTCTGATGGGCCCCGTCGCCATCAAGAATCAGTTCAACCGATATCATCATAGTGATCGTTCACGCGTTGACAATGTCGCACATTGCGCCGCCAGAACGCGCTAAGACAACCAGTCATCGCTAGGCAAAAGACGCGTGCCTTTGATGGGACGTGGCGCGTCGGATGGAGAGAGTTTCGGGAACGCGTCGAGGGTGGTGACTAGCGGCCGCCAGTGCAACGGCGCGTCAGCTCCCGCAATCCGAGTTTATTCGCCAGGCGACGCCGTCCGCGGGCGTCTTTTGTGCGATGCAAACTCTCCCTCTTGTCTTCCACCATATCCTCGTCCACTGATGGCACCGACACCTCGTGCCAGACGTGGCTCAGCACAGCGCGGCAATCGGCAGCGACAACCGCAGCAACAGCATCAACCTGCCGTAAACCAACAGGCCTCCTTCGAGCTCGCTGATGGGGCGGCCGCAGGAACCCCTTGCTGGGGAAAGTTGCTGGGCTCCGGCATCAAAGTTGCTCATCTCTTTGCCGACAAGACTAGTTACGAGTCGAGCGAAGTACTTACCCCAACGACTTCAGCGCCGTTGCGGCTCAAACAGCTTGTGGCCAACGTCAACTTCAGAATAAGCTGGAACGGATATGGCATACCTGGACGAGGAGCGGAGAGCAAGCGCACCGGAGAATGGTCCTTGACGCATATGCACTTCACGGTCCAGAACCAGTCTTCGCACCCTATTCTGGTAGGCGCTGTCCACGTTCTTCAAGGTCACGCTAGCCCCGTATCGTGGGGTCAAACGATCCAGCTGGCCAGCGACCAAGCGTTACAAGGCGCCAGCCTTCCATCAGAATTGGCGCAAGTCGTCTTCGTGGCGCCAAACCTTCCTGCGTTGGGCCCAGCCCCCACCGACGCATTCCATTCGGATTATCGTCTTGGGGTGCGTGCACTGTTTTCAGTCACTGTGCCTATCTGACATTTACGACAGCCGCCGCTTGCCTCCGGCCAGTTCGGGACCGTGCATCGGGCTGTTAAAATTGTTGGAGGAGAGGAATACGCTGTGAAGGTGATCAAGAGGAAGCTCACGTTGATGCGGGATTCGGAGTTTGCCGGGGTAGAACGAGAATGCGATATTATGCGCGAAATCTCCGCATACGAGGCACACGAGAACATCGTCCGGTACTACAGCACATATCGCACGGCGGATCGGCTGTACATCGTGATGGAATACGTTCGAGGCCAGGATCTGCTGGAAGGCATCCGGAAGGCAGGCGGGCTGTGTATGTCGTTGTATTTCTTCCAGGTCGGTACATCATGCTAAAACCGTCTCAGCTGAGAACGACACCCGTTATCTCATGCGCCAACTGATCACTGGCATGGCGTACTTGCATAGTCGAGAAATCGCCCACCGTGATCTAAAGCCAGAAAATCTTTTGCTTACGGTTGACGACCCGCCTGTGCTTAAGATTGGGGATTTCGGCATGGCAAAGATTTCGCATAGCCGGACGACGTTGCAGGTGCGAGCTGCTATTGCCGGTACATTTGAGGTATCTGACAAGGTGCCTAGACACGCTGCGGGACTCGGATGTACGCGGCACCCGAAGTCTTCAGAGGTGTGAGCTCGTACGACAAGAGCGTCGATGTCTGGTCAATCGGTGTCATCATGTTCACCATGTAAGCCACACCTGTATTATCCGCAGCGTGACTCACCGTATATTGTAGGCTGACCTGCCAATATCCGTTCGTGGTGGACGTCGAGTCGCAGCAACATTGGATGCCTGCCGTGAAAGATATGCAACTGCATCTTCTGGACGGCAAGCTTAGTCCGCTTGGTAAGGCGCTCGTACTTTCGCAGGACGCCTTCTCATGACTCCCCCAGGCAGAGACTTCTTTTTCCGGATGGTAAAGGACGATCCTCGAGAACGAATTACGCTGCAAGACGCGCTGAACCATGAGTGGTTCCGCGAACCGACTGGACGTATTGGCAGGCTACCGAGCTCGAAGACTGCGTCGTATAGGTCACAAGGACCACCCACGCCAAGGAGCCAGGATTCGAGCGATTGGGCCACGGTCAGGTTGAATGCGCAGGAGCCATCCTACGCGACTATGGCTACGTCCTCCTTTGCGTTGGTCGGCCCGTCTTCGTCCACTTCTCAGCCTCTGGCAGGGACCAGTTCGGATTACTTTGCCCCGGCGGTACCCGGTGCATTCAACCAGGCGTCGACGTTGCTTTCGCCTCTGCCTTCTCAAGTATCTCAGCCATTGCAAAACCAAGCTGGACCATCCACGCCGACGCATATACCTCTGCTTGGCCAGCCGTCCTCGGCGCCGCCTACCATCACGCAACCCGCGCGGACTCCGACTCGTTTCTCCCCTCGCCTTCAGGCCAAGCGGAATCGGTCGCTGAAATCCTCATCCTTGCGGAAGACGCAAAGCAGCTCGAACATGCGCGAGTCGGCCAAGCGCAAGATTCAGGCAGCAGCGCGGCCCAGGCCAGCACCGGCGGAAGGATCGTCCTCCCGTCCGCAGACGAGGAGCGTGACCGCAAAACAACAGAGGGTACCGAAGCATTTTGTATAACGACGAGATTATCTTTCCTCATTTTGAGTGTTTTTGCATATTCCCCCAGCTCTTTGATAGTGTACATACGACAGCTACGACCTGTGTAACGTAGATGATTGATGGGCGATCGATGTGATCAGACAGACAATGAACGGTTTTTGCCCCGTTAGGTGAACACGTTGCCTTTTCTAGATCCCGCCGGCTCGAGCAGGGGTGCTAGAAATTGCGAATAGACGCCCAAAACTACCATCACACAACGGACCGGATTAGCCGCGGTAGGTGCTTCCCAAAGAGGAAACAAGATTGACATCCATCCATCAATCCGCTGGCAAACAAGGCATTCGAACGTGCCGCCAAGGGTACGGTAACACGAGGCTGATGGTGCCCTGAACAGTCCCCCCATGCGCCGCGAAGGGGCCTAACCGGCGGGACCGCCCCGGATGAGGCTGCAATAGGAAGGAGGGGGTTTGTGCCGTTACGTACGTAGCGAGTAAACGATTAGACAGACACCCTGCAGACATGTGCCGGAGGGGTGGTCCCGGTCTTTGGTTATGGTGTTTCCTATGCTGGATGTAGGACGGTTGGATTGACAGGAAGGGTAGCGATGTGCTATATGCTGTAGTGTTTTTCGGTAGGAACAGGGAAAGCGGTGTGCACTTATACGAATGCAGGTTTATCCGGACCGGATGAGGGAGCGCCGCCCGTTGTGTTCCCGTCCCCGAAGCCCGAAGAGGTGTGGTTCTGTGGCGCTCCTCCCTACGGGATCAAAAATGGGCTGACTAAAGACAAGTCTCAGGGAAGCCGGGATCGAGTGGGTTCATTGGGCCCGGGCGGGAGTGGACGGTGGGTGTGAGAGATGGACGGTTGGGACGGTCGATTGCGCCGTTCGGGTCAAATCTTCAGGTCGCCCATCCCCTTCGCCCTCTCCCGTTCCTCGACCACCACCATCGACATCTGACTCCTCCCTCTGCTGCTGCCTGCGCTCGCTCCCTCTCTCCTCATTGTCTGTCTTCCAACGTCTTCTCACTTCGTCGACGATCATCTCCCAGTGATCCGGGTTAGATAACGCGCCCCGAATCCCGCGTCAGGTGCAGGCATATAACGACATCACAGCGGGGACTCGCCTCCACCCGCTGCAACAAACGACTCCTCCCTCTCAACTTGCCTTAATCTGCAACATCCATCCTCGTTATTAACTATACAATGTCCTCACTGCCCGGTACTGCCGCCCCCGGGACACCCGTCCCACCCCCTCCCGCTCCTCTCGCGGCGCCATCCACCTCCCAACCACAAGATAACGACCTCGAACTGCCCCCTTCACTCGCATCACAGCTCGAACTATGGACAAACCTCACCTTCCAGTCAGACGAGCCCCTGCCCCCTCCTCCCCCGCCCGCCGCAACGCACGACTTTGACCTGGATGGATTCCTCAACCAGTTCGGAGGCGTACAGCCCGTCTTCCCCGGCGTCACCGCGGCTTCATTCCCGGCTTACCCGGAAGCACCCGCATGGAACGCCCAGGTGTTCAACGGGCTCACATCCACCGCCTCGTCGACGGATTCGGGCGAGCCTCCCGCCAAGAAGGCCCGCGGGCGCAAGCCGAGCGTGTCCATCAGCGCGGATGGCGATCTTACCCAGGCGGAGGCGACGCTGATGGCCAAGTACGAGAGCGGTGTGCCTCTGACTCCGGCAGAGGATAAAAGGAGACGGAACACGGCTGCGTCTGCTCGTTTCCGGTTGGTACTGTCCGCACGCTGTTGACTGACAGACGCTGACGTCCACTTCCAGCCTGAAGAAGAAGGAGCGGGAAGCGGCGATGGAGCGTAACCTGAAGCACTTGGAGGCGCGTGTTGTTGAGCTCGAGCGGGAGGCAGAGGGGCTGAGGAAGGAGAACGGATGGCTGCGCGGACTCTTGGTCGGCGTCAACGTTCCAGCTGGCTTGACCGCCGCGGGCGTCAGCGCCGTCGCGTCGGAAGAAAAGGCAATCAAGACGGCTGCGTAATCTGCATCGGCTGCATTTCTTCGGCGTGTCCTCTATGCCCGGCTATGGCTACGCTTATGGTTATGGTTATGGTTCTCCTCCCTCTTTTGTTGGTTGTTGTGCGCTCCTCGTAAAGTTGATTACCCTTGGCGTCGGGGACGGTTTTTGTTGGGGTTGTTGTACCGAGTACGGTTTTGGATGAGGCGACTTGTGCTGCGCTTGTAAACCCTGTAGCCACCAGCATACACACTACTCGGACGATCGGTGAAATCAAATAACGTTATCATCTTATCATTATCGTTCGTTATCATTATCGTCCGTCATCGTACAAGAGCCGCGATGGGCGTGGTTGGCCAACTCGCCGCCGCGGTTTCCGGGCAAGCCACCATCGTACACCCAACAAAAGCAGAACCCACCAGAGCCAGCGCCAGCGCATCCACCACCTGCCCTCCCTCATCCGCTGTCCCATCATCCGCAGGAGCGTAGCGACCAACTTCCACATCGTGCGCTTCGGCGGCGGCTGGTCGAGCGCCGAGAACCGGATTGGCGAGGGCGGGCGGTCGGGGTCCCGGTCCCACTCTTCTAGCTGGAGGTTGGGGTAGGAGTATGCGGGCGAGAGAGGGGAGGGAGGCTCGACGCAGGATGGGAAATGGGTGGCGAGCTCTTCGGGGGTGAGGAAGAATATGCGGGAGAGCGCTTGGGCGGGGGCGATGCGGCTGGGTCGTCGAGCGGTGCGTTAGCTTTCGCGTAATGTTGAGGGTTGGGAAGGGGGGGCGTACCGGAAGACGGACCAGAGGCCGCCGTACATCCAGGTATAGTTGATTATGAAGGCTGCACGGTTCTGTCACATGATTTCGTGGCGGACAAGCGGGGGAGGACGTACTAGCAGCACACATTGATGGGTATCGAGGTTGGACCTCGTTGGTATACCATGGTATCAGATCTGGAAGCTGCCGGACCGTTAGAATGAGGGCCGCGGGGGGTGCAACGTGTTGGCGGGACTGACGATATCGCGCACTCTCGCTCCGCCCAGGTCTAGCACGCAGTAAAAGCCGAGCTGCCCCTTCTCGGCCAAGTACAGTCGGAGCTTCTCGTAGAAATACAGGAGGGTGCGCTTGAAGCTCTCCAGGCTGGAGGGAGTGAGGTAGGTGAGACAGACGTGCAGTGTTGGCGGGTCGGGTGAGGCGAAGGTGAGCGTTAGGGACGGATGGGGGTCCGGGAGGTCTGGTAGAGGGAGGGGGAGGAGGAGTGCGGTGCGGAGGGCGGAGAGTGTGGCGGGCTTTGAGAAGCCATGTTTCTGTATGTCGTTGATATGCAGGTCATGGTCTTATAGCTACGACTACCGACTCACTCGAAACATGCGAAATATCGTCCCTAGTTCACTAGTCAGCATCGAGCCGAACCGGCACTCAACACGCCCGACGCACCCTCATCATCGACATACGACTCTGCCCATTCTCTCCATTTCTCGTCCAGCGCAAGTTCCCGTTGCAAAGTCGGGATGAGCTCATCGATCGCGATGTCCTGTACTTCTCGTACTGAGGCATGGTTTGCTGTTCTGAGGATATGGAGTGCCTGGGTTTTGTGTGTGAGGGTGAGGTGAGCTTGTGCCATCCATGGACAGAGTGATCGAGTTGAGATTGATCGTTAGGGAGACTGGAGTAGCCAGGCGATATGAGGATGTTGCACGGGCAGGCCTCGCTGCAAGTCACTAGTCTTGCGATCACTGATCGGGGTGCGCGCTCCAGCGGCCGGCAAAGACCCCTATCACGTGAAATCCGGGAGGGAGAAGCGGGATTCGGGATCAAAAGTTGAAGGGAGGGTCGTCATTCCATTCGCAGGTTGTCAGTCCCTTCTCAGTGTCGTGAACGAAGGGCTCGTTTGGACGCGACCCGGCGGCCTCTGCTTTAACTCGCTCGCACACCGCACTCCGGTTTCGCAGCAGACTGCCACCCACCTCAGAAAATGTCTTACTATCGAGGTCAACAGCAGCAACAACGAGGTCGATATGACTACAATGCGGCATATGCAAACAACAACAATGTATACCAGCAAGGTGTACAGCAACAACAGCCTTACAACGACGACAGGAACTACTACAGAGCAGGAGGTGGTCGTCAGCAGCAGCAGGCGTATGCCCAACCTCAGCAATATACTCGCGAGCAGACCAGGACGTACGGGCGACCGTCCCCTCCACCACCCAAATCACCGAGAACGGAGGCGAAAGATATCCTGGACGATGTGAGATCATCCAAGGAGCAGGTGAGTCTCGCTGCGTCGTTGTCCTTTCGATTACCGTCTCACGCTGTCTCAGAAAGCGAAGGCGTTCAAGACGTTGCTCGACAGCGCCCGTGCCGCACCACATAGCACTCGATCTGTCTTAGCGCTCACGACGGCATTCCCGCTCTTCGCGTCCGATCAGCAGGAAGAGGTGATCGACTTTGTCTACGATCTGTGCGAGGATCCCGAGCCCGCGGTGCGGATTCAGGGGTACAAGACCATCGTCGAGCTTAGCAAGGCCGTCCCCAGCTGGACGCGTCGGAACACCGATGTGCTGGTTCAGCTCTTGCAGAGCGGTTCGTCCATTCCCTTCACTCTACACCCGACGGTTGGCTCAATGCAAGGCTGCAGACTCGCCGGAGGAGCTGCGCGTCATTCGCGACGCACTCGTCGCCCACATTCGCACCGACCCAGTAGCAGCCATAGAGGTCATCATGGAGCATATGGTTCGAGCCGGACAGGCGGAAGAGAAAGCGGGCGAACCCTCCGCAGGGGGGATGAAGCGGCTTGTGCTTCAGTTCCTTCGCACACCAGACGTGATGGATGCTCTGCGTGCAAAGCTCGCGGCTGGCAGCGCGGCGGAGAACGCGCTCAACCAGGGCGTGTCCGAGGTCTGTGCAGCTCTGTCTCTTCCCTCTCTCGTTAGTCTCATACTTCGACAGGCGATGTTGTCTGCAACGTCCGCCGAAGCCGGCCAGCTCGTATCCCTTCTCCAACAGTTTCCTTCTTGGTTCTCGGATCGTCGACCAAACCCCTTCCGCACACCTGCCATCAACGCTCTCCTCGACCGGATCGTCGCCGTCTACCGCAAGCCTGGCAAGACCGACCTCAATGAAATAATGGGCTTGTGGACGATCGCACAACGTGCGGCCGACGATGGACGAGGCGATCCCCGAGCTTTCCTGCGGTTCTGGGCCCGCATGTCATGGGACAAATGGACTGCCGGCCTGATCCCGACGGTCGGCCCGCCTGACGCAGTGAAAGGCTGGATCAAGGCCTCAATGGGGATCTGGGACACCCTGCGTCGGGAGAACAAGGACGACGATCCGATGTACGAAGAGGCCACTCTCGCGGGGCAAGTCTCTGCCGTCGTCGTCCAGATTATCCACCACATCGCCGAGACGTTTGGGAGGGACGGGCCTGCAAGCCAGCAGACGATGTGGCCTTTCCTGGACTCGATGTTGGATTGCCTGAATCTTCTCGTCCAAACAGTGAGTCTGTTCGCGCATGCTGTCAGAATAGCCGGCTCATCGTGCATGTCAGCCAATGGACCCCCAACATCTACGCGACGCTTTCACCTCTGAACCCATTTACAAACTGCTTCGGTTCGCGTATGAAACGAAAGACGTTCGCGGCTCTGGGCTCAAGCCAGAGAGCGTGCGCATGCTCAAGTCCATAGCATCGAAGAGCGATGTCCTGTATGCCGACCTGGGCGTTCCTCCACCCGTCTCCAACAGCAGCTCCGCGGTTCATCGCATCTCCACCCCTGCCAGCACCGCTGGTGTCAAACGCAATTCAGAAGGACTTCAAGTCGCCGGTGCTGCCGGAAAGCGGCCTCCCGTGAAGATCGACCGTGACCGACCTGGGAATCGCGAACCGCCGAAAGGACCTATGAGCATGATGAGGAATCATCTCCGCGCGGCTGAAGCAAGTCCTGTACCATCACGCACCGATGTGCCATCTCCTCGACGAGACCTGCTGACCCCATCCAAACCCGACCCGACAGAGGATCGACCCATCAAACGCCCGAGGTTGTCGGTGGAGAATGCTGCGGACAAGCCAACTCGTGCGACCAGTCTTTTGGATCGTATCAACGGCGGAAACTCGCTGAAGCGGACTACGTCTCCCAACGGGACTCATCCCGCCAAAAATGATGGATCACAGGGTCGCAGCCTTGCGGAGAGACTTGGCGTAGAAGTGAAAGGGGGTGCCACGCGGCACGGCAAGGCAGAGAAGCCCGAGGACCCGATCACCATCCGGGGTGCTGCTGGTCTGGCGTCGAGACTGTCCAGGCCAGCTTCGTCCACGAGCCTGCTTAGCAGGATCGCGCCGTGAGGACGCTAGCTCTGTCGGCAATGCTTTGAGGGGGGATAAGTGACTGTGGGCGATAGCATCTGTGTCAGCGTCAGCCTTGTAATGCTCAAGACCGAAATACCGTTCCATATCGTCCAAACCAGCAGGCGGGTCCGGATTTTCAGGCGGCCTTCCCTTTGGGTACGCATCCATGTGGCCATCTGATGATAATTTACCGAGCCTGTGGCTACGCTCTGTTCCTGCACCGCCGGCAGCCAGTCGTCGACGGCGTGGAAGCCATCAAGACGCCAGAAGATGTACCTCTGTGCGTGATCACGGTCGTGGAGTCTGAGCACGGTCGTCACATGGCAGCACTGCTCTTCAGTCGGCGCCCTTGGTCGGCTCGACGGCCCGGCTAGTCATCGTAGGCGGAACAGACGGGCCCCTTGTGCTAAAGGAAATTCAGCGCCGCGTTGATCGCCCCAAGCGGTCCGCTGAAACATCGAACCACTGCATAGAATTCTTGGACCGCCCATTCCCTACGAAGCTGTCGCCTCACATTGACAGCCCTCAATGGGTGGAGTCGCATTAATGTCGAGGGCATACATTTCCTTCTCCCAATGATGCTTCGGATTACGATGGCATCACATCACAGGTGTCCATTCGCATCAGAGCCCTCAGTCCTGTTCCGTTTTCCTCGAGATCCTTTCGCTTGTGTCTCTGGATACACAATCCTATTATGGAACAAGACGCTCAGCATCGTAACTGCGTGTGATGACTGGGCAGCTATATAAAGCAGCTGCTGTGGAGAAATCCCCCGTTGCTGCTGCCTTATATGTTTTTGAGCTGCGGAAAGTGCTCCATGGTTCCGCCGACGCCTTTTCGACAGCGAGCTGCATGCCGTCAACCACGTCGTATCGAAGTCTAAGATGCGCGAATGATGTTGATCGTAGGTTCCTCACGTACTGGCGTTCGTCTTTTGTTGACGGATCTTACAGGCGTTCTTATGTGGCGTGGCCTCAGAAAATGACGTTGTCTTCTCCGGCGAGGCAGTTCTGTTGGGATTGTGGTTACGAGAGTTTGATGTAAGAAGAGGACCGGAGTATCCGCAGCCCTTGTCTGGGCGGCACAGCTTTCGTCCTCCTTGACTATCGGCCCTGGCTGCCCTTCACCCTCATCTTCGAGCTGCGTAAGGAGGATGCGAACGGGTCGCAGTGCCAATTCGGACGTGGATGGCGCAGAAAGAGAGCGCCTGACGTACGTGCAGCTGCCACCATATCGTTGTTGCCTACCATCCTACCTACAACAACAGAAACTCATGACAAGCATTCTTTAGAACTCGAATATCTTGCGCAGCGGCTTTGCAACAGCCACCGAGAAATATGCGAGACCACACAGAAGTACCATCTCTCGTCATGCGCACAACGTTCCTTCCCAGCTGAGCAAGAGACACGCCCCATGACTCGCTTCGCTTCACCTCGATATCACCTCCTTCGCCATCGCCAAATCTCGTGCCATCTTCTTGCCACACCTTCGAATATGGATCATAGTTGAACCCTCCATCAGGATATAGAACGAGAAAGGGAGTGGCCCGAATCGAAGTTTGCGCCAGTCCAATTGCGTAGCCCGTCACGATGTCCTGCAGGTGCCGGAGATTCGTACAATTTATGCCGATTCCATCCGGCACAGCGGCGATCGCCACGCCTTCTTGTGCCGGTTCGGTTATTCTGCGAGCAATTTCCTCCGGAAGGATCCTAGCACCGCCCGGCTTGGCTTCTGGGAAATCGCCTCCTGGGTACACAAAGCTTATCCACCACGGATGCCATGGTAATCCTTTCATCACCACCAGTTCTTTGAGCTGAGCCATAGCTCGTCTGATACCCCGCCCTTCACGTAATAGAGGGATGGTTTCGAAAGCAATGAAAGAGAGTAGCTTCCAATGCTCAGGGGAATCTGCGAAGATTCGAAGCCGCTGAAAATGCCAGTCAGCTAGCGCTAACTCGGCCGAAAGTTCGTCTTCGGGTGAATCGAAGAAAGTGCTGCCGGTTGCTGTACCGTTCCTTCCTGTCGAAGGACCATATGGAGGTGGATAGATACCGCCGTATTCTTGAGTTATCTGGGCCCCAAACGGCCCGAGGGAAAGCGCAATCAAGGGTCGCCTTCTTGCTGCAGAAGACTGTTCAAACCGTTTGATTGCATCTTCGGCGACCGTGATCGCGGACAGCATGAGGACACGGGCTTCTTCCTGCGTATATCCGGCACGGCTGAAGGTTTCGAGGCTGCCTTGGTACCTATTGATTGAAGGTGATAAGGTTGCGATAATGCGACTCAGGGGTCACACATGGCCTACGTTGCCGTCTCTATTACGTCTGCCCCAGCTTCCAGAAAGCGCATGTGGGTCATGAGGAGTAGTCCCGGATTGTCTGCCAAGAGCTTTCCGGACCATAAAGGATGATGTGTTGCATCACTGTCAAGCTCTTCAACAGTAGTACCCTTGTCGGACCGTGAGCGACCACAAGGGATAATATTCGCGAGGTGCTGCATTGTAGCAAACCAACGTACCAATCCGCCATCTAGGATAATGCATGCACGAGTGTCTGTTAGCATAGCAGATGTCGGTTGATGAGGAAAGAGAAGAGAACGAAATGCGCGCTGACCAAGCGGTGCCGGCGGCATCAGTGATGCGTGGTTGTTTCGGACCTTCCTTGCCTTGCTGGCGCAGACACTGGAGGCAACGCCATCATTGGCCATTCGTCGACTCACCGACATGAAGATCGCTTCCCTATTTCTATATATGCTGCTACAGCCATCAACACGCACAATAAGGCAGTTTGCAGCATGTTCGACGGCCTTATGTTCGATGACCTGTCACACAACACGAGGCGAAGGTATGCATGTCGAACTTCGCTATTCAGTAGTGGGCAAAATCTGCAGCGAGCCTGCCACAGACGTGCGAGAGATGTAGTCGTGGTTTTGCAGACGTACATCCCCTTGCGCGATGATGTGACAACTACAAGTTACAACTGGGGCTTATTATGGTAGGTATGGGGTCGTGATTGTGGAAGATCCTTTAATTCACTGGATGTTAACTGTATTCATCATACCACTCCGTTATTGCCGCCGAATCTGGGGGGCTACTCTGGCCGATAGTTTCCATAAAGGACGTCCATCAAGCAACCTTTCTCTAGAACGTCACCCTTAGGGTGTGCAGAATTTGCCTGAAGTAGGGAAGCAGACGCGGAAGAGAGGAAGCACCCTTAGACTCTGCCAGCACCTTCGTGGCGCCTAATAACGGCGACTCCGCGCCAGTATTGATGGACTTGGAGTATCTGCGATCAAAGATGGCGGAGGGATGGTGGTGCGCCGGCGGAGGAGTGGCTTCCCCGATGTGCTTCCCCTCACAACGCGTTTCAAGTCGCTGGAGTGAATGCCCCACGTTGTACCGGAACTTGGAGAACCGTGCAAGTGACCCGTAAAGCGAAGAGAAGGCTATCAATTTGGTGCTTCTGGATTCCAGGCTTGTGACCACTGGGTCTGCCCTGATAATCCACCACATTGGAAGTCATATCGCAAGTTGGCAAAACTTGCCTTCCTCGGTTTACGTTAGCCGAAATTAGGGAAAGATGGGGCTAGATTAGTGAATGTGCGCTCTCCTCAGGGTTGCCACCCCTACCTCTGGTCGTCTTTGAAGTCTGAACGTCCCTGCATCTGGGTATAAAGGACGCCCGATGGTGGGACGATCCCAACCGCCTATTCCTGCTACCTCGATACGCGTTCAGTGCAAGACCGATGTCGACAACGATGTATAATGTCAGTCCCTCATCGTCCTCGTCTTCCAAATGCGACTTACCTCCGTCCAGCAACAGTATTATAACGCCGATCAGGAGGAGCGAGAAGATGGTATTGTGACAGCAGCGCCGCCTGCTGGTTACTATGCCGCTTGGCCTCAACAGGTAGCCCTATCCGTCAATGTCTCGTTGCCTGTTTTCTGGGTTCATCCTGGTTCCATTGAACAGGCATCTTACGTTCAAGCCCAGCAAGATCCGGGCCCCTCCTTTCCCGTTTATGCGCCGGACCAAGCCGGCTCCGTCCATCTGGCTCAGCCTACCACCGCTTACCAGAACTACGGCCATTATTCCCTCGCCTACCCGACTGTGCCTGCAGGATCAGGTCCGATCGTACAGCCCAGCGCTCAGTACTATTCGCCAACCAGTCCGACCTACCCATCCCAACAAGGAGCATGGACCGGCCAGCAACTAGCTCCTCCATCGCAAATGTATTTCAAGGAAGAAGGAAGTGAAGGAGGGTCGGCCACTTCGTACCGCTCCTCGTCAGACGATGGCACCCATGACGGCAAGGGAAAATCAGCCCCAATCTCCCCCACCAATCAGTTCTTCACGCACGCTCCGCCCGAGAATTGGCAGACCCGTGGGAACAGCACGATTCTACACATGTACAAGCCTCCTACGACGGGCTCCACCCAGAAGTCGAACGCTCTCGTGGCCGTGTTCAACCAGGATCCCGACGGAACTGCAAAGCTTCGCGCTCCGAATACTGCCTGTTATCACTGCAAACATAGGCGGATCAAGGTACGTCGTCGTTCAACCCCACAAGGATTCTTTGACGCCTGATGGGTTCGCAGTGCGAAGACAAGATCTACACCAAGTCGGGGCGGCCGTTCTGCAGGTGATTTTCCCTCCCCACCTTTTCGCACAAAACCGATCTCACATCTCCCTCAGCGCCTGCGTACAGCGCCAAGGCCCTTGCTACTGGCCACCGCGATATCACCCATATCTGCAAGCGGATTACCTCACAGCTCGACGTGCTCAGCTCCTGGCCGAAGACCCCGAGACATATCATGCACTCGCCAATTCTGGCCAGCTGGATGATCACCTGCTCGCCGACTTCGATCCAACCAAATGCCCCAAGCCTCTGTCCTGGTCCTGGGGCTATAACGAGGTTACCGGTAGGAAGGAGTTCGATGACATGCCTCCTACAGGAAGGGAGAAGACGCCAAAGCGGAGGAAAACACTGGACGACTATTGGTGGGATAGGTGGTAACTAGCCACCCGTGTTTTAGGGTTGCTGACCCACAATGCGGCTTTCTTGATTCGACTCCGCGTAACCCATGGCTCACACATAACGACGTACCGTATTTTCATTCTAATGGACATTTCCTTTCTCCCAGGTCCTTGCACATACATCCTCATCCGCGGCCTCTCCCCGACCATACCCACAACGCCTTACGTTACACCGCTCTTTTACTGCCTTTTCCGTCTGCTCTCTTCTCCTTTGCCGGCTTAGCCCTGTATGTTGTACCATGTGACAGGGAATCTTGCGCTGTACATCTCTAATTCGATCGTCGTAAAGTAGGGATGTGGAGCCAATGCGTCGTGATGTGGTTTTTGCTTGTAGCTTATATTGCCGCCTATTAGAAGCTGAGAATCTGGCTCAGATCTACGCTGGCCTATGGTGAATAGAGATCGACTTTAGCCTTCTCGGGAGAGCACGAGTTGCCGAAGGCACGCGTCATCCTATACCATCGATTAGAGGACACTTGTACATGCCATGAGCGTGCCCCTCAGCGGTGTGCGATGTATGGCTGGAGCTCATAAGCTGTAGAAATAGAGGACAGAAAGTAATCTGTGAGGAAGACGGGCGGAGCGTCGGTGGTTTCGCGAACGAGGATAGTGATGGTCACGGTACAGTAGGGATGTCACCGATCGGGGAGGCGGGGGTCATCGACAGGCTGAGCCGTTGCGTCTTTTATCAGCTCTAGCTCTTGCACTTGGGGTCTTTGAGTCTGAGACCTATGGCTGGGAATATTTCACATAGTGCTTGTGACATATTCGTATCGCAACCGCCGCTCTCAAGTCTCAACCCTAGCCTTGACCCGCAGTTCTGTGCTGCTTCTGGCCCCGATGGTGCTCACTCATCAAAATCCTTCGATCCACGGCATTTCCCAGCCGAAGCCTCAATGTCTGAACATGACCGTTGGAGATTATGGGGGCTTGACGCTCTTGGCGGTTTTGTTCGCGGCAGGAAGAAGACCACACATGACATCTGCAAAGAGACCGGCAAGAGGACGACGAATATATCGAGGAGAATCTGCGCTGGGCGCTCAGTGTGCGTAGCCATTCTTCGGCCACGTCTTTGCGGACGACTTCGCCTCACTCCGTCGCAGGTCCGAATTGCCGGATGCGACTGCGCTGAACGTTCTCGTGCAACCTTTCTCCCACTTTGACGGGCCTACGGTCCTCTGTCGAACGGACTATGTCGCGGACGGTGAAGGGGGCGAGCGGAGAGCGGGGTCAACGAGGACGTCGACATGGAGTGAGAATACCCGTGTGATTTGTACACTACAATTACATGCGTACAGTGCAACGATGGTTATTTAAAGTTAAATTCGCCCGACTACTGTCAACTTGCTCACGGATCCGTCCGCCCCTGAAAAGCCTGGCGCAAAAGGCCGCACATGGCTCCCACAGAATATCTACCCAGCGTCTTCGTAAAACCGCACGCAATGGCTTCAACGGCGTCGACAGGCGTTCAGCGAACCCGTATGTAACCGGCACAGTACGGCGGCTCCATTTCCATTAGTACATAGCATACATCACACCAACAACACCTCAAGACTTCCACAAACACAGAGGGTGAATAATTGAGAAATATAAAGGCCGCAATCCGGCAAGGATCGAGAGGACAACGTGCACCAGATGATGATGATGATGATGACGGAGAGCAGTCGACGGTTGAGTGATCAGAAAAGACTTGGTTGAGTAGCGTTGCGTTGCAGATGGCAGTGCGCGTGAGCGGAGGTGCCGGTCAAGTCTTGGTCAATCAGCTTGATTTTGGCAAGAAGAAAAGGTCGATCGGATGCTTGGGAGGGCGGTAAATTCGGTCGAACAGCAATAGCACAATATATGCGGGGCTTCTCCACCCCATTTCCTTCCAGCAGTGACTTCTCGCCTCCCAAGAAAACGTTACGAGCGATGGACAGCCGCCAAGGGAGAAGGGAGTCGTTGTAGAGTCTGCGCAGGCAGATGGGCGTCCGGTGGACCTAATCCACATATTCCATGTCTCCTATACTCGCAAAACCTTCCAGCGGTGTAGCGCCTCTGCTCCTCCCGCCAAACGCTCCTCCGCCAACAGGACCGTAGCCAGAGCCAACGTCTTCAGCAAGCAGCTGCGAGACTTTGCGTTTCCTCGGCACGCCGGGCAAGCTGCCAGATATGCCTTGGCGGGCCTTTTTCATTTGGGCGGCGTACTGGTCCTCTGGAGCGAGCGTGGGAGGCTCTGCAGGTGGAAGGAGATATGACGGAGTCACGGTGGGCATCGAAGGTAGTGCAGGGATAGGCGAGCGGGCGCGAGGGGCAGGTGACGAACCTGGCACGCGTAGAACGTTCGTGGAGACAGAGGTCGGCATTTCCGGCAGAGTGGGTGGTCGAAGAGGTTGAGGTGCGTGTAAGTCTGGCAGGGCTTGCAAATGTTGGCGTTTCCTCCTTCCTCCTCCTGAACCAGATCCCGAGCGAGGGGGCGCAAGACTGTCAACGTCTCCAAGCGGCGTCAACGGAGAGACTGGTGTTGGCGGGCTGGTTGCCATTCCTTCTGCTTCTCCCTCGCCATCGCTATCCCAGCCCAGTCGGCCAGGCGAATCGTTCATATACCGAGGTGGTGGACGCGATGGATCTGGGAGAAAGATATCGAACACCTCCGGCTGCGGAGGTGGCAAGGGCGAGAAATGCAGATAGTAAGGGTGATCTTCCGGTACTTGTGGCGGCTGCGGAGGCGGTGAAGGCACTCTAGGCGGTGAAGATGGAATGGGGAGCGAAGTAGGAAAAGGCATTGCCGGCAAAGACGGCAGGGTCGGTATGACGGGGAGAGAGGGGAGGGTGGGCAGAGCATGAGAAGCGTGTCGAGACGAGGGCTGGGCCAGCTTAGGGCGTTTGTGCGGCGGGGACGGGGTAGGCGAAAGGCGGGCAGGCTGAAAGATGTGTCAATGCGGTCTGGACAGGGGGAATAACGGACTACCTACCGGCGGAGTAGGTGGGCGAGGTGGTGGACGGGGCTTATATGCGTCTTCCTCTGAGCACAACGTCCTGTTCGTCATCAGCGACCGCAGTCCTCCTAGCATATAGAAGCTTGCACGGACAGATTGGATGACTTCCCCGAACCGAGCTCCTGTACGACGTTTTCGAAGACATCGTCCCTAACCTCGACGACGAACCTGAACCACCAAGCGCCCGAGTCGCCATCCCTCCTAACGTCAAACTCGAACACCTTTTTAATGTCATCACCCTTTAGGTTTATGTCCTGCCTGAGCTTTGTCTTGAGTGCGCGTTCCACCTCTTTGAAGCCGACCTCTGATTGAGCGCGTCTCCATTTGAGGGAGATGAAGGTATATGCGTCTGGTGGGCGGAGTGGCAGTGTGGATAGGTCACGACGGGGAGCGTTGGTGGTTGCACCTTGTGAAGGAGCGGGTGTGCTTGAAGGGGATGACATGATGGACGACAGGGGAGAAGGAGGGGGTGGTGATGAATGGATGGGAGGGAGAGTGCAGGAGGGGAGAGTCGAGGGAGAAGGGAGACGAGCCCAGTGGGGCGGGGGCTGAGAAGAGGTCGTGGAGGGAGGGACGGGAAGGGAGCAGAGGGGGGGAAGGGAGGAGTGAGAGGCGTGAGAGGAGGGGAGGGGAGGGGGGGGGAGGGGAGCAATTAGCCTTGGCCCGATCCTACGCACACCCCCTTCTTACGAAGGTGCGAAAAGAGAGAGGAGGTGGGAGTGAGAAAGGGAATGGGGAGGGGAGTGAGATGAGACATTCCATTGGCGCCGCCCTCTCTCCTCCCCCCTCCTCATCCGTCTTTCCCTGTCCCTTCTGCCCTCCCTCTCCCTCCCTGAGCATTCACAGCCGGGGATGAAGAGCGACGTGGGCGAAAACCCCGATTCGGCCTAGGGATGCGGGTCACACATTGCTGCAAACTCTCGCCCCCACTCGGGTTCAATGGTGTCAAAAGGGCGCACCGCGGTCGGTGACGCGCGAGGGAAACGCAGCCACACTACGCCCCCGCCGGCTTTTGGCCTAACGGAAGGGTTGACACACCGCTTCCTTCCCTTTTTTTCTCCCTCTTCTCTCTCCCTTAATACTGAGCGGGTTTGGCAGGGGACCAGACCCATGTACACAGTCCCGGTTAGGCTGTGGCCTAAGATCTCCTTCACCCTCCCAGACCACAGACGATAATAGTTCTCCTTGTCGACGGATCCACCTCGGTCGCCGACTTTACAATAAACTGGAGCACAACGACAAAGTGGACACCGAACAATAAATACCGCTCGTGATGCCCACCATCACTTACAGCACGCGTCCTTATCCCACTCATTAGCCCCCATCCTTCCAGAAGCCTCCTTCCCGTCCCTGACCAGCTCAGACGCCCCCGTCTTCCTGCGTGTTCTCTGTCTCTCGTCATTTATCCGCTGTCGTAATTGCGTGTGTGCTGGCTGCCGTGCCTTGGAGCTGTGATTGCGAGTGCGTGCGACGCGCTGCTTTTGCTAAAATATTAATATGCCCCTGCGTGATACTGTATTCTCCCTGAGGGCAGAGACGTTCAGCCGGCTTTCCCTCTCCGGATTACTAGGTCTTACCCCGCATTCATCCCCCATCAGCCATCCCAAATCAACGCATCAATGACATCATCCCATTCCCCGCCCTCCATCACTCGCTCGCCCATCTTTGGATCGCCCAACTCCCTATCGCGGCCATCAGACGCGTTGCGCCTCGGCCATCGTCCCCGCGCATTCCCCTTCATCCCCTGAGACCGGTCTGATCAACAAACATGCCCGGCGGCGCGTGAATCACCTGAGCGCGATCTCCATGTCCTTGTTCGCGTCGGATCGACCCAGGCCGATCAACCAGGATTAAAGCTCGAACGTTGTCTCTGGACCTGCTTCTCCGCGCTTCTGGGCTGCTTCTCGTTTGCTTCACAGCGCATGTCTCGCTCTTCCCTCTTGTCTCACGCGCCTTGGGCCTACAGAAGTGACTTACCTCACCGCAAAGATTGGAATGGTCTAGGCGGTCCGGCTCATAACATTCCGGAGATTGGTCGTGGTGAACAGCTCCGACCTCGTATATCTGCTTCCCGATCATCGGATCGGTTTGAGTCACCGGCGTCTCATAGAAGAATCTCTGCGCGACGAACTTGATCCGTGCGTCCGCTTGCTGTAACCACCGGAGTACACCCACTGACTCCGAGTCTGCTCGTGTAGCAGAGACTCTTGGCCCAACCTGTGATCGAAGAGAAGCGCATTCCAGCTCCGCGATCGCAACGGACACTATGAGTTCACCTATCATGATCTACCGCGGCACCCTAGAAGACGGCTCGGTCGTCGCCCGATCATATGTCTCAGCAGTTCACATTCCGGTAAAGTCAAAGTACCAGGTGCATCTTCACGGTGCTGAACGGATGGACCTCTACTGCGATCTATGTCTCGTCGACAGCCCCCGTATCTTCTCGCGCTCGAGCAGGGTACGATCACTGGCGCCTCCAGCACCAATGTCAATGTCGATGAGCTTCGCGTGAACAGCCGGAAAACACCAGTGAGGAGGAAGCGGCCCCTCCCTACGTCAACGGCGAAGCGGCGGGGGAGCCGGATCAGTGCGATGCTGAAGGCGAGAAATAATTCAAAGAGGAGCTTCGCTGGCACCTTAGAGTCTTGGCCAAACCAGTATCGCAGACAACTACATTGAGCTCCTGATTATGTACGGCTCTCGAAGATCCACGGCTATGTCCTGCAGAATTTGAACGCCTTGCCAGTCCTCCGCTTCACTGGATTGTTAATCGCGAGTAAGGAGAAGAGGAGTGGCAACACGGAGTGCGACGTTGTCATGGAGTGGAGGACCATTGACTCATGCCGTAACTATGCAGCAACAATGTAACATGGTTTCTCACGCCGTGCTTATTTGGCACAGCATTTGTCTGGAACTGCGTGTTTCCCAGCTAATGCTGAAAACGTTCGACATTGGGCAGTGTGGGGAGCGATGCACCGCCCTCGGCATGATGCGACGTCCCGCACGACCGAATTCTTTTTCGCCAGGCCGCTCAAACAGAACTGACACCGTCTGCTGAACGCAATGCTCACTAATGACTCTGTTTGATCCTCTAACAGACGGTATGGACCTCATAAGGACACGCCCATCGCCCCATCCTTGATTACCCACTTTCACATTTCGCACCCCAATCGTTTTGAATCAACCTCCTGGTGAGGATCCCTGAGCTGATGTACATTCCCCTAACGACCCTTTCCGCCCTCACTGCACTCGCCGAGATATTCCCTCTCCCGTCTTACACCGTCTTATCCACCGACCCCAGCATCACATACTCGCCGGCGGGCGCGAACTGGAATGTCCTCACGGAGCCTGGTTCGAGCGGATGCGGGGCTGAGTTCGTCTTGGGCACACGAGAGGGGGCGACGGTAACATTCACCTTTCCTCGTGAGTCGCCTTCTCTATCTTTGTTCTGAACGAGCGACCTTCTCAGCTCTTTTCGGGACGGTCCTTGTGCGATCTCCTAAAGCGGCGTAAGCTGACTCCTAAGTGTAGGACCAAGCACAAGCCTCCAGTGGTATGGCTACCAACGCTCGGACGGCGGTCTAGCCGAGCTCTGCATCGATGAGCTCCCCTGCAGCCAAGTGAACTACTACAATGCCAGTACGAACGGGACTGAGCCGCCGCGCTTGCTTTTCTCGCTATCCGGACTGGAGAATATCACGCATACAGTCGTGATCACCAACTTGGTCGACCCTGCAGTAGGGAAAGCGGGCCAGCTCACAGTGGATCGGTTCATCCTCGACGGCTCTGCCGCCTCGGCCACTCGTCTTGCAGCACCGACCTTCGGACCGGAAACCTCTCTCAGTACAGTCCCACTCAATTTCTCGTACCACGTCCCTCTGATCCTCGGCGACCATGGGCCAGCGGTTAATGTACTGCTCGACGCCGGCGCTTCGGACTCATGGGTGGTGTCAACATTTTGCTCTTCCCCAGGCTGCGCCGGTCATAACGCCTATCAACCTAGCCCGGTCTTCCAGAATTTGAGCAAGGAGGATACGCTGATGTATGGCAATGGCGGACCCGGGGAGACGTTCGTGGCGTGGCGGGTGAACGACACCCTCTCCTTCGGGAATCTCACACTGCCGGAAGCCACCTTTGGCGCAGCGGTGCAAGTCCCGACAGGGCAAGACGTCGATGGAAACTTTGGGATCGCAAAGGCATTCTACTCGCAGTGCAATCGCGGCGGAGCCGATTACCCGAACTTTGTTGAGTCTGCTTTTTTGCAGAAGCTGATCCCGAATCCCGTCATTGCGTTCTACCAACTCGATGGGACCGAGAACGTGCCCGCCGGCGTGAGCTCGCAAGCCTCCGTAGGCGGCCTGGACAGGAATAAGTTCACTGGCGAGGTCGACTGGATCCCGATGGGTCCGCAGGAGATGTGGACGAATCCCTCTTCTGCGCGCTATGTGCAGGCTAGCCCTGCTTCCCCGGCGGTAGACGCCACAGCGATGTTCAGCCATCCGGCCATTACCTTCGATACCGGCGACCCAGGGCTGCTGGGTCTGCCGCACGACGACTGGCTCATCCTGATGAACCTCCTTTCAGCTCAAGGTCCCGACCCCAACGGGCAGTACCTCATCCCCTGCCAATCTAGCATGATCTGGAACTTTTTCGGAACGCAAGCCAGGAACTACACCCTGTCTCTCGCCCAGGTGGACAGCAACAACGGGCAAGGGATGTGCAAGCCCGCGGCGAACGACGCAGGTCAGACGACGAACTGGATCACAGGCGTACCGTTTCTGAAGGAATGGTATGTCGCTTTCCACTACGGAGCGAACATGATGGGCTTTGCCGAGAGGGAGTTGGGGGAGAGGGCAGCTGGCAGTGAGCCGTTTATTGGATGAAAAGGAGACTGACGGGCTCCCCCCTTGATTCTCAATCTTCGATACGCTCGCACACGCATGCGCTGCTTTTGCATCACGCACGTTGGACTGTACTACAAGGACGTTACGCTACGCTACATTATAATATTGTATCGCAATGCCAAGTAATCTGATTCCTTCTTTCGCACCTCTATCCCATGGTGCAGCGGCTTCGTGCATTACGCTCAGCGCGAATTTAGGATACAAAAGACACAATAACAAAAAGCCTTATTGGGGAGGTAAAAAGGCCTTGTCGCGCTCACGAAGTAGCACATACCCGAGTACCACATTGGCGGAGATGCATGAACTATATCAAGTATTTAGCCAATGTTGTCAAGTATGCACGAGGACTCTGAACAGTTCGAGGGTCGAGACCAATTCGGTGCCTCAACTCCATGCCGACGGCTTCCGGAAGCACCGGCGCGAGCGCGTGGCGCTGACCGAAACGCCACGAGGAATGCGCGGTTGGTGAGCAACCGCCTTGTCCTGCCGACTGCTTTTTTAAAAGGTAGTGCTAGACTGCGCCGGCGACCTTTACACCGCCGTGCTGTGAACGCATCGCTGGAAATCTCTGATAAGGATGGACCCCCTGGGGCAATGCCAAGCTATCATGAATAGGTGATTGATGTATGGGAACCGATCCATCATTTTGCTGATGCGTTTGTTCCGCGAGGATACCACATTCGCGAGCACAAGTCACACGGCTCTCGACCATGAAAAACCTCATGGGTTCGGTTGTCAACCACCTTGTTCCCGCTTAGAATCGCGCATATGCGTATTCTGACCGACATCAATACATCTTGGGAAGCATGCGCTGACAAACCACTGCTCTGCGCGCCTTTCTCTTCTCTCGCAGGCTCGCCCCACGGCACGATCGCATAAGCCCCATGATCTGCTCACTCGTCGGTCTATAAGTACGCGTTGTGGAGGATACCACAAGCCATCGGTCGACGCCTGCACTCCCTTCATACCCGCCCACTCTGTCGCTGATGATGCACGCCTTCGAACACCGTCGCCCTGGCGGTCTCACTCTTCTTTCGCTTGCCGCAGTCTGCTTCACCCTCGCACGCCACGCGGAGGCCTTTACTGTCTTCTCTACCGATCCGCATATCACCTACTCTCCTTCTTCTTCATGGGACCTCCTGAGCGAGCCCGGCTCGACGGGATGCGGCTCGGAGTTCCTCCTGGGACCACGGAATGACGGAGTCGTTACCTTCACATTTCCCCGTACGTCAGGAATGAGCTCTTTCTTATCGGTCTGATCCCCATTCACAGAGGCGTCCACGACGTGGCAGTGGTGGGGATATCAGCGTTCTGACGGAGGGCTGGCGCAAGTGTGTGTCGATGGGGGCAACTGCCAAGACTTCTCTTATTACAATGCGTCGACCAATGGCTCCGAAGATCCACGCCTGCTGGCCACAATAACCGGGCTCTCGGATAGCGTGCACACCATCGTGATGACCAACATCAACGACCCTTCGGTGAATGCCTTCGGCCAGATGACGGTTGACCGGTTCATCCTCGATGGCACCAACCCAACCCCTGGCCCGCCCGTTGCACCCACCTTCCCGTCCGACACTTTCATCACGTCGGTACCGCTCGGTTTCTCCTACCACGTCCCACTTGTTCTAGGTGGTCACGAACCAGCCGTGGACGTCCTCCTCGATGCCGGTGCCCCTGACGGCTGGGTGATCTCTGTCTTCTGTACCCAAAGTGCTTGTCAGGGCCACAACGAGTACGTGCCTTCGTCACACTTTGTCAATCTCAGCATCGAAGATACGGAGGCATACGGCGACGGTGGTCCTGACAATACCTTCATCTCTTGGCGGGTAAACGACAGCTTGACGTTCGGGAGCATCACTATCCCGGAGACCACCTTCGGCGCGGCTGTCCAAATCCCCACCAGCGGGGAAGGCCTGGACGGGAACTTCGGCATGGCCAAGTCATACTTTGCTCAATGCGGCAACTCCGGCACGTACCCCAATTTTGTCGAGAATATGTACCTCCAAGGTATCATCAAGAATGCGGTCATCGCCTTCTACCAGCTCGACGGATCTGAGGGGGTACCGAGCGGGGTGACTTCGCAGGCCACGCTCGGCGGCTTAGACGCAGACAAATTCACCGGGGAGGTCGATTGGATCCCCATGGGCCCGCAGGAGATGTGGACGAACCCGGCTTCCAACCGTTGGGTGCAGGCGTCTCCGTCTTCCCCGATTGTCGACGCTACGGAGCAGTTCACACACCCCGCGATCACCTTTGATACCGGGGATCCTGGTCTGCTGGGCCTTCCGCATAACGACTGGGTGACGCTCATGTCCATTCTTGGCGCACAAGGCCCAGACGGCAATGGCAACTACCTCATCCCGTGCGAGTCGACCATGACGTGGAACTTCTTCGGTACGCAATCACGCAACTACACGTTCAATCTCGCCGACACGGGGAGCAACAACGGCTCCGGCTTCTGCAACCCCTCGGCGAACGATGCGGGCGATACGACAAACTGGATCACCGGAGTGCCTTTCCTTGACCAGTACTATATCGCATTCCACTTTGAGGCAAACTTGATGGGGTTCGCCACGCGTAACTTGGGAGCAAGCGCCGCTGGCAGTTCGCCATACACCGGGTGAGCCGGGCCCGGACGGAGGGAGGGTTTCGTCGCGATATGCTAGCTCTTCCTTCCGTGTAACGATCAAGCAATAAAGAATCGTGTGTCCCATGTTGCTATCCGCCGCCACGGGTATATCTCACTTGCCGCAGTGTTGCTGCAAAGGCCGTCTGATTGTTCATGACGCCCATGCTGGTAGCTTTTGGAGGCGCAAGAGTGCTGATCGCAGGGATGGGCAGAAGGCGGTTGCTTGCACGCTATCACTGCACGCTCGATTGTGCTCGATCCATCTGTGCGGTCACTGACGAACGTTGTTGCCAATGTGGTAGTCACCGCTCTAATCCGGATTCGGAGGAAGACCAGGGACGGCGGCGGCCGGTGTTGTGATGGTGCGACCCTGTGTCGGTGGGCAGCCGATGGACGGAAATAGGGGACGTTGGTGGACGTGGCCCTCGCAGCCGTCGACCCATCCTCGGCGCCCGGTTCTCACATGGAGACAGGTTATAACCCTCGCAATTGTCAGTTATCATAATCAAATGACATTATCCCCCCCTACCCACCCACTGTGCGCACAGTATCCACCATGAATACAGTTGACAAAGTTATCCTGCGGTTCAAGACAATCACTCCACTCGAACTCGCAGCCGTTCTCCTCGTCGCATACCTCATCCGCTACCTCTACATCGCCCTCACCCGAACACGCACCACACCCCTCCCCGGTCCAAAACCAGAAAGTTGGCTATGGGGATTTCAACGTCAGCTGTTTGCAGGCGACTCGGCGGCCATGTATGAGCAGTGGGTCGGCGAGTACGGCGCGGTATTCCAGGTGCCGGGTAGCATGGGCAGGAAACGGGTCGCGCTGGCCGACCCAAAGGCAGTCGCCCACTTTTATGCTCACGAAACGTTTACGTATCAGCAGAACCCATTTGCGAGGGACTTCCTGGCCAAGCTGGTGCGTCCCTCAAAGGTTCCGCCGTAGTGAACTTTGCTAATCAACATCCTCGCGCAGTTTGGCAAGGGAATCCTTTGGGCAGAAGGCGAGAGTCACAAGCGCCAGCGCAAGATTCTAACACCTGCGTTCAGCAATCAAGCGATCAAGGAGCTGACGCCTGTCTTCTACGACTCGGTATACAAGGCAAAGGCAGTCTGGGATGCGTTGATCGATGCGTCCACAACGGGCGACATCGTGCTCGATGTCCAGAATTGGATGAATCGCATCTCCCTCGACTCTATCGGCATCGCCGGCTTTTCCCATGACTTCCGCACACTCTACGGCGAGCGAGCGGAGGTAGCGGAGGCGTTCGAGTCGTTCGGCGCCGCCAAGCCATCCAAGCTCTTCCAAATCATTATTCTCTTCGCCCAGTTCTTCCCCATTCTACTTCAGATCCCAACAGGAAGAAACGCCATGATCAAGATGCTCGACCAGAGCATGACCAAGATCTCGGACGAGCTGCTCAAGGAGGGGCGGGAGGCAGGTGATGAGGATGGCGGAAAAACGAAGGGAAGGAGCTTGATTGGCGCTCTCATCAAAGCGGAGAAGCATGAGAAGAGCGATGCTGGGTTGTACCTGCAACCCGAGGAGGTCTTGGCTCAGATGAAGACGCTCGTCCTGGCTGGATACGAGACGACATCCATCTCGCTCACCTGGGCGCTCATCGAGCTCTCCATTCATCCGGACAAGCAGGACAAGCTGCGCGAGGAGCTCTCCCAACTGAGTACGGACCCGACGTACGATCAGTTACACGGCAACGCATTACCCTATCTCGACGGCGTCGTTCGTGAGGTTCTGCGCCTCCACCCACCGCTGACCGAGACGAACCGCATGGCGGCCGTAGACGACATCGTCCCGCTTTCCAAGCCTATAACGACCGCGACAGGACAGCAGGTAGACAAGCTCACTATTGCGGCCAAAACACCCATCGTTATTCCCATCAAGGCGATCAACCGATCGAAGGAGCTTTGGGGTCCAGATGCTTGGGAGTTCATTCCTGAGCGATGGATCGGCGAAGAGGGTTTGAAAGGAAGGCGGGCTATGGAGGTGCAGGGTTGGGGACATATTCTTACCTTTGTTGATGGTCCGAGAACTTGCCTGGGTCGTGGTTTCGCAGTGACGGAATTCAAGGTGCGCATTCTCTTCGGTCGCCCAATACATGTCTGTTGACATGTTTGTCAGGCGGTCCTTGCTACTCTGATCCGTCACTTCAGCTTCGCACCGAGAGATCCGGATGGGATCAAGCTCGAGCGGGCACGCACGCTTCTGCCTCGTCCCAAACTCGAGGGTGAAGACGGACCTCGCATGCCCCTGCGTGTTAGGAGAGTGGACTGAGGCTGAGGTGTTGGCCTGCAGGGGAGACTGACACGGCATATCTACTCACGACATATTTCATATCAATGTCATTGATGTCCTATGACGCAAAAAGACCGGTCCTTGGGATATTGCCTCCGTGTGATTGGGAGCTTTGTAAGCGGAACACGCTGCAACACAAAGCTCGCAAAAGTCGCAGTTTGTCCTCACCACCTTTGTCCTGGGCATGTTTGCCTTTGGTGCAGCGGGCTCGAGCAGCACATCTCGGATACGCAGGAACGAATTCCAGACGCTAGGATATGCTGAGCTTAAAGATGTCTTCGAGGCCACACTCAGGATGGAGGGCAGCGTCGAGGCTGCCGTCGCAAGGCTCATGTCGCTCTATAACTTTGAGGTGGCAATCATGAAGAACATATTGGCTGGTGCTGCTCTGCTCCTCGACCCTTTTCTCTAGTATCCTGCTCATGAGAAAATTTAGAGAAAGGGATGCTACTTGATTTTTCGCAGGCGTCCTATGCCTCGATGGCTCGAAAGGTTGGATTGGACGCGTCTTTCTCGATGCAAGATACCCCAACGTTTCCACTCCACCGTGCTCGAATACCGGCTTCGCTCTTCAAGGATATCCTGGCAGACGTCGAACTTGCTGTCAAGCAATATGGCTTTCCTCATGAGCAAGACAATGAGCCTACGCGCTCGCGCTTCCTGTCCTCAGTGAGCGTCCCCTGTTCAGTTACAAATTTGTGGATTGAACAGCAGTACAGATTTTTGCTCGCTTATCAGCCCAGTTTCAGCTCCTCTTACATACCTCATTGGACAACTCCACGGCAACAAAGTTCACAGACGATAGGATCCAGTATACATGGCGCATGTTGGGCCAGATCGCCGTGATCCTCATCCACAACCGGGTCGATCTGGATTCAGGGCACGAGCATCTAGACGCCATCGCGCACGTTATCGCCGAGTGCATATGTCAGTCTTGGTTTCGCGTTGCGCAGTGCTCCAGGTGCAAGCATCTAACGCGCGATAGCTGCCGACTTTACCAACTACGAGCTCGGATACGAGCCCGCCCGCGTCTATGCCATATATACGGACGGCACGACGTTCGACTTCTTCCGCTTCGACGGCTCGTCCTCTCCCCGCTTTGCCAGGGGAACGCACACCGTAGCGGGTTCCGGATTTCCCAAAGCTCGACTGACACTCACGTCGCCGGAGACGGCGTCGCATCTACCTGCATTCCTCGCCTCTCTTCGACCTGTCTGCGAAGCGATCTTCTATTTCTTCATGCTGGGGTACGAAGCTTGCCTCGATACGTATTGTAGCGATGCTATCAACACGACGCCCGAGAGCATCATTCATCGGATGAGGAGGAGCATGCCTTGGGCCGAGAGTAGGGAGAGGGTCAAGAGCTCGTTATATCTGGCGATTGCAGCTAGCGAGGCTGCAGTGAGGGGAGACGTGGATACAGCGGAGCAGACGGCAAAGGGTGCACTTGCAAAGCTCAAAGAGAGGTAAGCGCCGACTTACTGACTTGCGATTACTAGCTAAACTTGCTACAGCGTAGACAGTGTTCCGCCGCCATATCGTCGCACGGATTGCCAGCTGTTGGATGCATGGGATGAGCATGCGGTCATGCGGGCGTGACACGAGGAAGCGCACAGCGCCGAGGCAGAACATCCTTCCAACCAAATACCATCGTCAAGCAACATACACATTAATTGATAACCTCCAATCGCACATTTCCAAGAAATCATCCATACATCGTCTGTCCCTTTGGTGTCCGACATTCGACTAGACGAAGACGCCATGGAATCCGGCGCCAACCCAAGTCCCGCTAGGCGCCTCAGCCCGAGCAACCTCTTTCATCGTCTTCCCATCCAGGACCAGCAGGTAACTCCTCCTCTGCAACCCATCCAGAACGATACTCAGCACCACCCCATCGTCCTCGTCTTCCTTCTCGCCGGCGGTGGATGACGGCCGCGAAACAAAGATGGGCTCGCCCGGCATCTCTCCTGGTCCACCGCGCCAATACAATGCCGTTGGCTTCTGTCCGCCGACATCCAGCTTTACGAGCGCATCCGACAGCCCCGGCCCGTCGCCAACCTTGCACATCCCGTAAGCCCACCTATACGGTCTGTGATACCGGCTGGGTGCAACAGTCGGGAGCTCCATGGCAGCGTCAGATGTCCAGTCGATGGTTGCTTCGCGGCATTTGGGCGGCTGTGGCCCGGAGGCCTTTGGATTGGGGAGGCGGAATCGACGGACGCGACCCTGCACCTGTTTCTGCAACCCACGACGCATTTCTTCAACGTACAACGTGTTGATGAAGGCGGCGTCGGGATAGACGGCCAAGTCGATCAGGACGTCACCAGTGGCGGGTTCGTCGTAAGCGTTAAGGTAATGGAAGGCGAAGAAGGGCGGAGTGATGTATTTGGCCACGAGACCACCCTTCGAGCGGTCGATGACGTAGAACGTGGTGGGCTGGCTCACAGTTGGCGTGATGGATTCGGCAATGTTACCGTTATACAGGAGGGAGAGCCCAGCACTGTCAACAACGTTAGCACGTACACATCGAGGAACAATGGGTAGGTATGGGAGGTGCGATCCAGAAAAATGATGGAGACGTACTATGTAATCTCAGCCGCCCATATACAGAGGACGACATATCGCTCGGTCATCGTCAAACTGTGCACATATGCCAGTGGAGCGTCCTTCACGTCTGCCAGCACCCTTGCTGTGCCATCCGCAGAAATGCTAAACACCTTGTACACCGGCTTGGGGCCGACCTGGCAGACGAAATTAAAGTACTCCCCGGTGAAAGGATCCTTGCATCCGTGGGCTGCGGAGAGCTCGCCGGTGAGGAGAGGGCTGAAAGACTTGTACGTGGTGATGGCGAGGGGCTCGAGCGTCTGCGGATCCAAGAGCTGGAGGAGAGAAGCGTCCGTCTTCGCGACCAGATAGCCCGGTCCTTCTCCGTCCTTCGGCTTGCGCTCCTTCAGGCTGTCAGGAATTTGGGATGTTGGAAAACCCGGCAGATCAGGCGATAGAGTGACCTGGACATTCTGACCATCCGGTAGTTTGTAGGTCTGCCCGTCTCCGTCGCTCGCGCCAGCCAGACGGCGGAAGAGGGTAAAGTAACGGCGGAAGATGCCCTGGCAGGGATCTCGTTGACCGAACGTTATGCCAGGGATTTTACCCAGACGCGAGATTTGGGCTTCGAGCGAAGCCGACGACTTTCGTGCCGAATATTGTACGGTCCCGTCCGAGCCGGTAATTGCGAACCGGTGATTTATCCCCAGACCGTCGAACCAGTGATCGATCTTCACTTCACCGCCCTTCGCGTTGGAGGAAGGAATGGTGTAGGTGCCTGGCCCGGTACGGTACAGCACACCATGTAGCCAGGGAGGAAGCGTCCCTCGCACCGTGAGTGTGATCGGGTAGGGTGTTGTCGGTGCATTTGTGAACGTGAGCGTGTGGGCGGCGAAGAGCTCGTCCTGAGCTTGTGCCGCGCTGGAAGTGGTTGAGACCATCTTTCACGCTTTGCAGCCCCAGGTAAAGGTTGAAAGACGATAGAGTAAATATTGAGAATATGTGAGGTGCTTTCGTCCGAGTGGACCTGTAAGGATGAGGGCATACATCACGGGTTATTTATACCTCCCCACATCCCGCTCCTGACATTCCATTACGAAACGCCGTGCAGCTGAAAGGGACAGCTTCGGCAAAGATTCAGGCCGCGGCGAGAAGCAGGGGCCCGTGGTCAGCGGACCGACAGAGGTGAGTTGATGGGGTGAGGGTGGTGACCGTTTCAGCCAAGCATGAGAAAATGTGAGAAAGAGGGTTGGGGTTGTGGCTGTTTTTTTGTGTGGGTTGTGGGTTGTGAGTCACCTCTTGTTCACGGAGGTGAGGTCGGAGTTGCGGTTTGTGCAGGTGTGCTGTATTCGCTGGCCGATGCGCAGTCTCTGGTGGTGAAGAGGAGGGAGTTGCGACTGGACGTCCGAGCGTTGGCGGTGTGACTGTGGCTGCTGCGGGCCCTTCTGCCGCCGGGAATGAATCAACCGTGGTCCCTGAAGATGAGGGAGAGCGTGGGAGTCGGGTCCTTTCATGCTTGTTTACTGGTATGAAGTAGCGAGGAATGTACCGAACCAATCAGAGACAGCTACGAGTGAAACAGGAAGGGTGGCGAAGGTCTGTGATGACGATCGGTCGTTGGCGTCGGTCCTCGCTCTCGCGCTCAACGTCGACATGTAACCGCCACACATCCGCACATTGTAATCATACTGTAACTCATCCCCCAGTTGACATTCAATAATACCTCACTGACCCAGCGACCAATCTCACTCTGAACACCACTCGTTTGTCCACCTCCTCACAGCACAACACAGGCAATGGACTCACCGAGACCGCATATCCTCATCCTCCTCTCTTCAAACGGACACGACCCAACTGAAGTAGCAATCCCAGCTCTTCACCTCTCCACCTCATTCAAGGTATCATTCGCAACAGCAGATGGCACACAGGCACACGTGGACCAGAAGCTGCTCGAGAGAGGTCTGTTTGGTCGCTTCATGGGAGCGAGCGAGGAGGCTAGGGCGGCGCTGAGCAAGGTGGAGCAATGGGAGGGTTGGATCAAGCCGCAGAGTTGGGAGGACAAGGCGTTCGATATTCTCAAGTATGGTTCGTGCAGCTCTTGTCGATCCTGTTCACTTTGCGTTCCCTTCTCGTTCTCTCAGGGCGCTGTAACTGATACTCTGCTGCAGACGTAATAATCCTGCCAGGAGGTCACGACCGCCCTATCCGCTCATTTCTCGAGTCCCCTACTCTTCACGCCCACTTGGCCAGGTTTTGGCCGTATGTGTCCCGGTCTTACTCCCCCTCGTCGCCTTCGGAACCGAGCAGAAAGGTGGTCGGGGCGATATGTCATGGCGTCCTCTGTCTGGCGTTCACCAGTCCTCGAGGCACCAGCGTGGGACCAGCACACTCCGCCGCGGTCCCATCTGCCTCTCCCGCTGCTCCGGCTGCGGAACGAGCATCGACCGCAGGGCAAAGTATCCTCAACGGCGTGCATAGCACCACCCTTCCGCGCTGGATGGAGCGCTTCGCCTGGATAACCTCGCAAGCGTGGGGGTTGGGCGGCTACTACAGGACGTACGGAGAAGAGGGCAGGTGGTGCGCTGATGACCTGGTTGCTGCCCGGGCCAGATACGCCGAAGGACCGATCTCCCCCACGTGCGCGCATTCCTCCTTTCTCGTTCGTTCGTGCATTTCGTGTGCGAGTCTCTTGCACCACCCTGGCTTTCCCTGGTTCGGCAGCCGGTAGCTCTCCCGAGCTTCCTGCCAACACTAATATCCTATCTTTTGACTGGTGCGGGCCGTGAACTGATACATGTTTGCAGGCCGTTTGTATGTACCGATCCTTCTTACCGATACGTAAGCGCCCGTTTCCCCGGAGACGCCAAGCTTTTTGCACAGAAGGTGGAGGACGAGGTGAAAGCGGCTGCGAGAGAGGCTGCCGGAAATGCATAGGCGGTGCCCAAGCCTGCGTGGTGACATTGGAAGCGCCGGACTCGGCAGAGCTGTTCAGCTGATTGCTGAGAGAGGAAATGACCGCGGTGTGGTTCTTCACCGCGAGGAAGGCGATCGCGGGGAGGGAGCGCGAGCTTGAGGTATTCTGGCTCCTGGAAAAGGTTGTAGTTGAGGGCAGGACGCTCGGAGGACAACCTGGTGTTACGAGTGTTACCCTGTATATTTTGTCTTAGTACTAATTCCCAGCACAAAGCGCCTGGAACTCTGACGCGCAATTTCAATTCACTTCAGTGCACAGCGTGTACTCGCCGACATGTGGTTCACGGCTCCTGCTGACGGCAACGATGACTTGCTTCCTCCTAGAGTAGAGAACTGATCCTCAGTGGATCTTGCAACGCAGCGAAAATCGATCGTAAACATGGTATTACAGATGAAGGGACCAAAGATACACACTAAAAGGTGGGGAAGGAGTAACTACCAAACAGTGACAAAGATGGCGATTGGTGGAGGGGGTTATCAACATGAGCATGAATGCGGGGTGATCATACCTAGTGGTTGGAATGATGGGTCAATATGGACACAGCTCGAGCATGAGGTGGTATGAAACAGTTGGGTGTGTGGTTCATGGGATCGTATATGCACGTGAACAGAGTGTCCGTAGTCGACGCTCACTGATGCGACCGCCTTGACTGCTGGCGCGGCGAGGATCTCCATCCGGCCGACGCTATTACGAGTCCTCATCGGTGGTCTGGCTCAGCAGGGCGGCTACATGGTCCTCCTTGACGAGCTTCTGCACTTCCGAAGCGGGGATGCGCACCCACCCACTTGGGGTAGCCTGCTTGACCTCAGAGCGCTTCTTCTCGTCTGAAAGCATGCTCGCCTCTAGGTCGGTCTGCTCTTCTGCCTTGGCGGTAGGCAGTCCATCATCCGCTGCGGCCGTCTTCGCTTCTGCGATAGATGCCTTGTCAGCCACTTCTACGGTGGACTCGGAGCCGTCTTTCTTCTTGCCGTCTTTCTCCTTCTCCTTCTCCTCCTTGAGCTTGGTGTCAGCCTCGCGCTCCGCCTTCTCTTCCTCCTCCTCAGCCTTCCTCTCCTCCTCCTCTTTCTGGATCCTCAGGCGCTCCTCGCGTTTCCGGCGCCACTGCTCCTTCTTTTCTTTCTTGATCTCTTCCTCCTCCTCCTTCTCACGCTGCTTCTCCTCCTCTCTCTCCTTCTCTTCCTTTTCCCTTTTTAGGCGTTCGCGCAGCTCTCGCTCGGAAACGACCCAGGCCGCAGCCTCCTCAACCGCTTTCACTGCCGAGGTCTTGTGCTTCAGCAAGTAGCCTTGCAAAGCAGCCACGCTGAACTCATCCGCTGGGATCTGCTCTGCAAACTTTTTCGCGAGGGTGCGAAGCGCCGGCTCAGACATAATTGGCGCGCCGCTCCTGCTTGACTTTCCGGTGGAACTGGCACCAGAGGTAGACGCAGACGAGGACGATGTACCAGAAGCAGAGGCCATTCGGCTCTCCTTCTCCAAGGCTTCGTCCTCCTTCTCCAGTGCATCTACGGCCTCTTTGGGTGCGGACGGGAAGAAGTTCATGAAGAGGCTCTCCATCTGCCATTTGGTGGCGTTGCGGAACTCGATCCACACATCCATCCGTCCAGGCCGTGACAGTGCTGGATCTAGGCGCGTGATGTGATTCGTAGTCGCGAACAAGAGGCGGCCTTCTGAAGCTGCTACGCCGTCGAGGGAGTTGAGCAAACCAGAGAGGGAGAGCGTGTTCGTATCGGACAAGCCCTGGTTGTGGCCGTTTAGCGTATGGTGGTGCATGTGCGTTGACGAGTAGGGCATGCTGTTGGCGTCGAGCAGCAAGGCCGACTGTTGCTGCTGCTGCTGTTGCTGCTGCTGGTCGCGGGGAACGCCAGTGTCCTTTTTGCTCCTCGTCGTCGAGCGCGTGAACGCCGCGTCCAGATCTTCAAGCAGGAGGATACACCTCGCGGGCACGCGGCTCATCAGGCTTGTCAGCGTAGCATCGTTGATCCAGCTTGCGCTCAGCGTGATGACATAAATGTCGAGATCAAGCTCGCCAGCGATGGCATGTATGCTGCTCGTCTTTCCACTCCCCGGTACACCCCAGAGCAGATAGCCGCGGCGATACGGGATGCCGCGGTCCGCATACCATTTTTCGCTCTCCGGACGGAGGAAGTCGCGGCAGTCATTCAGCAGCATTCCCTTGGTATCTTCATCGAGAACGATCGAGCTCATGGGGCGCTTGTGTCTTGAGTCTGTCCAACGGAACGAGCCGTGCGAGTCCGCAAAATAGATTTGTATGCGATGCTCAGAATCCTGTTCGTATTCACGCTTCGCCTGCAGGACCAGCGACTTGAGGATTGTGTTGCTGCGGGCAACGACCGAGATAGACAGCATCTCGACCCCACCATTTCCACGTGAACGGCGTACACGGAGCCAATGTCCCTTAAAGAAGCTGCTGGCGAGTCAGCGCCCGGCGACTGAGTCACAAAAGGTGAGGGCGGACTCACATGGTATGAGTTGTATCCACCGTCGGGCGGAAAACGACCTTCATACTGGGCTTTCCGGTCGGATCGTCCTCTTGCACATTCTCGCCCCATAGCTCCGAGTCTGAATCGAACTGCGCAGTCTTCCAGAGCGCATGGGAGGAGGAGGAACACGTCGTTGTCTCGAACTCCCGTGAGCGATGCCATGCCGGCTGCTTGGCCAGCCAGTGCATAAGCCAATCGAAGGGGTAGTCTTCTTCCGAGAAATGCGCAGTCAAGAAGAAGGCTGGATGGATGTGTTAGCATGGCTCGGATTTTGCGTGTCTGCACGCCCAATAACAACGAAATGCGCGGGAAAATCCGAAAGCAGTGCAAGCTATGGACAGGAGTCAAAACAGAAACTACGTCCAGGAAAAGCTCATTGCGCAGGTAAGCCGTTCCGCCGGCAAGGTAGCCGCGATGACATCCGATAATCAAACCGGAGACCGCGCATATATCCAGCAGGAAAGTCCCAACCGGGCCAGCTTTCCGGGTACACCAGAAATGGCAAACGGCGCCTGACGCGGACACGTGCAGGGCAGGGGTTTGTGCAAATGCGCCACACTGCGGTCGGAGATTGTGGGGAACGGGGGAAAGAAGCAAGGATGGCTGACGGCTTCGAACTCACACCCCGCCGTTGGGTGCTTGGAGGACAGGGGAGGACAGCGAGGAAGGTTCGACTCACAGTTGACAAAATGACTCCACGCTGAGCTGGCGAGCCGCCTGCTCGTTTCGACGGTCCCACCAATGACGAATAGCTTGAGTGGATCATAGAGAGCGCCTGCAATGCCGTACCCTCCACCGTAACCGCCGTTCCCGCCGTTCATTGACGGCCCTGGCCCACCCCATGGGAGGAGGGAGCGCGCGAAGCCTGCAAAGTCCATGTAGTATGGCGGTGCGTTTGAGGCCGTCGCTGTTGGCGGTTGGGAGTGGGCGGGGTAGTGTGAGAAGTGGTGCAGGTGCCTGCGACGTCTGTGAATGGACGGTATGTTGGGCGACAGGAGATCGGGGGGAAGGGAGCACGGCGGCTATGAGTTAATTTGTAGTTTAGAGGTAGGTTAGAAGAGGTGGGATCTGAAGTTGAGGTCGAGGAGGAGGAGGAGGAGGGATATGTTGTGGTGGGGGAGTGAGAAGAAGAGATGGAGGAGGGAGAGAGAGCAGAGAGAGAGAGGGGGGGTTATGAAGGAAGTGGGTGAGCACGGGAGGGGAAGGGAAGGAGGGGCGGGTGGACGTGATGTGATGGAAGGCAGAGTCAGCGGGGGTCAGTCATTGGGGGGAAAGGGAAGGGGGGAAGGGGCCAAGGCAAAAAAGGGCAGATAGGGGCCGAATGGGAAGGGGAGGGAAGCAGAGGCACCCGACACAGCCAGTGCGGTGCAGCGCCTAATGGGTCCTACTCAGCGTACGTACTACTAACTGGTGATGGAAGGCAGAAGGGGATGACGCGGCCTGAGCTGGGACACCCCGAAAGGGGAGGGAAAGAGAAGGAAGGGGAAGGCAAGGGACGATATATGCGCGGACGCTGGCGATGGGAGGAATGGGTCGGCGACGGCGTGTATCCGGCGTGTCCCTCCGTCCATACGACACCATCCCCCACCAGCGCGTACACCGGACAGCGATGATAGATCGACCGACGTCTCGGAGTGGCGGGCAACTCACAGAAGACGCCTGAAACAGGTCCCACATACATAGCTGACCAGATGAGTCAGTCCTCATCCAACCCATGGTGGGCATACCACTCCGGATTTGCGACATGAGCAATCCCGCCATGATTCACAGCAATGCAAAGCTAAACAATCATGCCATACCCGCTAGTGTGGACGCGGGTTTGGCAATCGTTCGTTCGCAATCCAGACCAGGCTAGCCAAACACGGTCGTGCCCAAGTCCTAATGGCGCCTACGTGTTCACACGCACCCGAGGTCGTGCACGAAGCGTGGTCTCCTGCACTCGGTTGCCCGTCCGCTGCCCTCACCCGACACGACCACTGCATACGTTATCCCTCACTCACCGGGGAACCATAGAATACCCAAGGAGAATGACCACGTACCCCGCAACCAGCAATAACGACAATCTGCCAAAACTGTCCAACCCACCAGGGTCTGTCTGCCTGGTTTGCAGCTTTGGCCGGAGAAGCACGCATACTTCGGAATCATACGCTTCGATCAAAGAAGTAAGAAGTACGATCACCCGCGTCGGCCTCGGCAGCGTATCGCCGGTCATTCCGACGGGCTGGCTCCCTGCGCTCTTGAATGCTTCTGTTCGACGTTGACGGCCGTAACGGGACCTCACTCTCCGTTCTTCTTCTTTCGCCTGTCCTCTGGACCTTATGCACCATGCCCATGTAGGGAGCGCCAACGGCCTTACCACTCCTCCATATCCAGCCTTGACTGCATATAAGACCAACCCGTATGCGCGTGCATGACAAGGGGACAATCGCCCGTCGCCCACGATTCAAATCCGGGGGCGGGGCTAGACCGGAAGCAACCTCACCCCGATCCCGATCCTTCCTTGTATCGGGAGGTTTCAGTTTCCGCCGGGAACGCAACCGGGCGCATTTCCTTCATGTCGCTGGAATGATGACTTGATCTGCGCCGGTTTACATCCTCAACCCGTTACTGCCGTTTTTCGCCAATGCGGATGGTCTGTTGCTTTGAATGAGATGTTATTGTTCCGTTATTGTGCTATCACTAACGCACCGTTCCTGGCAGCCTAAGGGATGGCTGTTCGCCATATCAACTGACCGACCAACCTCAAATCTCGTCTCCAAGAACTGTCAAACGAATTCGCACTATTCCCCTCTCCTCACACCACTGCTCGCAACAAGCAGCTTCCGTAAGAGCTTTTGCCTTAATCAAGCTTCGGCGATGGCTCCCGCATGCTACAGCCGGACGTCGCACTTGCAACAGGCGATCCTCGGCGAGGCAAGCATTTGAAGGACTCGCAAGACGCCGGACTGAACCGTCACCTAAGGAAAGCGATCTGCCGACAAGTTGGACAAGGCTTGAGGGATAGTGGCGGATAACCGAGTCCGTACATCCTTGGACGCGGACCTTGCATGTCCAGTCATATCGTCGCTCCGGATGAAGGACCAACCGTCCCCGCCAGTGTCAGGCTATATTAAGCCCCGCCCGTGCCCACTTAAGCCCCTGATCCCTCTATTCTTCATCCGTCCGTCCTGCTGAACCACGATATCTCACGTAGCCCCGCGGGACTGCATATTACAAGAATTTGGGACAGTGCCAGCGGCTAGTACCATCAGCCAGAATTTTCACTCGGTTGATACTCGGTATGGGTATCTCCCAGGAGCTATCGGTGTTCGCTGCAGAGCTCGTCCGAACGAGTCCGCTATATTGCCGGACGATGCTCGTTACAGTCAGCTTGTGGGTGTGAGGGATTCGCTGATTAGCGGAAAATGAACTGGAAAATGGAATGCGATTGCTGGGTATGTACAATTGCCTGCATGATACGCACTCAGAAGAAAAGAATGAAAATGCCATGTACAGAGAACGCTGCAATCAACTAGTGCTCGAGCGCGGCTAGGCTTCTGAGGGTGCAGCCAGTGCCGACTCCAACACTGAGTTGTCGAATAAAGCCTCAAACTCGGCCGTGCTATCGCCTATCACGCCAAAAGTGTCTTGAAGAGTCCTGCCAAGCCGTTCCAGCTCATGGATAACTCCCTCTGCTCGCTTTGTGAGCCCGAATGCGTGGACATGATAATCCGACACTCACGCATGGACGACGCATATGCGTAGTACAGCAAATGCCGGGAATCCTTGGACTCCTTCGATCTGTCGATAGACCGCAGTGCCTCGATCAGGCGAAGGCGGGACTGCTCCGCCGGTGGCAGGTAAGGAGGGAGGGGGGATTTCAGCCGAAAGGCAGCGGACAGAGTGGCGAAATATAGAATGACATTTCCGACCATCTCCCGCCGCTCCCGCTGCACTGGCATGATAAAGTCTCGATGCACCGCCGCGAACCTGGAAAACCAGATCAGACTTCCGATGCCCGGGCTCAAAGAGGCCACTTGCCATTCTTCTCGCATAGTGACGCAGCGCATGCTGTGTAGCTTGTCTAAGATTACTTGTAGGCTCGTCAAAATCTGTCGATAAAGCTTCACAGGAAAGGGGCCTTTCAAGCGAGGTTCGTTCTCGGTCTGCGATAGAAGCTGCTGCAGTTCGATCAACTTCATCTGCAGATGCAGTTCTCTGAGAACTTTGTAAGCGGCTAAAACGGAACCCATGAAGCATGTTAGACATACAGATGATTGAAATCAGGTTCGAGAGGGTTTGGGTAAGAGGCATCCGCCATCAAGGGTGCTTGGTCCATGGAGCCAGGTTCCGTAGTAGGATGTCGCTCTGGGAACAGTAGCCGCGGCGGGATGGAATATGTCCTCACAAGACGGTTGTACAGCCAACCCATCTCCTGGCAAAATCTGCGACAAATCAGGGGGGGAAGGAGTGTTTTCTTACCGGAGATCCTCACTCGCTGAGCGACACCCCTAGCTGCCTTCTCGCTTCCAGTGGCCACCACCAGCGGCTTACGACGAAAGCCCAGATAACGCCAATTATTACAGAAACGGAACGCTTGACAGCGATATCTTCCACGCCGATGTCACGTGTCCTGGAGTTATATGCATACAGACAAGTCAGATTATACGTCAGCAGGATGAATCGCGCAGATGTTGCGTGTTGGGGCCGTTGAACGACCAGCCAAAAACAGGGTATTGAGTACAATCCACCGAGAAGAGCGAGAAGCACAGGGTGCTCGGGAAACAAAGCGTAAGTGAGGCCGGCGACAAAGGCACCTAGCAACGTGCCGAGGATGCGTTGCAGTCCAAGGGCATTCGTCTTCGAAAAATTAGTGTCGCCTCCTGCAGGAACCTGGCAAACACTCACGGCCCCGATAGTCGGTCCCATAACAACGAAGAAGGAGATAAGCGCCCACTCTCCTCGGTAGTCCAGAAACACCTGACGGGTAGATTCGAAGAAGGCAGGAGACGCTAGCAGAGCGGTGGCCAAGCCGGTCTTCAGTGCATATTTGACGTCAGGTTGCTTGACACGGTCGCCCCAGGCCCACAAAGTCTGTTTAAGTCGCCAATACCAAGGAAGAGTCTCCCTCGCTGGGGTTTGGCCGGTATTGCGAGTATGTGGATGGTGGGAGGGAAACAGATTCCTCTTTGGCTGGAGATCCTTTGATAGCAGTGTAGCTGCAGTTTGGTCAAATTTCCTCCACGGTTACGCGATGTTGCACTTACACATTCGTTTGCGCAGCTTCTGCACCACCTCCATCTTCTCGCCGTGCAGCTCACCCTTTGAAAGGCAGGGACAGAATCCAATCGTATGGATCAGCCTCCCTAAGGTGCGACTACCCAGAATTGTTTCTTGATTGAGACGCCGTTCAGTATTCCAGATTCGCGCCATTATTTCGAGCAGGGCAGTCGTTTCTTTGGCGAATCTGTGGGACCATTAGAAGGGTGTAGGCTACGTGTCCTATATCTTACTCCTGCAGAGTGAAAATAAAGCTAGTCTCATGGATGAGCGCAGACTCCCCGTTTGGGACTTTGTCGTACACGTACAAGTACACGTTGAAGACCGCCTCGTTCCTTGCCCTGCTCTCAAGGGCTTGTCTTGCGCTGAGATTCGACCCCTTGTAGAGATCCAAGACCGTTCGGTTCGAAAGGTCCACAAATACGTCCAAAGCATCGTCGATCCCCTCCGCCATCTGCGGGAAGTCCAGAGCTGGCCTACGCGAATCAGTATCAAAGATCTTGCTCGCATTTCGGAGCGCGGCGCAGCAAGCATCCTAGGCGAGATTAGCAATTCAGAGGACTGAGGGCGAGCACACGAACAATGAGTGCCATGAGCGGCAGGGACAGCTCACGCTGTACCGTCTCAAAAACAGCCAAGCTGGCCATATCCTGTAGTTGCTCCATTGCATCAGCGCCGTCAATCGTAGCGATCTTCTCTGGTATGCTCCTCAGCTCGTTCCGAATTTTTGCACCATCGCGCAACCCCGTCATGTGCTGCGCCAGATGGGCAAAGCTCTCGATTGCGGCTTCGTAGTCACTTTCTTCCAGGAGACGTGGGTCCGCCCATTCCGACTTTGCTTCGCCAAGGCCAGCTTTAAGCTTCGTGAACACGGCTTGGTAACCACGAACTGCATCTGACAAGTCCTGATCATCCGGTAGCTTATCGTTACCTGCCAGGAATGATTCCCCAATCACATGCAGGAGGGTGGAGAGCGATATGAGGGACTGGGACATGTTGATCCTGTCAATCATCAGGTGACAGACCGAGCAAGGAAAGAACGAGAAGCATACTGGAGTCGGCTTACAGCACTTTCAGGCCAGAGAAGAAAACAGACGGCATTCGAGATCGAAGCACCGATAAAAATGATGAGTAAGACTTGGAGTAAGGTGTGCAGTCCGCCTTCTTTGATAACCCTACAATACCTCGTCAACAGAAGTCATGAGAGAAAGAAAGCAGCATACACAATGGACAAGGTGACTACAGCCATGGAGCAGGCTAAAGAGGCGCTTAGCAGCGAAGTATGAGGACCGGACACTCAGCACACCTGGGTTAAAAGACGGCTTATTCATCCTCAGTTTGGCGAAGGCGATGACAGCAACCACAGCGCCGATCCAGACCAAGAGGAAGCCATCTGCGAGCCATTGCCATCCTGGTTGAAGCTCAAACATCCAGAAATTGCCCATCGCGAGGAGGCAGCAGATCGATGTGAAGAGAGAAGCAGTGAGACAGAAGATGTCCGCCTCGATCATAGCTCCGAGCGTTTTCTGCGGACGGTCTGAACTTTGCGGTGCCTCAGAGCGATAGAGAACTCCTCACAGCAGGGTTGAAATATACAGCAACTGCACATTATCTCAGCATCGGATTCGTTCGAGAGCCGCCATGACGTACTGGTAGCCACCATGTGGCCAGAAGGAGATGGCCCCTGATGGCTATTCTCTGGCTTCAGTGCAGCGATCGTGGCGGACAACTCTGGGTTGAAGGTGAACAGCGACGCTATAAAATATGCAAGGACGCATTTGAGAATATCTTTTCTCTCCCGGCTCCAAGTGGAAGGAGTAACGAAAGCTAGGAGCTTTCTGAGATTCTGCTCCGGCTTTACGGACGGAGCGTGAGTTTCTTCCCCAACGGTGTTTGGGAAATATGGGGCCACGACTTCCGGTACATTGTTACTGAGACGCGTGAATGGGGTCACCACAGGGGTGTGCACGGTGGAAAGGGAATCTGCTCGAGAAGTCAGCCTGACATCAGACATCAGCTCGGTATACCTCCGGAGCTCACTTACCGGGCGAAGACAGTGCTGAACCAGGCTTGGAGGCGTTTGGAAAGACCGTGCTTAGACGCAGCGACCTATCTCTCTGGACCACTCCGGGCGGTGTACGCGCAAAAGAACTCCTGGGTGTGCTTGTCTGGCTGTTCACTCGACCGTGTCTCTGTCGGCCTGATAGCTCCTCATTCTCCCTCAGCAGCTCGCCAATGATGGTCCATTCCTGCTCAGAGGTTGCGTCCCGCCTGTTTTCCCGCAAGGACAATGACCGGAATACATCGAGCGTGCGAACGCGGCGAACGATACGGGGCAAGGAGGACGGTAAAATATGGGATTGCGTCTGGGAGCGGCTCGTGCTCCTGTCATGAAGGTCGCTCCTCCTGTCACTTGCATTGTCAGCGGACGGGGACAGGGTGAAAGGAGCACGGGAGCTCTCTGCCATATCCCGCCAACTTTCAGTCACGATATCCGACGTCTCGAAGTAGATATTTTGCAAAGTGAGAGTACAAGAGCAGTCGGGGCTGTAAAGGAGTCGATCGACTTCGACCACCCTCGTAACATTATCCGTTTCAACGTCCAGCGCCACTGTGCGAGGGTCGGGAAACGCGCGTAAAAGCGTGGACGGCCCGACGACGCAGGCGCGCTGAGCACCTTGAGTCAATGACCATTGCGATTCCACAGGAATCGTGCGCTGATCGACACGTAGCGGTGGATTTAAGCAGCATACTTAGCAACATAGGCAGACAAACGTCGTGGAGTCCAGAGCTGACGATAACCGTGCCAGTCTGTACGGTGTGGGACGCACAATCCTAGACTAGTAGTATCTATGTAAGGGTCGTAGTTCACACCGGGTTGAGGAGGTGAGCATTTCTTGAATGGATATGCGATCTCCGGACAACTTGCAGCTGGAGCAACCTCGCTACCACACCATGACAAGGAAACAGATATGGTCACGGTGGCCTCGTGAGGCCACAAGTACCGCACGTCTTTCGCCGGCGCACTGGCAACCTTTACTTCTGCGTCCCCGCGCGGGGACTCGCTGATTGGGGAGGGGTCCGAATCGCTCCAAAATTGGCGCCCGCACCGCCACTGAAATTTCTGGTCCCACCTCCACTCACTGTCGAAAATATTGGGTCCCTTGTGTCGCCTGTACTACGTTCAACCACCATCTCAGCATTCTTCTACATATGGCTTCTAAAGGACTCAAGGGTATCGCGCCCGTACCCACGGCGTCTGACTTCCTGGACATCGTCCTGAACAAGACTCAGAGGAAGACTCCAACCGTTGGTCCTTGTTCTCCAGCTTGTCGAGACGTTCATCCTTGACCCTCGTTCAGGTTATCCACAAAAACTTCAAAATCAGCCGGATACGCAATTTCTACATGCGAAAGGTCAAATTCACCCAAGACGCTTTCGATGAGAAGTTGGGCGCCATCTTGTCTGATTTTCCAATTCTTGACGTGCGCTTACATCGCCTTGCAAGCTCATACAATCGCGCTTACCCAATCTCAGAATCTTCATCCGTTCCTGGCATCACTCATGAACGTCCTCTATGACAAGAATCATTATAAGCTAGCGCTTGGGCAGCTGAACACAGCTCGTCATCTGATCGATCAGGTAGCGAAGGACTACGTTCGCCTCCTGAAATTTGGGGATAGCTTGTATCGCTGCAAGCAGCTGAAGAAAGCTGCTCTTGGCCGGTATGTGGTCCCTCTGCCTTTATTCGCGTATCTGATCAATTTCTTCCAGTATGGCGACCATCATGCGCCGTCAGAAGGATGCCTTGACGTATCTGGAGCAAGTTCGACAGCATATCGCACGGTTGCCGGCGATTGATCCCAATACTCGCACCCTTCTCATCTGCGGTTACCCCAACGTTGGAAAGTCCTCCTTCATTAACAAAATCACCCGAGCAGACGTGGACGTACAGCCATACGCCTTCACTACCAAATCTCTCTTCGTTGGTCATATGGATTACAAGTACTTGCGCTGGCAGGTCATCGATACGCCCGGTATCCTCGACCACCCTCTGGAAGAGATGAACACCATCGAGATGCAGAGCATCACCGCCCTGGCTCATCTGAGGAGCGCAGTGCTGTACTTCATGGACCTTAGCGAACAATGTGGATATACCGTGGAAGCGCAGGTCAAGCTCTTCCACTCTATCAAGCCTCTGTTTGCTGGAAAACCAACACTGCTTGTCGTCAATAAAGTCGACGTGACGAGGCCGGAGGACTTGTCGGAGGAGAATCGGTTGCACCTGGCTACCATTACGGATGATCCTACCGTCAAGATGGTGCAGCTATCGTGTTACTCGGACGAAGGCGTCACTGCCGTTAAAGCCGCTGCTTGCGACGCGCTGCTGGCTCACAGGGTAGACAATAAGCTGAAGGGAACTAAGGTCAACTCCATCGCCAACCGGATACATGTTGCCGTCCCCAAGGCGCGTGATGGTATCACCCGTGAAGCATTCATTCCAGAAGCTGCCAAGAGCAGGGTGCACTTCGACAAGGAGGATCCGATGAGGCGCAGACTGGAACGCGACATCGAGGCAGAACAAGGCGGCGCAGGCGTTTACAGTATGAACCTGAAGAGTGCGTTACGATATCAGGTCATATCGGAAGTTTCTGACCATTCCTCAGAAAACTACTTATTGGCAGACGATTCATGGAAGCTCGACGTTATGCCCGAAATCATGGACGGGAAAAACGTGGCTGACTTCATCGACCCTGACATTGTCGAGAAGCTGGAAGCCCTCGAGCGGGAAGAGGAGCGTTTGCATGCGGAGGGGTTCTACGATAGTGAGCCTGAAAGCATGGTACGCAGGATCGCAAAGTGTTCAAAAGCTGGAGACCTGATTGTTTTAGCTCGACTCCGAGGAAGAGCGGGAGGCTCACGAGAGTGCCCATGGGCTGCGGCAAAAGAAACTCTCTCAAGATAAGAACAAGATGAAGAACCGCCCAGTGATGCCGCGTACAGCTGGTTTACGAACACTATCGGAAATGAGTCGCAGACTCACTGAAGCTGGCCTTGATCCAAGTCGTATTCAAGCCCGAGCGGAGGCGATCGCCAAAGCCAGAGGTATGCTGCGCAAGCGCAAGAGGGATTCAGACGAAGATGGTGCTATGGATGTAGATGAGGAAGACGCGTGGGAAGAAGAGCCCATGGACGTGGACGATGACTCGCCCCGGAAACGAGTCAAGTCGAACGCAGGCAAAGCTGTAACTTCTGAGCATCCCCGTGCGCCAAAGAGCAGAAGACAACTGGCTGGCATGGCGAATGCTGAGGTTAGTGGTGTGATCGTGTTCCGAGTGGCTTTTGATGACAAGGAACCGTCATTCGTAGCAAGCAAGCAAGGCCGTCAGATTGCGAAACCTCAGTCAGAGACAACGCAACATGCACGCCAAAGCCGGCGAATCAGATCGCGCTATCAAGACCAAAATGGTAGAATTTTGTACATCTCCCCACGGTACTCACTGCTCATCACTCATTATAGCCGAAGCACCTGTTCTCGGGAAAGCGGAAGGCTGGCAAGACGGATCGGAGGTAGAGACTTATACCCTGCATGTGGCGCAGTTTGTACATTTTTTTCCGCACAATCAAACGTTATTCCAAGCTAGCGTGGTGGGGAGGAAGGGTGGCATGAACCGGTGGCAATCCACCCGATGACTTCTGTATGCATGCAACATCCAACAAGTAAGAGCAAGAAGACAACAGCTGGTATACAGAGGTTCTTGGGTAATAAAGATAAGAGTGCGTACTGGATGTATCGCGCGATTCTCAGTCCCACTCAATTCCGGCCTTAGTGCGATGCGTCTCTTTCTTCAGCCACTTCAACGCACGCTTGTCGTCTTCCAGAAGTGGGGCTAAACTAACGCGACATCGAGTGTTGTGGTCCTGCAGGATAGTGTAAGCATTGACAACGGAATGTTCAACATATTCCCTCACCTTCAGCCATGCTCGCTCTTCCTTGCTCAACAGCTCCTCTTTGACAAGCTTGGTTTGGATAGGCACCTGCGTGAATCGTTCGAAGCCTAGCCAAATATCACCTCCGAACTGCCCTTTCGTCTACACCCTAGCATGAGCCAGAGAGTGAAGGAGGACAGAAGCGGGAGAAAATACCTCGACACGTCGGACAACTAGAGCACTCTCCAGGCGGATGCCGAAATGCCCTTCTTGGTCTAGGATGCATTGGAACCAATAAACCCACTGCGGCTCAATGAAGAAGCTTACAGAAGCCAGGCTCATTGGTTACGACATGTCCCGGACGAAAGGGTTCAGCGATTCCAAAGCCTTGCGGTCCTACCGACAGGTGGGTGACCACGGCAATGACACCACAACGAGACACACCTTCATGTACCTGTAGACAGTGTGAGCGGAGTCATGTAAAGCCTGCGTCGAGGTACGCACGTTAAGGTATTGTCCATATCCGTGACCAGTGCCATGCTAAATTTGTGGTCAGAACATGGGCCGGTCGGGGTAGCTGACGGCTCTATACCCCATAGTTTAGTCTGGATGACCCGTCTCAGCTTCGCTGTTTAACGATGCAGATCGTGCAGCTCACCCATCCTTCCATAAAGCTTGCCGTGCCAAAGTGTCTAATTGTGCCCCGGTAGTCCCCTCTGGAAATATAGCAGTATCAATTGCAATCTACGTTGCATTCAGCAAGACTCCAGTCACAGAGGTTAGGAGCTTACATGGCCCTGGAGGACACGCGTGTACGCCTCCATCTGTTCGTCCGTAGGCGTACCGAAATGGTAGGTCCGCGTGGTATCACATGTGCCGTCCCTGTAATTTCCCCCAGAGTCGCTGTATGCTGTTAGGATAACCCAAGCATACCCGAGAAAAGAGCATACATCAAGTAAGGCGCGTCGGTTCCAATGAATGCGGTGGCATGTCGCTGAGGCACATAATGCGGCAGCGCTATAGGAAGGTAGAAAGCTCAGAAAAGCAGGCCCTGAGAAGACACATTAATCTCCTACCGGCATTCGGTCCGTACGCAGATATATTCTCGTACGCCAGCCCCATGAAATTCTCATTCTGTCGCCGATATTCTGTCAACTTCTCCCCAGCCTCCCATTCGGTGATCTTGTGGCCCTTCCTGACAATTGCCTCTTCCAGCCACGCCAGCCAACGGACCTTGGGAATCTCAACACCTCTTCTGAGGAGAATGATGCCTCACTCACCATTGCAGCTCCATCCCGAAGATAAGCCTCACGGAACCCAGCGATCTCTACCTCATTCTTGATTGCCTTCGCTCGCTCGATTTCTGAATGAGGGAGAACCTCCAGCTTCGTCTGCACCTAGGTGAGCGACGGCCGAAATTAGCACAGCTAGTTGATAGTCTTACGGAGAAAAGCGTCGCTGTGATTGCATAACCTGTCTTATTCGACAGCAGAACCTTTCCGTTCCTTCCATTCTCCTTCCTCAAGAACGCCCATATGGCCTCATAAGGCTCAAAGGAAATCCCGTGGATTTTGAGATGTGCCTTCGTTCCATCTGGTAGTTTTGCCAGGTCGACAAAAAGAATTGCTCGCTCCATATCAACGAACGCGTAGCTGCGAAAGACTGGGTTGAACTCGACATCGGACCCCCGAAGATTGAAGAGCCAAGCAACCTCGTCCAAGGCAGAGACCAAGTATGCGGTGCAGCCGGGGCGACTTGCGATGAATGCCCGCAGATCGCTGATTTTCTCTCTTGGATTGCGTCCTGCGAAGCCCACGGGGTGGACGACAACTGGATTCTTGCTTCTCAAGGGGCGGTCTACCCAAATGGTATCTACTAGATTGCGCCGAGGAAACACAAGCTTAGAGCCTTTCTTGGTCAGTTGGGACGACACAGCGATGGCAGTGGCTAAACCATATCAATAAGAATGTGGCTCTGTAGGACGGCTGCGTACCCCTGGACAGTAGACGAGGATCAACCCCAACTTGGCTGCCAGCAGGCAAGTCCTTGCCATTCCATCAGCGCCGCATCTTCACCGAGGTGGCTGAAGGCACACTCACTGCGACGTACTCATCCCATCGTTTCACTCCCGGCAGTCCAACCTTGTACAACGTCCAATTGCTGTCTAACTGACGGCGAGCTTGTATGTAGTACCGTGAGTCTGTGAATAGAATGGCAGATGACAATGATACGATCGCAACACCAGCCGATCCTGAGAATCTAGACTGGCATTAGAGGTAGGACGAGCATTGTTAGATTGATTTCGCCTACCCAGATATATACTGGCGTCTCTTGTCCGCATCCGCAACGTACTCAGACTGGTGTTCATCTTCAGAAGGAATAATGCTGCAAGATCAGTCAAAAGATGAATCCGATACAAGACTCGCCACTTACTAATATCCTATCTTCGCCTCCGCGAATAATGCCCTTAACGCATTTAGGCGCTCCGTACTATCCACGCGAAGTTGAGAGCTGGATGTCGATATGTTGGACAGAGTGGAATGGACGCTTGAGAGTGTCTGGGCCGTGGACGTTGTTCGCGCCGTTGAAGCGGAGACATTGGAATATTTCGACGAGGTGGTCAGCTTGGAGGCGGAACTATTCGATCGGGAGAGAGTGGGGAGCTCGGCAGCAGCAGATGACCTCGAAACGACAGCCGGACGAGTCGCCGGCATGGAGACCTTGCTGGCTAGACTAGTGCTGCTCGAAGCTGCCGAGCCTGACAGTCGAATAGAGGTCGCCGAGGGCTGTGGACTTAGGCTGAGACGAGAAGGGTTTGTTTTCTTCAGTGTCGACCGCCGTGATAGAGTGGCTTCGGTGTCCCTCTCCGTAGAGCCACTTTGTCTGCTACTCTTGGAAGTGGATCTGTCTAGCTCGACGACGTGGACCTTCTCGGTTGTCTTTGCGGTTGCATAGGTGGAGACCGTATTGATGGAAGCCCCGTCGTGGCCATCTTCGCCATTTTGACGATAGCGTGTCGGAGTAAAGCAAGAGAGCATGTCCCAGTGTTTCGATGCACTCAAGTGACCGTGCAAAACCAAGTGACGATGGCCAAGATGATATCAAGGGCCACGCTGGTTGCTTGCAGCGTGGTCCGATCCGATCTTCCCGGTGCAATGGCCGGATTTGTGTCCGGGGCGCGGTTCACTCGCCACCCTTCACTGCTTCAAGGGGCCGCAATGCTTTTCTCCAAGTAGCAATGCCGTCGTGATTACATTAACAGGGTAGTTAGCGGGTTTCCACATAACTTAACAACCATGGTATATCAACAGAAGCCACCCCGGCAAGTCTCCTGAGGTCCCCAGACATTCATGAACATCAACGCTCAGCTTCTCGTGACCTTCGTGCGTCTGCTCCGGGTAGCCGCGGAGTCGCAACTTGCTGGCGGTGTTCGCGGATCTCTACCTGATGGTAGCGTCCCGGTGGCGCCTTGTCCGGGGGTTTACGTCGAGCAAATGCCTTGATGACGGTTGTCGTCACTGCGGTAGACGGAAATGCAGCGTAATAATCAAGCATGTAGGGCTAGCGCAAAAAAGCGTCCAATTCGTCCTCGTCGTCAGAACTGTCCAGCATACGGACCGCGCTCGCTTCGCCGTGGTCAAACGCGGCGAACTCATCGTCTGATCCGCCTTCGGATGTCCAGCCGTCATCTACGTTTTCTTCCGGTGGTTGATTCCAATCGTCCAAGCAGTCCCCGAAGAACTCTTCTTCGCTAGACGCACTGTCAAGGTATTGCTGACCGAACCTCTCGCGCATCGCCTGCTCCGCTTCTTCAAACTCTTGAAGATCGCGCTCGTCTTCCGAATCGAGTTCCGTTGATAGTAGCGGCAGAACGCGATATTGCTCATCCAAGCCCGAATATTCGCCCCATACGCCCAACTCATCATCCGATAGGTCTTCCGACATCGCAACTTCATCTTCCTCCCATGCGCCCCCAGCCTTGTCGTCCGCCCCGCTGCGCGAGCTGGTTCGCCCTGAACTTCCACTCTCACTCTCCTCTGTCTCCACCTGATCCCCGAGGTAAGTCCCTTCCAGCATATCTCCAATCTCGTACGTCTGTTTCATTCGGCGAATGTAGCCGCGGTCGCGAACAACTTCGCCGGTAAAGAGATCCACTTCGTCGTCTACGTCCAGCGGTACGGAGTACTTGTCAACGAGAGACCACCAGCAATCCTGCATCCTGAGCATAGAATCCATACGATGGAGAGCTAAGTCGGTATTTGTCGTGGCAGGTATCGAAACTTCGTAGCCATTGGCGAGCCGGCGGCGCTTCCGTGGGGTATCGGTGACTATCGTTCTTCCATGGAAGTCGGTGACGCGGAATGGCGCTGGAAAGAACGGTCGCTTCATGTTCGTTGGGAGTAACGATGGGGGAGATATCAAGCAAGTATGCAACGTGGCGGAAGTCTGCTTTCAGTCACGATAATGACACGCGGTGAGCATGGATGCCGCGAGACAGCGACATGGGCATGATGGCAGGTCTCATCTAAGTCGCGCTTGGGAGCGACGCGCGCGATCGGCATGGGGATACGGTCACGTGATGATGACCACTCTTAGTGAGCCCGTTGGTTCCCTCTCGTTTCTTCCTCCTCGTTCCCGCTCGCCTCCTGTCTGTCCTCAATCCATCTTGCTTCGCCCGTAGTCATTCGTCTGACTTTTCCATCTTCAGCGCTTTCTCTTCATCTCCGCTTGCTCCTTCCATCGAGCCCAGTTGCGGTTACATCTTGCCAACTCGCTAATCTGGCCCTCGTCTTTCCAGGAAGAGTACCGCCTCCCCTCAACGTGACACTCAGTCCGCTGGGATTTACAGGATCGGGACCGTGAACACTGCTGTCCTCTGGACAGCATGAAATGCACGCACACAGATTGGTATGGGCCTCACACTGCATCAAGATGGACTGAGCTAATTGTGCCTCTAGCATGTCATTCAGTCGGTTGGTCGCCGATGTCTCAGAGACTGTGCCTTTGCTTGACGTCGGCTAGATTGAGGCTGTGATACAGACTCTGTTTCTATATCAATGTGCGTACGCTACGATGGCATGATTGTTCAGCAGCTTACGAGTCTGGTAGACCTCTCCGATACATCGCTGGTTCTGTTTCTCAGCCGCTCTCTCTCACATCTACACTGCGTCAACCTGAGAGAATGGCATCCAGCCCGTAGCATTCGATTCTTTGTAGTTGTCTTGCTCTTCAACTTTTGTCATGCCGTATCGAGGCATGTTCTGGGCTCGCCAGGCAAGACCTTCGTGCTGGACTTCGTTGGTCATGGTACGCCTCTCTGGTCTCGCTCTGATGCAATCTTTCTTACATGCTTGCAGCCCTTCGCCCCTTGCGCTTTCACTTCGTGGCTCTTGATGCGTTGATCCTTATCCTCCAACTTCTAACCGTCTACGTCGCATGGGAAACCGGGCATCGAGATATGCGGGAATCGGATCCCCTCGCTCCGGCTGAAGAGGAGGACCGGAGCGTGGAGCTTGGTCCGTCCACCGCCCTCTCTCGGCGTGATCCCCACTCATCAGCTTTCGTAGCTCCGGCCGCTGCTATCCTAAGCACCAAGCATCCGATCGTGGAGCCCATCTTCATACTGCGCTATGAGTACTGTTGGCGGCGGTTATGGCAGGACCATGGAGCAGGCCTAGTGCGATCTTCGGACGATTCTATTGTGTAACTTCGCTCTCATAGTGAACATACTTTGTGCTTAATATACATGGGATTTATCACGTGACACTGAGAATGCCTCCGTTCCAACGAGACCCTTGAGCGTCGGGCACGGACTCTTACTGCGCGTCGCCCACCGACAGCGTCCTCCAATCCAACGCTACAAGGGTCGCAAAAATTCTGACAAGCGTTCCTCATCCTATGGACCATGTACCAAGCATAAACTCACGCTCCTGGCCACATTCCTGCCCGGAGTCCCTTTTTCCCTCTCACGTTCACTCTGTGGTGACCGCAAAAATCATCGTAAGCGTTACTCATCCTACAGACCACACATGAAGCCTAGGAGCTCAACTCCGATCATTGTTCTGGCGGAATTATTGCCGACGTACTCAGCGCCGCTCGACCATTGTCGCACACTTGTTTGCGGACCATCGAACCGTGGTTCGCTTAGGTATGTTTACCCAGCGCAAGTTGAGTGCTCAAAGTATTGTTACTCTGCCGAATCCGATAGGGTAGGTACCATATGGACAGGGATCTTGCCTTCCATGCTTTTATCGCACGCTCCCGGCGGCAATCTGAACTAGGCCAGGCGCGCGAACGTGTCTCGCAAACCGGACATAACCAATTGTTGTGGTTGCGCTGTCTAAAACTCTTCGGCGCGGGCTTCCCTCGAGTGGCAGTTGTTCCTGTATTTTGCAGAACTCAACGAGCTGTGTGCTGCACTGGATGCCACAGCATAGCCGTACAACCTAGCGCGCCGTCGCTCCCACGCCCGCCGTCTTGTTTGGCATGTTGGAACAAGCAGTAGAAAGAATAATTGTCTGCAACCCAAGGGCGCAACGTAGTAAGCAACCTCAATAAATTGCCGCAAAAGCGCATATAGAACCCAGATATGCAACAAGGATATGACGGAAAAGCACTGAGTATGGTCAACCTCCAAGGAGGTCGTTGAGTAATGACAATGATGCCACTAAGAGCTCCCAAAAACATTGGGCAAGGTCCATGTGACTGTCAGACAGTTGAGGAACATAAGTCTTCATTTATAGTCTATACACCATGTGTCTATTGTAATGCCAACTTTTTCCTAATTTGGAAATGCAGTTTCCTATTTGGTTGACAACACTACAAAAAGCAGCATTGTATGTGGTAGCCTCAATATTCTGCTTTTCAGATCTTATATGCGCAGAAGGTAATTTAAGGTTGGAGGAAACAGACTATTTTTTGAGTGGAACTCCACTTGCATTTTTGGGAAATGAACTTTCCTATTTGGGAAATGAACTTTCCTATTTGGGAAATGAACTTTCCTATTTGGGAAATGACTTTTCCTATTTGGGAAATAAACTTTCCTATTTGGGAAATGAACTTTCCTATTTGGGACAAGAACTTTCCTATTTGGGAAACATTTTTGATCATTCAGAACCTGGTCTTTCTATCCGTTCAGACCAGCTTGACACCCCTGGACAGTAGAAACGAAGCCTTGTAGCTCTTGTTGCTGGACATGATGATGAACTCCCATCCTATGAGGGCGAAATCTGCTTGGAGACCGGGAGCATCATCGCGGAATGGACCTTACAGTACCAGTGCACGGATGGAAGAGGATCTGTGAACGTCGAATGTTGCGGTTGATAGCTGTGAGGCTATCCGCTCTCCATACAGATGCGCACGTTCGTAGAATTACTTCACTTTGTACGGATACAAGAATCACAGGAGACGTGGGAGGTCGGCACCCTCATGTTTCATCCCAAGGGTGCTAGCAGGGCGCCGACAAACAGGACAGCAACCGATAGTCTGGCACCGTCGGGTCGTATAAGGGTGTGTTGCCCCAGATCGTATACAGGCAGGATTATCGTCCCTACAGACGAGCATGACTGTTGGTTCACGTGTGGGTTATGTCCCTGAGAGTCATGTTAGCAACGCTCTTCTCATGGAGAAGCAGCCCACCGAGAAAGCCCTTCGAAGCACTTATGGGTCGCCAGAGTGCGTGGATTCAGGGATCATCTACTATCACGACGGTGCCCTCTTCGAGGGACGCAGGATTCTGTTCTAGAGCCTCTGGCATATCATCCATTGATTGCTGCCGGTGATTACCGTCGCCTTCCTGATGCAGTCCAGGTGTCTGAAGATGGTGAAGACCCGCGTCGAGAAGTCTGCGCTTCTTGGCTTCTGGACCCTGGACGGCAAAGTCACTGGTCGGTTGCTCCTCAGACTCATCCGATTTCGCTCGTTTCGCACGCTCTTTGCGTTTCTGCCGCTTCGCGCGATTCTTTGCAGTCTTGGCGTCGGCTTCGGCTTGCTGCTGCAAGCGCTTCTTCTCAAATTCTCTCATGGCCACCTCCTGCGCGTTGTCAGTCACATTCACAAATCACTTAGCGGCGGCCCATCTACTGACCTTCTTACTCTGTTCTTCCATAATTTTGATTCTCTCATACTCTCGTCGTCGACTTTGCTTGTAAACATGGAACTCCCCGCTTCCGGCTCCGGCACTTGAACCTTGAACGTTCTTCATCATTTCGCGGGGTGGGCGGATAGATTTCTCCCCTGGGCCCTGAGGGATGATCACAGGCTTTGATGGATCTTTAAGCAGCTTCTCAAGCTGCGCCCTCTGTTCTTCATAAGGTGTTGGAACATGTCGATGTGCAGCCACAGCAGAGACGTCTTTAGCAGAGTCTACAGGCATAGGGGGATTCGGAGAGGGAAAGACGTCGGAGCAGGTCGACACACGGCGGGAAGGAGGGGTGGGACACGACCCTGACTCTCGCCAAATTCACGTTCGGCGGCTGTGCTAAAGATCCGGAGACGCGGTCGAGTCAACGAGTCAACGGCGCGTGCCCATCCCCGTCGGTGGCTACGGCTGTTATATGCGCCTTCACTCTTTGCATCTACGAGCCGCGTTAGCATCTCACAGCCTTCGTTCAACTCCTCAATCCGCCCATTCCTTGAGAGGCCGTCTTCTCCACGGTATGGAAACAGTACCCTCGACTACGGGGCCATATGGCGACTGGCCTGCCGATAAAGTCAGGTCGACATTCATCGATTTTTTCAAGGATCGTGGACACACATTCTGGCCGTCGTCTTCCACTATCCCGTATGAGGATCCTACGCTCTTGTTCGCGAATGCTGGCATGAATCAAGTGAGCGTCGCCGTGGCGACCGCGATCTGGCTGACTTACCTTGCCCTAGTTCAAATCTATCTTCCTGGGGACTGTCGACCCTCATTCCGAGCTGGCCAAGCTGAAGAGGGCTGTGAACAGCCAGAAGTGTATCCGGGCTGGAGGCAAACATAATGGCTTGTCTACTCATACGAATTCTTTCAATTGACCCTGACGCCCTCTCAGACCTGGAAGACGTCGGCAAAGATACTTACCATCACACGTTCTTCGAAATGCTGGGTAACTGGTCGTTTGGCGATTACTTCAAGGTGGGTATCTGTACCACTCCTCGTTCGGCGCAGCTGAGCGCCCGTAGAGAGAAGCTATCAAGTGGTCATGGGAACTTCTAACCGAAGTCTACAAGTTGCCCAAGGATCGGCTCTATGTGACTTACTTCGAGGGTGACGCGAAGCAGAACTTACAGGCGGACACTGAGGCCAGGCAGTACTGGCTCGATGTTGGCGTGCAGGAGGATCATATTTTGACTGGCAATGCGAAAGATAATTTCTGGGGTGCGTAGCGAACGATCATCGCTTTTGCGGAGGCTGAAACTGGCTTCAGAAATGGGCGCTACGGGCCCCTGCGGGCCTTGTAGGCACGTCACTGTCAGTCGGTTGAGCGACATCCACTAATATATATGATGCAGTGAGATCCACTTCGACCGAATCGGAGGTCGGAACGCCGCCCACCTCGTGAATCAAGACGATCCAAATGTGCTCGAGATCTGGAATAACGTTTTTATTCAATTCAATAGAGAGGAGGATGGATCTCTCAAAGAGCTCCCTGCAAAGCACGTAGACACCGGAATGGGTTTCGAGCGGCTAGTGTCTTGCTTGCAGAATCGCTCCTCGAACTACGACACAGACGTTTTCCAGCCTATCTTCGCGAAGATCCAGGAAATCACGGGGGCGCGACCTTACACCGGAAAACTAGGGGAGGAAGATGTGGATGGCATCGACACGGCATACAGAGTAGTGGCAGACCATGTTCGGACGCTCACTTTCGCTCTGTCGGACGGTGGGGTTCCCAACAACGTCGGTCGTGGTTACGTACTTCGTCGAATCTTGCGCCGAGGTGCGCGTTACGTCCGCAAGAAATTCGGAGTACCCATTGGAAGCTTCTTCTCTACTCTGGCCCCCGCCGTTGTCGATCAGATGGTAAGAAACAGCTGCCCATCCCTTCGCAATTATGACCAAGATGTTTGCAGGGCCACTTCTTCCCTGAGATCACCAAGAAATTGGACGATATCAAGGAGATTCTGGATGAAGAAGAGGAGTCCTTCTCTCGTACGCTGGACCGTGGCGAGAGACTGTTCGAGGACTATGTGGCCGCTGCGAAAGCCAAAGGCTCTACCTCACTCAGTGGAAGAGATGTATGGCGGCTATACGATACCTACGGCTTTCCCGTAGATCTCACCCGACTGATGGCGGAGGAGTTGCGTTTCACTATCGACGAGCGCGAGTTCGAGGAAGCACGGCTGCAGTCTCTGGAGGCTAGCAAGGCCTCCCAGAAGAAGGGCGACAAAGGTGCAGTCAAGCTGGACGTCCATGACATCGCCGCGTTGGAAAGCAATCCGTTGGTCCCTAAGACGAATGACAGCGCGAAATTCGGTGCGGCTCCATACCAAATCGGTGCCACGTGCCTCTTCCTAAATTGTTGAGTAGGTTTGGGAAATATCACCGCCACAGTCAAAGCAATATATCATAGCAAAGCATTTCACAATTCGACTGCTGCCGTCCCGGAAGGCGCCCCTTTTGGTATTCTGTTAGATCGAACCAGCTTTTACGCCGAATCTGGCGGTCAGGAGAACGACACTGGGAGCATCGTAATTGATGGGAAAGCGGAGTTCGATGTTCAAGACGTTCAAGTCTACAACGGCTATGTTTTACATAGCGGGGTCATGAAATATGGACAGTTCACTGTTGGCGACGAAGTGATTAGTTCCTACGACGAGGTGCGTTCGTCGTCGCGCCCCGATGTTCGCCGGATGAACTGCATTTTTAGCTCCGGAGATGGCCGTTGCGCAACAACCATACTGGAACGCACATACTGAATTTCGCGCTTCGAGAAGTACTTGGTGATCACATCGATCAGAAGGGGTCCCTCGTAGCGCCAACCAAGCTCCGCTTCGACTTCAGTCACAAGGCGCAGGTGGTTCTGGACGAGATCGAAAAGATCGAACAGATATGCAACGACTGGATCCAAAAAGACGTGAAGGTTTTCAGCGAGGAAGTCGATCTTCACACCGCCCAGGAAATCGCTGGCGTCAGAGCCGTTTTCGGGGAGGCATATCCCGACCCTGTACGCGTGGTGTCGTTAGGTTACCAAGTGTCGGAAATTGTTCAAGATCCGCAAAATCCCAAGTGGCGAGGTACAAGTGTCGAATTCTGTGGTGGCACGTGAGTGCAACACACTGGATTGAGGTGCCATCATTGACGATACTGAAGACATGTGGCCAAAACCGGAGATATCAAGTCCTTGATCTTGACGGAGGAGTCTGGCATCGCTAAGGGCATTCGACGTATCATCGCCGTAACAGGGGAAGATGCTAAGGAGGCAGCACGAGTGGCTGATTCCTTCGAAGCTCGATTGGATCAGATCGCACGATCCTCTGGCAAGGAAAAGGACGCTGCGCTGAAAGCGTACACCTTTGTAAGCGAGATTTTAGTTATGCTGCCTGCATGCGCACTGGTCTCATGCACTGCATCGCAGGAGCTTGGGCAGACAGACATGTCCGTGCTTCGGAAGGCTGCACTGAAGGAGAAATTCGCTAGAATTCGCAAGACGTTCGATGACGCTAACAGGGCCCATCAGACTGCGTTGGCAAAGGAGGTGCGGGTTCTCTCTCGCAAGTGCTTCACTCAGAGCTTACGGTGTTGCGCAGATTGCGGACAACATGGACCAATTTTTCCAACAAAATCCAAACGAAAATGTCTATATCCGGAGCCTCGACTCGCTGGAAGGAAATTCCAAGGCGAGTCTCCTCAACCACGCGCTGCATTCCCGCATTTGACGAGTTGTCTAGATCATGCAGACCGTTGTGCAACATGCGCGTTCTTTGGACAAGGCCATTTATCTTTTCAGCGTAGATGGTGCTAGTGGCAAGATTGCACATGTGAACTACGTTCCTAAGCGAAACATCAGCAAGTCGTTCTCCGCAAAAACGTGGGCGAACGCGATCGCAGATATTCTTGGTGGAAAGGTAGGTTGCCTTCACTGCTACGTAATGGTTATATCCTGAAACAGTGCGTCACAGGCCGGCGGCAAGGATGATTTAGCACAGGGGGTTGGCGTGTATGTTGACAGACTGGGGTCAGCGTTGGAGGCTGCAAGGAAGATATATAACCAGGCCTCGTAGGTTGTGTGTGCAGAGCATAGTAGCATCTCCATCCGGGCATCATTTCTACACTTGGGATAGCTGGCTTGAGGCACACAGTAATTCCACATATTTTCACCTTGCAGCCCACAGCGCAGTTTATGTATCTCATGTAGTGCATTGCATACCGAAAGACAGCAGTGAACAGGGCTTCGAACATAGCCGCAAATCGCCGGCACCTCAACCCGAACTGATCTAACCGCGCTTCTTCGACACACCGACGGTCTTCCCCCGACGACCTGAAGCAACGTCAGTTATCCGACCTCATTACGGTTAAGAGCCTACTTACCGGTCGTCTTCGTGTGTTGACCCCTCACACGAATGCCCCAGAAGTGACGCAGACCCCTGTGTGCCCGAATCTTCTTCAGCCGCTCCAAATCATCACGGAGCTTGGAGTCAACGCCATTGGAAAGTATCTGCGAGTTCTTCCCATCGGTAATGTCTTTCTGCCTGTTCAGGAACCACGTAGGAATCTTGAACTGAGTGGGGTTTTGCATTATGGTCACAATTCGCTCCAGCTCGTCCGAGTTCAGCTCGCCCGCCCTACCTAATGTGAGTATTGGTTCCTAAGAGCAGCAATAGTGCCGTGCATACCTCTTCTTGAGGTCCACATCGGCCTTCTTGCAAACCACATTCGCGTAGCGCCTGCCGACGCCCTTGATCTCCGTCAACGCGTACTGGATCTTGCGCTTTCCGTCGACGTTGGTGTTGAGAAGCCGCAGAATATGCTGCGGGACAAATGTCAGGAAGTGTCGAGGGATATTCCAGATGCAATGTCCGCACCTGGAAGGTCTGATGAGCCTCGGGGACGACGAGAGACATTTTTGGCGATGAGCTGCTGTCGAGCGTGTGAGGAACAAGACGAGGGCAGTGAGGGGACTACTTGAGGCATCCGGTGGCTGTGCTTGTTTGTGGACCGTGCACAATCTGTTTCATTAGGGCAAGCTGCTTTAAGAGCCCTCAGCACGGGAGCTTTGTTCGCTACGGATGCAATCCGTGAGGGTTTTAATATAGGGGCGTCACCTTAGTGGCGCAGCCATGAACGTGAATTTCCAGGACCCGGGGTTTATCCGAGAGGCTGTTTCCCTATCGATTCTGAAGCGCAAAGCAGTCCACATAACTAACTAGTTATTCCCACCCTCTTCTGTATAACTCCCCCTGTGCCAAAGGTGCATTTGCGCCGAGCGAACCGCTAGGGTGAGAAGGCCAAATGGACCGGTGGCACAGGCCTTTATTTTAAATCTCCACGCCTATCATAGGTACACTTTGGCGTCTGCTGTTTTAATCAGCTTGTGTACGTAAGAAGAAGAAAGGGCCCCAAACGTAGACGGACCTTGCCGTGGCGAAGCGCGGCCCTTCGTCCTTGTTATTGCCAACCCTACGTCGGGTGTCAACCCCGCGACTGATTTATGCCATATCATTATGTCCGTATTCCTATGCACACATTAACCCAACCATCTGCTCCACACAGTGCCGCGCCCATCCATCCCACTTCTGTCTCTAGGGGCGGCTCGATGCCTTGAACAATGGCGAACGCCCCAGGAAGCCCCGTATTCTGCACATCGAACCCTCTCGGAAACAGCAGTGGAAGATGGGCTGTCAACAAATCACCAAGCGTCACGTGGGCGCCTACTCAGCAATTGGTTTAATTCATAGAGACGGGTACCTGCGAGTCTTACTTACCTGTCTCCGAGACAGGAGGATATAGATCTTGTAGAGCTGCTGAATTGTTGGCGATACCTCCGTTAGGAGGGGCAGGATGATTCGGCAGAATGATTCGCAGGGGGACGGACCGCACAGCAAAGGCATCACTGGTTGAAATGGTTGCCGAAGACCCGTCCGGAGTCGGTGTTGGTGGATTTGAGCTTAACGATGGCGACGGAGGGCTGGGATGCGGGAATAGTTTGGATGCGACTTTCCAGAAACTGTCGTAATCATCTATCGTGTACCTGATTAGCCGAGGACAGCCCGTTGTGTTACTGTCAACGTACGCTCTCGAATTGCATCCCAAAGGCCATCCTGTTCAGCCTTACGCAGACTAGTCATGCGTCTCGTGCTTCCCCATCGCAAAAAATCCGCTTCCTTCGATTGGGACATGAAGAATGATTTCAGGCTGTCCAATGACGGGGTCATTAACAGCTTGTCGGCGGGCGGGTTGGACAAGTGCAGGGTAATTTGCATCGGCGCAGGCAGCAGCGACGACGAGTTGGGAAAGTGAGATTCCGGGGCTGATAGGTTGGCGAGATGGGCATCGAATATGAGACCAATCGGCCAGTGCCTGACAGACACGTCTATACACTTGAAGGTGCATTTCCGGCAAAGGCGCGTACCACTTGAGCACGTTGTCATTGTCGGCTTCAAACCACCACTCATCCTCCCGCAGAGCAGCCGCTGCTGTCTCGTCCAACACCAGATCGCACAGGTTCCGGCGTATTTCAGGTATAAGTAGTGCGAGATATGCTATTCTCGGTGCTTGAACCTGTATAGGTACGGGTGAGCTGCTGGAAACAATGATACAGACGAGGACATACGAAGTACGTGTCTAGCGAGCGATCAGACGACGTCGGTAAGGCAGTTTGCGCGAGTTTTATGGCGATAGGCACTGTACCGTCCCATACCAGCTGACGAAACAAAGACACCATGATGCGTATATCCCAATCTTCTCAACGCAGGCGTGTCGTTGTCGGCGAGAGATGACAGGATGTGTAGGCCGATCAACTACTTCTAGCCTCATTCCAGAAATAGGCGCGCGTTGCATTGCCCGCGTGTTGAGGTGGTGGCGCTGCGCGGGGAAACCGGTCAATGCCGGAGCCGATACCGGCGTGGTTCCAGCTGTTGCTAGACGGTTCCCATTTCTCGACAAGCCTAAGTATCTTCCCTTTGCAGCTTGCAACATCATCAAGGACGTATCCTCTTGTATTCCACCACTATCTCTATGTCTGAGCAAACCAAATGATACGTACACAATACGCGTCGTCACCTCAAGTGCTCCCCTCACCCCGAAAACGAAAGCGCATCCTGCTGGACGACGCTGACGAGACGGCTCTTGATTATCTACCACCACCCGCCAAGCGTGCTCACACTCTTGAGGATGGATTCTCCTTGATGTCGATCACTCCATCGCGTGCCGATTGTCGCGCACAAATGCGCTCTTGGTCGCCGGAAATCCAATCGGATGCTGAGGATGGTTCCTTACCAACGTTGCGCACGCCGCAAGTGGAGCCTCCTATCGTGGAAATGGAAGGGGACGAGACTGGTCTTTATCTGTCTGAAAATGCCGGTTATTGTGGGGCTGAGATGCAGGACATTGATATGAAACGAAGCACGTGGTACGAGAAAGACAAGGATCGTAAGTGTCTCGCTCTGCTCGGGTGCTTGCCATTTCTGAAAGAGCCTGGCAGGTATCGTCATCCTTGATCTCGACTCAGATGATGATGATGAACCCCGATCCAGTCCTCCTCGAGACTTCAAAATATCCAGTGCGTTGTTATCGCGCCTACCCAAGCCGGTGATGGACATACCGCCACCTCCGCCTCCGTCTGGGCAACTTGTGCTGTACCGTCCTCCGCCTTGGCAGGATGTCGACGGACTTGAGGTGCGCAGTCGTGGGGTCGATGACCAAGACATCTTTCCGGTGCAAGAGAGCAGGGGGGATCGTTCGGAGGAAAGGGAAAGGGATTCGCCAGACGCTATCCTGGGGAGCAGTGAGGACGACATGGAGATTGAACCATTGTAAACTCTGTATTATCAACCATGACTCATTTGTATGTGATTTACGTACGCAGGAATCCTCTGCTTAAAGACAACAACTCAAAACAAAACAAAATACCGTTCTACCCTACAACAAGTAGTCCGAAGTGAATTACAAGACGAATAACACATTGCCTCTCCTCTCTGTCCGCACAGAATAACTCAGCATCATTGGACTACTCCACCGCAAGGTGGACTTCGGTGCTTTCCAGGTCTCCTCCCTCTTCCCGATCTTCAGCATTGCCGCCTTCTTCTGTCTTGTGCTTTTCCATAGCTGCAACCTCTTCGGCTGTGAGAAAGCGTCCTCCCGGGCCCCTGGGCCGCCGCATAGCGTGTCGATGGCGAGACTCATGAAGATAAGGCTTTGGACCACCAGATGAGCCGTTTGTGTGAATTGTCAAGGATGTACTGACCTTTCGTTCCTTAGAAAGACGATGAAGCTCCTCTAAGCGCGCCCTTGCAATCCGCCTCTTCAGAATACGGTGATACTGTTTGGCATTCACATAAAGTGGCTCCTCGTCGACGGCGGCTACGTTCTCCACGGTGGCTGACGTCTCGGCAGCTGGCTCCGGAGCGGGCGATGGTGTGGGTTCCTCCGTCTGGGCGGCGGTGACGACGGCCTCTACAGGCTGAGCACTGAACGGTGCGGATGGCGAGTGGTAGGATACCGCAGACCTGGGCATTCCCTCCACGGACGGAGAATACACCGACGGAGCTCGGACGTGCTGTTCCGTTGCCGAGCCGGTGTCGACAGTCCTTCGCCTTCGCTTTGCAGGGGGCTCAACGTGGGCCTCGTCTTTGGCTGGCGAATACATGCGGTCCCGCATGACTTCCATTGTTGTCGAGGGAGGTGCCATTACAGGCGTCTGCTGCTGGACCGGCGATGGCATTGGTTGAGCCATGTAGGCGTTATAGCCTTGGTAGTAGGTGTTCATGGCCGGATGGTAGTTCATCTGTAGCTGGGACAGCTGCGAGAGGGGGGGCAGGGTCATGGCTAGTTATAGGATGGCGTCCATCAGTGAACCCGTTCAAGGTATCCAATGAGATACAGGACATTACCTCCTGGGATGTTAACCTGACCGTCCACGGAATTGACGATAGGATTCAGCTGAGGTAGATGAGGAGATTGTGCTATCGAAGACATGTGATGGTGCTGATGATGATGGTGTTGCTGCTGCTGTTGCTGCTGTTGCTGTTGTTGTTGAGCGGCTGCGGTGTGGAATGGATGAGCGAGGTCATTGTGAGCCTGCTGCCTGTGTACGCCATGTGGGTCGTAGTGGTCGTAGTAATTGAGATGATAGTGATTAGTTGCCCGTGCCTTGTCCATACCGAAGGCTCGACAGTGTATGCTAATAGCTGATTGGCCGAGGGAAGTGCACCGCAGTGTCGCGGGGGCGGACGGCCACACTCAGTGCCCAATGATCAGTTATCAGCGAATGGTAGCACGAGGAGACAAACCAACCCTTTCTTATTTTAGCACCCGCTTCTCATCCTGAATCTGATTCCATTCAAACCAGAGCCTCAACCCATGTGTAAAACCCCACCCTGCTTCCGTCTGATCATTACACTCTGATTCCGAGTGGCGAACGCGGCTCACTTCCTTGCCCAAAGTCGCGCCTCCTCCCCTTACTTGAAAGCGCGCCGCGTTCGCCACTCGTCCCCCCGCCAGCCTCAATTACAACCACGAACTCGTCCAGTACACGCTAGCTTTTACTCGTAGTCTCTCCCCCTGGTCTATACATCTCTAAAGGTCAACTATGGAGGCCCAATTGTAAGCTGGTGTTCGTGTTTGATCGCTTGTATGTCCTCTGACCCTGCAATAGGAAAGGAATGCGCGTCCCGGAGCTCAAGGAGCTCGCTACAAAAGCCGGCATGAATGTAGCAGCAAAGCTGACCAAGGACAAAATAATCGCCTTGCTTCTGGAGAATCCCAATGTTGCTGCTGTACTAGATGGCACTGGAGCAAGTGCAGTACCTCCTACACCTTCAGCGGAGTCGACACAGCCTGCACCAAGCGCGCCTAAACCTGCGAAGGGAAGCATAGCTGACTTGGTATGCACCGTATTATATACGACCCTGCTAAGTGTGATCTGACTTGAGCTCTAGCTTGCACCAATGTCGGAACCAGACTCACCCGCTCCTTCTGCGCCGACCATCGGCGTTCCTCCTGTATCTGCTACTGAGTCTGTGCACGTTGCGAAGCCGCTGGAAGTCAATGATTCCTCGGCTGCTGCTTCGAATGCTGTAAGTATGATGCCCGGTGTTATTGCGGAACCCTCATGCTGATAGCACACGCAGTATGGCTCGACAGCAACATCAGCAGCGGCGACCTCCGCTCCTACCGCGACTGCTGGCGCTGCCTCGATCGAAGCTTCATCAGATGGCTCTCGGCCTGCTCCTGCTTCAGACGCACCCGCACCTATCAATCCATTAGAGGGCCCGTCTAAGCCTGTAGCTGGGGCGGCCCAGCTGACTGAGGAGGAACGGCGAGCAGCGCGCAAAGCTCGTTTCGAGCGAGAATGGCAGCTCGACCAAGCGCGGAAAGAGGCCGAAGCAGCTGCCAAAGGCGCCCGCGCCGACGTCAATGCGAAGGATGCGGCTGCAAAGAAGGTTGCCGCAACGGCGAAGCAAGCCGCTGCTGCTCCCGTGGCAAACAACGCACAGCCAGACACGAAGGCCAATGGAGCGAATGGTGCTGGCATTCCCGTAAGGAATCTATATGCAACCAACGTATATTGATCTGACATGTCCTGCAGGCTGACCTCGTCGAGAAGCGCAAGGCTAGATTCGCCCAGGCCGGTGGCCAAGGAAAGGAGTCCACTTCGACTACTGCCTCCATGCACTCCGGTGCCCCTGCCACACCTTTGCTCACAGGGCCAGACGCTGAGAAGGCTGCGGCGCGTCGAAATAAGTTCAATAACCTTTTGCCTGTGAGTGCCACGTATGCTAGTTTGTGACGGCCGTGAGTAATGTTGCTTTAGGGACAACCGGGCTACGAGGAAGTGCAGGGGGTAGAAGCATCGCCGAAACGCAAGCGGGAAGACGATGTGGAAGAGCCATCGGCGAAGAAGGCTAAGGCGGACGGCGTGACTGCGTGAAGCGATCCCTCGACTCCTTTCTGTAGCGCATGTAATGTATCCATCTACCTGTTTCACCCAGGGCGCTGCTGTGGAACTCGAACGCTCAAAATTTCGCGTTGCCGCACAACATCGACGGCCGTTGTCGGCATGGTCTCCAAGAGGGAAGATACATTTTATCCTACATTCCTGCATTCAGCAGTACATGACCGAGTCTCGACACCAGCCGATACATGACGTCTCAAGCAAGAGTCCATTCGTTACAACCCCGATTATCGAGCTTCATATCATTCCAGGCCGTTGAGGTGTCTTGGGAAGCAACCTAACGCCAATGCTCTCGGGCGATGCCCGAAGGCTGCCATCCTGCGCCCGCGCAGAATTCATACTCTCGGCCACCAGGCTTTCTGCCTCCTCCGGATCCAGGTCCCTGCTGTGGACACCTGGATAGTGCCGATCACTATGAAGGCGGGCAAATAGGCCTCGCTTGGACCTATCTTGTGTGGACGGCGTCTCTTCTTCTTCCTCTGCGTGGGAGTACAGTGTCCCTACGTTGGTTCGATTGGAGTTCACTTCCGAGAGAGTATCGAACGAATGTCGCGACGGGATAGGTGGCAAGTCCTCAGAGTATGGGTCGGCGTAAGTGTTCCTAAACGAGGACTGCGAGGCTGGCGCCGTCTGTGTACGCTGGAACCTGTCCCCAGGAAACCCGGGATACGCGGCTGCTTGAAGCGGGTCACCGCCCTCGATAGTACCGGGAGAGTCGTACAATGGTGCGGGCGGAAGGCCATCGTGCACCGGCACCTTGGGCGACGAATGACCATGCGGCTGTAGGGCGGCATCCGCGAATCGGATACTCTGATTCTTTGGTACGCCAGGGACGCGCTGAGAAGAGGGGTTGGAGTACATTGATATACGGTCTGCTGCGTCTGAAGGCAAAGGCGGTGGAACCGGGTTGTCCGAAAGCTGATAGCGCTTCATACCGGCGTAGTGCTGCGGATCCCCTGCCTCCTCCTCGATAATGGTGCTCGGACCGTGTCGTGAGCTGTAGCGAGACCCACCAGCGGACATGCTCATCTTTCTTGCGCTCCTTGCACGGATAACACTACCGATTAATCCGGAGGACCCGCGAATTGAATCGAGTCCCGGTTCTTCGATACCGGTGAGCTCGCCCTTCTCGTTCTCCTCTGTCTGGGCGCGAGCGGCTTGTAGTAGAATAGTGGACTTGCGGTCGAGCACTTTCAGCTGCGTTGGGTCGACTTTGGACATCTGAAGGATCGTAATCCCCGCACCTGTGTAGTGGATGGTCAGATTGAGCGCCAGTGCCATATGCTCAATACACCTACAGATAACGAGGAAACCGAGAACGACCGTCATGATTTGAATGACTGTGGACTTCACTCCCTGGTAAAGAATCTACACCGAGGGTCAGGACAGTCCCGCCAAAGTTAGCATGAAAGACGGACGATCGATGTCAGGAGCGTGAAGAAGGTAAAGATGACGTAGTAAGTCGGAGTGACTGGCACATTATGAGTCACAGGCCGTCGCGCCGTGGTCTGGTCTACTCACCCATTGCCGTGTTGAAGAGCGCCAGGGCGACGTTCAGGAAGTAAATCTCCGTCACTATTTGCAGTCAGTTTCATTGATCGGACAGCGCGAGAATGCGCGTACGCAGAGTAACAGCGACGAAGACCAGCAAGAAATAGAAGAACCACTGCTTCAGCTACAGACATAATCAGCGAAACACTTGCAACCCCGAAAGTTGGGCGTACTTGGTTGTTTCCTCTGATGGACGTGACGATAGCAGCACCGAGTCCTTGGGTGCATGAAACTGACAGCCCACCAATGACGGAGCAGATCATGATATACCACAGCATGTTCTTCTTGCCATATCTACGCCTTCGTTAAGCAACATCCCAAGGGCGCAGGCAGAACCACAACAAACCTCGGCGCGAACCAAAACATGATAACCAATGAGCTTGCGATAGCCAGGCTGCCGTACACCAAGAATCCAGGCGAAAGGAAAAGGTGCATGAATTCCGGAATCGTGGAGACGGTTTGTTCTTGCGGGCCATTAAGCGCGATGATGGTGCTGCCCACCTTGGGTACGTGAGATCGATCAATGGAGAAAAGGGAGGGCCACGCACTATGCATAGAGCGCAACCGATCCATCCGAAGAAGGTGAGCTTCTCGTTGAGGAAAATGGACGACAAGATGGCACATATAACAACTGATAAGGCTCCCAGGGGTGTCTGTCGTTGGGGTTCAGATGAAGCAGAGGCAAAGTTCTGGAGAGGGACGTACAACGATGATGGCCTCGACGAAAGCATACGCTGAAGTCTGTCAATATGATTCTGAACTGGTATCGAAGGGAGGTGACGTACCGGCAAAGTTACATAGTTCACCCATGATCATCATCGTCATTCCCGTCCACCACATGGGCTGAAGCCACCTTCAGGACCAGACGCAGTTCTTAAAGGATGCCAACGTACGGATCTCAGGTATGCCACCCCCTCCCCAGCCGTTTGTCCTTCTACAACCACAACTCAGCCCAATTGCACTCCAGAATCGCGATGAGACGGCGTACTTTGTGACGCGAGTAAGCCCTTCTTCTTAAACACGAACGAGGAGCCGATAAGCAGCCCTGACCCTACGGCGAGCAGGATTCCGACACTGCACACAAGTCCATAAGCCATTCTAACAGAAGGGGGCGATCATGGGTAGTACGAACATCTTGTAGGCCGGTGGAGTGGAGTCTGTGCTTGATGCGGCGGAGGACGTAGCCGCTGCCACTGACGCTGATGCTGTAGACATGATATTTGCACCTGCTTGCGTGTGGAGGAATTGCAAGGTGAGGGGAGTAGTAGGTGGGAGAGCGGGAGGCGGCGTCCTCCGATATGTGTCTTCACTATGTTGAGCAAGTAGGATGGGATACTGATGTGAGCTATATGTGCGATGCTGAGGGTTTCAGACTGCCACTTGAGGAAATGACTCAGTGTCCAAGCGTGCTGTAACTTGAGTTGCCCGGTGATGTCGGGGTAAAAGAGGAAGAGGAGAAGGAGCAGCAGCAGCAGCGGTGGGAGGAGGAGGAGAAGGGCGATATGTGCTGTGGGGCGGTGACCGAACTCGTTACCCCGACCCTGTTCGTTCACCCTCGCAACACATTGACCCGACTGTCACTGTCAGGGCAGCCGCACCGCACAGCCGCCACGCGCTCAGAAACCGCCCGATCCCTTCCAAACGCCCACCGTGCAGCGCCCACAGCCGTCCCGCATTCCCGGAAGGACGGTGAGAGACAACGGGATGGCGGTGAGAGAAACGGCCTCACGCGTGCTTATATTGGACTAAGTTACACCACATCTCATCTCATGACTAGTTACCATTCCCAGAATTGAAAAACCATATGTCCCCTCAAATTGCAGTCTAGTCACAACATCCGCCTGGAAATCGTCTTTTCAACAGTAGTTCTCGTCACATCCATACGGAGAATTGGCAGTGGAGCGTAACTCCAAGTGGATCCAACATATACGTCGCCCAACTCATACATGACCACGGCTTTTGTTGTGACCGCGTTGGACATCATCTACAACTGCGCAGTCGTGTCCCGAAATAGATTCACAAGCTCCTGAGGATCAAATCCCCCAACGTCGTACATGACGCGACGTACTTCATGCTGGTCGAACGCATTCCGCAGTCGCAACCGGCTGATGTAGTGCTCGATCCGGTCGACCAGGGTAACGAGAACCCGGTCCACCTGGATTGGGCCAGAGTAGCCCAGCCGCGACAGAAGCTCCTCTTCTAGCCCGTAGATTGATCCTGCTCCGGCCTCCTTCGGAAGCTCGCTGCCATCCTGAGCCGCTTCGTTCAGGAGACGGAAGATACGGCCAGAGTCTATAGCCTCCAAGCGCCTACAAAGCATGGCTAAGGAAACAAGAGTCTCCCTGGTTACGCCAAGCCCATACGGATCCGTATCGGGCCGTGTTGCCGTAGCATTAGTAGCCTGTCGCTTCTTCAGGAAGCGCCGGCCGACCAAGTCCTTTGGAAAGAGCAAGCTGAGATTCTCCGGCTGCTCAATGCCCTTCAGCTCGGTTATACCTACGTTGATGAGAATCGGTTGAAGATCTCTGATCCTCTCGAGATGAATCATATCGTCAGATGACAACTGTAATATGTGACCGTTCGGTTTGTTCGCGCTGGCATCAGCCGTCGCCGCTAATTCGTCGAGGTAAGGCTGCAGAGCCCGCCGAACATCCGAGCTGATCATGATGTGTCCTCCTTTCGCCGCCGAGCTCACGCGAGCCGCACGGTTTACGACAGGACCGAAGTAGTCCATGCGATTGGTTGTCGGATCAATCTGGCAGTGGGGTTCGCCTATATGAATGCCCATTCGCACGGAGAGTCCTTTCTCTATCAACTTGCCGTTGTCATCGTATTCCGCACGCCCATCGTCGCAGGCAAGCAACTCTGGCAGCCACTCTTCCTTCAACAGCTCGACCTGAGCTTGCAGGCAAAAGCGAACCGCCGACAGTAAACTGGAGAATGCGAGAACGAACGCATCGCCTTCCGTTTTGACCTCGTAGGCGCCGCACAGCCTAGCAACCCGGCGCATGCAGCTATTGTGGATCTCCAAGCACCTATGCATCGGCCCTTCGCTCCGCTCCCATAACATGGTGGAGTTACGGATGTCGGTAAACACCAGGACGACCATCCCTTCCGGTCCTTTCTCTGCCGAGTTGTCGCGCAAAAGTAACGAACCAGCCTGTCTGCGTGCCTTATCCAGCTCCGCCTGCGACAGAAAGCGATCGGAAAGCATTACGACCATTACCTGCACGTTACCGGTGGCCCCATAGGCGAGCGCAAGGTCACGGAGATCTTGTGCAGCGGACATACGAGCGTGCGATGAATATTGCTTTTGTACGACCTTTCTCGCGGCATCCTTCTTCACATATCGCCAGAGTTCGGCGTTGCCTATGATGGCGAATTGCTCGTCGCGGGAAAGCGTCAACTTCGTTATGCTTGGTGCCGGATGAATGATCGGTGACTTGGCGAAAAATCCGAAAGCGCGAGAAACCGCAAGCTCGCCGTCCAAGATACCTTGGGGTGTAACGAGCGTTTCAGCCTTTGTGATCCGTTCCTTTTCGACGGCGTCCATTGGGGTATGTACAGTGGTAAGGACTTCACACTCGTTCGGCCGTCCAAGAATTGCCTCGACGTTGCCGGCGTTGGCAATATAGAGGGTATTGCCCTTGATGTAAGCGACGCAGGCGCAAGCACCGAACCGAAGCTCGGGGTGAACAACTGACGCATTGCCGCAGGGGGGAGCGAGTCCAGCGTTCATCGGAAGAGCCAGTCCAGTCCCATTGACGATGCTGTCGTAGAAATCCTTGTTGAGCTTGAGGAAGGCTCTCCGCAATGCATCGGTAACGTCGCCGAGCTCCGGAAGTTTTTCCGTATACGCTAACTCTTGCTCAAAAGCAAGCGGGAAATGAGACGCGAGATACCGAGTAAGTGGGTTGAGATATTCGGTCAAATCGTCGGTTCCTGGATTGCTAGGATTTGAGGGCTCTTCCCTTGTAAAGATGCCGAAGAGGCATTCATCGTCATGACCGCGATACTTTGGAACGACCATGTCAAATGAGCCCATCAGGTTCTCGCCCAAAGCTTCGGACACATCGTACCGCATCCCGTTCAGAGAAGAAGCGGTTGTACGTATACGACACCGCGCTGTTTCTTCGGGCAAATAAACCGCCTCGGACAATGTGACATCCATCAGACCGAGCGATTCGAGACCAGTGAGCGTGCGGAAGTCGGCGGCGTTCACGCGATCCTTTGCTTGGCCAGGTTGCGGCTTGTCAATCGTGAACATTTTGTTACCCGAGAGGTTGAGCATTCTAAGCTCTTGATTCCATATCCTGTCATTGCAGATGTTCAGAGTTGTACGACTCGCAAGGAAGACGGACATACCATTGGTAGTCATACCGGAAGTTATGAATATTATAACGCAATTGGTTGTGACCAACGTCAAGGACGGAGAGGTGGGGATATTTGTGCAGGGCGGAAGGCAAGTCGTGTAAGCTATTGCTGTTCAAGTAGAGACGGCGCATGGTGCCCCATGGTGGTAGGAACTCGCTGCGGAAGGCCATAATGTCTGTCTTGCTAAGGGAGAGTACTTCCAAGTACTTTAGAAGACGGAGTGTGTCCTCGGGAATGTTGCGTAGGGGATTGTGAGACAAGTTCAAGTGTCGCAGGTGTCTCAGCATGGACACTCGGAAGAAGACAGAATGGCCAAGGCGATTGTCTGCCAAGTACAAGGCTTTCAATGACCTCGCCAAGGGTGCATTCGCGCCGGCGGGGGCCTCCGGAAACTCCAGCACTCGGTTTGAGCTCGCGTTGAGAAGCCTAAGGGATGGGCACATCCAGATCGTTCCGGGGATTGCAGTAAGATCGTTACTGTGCACTATCAGCTCTTGAAGCGACTCCATGTCGCCAACAGCGTCGGGTAGATGTTTAAGGGAGGCGTTGCAGGCCGACAGCTTCACTAATCGTCTCAGCTTGGTGACTGAAGGTGGTAATTCGCCAATCCGTGAATCATCGAGACTCAGCTCGATCAGGTCTGGGAAGATTTCGAAGTCGAACGAGAGCGTCGAAAGCTTCAATTTGGAAAGATTCAACTGTCGAATACCGATTGTTCCAATAACCGACTTGAAGGGATTGAGTTTTGTAAATGGATTGGAGTCCAATATGAGTGTCTGCAGCCTCGGTGGGAATGGCATCGTGATGTTGACGATGTTGTTGTGCGAAGCCACGAAGCGCTCGAGCGCAACGAGCTGGGAAATGACCGAGATGTCCTGGAGCTGATTCCACGATACGACAAGTGCCTTCAAGCAAGCCAGATACCGCAACTCGCCAGGCAGAGATTGCAGTCGATTGTCAACGGCGGTGAGACTTTCCAACTGCGTAAGCTTTCCGATGCTCGGCGGCAACGCAGTAATCGCATTGTGCGAAATGTCCAATCGCTTCAGCAGGCTGAGGTCGCACACTGCAGTCGGCAGGCATTCCAAGCGGTTCATGTCTACGCGGAGATCTTGTATGGGCAAGCAGCCAATGGTCCCGGTCAGATCCGTAAGAAGATTGACATGCAGATACAGTGTCTTCAGGTGTCTGAGATTCTGCAGGCCACCGTTCACCATCTGAAGGGTCTTGATGCGATTGTACGATAAATCCAGGAACTGCAGTCTCCTGCAGAACGAGATAGCAGCGGGGATGGTCCTCAATGCAGTACGCGAGAGATTCAGCGACTGGAGTTGCGTCGTCGCCATGCAGAAGTCTCTGGGCAGGTCCATGATCGGGTTACCCCTCAGAGAGAGATCAACGAGGTGAATTGCGATCTTATGCAGTTGCGCCGGAATGGTCTGCAGATTCATGTTCTCCAGCTTGACACGGCCCTGAAGGTGATCGAACATCCCGTCGTATTCCTGAGCGAGCCCGTGGAGATCCGACGTTTGCAGGACGAATCGGCAGAGATACTGCAATTCTCTCCCGCCCTGAGCCTTGATCTTATCGCGCGTTGTATATCCGGCTGCAAGGAGGCGCCGCCGCAACATGACCAGAGGTTTCTCTTTCTTCAGGAGCATACGTTCTGGCCGTGAAGTCAGCACAGTCGCTAAGGAAAGGCAAAGCGGGAAAGTGTTGATCGCGCACGCAATGCGTTTCTGGCGAACGGTTCCCCTTTGACCCAGAATGAAAGAAAGCTCACCTTGACCCTTCTCGACAATGAAGAACCGAAAGCGACCAATCATACCCTCATTTTCCAGCCCAAAACGCTGCACGATACGCTGCCGAATGTCGGACGCAGTGGCCGTCAGAGGGCATTCCACAACATGCCACGTGCCGTTAGGCCTGTAAACGCGCAGGACATACTGTGATGTTCTTAGTACATAAGGGGGGCTACGTGTAACGCCGAGCCACTCACTTTATCCTCGATCTTTGCGAACCAGTCGTCCCTCTCAGCGTAAGCCTGTTCGTTCTCCACGTGTTCAATCGCTATCGAATCCACGTCTTCCTCCTCCTCGCTTTGGTCAGGCTCGCTCTCCAGACCGTCCTCCCTTGCCATGGCTTCATCGGTCATCACGGCCCACGAGTCCGGCACCTCCCAGTCCATGTCCTCGACCAGCGAGGGCTCTGGAACGATAGAAGGCCTCCTCTGCGGTTCAGAACTCCCAGTAGTAGTGCTCAACCTCCCGAGAAATTCGTCGGTAGCGTCCGCGCCGGCAACTGTATCGACACTGCTTCGTGCTGGCTGCTCGCTGACGGCTCCAAAGGTGAGAAACTCCTCCGGGTTCAGATTATCGAAGTCCACATGGTCGAAGTAAGTTGTGGTCTTGAACTCCGGATCTTCCTCTTCTGCGAAGGCGGGCTCGGAGCGCGAGTACTTCTTCGGCCTGCTCTTGATGCTTCTCGACTTACCATCGTTTGTTACAGAAGACCGAGGCTTACCCGAGAAGGACGCGTTCGTCGGCGTCTTCGGCCCTGAGGTACCAGCTAAAGATGCCTGACTTGAACCGTTCGAGCGCACAGGTAACGGTGGAATTGGTTCACCCCCGTTAGTTTGGGAGCGCACAGGCCGCAGCGAGGTGTTTGACATCTTTTGCTTGAGTCGACCGAACATGCTGGACTTGTGGCCAACGCCGGTGTTTGGAGAGGCCGTGGAGGAACGCGGGGAAGAACGTGAGGAGTGCGGCGTCTCAGGAGAGAATGCCTGCTCGCTTGCACTGGTTGTTGGACGCCGGCGGCCACGCGGCCGCGGAGTCGCGATGCTTTCCGGTGCGATGGAGGATCCGGCAACGCTGACGGAAACCGAGATATCTGAGCCGGCGTAAGAAGCTGAGAGGCTCGCGTGGGTCGCAAGAGAGAAACCCGTGGTCTCGGTGGGTGACACTGGAGGTGGAGTTGAAGGAGCACGGCTTGTACTGCGGAAGATGCTCGATATAGAGGGCTTGGTGCTCTTGCGCCCGCTTCGGATGCTTGTTGCCGGGCTTTCGCAAGCAGAGTACGCCGAACCCGTGCTAGGCTTGCTGGAGTGTAAGGAGCTGGTCGATCGTGCAGGGGGAGGAGGAAAGAGAAGCTGGGTCTGCAGACGGGGCAGAGTGCGAGGATCGTACAGGCTCGACGTCCGAGAGTCTTCACACTCCATGGATGGAGGTCGAGCATACATGGCGTGTACGTTCGTGGTGGACGCTAAAGCCCAAGGCTGAGTCTGCGTCGGGCCAGGTGTTGATGGCTGGTACCCAACCATGCCAGTCCATTGCATGCCAACCGCTGACGGGACCTAACGCAAAGGCCTATTAATTCTTCTTGCCATTGTTGTTTCTGAGACAGGGCGAGACATACCTTCGGTAAGCGCTGCTCCGGCTCCGGCCAAGGTGTGATCACCGCTCGATCCTCGTCACTCATCCTTTCCTTGATTTGCTGTGGTGTGAGATAGACCGTCTCACGCTTGCTATCTCGACCAATGGCTTCTCCAGACACGAGGGTGTCAGATGAGAGATGTTCGGCGCTGGTCCCTTCGCTGTTCCTGTTCGACGTCTCGCCATTGTGCCATCGTGTGAACGGGTTGGACATGGTCGTCCTTCCCGTTCTTCAATGACGGGCTTGGCAGGTTCCAAGATAAACGTTATGAGCGGAGTTGAGAGGTCGTGGAACGTGTTCTGACTGTGGGCCCGACTGAGGGGGCATTCTGTATGTGAGCATTGTTAAGTCCTCTTTACCTCCGCGGTGCTTCCAAGTCGTTCCCAACCGTTCCCCTATCAAAGAAGCAGACGTCGGCACCGCCATGTGACAGCAAACCACAGATGCCGATCAGCTTTGCAAGGGTCCCCCATCAAGAAGTTACTCTGGAACAGATGTACACCAGCCTGCCCTTTGTTCATCCCTAGAAAGGCCACATCGTTGCCTGCGCGATGTAACACGCCGCATCGCCACGTCGTTCCTTCGGAGGATCATGCTCCATAGCCCGATTTCAACCTCGATGGCGATCGTCTTTACTTCTCAGCGATGTAAGCCTATCCAGCTGAGAAGAAGACAGGGTTCTCCCAACGCCGAAAGGTATACGTCCGACCCTCGACCTGTTCGCCCATCAATTGTACACATCAGGTGGCAGTGCGGTCGAGTTACCCTTCCCATAAAATTGTGGCGAAAGCTCATGTTCACGTCTCATCGTTCGCATTCTCATCGGTATCGAGGCACATAGGACCCTGCATCGGCGGGCACGCATGACGGGGATCCCATGGGGAAAGTCCATTGTTTTACACCAAGACGTCTCGATCTACCGGCCGGAACCGCTACGGCTCCAAACTCAATGCCATGTTCGAATTCATAACACTCCATCCGGACGATCAACAACCGTCGGCCCCGGATACCGCGTTAATAGCCTCATCCTGCTCGAGTGCATCGCGAACCACATCGGCCCTCTCTTCCCCAATGCAGCCTCATGTTCCCCATCCATTGGGTACATGAACGCATCCCTGACCAGTAGCAGATTCCGCTGCAGTCGCTCTATCTCCTCCATCTTGTAACCCATCAGTACCCGTTCGACTCGCTGTAAATCTTCACGCTCTATAGTCACGGACAGCTTGGACCAGTCAAGCATATCGTGGAACGGATGCTGCGCGGCATGGCCGATAAATACCGGAACGCATCCCGCGTAGATCGACTCTACCAGTCTGGGGGACCATCCCGCCACGCCCTCCGGGACAGGACAGAATATGGAATCGGCAAGAAGCTCCAGATAGCTTTCGTATGCGCCGTATTGTCGCTCTGTACCCCAAACAGTGATAAGTTCGTGCTGCGACTGTAACGCAGGGCTGGTCGGCCACGACGTAGTTCGGTCACAGTTAAGTTTACGCCTTGTGAGACCACCGACGCCCCAGTATGTACCGGTGAATGCGGCCAAAACCTTCCGATCGCGCGAGCGTACCACCTTCGCTACGTCTCCAAATGTCCGGTAAAGCTCAGGCGACATACACGTGCGAGGTGGTATGCTTGATAATCACATAAGCACGCCTTTGAGTCACAGAGCTAGCAGCTTACACGACATCTTGAAGGGCTTTATAACACACGCTGTTCAAGTCACCATTGACAGACCAGGCGATAACGTGACGGGTGGAAGGTTCCCGCTTTGCGTGATGCCTCAGATTCCATAGCGAGAACTGCAGACGGGGTAAGCTCTCAGTTTTGGGGGATGAAAGACCCGACGTACATCAAATGACCTGCAGGCTCCGAAGTCATGCGTGAAGGGGATGACCAGCTTGTGTGGGTCCACCGAGGGTACGCTCTTCCGAAGTCCATCCCATGCATGGTGCCACAAGCCGTCAAACCTCGCCTGATAATGAGGAAGGAAGTACAACTCGGCATGTTCAGCTTCAACTGCAACTTGAGAAGCCATCAGCTCCATCATGGCATCAGCACTGAAGCAATGTTGCTCTTCAAGCTCGTGCAGCGGCTTTGGTAGTTCCCTGATCCACTGTTGCGCTGAGGGCGTGAATTTGGCCACGAAGATGTCCGGCCACTCCATGCCAGCACGAATCCATTGCTTGGCTTGAGGCCGAAGCACATGCATCCATGGCTCGCTCGTCACTCTCGTCTCTAGATGATGATTGTGCTGGGACGATCCAGTTTCCGAGGGTGCCGCTGTATATGAAAATGCCTGGTCGCCGTCGACTGATTCGAAAGGGAAGCGCGTCGGAGATGGACAAGTCGAGATGACACATTGGCAATCTCCGGTGTCCACGCATATGGTCGGATGGTCGCACAGATTCGTGCATGGTGGTAATTGCGCCTGCACCCAATGAGAGGCTGGTCCCATCTTAGTCTTCCGGAATACTAAGTCATCGTCGAGCAAGCTGAGTGCTAGTGTTCCCAGCTGCTGCCCCACATGTTCGAGCGCTCGCGAAAGACGGTCACATCTTGACTTGGGGATTGAAGCACCAAAGTCGTCCTCAGTCGCCACGCGCAGGTATTCGATGGAGTGGTCAAGCGCTATAGCAGTGATGGGTTTATATCGTCCCTAGCAAGGCGCAAAGAGTACGTACGATCTTCCGCAGCGAACGGCCATGGTTCAGGTGCTGGGCAGCAGAAAGGAGAGATGCGCCAAGGGAAGACCTCAAGGCCTCGGGAAAGCCAAGTAAATTCACCGCCAAAGTATGCCGGCGGTCCCAACTGTCGCTCCGTGCCCGGGACGACCAGCTTGACTGCGGCCGTGTCCGCGTTTATTTCGAGTTCCCATTCGACCAGTTGCTCGCTGGCTTCGCTGTGCCAAATGGCGTCGTGGAGGTTCTTGGCATCATCTGTCTGGCCTTTTCTGAGACCGAAGAATTCGACTTTGTCTTCGCTGTTCTGCAATGTGAGCAACCAGCGAGATTGATCAGCCCACCGAGCGGTGACGAGCATTCGAGTGGCTTGATGTTCATCATCTACTTGCCACTGTCCATTGTACGAGTTCAAGGATCCTAAGAGACCAGAAACGTCGGCATTGATATGAACGATGCACCCATCTAGTTTTTCGATATGCGAATTGATGTTCGCATTCGCAGACGCAGAGTAACAGGAATGATCGATACGGTCGATCAAGAAGTTCTCGGTCCTAGCCAGGTGAGCGCCCACTAGGCGAATGAGTCCCTCATCAAGGGAGACTTTGGCGCGAAATCCAAGGCCATGTATAGCTTTGGCTATGCTGCCTTGATAATCATCTTCTGGGGGGAACGAACGCTGAAGTTCGAGTACAGGTGACTGAGACCGGCTTAGATGGAGGATCTTATCCACTACTTCAGACATAGTGTTCGTTCTGACCGCGGCCACATTGTAGATCTCGTATGTTGTTCGGGATTGCGCCTTGCGCTTATCGCTTGCCAAAGAGGTGAGACGCTTGATGGCTAGCAGCATCGCGTCCACGCAATCATCGATGTGCACCAGGTCGAGCTAACCTGATCTCAGCCCGGACACACAGCAAGAAAGCATGGGTCGCTCACCTTCTCGTCAGAAGCAATATACTGCACGGGGAGATGGGAAATGGCTGGTCGGACCACAGAAGCCACGAGACGATCGACGTGGTCGTATACGCTCCCGTACACGTCGGACAGTCGAAGGGTGATAGCATGAAGAGTACCGGTGGAACGACCACCGTTGGCGATCTCAAGCAGGCGAGCGTGAATCAATTGCTCCGCCCGGAGCTTTGAGAGGCCAAGTGGTGATGTGGGGTTGGTGGGGCCGTCCTCCTGGACCGGATGCGGTGCATGCGGATCATAAACGCGCCGATCGCTGGCAAAAACTAACCAAGGACGGTCGCCGCCTCTCTTCGCGGATGTATCAAGGGCCGAAAGGACTGATTTTGTACCCCTCTCGCTGACATCTAGGCAGTCTGCTTGATGGTCGGTGCACCAGTCGTCGCGCGAAACCGCAGCGAGATGTACCACACCAGCTACATCGGGCGTGATGGCCTTGTGCATTGTCGATGGGTTGCGAACATCCTCGCGGATAATATTTAGGAGCCGGCGAGCTTGCGGCTCAGCTTCGTAGAGTTCTTCGAGTTCGTTCTCATGGAATAGAAGGTCGACTACGGTAACGGGGGTAGATGCACCGACTAGGCGCCGGACCAGATGCTTGCCTGTCGAGGTATAAGCGCGGTTCGTACGGAGCATGCCAGCATTACCTATCATACCGCCGCCCCCGGTGATCACAACGCGACCGTTGGTTACCAGCTCTGTGATATGGGCGTCCGGATCTTTCATTCGCGTACGCTGCTTTTGAAGCTGATACATCTCGTACTTCTCCTTTAGCGTGATGGGCCATGGTGACGCCTTGATCTTGAACTTGGAGAAGTCCTTCAGGCCTTGTCTGTAAGTGACGACCAATGTTTAGAGGGATGAATGCGTTACCGACGCAAATACGAGGCCTATAACGAGACAGAGACCAAAGATGCCGTACCGAAGCACCCTTTGGCTCCGCGGTTTCTGATGATCATGGTTGCGACGCGACACGGATGTTTTTCCGCTTGGTCCGGGCGACGTCGCTCTGGTAAAGGGCATTTCTCGAGCGAATTTGGGTCGCGGATCTCAGTAACCTCAAAGGCAAAAAAGATGGAGGGTCAAGAAGGCAGAGGGACCTTCGTCTTTTAGGCTACCATAAGACCTCCTTCAGACAAGCCTTCGCATGCGCCTGGAGTTCAACCAGCCATCTGGTATGACGAGGAGGCTTGCCACTTCATTCCATATTCACAGCCTTTGACCACTTGCAATGTACATGATTATGGCCGGTATGTTGCCTACAAAACGAAAGGAGACATGAACGCAGTTGATTAATACAGGTTTAATGCTCGACGGTGGACTTGAATAGAGGTAGTTGGGGATTAAGCGGATCAGTGATGGACGGTATAAATAGATAGGGTCATACAGCCAGCCGCCTGGGCCGCGGGCCGTCGCCAAATCGAGCGATCGTAGCGAACTTGCGCTTGGAGGAGGCGTCAGGAGCGGGTGAAGCAGCAACTTTGGTTGAAAAGGGAAGTTTGGCTTGAACGGGCTGTGCACCCTTTGGGATGCTGTATCGCAACCTCAGGCTCAGAAGCTGTATTGCACCCTTCGCCTCAGTACGCTCCAAATGTGCTGCGCGGGTATCCACTACAGGAGGATCAGCCGACGGGGTCTTTTCCAAGACAACAGTAAGCTCACTGATTTTGGTATAAACGGTAAAGAGTTCTTCGGCAAGATCGGCCAGCAGAAGATGGTTCTCCCGGACAGTCAAGTATGAGTGCACATTGGTAAGGGCCGTTTCCATGATCTGCGTCACGAGGTGCAATTTTTCGTAATCGGTCTGCGCATGAATGCCAAATGGCGAGGCATGAGACTGATAATTGACGATTTCTAGGAGTAAAGAAAGTGGTGGCGGTTGCCGATAAGTGGAGGGAATGCAGGATTCCACCGCGCCAACGACGAGCATTCCTACGGCGACCCAGCGAGCCATGATCATCGATTTCTCATGCCCTCGAGGGAATATGGAAAGAGAGAAAGCCTTTTGAGCGATGGTCCATGACTTTGCGAGTTGAACCGTCTCCTTGCAAATGTCAAGTGCCTAGCCCAGAGTGAGCGGTATACAGAAATTTCCGGCGGACTCCATCATACCACTTTGTCATCCACCGCATCGCTGACTGCAGCGTTCTCCAGAGCGAGTGTGATATCCCTCCTGAGCTGCGCACTCGTCGTCGGGTCCATAGCGATGGAGAGGAGCAGAACAAAAGCGCTCGGTATGTCGCAAGGTGCAACTGCGTGTGACGCAGCCAAAGCGCATGCAAGGGAAGTGACGATATACGCTCGCTCCTGGCTCCAAGCGACTCCGTTGACTTGTGTACCGTCAAGATAACGCAAGAATAGTCTTTGCCCGTCCACGCTGCCACCCAAGTTGGAACACGCCAACACGATCTCTTTGAAAGTGAGACCCGAGCCGCGGGTACTTGTGAGCCAGTGGATGAGGGCAGTATACGCCGACCAAGCGATTCCGGGGTGCGAGTGGCGAGTGGCTTGGGAGTCAGAGTCAGTACAATGTCTACCCATGCACGGCAGCCAACAACACGTACCGAGCCGAAAGAGCCACGGGGTTACCGACCGCACATGCGCCATCTTCTGCATTCCTGACCAGGACATGATGCACTTGAATTCGTCCACCGCACCCGCATGTGCGGCTGCAACGACAGCTTCCAAAAGCTCGTCCCCCTCCCAAGCTGGTACACTCCAATCCTCCGGAAGCCTGGCTGCAAGGGGCGCCGCCTCTCTGTCCCAAAATCGTCTGCAACCCTGCGTGCCCTGCTCCCTCCGAAGTTGAAGTTCAATCCTCTCCACTCGATCCCTTTCGAAGAGCTCGACCATTTCCTCTCTATCCTGGCCCAATTGCTCCAGCACAGTGCGATCCCCAAGACTCCCACCATCCAATAGGTCAAGCCCGTTTGACGCGCCAGAACCCTGGGAAAATGTTCGTTTCCGCGGAGGGCTGGGCGACGGGGCAGGCCCCTTGGTGCCTCCAGCATTCCACCCTTCATCGATCTTCGTATGCGCCGCTGTGGGTTCCACGGGACCGGGGCTGTTCGGAGGCGACCAGAACGCCAGGTCTGTCGCGTTCTCCTCCTTTTGTGAGCTGGGTAGAAGGTCTTCGTCCGACGAGTCCCGTAAAGTCCCCACAACTACTTTGCTCGGCGATTTCGACTGCGATCGACTCTGTCGAGGCGCAACATCCAGGGATCTGGCAGGCGACTCCTCCGTCAAGGGCGATAGGTTCTCAATCTGCGCGGACGGCCTCGTCCGTTTTCCCGAGCGCGTCGGAGTATGTGCGATCGTTGTTGCCGGGGATACTTGACTGCCGACAGGGTAGATGAAGCCTGTAGATGTCTTTATCGGCGTCATCGGATTGGGTACTACCCCAGGCGGGGGGAGAAGGACGATGATGTCTCCGATGAAATCGTTCTCGCGCTTTCGCTTGTTGGTTCTGGAGGAGTCGCTGCCTTTGTACCCTGAACGGTTGGAGGAGGTCGAAGGGGCCACGGACGTTTTGCGGGGGATCGAGGGGGATCGAGTGGAGCGGCGATCTGCTAAGACCAGCTCACTCTGGCTTGGACTCGGCGAACGAGTAGTAGGCTTAGGGGCACGGACGGGATCGGTGGGAGATGATGCCAGAGCGGTTGATGACTCTGTCTGCATGCCTGTCTGCGGTGCAGCCGCCCCTACTCGACGTGTAGGCCTACGCGCACGGTGCTCGCCTGGCCGTTCTGGTGAAGTTGGTGGGGTCGTTAAAGGCGAGGTTGGCGAGCTCGGCCTTCCATGAGCGCTCATCGTTCTGGAGAGCACCGGCGATATATGTGTATGCGCTGTTTTGCTCGTCTCCATGGGTCGTCCATCCACAGGAGAGCCGGACAAACCCGGCAAACTGAGATCGTCCTCGCTGCTCGAGATCGTGAGGTCGATAAATGTGCCTTGTTTTGGCAGATGACTGGCTGATGGTCTTGTAAATCTTGATTGTGACTTGCTAGGCGATGGGGCGTGGACGCTACTGTCGCTCGAGAGGCATATGATGGACGGCTCTCCACCGCTTGAGACGGAGATGGCGGAGACGTCGGACGGTGGCGGGCGTACAGCCTGTCGTCGCTTCAGCTTTGATGGGAGCGCAGATTTGATCTCAGCGGATGGCCGCTGGGCGCTCGACTTTGACGACGGTTGCGAGTTCGAGGTCGTCGTTCTGGCAGACTCGCGTTTAACGCGCGAATGAGTTATCGGCTCCGTCGTCGTTGACGGTTGAGTTGACCCGAACAAGTCGATAAGCCTCTTATTAGGCTTTGACACATTCTTATCCGGTGCCATGTCTGACGATAGAGCTTATGTCGATCTCAGACAAGGTCATAAACTAGAGTTATTGCCAGGAATGTTGCCCGGTGAGGCAGACGCGCCGAGACGCGCTGATTAAATTGAGCCATAAACAGAAGCATATCATTACCACTGACAGAAATAGCTTCCGAGACGCGAGACGCGCCTTTTTCCACGGCACTTCCCTGAACTTTTGGTCTTCCTTCCGCTATAATTATGTAACTGATATAGTTATGTGACATTGGACACGTCGAAGGCAGGTTCACATCTTTCTAATTATTCACAGCCCAACATCAAGGACTTTACTTCCTCATGTACGGCTCACCCTGGGGACCATTCCACATGAAGAACTCGCCGCTCAGCTCAGGAGCCCCATTGACTGCGAGATTTGCAAGCACCTGCCCCAATGTCAGAACAATTCCTGCACCTTCTTGCGACGCAAGAGGTGGTGGGATGGATGACTCACGTAACCACAGTCGAAGGGGTTGACCATGTTCTTCTGTGCCTCAACGAAGAATTTGTAGTCGTCGGGCTTCATCGCTTTTGCGCCCATCTCGCCGCGGACCTTCTCCACCAGCTGATATTCGGCATGAGTATCGCGGGATACGAAGCAGTTAAGCAATGCGGGACTTACGCCGGTGTCCGCCATGCCGGGACAGACAGCCATAGAGGTAATGTCGGGCTCCTCGGTGGCAAAGGTTCTGGCAGACAGACTCCAATCAGCACGTCTTCTAGGAGGCATCGGGAGGAGATTCACCTGGCAATAGCATTCTCTGCCGCCTTGCTGGCATTATAGCTTGCCCAGGCGCCCCTACGTTTGACTGCCGCGCTCGAGCTGGTGAACACCACGCGTCCCTTGTTCTTCCTAAGCGCGGGCACAGAGGGAATAAGGGTGTTCAAGAGGGCGAGAACGTTGACGTTGAACACCTTCTGCCAATGTTCGATCGTTGACTCGGCGATAGTGACGAGCTCGCAGACGCCAGCGTTGAGCATGAGCGCTGTGGGCGAGGGCTCAACCTTGAGTGCTTCCAGCGAGACTTCTGGCTTGGTTCTGCCATACCCTGTCAAATGGTGGGCATACTCAGTAACGAGGATTGACTCACATATCACCATGCACAATCTGCAGCGCATCGCCATGCTTCTCCTTCAGTTTCTTCAAGCCATCGCTGATGCTGATGTCGATGACGACGACCTTTGCGTTGAACTCCTCGAGCAAGATGGTTGCGATCGCCAAACCGATGCCGCTGGGTAACAGGTTTTATATCAGCGATCGGCCGTGCATTGGGTGAGGAAAGCAAGGGGACGTACTTGCCACCGCCGGTAAGGATGATTCTGGGCTGCTCAGCTGCCATGCTGATTTAATTTGATCTGTCAACGATTCCAAGCTCGACGTGAAATGGGAATGGAGGTTGATGGAGGCGAAGATGGCTGGGGAGCAAACGATCACGCAATCGCCTTCTTGAGCCAAAACAGATAAAGGTGAGCCTGCCCGTCCTTTAAAGCGCGATGTTATCGTGTGCCTCCCCGACCCCGGTCCATAGTACTCGTCCGAATCTTCACCAGGGCTCCCCGATGATTCAGATTATCAAGCCCGAACCTCCCGACCCTGCTCAAAGCCGTGTATCTCTACTGCAATAATTTGCCGGATGTCGGCCCCTCGGGATGGGAGACTGAGAGACTTGAGAGTATCGAATTGAATTGATTGCTCAGATGAGGAGGGGATGGCGTATATCCCTATCGTAGATATCGGCCGGCCGGCCGGAACGGTAAAGATCGGAACGGCGGCGTGCCGAACCGAAGCTATGATCGGGAAATTGATCGAATATGCACTGCCACCAAAAGGGGTCATCTCATTTGCGGAATGTTGGCGAACGGCCGCCTCTTAGTAGATGTATACGGCTCGTAGGCTGCGTGCTATCCGCTCCTGAAATCACTGCTAAGATTAGAGGATAACGATGTCGACGACAACATCACTCTACCGCTCTATCCTGCGCGAATTGAGAAAATCTGTACGAACTTGCCTTTTTTTATTACCTTAACCTTCGGGAACTCATGTACTACCAAACACAGGCAGTAACACCCCGCCAACAACGCGCGCCCGCAATAACCGCTCATCTGCGGAGAGTGTTCACCAGCACGTCTCTCTCCGAGGACCAGCGAATTCGTGATGCAGCGAACGCTTTGACATTTTTACGGAGTCAGCGGACGTATAAGGTCCGACCCTGCCTTCCTTGTCTCTGAAATCCTCTTGCCTCTACTACCGTCATTCAAGCATTGCATCTAATCTGTTCTGTAGGAACTGCTCATCAGGTACAACCCTCTACACGACCTCACGACGGAGGAACGGGTGAAGGCAACCGCTAGGCGAGTTGGATTGGATATGCCCGTGGAGGCCCAGGCAGCTCCGGGGGGAGACAAGAGCTCCTGAGCTCTTGGCCGGGAGGTCACCTCATTCTTGACTGCTGGCCATTCGAGAAGTGGCGAGGAGGGAAGCGGGCCACTGCAGCTTCGAATCGGAGTACATTCCGAGCTGCTGTCGTCCCTGGCAAGCTTGCAGTTGCACCTGGGTCACTACATACAACTGCAAAGCGGGACTGCCATAACCAAGCAGCACCATGAGAGGAGCAAGGTGCCACGGACGACGGTTCTTATTGCATAACTATTCAGCTACATATATCGCGCTTTACCCACTATCAACCCATCCATTCCATCCAGTATTCACTAGGCGAGCCGAGGAAATAGATATACGGTTGGACTTCAAGGCCTGGTTGGGTAGCCGATGATCTGCATAGCTCGGTTAGACGCTGTCATATAATGCATGCAATAGGAGCAGCGTACCTCGACCCAGTATCTATCCGTCCCAATGAGCCCCGATTAGTTTACAATACAATAGCAAATTCAGAAAAATGACGCACCCATCAGGGTCCAGCGCAAAAGCAATGTTCTTCATGCGACCGTCGGTGAGCCTCTTCTGGAAAGGCACGCCGAGCTTCTCCAAGCGGGCACAGGCCTCCTCGACGTTGGGAGTGGAGATGCACGTATGGCCGAAGCCGCGGCCGGGCTCAGAGTTGCCCGAGGCGTAGCCCTTGAAGTTCGGGTCGGACTCAGTGCCATGGTTGTGGGTGAGCTCGAGGAGACCTGTAGATTGAACAAGAATGATACGGTGAGATATGACGTCAATGGAAAGGATCAGATACGCACCTTCACGAGCCGAACGGTACTTTGCCTTATCCTCAGCGGAGTCCTTGCCGTCCGAGTTGTCGTAGGCCAAGAAGTACAGCGTAAAGTCGCCTCCCTTGTGGGTGTCGATGAGCTCCATGCCGAGGATGTCGCAGTAGAACTTGAGCGACGCCTGCGGGTCCTTGACCCGGATCATGGTGTGGTTGAACTGTAATGCGCCGTGCAACGTCAGCTTCTACGACTTTGCATATGAGATAACACATACGCGGTAGCCCGCCGTCTCTGCGGAAGCAGGCATGCTGGATGCGTATCTGACGAAAGCGGTAGGGAGAGTGCGAGTGAGCTGAAGAGGACGACGACTGGAGAGTGTCCTGAGGGAGGAACGAAGCATGCGCTGTGAGAGGAGGGCTCTTTGGGGAGGGGGGACAGCAGTGCGGGTACTTGTACTCGTGGATGAGCCTAATGGGCTGGCAGCGCGGGGTAAACGCAGGCCGGTGGAGGCTGCACGGACCAATGACACCCCATCGCCCACTCCGGCTGCCCTCCGAGTCGTCTTTCACCCCTTATGCCACCCTCCTCCTCTTGGAATCCCCCTTGTATTCACACTGTCATCCGCTCCTGCTTCCACCCTCCTGAAATTGCAAAGGGGAATTCTAACCCCGCATAACTCGAGACATGGCCGTCCACCTGCTCGTCCCTGGCCGCCGCTGATGACTTTCCCACCTATCAACTCAGTGGAGGCGCTTGAGTACCCTCAACCTGGTGACATGCTGCACCTCCACCGGAATGTGCCAATCTCGCACATCGCAGATAGACTTCGGCGCGCTCCTCTCCGGAGCCTTGGCAGGATCTCATCTAAGTTCATCCGGATGGCAGAAAACCCTCCCATCCCAATAAGGATTGATGCTTGGGTGGAATCATGGAGGTCGTACACGTGACTAATTTAGGATACAACCCCGAGGGACGAGTACTACTCTAGTAGTCCCTCACCTTTGCGCCCCTCCGCCTGTTCAAATGACGACTGATATAGGCGCCCTTCTCTCATCCAATCGCTGGGCGCGGAATAGAGGTCATGCTGTCCCCATTGCGGTTTCCAATAGTCCCTCCATGTTATACCACTTGGCGCTTTGCCACCCGCGGTTGGCTCGTATCGAGTGTGTTCGTATTCCCGCCGACCCATCCAGATTGGGAACAGCAACATACACCTCTTGGTGTCCTCCCTCCACAGGGGACATAGCGTTACTGTCCTGCAAAGCAGGGCCAATGGCCGGCAATGAGCTGCGACGTGCTGCAGGAGGCAATGCCGCCCACTGCGTGGATATCTCTCTCTCAACACGAGCACAGAAACATGGTGGTCTGCACCATCGCCGAGTGGCCAGCATCTTTCTCACTGTGCATACAGAATATTAGCATGAAACAGAGCATTCAAGAGTTGTACATACCATTCAAAGTCTTCCTCAGTTCAGATCAAGCTCGATATCCCACTCTGGGCTCTCACGCCGAGGTTTCGTATTCGTGCTGCTCGCATCGGCGGTCCCATTCGTCCGCGGTCTCTTTGCAGGACGCGCATCGTCATCGCTACTCTCGATGCTGTCGAATTCTTCTTGGTTGAAGTGGTCCAGGTTCTGAGGGCGGTCTCGTGAGACGGGCTTGTTGCCTTCGGCTGCACCAGCTGATGTAGATTCCTCCTCATCCGTATCGATTTCACCCCAATCCGGGCTCGGCGTCCGGGCTCCCCTCGTTCCATTCGTCCCAGTAGGACGACTTTCCTCCGATTCAGTCGCTTCATGAGCGTTAGCCGGCGTCTCTTCCCTCTGTTGACTGGCTGTCCACGGACTCCTCTTAGCCTCCCCGAATGGGTTGTTCCTGAACGGCCTCTGAAACGCCTCTACGACCCTCCTGCTCTTCACCTCTCCAAAGCCGGGCAGCGCAAGCAGCTGCTCTACAGTCGCCTCAGCCATCTCCGCAACGCTTCCGATGTTCGTCGATAGCGTCGTCACGTCTGTCTTATTCACGCCCCGGATAGAGGTAAGAGCAGCACGGAGGAGCGACGGGTAGTCTTTGTCCACACGCTCCTTAATTCTGTCAGGCGGCTTGTGCTCGAACAGTTTGTAGGTAGACAGGTAGAGACCGGCTTCTTCGGGGCTACACACATATCAGAACGCCTCATTCTCTAGCAATATAATGAAACTCACGTCCAAGCGACCATAATGGTGAGGTTGTTGATCAAGCACACCTTTGTCAACTCCCGAATGGGCTCTTCGTGCTCGCTCTGTTCGCAGTCCACGTCAGCCTATCTACGATATTGACTAACAGGATGAAGGAGTGGACGTACTACATCGCACATCATCAACAATACCCGTAACATATACCTGCTCTCGAGCTTGGCAATGCGCGTATGGATGTACTCCGGATGGAGCCGATGGTACCGCAGACTGAGAAACAGGACTCCAGTAGTCGCTCCGACCACATAGTCAGGAACGACCTGGCCATACTCCCAAGGCACGTTCTTGATCGCGTCTAGCACGGGGTTGCCGCGCTGGCAGGGATTGACGACGATTGATTGGCTTGTGCCACCGCGAGCTGGTCGGGGCTGAACGACGGGTGGGCGGATGGGCCGAGAGGTGGAGGAGCCAGCGTTGAGCGCAGACACCGGTGTGGTAGAGCGGGAAGGGCCCTCGGACATCCTTTATGTGGAACAGTGGGACAGAAAATAGGACATTGCGGGTTGAACTGGGCTCATTGCTCAGGGAAGGCAGGGTGGTGTGCGTGAAGTCATTGTTGAGGGGCTGTGCCATTATTAGGCGCCCATATTGCATGCGAGCCGTGTGCGCAATGTCAATGCAGCAATCGTCATGGGCAAGCAATAGCGAATGAGTGGTCACATGAGACTCCATCTTTGAATGTCGGTTTTAAAATAAGGTACTCCGGACAAGCACAACCGCTACTATCATATGCGTCTACTCCCTCTTTGCACCGGGTGCCGCTCCGAATAATGTGCTCGGCAACTGCTGCTCTCCGACTCCATACAGTAACATCACGCTCCCCACGGCAACAACAATCAAGGCCAACGTGCTTCCAACAAGCAGGACAAAGCTCCCGCTCACATCGATCTTCTCGCACTTATCGCCTGCCCAGGTTGTGCGCTGTCCCGCTAGGGCAAGCGCTTTACTGCACTGGCAGACGTAGCATGTTTTTCCTGCCTTTGTAGTGGCCGCGCAGTGGCCATGTCCGGAGCAGGAGGAAGTGGCGTCGTCACATGCTTGGGAAGTCGTGTAGCATGAGGATGTGCTGGGTGCGACTTCGGCAGAGACGGAAGTTTGTCCAACCGAAGCGGACGAGGGAAGCACAATTAGAGCATAATTGTGGTTGACCAGTGCGGGCTATCGTAGGTAAACACTTCGCTCCTGAGCAAGATAAACAGAACATACCACGCTTAACGCAGCTCCCAGCACCCGGACGGCTTCATCGTATGCCTCTGGATTCTCACGCTTCAACTCCTCCAATCCCCTCACTTCTACAGCAGCACCCGTCGACCCTCCCTGCTCCACCCAGTCCGCATATGCCGTCAGCTTCTGGAGCCCTTGTTCAACCTTCTGTGCGGAAGGCGAATCTGCCAGATCAAGAGCGGTTAATAGTGAGGGTGCAGAGTACAAGCTCGAGTTGTACGTTGATGCAAAGGAGGGTGACGGCTGCACCAATGCAGATAATCGTGAAGAATAGGTAGAAAGGAGAGAGGAATAGGTGTTGTACGGAACTGAGAAGGGGATTGTGAATGCCGCCTCCTCGTATGGCAGGATATCTATCAATCACGCCCCGGTGAGCAACAAGCCTGGGTAAAGGCATACGAGCGGCTGCGCACCTTCAGGACTGTCGCTCTCCACCAGCAATACGGCTCCTCCTTCTCCTTCGCTCACTAGGCCTCCACCCTCTCCTCCCCTCACCAACTCATCGATCCATTGTCCGCTCTGCTTCAGCTCTACCCATCGATCAATGCCTAGGTAATAGGAGATGACGGCATGCGCCTGAGACGGCGAGAGCGCAGGACGGGACGCGATGTCCGGTGGAGGTGGGTGAAGATAAACACGAGCTCCCGTCGTTGCTGCCCACGATGCTGGTAGTAAGAATGCTGTTAGAAGGATGTTGAGGACGGCCATTGCTGGCTGTCGTCGTCGTTCTGCCGCTGTCGACGTCGCAGTTGGCGTCTCGGTGGTCGATGCCTTGCGGGCGGAGTGACGCGGCGGAAGCGGATTGCTTAGCACAGCCATACAATTCCGCGGAGTGAAAGGTGCCGAGACGGAGTTGTTGTGAATGCGGGCATCGAGCAAAATGAGGGCTTCTTCAGTTCTCACATGTCCTGATCATCGATGATGGCCCCCTTCTCTTCTCCCCGTCACCTTGCTCTCCCCTCCTCCCCAGATACCTTTCTCCTCCTTTCTCTCCTCATCTTGCCCTACTTTTGCTCGATACCTTCGATACCTCTCTCCGGCGATCCAGTGTTTCGTCCTTCTTCTGAATGTGAATACTCCGATGACCTCCACATCGTTCGGCGCATGGATGCGCTCCGCGACGCCGCCATTTACCGGACAAGAAGAAGATATGCAGGGCGACCCCGTAGGCTCAACATGGACAACGTTGTCGGATGAGGGTATGCACCTATGATATTTCCTTCAATCATGCCGTGCGAACTCTAGTGTGTGCATAGGATCGGATTCCGACCAGGATGCGTACATGTCAGATGCAGACGACGAGGACGTCTGCATGGAGATCGACGAGCTACTTCCTACGCGCTCCCCTACGCCCTCTCCGTACCACGCAGACCACAGTCAGCAGCGCGACTCTGGGCATGAGGACGCGGAGACATCAAGATTGTCCGCCGGTGTCACACAGCTCGGTCCCGTGGAGTTGCTGCCATTTTCCCCTCATCCAGCACGTCTACGGCTTGCTTGCGGCCTCAAAGAGACCGTACTAGCGCCTCCCCCCTCGACCGCAGCCTCATCACCCATCTCGGTAACAAATACCGCGCATATATCTGCCTTTCCAGCCCCAAGTCCGAACTCGCCTCTTTTCGCCTCTTCTGCCGTTCCGTCGTCTTCTTTCAAGGCCGGTCCTGTCGTCTCCAGCTGCTATACTGTGCCTGCTCGCCCCAACGCCCCACCTTGCTCCACGAAAGCTCCATCGCGGCCCAATGCACCCGCGAACGCCGTGCCATTTTCTGGCGGGATCCCAATCGAATCTGTGACGTGTCGCTATTCGCGGCCCGTGGTTGTTCCCACATTACCTCAACTCGACCACATCGTCTCCGCGCCCTCATGTTCTCAAGCTGGGAGGGCAGCGCGTGTGGGCCCGCATGCTGTCGGCGTAGCCGACAGCCTGAGGAGCCCAGCTCGCGCCTGGCCACATCTTGCGCGGGGCGAATCATCCGCTCTTCGTTCAACCGGCGCCATTGAGTCAGCTCGCCCTGGATTTTCCTCCCAAACTCCAGCACCTTCACAGCAAACTCTGCCTCTCGCGCCCGTATATTCTGCGCGTCCCGAAGGGATACATCAATCTACTATCAGCCCACAGCACTCTGAGCTAGGCGCATCTCCATCTGCCAGATCCTCAGCGCGACCTGGAATGGGATCTATGTTGGATCCCATAACGCTGGACTCCTCAGACGACGAAAGCACGCCATCCGCCTCACCTCTCACGCCCAAGCCCGTCCGAAGCACCACAGAGGTTGCCTCAGCAACAACACCGAAGCGTCGGCTCCCCAATGAGGCAGCGTGGGCATCCTCCCGTCTGCTACGAATTCTAGATGGATTAGAGCACTTGGAACCTCCTGATTCTCCTACCAAAGTGTCCGGATCCATTCGCATAAAAGAAAATGCTAGCCTCCCAGACATGCATGCCAGTGAAGTGCGAACCTCATCAGCGGGGACGCACACTAGCATGGCCCCCGTCATGCCTTCCGAAACTTTTCACGCTGACCGCCTTCCCTCCATTCAGGTGCATACCACCGTTCCCTTCTCCCAAATCGATCTTGACGATCTCAAGTCTCACCACGACAAACGAATGCCAAACGCTGCCTCTTCTGCTCCACTACAAGCCTCTGCGCCGATGTCGTCCTCGAAGCCCAGATTGACTAGCTCCAGAGATGACTTGTTGTCTGTCACCACCGACACGTCTCCGCGATTTGCGTTTGGCTCGAGTCCACGTGCCCTATCTGTGTGTTCAGACAGTAGCCTTCCGGGAATTGACGATATACTCCAGGAGGTTTCCGCATCGCGAGGTAGCGCTGCTGGTGAGATTTGATTTTGCGGCCGAACTAGCTGCATCCTGACTCCCATAGCAGTGCTTGCCGACGCCGACATTATAGATCTCACCGTGAGCGATGATGACGAGCCATCATCCCGTCGGGCTCTTCGTGCTGCTAGCATTCTCCTCATTAATGACTCTGAAGACGAAGATGTGATGCCGCTCGTTGAGGAGAAACCTTTCTGCGGCTCGCCTACGCTTGTGCCGAAGACACCTACGAACAAGAGGACGTCTACGAATCTTACGAATAAGATGACGCCCACGAGCAAGAGCACGCCCACAAGCAAGAGTACGCCCACGAGCAAGAGTACGCTCACGAGCAAGAGTCGTCAAGCATCGAAGGGCGGAGCGCCCGACGCACCCGTTACAAAGAAGGCTGGCACCGGGCCCCGTCAGGCGGATGGAGGCAGGGCGTTTGCTGTGTGAAGGTGCGGGAGAGCGATTTGCACTGAGCGTATCTCTTAGCATTGATCATTTCACTCGAGGAAGGCGCATGTGCAGGAGCATGCGATGTGGGTTGCGCCGGACAGCGCTATTATAGGTGCGATGAATAGGCTTGTTAAGAGCACATCAGATAATTGTCACAGAGATTTCGTTACATCATGTCGCTTTGCTCTTCCGTCCAACGTTCAGCGCAGCCACTGCTCGCAAGCATCATACAACGCTTTGATGTCAGGATTTCGATGAATGGCTGCTTCCCACGATTCCGGGTCGCCGCGCTTGATCCACGACATTACGGCCATGATCTGCAAATCCGAGTAACCGGCAAGTTCTCCTTGCAAAAAGGGGCCACTGGGTTCATCCTTGAGCAGTTTGGCAAGTCCATCAAATCCCTTGACGACATCGGCGCGGATCTTGGTGCGTTCTTCCTCATCGGTGTAGTATTCGTCGAGTGGCACACCGAACCATTTCTGCCGTGTTTCACGGAAGTACGCCGCCCCGCGATCATCGAGCCATGTCGGCACGCGAGAGAGCACGAGCTTCCTCGCATGCACGAGTATCTTCTCGTCCAGGTAATCCGCTGTTAGCCTTGCAAGCGCGATAGTATTGCCGGGGAAGAGTGCGGGCCTCGTAGAGGTCGGCGGGAACTGTTTTGCAAGATAGACGGCAATATCGAAGCTCCCGCCAACCCACGTGTCGCCGTGTTGGATAGCAGGTAGAGTGTACTTGGGCCGCTTGTCATAGGGCGGGGGATTGCTCGGCTCAAGCCCCAGCTGGGAGAAGGTCGGCTCGATGTCAGGGTAAGAGAGGAAGACCGTTTCATATTCGAGCTTGAGGAAGTTGAGTGCTAGTCGCGTGCGCAGTGCATTCGATGACCAGAATGGAGGGTTGAGTGCCGAGAGGACATCGTAGAATATTATCTTTGAGGTCGTCATCGAATCGTTCGTTACAATGTGCGACGGTGATGAGAAAGCCGCCCCTGCCAAATGCTCTATATTCATCGGCAGAACTCAGCACCCGGGCGGGCACCCATGCTATGAGGTCATTGTATGCACAAACTGGCCCTCCACTCGGAAGGTTGTGTCGTCCAGAGGTTAAGACGTGGGATTTTGACCTTGAATTTCCCACAACCTGGGTTCGAATCCCAGCACGACCTGCGAGTAGTATTTTGCCTTCTTCCAAGGCACCCATAAATTTGCTTCCGCAACTGTCCGCCATGACTTGCGTTTTTAGTTAATCAATGGTATTTCGTGATCTATATTGTCGAAACCAAACAAGTAAATTGTTGATGGTCCTTTTAGAACAACTGATACATCTTCAACCCACAGAACCTGCTCTATCATACAGACCCTCGTGGTACTTTCACCCAACCTTCTCGACTGGGGCTACTGCAGCATTGTCAGCCATGTTCACGAGCAGGTGAACAATTCGGACCAGGCTCACCCCGACTCGCTCGAGCCGCGCGAGAGCAGACCAGCATCCAACGTGAGCTTGACAGTGACAATTTGGAAGCCACGGAAGGGGATCTCCAAGATGGTGTCTTCGCCTTGTCCGGTCGAACTTGCGCGGGTAATCTCCAACGGCGAGAGCTCGTCCTCAAGAATGTTGGTTATGTGGGCTTTAGCCACGGGCACACGACCGGATCTATGGGAGAGTCAAAGAGATGTGTGACCAGAATACGTTTGACTTACATCCGCAATTTGGCCGTCGCATGGCCACCGTACGCCTCATACAACCGAAGCACGATGGTGGTAGGCCCAGTGTGGTGGCTGTCAAACTTGTCGTCCTCTCCACGCTTAACGGTATCGATGATAACGTTCGGAGCGTCCTCCACCACAAAAGGTACTTCCTTTAAGAGGTACGATACGTTAGCGAGAGAGGCGCCGTCGGGAATATAACGGACTGGAGAGACGGTGAGTGAACGTCACATCTGGAGGATAATGTCACACACGATGCAAAGGATAGTTAAACTCCCGCGCCACGCCAGGAACATCTGCGTCAGCAAGGCTGCCGACATGCGGGTATACGGCCCAGGAGAACGCATGCTCTCCCTGATCCTGTTCCGCATCTGGGCTGGTCGAGCCACGCAGGAAGCTGATGCGAACGAATTGGCCGTCCGCAGAATAGCCGTACTTGCTTTCTGTCAGGAGGGCAACGCCGTATCCGAACTCGGACAGGTCTGCCCACTTATGGCCGGGTACTTCGAACTTGGCAATGTCCCAGGTTGTGTTCCTATGCGTGGGCCGGCCGACGTAACCGAACTGCATCTCGAAGTTGGCATTTGGCGAGTGGATGTCGAGCGGGATTTCAAACTTAAGGATCTCGTGGCGCTGATGCCAGTCGACGCGGGCGTCGAACCGGAAAGACGACCGTGCGTCCGGCTTAAGCGAGCCTGGGATAGCATCAAGCGAAATGGTGATATCCACCGTGCTCTTCCCGAGCTTGACCCGGCTAGAAAGCTGAGCACGGATAGGACCATTCTCGGTGATGGCGATCTCGTCGAAGGCCACGGGGTGTGGTGCCTCAAGGTGGTGCACTTCGACATCCCAGGCATCCCAGTATCCGGGCTGGTCGTTGAAGTAGATCAGACCGCCTGTCAGGCCCTCGGGGATGAGCTCGCGCTTGAGTGGCTTGTCGTAGAGGCTGACGATGCGGCCTTTCGAGAGCACCATCTTGACGTTCGAGTTCTCGAGGACGAAGTCGCCGTCAGGCGTTTTATGAGCGCTGGCGGGAGTGACGTCGGCAAACATGCCCTTGACCTCCCCGACAACGCCGCTGCCAACATCGACCAGGACGTAGCCCTTGTCGCCCTTCTTCGAGATTTGAACTGTTTGGCTCTTGAGCGCATCTGCGCCCTTGCCGCTAACGTCAACCTCCACGACTTCTCTGCGAGATCTGCCAAGCGTGTTGATGGCGATGATCTTGCCCTTTCCAGCAGCAGCAGGATGGGAGAAGGGCGCAGAAGGGCTGATCGCGACCGAGTTCTTGAACAGCGCCTGGACGGCTTCCTCAAGCAGCTGAGAGCCATTCTTGGCTACCCCGGCGTAGATACGCTCAGCATCGTCATACACCATGCCGATGGCCGAACCAGGGAGTACGTCATGGACTAGTCAAATGTCAGATACGCTTTCTTCGAGAGTGTTCAGGTGACGCACATTGGTTGAGGAGCACGTCTTCCCACAAAGGGTCGATCTTGTCCTTCGGATAGGCATAGGCGTCCTTGCTCCCGAACAGGGAAGCCAGTGTCGCCACATACTGCCGGCACATTAGAGAATGACAAAACGATGGTTGAGCAACATACCTCCACGTCGTGCAGCAAGATCTCGGACTTGCGGTTACCCTTCTTGATCGATCCGTGCGACGTATAAGTACCACGATGGAACTCGAAGTATATCTCACCGTGCCTGATCCGCCGTCAGTGCATATTCAGAAGAGGGCATCTCGAGGGCAGCGTACCAATTAGGCAACGTCTTCCCCTCATTCGTCTGCTCCTCGATCTTCTCGAAGAACTCCTCGACCGTGTTGCCCATCTTGACGAGCGGCACTTCCCTGTACTTGTTCGCGACGGCCCGGACGCGCCGCAGGTTCTCGAGCATGGCTTCGAGCGGCCCTCCGCCGCCGTCGCCGTTCCCGAACACGAGCAGCGACTGATTCGTCACTTCGAGGTTCTTGTGCGAGGTGATGCCTTTCCGGACGTCTTCCGTTGTTGCTTGTGCGGTGTACGTGTCAACCTGAAAATTGGAGTCAGCTTAGAAGAGGGTGATCTAGAGGAGTGAACATACAGGGGTCATGTGCACCAGCACCTGGGTGCCGTCAATGCCCACCCAGTTGAAAGTGGTATGCGGGAACTTGTTGCTACAATCTACCTGTCAGGTGCACCGGATATACATCTTTACCAATGACGCACATGTTGTTCCAGCTCAGCTTCTGGGTAAAGAAATACTTCATCCCGCTCAGCCTCAAGATCTGCGGCAAGCTGCCCGTATACCCGAACGAATCGGGAAGCCAGCTCGTCACGTTCCTCACGCCGAACCTGCTCTCAAAGTATCTCTGGCCATACAAGAACTGCCGGCAGAGCGCTTCGCCCGAAGGCATGTTCACGTCGCTCTCGAGCCACTGGCCGCCGATGGTGTGGAACTGGCCAGATTTGATCTTGGCTTTTACGCGCTCGAAGAGGGGCGGGTAGAGCTGCTCGAGCCATTTGTATTGTTGTGCGCTGGAGGCGACGAAGCGGTGCTCGGGGTAGCGCTCCATTAGGTCGACTTGGGTCGACCAGGACCGGGCGACTTTTTGCTGAGTAACGCTGTACGGCCAAAGCCAGGCGGTGTCGATGTGGCCTATGCAGATGTGAACATCGTGACATAAACTAAGAAGGGAAATGGCCTACAATGCCCGATGCCCCAGACCTGCCACTCCTTCCCTTCATAAACCTTCTCCCCCTGCTCCCTCCACCCCTCACCAAATATCTCCTCAGCGACCTTCCGGCACTTCTCGACGAGCTCGTCGAGCTCCTTCTGCCCTAACAGGCCGCTAGCTCCGCCGCCTTTCTGCCACACGTTCATGATCTCGTTCGCGACCCATTGCGCGTGGTGCGAGAGGTGCACCTCGGCCGTGATGTGCGTCCGGATCTCCTTGAGTGTGTTGAAGTCGCGAAGGAGCGCGACGGCAGAAGCGTTGGGGACGACGATATCAGCCGAGTTCAGCTAGACGGTACGTCAGCTTCTTGCTTCCGATTCCACTTAAGGGGGAAGGAGCTTACCCAGTAGTACCGGTTGTTCTATACATTCAGAATAAGCATTTAGTTCAACAAAATAAATTCACAAGCTCACGTCAGGTGGGTTAATCCCATCAATCCCGAACATGCCATTACAGCTGCTCTGCAACTTCATCAGCCATCTTCCCCACCGAGTAAGGGGGACAGCTCACCTCAATATAGAAGAGGAACTCGCCCGAGCGAGCCTTGGCGTCGAGGATATAGTCCACACGACGATCGCCACCGTCACCACCTGTGATGCCCTGCACGGGGAGACCGTCCTTTGTCCAGATCATGGCCTACACAAGTTCAGCGGATGAACAACAACTCGAAGGAGACCGGGCTGACCTCGCAGCTTGGGTCGAACTCAACTGTAACATATGTTCAGAAATAGTAAATGGAGGAAACAGCGGGGAAGCCTACATTGAATGCGGTCTTCCTTGGCCCATTCCTTCGGGACGTTCAAGGTTACTCTGAACCAGTGGTTCGTCTACTCGATGTCAACACCCGTTAGCCCCTCCAGCAGAACGCAGCTCACCCCTGTTGCTCCAGTCAGCTAGCATGCTGGAACAAGCAGGAGAAAGCGACTCACATGATGGCCCGAACGACTCTCCCTTCTTCGCCGGCTTAAACTCCTGCTTGATAGCCTCCTCAAAGCTCGGCTTCGTCCTGCCCGGCGCGCTCCAGACCTCGAGCTTGACATGCTTCGGATCGTCCGTCTTATGCTTGACGAGCGCAGACGAGAGGTTGATGGACGAGAAGTATCCGCCTACGAACTGGTCCAGCCTGCCCGAGGTGATGGACTTGATCCATTTGGGCTCTGGCGAGTTCGGTCAGTTCGTTCTGAGTTCTGGGTGGAGACGAGGCTGGCTGGACGACGGGTGATGCCAGCGAGATATATGCGCATGTATATGCGGGGAAAGGGAACGTACGGGCAGCAAAGTTGAGCTCTGCGTAGCCCTTCTGGTGATGGGCGTGTCCGCACGGCATCCTTCCTACTCCAACAACGATAGTAAATCAAGCAAGAGGGATGGGATGGATAGTCGTCGTGGTTGGACAACGACGAACAACCCAACATGGAACAGACCACGGCGGGGTGAGACCGCGTGGTGTCAGTATGGGGTGCGGTGTGTGCACGCTGCGGATCATCGGCGCGATCTCCGGCCGCTGATCGGCATAAGGGATTTCAGTGTGCACGTGAGACAGACAGCATTTGGTCCAAGCGATCGAGCGATCGTATGGTAACCTCTTATGGTTTCAAGCAGTGAAGTGATGCATGTACGTTGACCGTCGCCCTTTGGATGAAGCTAATGTAAGACCGAGTCGGTGATACATGCGCTTCTACTCTCTTAGGACATTGTCTCTCCCACAGCTTATGTAGCTTCTGTCCTCACGAATCATTCCGGCTGTTTCTTGGCTAATCGAATCGTAGACATAGCCAAGCGTTTCAGAACAAGCTGTTGCACAGGAGTCATCACCGCCCCCCGCAGGGTCCTCCTAAACCTGGGCAGCATCGCCGTCCACAACGACCAGCTTACCGAAACTGTCTTCGGGGAGAACCACCAGCACAGACCTGACCCCTGTCGCACTAGCCAGTATTGCGCAAGCAACCAGCTGCATGGCCTGCGGCCAACACTAACTTAGCCCACCCTGCTGGATATATAAATGCTCACTGCCCCCCTGCGCCCGGCTCTCCAGATCCCTGTCCCCTGTTCGCGCGCTTATCGAGCAATCCAGCCCACGCTCAGGCCTGCACTACTTTTGTTGAAGAGACAGAACCATTCTTACGTACCGTATCCCGCTATGACCGACGTGCAGAAGAAGTTCTTTGACGCTCAGGCGTATGCTGTTGTTGGCGCGAGCAACGATAAGTCCAAGTTTGGCAACAAGGTGCGTCCTCCTCAATACGTCTGCCTGCCAGCTGCTCCTTCGGGCTGCATCTGGTAGCATGCCCGCTGATGCCACTGATCGCTGACACGGGCACAGGTGCTCATGTGGTACCTCGACCGCCAGCTGCCCGTCACGCCCATCCACCCCAAAGAGCCCACCATCGAGTCCCTCCCCGCGCTCTCATCTCTCTCCCAGCTCCCCTCGCCCAGCACGACCTCCATCAGCGTCATCACCCCCGCCAAAGTGACGCTCGGCGTCTTGAAGGAAGCCAAAGAACTCGGCGTGCACGCGGTATGGATCCAGCCTGGCGCGAGCGACGAGGCGTGCGAGGAGTATGTGAAGCAGGAGGAGCTGGAGGGGAAGGTCATTTTGGGTGGGCCGTGCATTTTGAGGGATGGGGATGCGGTGAGGGCGCTGAAGGGTCAGTGAGCGCGCTCGCTGAAAAGGAGGAAAGTAACCTATGTCATTGATAGGAACGGCAGAAGTCAAGGGGAGGATATGAAATGTTCTGAATAGGAATGTACTGCTACCTAACTGAAATGAACGAGAATATGATTCGTACTTGCCCACCCACTCTATAACCACCACGCAGCTCTTCCCCCCCGCCATCTCCATCCATCTTGCTACGTGTACCGTTTAGTTCTCACTGCAAAAAGCATAGCAGTCAGCAGGCCCACCATCCATCAACTCCGAGGCATTCCCAGATAATCCGAGTGGCTGTTCGATCACCCTATCACCGCTGGAGATCACCTTACGACCCCTAATCCAGCACAGGCCGCCTGCTATACGAGCCTCTGACCTGTTTGGGTTCCTCATCATATCAATCAATCGCTGCACGCGACCTTGAACTTGCATATACCTGCTGTCACTACCCTTCAGCTGCCCTTCCAGACGCTCTTAGAGGCCATCAAAAATACCTTGTCTCGTTGTATACGATAAAGAGGAGGCGAGCGGCAGCACTACTACCAGCAGAAGCAGAAGCAGAAGCAGTTAGAAGCGAAAAGAGCCAGCAATGCCCTTCGACCTAGACAACTGCATCCAGCAGCTCCTCCAAAAACGGCTCTTGGGCGAACCACTCATCCGCGAGATATGCGAGAAGACGAAGGAGGTGTTGATGCGGGAGAGCAACGTCGTGCATATCCAGGCTCCCGTTACTGTTGTCGGTGACATACACGGGTGCGTCTTACGCTCTCTGTGTCTCTCCTCTAGAGAGTGCTGTGAGTAGGGCTGATGGGGGAAACAGACAGTTTTATGACCTGGTGGAGATCTTTCGGATAGGAGGGTATAGCCCGCATACGAACTATCTTTTCCTCGGTGCGTGCCTCGGGTCGGCGCAGGATGTGGAATGTATGCTGAGATAGGGCGTGGCAGGTGACTATGTCGACCGCGGGCTCTTCAGCGTAGAGACGATCACCCTCCTCACATGCCTCAAGCTGCGCTACCCGGACCGAGTACAGCTCATCAGGGGGAATCACGAGTCTCGCGCTGTAACGCAGGTACGCGTCCTCGGCCTCGGTCTCTCTCTCTCCAGTCAGACGTGATTGATGCTGAGCTGTGGCGTAGACATACGGCTTCTACACGGAATGTATACGAAAGTACGGCAGCCCGAACGTCTGGATATATTTTACGGACATGTTTGATTTCCTGACGCTGAGCGTCGTAATTGATGATCGAATATTCTGCGTGCACGGAGGTGCGTCACGCTTGCTCTGTCTGCGGTGCGTAGGCTGATTTTGGGCAGGGCTATCACCATCAATACACTCCATTGACCAGATTAAGGTTGTTGACCGGTTCCGAGGTGCGTGCAAGTCTTCTCCGCGTGGGGGTAGTGGCTTACATTATGATTGCAGAAATTCCACATGAAGGCCCGATGGCTGACCTCGTCTGGTCCGACCCCGACCCCGACAAAGAAGACTTTGCGATCTCCCCCCGGGGCGCAGGGTACACCTTCGGAAGCCAAGTAGTGCGCAAATTCCTCGAGATCAACCACATGTCCCACATCCTCCGTGCGCACCAACTCTGCATGGAAGGATTCAGCGTGTCGTTCGACAATAGGCTGAGCACGGTCTGGAGCGCGCCGAACTACTGTTATCGATGTGGGAACTCCGCGAGTATACTGGAGATCGGGCCGGGGCAGGAGATGCATTTTAACGTGTTTGAGGCTGCGCCGGAGAACGAGAGGGACGGGCCACAGCAGGCCCAGCAGGCATCGATGATGAAGGTGCGCCACACACTATTTCCCTTCACATCGTCTCTCCGGCTCTGTACGCGAATACTGACCAAACGCACAGGTCGAGTATTTCCTCTGATTGGCATGATCATGATAGACTATTACACGATACGGTTCACGGCTTTTGGATGGGCATGTGTAACTTAATTTTCGGCTGTATTCGCCTGGATTGCTGTAGCAACAACATAATTCATACCCTTTTCACACGACCACCGCGGATATCGACCATGTAGCTCTTATGCTGGTTGTTGCTCTCCGAATTTGTTGCCGTCACGCTGTATCAAGACCCGTCTCTCCTTCCTTTCTAAACACCATGAGAGCATACACGTAGTACGCTACATAAATGCACGCCAAGAGCCAAGCCCACCCGGAAGCGACCGCACGACCCACTCAACCGCCGGCCATCTTCCCAATCGAGTCAGCCTCACCGCAAACAGAAGCACGGCGATACGCCCGACGCGCGCCGAGCCGATAACACACCAACAATCAGGGTCCACACCTCCATTCCATTCCCGTCCCCGACGCAGATCCCCGGCCCTTTCTTCCCCTCATCCTTTCTCCTCTTCTCTTTCGCCCAGCTCACTAGAGCCCCCGGCCCCGGCCCTGTCTAGTGGTGATATTAGTTGAAGGAGAGGAAGAACGACTGAAGGATGGCAAGCGGACCAATGGACTCGGTCGAGGAGATCTTGAGGGACGACTCGTCCCTCGCCCAGACCGCTAAGGACCTTACGGCGGGCACGGCGGGCGGGATCGCCCAGGTTCTCGTGGGGCAACCGTTCGACATTGTCAAAGTGGTGCGTGTCCCTGTCCCTCTGCGCCCATGAGAGGAGTTTTGAGCTGCGGGTGCTGATCGGGGTTGGTAGAGGATGCAAACTGCTTCTGCGGGGACGTACGCCGGGATGGGCGATTGTGCGCGGAAAATCCTGGTGAACGAAGGTCCTCTTGCCTTCTACAAGGTGCGTCTCCCCCCCTCCTCTCCCACTAACCCCCCGCTCTCCCGGGCTCGCAAGCTGACACACCCACGCGGCACAGGGCACCCTCACCCCCCTCCTCGGAATCGGCGTCTGCGTCTCGATCCAATTCGCCGCTCTGCAGAGCGTGAAACGCACGTTCACGGCGCAGAACCTGCGGAACGGGAAGGGCGGGCCGACGGGTGAGGAGCTTGGCGCGGGGCAGCTGTTCGCGGCTGGTGCGGCGGCTGGGATTGCTAATGGTATTGTGAGCGGGCCTGTGGAACATATTAGGATTCGTGCGTCTCCGGTCTTTCCTGCCTCTGCTCTTTCTCTCTGCCATCTGTGCTCGTCGTACCTGGAGGAGAGGGCTGAGGAGAGCGGCGATGTTCGGTTTGCTGACCCGCGCAACAGGCCTCCAAACCCAACCAGCCTCCGCACCCCTCTACGCCGGCCCCTGGGGCGCAATAACGACCATCTACCGCTCTCACGGCCTCGCGGGCATCTTCAAGGGCCAAGGCGCGACTTTCCTGCGTGAAGGGCTGGGGTATGGCAGCTATTTTTGGGCGTATGAGACGCTTATGCAGAGGGAGATGAGGAAGAGGGGGTGTAAGCGGGAGGAGGTGCCGGCGCTTTGGGCTGTTGGATTTGGGGCGGCGGCGGGTTATGCGGTGAGTGCATTTCTGCATCCCCGATTTTAACTGCTATATCCTTTTCCTTTCCCTCTCATGCTATGGGACGGAAACCACGCGTGTCCCCTTTGCCTTACTCGTCTGCATCGCGTCCTGCTCCATATACTGACTGATATGTCCTCCCCCCACAGCTATGGTTCACCATCTACCCCATCGACGTCCTAAAATCCCGGCTCCAAACCGACGGCTTCACCCCCCAAACCCAAAAATACCGCGGGACGCTGGACTGCGCACGCAAGCTCTGGGCCACTGAGGGACTGGGAGGGTTCACGAGGGGCTTGGGGCCGACGTTGTTGAGGAGCCCGTTCGCGAATGGGGCGACGTTTATTGCGTTTGAGTTGGCTTATCGGGCGCTGAGCTGAGCTAGACGTTGATGCTGTGAGGTGGGATAGACCATGGGGTGGGGTGATTAGGCATGGGGTGGGCTGGTGGGTGCCGCGAGGGGGAGGACGGCGGTGGGAGGGAGAGCGAGCGGACCTGGCTGGGCAGGATGAAGGGATGGGGAGTTGCCCGTTCTGGGATGTAGATAGATGGGATGCTTGCATATATAGACACGGGGGTGATAATACGATAAAAACCTCATCTAATCTTTCTTTTTTCCGCTGCAAGTCGCACAACTCGTCTTTCCACCAGTCCGGTCTCCATCCTCCATAACCTGCAGCAATCGCACCATGATTCTCGCCGAGTAAGAACAGCACATCGACGGAGCGCATTTCCCTCTCCCTAGTTCGGTAGAGATAAACCACTCCCTATCTTTCTGTGTGTGTCCTTATCCCTGCGTAGCATCACCAAAGAGCCAATAGGACGCGCTGCCTTGGTCACATCACCCCGCGAAGCAGAGCGATCAAAGGAAGACGTCCTGGATTGAGGGGGATCGGTGATGTATGACGCGAGGGTTCTGATGGGAGGAGTCGCTGGTGGAGAGGCGGATAGGTTGTGGAAAGGTGGTATGGGCTGCCTACCGTCTAGTGGGTCATCGCAGCACGGTGTGATCCAGCGAGCAATAATACGATAATTAATACAGTAACTAAGTTAAGGATCCAGTTCGATTACAACAATTACAACATCAACATCAAGACATCAATGAAACCGCACCGACTGCCGAAACCCGCCGAAAGCTACCGCCTTTTGCCGCCTCTGCCGATCGTGCCCAGACTCTGGAACTGTGTCTGGGGGTGGCACAGTATCGTGAGACTATCGAGGGATAATCACATTCCAACTCTCCGTGCTGTGCGTGCCAGCAGGAGCTCGTCGTCTGCTCTCTCATCTCTCCTGTTCTCGACAGCGAGCTCTCCAGCAAGAAAGCAGGAAAGCAGGAAAGCAAAGGAGTAAGCAGGAAGGAGGAGAAGCTGGTCGGCGTCATCCGCTTCTTGTCGTCCTTGTCGCACTTCGGCCCTTCTTCCCAGGTGCGTATTGATCGCCTCATCACGTTCGAGCCTCGAGCCCCTCGTGCTTCCCGAAGCGACGAAGGTCAGTCACTCCGCTGTGCAGTGATTGTGGTGCCTCGTGTGCGGGGACTCTGACGCCGTTGAAGGAGTGCAAGTACTGGGCTAATAGCGGGCATTGATTGGGTCATCGGTTACTCTGCTACGATCCCTCATCTCCTCGACGTCGACCTCCTCCTCCACCTCCTCCCCTGCTCGTCGTTCGCTACCGCCCAGAGCAGAACACGATGGCCCGCTACCCCTCTCCCACACCAAACGAGCGCACCGTCCTCCTCCCCGGTGCCCCACCTCCCTCCGGCCCCCCACTCGCCCCTCTCTCCAAATCCGAGCTCCACGCCCACCCAAAACGGATCCTCCCCACCGAGCTGCCCACGCACAACAAAGTCCTCCTCCTCATCGGCGTATGGACCGCCACGTCGCTCGCAAGTCTGAACATGACCATGGTCGCTACCCTCATGTCGAGCATCTCGTCCTCGTTCGGAGCGTCCAATCAGAGCGCCTGGCTGGGAACGAGCTTTTTACTCGCGACGACGGCATTTACGCCGCTGTATGGGAGGTTGTGTAATATTATGGGGAGGAAATGGGCAAACCTTACGGCGCTGCTGTTGTTCGGGCTGGGGACGACAATGTGCGGGTTTGCAACGTCGTTGGAGGGGCTCATCGTCGCTCGTTTCGTACGTCCTCCCACTCTTCTCATCTCTCCCTCTCTGCCTCCCTCCCTCCCTGGCTTCCATGCTATTTTCTCCTCTCCGTTCGGGAACGGACATTAGTTGGGCTCACAAGCTGACACCTACTTCGCGCAGATCGCAGGCATCGGCGGGGGCGGCCTAGGCATAACATCAAGCGTCATAGCCGCCGACCTCTTCTCCCTCCGACAACGTTCCCTCCTGCAAGGCATCAGCGCAGTATTCAACGGCGCCGGCACGGGCCTCGGCGGCCCCTTCGGAGGATACATGGCCGACCGATTCGGCTGGCGCTGGGCGTTCCTGGCCCAACTGCCCATCTTCCTGCTCTCGTTCGTGCTGAGTACGTGGAACAACAAGTACTACACACCGGGCAAGGGAGCCAGTACGTGGGAGATGGTCCGGCGGGTCGACTGGGCTGGCAGTGCCTGCTTGCTCGTCGCGGTGCTGAATCTTCTGTTGATGCTCTCGTTCAAATACAACTCCGAACGACCATGGACGCACCCTTCGGTGGTGGCGACGCTTGTGGGGACGGGAGCGTTCGCGTGCTTGTTTGTGGCTACCCAGTTGTGGGTCTCGCCTGAGCCGGTGCTGAGTAGACGCTTGTTGAGGATGCGGACGCCGGTTATTGTCGCTGCTAATAATTTCTTGGTGGCGGTTTGTAATTTCGGGGTTACGTGAGTCGTTCTTCCCTCCTTCTCACTCCTTCTTTCTCCATTCCCTTCGTTCTTCTACTCCCTTGCCTTCTCCCGCCTCCTTGTCTTCTTCGTTTGCACATCCCCGATATGCATAGGGAAGTCCGAACGCGCGCTAACGCCCCCTCCCTCGCAGCTTCTACTTCCCCGTCTGGTTCGAAACAGTCGCCCTCCAATCCGCCTCCACAGCCGGCCTCCACCTCCTCCCCAACGCCCTCGCCTCATCCTGCGGCTCCCTCTTCGCCGGCTGGCTCATGTCCCGCACCGGGAAATACAAGACCCTCTCGAACGTATTCGGGATCGTCCCTACGCTCGCGGCGGCTGGGATCGCTGCTATGAGTACGAGGACAGTGGAGTGGGTCAGGTGGGTCGTTATCGTTCCGCTGGGGTTTGGGAATGCGGTCGTTTTTCAGACGACGTTGAGTGAGTACCGTCTTTCGTCTTCATGTCTCCTGCCCCCATCACTTCACCCTTCTCTCTCCCTCCTTTCCCCTTTCCACCCGCCCATTTTCAATTGTTCCCGCCCTCTTCTGCTTACATGCACACCGGAGCATATGCTGACCACTTGCACGCAGTTGCGCTCCTCGCCTCCGTCGGCTCCTCCCAAGTAGCAGTAGCAACCGGCTTTGCCGGCCTATTTAGGTGTATTGGCCAAGTGTGCGGGGTCGCTTTTGGCGCGGCGATTTTCCAGAGTTTGTTGTTCGATCAGCTGGAGAGGAGGATCACGGGGGAGGGGAGTGAGCAGGTCAGCATAATCTATTCATTTTTGCGGTCTAGACAGAAGGCTCACGGCGCTTTTGCAGATTATTAGTGAAATCAGACATGATGCGAAGATTGTGCACTCGCTGCCGCCGGCATTGAGGGAAGAGGCGAGGGAGAGTTATGCGTATGCTCTGCGGGCGGTATTTATTTTCTGGTGAGCCATTCCTCTCCACCATATTTATGGCTTGATCGCGGGGCTGACTTTTTTTGACAGCTGCGTATGCACCTTTACCTCCTTTGTCGTCCGCCTTCCCATGCCGGAACACTCCCTTGATGAGCCCCCTACCGCCTCTCACCCCGGCAGCCCTGAGGACTCCGAGTCCGACGAAGACGAAGACAAGTCCGACCAAGAAGACGAAGAGTCCGCCACCGTCACACCCCCAACACCAGCAGACGACGACCTCACGCCCATAGCGCCTGCTCCGCCTACGCCCAAGCCTGTCCGGCCCAGAGTCCGCAGGTTCTCGACGTACGAGACTGGGGATGGGTTCGCCTATCCGCAAATGCGGAGGCCGAAACTGCCTCACAGGAATAAGGCGACGCGCAGTGTTCCAGAGCGGCCTGCAGGGGGAAGGAGCAGGAGCAGGGTTCGGGAGCACTTAGACGGGCGAGGGGTCGTGGAGGAGCAGGAGGAGATGGCTTTCTCGCTCCCTACAGCAGAACCGATGTTCGTCCAACTACGAGAAGGCGAAGGTCATGTGCATTCCGGTCCTGGATCCGGAAGTCCGAGCACTCCAACTCTGGATACGCATGGGCATGGGATGGCATTCTCCCTCCCTCCCCCTTCCCCAGCACTAGAAGACTGGGCAAACGAATCCCACCACCATCATTTCTACGAAGAGGAGCACGGGCACGTGCATTGGTTGCCGGAGCTGGCGGTTGAGGAGGCCGAGCCGGGGGCGATGGGGGTGGAGGAAGAGGAGAGGGCGATGGCGTTGGAGGAGGAGGCAATCGCTGAGAGTGAGGACGAGGATGGGGAGGGGGAGGGGACGCCGAGGGTTGGCACGCCTAGGATGGGAATCCTAAAGAGGAGCTGAGCGCCGCTGCTCTCCCATCCCACGGCGCGTGTCCACGCTGCTACCTGCCTATCAAGCGTAGCTGGCAGCTGTTGTACTGCGACGTAAGAAGGGATATACCGACGGCGAGCTGAGTATATGCGGTCATGTGACGTGATACCTACCTGTTTCTCTTTCTCTATCCTGATTAGTTGTCTCGGTTATCGGTTTTACGGGTCGTGTTCGGTGTTCGCGGATCGGTCTGGAATGAGTCTACATAGTGAGACATGCAATGTATATTGTTCGCATATGCTACTTTTGGTCGGTTATTGGCTCCGAAGCGGGACAGGCTGTCGATAAGGTGTGGACTGGGGTATGCTGCGAGGTGTTGGGATCGGGAGTTGACAAGATGTTAAGAGACGCGCAGGCAGATGATGTTGGTTTCACTCCGATCAGTCTTCACACGCTTTCTAGGTCGGACATGCATCTTTGAGTCATTCCTAGTAGTCGTAGGTACCGTCTCACAGGAAAGTTCATTGCTCTTCAACAGAGTCACGTGAATGTTCTCTTCTCTCCATCACGGAATGTGTGACTGCTCAGAAGAGGCGCGAAGAGACGCGAAGTTGGCTAAGACAGTCCGATCTCAACAGACCCATAAGTAGCCGCCGATGCTCGTGGTCCGAACGAACTCTACGCCCCAACTCCACCCTCCTTCCCCTCTCCTCTCCTCGTCCACCTTCTTATCCCCTCCTCCTTCCGCTCTTCTTACCCCATCCTTCTTCCCACCTTCTCCTCCTCTCATGACATCTAACGACAAGTCTTGATCACACTACCCGCTTTATTGCATAAACGACTCACTTTAACACGCACATATCTTCCTTTCTCCCCATCCGCTCATGGACAACGACACGAACAACCCATCCCAACCTCCTGCATCGTCAGGAGGGCCAGAACACGCGCATATATCGACCGTACAGCATGGGATGCCACAGTCTGCCCCGCCCGCGATGCCTGCGCCGCCTGTAACGATACCACCGACGACGTACGCACCTGCGTTACGAAGCGCACCCGCATACACGTATCCGAACGCTCAAGCTGGACCGTCCACGCATCCTAATGCCCTCGCCGGGCCCTCAACGTCGCAGTGGCAGCCCAACCGTCCTCATCCGTACAACGTCGCCGCACACGTCATCCAGGAAGAAGAGCAACCCCATCCACACGCATATATGCACGCCCAAGGGCATTCTCACTTGAACCCGCAGTATCAGTCCGACCAGCATCAGCACCAGTATACCCAGGCGGCGCCACATCATCCTACCTTGCATATAGACACTTCGCTGACTTCAGCACAGAGCTCAGTCCAGCGTCCGCCAGCAGCGGCGACATCGTCCAGCGAGCGTGTACCCCGTCCGAGCACCGCGCCGACTTCACTCTCCCAGGCGAACCAGCAGCAACAACAGGAGGCCAAGAAAGAAGAATGCGGACGCCTTCCGACCTTCTTCGGCGTTGGCGACGCGACTGTCTTTCGCGAGTTTGCCGATTTGGATATCGGCGCGCCAGGACTTGGTGTGAGCAGGTTGATGGTTGAGGCGATCCACGAATAGTAAGTCGCAAGTCTCCTAAGGAACCAAGTCTGCGCTAAGGAGTTTCCTAGCTTCGTCAAGAATGGATGGTGGAACAGCGCCAAATGCTTGCAGCAGGAGGCCCTCGGAAGCATGCGTAGTCTGAGAAACACAGAGTATACCCGTAGAGAGAGGGAGCGAGTGCGTGATGAAGTTCTGCAGAGGCCTGGAGTTCCGTGGCCTGACACTGATCGCGGTGCGTTGCACGTGGTGAGTACAGTCTTCGTCGATACCGACACATGTACTTGATGCTTCCTAGTGGTTCGAGGAGTATTGTCGTCTGCGATTGTTCCCTGCATCACGCAGGCGTCAAGCAGCGCATGACCCTGTTCCCTCAGATGCGGGGTCGTCCAGCGTTGCGGGCGCAAGCAATCACGCGATAGGGCCGAGCACATCGGGTGTTTCAGCCGGTCCCGATGGCAGTCAAGTCCGCAATCCAGCCAGTAATGTGAGCTTATCCATGTCTCAAGAGTGACAGCCCTCGCTTACGTTCACGTCAACAGGCACAGACGGGTCAAGTTGAAGAAATCGCGGGACAGGAAAATAGGGTCAGTAGACCATTCTTCGCGAAGGTTGCGGAACCATATTGATTATGTATTCTCATCCCTTCTGTCTCGCTCGATTGCTTCCTCGATCGACCACCCCCGCTATTGTTTTCCCTACCTCCATTCGCCTGTGACTCCTCCTCGACGAATCTGTCGACGCTTACCAGCATGGTGGAACCCAACCGGCGGTGTCGGCGATGGCCTCTGCCTCTGCCGGCCGCGGAGATGCAATCGTTATCGATCCATCTCCACGTCCCCGCAGCGCATCCGCGGAGTATCCTCGCACAAGGCCAACTGTCGATGACCTGATCGAAGAAGAACGCGCGCGACAGGCACTGTTTTATCCAGCCTCTCAGGCCCCGGCGCCTTGGTCGACTCCTGAACTTGGTCGTTCGCGTAGCCGATCTCGTCCTTCGGCTCAACCACCACCACCTGAGCATGCGTCGACTGACATGCGCCCAAGTGCTAGCAGACAGAGGGCAAACACTGCCTCTGCTGGATTGCATATGTACCGACTGCCTACGGTGAATGAAGAGAGCCCCACCGAACCGACGAACACGCAAGGACCGCCGCTCGCGTCCACCACAGCTCAACGACCCACAATGCCTCAGTCTTTGTCGGTCCCGACCGTCCCAGGGACAGGGCCTCGAGCTCGGACTCCATCTGGCAGTGAACTCCAACCTGAAATCGCAGTGATGCGACTTGACGCGGGCTCATCCAATCCGCAAGCGGGCCCATCGTACAATTCCAACATCGCTACTGGGTCGCAGTCCGTGAATCAGCCTTTCACGCGAAAGGCGTATGGGGATATGACAAGCCGCATTACGGGTCGACGAAATTCGAAAGGAAAGGGTCGCTCAAGCTCTATGCTGAAGGAAGGCGTGGTCGACAAGGGTAAAGGGAAGGCGGTGGAAGCTGAGCCTACGTCTTCGCCGGACAAGAGAAAATCTGCTGAGGTTGCGTTGGAGAGACGGAGGAGCGGCCGAAAAGGCAAAGGCAAAGGCAAAGGCAAAGGCAAAGCACCAGAGATGTCGCCCGAGCAGCAACCTCCTCCTGAACGTCCAAGCACCGGATCGCGCAAGGCCAAGGAAGTTCTCACATACCCGCCTAAGCCAGATGAGCGCTGGCCTGGATTCGACCACAACGACTTCTACAAGGAGCACACCGCGGCGGAGATGGGTGCATTCACGGCAACCGGTCTGCGGAGATGGGTGCCTCCAACAGTCCAGACGAGCTGCAATGCGCCTGCACCTGCCCCGAAGACCGCACAGCAAGATCAGCAGGGCTATCAGCCACCAGTGGCCGAAGAATTCGAGCTCGTTGCCAATACTGCGCCAACCGTTCAGCCACAACAGGAGCAAAATACCTCACCCGTCGACACGGCCATGGTGTCCCAATCATCGGAGGAATCGAAAATCTCTCCAACCACGGCGTGTGCGAGGATGAACGTCTGGCTGCAAGAGGAAATGAACTCGAATGCTGAGTGGTTGAGGGACGAGAGGAGCGGCCGAGAACCGACGTTACCGGAATTCTCGCCGGAGCGTACATCTTCAATCGACATGCCGCCACCCGCCGCCCCGCAAGGCAGCAATATCGGCCGCGGCATGCCTGCGGGCAGGATGAGATGTAGGAATCGTCTTGGAGAACGCAATGAAGGTACTGTATTCCTCAATCCAGCCCCGCCCGATGTCCCTGTACCTGAAATGACTGCGTCTGCTGGCGGTTTCGTGACTGGATCTGCAATCAACAACTCAGCGCCGCAAGGCCCACCGGTGAACGTCCCGGCAACCGGCATGCCAGCACCTGCCTCCACCACCGTCAACCACACCCATAACAGCGCCACGTCCCATGCTTCGATAGGCCATGTTCCGGCGCCCAGTATGCCCGTGACGGCCGCCACGGACGGTCCCGCATCCGCGCCTCTGCTTTACGTGCCCGACGCATCCATGCCGCAGAATGCCTATCCTCTGCCCCCACCGCACTCGGCTCCTGGTGTCCTTGAACATCAATCAATGCAGCAACAGCAATGGGCACCGCCGCCCGGAATTCCAAATATGTTCGCATATAACCCACCCGCTACCACGCAAGGGAGCATGGGTCTTCAGCCGTTTCCCTTGGCCGCCATCGATGCACCGATAATCGATAGCATTCTGCCATCCTACGGCGGCATACCACAAGGTGAAGTCATAGATCTCGACTGGCATACCACCATGCCGTACTTCCAGTCGCCTTCGCTCTTCCAATCGCCTCGAATACCAGATGCACTGCCGCGCAGAGGACTGCAGATCGAGCCAGTAGCTACGGACGAAGGCATGATCATGGATACTACGTTGGCGTTGACCGAGAATGACCTTCAGGCATTTCACGAGAGAGGTCCGGCTACGACCCTCGAGCAACCGGCCATTCCGTATTTCCCTATGGATCCAGGCATGCCGCCCATGCCTGGATACTACGAGAATCACAACCACGATCCACCGATGCAAGCGCAGATGCAACAGCAACCAGCAGGCGGATTAATAACGCCCACATCCTCGATCCTTGGACAAACCCAACCGGTGCCGTACCATACACTACCGCCGCTGAATCCTGGCGAGAATCCATACATGCCGCATGTGGCTGAGCGACAGCAACAATACCGACAATTGCAACAGAGCACCGAAGCGCAGACGTTCTTAAACCATTTCTATCAAAATCCAAATGCAAACGGCCAGCAACCTGCGCAAGGTCCGCAGGGTCCGTATGCGGATATGGCCGATCTGGACGAATGGATGCAGCCTGGGCCAGGGGAGGTCCCGGCGAATGAGGGTGGAGGAGGACAAGGCTGAGGACCAAGCGAAGAGTGAGCGAGGAGAAGGATGGGACGGCTTTATGGACTGCTATGACGACATGCACTTGCTTACGGATACACTTACACCTACAGTTGGATGAGATTTGCCTTGTTTGGGACGTGTATTGACAAAATCAAAAACATTGGTTTGGTTGAGCTGCGGACCAATCGCAGCCGTCCCCCTCTAGTCCGCGTAAAAAGAAGTGGAAAAGGAAGGACCCCTTACCGTGGGCGTGAACTGCCAGGTCTATTTCGTCGAGCGATGACCCTAGTCCGCGTCAAGCGGGCGAGTTCCATGGCCGCCGCGGCCGCCAGTTCAATTCGTGCATGGAGCGTTTCAATAGTTAAGTACCCATTGTAGGTAATAATTAAAGGAAATTGGGGTATTTTCTCAAATTATGTATTAGCTAAGAAACAGAATATACCTGATATGCTAGTTCACACCTCGCTAACTTATTGAGAGTGGGAAGAGGGAACAGGTGAGGAGGGGAGAGGAAGGGGAATGAGGGGGAAGATCCCCATTATGTCGGGTTAGGGTGCTACAAGGCTTAATCAAGGAAGTTTATGCTGTCAGGGGTTCTTAGCAGGAGACATAATTGCGAGTCTGCGGAGATATTGAAGAACCTCGGCTCCGACCATTCATCTTTTGCTCTTTCCAGGAGCACTCTCTGGTCTGTGAACCGACCTTTCTGATAGGTAAAACCGTCCTAATAAAGTGTATATTGACTTTGAATGAAAGTGCTTCAATTTCTACCTACAATGGGTACTTCACTAATGAAATACTCTGCACACGAATTGAACTGGCGGCTGCGGCGGCCATGGAACTCGCCCGCTTGACGCGGAGTAGGGTCATCGCTCGACGAAATAGACCTGGCAGTTCATGCCCACGGTAGACCCCTATGTACGCGACCGCCGGTGTGCATCTGAAAACGCGTCACTGCACCTAAGTCAGCCTTGAAGTACGTCACCGTGGTTGATTTCGCTCTGGTCGGTGGACGCGAAGAATGCGCCGAGTTAAGGTTGGTGCTCGAGGTAATTTGGAGAATTTGGAGAATTTATGGTGAGGCGCTGAGCTTGGCGCTGTTGTATGTATTCGGTGGCTGGATAGAAGAATAAGAAGAATAAAAAGCTGAGAGTTGCCAGTGTTCGCCCTCTTCCCACATTATTCCCAACGCCGGCTAGACCGCATCATCCTGGTCTGCAACTGGTTTGAGAACATCTCTGAGCGCGCCCGGGCCGACTCGAGCAAATCACGATTCCCTCGCTTGATCCATTCCTATCAGAATGGGTCAGTTGACAGAAGGAACTCCCCTACCTTGGCCCCGCGTCCGCGAGCTATCGAATCATGTCCGCGAGCAGGGAATCAAGCAGTTCCTAAACGCTTGGAAGAAGGGCAAAGACCGGACGGGGGACGACTGCACATGGGGCGATGAGGTGCGCTCCCCATCCCTGCCTTTCAAAAGCAGTTGCTGAAGCTGATGTCGCAATAGCTGGAGAACATGGTGGTCAAGTTTGACGACGAGAAGAAGCTGGCGCTGCTGGCGCTGAATCAGGACGAAACGATCAAGCTGCTCCGGGAGAGCGGGACCAGCGGAGGGGCGTTGACTAACGGAGGTGCTGATTCCATCTGGTGCGCCTCGCTTCCCCGGTCTCTGAAATGTAACTGGCTCTAACAGCGTATATGCAGCCGCCCACCGCCCGAAATCGACCCGGAATATGCGGACTACATGATCGAGTCCTCCCCCGGTCGAGCCTACTCCAGCTCCCTCTCCAGCTTACTCGAAGTCGAGCCCGACCTCTCGCATCGGCGCTCGCTCGTCCGCGCTCACCTTCCCGCAACATGCTCATTCCTCTCCATCTCTTCGTTTCCCCGCCTTGGCGCTACGGGTCGCTGGCTCGACCCGCAACATCAACCCGGCGGGCCGGTGCTCAAGAGCCTGTTCGTACCGGACGAAATTATCTCACCGCACCCGAGGATGGTGGCTATGAGTGTGGATATCGAGCAGAGGAGGGGGAGGAAGATATGTGTTAACGTACCTGTTTTTCGGGATGAGAGGACGCCTTGGCCGTGGAAGGATCCCGATGTGCCTTGGGACAGAGAACTCTACCCATCCGACCTTGGTGCGTCCTCCTATCAGTACCCTGCACACCCAAAATGTGAAAAAGCTGACTATACGCGGCAGACGCCAAAAACGGCGCGGCAAAACCAAACCATATCTACATGGATGCCCTCGCCTTCGGCGCCGGCTGCTGCTGTGTCCAGCAGACGATCCAGCTTCCCTCCCTTGCCGCCGCTAGGAGGATATACGACGCCCTCCTCCCCCTGGCACCTGTTATGCTTGCGCTTAGTGCGGCCGCGCCGGCGTATAGGGGCTGGCTGGCGGATGTGGATGCAAGGTGGGACGTTATTAGGGATGCGGCGGATGATCGGACGGAGGAGGAGATGGGGCTCAAGGTGCGCATACATCTATCCAATCACCACTTAATCGCATTATATATGCTGTATATTTACACGGGATGCAGCCTCTAAAAGACGGCTACCAGCTGCTCGCTAAATCGCGCTACGACTCCTCATCCTGCTACCTCTCTTCCGACGCCGCGAACAAGCCCGAGTATAGCGATATCCCTCTCCCGGTAAACGAAGGCGCGTACGACACGCTCCAAAAGGGAGGGGTGGACGAGCCGCTAGCGAAACACGTAGCGCATCTGTTCGTGCGGGACGCGTTGTTGTTGCTGGAGGAACAGGTCGAGCAGCCTGAGGACAGTTTGGGTCATTTCGATGTACGCTCTCTTCTTCCCCCCGACCAGTCTACAGCGAGCAAGGCTAATAAACGTGTAGAATATCCTCTCGACCAACTGGCAGACTCTCAGGCTGAAGCCGTCCTCCCCTGATGGAAGCACCGGCTGGCGGGTCGAGTTCCGCGCCTGTGAAGCCCAGCTGACAGACAAAGAAAATGCAGCGATGTGCGTGTTCGTCATCCTTCTCTGCCGCGCGCTGCTGTACTTCAACGGCGACGCGTCGGAGCTCGGCGCAGACGGTACAGGGGAGAAGGAAGGGAGAGTAGGGAAGGGAGGAGAAGGGCTGGGGGTCAATATGTACGTCCCTATAAGCAGGGTGGACGAGGGGATGAGAGAGGCGGTGAAGCGGGATGCGGTCAGGCAGGCGAAGTTTTGGTGGAGAAAGGGGGTGCGGGCGCCTGCCGAGCGGGAGGAAGGCAACGCGACTGCGTGGAGGGAGGATGGGACGGGGGTGGGGAGCGTGTACGACGAGTGCGAGCTCTTAACGGTGGACGAGATCATTAATGGCAAGGTACGCTTTTCGTACGCTCGTATCCTCTGGCGATGCTCACCCGATACACGCAGGACGACGCCTCCCCCGGCTTGCTCTCCCTCATCCGGCTCTACCTCGCGCGTATAAACGCTCCGTCTTCCTTAGTAGAGCAGCTCGAGCCCTACCTCTCCATCATCTCCCGCCGCGCATCCGGCGAGCTCCCAACGAATGCGCGCTGGATGCGGGAGTTCATCACCAGTCATCCGGCGTACGAAAAGGACTCTCGAGTAGGGGAAGAAGTATGTTGGGCGCTAATGCGGGCGATTGAGGAGCTCGAGAGGGGGCAAGACGACGGAGCTGGGCGGGAGGACTGAGTGCTTTTCGGGTGGGGAACGGGGGGAAGAAATTCGTAGCCGCAGTAGAGCGGTTTCACCTCTGGGGTATCCCACGAGAGGGGAGGGGCCTGTAGACGGGAACTCCCGTCACTAGGATAGGATAGGATAGATGAAATGCCATTGACGCCGCTCATCAGGCCCGATACGTACTCATCGTTGATCCGCTGTAAGTTGGTCATAGATGACTATACTTTTTCCGGGTAGTGCTGTAGCGATAGCGTAGAAGCAAGGAATATATCATGTAATTTCTATAATAGGTTACCTTAACCTCACCCCTAACCCTTAGAGAGGGGTGGGTGACTATTTTTATTTGGTAATGCAACAATATCCGTATTCCTGCTGATTTCGGCAGGCATGAGATACATGCGGTCATGCGAGCGAGTGCATGTGGGAATGACGTTCAATTGATGGCATCCTGCTGATCGCATGACGAGATCAGCAGACAAGCCGCGCAAGGCTGCGCAGGAATCCAGCTTCAGATGAGAAGAATGAATAACGATTTATTCACGTAACTAGTCATTCTTAACTAGAAGAAAGGGGAACAATATGATTAAGAAGAAGAAAGAAGAAAGAATCATCAAGATCCGGCGACATTTCGTATCAGCTGACACAACATCGGCGACAAGGTGTTGTCTCCGTCGAGAAAGACAGAAGATAGACAAGACAAGAATGTGGCAAGCGAGAAGAACCCTTACCATGATGCAGTGCTCATGCCGGCATGCGGAGGATACATCATACCAGGGAAGGTCGGCTGAGGCGCAGGCATCCCGCCCTGCAAAGCCTGGAACGCAGGCGCTTGCATCGCGAGATTCCCCTGCCATACCGGGCCGGGAACATTGCCAGCCTGGAACCCGTTCATGAAAACGGTGTTGCCAGCCTGCGCGTTGTTCATGAAGAAAGGGTTTGGGCCGTGTCCCTGCATATGCTGCGTCGGATACGGCTGATACGGCTGATACGGGACAGATGTGGGAAGATTCGGAGCGATTGCCGAGGCGTTTGCCTGCCTGGCCTGATGCTGCCGCTGCCTGAGTTGATCGAGGAAGATCTGCAAGGGACAATCCGCGGACTGTCCGAACCCCGTGGGACTGATGTTGATCGGGCCCGGCTGAGGAGCCAGAGGCATTTGGGAGCCCTGAAAGGGCGGGTTAGGGGCGCGGTTGACAGGTGGAGGCACAGCATGTGGGCCGCTTTGATGGGAAGAAGCCTGTACTGGGACAAGAGAAGCGATCCCTTGATCAGCTGGCACTTGTTGCGCAGCAGGAGGCGACGGGGCGAGGGGTGCATTGTGCGGGGCTGGGGCATCATACCCATGCAGTTGACAGTAGATCATCTCATCCTGCGAGTGAGAGCGATAGAGCCAATCCAGATCCAGGTCGAAATTGGGCTGGGTGGTGGGCTCAGCATTAAACGTGATCACCGACTCCATCGTCTTCTGCCGCTCGGTTTTACGCTTAGGTTTGCGCTCATTTTTGCGGGTAGCTTTGAACTGAGTCGTCGGGGTATGCGAGCTCGAACGGCGGCGACGCGTCTTTGCGGGGGAAGTATGCACCGATTGTGCCGTATCCGCAGGTTCATCGACCGAATCGCCGACCGCTGGGGGTGTAACGTAGGCCGATGATTTCTTGGTTCCAGCGAAAGCCACCCGACCTACGAGGGGGGCGAGGTCCGAACCCCAAGGCGTACGAGGCCTGACCAAGGGATCCGGCCGGCAGGGTGCCATGAGGGGCTCAACGGGGCGATACCATAGGAATCCTTGAGATTGCGGCGCGGCACCAGTATTTTCCTTGGGGGACTCAGCCGATAAGCCAACCTGCCCAGTCGGGATGCATGCTCCATCAGCGTTACCGTCCGCGGACACGGCATGCTGCACGTCATTATTTAAGCTCCGCACTGACGGCGACTGGCCAGACGGGGTAGTCTGGGAAGGCAGAGGGAGCAAGAATCCTTGAGGAGGGCTCGGAGGGTGAGGTCGATGGGCGGCTTCGGTCGACCCTTCTGGGCCCGTAGTTGCAGGTGGCCCATCAGACACGGAATGAGAGCTCCCCTGAAGCGTTTGCTGGACGATAGGCTGCTCGTGGCCCTCAGCCAGAAGGTTAGGTGTAACGCCCGGATGATGAGTCTATTCGCCAATGCGCGGTTGTCGATGTGTAAAAAAAACCGCATCCGTAGTCGTGTTTGGAGCAGAATGAACCGGGAGGAAATGCCGAACACAGCCATCAAAAGGAAGCATCGGGGAATCGGGAGAGGAGAGGAAAACTCAATGGTCAGCAATCGGCGGACAATGGAGACGGAGAAACTGACCGCCGCATTCCCGCCTGTGCCCCTTTCGTCTGCTGCTTCGGACCCTTGATTTCCTTGCGCTTCGGGATTGTGCACATATAAGCTCGCACCGGCAATGTTCGGAGCCGATTCGGGTTGGAGGGCGCCTTCGTTGGAGGAGGCGACGGTCGAAACGTTTGATGGATAATACTTCTCAGGATTCCAAGCGGAGGCATGTTCACCACGTGGATCGGGAACATTAGAGTGACAATTCATCCGCTCTCCGCCGAGAGCAAGAAGATTGTGGTTCCCGTGTGCGGGTATTTCGAGTCCGTTGGGCGGTGTATGTGGATCCCATTGTCCCCCCTGAGGGTTTGTCGCCGCATTCTCGTCATTGATTCCATCAGATGCCTTGGAGAAGAGGTTCGTAAGTTAGACGCGTTTCCCTCCTTGCAGCTCGCAATCACTCACTTGATTGTTCTCGCGCAACGACTGGTGGTTATTCCCTGACATTCCCGCCTCTTCATCACTCGCAATTAGCCTCGCCGCCGCTTCCTTGGCCCGTTCAGCAGCCTCATTGAGTCCCATGCTTCTCAACCTGCGCGGAAGGTGTCAAAGTGGGTTCGCTGTCGGGCACCTTTCGGCTCACACGGCGCAGATAACCTCCACGACTCGCTCGTGCTCCTTGAATACGCGCGTAGTACCAGCCTGTTGATTCTGTGTGATCTGGGTTTCGTTCTGACCCTGCTGGATTCCTATCGTAAGACGCTGCAAGTACAGCGCTGGGAAAATGCCGTAAGCTTCCTTTACTGCTGATCAGTCGCCTGGCTCACCGAGCTCTTCAGCATCAGAAACCTTTGGTGCACGGTCGGGGCCATCGGCGGTGGGAGAAAGGTAAGCCGGCACAACCGCGGCATCAAGGCGGATAGCTTGCTGGTCCAAGCTCTGGGGCTGTCCTCCAATCGCGAGGTGCGGGCCAACTGACAGCAAGCGTGCCGAATCGGCGTCGCGTTGGAGGTTTCTGACGTTCTGTAAGTTGTGCTTTCAGCGAACCGCTCCAACCTCAGGAAGGTTGTCAACGAACGATCATATCTGGGTATCACTGTGGTTGCGGAAGGTTGTTGCTCGATTTATTTCGCTTAGTCGGGATCTGGGGAACAGCGCAGCGTAAGTCATCCTAACGTTGCTGGTCGAGAGGGTAGAGAACTGACGGACTGTGTTCAAGGACGCGGTGAGATGAGACGTCATCATAACTCGCTACTTTGAGCGACTATTTATCTGCTATAGTCCGAAGCTCGCCTATAGAGAAGACCTTCCAGCGAGGGCTCGGGTCCTTGGCTTCCTTCAGTCGGATACCGTCGGACATCGGCGCGGCGGGCAGGTGTGCTACTTAGTCTCGCCTTTCAAGCCGCAATCGTACGGCTCTATCGACTGCGATGCGTCGGATAGACCTACAATTACAGCGCATTCCGCGATCGCCATTCTTTGAGAGAAGATCTGGTAGAACTTCTTGGACCTTATAAGAAAGACGGGATGGCGCAGGAAGTACCTGGAGGCCAGGTACTTCCCATGAGGAGCACGCACCGGGCCCCCTCGGAGAAAAGTCAGGTGCGTCACTGCGGCTACCTCTTGATGGAAGAACACGTGGGCTAATTCGCCGAACCTCAGGCTTTGGACGGGATTGGGGGTCCAGCAGGCCTTGGACACGGAAAGCCATTCCAAAGTCGCCGCATCCCCTCTCCCCCTAAGGCCCTTGCTCCCCCTCAAGCTTGGGCTCCAGGTCGCCTCCTCCCAGGTCCCCTGTGTGGCAATCAGCAAGAAGACAACTCTCATTGCGCCTTCAAGACTTACAGGTGCTCGTCTGGAAGAATCGATTGAGCACAGGCCGCTTAACAGCCTATGGCTTCTGGTCAGCTTTTCATCAGCTTCTGTGGTCGCGACCACCTTCCCTGGAGTTCGCGACCACACTCCTTGGGGTGCATGACCACTCTCAAGTAAGGTGGATGTCCACCCTCTCCCTGGAGTCCACAACAGCCTCCCAGGAGCTCGCGACCACTTTCTACTAAGGTGCGCGACCACCCAGTCCCCAGACTGTTAGCTAACTACTCTTAGGCCTTACCTCCAAGAGCAGTGAGGCATAAGGATATTTGAGCTAGAGAAGGGAGGTGGTGTATGAATGAGCAGAAGGAAACTGGGCTTACAGTGCGCTCTATCCTTCTCACTGACCTTCAGGCCCATCTCTGACTACGCTACAGCCATCTACTGGTCTTACATTGTTGAAGAAACGAGTGTCCGAGACAACACGTCCCGCCTTAAGGCCACCTCCGTCCCAGACAACAAGCACCACCTTGAGGCCACCTTCCTCCGAGACAACGCGCTCCGACTCGAGGCCACCTCGATACGAAAGGCCCGGCCGCTACGTTTCATGCATCAGCGTCGCCTGCTCAAAGGCACCCATCACTATGCCCGAAGGGCCGCTTCGGCGGTGGTGGCCTTTGTTGTCACTTCAACACGTGTCTCTCCCTCCGTCGTCGTCGCCGCAAGGCCAACAGTAGCGAGAGTCCTGACGAGTTGAAGCGTTCAAGAGAGGAAGGCAAGGTAGGCATCGACTACTTGCTGTTGGAAGGATGCTCGAATCTAACAATGGGTTTAGACATTCGGAGGGGGGGACTGGGGCGGGATGCGACTTCACATAGAGCTCGATACTCGCTCTGGGTGGTCTTCGGGGATGTCGACTGCCTCGATGACGTATGCGGTCCCGACGAGCTGTTGCGCGGCGATATCCTATGCGAATTCCAGCGCCTCCTCCTATTAGGTCCCTGCATTTGAACTTCCGATATTGACGCGGTCGTCGGTCGGCGAATTGGCGTGGTTAGAGGCGAACGCGAAATGTGCTATGAGCGGGCTGTCTCCCAGTCGTCCTATTTGATACAGTGCTTCGATGAGTAGTACTGTAAGATGTTTGGGTCGGAATGCAACTGTTGCGATGAATGAAAAGCAAAGCCGCGGGCTTTCAGAAGCATGTGTGCTTTTTCGGGTGAGGACGCGCATGTGACGTAAGTAAGGTCGTCTTCTCAACAGGGTCCTACTATTTAACTTGTATTAACCTTATCAAATGCGACCATGACTCCATCATGCTCAGTATTCATGCTCGTACGTCTGGTTGTTGCTCTTCCATGTTGCAAGTGAGACTCAAACGCTGCTCGTTCTTATCATTTCTTGCAAGTGAACAGGTCAGGTGGACCGTAATGGCGAAGACGATTCCATTTCTTCCAGTGAATGCTGGAAGAAATGAAATCGTATTACCGTACTTCTGCCGCCCGGCGGAGTCATACAAGGCTACTAATCCAGGCAACTGTAGCGGGCGTAGGATAGTGCAAAGCGGGAAGAAAGCTTGTCAGATTCATAAGAGACTAAAGGAAAGGGAATGACGGAGAGCGAGAATTACAACACATATTCCGGGTTGAATGGCGCGCGAAGAGGAGTAGAGTATCTAGCAGACCAAGTTATCCCAATGAGAACATCGAAAACGGGTTCGTTTTGCGCAAAGTTATCACTCGGCTTGCAGCTTAGTACTCAGCAGCCTCCTCCTCAACGTCCTCGGAGTCGCGAGCGACCTCCTCGTAGTCCTTCTCGAGCGCGGCGAGATCCTCACGGGCCTCGGCGAACTCACCCTCCTCCATACCCTCTCCGACGTACCAGTGGACGAAAGCGCGCTTGGAGTAGAGCAGGTCGAACTTGTGGTCGAGGCTGCTCCAGGCGGTTGAGATGGCGGTCGTGTTGCTCAGCATGGTCAGGGCACGGGGAACCTTGGCGAGGTCGCCCCCGGGGACGACGGTGGGTGGCTCGTCGCAGATACCGAGCTTGAAGGCAGTCGGGCACCAGTCGACGAACTGAACGGTGCGCTTCGTCTTGATGGTGCCGATCGCGTTCGTCACGTCCTTGGGAGTAACGTCGCCACGGTAGAGCAGGCAGCACGCCATGAACTTGCCGTCCTTGGGATCGCACTTGACCATCTGGTTCTGGGGCTCGAAGCAGGCGAAAGTGAGCTCGCTGACGCTGTTTCGCTCGTGACCGGCCTTATCAGCGCTGATCAGGGGTGCATACGAGGCGAGCGGGAAGTGGATACGAGGGAAGGGAACGAGGTTAGTCTGGAACTCGTTGAGGTCGACGTTGAGCGAGCCACCGAACCGGAGGGAAGCCGTGACGGAAGAAACGACCTGGGCGATGAGCCTGTTTAGGTTGGTGTAGTCGGGAGCGGGAATAGACAGGCTGCGGCGGCAGATATCGTACAGCGCCTGGTTGTCGACCATGAACGAGCAGTCAGAGTGCTCGAGGGTGCTGTGGGTGGTCAGGACGGAGTTGTACGGCTCAACGACGGCGGTAGCGAGCGAGGGGGACGGGTAAACGGAGAACTCGAGCTTGGACTTCTTGCCATAATCGGTAGCGAGGCGCTCAAGCAAGAGTGCGCCGAGACCAGAGCCGGTACCACCACCGAAGGAGTGGAAGACGAAGAAGCCTTGAAGACCTGCGCACGCCTCGGTCAGGCGACGCGTCCTATCGAGCACAGAGTCGATAATCTCCTTCCCGATGGTATAGTGACCACGTGCATCTGGTTAAGAAAAATGCGATCAGCGACTGATAACACGTGTATATGCATGTAACATGACGCACAGTTGTTCGCAGCATCCTCCTTGCCAGTCACCATGTTTTCGGGGTGGAACAGAGCGCGATATGTGCCACTGCGGACCTGGTCGACGACACCCGGCTCGGTATCAACGAAAAGCGAGCGGGGCACGTATTTGCCATGGCTCGTCTCAGAAAAGAAGGTTGAAAATCCCTCCATAGTGTCCGGCTTGCGGTGCGGGTCCGGCTTGAGGCGACCATCGGGCTGTGAGAGGGGATAAAGGTGGGTGTATGCGCGTGTGGGGGTTGGTATGTAGGACGTACGGTCAGCCCATGCTCCTCTGTGTAGAGCTCCCAGCACGCGTTTCCGATTTGCACACCGGCCTGGCCGACGTGGATGGAGATGACTTCTCTCATAGTTGATTATATGCGGTGGATAAAAGATGAGATGATGATACGCTGGAGGATGGGGTAGGATGGAGGGACGACGATGGGGATGGGGGCAAAAGGGATGAGAAAGGGCGAGGTGTGCCACGGAGTCGCGTGAAGACAACGCGGGCGCGTCGCTGGAACACGCGGACGGGAGCATTCCAGCCAATGGGTGGAGTTTGCTTTTTGATCCCGGTGTTGTCCGAATCTGCGACATTGCACACAACCTTTTGGGCGACGCGTCTTGTCTCTCTGTGCGGAATGCCGAGAATGCGGCTCGCTCCGAAATCCACAGCGCTGGAGTGAAAAGTCCGACTTTTTGATACTGGCAATATTCCGCTCTTCCTTGTGGCTTGAGAAATTTCGGTTTCTATTCTGTACCGAATAAGGGCATGATGTGTCTGGTCGATGCGACCGGCACCCGTCCAGGCTAGCCTCGTTCCCGATCATCCTGGTGTTCTTTGGAGATTATCCTGGTCTGGCTCCGACAATATGCCCCTGGATCACAACATTATTACGTGTCTTTGATGATCTTGTCGATGTCTGAGTTTCTCTTCGCGTCATGGAGACCTACATTCCTGGCAACATGTCGTACCTTAGCGGGAATGTCTTCATCGATAGCTGAGAATGTCTCTTCTGGCTTCTAGATAAACCCGTTGGAACCGCAACTCCCAACCTCCTAACTTGGTAAAGCCCCGCCATCTTCTACCCGCTGCATGTTACCGCCGGCCCTCCCGCCGGCCCGTCTTCCCTGTTCTTCCTCTTTCTGGGGAGGACGGCCGCCCCATCGTACATTTTGCACATAAACGAGCAGCAGGCGGGTACATCTGTTCGCCCTGGTGCCTCTCCACCCCCTTCGTTTGCCATAAAACACCCCCGCTTTACCTCTGCTTTTCCTCGCTCCTTATTTGCTCTCATACTTCGGTGCGATGTCGACGGCGCCTCTTCTCGATGCAAGCTCGGTCAGGAATGCCTTCGCCACGAGCTACATCGAAGCCGCCGCCATGGTCCTACTGGCATCTATGCGTTTCCGTCGTCTACTGATACACCTTCCAGACGGCACTACTATACGATCATGTCCTTACCCTCGCTGAAGAGGTGAGTTATCGCCGCCTTCCGTTTTCCTAGTTCATCGCTCAATCCGATACAAAGATCGAGCTCATCTGGAAGAGCTCGTTCTCCATCGTCAAACTCCTCTTCCTGGTCAACCGGTACTCCGTCCTAGGAGTGATGTTGGTCCAAACATGGTGTACGTCCACTTTTTGGCGCATATATGCGCCTTTTCTAACAGATATTAGCCATGGCAGGGTTCGCCGGGGGACTAGACGATCACGTACGTGCTATACATCACATCCGGGCCGAGTCGAGCTAATATATGCGCAGTTGTATGCTCCTTTTACCCAACACGACCATCCATGCTGACCTGTAATAGCTGTCGTTCGTTATTTTTCGCCGTCTCAGCGTGGCAACTTATCGCCGGTGGTGGGATCTCTCCCTGTATGCTGCGCTTTGCCTTGGTCCAAGCTGCGACGGCTGCTGATTTTTCCCAGTCCTCCTGTTCCTCCGCGTGTGGTCAATATATGGGCGTACCAAAGAAGTCCAGATCATCGTTGGTGGCCTGTGCATCGCCAACTTTGTGGCCATCACGATCGCTGCTTGCATCAATATATGGCCATTGCTTGGTACGCTCCTTTAACCAGTCAGGCAAATATATGCGCTGATATGGAGCACGCAGATAATATCTTCTATGCCTCAGAGGTGAACCGGTGTATATGTACCGCCCAGTACGTCTTCCTCATCTTCATCATGACATCGCAACTTACCGAAGTCGCAGCCCTCGATGGATGTGGACTCTCTGGGTCGCCCCTGTGCGTGCTCGTCTCTTTTTAACGGCCTTGAAGTCGACGATCTGACCTTCATCGCAGCTGCTGTACGAGATCGTCATTTTCGGCATGATCGCGTATAAGACGTGGACGCATATGCGCGAGGATATCCATACGCCTATCATCACGACGCTTTGGCGGGATGGGATCTTGTACTTCACTGTGCTGGTTGGTGAGTACCATCCATCTAGGCCGGTAGGCTTAGCATCTGATGGGAACGATGCAGCTGTACGCATATATACGATTCTCGCGTGGATCGTTGCTCCTGTAAGATTTTAACCGCATGTATGCGCAACTTTTGTTAACAATATCCTAGCCATCCCTGTTTTTCATGGCCATCTAGTACGTTCCTTACTCCATCCGTTTTCAAGTACTTACTGACCTCTCAATCTTCAGCCTGATGCTCGCGACCATCACCACGATGGCCTCACGCACCATTCTCCATCTACGCGCCGCCGCCCGTCATCGTGACTCTGGCTTCTACCCACCACCGGATTGGACATTCGACGAGCCTATCCCTCCCATCTCCGACTGGCTTGGGCTGAGAGTACTCACCTGGGTGGACGGGATGAACGGCGAGCAACTGCCCATGTCGCCCCTCTCTCCGGGCTCTGCGTCGTTCTCTGGATCGCCAGTCTCGCCAGCGTCGCCCGGTTCACCTCGGCACCACGCCAATGAACGGCAAAGCGGCGAGCGATCTGCAAGAAGGACGCCGGTAAAGATGGAGCACGTGAGCGTGCTGCAGGAGACGGAGATCGTGACCGATTAGTCCCTCCGCTGCCTCATCGGTATTCCTCTTTGGCGGCGACTGTCGATGTAGCGCGTTGCTGCGGTTCCTGGTGTGTCGTCGGCTGGGCAGATCACTCCCGAGTGGCTTGTCTGCAATTCGAAGCACGCAGGAGGAAGTGGGGAATGTGATGACACCTACTCGGGTCTCGACGTAAGCAACAGGAAGAGGGATTTTACCGCCCTTGTTCTCTTCCGGTTGCTGAAGTACATAAAACGTATAAAGAGCAGACGTATAAAGCACGAGCAGATCATCGTACGCGGGTACGTAACCCGCTTCTTGCATTCATTTGTTAATGGGTTGTCATGTACTGCACGCTTTTGACTGTATTATAGTAGGTATATAAGCAAGAACTGCAATGATTTGATTCGATCATGCGTAGTTCAAGTGGTAAGAAATTAGGGGCACTTTGGTCGGTATTCGGACGCTCGCCCTGGCAACGAAGATAGCTGGAAAGACTCAGGAGAAAGCAACCGACCAATATTTACGTATTGAGCCGGTGCCATGGACCTGGTATGCTGGAGAAGCGCTGCGCCATTTCCTTCCACCAGGAACGGGCGGCGATCGACGCTCCAGGGTGAAGAGCTGCGGCGGCAGCGTACCGCATGGACAAGCTGAATAGGTTGCGGTAACTTATCCATCCTATCTGGCTCGCAAGCAGTGCTGGCACCGGCCAGAATCCCACTCTGCGGATATACCTTGCCGCTGAATAGGCACGAGCCGCTCCGAACGACGCTATCGCTCGCCGTTATCAAGCCTCGCAAGGCTTCCCGAGTCAAATGCACCAAGAAACACGCATCATAATCCGTCCAATCATTGTATATTTATATAGAAAAATCGACCTCGCGACATGACAGCAAAAAAGAGCTACGAACGAACTCGAAGAACCCAGAACACCTCCCAAAGCCTACAGTCGGAGAGGATATCGTACAATGTATTAGTGAGGATTTTAGCCCCATGTCCCAGTCCACTTCGTCAGTGTAGTCTGCCACGATCGTCTCCGGGCGGGAAAGCGGTACAGATCAATCATTAGAAAGATGTTTATCGTCGGAGTCGTGGGAACACGGCGAGGGCGAGGTGTAACGTGCAGCGGCGAGGAGGGGTTTAGACGGTGTACCTGAACCCGGGGGAGTCGTCCGCGTCGGGCGTGTCGACCGGCGCGTTCCTGTCGATCTCGCCGTACTCCCTGTCCCTGCGCGCGTTCTCGTACCGGAAGTAAGTGGTCATCCCCGCAGCGACGAGGCAGGTCGCGAAGCTGAACCCGCACGACAGGCCAAAGCCCTTGAAGTACCTCGGTGCGTCCGCGGTGGGGAAGACGTTCGAGCCGCAGATAGAGCCGCACTGGCCGATAGACTGGAAGATGGGGATCCCGGCGGCGCGCTTTGACTCTGAGCCCATGTTGTACGGGAACCATGCGATCGCGAGTCCGATGACCGTGTAGGTCGAGGAGGTGATGAGGAAGGTGGCGAAGTAGCGGACGCCGACGGAGGTCGAGACGAGCAAGAGGAGGTAGCCGATCGCGCCCCACAGCGAGGCGAAGACCATCGGGATCCCGCGGGACTGGTAGTGGTCCGAGATGAAGTTTGTGCAGATGAGGATGAGCGCGCCCATCGCGTATGGCGGGACGGTTAGGAGCTGGGCCTGGGCAGCCGTGAATCCCAGTTGGGCAATGACGGTGGGCAGGAAGGCGCCGAGTGCGGCGGCGGCGGTGTTCACCCCAAAGTAGACAAAGCCGTACACGTAGATCTTCCAGTCCTTGAACGCGGCCTTGACGTGCGCCTTGTTCAGCGTGCCCTCGACTTCCTTCTTCCCGCCCCGGTTCATCCGGCTAATCGCGAGCGCGCGCTCTTCCTCCGTCAGGTACTTGGTCGTCTCCGGCCGGTCGGGCAGGATCCAGATGGACAGCAGACCGAAAGCGATCGCAGGGATACCCTCGATGATGAATAGGAGCTTCCAGTTCTGGACGCGGGACTGGATGTGCTGCACACCGAAGGCGATCAGGCCGCCGAAAGCGCCGGCGATGGAGGCGCACGCGAACCAGATCCCGAGACGCTTGCCGATCTCCTTACGGGTGTAGAAGAAGGCTAGAGCGGAACGTCAGCATATATGCACGCTAGGTCTAATGGAAAACGTACTGAAGTAGAGAGACATGTTGGGCGAGAACATGGACTCGAAGACACCGACACCGAACCGGGCGATGAACAGGCCAGCAAAGTTGAACGAGGTCGATTGGAGCGTGCAGCAGATACCCCATCCGGTCGCGGCGATCCCGAGCCAGTAGTTCTGCGGGAAGTACTTGCCGAGGATCGTGCCCGGGTACTGGAAGATGATGTAGGCAAAGTAGAACGCCGAGTTGATCCAGGCGTAGAGCTGGCCAGTCGGGTCGCCGCCGAGTGTGTCCTGGGTCAGACCCATCAGACGGGCATTACCCATGTTCGTCCGGTCGAGGTAGCCGCAGAGGTAGATGACCATGAGCAAAGGGAGCAGGATCTTGTCCCACTTCCGCACAAGCTTCTTCTCAGCCACTTCGTCAATGACGATCGTGCCGGGCGCATAGTGATTTGAGTCATGGGCTTCCTCGAGGATAACCTCGGAACCCTTCTCGTCGACCTCGGGCGTGGACGAGGTCTTCTCCGTGGCGGACATGATTGGAGGGCTGGGCGTAAGGGCTCTTCAAAGGGACTGTCACTGTCGTCAAGCGTCGCGGACGGAGACGTCAAGGTCGTCAAGGGGCGGGACAGAGGAACAAGGGGGTTAGCGGGAAGGGGGGGTCGTGTGGCCAACTGGGGGGCTTGGGAAGAAGAGGATGGGACCGACAGGGTGCAGGCTATATAGCGTTCGGGGCCAGGGGGGGGAGGAGGCAAAGAGAAGGACCAAAGTCTGACGGACCGGTGCCGTGCGACGGAGGTTTCTCGTGGAATGGGGGAAACAGCAGCGCTATTCCTGGCGGCCGGGGGAGTGGTGAGGTGAGAAATGATTATCGAATGTTCATTGGTCGATGCGGCGGCGAGCGACAAAGCGAACCCACACAGACACAGACGCGAAGGAAGGAGCGGGAAGAAACTGAGAGTGTGAATTTTGACTTTCCCCCTTTCGGCCCCTTACGATGCCGTGACCGGGTGCCCCCCAAAGAAGCCTATTGATTTGGGCTGTGCACAGAAGAGAGAAGCCAGGAAGGACTCAGGCACGACCAAGCCCATTGACCGGGTTTGACAGGCAGCTGCAATGAGCCGAGGGGGTGTGTATGCCAAGGTGGGGCGAACTCGACTAAGCCGGCGGAAAGAGGTGCGAGCGGGCCGTCGTCTGTCACTGCCGGTCCAGAGAAAATCCAATGGGGCCCCACGCGGTCTGCTTGGTTGGTCGATGTATGCGCCCACAGCTCAAGGGCTTGAGATGGCGACGAGCGAGACATGCGACACGCCCGGTCCCCTTTTTGCCATATCACCACTGTCCGGCCGGTCCGCACCGACTCCGGTTTCCATTCAGCGGTCCGGTTTTCAATCAGATGACCCTTGCTGCCGAGATGCTTCCGCTGCATCGCCACCCATCACTCCCACCAAATTTATGCGTCTCGCCCAACCGTCCATCACCTCATCACTACTTTTCGCAAAATGTTATCGCGCCTCATAATCATCCCCCCGCACATAGCTCGCCAACTCCGGATCGCTTGAGACAAGCCTCCCCCAGAGTATGTCGGCATTTCCGTCTCTCCCCCTCATAGCACCCCACGGAGGAGGCTGGGCACCGTCTCCGACTGGTCAACAAACCCCGCAGGAGCCGCACCGACCGGTCACCCCGGACAGCGCCATCCCCGCGTCTCCGCGTCGGGCGGCCCGCTGGCTGAGAGTGACTTGCTGCGGAGTCGATGCAAGGATTTGACAGACGACGTCTGCTGCCGTTGGGATCGAGCAGGGTCATCAAGGACGGGTGCGGGGGCAGTAAGCAGCGGGTTTTACGTGTCAACGATACGGTACAGCAAAAACGCGCCCCTTCTTCCATTTTTCCACGCCCGCAACCCGGTACCTTTCAAGTCCCTTTCCCATATGGGCGATAACCCATAAGTCACTAGTAACGCAATGCATTTTCCCTGACCCGACCCAAACAAACTAGCCTCGGAAACAACAACGATAAATTTCAATCTCAATCCCTGCTTCTGTGAGAAGGGTCAAGGCACACCATGCGGACGGACGGACGGAGATCAGACCCCTTGGAGACCCTTTCAATTTCGCCCCAAACGCAACCGAATTCGACTGAAAAAGAGTCCGCACTACTTCTTTGCGCCTTTCCTGCACTTTCTCCGAACCCAAACAGGGTAAAACTCACCCGTGCGTGGCCAGACCCGTACGGGCCTTCTTCCGGTTTTTTCAGCGTTCTTCACTGGTCTTCCTTCCTTCCTTCCGCTGGTGGGATGCGCGCGGGCGTGCCTTCCGCGGATATGACCGACCTTCTCTCCCTACAACGCTTCTTCACGAGCAGCACAACGGGTCTGATAAGTAAAAACCCTTTCGACCGTCATGTTGCGGTACATATGCGCCCTTTCGCTAACCCACTCAATTCACTCGGTCCATCTTCCGAACCCCAAACAAACAAGTCCCAACCCCTTGGAACCAGGGCTATGATAGGTCAGGCACAACACGTGCCCTCCCCTTTTCTCCTTCCTTCTGATCCTGTATGTATGTGCACGTGCCTATTGATATTCGCTGTTCCTAGCTTGTTGGAACTATCTTTGTTCCTAGTTGGTTGTCCGATCGTGAGGCACGAGGCGTGGTGAGCTTCCGCTGTCAAGGTGACTGACTGGCGACGCAGCTTTAAAGCTCGAGGTGTGATAGTGATCGGAAGTAGAGACAGGGAAGCTTGTGGAGTGTTCGTGGTGCTGAGCATATCGAGTGATTTTTCCTGACTGGATCGCTCAGAAGCTGCACGAGGGGGAGTCTTAACGTGCTCGCTGGGCGCAAACATGACATTCTACTGCTCGCTGGCAGTGTGCCAGGCTGCATACCTGCTTGTCTACGTTCGATCCAGAATTCATCGGAGACTATGGAAGCATTCCCACTGTCCAGCTGAGATGTGCAAGAGCTTACCACGTTTCCATTCCGGCCTGGGCTACAGCATGAACCGGCGGCGCTGGTCCACCTCATCAAAGCTCCGGAAGTCCCGCAGTCAAAGGAGGAAGACCAGGTGGAGACGCACGCGGCGGGCAAACTCAGGACAGGAACGGTGCCCTTGCCGCCCAGTGGAAATCCAACAGCGCGACTGATTATTTGAGCACCACGAACGAGTTTGACTGGTTAGAAATCGCTTTTCATTTTGCAAGATGAATCAGGTCACCATGACCGCGCGCCGATAGATGTGCATATCTAGCAGGGGAAAGTCGCCTAGGATACAACCGCGCAAGGACTGGTCGCTAAAGCCCCGACTGAACGAGGCTAGACAGCATCATGATACGCGGCCTCCATCAGAAGGAAGAACGCTTGTCCTTCCGTCGCCACTCCAGCCTCTGCGGCAGACAGTCAGCAGATAGCTCCGCGGACAGAATAAGGTTGAGCGGTGGACTTACTATCAAATGTCGGTGACCCGCAAACATCCCGCACTAGCCCATACTTGTCCACCTTCGCATGCACGGCCTGTCGGATCTGCTTCGCCTTCTGTAACCACTCCGCTCGCCTGTCGTCAGGGATGGCGCCGAGTTTCTCCAGTCTCCAGATGGCATAGGCGATCTGTTGCGGACAGTTCGTATCGACGAATGCGCTCGGGTCGTCGACGACGTCGTGAATCAGCCCATCAGGTCGCAGGTGGGATAATAAGGCGGTGATGGTCTTGACTGTGATATCAAGTATGTACCGCTTTTCTTCTTTCATATTATCATGCAGTAGCGCATATACCCTGCGCAAACATCAGCAACTGCCACCAGCACCGTACGGCGTCACTCACCGAACCATCCCAGCGATAGCCCAACCATTCCCAACACCCCAAAACGCTTGCCGGTCGAATTTGCCCGCATCCACGTTATAGATGTGCGAGAACAGGTGCTTGTCTTTGTCCCATAGTCCCTCCACATAGCCTTTGATCTGCTTGACCGCTTCGTCCACCAGCGTCTGGTCGCCCCAGTCGACGCCGGCTTGCGCAAGGGACGGAGGAGCCATATAGATCGCGTCGACCCATAGCGTTACGCCATCGGTGCGGTCTGCAATCCTGTTAGCCAACAAGCCACATATATGCGCATGGATGAATGACAGACGTACGGCTAACGATCCCATCCTTCGTTTTAGGCGCTCGCTGTGTGATGAACTCGATCGCCTTCTTAGCTGCGATGAAGAAGACTTCGTCTCCCGTCTCTTTGTATGCCCAGAGGATCGCAGGAACGGGCGAGATGGCGTCTGTCGCACCCGGATCTCCCCTGTTCAGCCTGACGCCGAGTCGACCATCGGCGTCCTGGCGGACGATACCTACGTGTCATCTCGTCAGCTGCTGTTCTTAGAAGCATGGTAGGAGTGGGACGCACTGTCATGCGCTAGACAGAGGACCGCTTGCGTATCGAAGTCGGACGGGAAGGCTTGATGCAGCTCTAACAGAGCTTGAGCGGCCGTACCTTGTTCCCAAGAAGCACGTTGCTAGTGGAGCGTATCAGGTATTCAGGTCGGAGCTCGAGGAGGAACGAGGAAGGCTTACCATGCATAGCATCGCTGTCCTCACCAGGTTGATGATCTCCTTCGGATCAGATAGGCTGGCCATTATGGTTGATATGGTGTCGATGCTGATATCAAAGTAGACGCTGATGGATGCACATCATCCACGACCAACATGCACACGTCCATCTTCTTAAGTAGTGTCGACCGACGGGTCGTGCGGCAAGTGAGGTGAGCGAAATGCGAATCGGAGACGCTGGCGAGGGACGTGACGTTGGTCGCGCTTCGCGTTATGGAGGTCAGGCGGATTGTCGGAGAAAGGGTACTACAGCTTCTTTCTTCTACTCTTACCATGTTGAGCTCTTGTTACCGTCGATCACTCCCTACATTTCTTTTGACTCTTGCCACCTCTTTTGCTTCTCTATCAGCTATATGTCAATGAAAACGAATATCTGCATACTATGCTCGGCGTCCCTGAGAACCCGTTGTCTCGTTGGCGGCCTGAACGAGTCGACGGGACTCCGCATGACCCCTGCGCCGCGTTCACAACCGTTTTGTTGGTCTCTGCCTGCCGATTTCCAGCCTTCTACCTATCGGATACGTGTCCTCATGAACACGCGACTCTTATCTTGGCATTTCGCTTTGAAGCAGGTCGGCCAATTGGATCCCGTAACCTGAAGGACGGGGTTGCTCCTCTCAAAATCAAGCACGATCGGTCGTAGACATACATATATGCGTCTTACCTCCCAGTACACTTGAGCTGGACAATTCCCTCTCAACATGCGCGTGAAAATCTTCTCTATCAACGAATTGGTGGAATCCTTGGGAGATGCTATTGTTGCAGGGGACGTCCGGCAGGCATTCGGCCTCTTCACGCCTGACGGATGGTTTCGCGAGTGCGCATATATTCTGATGCTGCGTTCTGGGCTTACAACCTTCCACATAGCATGCTTGTGACGACATGGGAGTTTCAGAATGTTCCCACTGCCGGGTTGAAGGACTTCTTTCATGAGCATGGGCTGCCTAATGTGCAAGGACTGGTGATTGATCCAAAGCTGCCGGTGAAGAGGACGCAGCTACCAATGGAGGGTCGGGAGAACTTTCTTGTGTATGCTACGTTCATCTTGTCTCTTCCCTCCACTGATGTAGACTAGCGCTTTTCTACGCTTCAGCGTCACCTCAGTCGGTGCCGGCCGAGGCTATCTCCGGGCAGTTTCGGATGCCGAAGGCAATCTGCGCATCTTCACCCTTCTCCTCGCCCTTGACAATTTGTTCTCGCATCCGCAAAGCACCGGACCGCGCCTTCCTCTAGGGGTAGTTCACTCTTCCATCGAGAAACGCCTCAACTGGCTGGACCAGCGTAAGATTCAGCGGGACTTCCAGATCGAGCCGCCTGTGGTTCTGATTGTCGGATCCGGCCACTCAGGGCTGATGCTGGCCGCAAGACTGACCATGGCCGGTGTGAGCTGCTTGATTGTGGAGAGATCGGTAAGGATTGGGGATAGCTGGAGGAAGCGATACCAGACGCTGCGCACCCATGTGGTAAGCCGTCTATGTATGCAGACCCAAGCAGGCATTGATGCGACCTAGCCGAGTTGGGGTGATCACTTTCCTTATTTGGTAGCTTCATCTGCTAGTCTTTGCGCTCACCGAAGCAGACTGATGCGCGACTCAGCCATTTCCACCGAACTGGCCCCTCTTCACTCCCAAGGACAAGCTCGCCAACTGGTTGGAATTCTATGCGGAAGCGATGGAGCTCAATGTGGTCTGTGCCGCCCCTTTCCATTCTCACATTCTTGGCTGAATACAAGACAGTGGACGAGCTGTAATATCTTGCCTGGCGCAGTTTACGACGATATTAAGCAAACATGGTCGGTGCCGGTCGCTAAAGCGGACGGAACACAGCGTGTGCTTCATCCTCGACATGTTGTGCAAGCTACCGGACACAGGTGCAGTGGCTTTCTCGCATGTCGTTCCAGCGATCTTACCTTTTCCAAGCGGCGAACCGAGGATACCCTTTTTCCCTGGAAAGAACCTGTTCAAGGGAGACATCATGCATTCCTCCGAATTCGACGATGGCGCACGGTGGGCCGGCAAACGAGCGATCATCGTAGGGTCCGGAAATTCTGGTTCGCCCTCAAACTTGCTTATTACGAACTGTGGCTGAGGTTTATGCAGGACATGATATCGCACAAGACTTGTTCGAGAATGGCGCAGCCGAAGTCACTATGGTACAACGTAGCTCAACCGTCGTGAACAGTGCTACAGCTATTGCGGAGTACTACTTCAAGGTGAGCCATGGTGCACCGGCTCAACATCACAGCATCAGACTGATCCAGCCTAGCCGCTCTTTGCCGACGACGACCTGCACTACGAGGTGAGCACGGGTGACATATTCGGAAAATTATGAGCTGTGCTCACCATGAACAGGACGGCGATCTCGCTTCGATCTCCGCGCCATTCCCTCTGCAGGAGAAGATCTGGACTGGCATGCAGCCAGCCCTGGATGCGATGGACGCCGGCATACACAAAGGACTGGAAGCATCAGGGTTCAAGCTGAACAAACACCGAGCTGGGTTGTATTCGTTGTTCTACAAGACAGGAGGCGTATGACAGAACCACTACTTCAACGAATGGCGACTAACGGTGGGCCAGGGACATTACCTCGACGTCGGCTGCAGTCAGCTCATTGCCGATGGGAAGATCAAGATCAAACAAGGCATCGAGGTGTCCAAGTTCATGCCGGACGGGGTCGAGTTTGAGGACGGCACGCAAGTGGCCGCAGACTTGGTCGTCCTTGCCACTGGTTGGAATACGATGAACACGACCTGCGAGAAGATCTTCGGACCTGAGATTGCGGGCAAGACTGGGACCGTTTGGGGTGTGGATGACGAGGGAAATGTCAGAGGGATTTGGCGTGATTCTGGTAAGTGCTCAACGGACCTGCCCGCGGATTTTGCTGACATTATTCCGGTAGGTCATCCTCGGTAAGCTCATTCAAAGTCTGCCGTTTAACATTCTGAGTTGTGCTTGATAGCTTCTGGTTCATGGGCGGAGTAAGGCTATCCAGCTGCTGGTCGGGTCGTGCGCTGATGAAACCGGTCATAGAGCTTGCAGCTTGCGAGAACGTACTCGCGCTACCTCGCCCTTCAGATAATGGCGACAGAGGCTGGAATCATGCCGGTCAACCAGGGGCAGAGAAGGGAATGCACGATCGGCAACGAGGTCCCCCATACTGAGACCTAGAATGGTCATCAGAGCGGGTTTCGCGAGTTGAGGATGTAACGGTGTAGACTCCGATCGAGGTTCAGCAGCAAGTCCGTAGTGAGACACAGAAGCACAGAAGCACGGTTTCAAGCGGTTAGAGACGAGCTCTGAGTCAGGGATGCACGATCAGGACTAAACGACGTAGTCCTGACGAGACACCTTGGTGTGAGGCTCGATCGATCACGACCAGCAACCCTCTTCGGTGGTCATGGTTGGCGTCAGTTATGACGTGCGATGGCGTAGGAACCTAAGGAATCGCAGAGGTCCGTGCTCAGACGCGTTATTGAGATCACGTGGACTACCGACTGTGGGAACCCGTGAAGGAGAGTGTTTGTCTTGCACCGGGACCATCACGTCGATCGTATCTCTACTTGGTTCTTTTGCTCTTCACGACTGGGCTCGCGAGAGGACAATGAGGTCCACAGCTTGTCCCCCCCATATCGCCAGCTTGGGTGCCTCTCGACCTCCTCGTCACGGCTTCTCGTCGACTGCCGGTTCCGGACTGGTGGATCTCCACAGGGCCGCTTGCTGGCACGACCCCCACTCCCTTCCTGATGATACGTCCCGCCTCGCTCTAGCTTCGTACCGCTCGATGCGGCTTCTTACCTCTGGATGACCTTATCTGCCCAATCCTGCTTCGAAGAAGATCGGCCTTCATGAAGCCCTGGTACGACCGAAGGGGTCGTGGCTCCAGCACTGTCACCCATGGTTGGTCGCACGCATATATGCGCCCCCAACCCTCATATATGCGCCCCCAACCCTCATATATGCGCCTTAACTGAGGCTGACCTCGCTCTGCTTGCTATTCTTTGGCATGTCAAGGGACACTGATGCTGTTGCTGGGCTTGTGGCGCGATTGGGAGATGCTTTGGCGTCGAGAGACGTGGAACGACTGTCAGAGCTCTTCGCGCCTGATGGGTGGTATCGCGAGTACGTGCTTTCTCTCGCCCCTCTTTGTGCTATTACCGATAACCACGGCATTCTTACAGTATCCTTGTCACGACATGGCAGTTTCATAGCATACCCGCCGATGGGTTGACGGACTTCTTTGGAGAACACGGATTGCCAAAGGTGCAGGAACTCGTTATCGATCCGAAGCTACCGGTGGAGGCTGCTCAGCTTCCAATCAAAGGACGGGAGGATGTGACCGCGTAAGCCACATTTTAGATATACCACGCGTCCACTGACAGGTGCTAGGGCGTATCTGCGCTTCACTCTTGCAGCAATCGGAGCTGGCCGAGGCTACCTCCGCGCAGTTAGTGATGGCAAAGGGGACCTACGGATATTTACGCTCTTTCTGGCTCTCGACAGCCTCTTCTCACACCCAGAAAATGTGGGACCACGTCGTCCGCTCGGAACGGTCCACTCTTCCCCCGAGAAACGTATCAACTGGTTGGAGGAGCGCAACATCCGGCGGGACTTCAGCAATGAGGAACCCGTGGTCTTGATCGTCGGAGCTGGGCATTCGGGCTTAATGCTTGCGGCTAGGTTGTCTGTCGCGGGAGTGCGGTGCCTGATTATCGAGAAATCGGAAAGGATCGGAGACAGTTGGAGGAAACGCTACAAGACGCTTAGCACTCACGTAGTACGTCGCCCTTCTCGCCCTCCATCATGTACATCGGCTCACCAACTTTAGCCCAGCTGGGGGGATCATTTCCCTTACCTAGTATGTATTACACCCTGCAATTTGGTTACTGCTGGTTGACGTCTCATACAGCCGTATCCTGCCAATTGGCCTCTGTTCACTCCGAAAGACAAGCTTGCGAATTGGTACGAGCTATATGCTGAGGCGATGGAGCTCAATGTCGTATGTGTTCGGCCTACTCTGCTTGCGCCGTATCTAACCCCCATGTAGTGGACGAGCTGCAACATTCTACCCGGGACAAGATATGATACAGCGCAACAGACCTGGTCCATACCGATTATGAAAGAAGATGGTACACAGCGTTTGCTTCGACCGAAGCATGTTGTACAAGCCACGGGCCATAGGTAGCGTTCTTATTGCCTTGTCATTCATGGGCTGACTAGTATTACTTGCAGCGGTGAACCGAAGGTTCCTGTTTTTCCTGGGATGAACCTCTTTAACGGCGACATGATGCATTCGTCCAAGTTCTACGACGGGGCACCTTGGGCGGGGAAGCGAGCGATCATCATCGGGTCTTGCAATTCTGGTTCGTCCCCCCGCCCATTTGGTCTGCTGTCGCTAACCGTCCACGTAGCACATGATATCGCACAGAACTTGGTGGAGAACGGCGCAGCCGAGGTCACCATGGTACAGCGGAGCTCGACCTTGGTGAACAGTTCTGCCGCTGTCGCAGAGTATTACTTCAAAGTAAGCTATATGGTGTACGATGAGTGACTGTAGGCTGACGACTGGTCTGTACAGCCGTTATTTGCTGAGGACGGCCCGCACCATGAGGTCAGTATGGGGCACGACGTGACGAAGACGAGCTCATCAGTAGGCAGGATGCGGATGTCGCTTCTATCTCCTCCCCATTCGCTTTGGCGGAGAAGATCTGGACTGGACTGGGACCTGCCGTAAACGGCATGGATGCGCAGATCCACAAGGGGCTGGAAGCGGCCGGGTTTAAGCTGAACAAACACCCAGCTGGGCTGTATTCGCTCTACTACACACGAGGAGGGGTGCTCCATTTCCAGTCCCGTCCTATCATCCAGTGCTGACTTGTTACCAGGGATACTACATCGACGTTGGCTGCAGCCAGCTCATTGCCGATAGTAAGATCAAGATCAAGCAAGGCGTCGAGATATCGCATTTCTTGCCGGACGGAGTCGAATTCCGCGACGGTACGAAGCTCACCGGAGACCTGGTTGTTTTCGCCACCGGGTGGGACTCGATGAATACGACTTGTGAGAAGATCTTTGGGCCGGAGATTGCGAGGAAGACCGAAACCGTCTGGGATGTCGACAAGGAAGGAGAGATCAGAACGATATGGAGGAATTCTGGTGAGTCGCCGGATGCGCCAATATTACAACCTTCTGATTCGACTTCGATAGGTCATCCACGGTAAGTTCGACAGTGTTCCGCCACACAGAGACTGACGGGTGCTGGAAAGCTTTTGGTTCATGGGCGGTGTCAGTGCCAGCCAATTCCCGACGGGACAAGTTGCTGACGATGAAGGATGTAGAGCTTCCAGTTGGCCAGAACGTACTCGAGATATCTCGCCCTTCAGATCATGGCGACAGAGGACGGGATCATGCCAGTGAGCCAGTGAGCAAGGCATGATGTTCGTGGGGACAGACGTCGGAGGCAGGCTCGTCATTGACATGATCGAGTGGTACTGCAGTAGCTGAGACAACAGACAGTCTTGTCAACGTATCCAGCACGTCCATAGGTAGACAGAGACACTTGAGAGGGTACGATGAGACCAGATAGTGCCCCATTGGATTGATGACTGGCACGGTTCCCTTGTTTGAGTATCGAAGACATTGATAGGTGCCATCGAAGACAAGCCCGTGAATGAGTGTAAATTGGTCCCGTGACGGGACCAGGTTGAATCACGCGTCCGCTCGTGTTGGCGGAAGACCATTCATGGCGCACATACAGGCGGAGGGGGAACAGCGCAAGGTAGATGCAATACACAACTCACATCTCCTCCAACGAGTGCTCATGTTTAGCAGCCACACTCGCCTGCTGCGTATGCCGCTTACTATGCTTCGCAACTCTCGCCATCGACCTCCAAGGCGGCATCGGTGAACCCTACCTCGATCGTCCCAGGCGGAGAACTGGGCAATGGCAAGCGAAAGGCGGACGATATTGTTGAGGATGAAGCTACAAAGAAGAAGAGGATAGCGAGGGAAGAGGACGCTCTCCTGATGCGGGAGGCAGCTCATCGGTCCGTCCTTTTCTCAGTAGTCTACGGCCGTGGCCGCTCATTTGCAACCCTAGAGTATCGCAAGCCATACTAGCCGACCAGCTCGCCGTCACATACCCAGACTACAAGACGCCGTTCCGAGACGCTGCTGATGTAGTACAACGACTTCTGCCTTACCATATCTTCCAACAGCCGGACGAGGATCTGCTACCAATACGGAAACCGAGCCGCAAAGGCAAGGAGAAGGAAACAGAAGTAATGGCGGCGTTGCGCGCGGATGTCGATGGTTAGTGGCACATATATGCGCGTCAATCCAAGCCTGATCGATACTTTAGATCTGAAAACTACAGTCTCGTTGCTGAAGCGCCGAAAGGCACTGCAGGAGCGGTTTCGGAAGGCGAGAACGAAGGAAGCCGAGGTATGTCAGCCGGACACTCGTCTTAATCAGTCCGCTCATTCTGTGCCAGCGCCCTTCATCATCCGAACAACTGTACCAGATACAGTATTTAGCAGTGGACGATGATCGACGGTACAATGCGCTGCTCAACTCAGAAATTCGTGCAACGCGAGATCAGCTCGCTCAGCTGGAGAAAGACGCCAAGGAGAAGAAGGAGAAAGAGCAAGCCGAAGCGAAAAAGGCACAACAAGCTTATGCCAGCCAAGTCAGTGCTCAGCAGCAAGCGTCATCAAGCACACAGCCGTTGCAAACTCCAGGAACAAGCACTTTCCAAGCCCAGACTACCAAGGCACCTGCCAATCCGTACGCTGCATATGCGACTGCAGGAGTGGTCCCGGCTGGTACCACTGCCCAACCACAGCCAACGGATTATCGTACTGCTTATCTCCAGTATGCCCAAGCCTGGGCTGCATACGCGCATGCGCAAGCTGCTGCACAACGGTCTGGTGCAAGCGGAGCGCCTGCCGGTCCCCCGGCTGTTGCCACTCCTGTTTATACCGCCACGCAAGCTTCACCGCCTGCTTCTACGACTCCGTTATACATGGGTTACTCTCCTGCTGCGGTTCAGTCTCCCCTCACCGGCGCGCCAGTCAGTACACCCGTTACGGTCAACCCGCCTCTCCCCGCCACTGCCGTCGCACAGGCTAGCTCTCCAGCGACTCGAGTACCACCCGCTCCGGCAACCCCATCCACCTCACAAGCCGCATCAGTCGCACGATCCGTACCATCCCATCCAATACCCCTACAAATCCCCTCCTCTGTCCTGCCCGCATTCGAATCCCTAGGCATCCGACCGATACCAGCCAGCGAAGCAGCAACGATGACGGAGAAACCGCCACCAGCCGTACTTGTCGGCTCTCGCGAGAACGGTCAAATGCTCGACATAACGATCAACCTCAGCCTGCTCAATCCACCTCAACTTAGCGGCCTAGCAGCTGTGCTGAATATGCTCAAGACGAATGGAGTTCCTCTGCAAGCTACTGGTACTTCCACTACCGCGAGCCCAGCTGCGGCCGCTGCATCACCGGCTAGCCCAGTGGCTGCTCGTACGCCAGTAGCTGCCCAGAATCCAGCTATTGCGGCGTATTACGCATCCTATTTCCCGCAATATTATCAGGCGAGAACGACTCCTCCGGGAACACCGTCTGCTCAGCCCATGTATTCGCCTCAGCAGCCGGCATCAGCGAGTACGTCAGCAGTACCTCAATCCGGTACTACGCCAGCGTCTAGCGCGGGTCACGTAACGCCGGGCCCACCGTCTACTGGACCTGCAGGCGGTTGAAGAATGCGCGATGTACGGTATGACTGTGACAAGTCCAGTCAAATCCAGACTCACCCAGCTGGCACCGTTCCTCCCACAGGAGCCAGCTTCAGATTACCTCCCAGGTCATCCGCACCTGCTGTTCAAGGAGCGCGTACCACCGTACTGGCTGACGGACTCTGCGGCCCTCTGGGCAAAGCGTCTGTGCAGATGATTGTGGTAATTGTTGGCACTACCTATTCATACAGATGGATATATGATGCATGGGTGATTCCGGGCGCAATGATTGTGCTGGAAAAATAACAAAGATATGACGAGTGCGTCGTCTAGACCAATGCAATGATCTTTTCCTCCTCGGCTTTGAACTTGGCCTCTTCCTCGTCGTCTACCAGTCTAGTCGTGCCTGCGATGACGCCTTCGTCCCCGTCGGTGGCTAACTTCTTCCGTAGCGCGCCAATGAGGGTTGCCTTGACGAGCTTTTCAACTTTGTCTTCATCGCCTTCTTGTAGCGCCCCTTCTCCACCGGCCACGGCAACGTCAAGCGCAAGTTTGGTCTGCCCGAGGCGATATATGTCCTCCTGCACCGCTAGTGAGACTGCCTTCAAGCCAAGGGATAGCCAGTGAGCTCACCTCTATGGTACCTCTACTGATAAACTTGACAACATCCACATCCCGCTTCTGCCCAATCCGATACGCCCTATCAGCAGCCTGCCGATCATTATGCGGATTGAAGTCCTGGTCAAAAAGGACGACGACACTAGCAGCAGTGAGGTTGATGCCCATTCCACCGGCTTTTGTGGACAAGAGGAAGACGGGGATGTCTTCTTCTTCGGAGAACTCGTCCACTAGACTTTGTCGGACGTCGACTGCTGTTGAACCCGTGAGGACGAGGTAGCGGATGTTCTCTTTGTCGAGAACGTGGCGGAGGATGTCGAGTACTTGAACGAACTGCAAATGATGGATTAGCACAGTATTGTGTGTAAGGTGGTGACTAGCATACCTGAGAGAAAACAAGAATGCGGCGGCCTTGCGATCGGTATTCAGCAATGAGCTTAAGCAGCGTATCAACCTTGCCCGAGTCGAGCCAAGCCTTATCGTTCAGCTTGTGCTTATGAACGCTCTGCCCGCAACTCAGCCTTGCGTTCTGCTCCCTGTGATGAAGACGGCGCACCTTGTATTTCTCGCAAAACACCTGCAGCTCCGCATCCGACATAACGCTCATATCCTCCACCACATAATCATAATTACTCTCCGCAAACTCCGGCTCCTTCAGGCAGTCCTTCGCCATCACCTTGAGCTTTGAGTCCGTGAACCGTTTACGGAAGAGCATCGGGTGGAGGGCGGCTTTTCGCAGGTCCATGAGGACGTTCGTACTGGTGTCTGCGGGCTGTTTGGCTTGGGTGGACTTGGCGGAAGAACGGGTTTTCTTCTTCGCTGGTTGGTCTTCCTCGGGAGCTTCTTCGAGCGCTTTGCGGGATCGCTTGAGGGCGTCGCGGTAGATCTCGGTTTGGGTCGAGGAGAGAGAACAGTACTCGACGCGCTCGGTCTTCTTGGGTAAGTCTCGAAGGACCTGATCCTTTCTGCGACGGAGGACGAAGGGCGTCATCATCGTCTTTGCGCGTGAGACGCGTTCGCGGGAAAGGAAACTGGTAGATGCGTCGGCTTTGACCTTGAAGATGGCGCGGAGCGAATCCTGGGCTTCGGCAAAGTACTTCGGAAGGAGGAAGTTGAGCAGCGACTGTCGCATCGTTAGTCATTCGGCTGAGTAGAGGTAATGGGAGGGGGAGGGACGTACGACAAGCTCTTGCAAGTTGTTCTGTAACGGCGTACCCGTTAGCATCAGCCTCCAGGGAACCTTGATCTGCATCAAATGCTGATATCGCTGACTCTGGTAATTCTTCAAGACGTGTCCTTCGTCGAATACGCATGTCTGTTCAGCCCATCAGTCAGCACTCAGCAGCCTTACTGTGACGAGAGACGGGAAAAGGAGGGTGGCAGAGAAAGTGATTCACCACCACGAGGAACCAGAAAGGAGGAACGAGAAAAGACAAGAGAGGCGTAGAGTCACAGGAAGCGGACAACCCCACTCACCCGGAACTCCAACTTCTTCGAAAAGAACTTCCGATCCGCCTCGGCCCCCTGCGCCAAATTATACGTCGTGATCAGCACGTCCCAATCCGCGTCGTCTGCGCGTAGCTCGGACCGACGAAGTTGACGCTCGGATTGGGAGCCGTAGTATGATTGAACGTTGATGGAGGGTGCGAAGCGTCGGAATTCTCGGAGCCAGTTTTCGAGGGTTGAGGAGCTGCGCGGAGTAAGAGGTTAGTGCCGCATTGGGGGAGTGTGGGAAGAAGAGGCGGAGAGAGAAGGGGCGCGGAGAGAGAAGAGGGAAGAAAAGGAAGGGGAGAGGGAGAGAGACGAGAAGAGGCGGAGGGCAAGAGGGCGGGAGAGAAAACACCCGAGGGGAAGAGGGAGGAGGACGAGCGGGACGGGGGAGGGAAATGAGAGGGAAGAAGACGGAGAGGGGAGGAAAAGAGCAAGAGCAGGGGAGGGAAGGTGGAGAGAAGAGGGCTAAGAGGAAGAGGAGGGACGAAGAGGGAAAGGAAGGCAGAAAAAGACGCACGGCACGATAATCAGATGTCTTCCCCCAACGCCCTTCTCCTTCAACAGCGCGTAGAAGGCGATCACTTGGATCGTCTTTCCCAGACCTGTCCCGCGAAATATTCGCCATTAGCTTACATCCCACCGCGAGCAGCACATGACCGGGGAAAAGCGAGGAGGGAGGAAGGGACAAGTGACAAAGAGAGAAGGGAAAGGGGAAAGCGACAAGGGGGGAAGAGGAGGAGAAAGGAAGGGAGACGCACCCATCTCATCAGCCAAAATACAGCTCAACCCCCTCCGATACAACAACCACAACCAGCTGAGCCCATACAGCTGATAGTCCTTCAGCGTCAGCAGGCCGCGCATCATACTCGGTTGTTCTTGCAGCGCTTCTTTCGCTTTCTCCGGCGGTGCCCGTTCTACCGGTGCTGCCGGGGGAACGCTGCCTGCTCGAGAGCCAGCCGCACTGTTGACGATACTGCCGCTGGTGTCGCCCCACACGCCGACGGTTTCGAGCAACTCCTTTCCGACGGCTTCGCATCGCGTGAGCAGGGTGTCGACTTTTGCGTAGCCTTGAAGGATGTCGACGTAGTCTTCGAACACGCGGGGGGTGATGCCTTTTCGCTTGGAGAGTTTTTTGCGCACGTCGGCGGGGGAGGTAAAGGGGCGGAGGGAGAGGATTATTTCGGCTTGTTCGGGGGTGCAGGCTGGGCGCGGGGTGTTAGCCAAAACTGATCGCTTGGGAAGAGTAGTGCAGAGTGGCAAGGGACGGGGGGATGAGGAAGGAGAAGTAAGAAGGATGAATTGGGGGAGGGGACAGCGGAGCAGAGAAGAGGGAGCAGAGCAGAGAAGGGTAGAAGAGAGAGACGGATAAGGGAGGATGACAGAGAAGGAGATCAGAATAGAGGAGGTGAGAACAGGGGAGGGCGCAGAGTACGGAAGAGAGAGGAGAAGAGAGCGAAGAGCGAAGAGCGAGACGCAGAAAAAAGCGGAAGAGGCACCCACCAGTAACCTCAACAATCCCCCCCACCCCAGCACAATTAAACCACCTCACAGCCTCCTCCTCCCTCCTCTCCCTCTCCCTCTCCTCCCCCTCCCCGTCCCCCTCTCCCTCCGCGTCCGAATCCCCGCCGCTCCAAGCAGCAAGTGCCTCTTCCTCGCTATCACTTTCCGCCAAGCGCCGTTTTCGGCTCTGCTCTGGTCGGGCTGACAAGGGGGAGGAGAGAGGCGAACCGGGCGTTGGGGGAGCAACGGAGGTGGTGGGAGTCCGTTTGATGTTCTGATATATGGCAGATTGTTTTCCCCGGAGCTGTTCAGGCGACTGCGTTTCCCTCCTCCTCGGCGTCGCCTTGCTGGTCGTAGTAGTCGTAATGACTCGCACTGGCGGTCTCCCCGAGGCAGCAGCAGAGGGGGACGAGCCAGCGTGAGCGTGAGCCTGGGGACGGGCGCCGTTAAGCCGGTCGGAGAGGAGTCGGATGTCGCCGTTACATTCCTTCAACACTCTTTCGAGCTGGGAGAGCGGGAGGTCGGGGTAGAGCTTGTGTAGCCTCGGCAGGCGCGGGTCGGAGCCTTGTGGGAGAGGAGGCGTGGGTGATGTTGACGGGGCAGGGGAAGCGGAGAGCGGGGAGGCGCGGGAGGAGGAGCTGATCAAGGCTGATACGAGGGGGGACTGGAGTCGTCCGTTGTTGTTGGTGCTGGAGGAAGAAGCTTTCTTCGCGGGTGTGTCGCCGACGACCTCTACGTCTGACGACGAGGGCACTCTCCTATGCTGCCCTGGCCTCGACGTGTTCGAGGCGGCAAAAATTGGCGCCCTATTGATCCGTGGTGCGTCTTCCCCAACGGACGAAGAAGCAGAAGCGGACAGAGAGGAAGAAGAAGGTGTCCATCCATTAGCGCCCAGGTTCCGTTTCTTCACTGGGGGTTGAGCGCCCGCTCGGGTGGACGACGAGGAGGGGGCGGCGGTGGTGCGCATCTCGTCCCCCCACCCGCCGGCGCCGAAAGCTGATCGGGAGGTGGGGGAGGGCTTGATGGGGCTCACGGCTGGGCTGCTGGACCCGGGGACGAGCACCACTGACTGGCCGGCGGAGGAGGCGGGTGTTGTCGAGCTCGATCCGTTAGCGGCAAAGTACTTCGACACTCCGTTCGTCCCGTTCGTTCCGTTCGTCCCGTTCGTCTTGTTCATCCCACTCTTTGCTGTGGTAGAAGAAGTGTTAGAGTCGGATCCATCGCCCTTCTTCCTCAGTTGGTTCGCTTTAAGTCTCTCGAGCGCAAGCAGCTATGTTCCCAGATCGGTTCGCGTCAGTCCATCAGCTGTCCATGAGCGCGCTATAGGGAGTACGTACGCGTTTCTGTCGTGCGGCAGCTTCCATCGCCCTTCTCCACTCTAACACAATAAAGACAATGAAACAAGATCTCCCTCTACCAGATCACCCTGTATTTATCTATATATGCCAACTGTTGAAAGAAGGAGAGTGAAGTGTTATGGCCTTGTTGGTTGTTGGAGGGTGTCGCGCGAGGAGCACTGAGTGAGTGATCGATAGAGGCCAACGCCAACGCGGTGCGATGCGCTTTCAGGCGGCCGCAATGACACGGCAGCAATTTAGTCGCTTCTGATGCGGGCGGGCCCTATCGGCGCTAACTCGTCACCCAAAGCTTTTTGGTCTTAGCTCCTTACCGACCCCACGCCGCACAGCTCACCTCCAACAAGCAGGAAGAAAACGGCCACGCAGAGAAAAGAGATCGACGAGGCAGAAAAGAGCAAGGCAAATGGTCAAGCTAATAACGCACAACCTCCTCTCCTGCCACGCCCGCGGGTGCAACTACCCCGAAAACTTCCCCCTCATCTTCCGGGACGTCACCCGGCTCGAAATAAGAGAAAGCGAGTACAACGAGGTATTCCTGAGGAAGATGCTGGGCAGGCTGGAGTGGGGCGCGTTGGTGGGGACTGCGAAGGAGGTGCGTGCTCTTCATCCTCTCCTCCTCGTGTTTTCACCTGGGCCTGGTGGGAGGAGAGAGGGAGAGAGGGAGCTGATGCGTTTTGTTTTGTGAGTAGTTGGGAGATACGAGCTTGCCGGAGGAGATGCCGGAAGGAGAGGCCATAACCGACGACTTCCTCAAGAAGCTGCATCACGTATTAATGGAGGTGCGTCCCCTCTTCCCCTTCCCTTCCCCTTTCCCTTCCCCTCCCCCTTCCCCTCCTCGTCCCTCCTCGCCGTTCTCCTCGGTCTTTCCAGTCAGAGAGCGAGAGACTGATATTTTGTGGGCAGATACATGTCGAAGAAGGAGCGATGTATTGCCCCCGGTGCGAGCACAGGTATCCGATCTTACAGGGGATACCTAATATGGTGCGTCCCCCCCTTCCTCCTCTCTCCTCCAGCTTTCCCGGCAGGGGGGTTCTGAAGCTGAAGCTGATGATGTGTAGCTATTGGCCGAGCATGAGATTGCCCGATAGTCCTGCGACGACTCTCGCGTGGGCACGACTTTTCAGTGGCGCGGCTGTTAGGGGTTGTGGGATCTTTTTTGGGGACGCATATATGCGCATATATGCGGGTTGTTCGGCATTGGGACGTTGGTTCTTTTCGACAATTCGGGTCTTACTATGCATTACAAGCCGCCAGATCGGTCACATAACGGGCTCAACGAGCACCGAGCACCGAGCCCGGCCTCGTCCACGATGTCAGATCCATTTCCTTTTCTCCACTGTACACTATCATCAGTAGTGGCCCTCATTTTTCTAATGGGTTGACCGCACCGTACTGCTCTGTCAATTTTATCCTCGTGCCCCTCACACCTGCCCCTGAGCACCATCATCCTGCTCCGCCTGCACCCCCGGCCCACTCTCGAACACCTGTCCTCTTCTATCCGCCTCACCAGACCCACTCACACCGTCGAGGTCTTGGGAGCTGTCGCCATACGGATTCAACGCATCGCTCAACCCCGCATCTACACCGTCTGTCAGCCTCACGCTCCTCTCCTCTACCCGGCGAAGGGAAACTGCCAGTGAACAGGCCAGACAGATTGCAGGGAGATAGAGAGGAAAAGGATCGGAAGTGATGGAAATTGGAAAGGAAAGGATGGGGACGCACTTTCGCCTTGCTCGTTATACCCCGCAGCCGTCTTAGGGGCTCCACTCTTCGCCTGCTCCTTCCCGTACTCTCCTTGCCCTAGCGTGCCGCGCGAGGAGCGGTCACTCCCTATTTGGGCTTGTTCGGAGAAGGCGTCGCCGCCGTAGCCTCCTTCGGATGTTGCTACAAAACATCATCATCATATTTAGTCTCCTCTCTTCGGGCAGCGGGTGTGGGAGCAGAAAGAAGGGAGAGGAGGGGAGGGGGAGAGGGGGAGAGGGGGGAGGAGAGGAGAGGGGAGGAGAGGAGAGGAGAGGAGAGAGAGAGAGAGGAAGGCGGGGACATACTATCATTATCCTGAGGAGGGTTATTAAGCGGCTGCGCGTCTTTCGGGTCCAGCGCTGGTTGGGACGTCAGTAAGGTATCTCGGTTGGAGGAGCAGGAGAAGGTGGGGGCGGACAGGGGTTTACGAGGCTGCCTTGGAAGCCCGAGCCAGAGGAGGTATATTCGTCTGACATCGTGTGGGTGCGAGGTTGTTGTTTGTCGTAAGAAGAAGAACAAGTTGGTAGAAGTCGTCAGAAAGATAGTAAAGCAGTTAGTTGGTTCGGATTCACTGTAGTAGTAGCAGGGAGTAGCCCTGCATATACCCAGCTCCCCCAAACCCCAGAGCGCATATACACCCATCCCCGTACTTCCCAGTCGACGTCATCCGCCCCCGCCCCCCTCAGCCCCCTTCTCAAGCACGTGACCCTCAAGGTTCCCACAAGGGTCTATCGACGCGCGCTGCGATCTATATGTTGGACGCGCTTGTGATATCGCGTTCATCGGTGTCCTGACGACCACCGACTCGGGCGTTGCGGAGGACGACGGGTGTCAAGGCTCCCTCCCTATCGTCCAATATAGATCTCTATCTCTCAATAATCTCTGTCTGGCAGCGATAAGCTTCTGGATCTGGACTCTCAGGCTACCGCGTAACACAGGCTGTACGATGGCCGCGGATGCTCATGGATGCTCGTGATCGTTGGTGGATATCGACCTGCCAACAGCCTGACAACGCTCCCGGGCGGAAGACAGTCGGCATGCCACCGCGCTTCTTAACTCGCTCTCTTCCTCAGCAGCGCAGGGCTAATCTTAGCTCTAGTCTCTGGTGTGGGCGGCTTATAGACTGAGCTGAGGGGTGGAGGGAGTGGGCTGGGCGCTGCGTCTCCCTTCCTCGACCAATACCACCATCCCTCTCCTGTGCATACTCCTCTACAGCTGTCTGGGACAGTTCAATCTTTCGAAAGGCTCGAACCCTCTCCTACCCTCCCTATCTGCCTATTGCTAGTCAAGCAAAGAAACAGAGAAAAGAGAAAAGAGAACAGAGAAAGGGATACACAGGATGTATTTCCCCGACCTCCAGAACGTGCAGAGGAACGAGGATGCCATTATTGTCGTACGTCCCTTTCCTCCTTCCTCCTTCCTCCTTCCTCTCTCCTCGCGACATGGCTCGACGAAGCAGAGCTGACGACTCCTGGGCAGTACCTAACGCCAAACGAAAGCACTCCACCCTGTCCGCCCGAGCTGCGTCCCTACGTACGTCCCAGTTGGGCCCTTCAGTCCTCTCCACCTTCCCTGCTTCCCTACTTCCCCTGCTTCTCTTCCCATCCTTTCTATCCCTTCCCATCCCTTCCCTTCCCATTCGTCACCTCTCTTTGCTAGCCCTGAGTCGGGTGGGAAGCTGATGACAACGCAGATATCGGAAGGCGACTGGTCATATCGTCTTTCCATGCTCAACCGCCTAGTCAAGCGGAGCACGAACGTCATGTTCGAGAGAGGCTGGTTCGGGCTGGCATTGCTGTACGTCCGCTCTCCGTGCTCCGCTCTCCACCTCTCCCTCTCCCTCCGTCTCCGTCTTCCCTCGCTCTTTCCTTCTTGCTTTGCTCCTCTGTTTCTCACTCTGCTCCTCCCCTTGCACCTCCCTCTTTTTCTCCTCCTGCTCCTGCCCTTCTTTGCCGCCGTCGCCGCCGCCCGCGACGACAACATCCAGCTAACACCGCAAAACAGAGCCACCTTCATAGCCCCCATAATAATCTACCACCTCACCGCGACCCACATCGCCCACACGCAACAGTCCACCAGCACAAAAATAGTCGAGCTCTACGCAATAGGATTCGGGATCTTCCTCGCCATCTGCTTGCTCTTCTGGCTCCCACTAGCGATCTGGAAAGGACTCGTACGTCCCCCCCCCCCCCTATCTCCTCTCTCCCTCCTCGCTCTCCTTTCCCTTTTCTCGTTCCCTCCGTCGCTCCTTCCTCTCGGTGTCCCCCCTGCTCGCTGGTTGGTATGAAGGCGAGGGCTAATGCTAACCTTTGGTTGGGACAGGCGATCCTACGCCTTCGAAAGATCTTACGAGCTTTCGAGAGGGAAGACTGTGCTCGCCAGCGCAGCGAGGCGTACAGGCCGAGATGGCGCGTCCAACTGCCTGGAGTGTTCAGTGCGCAAGCTGTAAGCCCCCCTTCCCCTTCCCGCCCGCTCCTGATCCTCCCTTCCCGTCACGCTCATTCCCTCCCGCTCCTGCTCCTCGCAAGAAAGATGTGTGCTAACGGTACAGGACAGAGAATCACCGTCCACCTCCCCCCTCCACTACCTCTTACCTCCTTCAGCCCTGATGGCGAGCTTCCGCCTTACATCGCAGCTGCTCCCCCCGCGCTCTCTGGAGAGGACGCAAGCGGGTATGGGGCGCCGCCGGCGTTTGAGGCTGTTGATGGGAATGGGAAGTATATGCCTTATGGAGCTGGGGAGGAGTATGGGGATGTTAAACGTCCTGTTGACGAGGATGAGGAGGCGGAGGGGATGGGCACTGCGACGCCTAGGGGGTTCGCGAGGGTCGACCTGGGCGGGAAGGTGTAGAGAGAGACGCCCTGTTCTGCTGGGTAGGACGGTGCCTCTCTGTGTATTCTGTGTGTTAGGAGGGGACCACCGACCAGAGGGACGGGACTTTTCGAATATGATGGTCGTTTATGTTCGTTCCAATGCCAAAAAAATACAATACACAGACGGCTCGAACGACTAGAAGCACGTCCTCACGTCCTCGTAGAATACATAGTTCGTTACCGATCCTTCATCCTCGCCGCTCACTCCCCCTCGCCCCAAACCAACCCCAACTCCCCCTTCCCCCGCACGCACCTCTCTACCTCCTCCGCAAACTCTCTTAGGAGGGCCATATCGTCCGGATCCATCACTTCGCCGTTTTCCAACCTAATCAGCTCTGCCCTATCCCCTTCTCCACCTCTCCCTCGGCCTCTGCCTCTCCCACTTGCTTCTCCTCCACCTCTCCCACCTCTCCCTCTTCCCGGGCCGAACCCCCGACCGCCCGCCCCAAGACGGGAAAGAGAAGGAGGAAGAGGCGCGACGTCCAATATCGTCTCCAGCGCTCTGCTCCGCTCCAAGGGATGGGGGAGGGAGTCGATTGACCGGAGGAGGAGTTTGAGCCGGGGGTCGTCTCTTAGCATAGTGCGGATCTTGGGGGATGTTGCTGGTGGTTTGGGGTCAGCATTTGGAGCGCGAGCTAGGGGGTGGATGAGAGAGAGGGGGGGGGAGAAGACGGGTCGAGGCAAGAAGGAGAAATCAGGCGGGAGAAAGGAGACAGAGAGAGGGAAAAGCAGGAAGGAAGGCGCTGGGGAGAGGTGTGGTAGGGAGGGGAGACTCACCAATAGCCAGATACTGCCTATTGGTCAAAGGCTTCGGGTCGTCCCTCGTAAGCGGATCCACGAATATACTCTGTTCCGGTTCGGGCGGCCAGCGGAGGCTCGAGAGGGGGCGTAGTTTCTTGGGAGGAAGAGGAGGGGGGAGGGGGTCGTCCTCCTCTCCCGGGCCTTCCGCAGTGGGGGCATGATCATTACTGCCGGCGGGAGGAGGAGGGGGGTGGGGCGGTGGGGCGGGGGCGGAGGTGCTTGCTGATGCTGATGAGGAAGGGGCGAGGGAGGTGCATGATTCGCCTACCCATCATCTCCTATCAGCACCCATCCCAGCATCTCAAGCAAGTAAAGGACGCACTCTTATGTTTCTTATAACACCCCACCGAACAGCTGCCCAAACAGAGCCCGCAGGCCGCCGTCAGCAATGATAGCAGGCAAGGAGGGGAAGAGAGGGCGTACTAGAGGACCTGACAAGCCGAGCACTTATACTTAAACGGCTCTGTCTCACATATTTGGCATTTGTATGTTTTTACCATCGAGCCACTGGGGTATAGATGCGATATAGATTGGTTTACAGTGTAGGATGAAGGTAGGAGGGTGTGCGTCGGAGATAATGACGCACCCCCGGAGAATTAGGCAAGTTGACTTTTTGGTTCCGTGCAGAGCGCTCAAGTCACGACCCTGAATTCTCTGCGCGTCCCCTCACCACACCACCGACTACAAGGAATTTGGCGCATACAACACTAGACAATAGCTCACTCACCAGTCTCGCATCCTACCTCTGCTTTTACTTCATCAATCCCTTCGGTCTCTCAGTCAACCCACGTAAAAGCGAGCAAAGATGTCAGGCCGACAACAACGCGTGATGGTTCAGCCCATCGTCAGTCCCCCTCCCCTCCCCCTCCCCCTCCTACCCTATGCAGAAACATACTAACCACCTCTACAGAACGTAATCTTCAAAAACCTCCAACAGGTAACCTACCTCTCACTCATAGTAATGGCGGGTCGTATGTGACAAGTCCTGATGCTGGGGTTCTAGAGGACGCCGGTGCAGATCTGGTTGTTTGATAATGTGGATATGAGGCTGGAGGGGAGGATTATCGTGCGTCCTTCTCCTCTCTTCCACCCTTCCTTCTTCTTCTCTGGCCTTTCCCAATATTGGCCCACCTCTACCCACGTTGCCCGCCTTTTTGAAAAGATTGGTAGTGCCAGGAGGGTATGGACTGACGATTTTCCGTGTGTGTGCAGGGGTTTGATGAGTTCATGAATGTCGTTATAGACGACGCTTCCGAGGTGTATGTTGGAGGGGAGAGCAAGCCGCCAAGGTCGCTAGGTTCGTCTCTCCTCTCTTTTCTGCTCTCTGCACATTGTACTGCAGAGAGGATTTGCGACTTGACTGCTGACTTGGTTGTTGTAGGCCGGATTCTGTTGAAGGGCGACAATATAACGCTCATCCAGCCAGTGGCCGGGCTGTCGAGGGAGTAGTCGAGGACGTGTCCGACGTCCGCGCTCATAGGGGTGGGATGACCGGTGTGAGCGCACGATCCGTAAAAGGTGCAGAAGCGGGAAGAGGGGCGAGACTGGAGCCATCGCTGTGCCATGCCGTACCGTCCCGAGTGCTGGGAGGACGAAATTGGTATCGATACTTCAGCGTATAATGACTGGGAGATCTGGTGCTTGCTCTAATGTACGATACCTATCTGAAATCCTCTCTCTCTACAGCTGAGCCTCCGGCGGCGTGCGAGCGTGCGAGGCTCCCGACCAGTGGAGGCGTGACGCTCCCCTGGCTGCCCAGTTCAGCTCCAACGGAGTTGACATTCCAACATACAGCATACAGAGCTGGAAGCACCTATCATAGCGAACTATGTATCCGGAGTACTGTATGGTCGGACGGACAGACCGTCCGGGATGAAAGAGTCTGCCAAGACAGGCTCTTCCCGGTTACTAACAGGGATGGGAATGCACCCGGTTGTTTGGTTTTTGGGTTGGACTCGTTGATTGGTTATTATGGGTACGAGTATGACAGTAGGTAATGGCAGAGTGATAGACTGGTCGGGGCTGTTTTATCAGTCGATGTTTTCTTGCCCGGTGAGAGCTCGGCGCCGGGGGCAGTGGGCGACCGTGTTCGGTGATGTAACAGCTCAGGGTCGTCCTCGCCTGTCGCCTCCCTCCCTCTTCCTCTCCATCGTCCTCTCATCCCGTCATCCCTTCATCCCTCATCCCTCATCCTCCCAGAGATGACGACCACCTCAAACTACGCCGACCGAACCCTAATAGCCGTCATAGGCGACGAAGTACGCCCATCCCACTTCTCCCGCCTGATCTCCGCTAGAGACGCGCTGCTAACCCCGGTGTGCGTGTGTGTGTAGGACTCCATCACCGGCTGCCTCCTAGCGGGTATCGGACATGTGAACCAGAACCAGAAGAAGAACTTTCTGGTTGTGGATAGTAGTGCGTCCCCCTTCCCCTTCCCCTTTCCCCGTCCACTTCTCTCGCTCTTCCTTAGCGGGGAGATACTCGGACGGGACGCTGATATGAATCTGGATCGGGGTGTAGAGACGCAGACGTCGGCGATTGAGGCTGCGTTTAACGAGTATACGGAGAGGAAGGATGTTGCTATTTTGCTTATCAACCAGCATGTGCGTCCCTCCTGCAGTCTCCCTCGTCCTATCCTCGTATCTCCTGCTCCTTCTACTATCCTCCATCTCCCCCCTTCGTATCCTCCCCTTCCTCCTGTGCATTGGCTGGGCTCAACTGCCTTCTTCCGATTCTGCGTCGAGCCGATGCTGACACTCGCCTCCAGATAGCAGAACGCATCCGCCCCACCGTCGAGCGGTATCAATCCGCCTTCCCCACAGTACTCGAGATCCCCTCCAAGGATCATCCGTACGGTGCGTCACGTTTCTCCCTTACGTTTGCCCTTTCCCACTTCTTTTTTCGGACTTGGCGTGTTGGGTGTTGTTGAGAGCGGGGACTGATGAGCTGGGCAGATCCGAGTAAAGATTCGATCTTGAAGCGGGTGCAGAAGATGTATGGCGATTAGAGGGCTCTCCCACCGGCGGGTGAGATGGGAGGAGTTGCAAGAGGGGGAGTAACGCCGTTCGAGCTTGGTGGTGCGCGGTGGGGAGGGGTCGGAACGGCAGCATGGGCTCTTCTCTCACGGGCGTTTAGGAGGCTGGAGTGAACTGTACTCGGGAGGGAGTGTGGGTGTGTGTACAACAGAAGCAGAACAGAGATATATGCTACCTAAGTAGGCACTGCGACTCTCAATCAGGAGTTCGTCGCTTCCCAGCTGAGGCGCTGCCTTCCCGGCATGAGCCGTGTCGCTCGTTCAACGATCAAGCAATTCAGAAGTCGCACCCACACTCTCGATTCCTTTCTACAAATACAAACTCCACTGTGCACACTCCTGCTCCTACCTGCTGAGCTGCTAAGTCCGCTACGGTCTACTGCTCCCCAGCACCACCACCACCACCACTCGCACCTCCATTCGTCCTCATCCCAGCATCCTTCATAGCCTGCAACGTCGGCACCCTCCCCAACCCCACCCCACTCGGCGGTTTCTTCCCCAACACCGACGGCGGTCTCGCCAACTTGGGCGGACTCGCCCCGTTCGCCGCTGCAGCCTGCGAAAGCGACGTTGTAGCTGCCCCTGATGATGAGGATGCCGAAGTGGACGTGGTGGCGTTCTTGAGTGGGGAAGGGGCGAAGGGTTTGTTCCCTAGTGCGGAGGGGGGTCTGGGGCCTAGGCCTCCTGGGGTTGGGCCTGGGCCGGAGGGAGGAGGGGTGAGGCTTGCGCCTTTCGCTCCTGAGGAGGAGCTGGGCTTGGATGGGGATTTGGCTGGACTTTTCGGGCCAGTTGTCGACGGTGCTGTCGAAGAAGAGGGAGCAGGAAGAGGAGCAGGAAGAGGCGCAGGCGGAGGAGGAGCAGGAGGGTCTTCATCAACCCTCAACAGCCCACAATCCCTCAAGAAATCCCAGATCCTCCCGACCTTATTAACGTCAATCTTGAGCACCTCCCTCGCTTCCCTCCTCGTCATCCGGCCGTTCCGGCGCGCGAACTCACGTACGAGGGACTCTTTCATTGCTAGGAAGGGCTTGGGCAGGATACGGAGGGTGCTGCAGAAGACTTGTTCGGCTGGGGTGAGCAGGTGGAGGGAGTGGGCGTTGGCGAGGTTGAGTGGGGGGGCTGTGCACGCGTGTTCGTCAACCACATTTTCTGCAGAATAGCTGAGAAGAGGAGGGGGGCTTACGAGGTTTACGCATCCGCACGCCTTGCGGATTAGTGCTCAGCGCACCAGCGGCACTGGGTGAACCCCTCGCCATGAGCGACGCAACAGTAGCAGAAGCAGCAGGAGGAGGCACGCTATCCCTCTCCCCTGGAGCTAAGGAGTTCCTAACACTCTTGGACTGCGAGTACGCCCGGTCCGCATACGCCCGATGGTGCGCATGCGCCGCTTTGTCCTTCTCGTATCGCTCCACTTCGAGCGTGCTGACTAGGCCATCGCGGCGCATCTGTTGGAGTTCGGTGATGCGCTTTTTGAGGGCGGTTTCGTCTGCCGTGTGTTTGTCAGTTTGTGCGGGAGAGCAAAAGGAAGAGGAAGAGGGGACGCACACATGAGACCATCAACGAAGACTTCAAAGTCCTCTGCTGTTTGTACACGCGCGAACGGTTTCTGACGCTGATACATCTCCCTTTCTTCTTTCGGTCTCTTCCGTTCCGCCATCTGCAACTGCACGTCCTCATCAGCCACACTTACAGGGAGATGAGTGCGAAATGCCACGCTTACCTTCTTGTACTCTAGCAACCCGCGCTGGAACACAACCTGTTTCGCCCGTATCCGCTTGTCCAGCTTGTCGTAGTACCCCTTGATCAAGCTCAGCTTCACCTCGACCTCTTCGGGCTCCTCGACCGTCACGGGCGGGTCCGGCGGGTCCGGCTCGTCCTGCGGTCCATCCGCGTCCTCCTCCCCGTCCTCCGTCGGCTCCGGTTCCGGTTCTGGCTCTGGCTCGGCTTCCGGTTGCTCGTCCCCTCCGTATTGGAGCACGACGCCGAAGTGCAAGTCGGCGATCCCTTCCTCGGCCTCGTGCACCAGCTCATGCTCGAATTCCAGCCGGCCGGGCATATACCCCGTTATCTCGTGGTTTGCCGGTCCGGAAGTGGGCGGTTTGGGAGGCGGGGGAGGCGGAGGCGCCTCGCTCATCCGTTTGATGCGCCTCCGCTTGCGAGCGAGGAAGTCTTCCCGGTTGTACGACGGGAAAGTGCGTTTGGGGACGCGTGGCCAGGTGGGCGAGTCGAGGTAGATCGTACGGTAGTGTTGCTCGATCTCGGCTTTTGACCGAAGGCCGAAGAGCTTGTCGGAGACGCCTTGCCAGTCCCCGAGACCGGAAGCGAGGATGCCTTCGAGCAGCATTAGCTCTCTACGTACAACGTCCCGTCAGTACATCCTATCACATATGCGCATATAGCAAGGCAAGAAGCGGCGACGCACTCATCTGCACCCCAGTCCTCGTCGTAGATCGGATATGTAGGCTGGTCGACAACCCGATACTCATGCCACGCTTTATGCGTTCCGACCTCCCTCCCCTCCAGGAAACATCGCGGGCAGAGATCGATCTCCTCGCACCCCTTTGCGGCGCACTTGATCCGGATGGAGTTGGTGATGTCGGCGTCGCAGGTGTCGCAGGTGTACCGGTCGTGGGTGTCTTTAGATGTGGACTGGGATTTGCGCGTGCTGGAGACGGTCATTCTTGCGGATAGTGTAGTGATGGGGTCGACAGTGGCTAATGCTTTGGGTGGAGCACAGCGGTGAGTGCTGACAGTGCGGGGTCAGGGACGCGTGCCGACCCTCGAGGACCGGCCAGCCAAAGGAGTCGGCTGAAGTCAATCAGCCAATCGCAGGGGGTCAAGCGACAAGCGACGTCCAGACTCCAAAGTAAACCGATAAAGGATAATCAAAGTGAAGCCAAATCCGGAGCCGTACGTTGCCGAGAGTATTGTCGACACCGTTATGCCGTCGTTGTCAGCAGCAGCACTCCCTGCGGCGACAAGCGGGACCCTTACGATCGGTCGGTCGGTGGCTGCTCGACGCTGCTGGAACCTTTTCACGCAGCTGACAAAGCAGCACAGCCCCCACAGTATATAAAGACCCACGCCACCCACAATTGGCGGCTTTCATCAACTTTCCGCGCACAGGCGCTTACTACCAACTACTACTGTCAGTTCTTACCAACTACTTTGTCGACCAAATACCGAATCTTTTCACTCCTTTTTCATTCTTTGGGTTGATACGTTAAACAAAAGATGGCTTCGCATTTGGCCAATATCTTCGGGACGGAGCAGGACCGCGTGAACTGCTCGTTCTACTACAAGGTACGTCCCTCCATCACTCATTTCATGTCCGTGAGTATATGCTGACACATTGTCGTTCTGCAGATCGGCGCATGCAGACACGGCGACCGCTGTTCGCGCAAACACATCAAGCCGCCCTTCTCACAGACGATCCTGCTCAACAACGTCTACCACAACCCGGCACACGACCCGAACTGCAAGCTTTCCGCCCAGGAGCTGCAGGACAACTTCGACCAGCTGTACGAAGACCTGTACATCGAGCTGTCGAAATTCGGCCACTTGCTCGAGCTGCACGTATGTGACAATATCGGGGATCACCTGATTGGGAACGTGTATGCGCGGTATGAGTGGGAGGCCGAGGCGCAGGCGGCGGTGGACGCGCTGAACGATCGGTGGTACGCTGGCAGGCCGCTCTATGCGGAACTGAGCCCGGTGACGGACTTCAGGGAGGCGTGCTGCAGACAGAACGAGAATGGGGAGTGTAATAGGGGGGGTTACTGCAACTTTATGCATCTCCGGATCGCGAGCAAGGACTTGGTCAAGTCGCTCGAGGCGAGCCAGAGGCTGGAGAGGCGGTTGCAAGGGAAGGAGAACTCGACTGTCGGCGCTGGGGCCGGGTGGCAACCACCGAGCGCAGCGGCCAAGAGGGGGAGGAGCAGGAGTCCCGTTCGCGCCGAGGGAGAGGACAGGTATCGACCTGGCCCGCCGCCGGCCACGGGCGAGGATAGGTGGAGACCCGGTGCTGGGGCTGCTCATTCTGCTAGCACGGGCGAGGACAGGTGGAGACCCGGCGGAGGCGGGAACGGCGCGACGGGTGAGGATAGATGGAGACCTGGTCGCTGATCTCTGCGCTGGCCCAGGTGATGCATGTGTCGATCGTCGTGTTGTAATTTTCGTGTTCCTTTCACTCCTTTTTGTTCTTAGCTTTATTTAGTTACGGGAATGCACGTTGTTGCACCAGTAAAAATATGCTCGCCTTCCCGCTCATGTCGCTGAGTCTTCGTTCGCTCTTCGAAACAGGAGTTCCGTGGGGTACTCCGTTTCGGGGAGAGGGCAAGAAGACCCGTGTCGTCGCTTAGCGTAACGTATGTATGGATCAGAGGAACGGGGAATGTTGATGCTTCGATCGATCGACAGGCTTGATGATCGTCAGGCTCAAGGAGCCGTGCTGCTGCTTGGGTGGAGTCGGGGACGGAGTTCACGATTAACTTATCTTCCGACTGTTGCTCATCGGCATGCTGCCGTCGGTCTCAACGCTATCGCTGTAGGACCGGCATGGTAGCTAGAAAGTAAGTCCTGTTGCGCCTGCAGACCTGAGGTCGATAGATAAGTTGGGAACCAACCACGAGATATGAGTACGCAGACTACTAATCCGCTCTACGACACCCTGGTAATTGGGTCTCATCATGATCGTCTTAGGACAGTGCATACCACACTGAGAAACATAGGAGTCCAGTGTCTTGTCGCTCAGCTATGGTATGAGCCGATCGATCAAATTTCGATGATGAACTGTATGATTCACACCTGGCGAGCCTGACCAACATCTACGCGCGCTCTTCTCTTCACTCCCACAACAATCCACGTCCTCATCCAGCCCATCTCCATTGTGACTGGAGCAAGCCTATCCCCATCACCTTCACCATCCCCTCTCACAGACAAGAACCTTTCCGGTTAGCGATGCACAAACCCCGAGCTCCGGCCCCCGAAGCCGCATCTCCGAAGCCGCATTCCCGGGCGGACATTACCCCGCCCTGAGGAAGTCAATTACCCCTTCTGGCCATCCTCCCCGCATCCTCACACCCACATCGCGCTCTTTCATCCGGGGTGGGAGCATCGGGGTCCCTATGGCGTATGTACGTGTGATGTGCTCGTGACCTCCTCTTTATGCGCTTATTGGGTAACTATTAGCGAGAAGAAGAGAAGAGAAAGGGCTCGGCATGGAGGATGGACAGCGAACGACTCGCTCGTGGCTAATAAAAGGCTCGCCTCGCTGCCCAAGCAACGTTGGTCGTTCTCATTGTTACTCGCTGAACTGTGACCTCCGTCGTGCACTGTGAAGACTGAGAGATGGGCAAAGTATTCCCCCTCACCAAAGAGCTCGAGAGCTTCGTCCACCACCTCGGAGAAGTCCTGGAGAGTAAAGACGTCCAGCGTTTTAGTGAGCTGTTCGTCCCCGAGGAAGGGTGGTACAGAGAGTACGTCCCCCCTCCCTCCCTCCCTTCCTCCTCCTCCTCCTACAAGCAACGAACTATCGCTAACTTCACTTTCTGTCCTTGCGGATAGCCTGCTAGTGACGACATGGCAGTTCCACTCTGTACGCGCTGCCGACCTGCAGAAGTTCTTTGCGAACCGGACGTTCCCGACCATTCGCAATCTCAAAGCGGAGGAGGGACATGAAGTGAGGCAGATGACGTCCCGCATTGGAGGAGGAGAGGAGTTTGATGTCGTCTTTCTCACTTTCGAACTCCCCGGGATCGGTACCGGCCGGGGCGTCATGCGAGTCAAGCGCCTCCCGTCGGGCGAACAGAAGATCTACACCCTCCTCCTAGCCCTCCATGAGCTGGAGAAGCACCCTCCTCCCACCGGTCCCCGCCGCCCGCTCGGAACACAACATCACTCCACCACCCACCGCCCAAACTGGCTCTCCCAGCGGCTCAAGACCATCTCATTCGAAGGCACCGAGCCCACCGTCCTGGTCGTCGGTGCTGGCCAGGGCGGGCTCATGGTTGCTGCTAGATTGGGGATGGGAGGGGTGAGCTGTCTGGTTGTTGAGCGCCATCCGAGGGTGGGCGATAGTTGGAGGAAGAGGTATAGGAGTTTGGTGTTGCATGACCCGATTTGGGCGGATCATTTTCCGTACTTGGTACGTCCTTCTATCTGCCATCTGTCATCCAGTGTCCTCTCGCTCCCCATCCCTGGTCGAGCATGGGATGACGGGACCCGGGACCTGGGGATGCCGAGAATGACAGGATGACGGGATACTGAACTAGTGGGATAATGTGCTGACGAGTTGTTGCAGCCCTATCCAGACAACTGGCCAATCTTCATCCCCAAAGACAAACTCGCAAACTGGTTCGAGATCTTCGTCGAAGCGATGGAGCTGAACGTCTGGACATCCAGCACAATCCTCCCCGGCACGTCCTACTCCCCCGAAACCGGGGTGTGGTCCGTCCCAGTCCAGCGCTCCGACGGCACCGTCCGAGTCCTTCATCCAAAACATATCGTCCAGGCTACCGGAGCGTCGGGCGAGCCTAATATCCCTCGGTTTCCCGGCATGGACCAGTTCGCGGGCACGCTCGTGCATAGCTCGCAGCACGAAGGTGGCGAAGCCTGGAAAGGGAAGCAAGCCATCATAGTCGGGTGCTGCAACTCCGCCCATGACATCGCCCAAGACCTCTACGAGCACGGCGCGTCCGTCACGCTCATCCAGCGCTCCCGCACCCTCGTCCTGTCCTCCTCCCCGGGGCTCCGTACGATGCTAGAAGGGATGTATGAGGAGGGAGGGCCGGAGTGTGAGGATGCGGATCTGATACATATCTCTACGCCTGTTCTGTTGCTTGAGAGGATGCATGTGGCGCTGGCGCCGGTGCTGTGGGAGGGGGATAGGGAGGTGTTGGAGGGGCTGGAGAGGGCGGGGTTTGGGGTGGATAGGAGTGAGGGGGGGTTGTTTATTAAGTATTATCGGAGGGGAGGGGTGCGTCCTTCCGTTCTTCTCCTTCTCGCTTCTCCTGTGCTCTTGGGCACGCAGCGGGAAAACCAGGAAGCAGGGGCTGATCATCGTCCCGCACAGGGCTACTACATCGACGTCGGCTGCTCCTCCCTCATCGCCTCAGGCAAGATCAAAATCAAACAAGGCGTCCCCGTCTCCCACTTCACCTCCTCGGGCATAGCATTCACAGACGGCACCCACCTCCCCGCAGACCTCGTCGTCCTGGCCACGGGGTACGACACGATGAACACGACGTGTGCGAAGATCTTTGGGGATGAGATTGCCGGGCGGACGGGGGAGGTGTGGGGGGTCGATGGGGAGGGGGAGATTAAGGGGATTTGGAGGAGTTCGGGCGTGGGGGGGTTTTGGTATATGGGTGGGGTGCGTCATTTTCCCTCCTGCTCATACTCACTACGCCTCCTCTTCTTGTTGTTCTCCTCCCTCTCCTCCTCTCCTCCTCTCCTCCTCCCCTCCCTCCTCTTCCCCCCTCCTCTTCCCCCCTCCTCTTCCCTGCGTTCTTCGGTTCCTCGGTTCCTCGGTTCTCCTCTTCCTGGCTAGTCTGTGTGATGCCGACAGTGCTAACTCGTGTTCAGAACTTCCAGCTCGCTCGCTCCTACTCCCGGTTCTTAGCACTGCAGATAATGGCAACAGAAGACGGGCTAATGCCGCGAGAAGGCTGCTTCGACTAATCTCGACTAGTTCAAGTAGACTGTCTAGAATCTAGAACCACACCCGCCATGTAGCCTTCATTAACGGATACACAATCAATCCAGCTACATACATGTAGCCTCTTCCCCAGCCGTTCATGGGGTGGGTATCTCAATACAGCTCTAAGGATCATGACAGGAATGAGAAGCGCCCGCCACAGTTGCGGCTTATCGATTGGCCGACCTCCGCCCTCGTAGACCCTTTCGGTCGGCCAATCGGTCGGTCGGTTATCGTCCCTCCCCCCACCTCCGGTCGGCCGTCCCCTAACTACCTCCTCCTTCGTATCCCGAAATATGCCGTGCCGTCTAATGAGCACGCGCTCTGTCTCATGCAATATCCGGGCGGATGGGGGGACTGTTATGGCGAAGATATGACTATCTTTGGGGAGAGATAGCTGCTTGCTGCTCTGCGCTCGACTCTCTCTTCTCTTACTCCTCGAGCTCGACCACGACCACATCAACGCTGAATATCGAGAAGGAGGAGCAGGATGCCAAGCATAGCAGTCCTCGGCGCTGGTTCGTCCCCCTTCCATGCCCCCTCCCTAACCTCCCTGCTCCTCGTCCCCTCCTTCCTCACGACAGGTCTAACCAAACATGTAGGCGTAGTAGGCCTCACCACAGCCCTCAAGCTCCTTGACGCGGGTTACGACGTCACGCTTATCGCCCAGCTCTTCCCGGGGGATGCGAGGGACGTGAGGTATACGAGTAATTTTGCGGGGGCGAATCATTCTAGTATGGCTGGGGATGACCCGAAGCAATTTAGTGCGTTGATTTTCTCCTCTTTTTCATGCCTGCTCTGCTTCTCTGCTCCTGTGCTCCTGTGCTGCTCTGCTCCTGCGATCCCCCAAGCACTGGGGGGAGGGAGGAGCTGAGGGAAAGGAGACAGATTGGAGTATTAGAGTGCTAATGCTGATGCATGGGGAGCAGAACTGGACATGGACACATTCAAGGTCGTGTGGGCGATGAGCGAGCCCGGAAGCCCGACGGCGCACCTCTTCATGCGCACTCCGATAATCCACTACTACCACGAGCCGCAGGACAAGCCCGATCCATTGGAAGGTGTCATGCCCGAGGTAAGTACGCCCCCTTCCCTTCCCTTCCCTTCCCTTCCCTTCCCTTGTGGACACCGTGCTGACGCACAAGGGGCAGTACCGCAAGCTCCGCCCCGACGAGCTCCGCGTAGGCGCCACATCGGGGACATACTTCATGTCCGTGACATTCGACGTCTGGCGCTACCTCCCCTGGCTATACGCCCAGATCCTCGCTCGTGGCGGTCGGTCAGTCCGCGCCCAGGTACAGCACATCAACCAAGTTCTCGAAGGCGCGTTTTGTCCCGTTCCTGATGCGTTGGTCGTTTGCGCGGGGATAGGGGCGAGGACACTGGGAGGGGTGGAGGATGGGGATGTTTTTCCTATTAGGGGACAGACGGGGTTGGTGAGGGCGCCGTGGGTCAAGATGTGTTTGGGATCGAAGCATTTGCCGGGGGTGTCGAGTTATGTGATTCCGAGGCCGTGTGGGGATGTGCGTCTCTCCCTCTTCCTCTTCGCTCCTTCTCCTCCTGTGGCACCTGCCTGGCAGTCAACTGATTGCTTGTTGGGCGTGTGCAGGTCATCCTGGGCGGAACATGGCTCTACGACGACTGGTACCCCAAGCCCCGGCCAGAAACACACGAACAGATCCTTCAAGGCGCACTCGCCCTCTGTCCCGAGCTCGTCCCGCCCGAAGTGCGCGCCTCCGGCCGTACTCCCACCGTGGAGGACCTGAAGCCGCTGATTATCGAGGCTGGATGTGGCTTTCGGCCGGGGAGGAAAGGGGGTGTGAGGCTTGAGAGGGGGGAGGTGGAGGTGCCTAATGGAGGGGGGAAGAAGGTGCCTATCGTGTATAATTATGGGTGAGTGCATCTTTGCTCGTTAGAGTTGGGGAAGAAGTGTTGATTGGAATGCGGGTAGACATGGTGGGCAGGGGTATCAGAGCTCGTTTGGGAGCGCTATGGAGGCCGTGAGGTTGGTGAAGGAGGGGTTTGAGGCGGCTGTTACTGAGGGTGTGAGCGGGATTAAGGTATCAGAGTAAACAACGATGTTAGAGAATCTTTATAGACGTGCATAATGTAGGAGAGGATGTACAACTAACAATGGTGAACTGGATGAATAACAACAACCAACACCTTGGTGAAGAACGCGACGCGCTCCGACGCTCGCAATGTCCGACCAACAACACAGCCACTAACGGAAGCACCGAAGACTCCCCGGAAGCAATCCCCGTCGAGCGACCGGCAATTTTGGGTGAGGAGGCCGTCCTCGTCGTCCGCACCGTCGTCAGAGCCGTCCTCAACACCCCTTTCCCGGTCAGTGTCCTTCATTCTTTGGGCGGTTGGGCAAGGTGGGAGACGGTAGTCGAGGTCGTTGGGCGTGCTGGGGCTGGAGGATGGGAGGATGGGATGGATGGATGGAGTGCGAGGTGGATGGATGCACCCTGCGGTCCTGTCGACGAGACCCTCACCTCATCTCTCACCTTGCCCGACTTTCGGCGGACTGTATGAGTGAGGAGGACACTGTGCTGACGTGCTGTGCAGGCCAACATGTCAAAATTACCAGCTGTGCTCAATGCGACGGACGATGATATCCAGATGATGCTGGCTGCCCAGGCGCACATCGGGTCCAAGAACTGCGACAAGCAGATGGAGCCATATGTGTGGAAGAGGCGTGTGGACGGTGCGTTGCCTGCTCTCCAATAAGCCTCGTAGCAGCTGGACTGATTGAGCTGGTGCAGGTGTTCACATCATCAACATCGGGAAGACGTGGGAGAAGCTCGTCCTTGCCGCTCGTGTCCTCGCGACCATCGAGAACCCGAACGATATCTGCGTTATCTCCTCCCGGCCGTACGGCCAGCGCGCCGTCTTGAAGTTCGCTGCGAACACGGGTGCGCAGGCCATCGCCGGTCGGTTCACGCCCGGGAACTTCACAAACTACATCACCCGCTCGTTCAAGGAGCCCCGGATCATCGTCGTGACCGACCCGCGGACGGACCACCAGGCGATCCGCGAGGCGTCCTACGTCAACATCCCCGTCATCGCTTTCTGCGACACGGACGCGCCGCTCAAGTTTGTCGACATTGCCATCCCGACGAACAACAAGTCGCGCCACGCCGTCGGCCTGCTCTGGTGGATGCTCTGCCGCGAGGTCCTCCGTCTCCGCGGCACCGTCCCGCGCACGCAAGACGGCTGGAACGTCATGGTCGACATGTTCTTCTACCGCGATCCCGAGGAGGTCGAGAAGCAGCAGGCGGACGAGGCGGCCGCCAAGGCCAGCGCACTCGCCGCGGCGGGCGCATCGGAGGAAGTTGCCGCGAACCCCCTGGCAGACTGGGACGTGCAGGGCGCCGCCGCAGCAGGCGGGATCAACCCCGCTCTTGCGGCGGGCATCGCACAGGAGCCCGGGCTGGACTGGTCTGCTGAGCCGGGCCAGGCAGCCACGGACTGGGCGGCCGAGCCCGCGACGTACGACCAGCAGGGCGCGAACTGGTGAGCGAGCGTTTCGTGTGCCGGTGAGGGGCTGGCTGGGATGTTGTCGCGTTGTTCGTCGTTACATACTTTTCGCTTCTGCCTGAGTCTGGCGAGTGCAGGCGGGGCAATAGCACCAAAACTGTGTAAAGTCTAGGGTTAATGCTACGGGCCGCTATGACTCTATGACCACAATCTCGTGTGACAGCAGGTCGACTGTACTGTGGACCAGTACCAGAACGCTTTTGATGAGTTCGAACATCGGAACTGTGTTGAGGCACAGTCAAGACGCTGGGAAACTGAACGCGCTGAAATCGAAAGGGTATTGCATTGGTATCATAGCAAGTGGTGGTTATGAACGACAGGGGAATCATACAGAGGTATATAGTAGGGGTCATAAAGGTCGTCAAGATCTGTCCAAGCGCGATATCCCAATAGAGCCGAACAAGAGCTCTCCCTGCGCAGCCGCTATACCGCTAATCCAATGTGGATCTCCTTGTCACCCGAATAATACGTCATCGGCGTCTCCGACGTTGTCGATCCAGGCGTCAGCGGCGAAGCGCTCGAGGCGAGGGACAGAGACCTGTCCCGACCGGCAGTTGCGATTGCCGTGGGTGCTGTGGGCATGTCCAGCCGGAATGGGTTGGCTGCGCCTTGGCTTGAGTTACTACCGCCTGACACGACGGACGCTTGCATGCTCTGGATGCTTCGCACCTCTGTGACGACCTGCACTTCTCTCCGCCAGTCGTCAGCACGTCGCAGAGGTGAGGGAAGGGTTGGAGAGATTGGAGATAGCTGGGTGAAGTCGGCCGAGCGATGCCGTCGTCGTAAGCTGTCGAGCTCGATGGTCTCTCCCTCTAGGGCAAAGCCGAATGTTGTCTCGGATGGTGCTGGCGACGGCATATAATGCGCGACGTGCCGGACGTTGAGCAACATGCGGGAGCAGGTTACGCATAGGGTCGCCGTCATGATCCTGTGGATCATTAGCTTGTAGATCTGATGGGAGAACGATGCTGGGCTTACGGTAGACCAAGCGACTTGAGATGCGGCGGCGCTAAAGCAAAGACGACCATGTTACCGATTCCGAGGCCCAAGCTGAGTGCGAAGTAGACCAGCCCGTCGCGATGCAGGATGTCGACGAGTGGTCCATGGATGACTTCCCGATGGTGCTGGATCACCTTCACCAATGTGAGGATAAAGAGGACAAGGTCAAACCCGATTATAGGTAGCCAGAAGGTCCAAAAGTAGGGATCTGGATCCTGGATAACGACGCAGCCGATATTCAAATCAGGATCGACGAGGACTGTTGAAGGTCAGCTACTAGCGTTGGACGTCTTGGCTGAAGAACTCACAGTCCTGGCCATTACTGATGAAGCGTAGTAGGATACCGGTGGCGTAAAGGCATCCAAGGAGATAGATGATGAGGATTGCCAGTAGGATCTTGTTCGCGCCCCATAATATCCATGTTCGTGTTAGGAGAACAACTGCAATATTATGAGCTGGCCGTATCCGCCCATAGCTGTGGGAGACAGACCTTGCACGACGGCCAAGCTCGCCAACGATGAGTACTCTTGGAACGCATATAAGCCCTTGCATACCTGCACGAGCCATCGTGAGCGAAAGTTACGGGAGGGTCGTTCTTGAAATACGTACATGTATGCTCGGGGTTGCTAAGAAACCTAGAGAGGGATGAGCGATGAGTTCCAGGAGCTGCGATGAGAAGAATCCGCACCATAGAGCGTCACCGCATACTCCGCGGGAACGAGATAGCGGTTCTACCACCGTGTGTGTCAGCCTGAAGTGGTAAAAGGACAAACACAGCGTACCAGAAAGAACAGTATCTTCCCGATCTCTATTCGGTCGAAGGACCACATATATCGAAACTGGAAGAGGAACAATAAGCCACGCCGAGTCGACTTCGGATTAGGCAAGTCGCCGCACCTCTTCATCAAAGGTCAAGATGTGATCTGCATATGGACTATAAGCGCCCGTCTACCCCGTACTGCTGAATTCGGCTCACCATATAGGAGGAATGCCAATGAGCCAACTATGAGATCGGGGTCAGTGCGAGCCGTCATCAGGCACGGAAGCTGCTTCACTATATGCTTGCTAGACGGAACATGAGGCACTGCTTCTCAACCGCTTCCGAGTCACTCACGTTCAGGATCAGTGCGGATCGCACAATGTCTTCGATATCCAACGAGCTTGTCTCGGAGGCCATCCTGCTACGGCGGCGACGATCGTGTATGCGGTATCTTGAGTGCCAGGATTGTCAACTTGAAGATAATGTACAGGGGGATCCATCGTATATAGGACTTGTCAACACCAGTATATAGCGGCTAGCGCGGCTCGGAGGTCGGGGAATGCGGGAGCACGGGAAGGTCGGCTAGCCCCTGAGGCGATACCCATTTGGGTGCGCAGCCTTCTGGGACCCGTGATAATGGCACGGTCAAATATTATTGTATCCAAGGGTAGGCGGCGATTGAGGCGGCTTCAAGGTCGTCGTTGTCATATTGACAGGTCTTCAAGACCGAATTGCGTGTTCCAGCGGAGGGGTAGTTGATCATGAGATGCCCCTTGGTCCGCATGGACAAAGGCAAGAAGGCGCGTGGCGCACCCCATTCGCACGCCGTGGCGGACCTCCAATGATAGAACAACACATAGCGCAGAATTGTAAGGGATCGTTGACAATGCCGGCTAAGCGAGCGGTTTTGTTGGGGGAATGCTGGGGTCGTATGGCCGCTCTATGAGCGCACGGCTGTGGCTGTACGAACATGAGGCCGGGTGTGGCACGCGATGTCCACAAAACGTAATCCAGCCGGATCTGCTCTGCTGTCGCCGGTGGTCAGCTATCGGAACCGACGTAAGATTTGCCGTGAGCTCCAAGTGACGAGAAAGACGTACATCAAGCATAACCTGCCCTGAGCTCATCCATTCGCGCAGTTCTCGCCGTCAATCCTGAAGTCTCCCCGTCCCATGGACCATCTGAAGGCCGTGCGATGTCCAGTCATGACGAGAGCACGGCGGCGAGACCGATAAGCGAGAGCTAGAATCCGTAGGGTTGCAAGTCAGAAGCAAGAAACAGCCTTGAGTGCTAGAAGTCAAGAGCCTGAGCTAGCAGTCAGAGCAGAAGCTGATGCGCGCTGATGAGAACGTCGCGTCCAGATTAGGGGCATCGCTTCTGCACGTGACTTCTTACGGAGGCGCTGTAGCTTGTGAGACCTATGACGAGCTTCAGCAGCAAGAGCAAGTATGTTGAAGTGACTCAGATATGACTGAGGTCTGAGGCGATTGACTTTATAGACTTCTGTTTGACTCCTGACTCCTAATCCGAGAAGCGATGGGAGCGCATGGTTTTAGCGCCGTTGCTTTCCGAATCGGGATGTCGCACTGTTGCTTCCTGGAACTGTCTCGATCAGGACAGGTTCACTCGCGATATTGGGACGATTCTGGCCCCTTCATCTCCCAAACTTCCCGATAAGAGACTGCCCGATCATGGGTATCAAAGTATGAGATAACTCAAAAGACAACATTATTGGTACATCTACTAAGACAATACATTCCCGATCGTGAAAAGTCGTTCTCACGCAATGCTTATGGGATAAGACACGTTGCTGAGCTGGAAATCGATCCGATCGTCCTCGACCGACATATTCTCGACGGGAGGCGAAAGGTTCGATAAGGTTGGCGCTCTTGTGCCCGCCAAAGCACGGACGTTGAGCAGCATTCGCGAGCAGGCGACGCAGAGTACCGAGGATAGGATGCTGTTGATTGGGTTAGTGAGGGTAATAAGCAGTGGAATGGGGTAGCTTACGGGACTCCAAGCGCTTTGAGATGTAGCTGCGAAGAATTAGAACAACGATTGCGTCAGTGACCTGTTTCACTTACCGGTGCTAGTGCATACATGCAGGCATTCAAAATGCCCAGAGCTGAGATTTCGATCAGTGTCTCGTCAGTTGTACACATTCGATCGCATACTTAAGCTCAAAGCAAAATACGCAAGTCCATCCCGATGCAGCAGATCCACCAACGGACTATGAACATCGTCTCGTCCTACAGTGCCGGTCAGACTTCGACATGAAGCAATGAAACCGGAATGACGCACGATGCTCGAGCACCTTGATGATCGATAGAACGCAAAGCACAAAATCAAAAAGGATGATAGGTATCCATACAGTATAGAACCGGTTGTCCAGTGGCTTGATGTTATCACAGCCTATCATAGGCAGTGTCGAGTCGATGATGACTGTTTCGTGCGTTCAACCGCAGAGCAGCAGAGGTGTGAGGGAAGACTTACATTCAGTACCGCCGCCTGTTAGAGCAATAATAACGGCGCTTGCGAATGCACAAGCCTACGACCCTGTTAGTCAGGTGCCTGAGGAAGGTGCGCGGGTCGACGCACAATCATGAATACCGACAAGGAGATGAGCATGTTGCGTTTAGCGCCGTATAATGCCCATGTCCGTAGCATCAAACACACTGCTCGAAGGCTCAGCCATCGCGTCTCATCAGGAGCGTTGGCAACCCACATTGTACGACAGCAAGACTGGCCAGGTTTGCGAATTGTTGGAAAGAATACCAGCCGTGGCAACTGCAGAAGGTTGTTTCAGCTGGCGAGTCCTCCTAAGGGGGATTACGACGCACAACTGCCGGAATTCGCACATGAGCTTTATTTCCCTATATTAACAGGCGTGATACTTACATCTTCAGTTGGATTGGGTATCGTATTGCCTACAGTTCTGTATTAGCTCACTTTGATAAGGACTGCGACAGAGCCCATACCAATAATAATGGGTATAAACTCCAAAGGTACACCATAACGATTCTTCCGCCCATTAGCCCCAATTCTCACCTGTACCCATCGTGCTCACAAGAAAGAACAATATCCTCCCGATCTCTATCCGCTTAGACCAATACCACATATGGATGATCTCCTTGTCCAGAGTAAGCAGATGCTCTGCATGCGGGTCAGCGAGTCCGTTCGAAGCCGAAGGCAGGGAGCTTCTGCGCACCATAGACCATCCATGCTAGGGCAGCAACTGTCGATGCAGAGATGAGGAACATATTCAAGACATTCTGCGACAGGTGTTACCATAGAGCCGCTGTGCAGGGATACGTTAGCGAGCGAGCCCCGCACTTGGCACACGAGGTGCTTACGTTTATTGTCAGACCCCGAGTCACAAGGTCTTGGAGTTCGTCTGGGGTAAAGTCGGATGCGGTCTTGGAGGACATGCGACATATGCAGAGCGCTGGGCGCAGTCAAGCAAGAGGCCGATAGGCAGAAGTAAGGCACCAGCAGCAGAATACAGCAGCCAGGGGAGGCCGTTAGGCAAGGGCAAAAGGGGTCACGCTCCTGCCCATGACAGACAGCTCATATAGCTCGCATTCCATGGCACTGGTTGAAGAAGCCTGGCGGGCGTGGACGGAGTCCCGAAACAGTTGCAGCGAACCCGTGGACCGGGCGATATTATTCGCCGCCCTGGCCAGCCAGGAGTGATCAGAGCGGTGATGTGTACCTTTCGAGGCTTAATGACATTGTCGCCCTAGGCCTGTGCTGCCGATCTGGCGTGCTATTGGATCGCGCTGATCTGGGGTTACCGAAGTAAGAAAGGCGCCTTTTGATACATAGAGTAAGCCCGGTCGAACGTGACCGTAGAACGCCCGGACGGACGGCGCAGGGTCTGATGCGTGCGAATTGGTCGAGAGGAGGGCGGTGCGTTGCAGTGCGAGGCTGTGCGGGCGCTTCTTTTCGACAACATTATCGAAATTACGCAGAAGGCGCCCGAATATATGAGACGGATGTTATTGACATTTCTTTGTTGCTGAGGTGTTTTGGACAGAAGCGTCGGGCTTTGTGGTTCACTCAATGCCGGAACGTGGGAACTCACGGAAGCCAGTAATAATATGACCTCGACTTCTTACTACGTCCGAAGCCGGTTGGTGGCTCGGCGTTGAGTGGTACCACCGTAATCCGTTTCACCTAGTTGGTACTGTCTGACCATTGTCAATGCTCATGCCCGATCTCCTCTAGTGCGTTGCACAATCGGAAGATGCGAATATATTGCATTGCTCGTATTCGGTCGTACAAGATCCGGCCGACGACGTTTTTCAAGTCCGCAGCCTCAGCCCGTTCCGTACGCCGATCCATCTCATCCCGCCGCCGTAGTAAAGTCCCTCCCGATCACTCGCAGCTGCTATGACTTCCCGGCTCCGCCAACATTAAACACGGTCAGGAGGGCGAAACATCCGTAGAGCAGAGCAACGGGATATGCGACGAGTAATCGTTGGTCGTGCATCTGCAGTACTGCGCAGAAGATCGCGCTCGCCGAGTGCGTGCACCATGTAATGCTGAGGACTGAGAGGATGTAGCCGATCATGCCACTGAAACCGCGTTAGCGCGCACTTCAGGTGCAAAGTGATTTGGAACGTACTCAAGCTTCACCCCTACGCTCAGGGCGCCCACACCGACCATTGGTAATAGACAATATCCCAGCACTGATGCTGTCCGATACGCATCGATGCCCGTCTCGCTCATCAGATTTAACAGCGCATATATGCTTGTGCTGCCAAGTAGGGCAACACCATATATATACCCAAATTGGGGTTTTCCGCTCTGCGCAAGGACAATCAGCCAATGGTATCAGGGCAAAACAGAGCTTACGATAAGGAGAACCATGGCGAAGCAGAAGCAGAAAAGTAACGGGCCCGCGAGGTCCGCATCGTCCATTATCCGAGCATCAACTCGTTGAAGCGGGTTGAGCACGGTTAATGATTTTGCGAGGATATGAGAGAAGTTGATTCCGAGTTCTACTCATTTCGTGAGATGGCCAGGTAGGAGTATATGGCGTATATGCACACCTTCAAGCAATGGCGGCTCGCCCTCCAGTCCTCCTGTCCCGAAGGCGTACCACCACGGCCCTTCGATTCGTCCGTATGGTGCCCCGCCTACACCGCTGACACCTCCGCCTGTTCCTACGTTTCCTTCGAGGCTTGGCCGGTGGTTGTACGCGTTGTATCCCGATGCGTCCGATTGGTAAAATTGAAGGTTGGGCGCGTTTGACGGGGACGCGCCATAGTATTGTGATTGAGGAGGGCCGTACGGGTTCTGTTGGTCGAAAAGGACGTTGGACATACTTGAACGCTGTCCACCTCCTTGATCAAATGAGGAAGAAAGCCAGGCCGGGGAAAATGAATGATAAGGTATAAAGCTCGATGTCGTGGTCTATATGGGTGGGTACTGCCAGTCTTGCGCTCTTCACTGCGCGTTGCCTGGGATAACGTGGAGAGACCCCTGGCTCTGACGCGCAATGACCGCGGGTGCAATCAGCAAAGCGCTCCTTCCTAATTTGGCCGTTTGTTGCTAATCTGCTTCCGCTCGCGTGCGCCAAAGTTGGTTTTGGAGCGCTTGCTCAGTTTTGCGTCCCTGACTGCCACCCCGCTCTCATCCTTCCTCTGTGCTCTTCCAATCGTTCTGCTAGTAGAGCAACATGGTATGCATATTATAACTACTTTGGCAGAGTCGTGGACTGACTGCCATTGTTCTATAGCCTCAGAACGAGTATATCGAAGAGCACATCAAGCGGCATGGGCGGCGGTTAGACTTCGAGGAGCGAAAGTGCGTTCGTATAGCAAAATGTAAAAGTGCAGATACTGACAGGACTCTAGGCGGAAGCGGGAAGCGCGTGAGGCGCATCGAATGTCTGCTAAGACGCAGACCCTGCACGGTTTCAAGGCGAAGCTGCACCATCAAGCACAGCATGCTAAGAAAGTGCAGCTCAAGAAGACGCTTAAGCAGCACGACGAGCGGAATATCAAGACTCCTTCTGCTCCGGAGGAGTCTGGCACTGCGCTGCCTACCTACCTGCTCGACCGCGAGCAACAAAACAACGCCAAGGTACTTTCGTCCGCCGTCAAGCAGAGGAGAAAGGACAAGGCTGCGAAGTACTCGGTGCCTCTGCCGAAAGTACGGGGTGTTGCGGAGGAGGAGGTGTTCAAGGTGTTGCGGACAGGAAAGGGGAAGAAGAAGGCATGGAAGCGGATGGTTACGAAGGCGACGTTCGTTGGCGAAGGCTTCACACGAAAGCCAGTCAAGCTCGAGCGATTCGTCCGGCCCATGGCGCTCCGTGTCAAAAAGGCAAACGTCACACATCCCGACTTGCAAGCTACGTTCCAGCTTCCGATTATCGGCGTCAAGAAGAACCCACAATCTCCGATGTACACATCGCTTGGCGTGCTCACCAAGGGAACGGTCATCGAAGTCAATGTTTCCGAGCTGGGTATCGTCACAACAGGCGGGAAGGCCGTTTGGGGCAAGTATGCCCAAGTAACGAACAACCCGGAGAATGATGGCTGTGTGAACGCTGTATTATGTGAGTACTGGGTGGTTTCTGTTGGTCTGTGCTTGCTGACCGGTAACGACAGTGGTTTGATTGTGGGTCTTTGCTGCATCCTGTCGGTCTATCTTTGTACATTTCTGCTTGCATCCTGTTCTCGCGCTTTCCATCCGCAATTCATTACTCTTCGCATGTCACTTGCCTTCTGGATGCTCTCCTCGGCGACATCCATCTTGGCAACTCGAGGACCCGTGTCGAACACAAGTCTGGTTGCATCTTGCCATACTCCTCTACTTTGAAGAAGTCCCGGCTTAATGGGTTTGGCGGGTACGTTTCCTCCTTGGATCTTGCTGGCGCTCCTCTGGGCGGTCGAAGAAACAGAAGCTTACCAGAACGGTATTCGGGAACGGCCGTAACACTAATCTGGTATCAGTCCTCGGAGATGGCCCTAATCAGATGCCGATGGGTGATCCTTGTTCTGGAACAACCGATGCTGGACAACAAACTGACCAGCCTCGTGCTGCCACATGTCTGATGAAGGCCGCGAATAAGCCGGAATGCACGGGTGCACGTTCGTCCCAAATGCTTAGTCGCGGCTAATCTGCTAATTCATTAGTCTTCCTCGATTTGGGAGGTTGCCGGCCTGTCGACGTATGTAGACCTCTCGCTCTAGGCCATTTTGGTGGGCTCGTACGAGTGCGATGGTGGCTCGCTCGGAGCTGGATTCTACCAACTTACTGCCGGGCGCAGATTGTTACGTCAAATGCTGGAGCAGAAAGAGGCTAAACGCTACATGCGACTTTTTCGACAATGCGAGGAGATGCGTCATGGGTTCCAAAGAGACGAAGCACGCTTGGACAATCAACAGCCTCGGAGCACAGATACACACGTCCGAGACCGCCCGATCGGTGACGGAACTTGGCGGCATTCGGCGTGTGATGAGGTCAATTGAGGTAACCGCCGGACATGCCGATTCACGCCGACCACCGATATGCCGATTCTACTTTCGGCGATCTGTGGATACGTGAGTTCTCGATAACACTCCGGCCGGAACTGTCTGGTTGATGATGACAAGATGTTAGGTTTACGCTTCGCGAAGCCGTGAAGGAAGCGTGAAAGAGGGAAAGAGCGCGGGAAGACGCGCGAAAAGAAGCATGGACGGCAGAAGAGATGACGCCACGAGCGCCACATTGCCGCGGCGAATCCGGCGCGTCGCCTCCTTCCCCGCATTCTTGCACGCCTTGCTGCTCGCTTTCTCGAAATACGCTCCTGCCGCTCTTCACGATCTCTCTCCTCGTCTTCTTGATTGCTTATGGAAAACATTGCCTCATGTCTGGCTGACAAACGATAATCCTGGCTAGGATCTCCCATCATTCCGCGTCATGGGTTCCGTCTCCCTTCAATGATCTTTCTGGAACAAAATGCTGTTGCTTCTGGTGACAAGCACCCAAAATTAACCCGGATCTGCAGTGCTCTTGCCGTGGACTTTCCGACCGCTCTGGTTGTTGTTCGGATTGCATATAATCCTGCCTCGAGCTGCCCACGCCTCACCTCAGCTCAATCTCCCATTGCCTCTCCTCCTCTTCCCATCGCTCGCCGCCTTTTACCACTAATCAAATAATCAACAATGGCAGCCGGCAACTACGCGCTCGACGCGAACCCCAGCAACAGCCAGATCGACATCAACACCAACGGCTCCGACTGGCTCTGGGCAGTCTTCGCCACTTTCCTGTTCACCGACCTCCTCTTCGTCGCATGGTCCTTCACCCGTCCTCGTGGTACCCGTGGCTTCCATATCCTCGCTATTGCGATCCTCTCCGTCGGCGTCGTTGCGTACTACTCCATGGCCTCTGACCTCGGTGCGACACCCGTCATTGCCGAGTTCTACGGCGACAGGCATCAGAACTATGCCGGCATGCCCGCGACTCGTGCTATCTGGGTAAGTCGAGGCCCCCCGGTGTACTCTGCTACAGAAAGCTGACCAGGCCTTCAGTATGTCCGCTACATCCTGTGGTTCTTGACGGGTCCGATGCTCGTCCTCGAGGTCGCCCTCGCCTCTGCTCTCCCCGTGTCCGACATCTTCGGCGCGATGTTCATGATCGACGTGACCGTCATCTGCGGCTTGGTCGGCGCCCTCACGCCCAGCACCTACAAGTGGGGCTACTACGGCTTCGGCTGCGCTGCTCTCATCTACGTCGTCTCTGTCCTCCTTGGTCCCGGCCGCATCTCTGCTGGCTACGTCGGCGCTGATGTTGCCCGTATCCACACCGTTGGTGGTATGTCTCCCCCTTCGTCCATCCTGCCGCCCGATGGCTAACACAGCGCGTAGCCGCTTATCTCGCCTTCATCTGGCTCATCTACCCCATCTCTTGGGGTCTCTCCGAGGGCGGCAACGTCATCACCTCTGACGGCGAAATGATCTTCTACGGCATCCTCGACCTCTTCACCATGCCCTTCTTCCTCCTCCTGCACTGCTTCCAGCTGCGCACGATCGACCATGCCAGGTTCGGGATGACCGGCCGCGGTGTTGGCGGCGTGGACAGGCAGTACGTCCGGGGCGAGAAGAGCGTCCCTCTCGCTGGGACCGAGCCGGGCGTCCCGGCCGCTGGCGCTCCTGCTGTCTAAGCGACTTGCGGCCACGAATGACGACGGGGGCAATTATCGCCCTCATGAAACAAATGAATGTTCGGATTGGAATTTCTTTTGATGACTCCATGACTCCTCTTCACGTCTCTGTACAGTCCTGTAATAGTGTTGTCCTCTGTTCAACAGCAGTAGGACCGCATGTACCCCTAGCGTGACGATCAACGTGAATGACTATGGTTTACCCCTTAACGAAGAGTATCTAAAGAGGACGACAGGCTAGGCTACTCAAACCGTTGTTACGGAGAGCTGGTTAAGAGATATGCAAACTCAGCATGACTAGAGATTCTGTTCCTACGCTATCTTACGCGGTGGAAATCCTAGTCTCAGCGCAACTTCTTACCACCGAAATGCTTGCCGGCCAACTGCTCTCCTCTGTACAAGGCGCAGGGAATGAATACCATCAAGACGTTCAAGACATGCTATCTCCGACCCCGCACACTGATATTGCCGACCGGCCCGGCAATTGACGGCCGATGATATGCACCAATACGATCGTGCCACCGTACCGTACGGGTTCGACCTCCATCGCGTCCCTATCCACCTGCATTGGTGCAATGGGCTGAGCCTATTTTAGTCCACGTCGGCGGAGGTGTGCTGGCTATCAAGTGGAGACGATCGCCCTCTCCCCTTCACCTCCTTTCAACGCTCATCAGCTCCTCTCACCTACATACCTACTCTACGAGCTAGACGTCCAGCATGTCCCTCCCAACGCGCAAGATCGGTAATGACTCCGTGCCCATCCCTGGATTGGGGACGATGGGCATGTCCTTCTCCTACGCGACAGCGCATAACGAGGCGAACAACCTCGCCGTCTTGAAGGCGGCTCATGAGCTGGGTTGCAGGCTGTGGGATACGGTATGCCTACCCGCTCTTTCCGATCCGGCATGGTGTGCTGATGTAGGATGTTCGCATATAGGCGGATATCTATGGAGACCACTTCATGGGCGAGAACGAGCAGCTGCTCGCAAAGGCTTTCAAGGCCGGCGTGCCCAGGAAAGACATCTTCCTTTGTACGTCTCCTCTTCCCCCCCCCCCCTCCCCCCCCCTTTCCACTTTCCCCCCATTCTTTGCTTCGAGTTAGTCAGAGGGACAGCACGGCTGACGGGCCCGCAGGCTCCAAGTTCGGCAACTACCGTGGCCCGAACGACGAGCGCGCCGTGATCGGTACTCCCGAGTACGTCCATTCCGCAATCGAGAAGACACTCAAGAACCTCGAGGTGGACCATCTGGACCTGTACTACCAGCATCGGTGCGTCCTCCTCCTACTCTTTCTGCCGCTGAGGCACAGCACCGAGTACAGAACCTGATAAGAGCATAGGGTGGACAAGAACACGCCGATTGAGGAGACTGTCAAGGCTATGAAAGAGCTCAAGGACGCTGGGAAGATCCGGTACGCCCTCCCGCCTCCCTTTCTCCCTCTGCCGCATATAGCTGACACTCCCTGCTCGCCCGGCTTCGTAGGTACATCGGCCTCTCGGAATGTTCCGCCCAGACCCTCCGCCGAGCCTGCAAAGTCGCCAAGGTCGACGCAGTCCAGATCGAGTACTCTCTCTGGGAGACCTCGATCGAGCGGAATGGGATCCTGGATGCGTGCAAAGAGTTGGGCGTCGCGATTGTCGCTTATTCGCCCCTGGGGAGGGGGCTGCTCAGGTGCGCGGCTTGCTGTCCTGCGCTGATTCGAGTGGGAAGAGGCTGATGTATGCGCGTGTATAGCGGGAAGATCAGGAGCAGGAAGGATCTGGAGGGGGATTCGAGGTTGAATCATCCTAGGTGAGCTGGCGTTAGCTCTTAATGTTTCGAAGCACGCTGACGGAGCGCAGGTTCTCGGAGGAGAACTTCCCGAAGAACTTGCAGGTTCGTCCATCTCGTGCACTTCCTCATTCCCTATACCTCCTGTTCTCCCGCGACTCCTCTCTCCTTCCCTTCGCTTTCTACCCACCCGTCCTGTCCCCTTCTCCGTATCATACTCAACAGGACTGATCACTCTGACCCTCCCGCACAGCTCGTCGACGCCCTCATCGACCTAGCCAAAAAGAAAGGCTGCACGCCCTCCCAACTCGCCCTCGCCTGGGTGCACGCCCAATGGGAAGGGATAATCGCTATCCCCGGCACGACGCGGCTCGAAGGGCTGAAAGAGAACTTGGCAAGTAACGACGTCAAGTTCACTTCTGAGGAACTGGCCGAGGTCCGACTTCCCGCCTTCCGCTCTCTTCGTGGGGAGCAGTACTGATGAGAGTGCAGATAAGGAAGATCCTGGATAGCTTCAAGACGGCTGGAGAACGCTATCCGGCATTCCAGATGGCGGCGCTAGACCAATGAGTGAGCGACCGAGCCAGCGGGTGCCCTCGACGGGCGAAGTCAAGCCCCGTTCCGAGCAGGGGTTTGATAGGGCTCATCGGGCATGACACGTTTGTGAGGCGTGGAGAGAGTGATACGGGATCCCTTCGGGGCATGTGCGCTGTGTAGCGAGTGATCTTTGTAGGGTTATGAGATGAAATGAGAAGCGTGAGATCAAGCAAATCAAGCAGTTAGGAGGAATCATCTCCGCCATACTGTACCTTGTGCAGACCTATCTGTCCGGACGTGTGGGCACTTCCTTCTCACGCGAATCCTTCCGTCCGAGATTTGTGCGAGCTGTGGTCAGTGCCTTTCGGTTCGTTCCCTTCTTTCTCGTTCAGCCCACCACAGCCAGTGCGCGATGGACGACCATGCTACTACGTAGGAGGACAATCTTCCCAATACGCTCTCTGTCAGGTTGAGCAGCGCACCACGGATAGCTGGCAGCTCATACTGTATTATCACATCTCATCATCTCATCACACCTCATCATCTCACGCCAACAACCCATCAACATCCCAACGAAAAATCGCAACTCGGGGAAAAAGAAGTGTTCCAAGATCTTATCAATATTGTCATCATGCCGAACCCCCATCCTCTCCACCCCTTCTATCATCACAATCAGACGAAAATCGATGTCTCATTCATCATGGGCATGGAGAGAACACAGCCCTGACCCCGCCAACACTTCCTACTGTAGGGTTAACGTAGTTGACAGCGTGTGGGTCTGAGCACCAGTTCGGATGCTTGCTCGCCCTCTGAAATCGTAGACCACTGTCTGGAAAGACAGACCAGTGGGGACGAGGAGGGACGGAGATGGAGAGGCGACTGCGAGCGGTGCACCTTTCGTCCTGGGGGTTGCTGCGCGACCGGCGCTCCGTGCCGTAATCCGAAGCTTCTGTTTTCTCAACACTGCAATCAGTGGCTGTACGCTTCGCTTCCGGCTTCCGGTGCTTCCGGTCTATCTGATGGTCAGTACTGAAGTACTTCGCACGGCCTCCGGCAGCGATGTGCCGATAGATCCACGCACCGAAGGGCGAAGGATCGCAGCGCCAAAAAGGGAGTCATCTTGCCCTTTTCCCAGCCTCGACTGATCCGGCCGCCTTTTCCTCCTTCCGACGAGGGGTCTGACCCCTTCTTTCGCGGGGAGATCGGCCCAATTCCCAAGGGTCACCAAGGGTCCCAAGGGGTCTCCTACTGTGTTCGGCAGGTTGCTCGGCTTCTTTCTGATGGTCTGCTATTTGACTCTTCTTGTTGATGGATGGATGGGAAGGCTGTGGGGGATGTGACTGCGCTGCGCTGCCGTGCATTGGGACAAGAATAGAACGGGGATGATGAGGTTGAGAGTCTAATGCTGAGGGGTTTAAATTGCCCACTTTGCACGAACAGTCTCCATCACTATTCCAACTCCTCCTCGCCTGCTTGGTTATCCACCAGCTGCAAGTTCCACTTTCTGCACCCCGTCAAAGATGTCCGCCGCAGGCTCCGGCTCACTCGCCTCCCGCCTCCCAGCGATCAGCGGCGGGATCCCCACCTCGTCCGACTTTGCCCCCTCGATCCTCTTCACCGTCCTCTACGCCCTCCTCATCCCCCTCCTCTTCTACCGCGCAATCCAATACGCCCGCCCCCTCTCGCTCGTCTTCTCCACCGTCCGGCTCTCCCTGTTTACAGGGATAAGAATAGCGACATTCATCATCCGCGCTGTGGAGGCTCACCAAGCCGCGAACGGGTTGGAGAGCCCGGAGATTGGACCTTTTGTGGCGGAACAGGTGTTTTTGGGGATTGGGTTTATAGTGCTTGCGACGACGCTTGTGAGCCTTGTGGTGGCGCATTTGAAGAGGGACGATGTGCCGAGGACGCAGGAACAGATGGGGCTGCCGCAGCAGATGGGGCTGGTCGAACGGGTCATGCAGGTCGGGTTGCTTGTAGCGGTGTACGTCCTCTCCGTCTCTTCGTCCCTTCCCTCTCACTCTCCTCGTCTGCTGTCTCTTCCCTCTCTCTTTCCCCTCTCTTCCCTCTCTCTCCCTCCCTCTCCCGCTTCTCTCCCTCCCTCTCCCGCTCTCTCCCTTCTCCACCCCTCTCTCCCTCTTCTCTGCCTTCCCGTATCCCCTGACTGACAACCCCCCAGCATCCTAGGAATAATAGCCGGAACGCAATACAGCTCCGCCCTCACCTCCCCCCCCACAGCCAGCCAAACAAAGACCGAACGTCTCGCCTCATCCGCCCTAACCCTAGCCGCAATGGCCCTCGCCTCGCTCCTCTCCCTCTACCTATTCATCTCCCACCCTCAGCTCCCTCGTCGTTCTTCCCTCTACCTCGCCTTGACGGCCCTGTTGACGCTGGTTATTCCCGCGTATAGGATCTCGACGCTTACGGGGAGTAATGCGTCCCCGACACTGGCGGACTTGGTTAGTACGAAGACGAAGGTCGAGTTCTGGATCTTGCAGGTAGCGCTGGAGTGGGTGGTGTTGGGGTTGTTGTTGGGGGTGGATATGAGGGTTTGGTTTGGAGCGGGGGGGGAGGAGGCGAGGCGCCATATGGGGGGGAAGGGGCAGGGTGCGGCGTATGGGAATGGGGGAGGGAATATGGGACAGATGGAAATGGCTGGGAGGGGAAGGGAGGGAGAGGGACAGCAGTGGGTGGGACCTGCTCCTGCTCAGGGTGAGCAATGATAGCGCGGAAGGTTGGACGAGGAAAGCCGGTGGGAGAGAAGGCGGATGGAAGGATGAACGGATCGGCGCGCGGGTTGGATCTTGATCGCGTTTTTTGGAGGGATGTGTGTTTATAGACCTTCCGACGCTCCGTCCTGTAGCTATATATAATTTGCTCTTTTCCGCTTGGCCTGATGCGTGCCACCCATCCCTGTCCCTCGAGTTTTGTCCCCGAAAACGACGTTCACACAGAAGTCAAATACAGTACCCCAATCAGCACATGCTCTGCTCGGACTCTCTGCAACCCAGCCCAGGTTCAGGCAGAGACTCAGAGTGTGGACCCCAGCGGTCGTATGAGCCGCCACGGGCTCCTTCGGCTCGTGGCCGGTACGCGTGGGATCGAGCTCGAGCTCTCACAAGGGGTTAGTGCCACATCGTCCGGAGGGGCAGCGATCTTCTGCCAGTGGGCCCAAGTGCTGACTTGTTTGCCGGTCACCGCTTCTGCAGCTCTTTGTGCAGTCCCGGGGCACGTCGACTGCTCTAGAGGTACTGTATGTGATAACGAATCTAGCTGGCGTGCCCCTCAGTTCCGCTGATAGATCTTGGCGAACACCATTTCTCTTCGCTATGAATCTTCAAGTACCTAATGCGACAGATAACGAGGGAATGTGTGCTACTGTATGACGACGCGCCTGCCCGAGTAGAAAGAAGCTGACTTCATTGATGATGCGCCGACTCGCGAGCGGTCACTTGTCAGTCTAGGCCATAACTTCCATAAGTTGTCGCTGCTCCAAGCGATCAGTGGGAGTACGAGCGGCGAGAAGCGTTTGTGTGGCGCCAAGTCCTGTACGCCTAACTTATGCGAGCGGTACCAAATAAAGGCAGGTAAAAAGCAGGTGAGAATCCAGCCAATCTGGAAGGGCCCGATCTGGGCCAGATTCGTGATCAACGACGAGCGGAGGCACCTGAAAGCGGTGCTGTGCTGACGGGGAGCCACCGCTTCGGGAAGCGTCCGATTCTGAGAGAGTGCCGGGTCGAAAATAGGCGCATGAGGAAAAGAAGGAGGGAGGCAGGAGGCAGAAGCGGAAGAAGCCAAAATTATGACGCGCCGTCGACGTCTTGTTTCCAACTCCTCTCCTCGCCATTTCCAGACTCACCAGAGACCGCCTTCTCGCCTCCTCGCCTGCTCACCCACTGCAACATGCCGCAAACCTGTAGCGTCAGACAAAACTTGTCGCTTACCTATTTTCTTCTCTCGCCTCTTTCTATCGGATTCCGCCATCTGGATAAGAGTCGGATGACCAGTCACCAGTCTGGGCCTCCACGCCCCCACAACATCGGAATCTCGTCATCATCCTTTGCGTCATGAACTTCGACCAACGCGTAAGACTGATAGAATGGCTGGGGTAAAGAAGGCAAATCCTGCGTTCAGAGTCGGTTTCGGAAGCCGGCAATGCGTCATCGGCAAGTATGATGTTGGTCGTCTTCCCTCGCTTTGGACATGAGGAATTCCATATAAGCCTCGCCTAGCTCGAGCAAGACGAACTAGCAACGTCTCTCGCCTTGCCCTTCTCGCCTCGCCTCACCTCACCCTCAGCAAATCGCCCTACCAAGAAAGCAGCAATGGTGCGCGGAAACGGCGCTCTCCTGACCAATCCGCCCAACAGCGGGATCGACATCAACACGCACGGCTCCGACTGGCTCTGGGCAGTCTTCGCCGTCTTCCTCCTCACCGACCTTCTCGTGGTCGCATGGACGCTCACGCGCGCGCGCGGGCATCGTGCGTTCCATATTATCGCTATTGCGATTCTTACCGTTGGGACTATTGCCTATTTCTCTATGGCGTCTGATCTTGGCTCTACTCCTGTGATGGCGGAGTTCTATGGCCGCCATCATCAGAACTATGCTGGTGTTCCTGCAACCCGTGCCATCTGGGTGAGCTACAACTCCGTTCACAAGTGATTGTCAGAAACTGACTCGCAAACAAGTGGGTGCGCTACATAATGTGGACGATCTGTGCCCCGCTCCTGGTGCTCGACGTCCTGCTCGCCTCCGCCCTCCCAGTGTCCGACATCTTCGGCGCGATGTTCATGATCGTCGTTGCTGTCGTCTGCGGCCTAGTGGGCGCACTTACCGCCACCTCCTACAAATGGGGCTTCTACGCATTCGGAATCGCCGCTATCGTCTATGTCGTCTATGTCCTGCTTGGGCCTGGACGGACGTCGTCTGGGTACTATCACGGCCGTGACGTGGGCACAATCCACACTCGTGGTGGTGCGTCTCTTCCCATCCTCCTCCGCCTCCCCCTTCCTAACCTTTTTCCCCCTTTCCTACAGCGGCCTACCTCTCATTCTTCTGGCTCCTCCTGTACCCCATCTCCTGGGGTCTCTCAGAGGGCGGAAACGTAATAACCTCCAACAGCGAAATGGTCTTCTACGGCATCCTCGACATCCTCACCATGCCTCTCTGGCTCCTCCTCCACTTGTTCCAGCTGAGGACGATCGACCATACCAGGTTTGGGATGACGGGGAGCGGGATTGGAGGTGTGCACCAGCCGTACGTGGGCGGCGGGGGGGAGAAGGGCGCGCTGGGGTCGGGGGCGCCGGCACCGGGTAACGCTGTGAATGCTGGCAATGCGGGTTATGCGGGGAATGATGCCGCGTACAATACCGCCGGAGCCGGCAGGCCCGTTGCGCCTCTTGCCTAAGCGTCTCGCCCTAATCCCCACCCAACTGCACTCTTCAAACCGACCAACCAACCAACCTCCTCACCACTGGGACCCAGCACACGTCATGGGCCGATACACGTCGCCTGATGCCCTCGCACGCCTTACGATCCGCAGTTATAATAGCAGCCCATCTTGAGGCTGCCAATCCCCTTTCTTTATGCTTGCAAATGCCTTGTAGCCGTAGCGCAGTAGTATATAGACGACGAACAGAGATGCCTTTTTATATCTTACATCCTGCGTGAGCCTGGATTTGAAGACTCAGGAGTGCGCTTCGCCTAAGTGTGCCAGAAATCTGTTGAGTGAGTTACTTCGTGTGGAAGTCTGAAGCAAGGAAATGTTTTTCAGACGAACCCGACGAATTGGAGCGATAAGGGACAACGGCTGAGTATTTTGCAAACTGAAGAAGATGCATAGTACTCTTTTGCTCGCGCTGATGAAACATCAATTGCGGGCCTGTTCGACGAACGAGATGACCCAGAAGATATTCATAGATATCGATAACGTAACTTACGCGCCAAGCCCAAGTCTACAAGTACATCCAATATTGGCTTGGCAGGGTCTTTGCCGATGCGGAAAGGCCAGCCCAAAGCGTTGACCAGCCACCTGACCGGGGTCCGTTCTATACCAGCCCTGCGCGCAACCAGAGAGAAACGAAAGAGGGAGACACGACCGGGCTAGACATAGGTGCCCTCGTTCTTTGCCCCGAGGGCGAGTTGCTCGCCGTTCCCTGCATATGGCGGCGGGTAGGCTTGCACAGGTGCAGCGCGAGCGCCGGTACCGAGCATCATCTGAGCCCTCTCGCCACCAGCGAAGAACCAGACCCTCGTGTCGACCAGCACGAGCGCAACGGAGACGAGCCACTCCATCGCCCCCTGCAGCACGTAGAACTTGACCTGCGTGCTCGTACTGATCAGCGCGGAGAGGCTCGGGTCGGCCGTGACGCTCGACAAGCGGTAAGCGGGGATGATGACGAGGATACAGCTGACGGCGAGGAGGTAGAGCGTGCGGAGGATGCCGATGTGCGGGTGGGTGACGAGCAGGAGGAGGGAGACGAGGATCAGAAGGCCGCAGACTGCGAGACAGAGCGCGACGGAGACGACGCGCAGGGTTTGGACTTGGGAGGCGGTCGAGGCGTTATTGATCGCGCCTGAGTATTGGGCGGCAGCGGCGATACCAAGAGCACTAGTTTGAACGTCAGTATCTGATAAAGCTTCAAGCGGTCGATCACAACGCACACTGCGACGATCAGAGCCAGATGCATGATCCTGACAATCCGCTCCAAGCTGAACCTGCCCTCCGGCAGCGCCCAACGCGTCTCAGCTGCAGGTGGCACATCCGTCCTCCAAATATGGCTCTTGAGGAGCTCGATCATCAGATCGGCCAATACGATGAACCCGATCCCGAGCAGCACCTGCTCGGCGATGAACACGCTCAGATTTGGTACAGGGTTGTTCGGCAGGCTCGCGTTGTGTGCCTCGCTCGCTCGGAGACCGAAGGTCGCTATACGCATCGCGACGAATAGGGTGAGCCGGATGAACGTCCACATAAGCCGGGCTGGGTGACGGTAGGTGTATGTCCGCCAGATGCATACGGGCAAGAGAAGGCCATAGACGACGCAGAAGACGATCGCAGGCGCAAAGTCCGGATGAGTGGGGATACCGCCGCTGATGCTGGGTAGAGAGCCATAGGAGCTTGAACCGCTTGACGACATGCTTGGTTCAATCGTAGTCGATGGTCGTGTGGACGCTTCTAGTCGATGTGGTCGTCCGCGACAGAGTCAGGAGACGGGCTGAGATATGGTATGGCAGGAATATGCCTCAGATGGCTGTTTTAGGGGTTGTTGAAGGGCTTGTACGAGATATGCAGTCTGACCAGCCATCTCGACCGTTCCAGGGGCTTTTATCCCGCCTCTCGACCTGCCCATTGCCCGCAAACGACGAGGACAATATCACCGCGAGACACGGATGAACCTCATGGTGAAAGCTCGCAGTGATCCTGTCTCATGGGAAGTTTTCTCTATACAAGAGCCAAGAGTCTAACTGAGCTGTCAGGCTAGTCAAGCAGGCCGAGATCCAGGGCAGAGAGCAGGAGACAAGAAAGAGTTTCGCTGTCATATGCAACCCAAGTTCCTCTTGCGGGCGGCGGTGCAGTGGCTGAAGTGTCTCAGGGTTCTAGGGGTCCTTGTCTTTCCGCTTCCGCATCAACATCTACAAACGGGTACGGAGCTTGAGCCGTCGACGTCATGTGCACCGGTCGCGTCTTGCGCCGACCATTATTGTCAAAAAATTGACACTATAACCTGCATCGCTTCACTAGTCTCACATCCCTGAATAGCGTCATTGTAAAGACCATTGCTGACGTCGGTAGGCAGAGCCTGCGTGGATGTGTCGACTGGTGTACTGGAAGCCATGCGAAAACTGCGGCAGCGCCGTGAAGGCCTGTTATCTGCATGTCAGGCGTTGCCCCTTCTTCGAAGAGTTTAACAGAATGGCAGGAGATGAGGAGCGAGACTCTTGGGGAAGTCGATGGGGGAGGGCCTGCTATCGATCGCAAAGGAGAATTTGGAGATGTATGGAGTGCCCGGCACCACCGATCTATTGCTTCTTGTGCAAGCCGGTTGTGCTGCCCGAGCATGGTCCCCGTCGACGTCGCACATGGGTACAGCTCGTTGTATAGTCGAGTGAGTACTTCTATTTACTTGATTGAGGAGACTTCTGGCTGTACTGATCTTTCGCTCGTTGAGCCATGTCGAAGACGACTGGCCTGCTACAGCATGCTCGCTTCCACCCTTCGTGCTTGCGTTCTCCGGTGCCGGTGTATCTTCATGCGTCCATTCCTTGTTATCCTCCCCTATGGAGTCCTCCCTGTCAGGAGTTGCTCGCTCTATCGTGTGAATACGTCTCCACCGATCTGCTGTATTGACATATTTCTGCAACCCCCATCCACATAATCGCCACTGGATCAGGCTGCCTTCTCCTATACATGATTCCCTACTAATACCCGCCTTGCTCGCTGCTACTTCCGAACCCTGTTGATAGTCTAAGGTGAGCTTCTCTGATTATCGCACTTGCAGACTGGCTGACCCGTGGTTTGTGGCAGACATGCCAAATTTTCGGGGTGCGTTGTGCTTGACGACGCACCTTGTCACAATCCCAGGAGCACAGATATATGCGCCCCAGCTTTCGTCTAGCGACAGCATACCCTGTTCTCCAACGTCCACGACCTGTAACTACACCGTGAGTTTCCTCCCCTCTTCCATTCTCTCTTCACCCAGCACATTTCCTGCTGTGAGCCGCATACTCATGATTTAAGGCAGATGTGCTCACTCGAACCTGCGAAAAATGCGACTACTGCGGGATGATCTTCCGCCACTGCAATCGCCATGCAGTCGAGCACTGCTCCTACTACTACCTCTTCCAGAAGATGGCAGAAAAAAACGACAAAGTCAGCAAGGCTTGGGCGAAGAAGAAGCAGGAATGCCTCGCACAGCAGTCGCACTGGAAGGAATGCACTTGCCAGGAAGAGCTCTGCGACGAGTGTAGTACCAGCTTTGAGGTTCTCGAAGCATACCGTGAGGAGAAGCGCGAGGCTCGTCGTCGTCGTCAGCAGTAAATCTCCTCCCCGACAACCGGTACGTTAACATGGTACCCATGATCCAGCCCTTCGCTGAACTCTCTGATTTAGGCCTCAACGACACAAAACCTCAGCACTGCTCGAACCCGATCTCTTCTCTCCACTTAGTTACGTCCTCGTTCCATCGATCCCACATATTTTTTTCGCATAATACGAGTTATTCCATTCTCAAGTTCCTATGCATAAGCTCCGAACATTTGCTTATTCCTCAACGGCGAGCGGGACTTGCTCAAGATTGAATCGAGGTGAGTGGATACAAGCGGGTTGTCGTAACTCTGCTGATTGTGGTTTGTGGCAGATTCAAGAGAAATCTCTAAGGTGGTCTCTGACGCTGAACGACCACCACTGTCGCCACAAACCATGCTTAGATACGCTCTGTTCCATATAAGCGCCATTCCCCGATCACAATGGAGCAGGAAGACGTCCTCTTCAAGCCTACCCGATCCAGGACACCGTAAGCTCTCCCGAACTGGCGTCGGAAGCGAACTAATAGGTATCGCAGATGTGCTTCACCTTCGCCACCATCAAATGCGACTACTGCCGTCTCCCCTTCGGCACCTGCCACCGTCATAGCGTCACCCACTGCCAGTACTACTACCAATACCGACGAATGGCGCGAACGTCGGATCCGGTAGACGAAGCCTGGGCGCAGATGCAGCAGACTTGTATCGTGCAGCAACAGATTGGGAAAGAGTGTACTTGCCCGCCGAGTCTCTGTAGGGCATGCGAGTCGAGGGTTCGCGGGAATCCAAGGGCGTATGAGGAGTATCTCCTCCGGTCGGGCCGGCGCCGTTAGTTGGCTGGATGTGCGAGCAGATGTACCGTATGTGAAATCGCGCTCCGTTTGTTTCGGAGTTGAAGCTGATACTGGAGCTGTAGAGCCCGAAATCCGGTCGCTGAACCGGGATTTAACCTACCCACCAAGCCTGCCAACCTTTGCTTTATCGTAAACGTCGCTGTCGTCCGTTCTATTTTACAGGCCATCCATAATCTATAAACTCCTTTCGACCACGCAAGATCGATCGAACCGAGGCTCCGAGCAAAAGAGACCACCAACATGCGTGCTATGGCAGGGTCTTCCCACCATCGGCCGATCTCGGAACATCTCTGCCTAACTTCTTACCCTAGTTACCAACCCTTAAGATGTCTTCACGGGTAACCATCCTCTCTCACTTCTCTTGCTCTTCTTTAGTAGGAGCTAGCGACGTCCTCCCGAAGCCCCAGCGACGGAGCCACGAGTAAGTAAGGAGCATCGACATCACCGGCATCACCGGCTGTAGGCAGTACCGGTTGTCGCAGCTCAGGCCCCTTTCCCTTTCCCGCTTTGACTATCGGTAGATTGCTCGCTCCCCAGCACCTCGGCAGGTCAAAGCCGAATGATCGGTCAGCGGTGGGGTTTGCGGTACTTGATGCGGCCAGAGCGGCTGTCTCACCTTGCTTTGATCTTTTCACAGCAGCAGAATGCTTTGACTGATGGCGTTTAGAGAGGATAGAGAGTTAGCGCTTAGACGGAGAAAGGAGTTCGGCACTAGTGAGAACTGAGGTGCGGACAAGCATCAACCAACGCGCATATATTACACTCTTTTCGTCGTGAAACGTTGCATTGGAGGCTGACAGACAGTGATATCTCGTCAAATGAAAAGAGAAGAAAGGAACAACAAGAAAACGGAAAGATAAAAGAGAAAAGGAAGGAAAGAGGACGTTCTGCATCATGCGCGGGATATAGACAGACATGATTGATGGCTCGCACGAAGTGTAGGGACTCGGTTGGAACTTGGATATCGTCATCGGTCACGGGAAATTGTACGGTCTTCCGGGTAAGGGGTACTGTACTGGGACGGAAAGGGAAGGGAAGGATCGACGTCGTTCTATTCAGCGCCGGGACGCTGGGGAGATCGGGAAAATCTGTCCAGTCCACTTGATCTGCTCTGCTCCGCTCTGCTGGCTCTGCTCCTAACTCCTCCGCGCATCGTGTGCCTGTCCAATGCTGTACTGCTCTCTCGGACCATGGCGTACCGCACATACAGGCCCATCAACGACAGCTTAGGCGTAGTTCCGCCCGTACTGTTGCTGGCCGTACTGCGGTCCGTACTGCGGGCCATAGGCGCCCTGAGGCGGGGCCATAGGGTACTGGTTCTGGTCGGGAGGCGGGCGGTACTTGCCCAGCGCCATCTGGGCCTCCTCGCCCCCGGCAAAGAACCAGACCCGGACGTCGACGAGGATGAGCGCGGTCGCGACGAGGAACTCCATGAGACCTTGGAGGATGTAGAACTTCAGTCGGGTGCTGTCGCTCACCAGGTCTGCGAGGGAGTTGGCGGGCTCGAGGGTTGACCAGAGACGGTAGGCCGGGACGACGGCCATGATCACTGCTGTTACTGCGAGGTAGAAGGAGCGGCCGGCGCCGAGTGAGGGGTTGTTGACGATGAGCAGGAGGGAGATCACGAGGCAGAGGACGGAGACGGAGAGTGTGATGATCGTCGATGCGAGACGCATGGTCTTGACTTGGCTTGCGATAGACGAGCTGTTCATCGCTTGGCCGTACTTGGTACCTGCGCTAATACCGAGGACGCTAAGGGAGAGTCAGCCACGCGGTTCTGAGTCATAACAGGCAAATATATGCGTACATGGCGATAACCAACGCGATGTGCATGAGGCGGACGATTGTCTGGAGCATGCTTCCCTTTTCGCCTTTGCCTGCAAAGTGCGTCGGGTTTGGCACGTCCGAGCGGAAGATATGGGCCTTGATAAGCTCGAGCAGGAGATCGACGAGGACGATGAAGCCGATCCCGAGCAGGATCTGCTCAGCGATGAAGATGTTCATGTCTGGTACCGGGTTGAGGAGCGTCGCCGTTGCACCTTCTTCTGCCCGCAGACCGAAGGTTGCGATACGGACGAGGACGAAGAGACAGAGACGGAGGTAGGTGAGGAGGAGCTTGCCCGGATGGCGGTAGGTGAACGTCCGCCATACTGTTGGTAGGAGGAGGACGCAGTAAGCTGCGCAGAACACGATGGATGGTGTCTCGTCCTGCTTGACGGGGAGACCACCTGAGAGGGCAGGGAACGCTGTTACGTTGAGTGCGGACATTGTTGCCGCTGAGGTTGGAGGGAGGAGGGAAGGTTATCGATCGAGGGCCTTTAAGGTTGTGGTCGATGTGTTGAATGACCAGATAGGGGTCGACCAAGGTGAGGGAGGAAGGTGAGATAGCTAGCGATAGGCGTGCGGGTTGGGGGGGAATAAAACTGTGCAAGTAGAAGAGCGTTGATGGGATGGGCGGACGATGAGCGTATTTATGCCAGCACCACGTCACGGCGCCTTCATCGGCATGGCCTTCGCACCACCGTGCGTGCCGGGAAAGGAGGGGAGGCGAAAGGTGATACCTCATCACAGCGATTCTCCACCCTTCGCGAAGTCATCCTCAGCTCCCACCAAAACCGAGTGCATACACACACGCACACTCCATCGCCGCCCACCGCCGTTCAAGCTCGCAACGAGCAAACTACAATAGGGTCTCACAGCCTTTCAGCGCCCGATCTGGCTTCCCTCGGGCATTAACTCGCGACTTCGGCAACTCGGACCCTGGCTTCCTCGGCCCCCTCCCAGCCAATCAGAGCGAGGCTCGGAGGTTACTTCGGCGCTTAACGAGCGTTGTCGGTACGGATTAGGCCATACGTTGGACAGGCGGTGCGAGGCGTCCTGTCTTTGGATATGGGTCTGTCTCTCACTCGCGCGGTTGTACGACCAAAGAAGCTGGACGGCCGTACGAGGGTACGACTGCGCAGAGACAAGAGCACAAATCCGGGTGGCGGATTTGGACGCTGGGCGAGCACAGAGTTTATTAACCCCAACCCACCCTTTGCAGTCGTACGGCCGACGACCAACGACCGTCAGGTGCGTTCCAATCCCTCATCTTTCTGCGCAACTACGCCGCTCTGTGCTACCCGGGGTTCGCTAAAAATAGAAATACGGCTACTCCACTCGTACTGCATTCACCACCGCCTCCATTAGAGCTGACAGCGACGACAATACGCGCAGCCTAACCCGGCGCATGCAACATGTCTTATCCTCTGTTCACCTTCACCCCTCCCCGCGGCAATCATCCAGCGAAAATCAACGCCCCATCCTACTCCCGACACCTGATAATCCCCTAACGTACAACAACGCGTCCCCAAACCGTCCAAGCAGCTGTCAAAACACGTTCGGCACAAGTATGTAACTTGCCGGCAACTAGATACAGCTTCTTATCTCCGCCTCCGGCATATCTCCTGCCAACTGGCGTCGATGCGTCATACCTCCGCTCAACAGCTGTCAACCCCTCCGTCAGCGGCGCAAACAACCGCAAGGGTCCCTAGCGCCACACCCATAAACCACGCAGATCTTGCGGTTAATCGCAAATCTGGCTATACGCATCCGGAGATTCTGCGCTTCCGGCGAGGAGCCTTTCTCTTCGCACCGCAGGCGATACGACTGAGCTCTATCGACTTCCTTTGCTTCTATTAATGACCTTCGCGCATCCTTACAGTACATCCAACGAGCTCCTTCCAGCAAACCAGACGAAAACTTCCACCAAAGATAAAAAAATCCATTAATCACCCCACCTCAGCTCACCCCACTTCCCCTATCCGTACACGACCATAGCAGGTCCCCTAGTATTACGTCGGTATGACGCACCCCTTTACCCTAACTTTAACATCTGCAGTACAGTAAATCCGCCCCGCATTCCCTTTTCCACACAAGGAGGCGATGTGTAAGGGTAGGGTAGGCTCGCGCGGAATTCATCGATTTGCTCATAAGCAGCGTACGTTCCTGGCGCGTGTCACGCACGTGTCCCTTCCCCTAGTGGGGGAGAGAGCGGGCAACAGGTATTGCAGCCGGTTTCCCGCGCCGTACGTGCTGAACGCCCAAGCTCGAGCTCGAGACCTCCACCTCTCCCCCCTATACACATCCCAGCCAAACCATCCGAAACCCGTCTGACAGGCTCTCGGCGCCTTCCAGCGCGCGAGCGGTGGGAAATCTTATCGCTGCCTGAAGCTGATCCTTCCTCATTATCGGCGCGCTCGAATCCTCGATGTCTTGCGAAGCTGTTGCGCTGGGGATTGTCGGGTTTGGACACTGCCGCTTCCGTCCGAGCTTCCGATCTGGATCATCACATGTTAGATCAGGTGAAGATACGGATCGAGCGCGGGGGCGACGCGCCCGGGGAGTTGGCGGGCGGATGTTGTTGTTCGACGGTCGTGAGCGGGGAGAGAGGGAGACTGTTGGACTGTTGGTTGGTTGGTTGGTTGGTTGGTTGGTTGGTTGGTTGGTTGGTTGGTCGGAGGTTATGGGTCGGAGGGCGCTCTATGCCGGGCGTCCTGCGTCCGTGTTCCGCTGGCTGTTGTGCTGGGGATTGCTTCGCGTTGAGGACTGTATCTGATAATCGACTGCTAGGGTAGTGGAACATCAGGGCACGGGCCGACGGTAACCCACCACGTACGGAACGTGCACTTGGCTGGCATGCTGATGGAGTTTGAAAGCATGCTGGACTGCTTTCCCCAGCCCTTGACGTCTGTCTACAGGCCGACACCGTCCATTCCAAAGGCGAGAGGCAGCCATGTAACTTTGTTCTTCCGATACCAGACGAAAATGGTGCCGAATGGTCGGAGGCGACACTGTCTTCCCTCCTCGTCGGACGCGGCACTATTGATAAATACATAAATATATTCGACATACATATCTTGGGATGCTACAATACATAATGGCAAGATACTCTACATGGAACGGTCAATCTCCGGCCGACATTTGGACAATACAATAAATAGGCCCGATATGGGCGATGTCTAGTGTAATAAATAACGTTAGACCGATGATAGCTTGCTTGGGACCATAAATAGATCGGGAATGAGGAGGCAAACGAGTGGAAGGTATTTCGTTGTATGCTTCTTTCAGTTGTATGGGGAAACCTGGATTGACAATGAACATTTCGACAAGCAGAAAGGAGTGCTAATCGCGTACGTGACTCGGTTCATTCATACGTACAAAGGAACTCCCTCAAGCGCTCGCCCCTGACTCGTTCTTGCAGAACGAGCACAGCACACGCGGACAGGTACAAGGCTCCCAGCCCATCTGCTGGCGGATACAGTTCTCCCGTGCCTTCGTCCACGTGCCCTCGGCTTCTTTCGTCGGTGCCGGCTTCTGGAACTCGTCAAAGTAGGCGCATTTGCCCGTGTGCAGGTAGCACAGTGCAACCACGTCGCCGCATCGCTCGCACAACTTTGACGTCACGGTGTAGCACATCTTCACCAGAGGTTAAGAGCTGGACTTGAAGACTAGCAGGTGAGAACTTACGAGGTCAGGTTGATAAGTGGTCGGGAAGGAGAAAGAGGACGAATGCGGCGACCGGGATGCTGGCGGCTGGACTACATATAGGAATTAGGAATTAGGAATTAGGAAGACTGTGGCAAACGGGCCTGTCGCCACAGATGATCTAGCCCCGAAATTTCTCCTGCGCACGCCACAGTTCCTCGTCCCACTTTTTGTTCTTCCTTGCGGACCTGCCGGAACCTAGAGACTAGTGTCGTTTGCCGCACGCCGGGCGGTGCGGAACAAGAAAATGCGCAGTAGCGCGGTTCGGGTATCGTCTAGACCGAGGCGACATCGTCCCTGCGGTTAGAGACGGAGGTGATGTTTTTTTTTTCGCGGGAATACGGTTATATGGTAACGGCCGCTCGGGTGGTTTCTTCGGCATCGTGGACGATGATTAGATAGGGATGTGGCAAAGGGGCCGAATAAGGTGGGTGGCGAGGTGGTGATGGGTGGTTTCGGTGCTATGTAGGATGTACTGGTGTTGGCAGTGGCTTTCGTTCGACATCGCATAGCTCCTACAACCAAGTAAGACCACGACATCGACAGAAAAACAGAAACCGCATACCGCTTTCCTTGGGAAGCAACGGGCTGGCCTCTCCTGTACCTGTACTCAATATCCTCATCCGACCGCGCAGGATCAGCCAACATCGCTTCGCCGCATCGTCCACAAACCATTATTTGAAGAGTGTCGGCTTGAACGATCTCGACAATTCACCGACGAATCATGCTTAGAGGCGGAACGAGTCCGTCCGACGAGGGAAGATGATAGGTGATTCATCAAAATGCCGCTATTTGCTGCACGACGGCGGCACCATGGAACATATCGGTACCAAGCGCAGTCATAGCATGCAGAGGAAGACGGCGAGCGAGAGTAGATAATCCATTGCGGCTTGGAGAAGAACGAGCAGGATTCCCGTGCAGACGCGTGGTCACCGCCGTCAACAGGGGCAAGGCACCCGGCTCAGTATTGGAGGCTCCTAGCATCGGCGTCCCTAGCGCATATATGCGCGTGCTAGTAGACTGGTCCATTGGTATTGCATAGTATACTTCAAAAACCAGGTGTCCTAAGCTCCAATTCGGGTACAGTACGCTGGAGGGTGAAGCCGTGCGATTCATCAGCAAATAGCAGGTTGTCCCAGTCGTGGCGTCGAAGAGTCGTTCCAAGCAGCCCAGATTGAGCGGTATCTCCATCTTTACGAAGATGGGGAGATCGTCTGTTGGAAGATGAAGCTTGGGGATTGCAGTAGACGGCCAGAGCAAGACGTGAGCTCGGTGATGGTGCCGGACCATTTGGTACCGCCATATGATCTATGCGACGAAATGCAGCCAGTAGCGGAGAAAGCAAGACGAAGCAGTCCATTCGTATTGTCGCCGCGGTCCCGTAAAGTTACATGAAGTGGAAAGACGAGCTCGAAACTGTCGAGCTGAGTTAGTTGTAGTAGGACTGTTTGGTTCAAGATGCTGTTGGGAGGACATCAAATCCCGATCGATCGCTCGGCTTCCGGAGCCGAAGCACTGCCACTATCGGCTTCTTTGCCACCTTGCCGCCCAAATACAGCTCTTCATCCTTCTCGTCCACAAGCCGCAGAGCGACTCGCTGCTTGTACCATCCACTTCCTTGGGCAAGGTATCGTCTTTGTGCGTGTGTATGGATGCCAGCATCACGTCCATTGATATGCTGCGCGGTGCTGATCGCCACATCGGCGCTCCTTGCTGACGAGAAGGCTCGCAACAAGTGGCGTAACGCCCGCTACTCTAATTGGCTCGACCTCGTGCGCTGGCACCCTGCCTCCGGGAATCTTGCTTTGTTGAGACACGAGGCACCGGGCGGTGGTTCCTAGGAGCTGCCAGCTCGTTCCGACTCGCCTCCACTCACCTTGAACTCTCTGCTCTTGACCACGACCTTGTCTAACCACCGTCTCGACGATTCGATTGCAAGAAGAACTCAGAATACTCTTACTTGGCTGGAGTCGGGTAGGTGTCCTCGTCAGACGTCGCTAACATGGAGCGCGCCTTGAAGATACCCGAAATCGTGTCGATGATCGTGGATCATGTCGCCGCCTTCCGCGATATAAACCACACACGCAGGCGCGTGGACGAGAGGGCAAAGCCGGCAATATCCTGCTTGGCCAAACTTGCTCGTTGCGGACGTATATGGTGGTTGCCCTGCATAAGAGCTCTGTACCACGACGTCAACAACCTCCGCTTCCATATGTTGCTTCGTGTTATCGATTTCAGGTGGAAGTCGGACAAGGTTTGGCGTGATTCGTGCAGATGAACCCCAGGCAGCTGAGCAAAACTGTAGATACCCAAACGACTTCCGCGATCATCCGCTATCTGGGAGAGGTTCCTTGAGCATACTCGCCACGTTCGGCTCATGGTAGTTTCTATCAGCCCGGTAGAGGTCTCGTCGGATCCGGCATGGTACTGCAGCGCGCTAGCATTCAAGAGACTTGCTGTACTGCGCGAAAGGTTCACACCTACGAGAGAGATATTTCCGCAACTGAGAAACATTCGACTGGTTCTCAGCGATAACGACGCCATGAAGGCAACACGTCTCCTTTTGCAGCCGCAACTCAGGTGGATTACGTGTACAGTTATGCAGGGACCGGTACCGGGACTTCCCCAGTTCCTGGAAGCTGTATCCGAGTTCGCCCCTGACGTGCAAGACATAACATTCCAACCATATGATGCGGGAGCCGACCTCAATGCCGTTATAGAGGAAGCCCACAAACTCCGCGCCCTTCGAGAGTTCAGTCTGGCCTATCCGGAGCACCCGCTCGAGTTTGTGCGGGCATTGTCCTCTCTCAGAGGTCTCCAAAAAACCCAATTAAATCTGGAAACGCCACGAGCGCGGGAGGATAAGGAGATCACCCTGTTGTTCCCCTCGCTGCGGCACCTAACACTTGCGGGGCGTACTCATGCGCTGGTGGACTTCCTAGAATGCGCCAGTATGCCTTGTTTGGTGGACCTCATTCTTTACATACGGCCGCACAACGCCTCTGAATTCGACTTGCTACGAGATACAATATCCGAGAAGTTATGCGGCCTTCAGATGTACCTCTTGATCATCAGCGCTGAGAGACTGGCCGACGAAGATCCATCCGATGTATTTTGGACGAAGCCGATCAGAGATTTCTTACCTTTTGGCGCTTGCCCGAACCTGGTGCGTTTGGAGGTACGAGACTACCGCGTCAGGCGGAACATTGGTCCTCAAATTCGTTTGGGGCTGGATGACAGTACACTGGAACATATTTCTCGCAGCTGGACGAAGCTTCGAATGCTCGTCGTCGAGAATAAACGCTGGGCGGAGCAAGAGCAATTTCAGCCAGCGAGAATCTCGTTCCAAGCCATGGTACGCTTCCTCTATAGCTGTGTCGATATTCGGATAGCGACCTTGGCCATCGAGACCGGCACGATTCCTTACGCGGAATTTGAGCCAGATGACGCCCCCTGGGCTTGGTTACATCTCTCAAGACAGTCACATGAGCAGGAGTCGAGCACATTCGCGGTCACCATGGACGTCGATCGCCTTGGGATTTGGGAGCCCGCTGCGAAATTCTTGGCTTTCTCGCTAGTATGCTATTACATCAGATGGAGGTATTCGTGGAGTCCGCTTGTATTATGAGCTTCGCTCATAACTGCTGAAAGATCGTAGGTAGCGAGATATCATCTTCAGTATCATGTCAATCCTTGCTCAATCGGGTATCGCGGATAACACGCACATTGGAGGAACCTGCCACAACTTAATCGCCTACGCCCCCATCATCTCTTGAGCAGCTCCATGCCGAGCACACGCCTCACAAGTACCCGGGCCACAGTCACATGAGCTTCCATACCGTTCCTCACGGATACAACGGTCGTACAGAAGGCGCAAGCATTTGCGCACACCCGCTCGGTTCCCCTGGCTGGCTCGTTTACCCGTCTTTTCGAAGTACTTGCATTTACTCGCGTGGAGTGGGCATCGAATATTGCTCTCGTTACACTGACTGCAAGTTTGCATACCGAAGCTCGAGCACATCTATGAAAGCAATCAGCACAGGCCTGCAAGACACCAGAGGGTGTGTGTATAGAACTAACCTCTGCCGATGTTGGAATAGTGAGTGGAATTCAATGGTAGGTTTGGGAATTCGCGCGATGAAGAACAAGGATACATTGAGAATTGCTTTTATTCCAGAAATACGGAGGCGACTGATGGCCTTCATGCGGTGTTAAGTGGAAATAGGTCGGTGGAAAGAGCTCGTTCATCGCTGGAGGACAATCGGCGCTGCGAACAAGTGAGGCGGTCATGACGCATGGTCTGTCGCCCATCGGCAGGGCTCAGGCATTTAAAGACGACCCCAGAAATTCCGTATGCGGCGTTAGCAGAGATGAGCGAGGGAGAATAAATGTGGCTGGAGGCGTGCATTACGGGGTTTGTGTTGACGGAGTCCCATGCGTGAAGTCAATGCCACGTCGACCGTAAATCCATCCGTGAGGACCCCCCATACGCCTAGGTTACTTGCCCCACAACGGGCTTCGTAGTCGCTGAGGTTGCCCAGATACGGTCGTGCGACCGAGGAGCTTTTCCGCGGGTTGAGAGGGATGATGCGCCTCTACGCGCGACTAGGCCCGCATCAATGTCAATGTGCGCCAACCGACGTTAAAGACGCACAATCCCCTCACCTCTCCCCACGAACATACCTTCATATCCGTACATCTTCTGCTATATACCGAGGACAATCGTCCGTATATTCGAGCATCGGCGGCGGCGCCGCGAGAGGCATCAGTAGATGGACGGAAAAGGGATAACGGTCCCGAAGATGCGGCGCTTGGCGCGTCCGGATCGCGGAGTCTGTCCGGACAAAGCCGTCCGCATGGTACATTCTGAGCCTCTTCTACTACAGATAGTCACGCTGCTCTACCCTCAAGCAGATATAGCATAGCACGAGGAGGTTGTCCAGCCTCACGAAAAGACATAAGAACGAGAGATGGAACATGCATTCTCTCCCTCTTCAAAAGGGATTCGACCTAGCCGCGCGACGGCCTGTCGCGCGGCTAGGTCGAATCCCTGCCTTCCCAACGTCCGCCTCTCTGATCGCCGCTCACCAGATCTCATGACCCCTCACAAAGCACCCCTCCACCCCACAGCCCCGCCAAATCCCATCAACCCCACGATCCAGCTCCGGCCGACCGCGCTCCTCAGCAGACAGTACGCACCATCGCCCCCCAACCACCCAACCAATCCAGGAACAAAGGCCGCCGTCGCCAGCTGTCAGATATCCAAGTCCTCATCAGGATCATCGTCGTCCACATCATCCCCCGAGTCGGGCTCGTACAGTATCTCCCCCGTTTGTGTTGGGTTTTGGGGCGGGGAGTTCGTGTGTGCGTAGGGGAGGGGGACGGCCGCGCGGGCTTGGGATTGGGCGGGTGTGAGGGTGAGGTTGAAGGGGAGGTTGGAGGTTGGGTCGGCTGTGCTTGTCGGGGCGTTTGTCTGACGAAGGGTGAGCATATTATTGGAGGAGGTGGCGGGGGGGAAGGTCCTTACCTGAACCTGACCGGTGCGAGCGAACGCGTCGACCATCTCTTTCATCCCTGTCAGTTCTTCCCATGAACAAGCCCTCACATCCCCCTCAACCTCCTTCCACGCCTCGAGCGTCCTCTCCACCCTACTCCGTTTCCTAACCCTGCACTCCACCAGCCCTTGCTCAATCCCGACCTTCCTAGCCCGTACGCCCTCGCCCCGCTCCGCAGCGCCCTCGAACAGCGCCCAGAATTTGCGCGAGTCGCCGTATGGCGGTGGAAGGGTCAGGAACTGACTGGAGAGGTGGGATAGGAGGGAGGGAGGATGGAGGAGGAGATGGGTCATGTCGGATGAGAGGGCTGTTGGGGGGAGGAGGATGTCGGCGAGGGGGGATGATGCTGTGAGAGGTATGAGGAGGCGGGAGGACGGGCGGGATGTTAGTGTTGAGTGGAGTGATTTGAGTAGGCGGTATGCTGTTGCGCTGGTTGTATCAGACACGTAGGTGTCCAAGCCGAGCACGGCGATGGTCGCTGGACCCGGAGGTACTGCAGCCGAGATTAATCACGCGGCAAATAGACGGAGGAGGGTCGTACGCACAAGTCTTAGCAGCAGCGAGCGCTTCTTCCGATACATCAACCTCCTCCTCGCCTCCCAGCTCATATCCCGGCACTCGCCCAGAATAGTCCAGTATCACCGACCGCCCCTGCCCCTTCCCATCCTGCAGCCCGCGGGCAAAGTAAGAGCGCGGAACGTCGAATGTCACGACCAGAACCGCATGCTTCCTCCAGCCCGTTGTCAGTACGTTTCCATCGGGTGCATGAAGGGGCATGCATACGACGATAGCGATGCCTGAAGCAAGGCGTGAACGAGGGGAAGATGAGTGTTGTGTGCCGCTTGGAGGAGGACCACCTCGGGCTGAGGGGAGCGGGAGGTCGAGGGGATTGGGCCGAGGAGTGCGGCGAGGGGTGAGGAGGTGTCTGATGAGCGTTTGTACGACATCATGATTATGAGATAGCGCGAGTGTTTCGTATCTAATCGTTTCGAGTATACTGGCAGTGTGCGTCGCGGTCGGCAAGACTTCACGGGTGGCGAGTGGACGCTCTGGCTCGCTGAATGTCGTGAAAGTGGCCGAAGTTAAGACAGGTTCCTTCCGTCCTAGCTTGGTTTGTCCAGGACGTATTGACAGACTGCTTTCACCTGCTGACAGATAAGCCCAGAGCAGACGCGTTTGAACGTACGCGAAGGGTCGTGAGGCGAAGAAGATAAAGAGCCAACGGGCGCTCGAGAACCGAAGTTGACAGCACCGCCACTAAGTGTGGGCGCCTAAACCTTGCCCTCGCACTAAGAGCGAGCCCGAAGCAAAGTTGTACTAGACAACGCATAAGTACAAGTATCTCATTAATCGGTATCACCAGTGGGATATACGCTACCAAGCCGCAGCCGTGATCGTCCGCGAGCGAGCTCTGCCCCATACATACATACCTAATAAACAAACAAGCCCAGCAGCCTCCGCCCTCTAAGCGCGCATCACAGCCCATCCAGCTCACTCCCCCCCTCCCTCACACCCCTCATACCACCCCCTCCGATAACAGTAGCCTGCGAGTCCTCCCCCCTCGCGAGCGCATCCAAGTCCCTCACTATCCTCCTCCGGCCCTTTCTACCTTCCCATTCTTCTCCTGCGTTGTCCTTTTCTTCCCATTCTTGAAGGGCGGCTTCGTCCCAGGTTTTTCCTTCGCCTTCGTCGTAGAGGAAACGGGAGCCTTGGAGTTGGGGTGGGAGGAAGTCGTTGTGCACCGGATGCCTGGTTGCATATATCGGGTCAGTCCTCAGCGTGACAGGGAAAGAGAAGGACAGTCCTTCACTGGTGAAGGCACGCGGGACGTACGCGAAGTTAGGGTTGTACCTGTACCCTTGACCGTATCCGAGCTCCTTCATCAGCCGCGTTGGAGCGTTGCGGATGTTCATCGGTACAGGGATGGTTGTGTCCTCTTTCGCGACGGCTTCCGCCTATTCATGGGAATTAGCGCCGAAAGCGAGCGACTGCGGGGAAGGAGCAACTCACCCGATTATAAGCCATATAACTCCTCGTACTCTTCTTACTCAACGCCAAATAAGTCACACAATGCGCCAAATTGATCCTACACTCCGGCATGCCAATCAACTGACAAGCCTGGTACGTCGCCACCGCCTATGCGCAACAACCAGCCACCGATCAGCAACTCGCGCTACCACAGCGACGGGACGGGAGGGAGGGGTAGGGTTATGGGCAGGGGACAGGACGTACGAGGGGGAGGGCTTCGTTATTTGCTAAGCCGACGTCTTCGCTCGCTACTACGATTAGGCGACGGGCGACGTAGAGCGGGTCTTCGCCTGCTGATAGCATCCTAGGTGCATGCGCGTAAGCACCTTGTGTAGGCTCTTGGGTAGGAGGAGAAGTGGGCGCACCGTGCGAGATAGTACATCGCTGCATCCGCATCGCTCCCCCTTAACGACTTGTGCAGCGCCGAGATAAGGTCATAGCGATCATCGCCCGTCCGATCGTATCGCGCAACCACGCTTCTCCTGACGCTCTCCAGTAGCTGGGCTGAGCCGACGGATGGCGGAGCAGCAAGGACGAGTTCAAGCGCGGAGAGCGCCGTCCGTGCGTCACCCGCCGAAAGACGCGTGATATGGGAGAGGATCTCTTCTGATACTTCTCTTGTTTGGCACGACCCGGGCTCTGACGGGGAAGAGGAAGAGGAAGAGGCAGAGACGCGCCGAATGGCATTGCGAAGGATCTTGAGCAGGTCTTGTTCGGTGAGGGATTTGAGGATGAATACCCTGCATCGGGAGAGGAGGGCGCCGTTCACTTTGAAGGACGGGTTTTCGGTCGTCGCTGCTATTAGCTGGATCTGCCCGGACTCGACGTAGGGCAGGAAGAGGTCTTGTTGCGCTTTGTTGAATCGCTGGATTTCGTCGACGAAGAGGATCGTCCGCCTGAAGCCCCAAGTTAGCGCTGGGCGAGCATGGGGAAAGGGGTAAGGAACGCGCCTTCCCGTTAGCTTGAGGACGTTCTTCGCTTCCTCAAAGATACCTCTCACGTCCGCCGTGCCGCTGCTCGTTGCGCTGAGCTCTTTGAAGATGGCATTACTTGACCGTGCGAGAATACGAGCGAGAGTGGTCTTGCCTACGCAGCAGAGTCAGCACAGGTACACGAAGCGTGAAAAAGGCGGCGTTCGCCACATCAATGAAAGAGTCACGCGAATCCGACCAAACCAGGCGCATATATGCGCGCATATCCGAACCCAAGGTGCATATACGCTGCTCCCCAGGCCGGAAAGGTAGGAAGACATACAGAAGAAGGGCAAACGGACTCACCAGTCCCAGGCGGTCCCCACAGCACACAACTCCCCACCCCCGTACTCCCCTCCCGCTCCATCAACCCCCTCAACAAGCTCCCCGGCCCAACCACATCCTCCTGCCCCACAAAATCGTCCAGCGTCTGCGGCCTTAGCCTTTCAGCCAGAGGCTGGGCAGCTAGGAGGTGTGAAGTCGTGCTCGTGCTTGCTCTTGCTTGTGTGGGTGAGGAGGGAGTCGGGGCAGGTCGGAAGGTGGAAGGGCGAGACCGTTTGGCAGGTGGGGAGGAAGGACCAGCAACAGCGCCGTTCGTTCGGGAGACTGAAGGTGGTGGCGAAGCGGCTCGTTTTTGTGGATGTTGGAAGATGGGTGCGATGGGCCCGTTGGGTTTCTTACTTGATGAGGCTGCGCCGCCATTATTTGTTGATGCGGATGAGGGGGGGCCTGTTGTTCGGGATGGGCGCGGCGGGGTCTGGCTGCAGCAACTGTCGAGATGGGCGTTGATGGAGTCGGAAGGGACAGTGGATGAGCAGATGGGACTGCATAGATGTTCGTCAGCGATTAGCAACCAACTTGCAGGTAGCTACCAAGACGAAGAATGAGGAGGAGGAGGAGGAGGAAGGGAAGGCGTAGAACGACCAACATACCATGTAACGGTGTCACCCATCCTATCGACCGTCTGAGACGAGGAATGTCCGATCTTCGATCTCGCTTGGGAAGTCTAACTTCTAGCTTTGGTATGAGGCCGTAAGGTGACGCGACTGATCGGGCGATGTGGGGAAACACATAAAGCGGACGCGTTCTTCATGTGCTTCTCAGGGACGCGTGGCGTTGGGGACTTTCCTTCTCTCTCTCGTCATCAAAGTCGGCCATCATGATCTCTTCGTCCTATTGATTTCTTGTGGATTGCGCTCTTGAAGTCGACTTCTACTTGGTATTGAACTTTGCGACTGGCTTTAGGCTCGACCCTCAAATTGCTGATTGGAGGTCGGACGATCGGAGGATATTACAGACGCGCCCTGTTGACATCTCTCACTCGCACTCGTCTCAACTTTCCTCTGCTCAGCCAGCTCATCTTGAGCTTCAAGATAATCCGGTGCATCGACATGTGTAGTTACTATTGAAGAACCTAGATTGTTGGGGGGAATCGACGCGTTCTACCCTGGGCTTCAGCTGTATATCGAGGTGTTTGACGGTGGCTATGCCTCGGCTCTGACGGCTTCTCACGGCTTCCCAACTCCTGCTCGAGTGTCTCGGAATGTGGCAAACAGCATAACGACCACGCCCACGCAGGACCAGGCCTCCCGTCTCTCATCTTGTCTCGGGTAAGCACCTCCTTCCTCGGCAAAGCTGAAAGGCAACGGCTAGATTTCGTGCAATCTTCATCCTGCGACTTCTGATCACTTTGGCCACCCACTATGCTCGGGTCTTGTCAGCTTGGGTAGCCAGGCTTAGTCCTCCTCCTTGGGCGCTGGGGCGTATATAAGCCCTGCTTGAAAGCGGGTGTCTCGCTCTATCCTTCTCACTCTCCACCTTCGACTTGACATCCCAACCAGAGACCAACACTTGTACCTCTGTCGACATGGATTCGAGCGAAGACACGCTCATGCCCACCTACAAGCATCGCATCTTGGCTGCGGGTCGCAAGCTCAGCCCGCCAAAGTATCCAGGCGTTGGCATCTCCGTCTCTGTAGCTCTATTGTTGGCGCACCTTTCTCATATCGGGGCTGTAGAGGCGGCAGATTGGCTGTATTGGGAGGCTGTCGACAAGCGGAACCGCAAAGACGACCGACTGCTGGATGAAGCGCAGCGTATTGCGCGAGACGCAGCTCAGATCGCTCGACATATGGACAACTGGTTCTTCAAGACCGGGGACGGCTACATCACAGCTGCTACGGCGAAACGCGTACAAGATCTGAAAAGCAGGGCAGCTGCTGCCAGACTCACCGAGCTGGACTTAGCCCACGCTCTCGGCGGAGTCGCTGCAGCCGATGCATCAATCGAAGAGATTGTTCACGAGCGTCGCTTGCATGATGCGATGATTGCACGACTGGATGCATTGGACGAAGCAGCTACTGCTGTTGCGACCATCACCGATTTTCCAGGTATGACCTCTCCCAAAACCTGTCGAAGCAAGCCAGGCAGGCTTACATGTGACTTTAGATCCGGGTCCGAGCCACTCGTCGGCGGTTGCGGAGGGTACATCATCGAGTACTATTGCCGCTTCTTTGCTCCCACCGCTCCTCCCTCCCCCGGTCACAGACCTTCATTCGCTGGGAGCCTCAGTTCCTGTTGACGACCCTGCACCCGTGGAACCTCGACCGGAAGCGGCACAGCATGACCCCGTCGCTCCGATGCCTGGAACATACCCACCTGGCCGGGCATTGACGGTCATTCGTCAAGATCCTGGTAATGCATCACCCTTGACAGGTGCAATCATGATGCTGCTCCGCGCACTCTTCCACCCTGCGTTGGACATCATCCGAGTGTTCTCAGAACTGCAAACGAAGCTTGCGGTGTGGGGTGCGGCTTTTGCCAGCGGCGCTCGTGCCGCTTCGGAGCTCGCCGCTGAGACATCCAAACACCTGTGGGAGTGGATGAAGGTTTGCGCCCGTGACATCAGCCTGAAAATCATATACGTAGAAGAACGCTTGTCCTCCATGCACGTCCGCAACACGCTCAGTTCACTCGGCAAAGTGCTGTCTGGCGCATTTACGATCTACGGCACGTTGTGCCCCCTCGCAAGCACTGCCTGCTCACCACACACTGCGGCGATGTGGCTTACTATGGGATGTGCTGTCAACATGGTCTACTCATCGTAAGCACCTTTCATTTCCGTGACAATGTTGTCCCTTCATCTGACCTGAGCCCCAGATACGATCTCGTCGCTCATGTAGTTGTTACTTTCCTACTGTGGGTCTGGAATTGCATGACCTTCGTGGGGCCAACCCCTGCCTCAGGTGAGCTTGACCATGTTCGGAACGATTGAGCACCTCGTCATACTGCATCTCACCCGGATCCCTGCGGAACACAGATCCATTGTATACCATTGCAGCCTCGTTGGACTGTCCTCCATGCTCTCTATATCTCGTCTTGTAGCTAGGACAGTAATCCCAGCTCTTCGACAAACTGCAGTGCGATTTTTCCGACCTTTTCCACTAAGGCGAGCAAACGTGAGGCACCATCGTCCCACGTCCCGCGTCCCATGTCTGTATTCCCCCCCCCCCCCCCCCCCCCCCCCCGCTCGCCCCAAATCCAGTGTCAACACGTGCTGCATTTCGATCAGGCTTATGCTTGGTATGAGGCCAGAAATCGTCCTTGCACTCGTTGGTGCACAGGCCCACCCGTCACGTGATCATCAGGGTCGCGTCGTGCAGTCTCAGTCGCGCTGCTCTTACATAGCGACGAACATCTCCCTGATCTAGCCAGCCTCGAATTTACTTTTGCCTTCACCGAACGTACTATCGCTGTCTGGAGTGCTTCAATTGGAAACTTGAGATGGATTCTCAGTGAAGTGTGCGCCTTTCGAAATCATTACCCTTACAAATATTTGTGGACTCGCACAACAGATGACAGCCATCCTCCTGGTTTTCGAACAGCGCGCGCACGCGCAAGTCTACGTGTTTGCTAGATCTTGAAACGCATGACAGACTGTGGTGAGTTGATCTCAAGAGTGTAGATAAGGAATCGACCTGATCGGCACAGAATGCAGAGCTCAGAAAGCGTACGAGAGTATCTCTCGCGTTTGTGATGCTCCTCGCGGAAACCAGCTCTTTCCTTCAGCACCGTCAAAATTGGGTTCTCACTGCGTCCTGGGCATTTTCTGCATCGTCTCTGGGGCAGATCTCAATGCTGTGATATACGCGTCCCAAAGGCTACTCTCCTCTCTCCGCCCTGGGCCATGGGGCATACTTTCCGCTCCTCCTCAGCGACTTCGCCCAACAACTGTTGATCACAGTCGCACCTTTACAATGTCTCGCGGCTTTTGAAAGACATTTCCTGCACCTTTCATCTCGACTTCGAAGCTGCTCTTGATCTCGCATGGGGATTTCGCTGGCGAGGAAGTCGTCTGAAGGTGGTGGCTATGTCTTTCGCTCTGAAGGCTTCCTGGGGCTTCCCGGATTAGGCTGGATTGTCTCGGAATGTGGCAAACTGCAGACCCTCACGTCGTCTCGATATCGTCCTCCCCCACTCTACCCTCACGGGACTGCGCTCGCTTGGTCGGCAAGGTCGTAAGGCCACGGCTAGGATGCCCACCTCTCACCTAGTCATCTTCCGTGGACTTCTGAAGACTCTGGCGGCCGAAAATACGAGGAGAACAAAAAGCAGCTTGCTCCTTCTTCTTTTCCCGTACTGCTTCTTGGCCTTAGGCACAGCTATTCGGATTTATTCCCCCTCCAATAGCATGCTCTGTGGCAGTCGATGAGCCTTGCCATGAGGGCTATAAATTCTGCCTTCGAGCACTCTTGTATTCCCACTCCTCCCCGAGTCTTCAATTCGATTCCCCTCATCCCCTACACACCCTTTCTCTCGCCTATCTTCCCATGGCTACTCCATCTTCGAATGCCAGCGCGCGCGGCCTCATGACCAGGCTCCGGACGACCTTTCGCCGGCGGACCGAATCAGCACGGGGACCGGACGACGCGCTCATCGGCAAGGGCCCTCGACTGTTGGAGGAAGCTGACCACCCCCTCATTCACTTGGAGACCACCGCCCGCTGGCTTAGACGGCAGCCACTCTTATCGGCCCGCGTCCACGCTCGTTCTCTGCCCGACAGGGAGCGGAGGTACTGGAGCCTCCGCTTCCATAGGAGAGAGCGCCATGCAGAAGAAGAGTCCACGGCTGTACCGGGGCCAGAGTCCCCGCCTTCCACCCACAGTCCTTCACAGGAGGCTACGGTCATCGATCCGCTTTCAGACGAGGCGCCGGGGGAAGGGAGGCTGGGAGGGTCCATACCTGGTGGTCAGGAGGCGTACTTGCCACCTCCTCCCCTAGGTATGTACTGTCCTCTGATGCCTTCCGATTGAACCCTGACGATGCTTTTCAGCACTGCACCCTGGCCGCGACCCGCTCTCTCCACCCATTTCGCCCCTTCCCACCCTTCAGGACGGCGCGAGCCCAGCACTGGAAGCGGGACCCGTCAGGACGACTCTCGAGCCAGCTAGCCCTGCTGCGGTTCATCCTCACGACCGTTTGCGTTCCCCACACCCTGCTTTCTCGTATTCACCTATCGAGTCACCCGAACGGGCCGAACCAGCCGAGATTCCCGCCCCTTCACCGGCATGGCTCGTCCAGTCAAGGCCGGAGGGATTCTCGTCATTACTCGGCTGGATAGGTGCACTATGCATTGCGACCCTCGTACGGTTCCGCGACTCGGTTCGCGGTTTCTTCAAGACGTCGACGACAGTGGCTGCTTCGAAGGCCGCGAACCTCGCGCACTGGAGCCACGCCGTAGGGCTTTCCGGAATGGAGCTCCTCAAGGCTGTTGTTTGTGCCGTGTGGACAGGCGTGCAGAGCGGGCTGGGTATCGCCATATTCGCGATGGTGGGCGGAGGATGTGCCATGTACGGCGCCTACTGCGCTGCATGGGATCACTGCTCCCCCGGCACGACGTTCATCTGGACGGGTCTTGGAATTGGACTGACCGTGATTCCCTTCATGTGAGCATATTCCTGTCCTAGGCTTTTGACTGCTGCTAACTTCATCTCTGCGTCTAGGCCCATGCTGATCACCAAGGTTTGGGGTTGGATCTCGTCTACTTGGGCCGCCATTGCTCGCATATCACGGCGCAAGCACACATCGTCACGAGGAGATACGGATCACTGGGTAGACACTGTGTAGGGTGTATGGTACCTGCCTCTGCAGCGTCACCCTCGATGTGAGTCGTGACGTGGGCAGAGCTGACAAGGACTTTGAGCGCGGACTCCAGATACGGACTTCATCATTTCATCGCATGTAGCATGTAGCATCGCAATCTATTGTACTTTCTACAGTCTTCTACTGTGGTTTCCGCATTTTCCGCATGGACCGATCTTGTCTTTTAAGAAGCGGGCATGAGAAGCGAGCAGGGAAATGGTGCCAGCAGCATCATGCGCGATGCGGCCGTTAGTAGTTCCCACAAGAACCCCTTGTGCCCTGGTGGCACTTAGATCGAAAGCCCGTCAGGAGGAATGCCCGATGTCGAGTAGGCACGTCACTGAACCGGGCCGAAAATAGAGAAAAACGGACGCGCCTCTCACGCAAGGTTTTGTGCGGCACTGCTGGCGGACTCGCGGAGGCTGTTTTTATGCGGTTAGGTATGTATGTCAATCGGTGGCCGGGATGATTGGACGACCGCTATTCGAGCCGTGCTCTCCTGCTGCTCATGTAGTTTTTGCATCTGGCTCAGCTCTTGCCACTTGCTTTGGCGGGTGGTACGGAAGGACATCTGGGATCATTTTGTTCGTAGATCGGAGGGAGAGCCCGAACCCCGGACGTTGATGGAGACTGCATAAGTTGGGCATGTCGAGTAAGTAAGGAGGCTTGCGTCCTTCGACAACGAAGTAGTAGAAAGTGTATCGGATTCTCTCCATGGCTCTCAGCCTACATTTTTTCCCTACGTACCGACCAGCCTTGGCCGGAGAGCATCAGATTGACCATTGCGAGGTTCGAAAGCCAGCAATGACGCCAATCAGATGCTGAGCTTTCCGACGACCTGTGGCGGGACTTCCCCGCTTCTGTATGTTATCTAGTGATCCATACCCCATTGCCTGATAAGAAGAATAGGTGACAGCGAGAAACTCCGCTCAGTCATCAGCAATGATTTGTACCGACAGGACAATAGAACAATAGACAATCCTTCCGGCGTCAAGTACCGTCCACATCTGTCCACCAAGTCCATTGTCCCCTAGCTTCCGCGCGGCGGAGTGGAAAGCAGTCAGGGAAGAAGGAGGCCGCACCCTAGCGACTGCCGTTCTCGGCACCGCTGGTCCGGGTGTGGCTGAGCTGGGGTGGCTGCACGTGGCTGGAAGAAGCGGGAATGCTTCCGCTGAGCAGGGGTCCGGATCGGTTTTGACGCTGATCGTTGGATTGGGTCGGGGTGTCTTTGAGCGAGGGAAAGGGTGATGACGATCGGTGGTGAAGCTTACCATGAACTTGTCGAACAATCATTAATCGCATTCTCAAGTCAGGGAAAGACAATCATCTTGCCTGAATCACTTGTCAGCGAACTAGTATCAATTCATCGGCGGTCCGGTCAAAGAGCTTCGACTCGCCTAGAAGTGCTTCCTTGCAGCTGCCGCCTTACGACGCCCCATCTGCCTCCGTTCATTTTCGTGCAAAGCGGGTCGCGACGTTCCCCATGGAAATCCGTTTCACCTCTCTCACGCTAAGGACCCCAGCCCACTCACCCAGCCAGCCAGCCGTTCCTCCCCCTCCATCCATCTTTGCCTGTCGCAGCGGTGTTGCGTGCCCGCTGTTGCTGACCGACTGATACCGCCACGCGACCGCTTCTCCATTCTTCGGCTCCATCCCATCACCCTTCAAGCCCTTTGTTTCTTTCCTCCCTTACTCACCCACCCTGCCGTTCTCGTCGTCGTTGACTTGTGCTCTTGTCCCCCCCCTCGTCTTCACCTCTCTTCTCGCTGTCCCCCTCGACGACTAGCCCGCTTGTGCTGCTAGAAGGCTTGACGCCCCGACTACTTGCTTGACGCTCGCACATACCCAGCCGTTCAAGCCACCCCATCACCCTCCATCTCACCTCATCTCAAGAACCCGACCGTACCCCCTACATCCAGCAAAGCCGATCAGAATAACCAACAATGGGCTGCGCATCCAGTTCACCAATCGACTCCGAGGCTAAGGCCCGTAAGTACTCCCTCCTTTCTACCGCTGTTGTCGATCCTCGGTGGTCGTGGCGGGTGTTGGTCCTGGTGCTGACGAGGTGTATGCAGGGAACGATGAGATTGAGAACCAGCTGAAGAAGGATCGCATGAATGCCAAGAATGAGATTAAGATGCTTTTGCTCGGGGCTGGAGAGTCTGGCAAGGTGCGGCTTCTTCCTTTCTCCCTCTTCCAGTCTCAGCCAGAGACGGGTGAGGTAACGTGTTTTGGGGAGAAAACGCTCATATATGCGCTCTATAGTCCACGATCCTCAAGCAGATGAAGCTCATCCACAATGGCGGCTACTCCGATTCGGAACGCGAGTCCTACAGAGAGATTATCTACAGCAACACGATCCAGTCTATGCGCACGATCCTCGAAGCGATGCAGGTGCTTGATATTCCATTGAACCCAGCGAACGATGCCAGGAGGGACGTTGTCCTTTCTCTTCCTAGCCAGTTGGAGACAGACATGATGCCTCGGGATGTTGCGGACGCTATCAGGGGGTTGTGGGCGGATGAGGGTGTGAAGGAGGCTGTTAGGCGGAGCAGGGAGTTCCAGTTGAATGATTCTGCTGTCTAGTGAGTTAGCGTTGTCGATATTGAAGAGGGCAAAGGTAACTGACGGACTTATGTCCAGCTACTTCAACTGCCTTGACCGGATGGCCTCGCCCAGCTACCTCCCCACCGACCAGGATATCCTCCGCTCCCGTGTAAAGACAACCGGTATCACCGAGACGACCTTCCGGGTCGGCGAGCTGACCTACCGCCTATTCGACGTCGGTGGGCAACGTTCCGAGCGCAAGAAATGGATCCACTGCTTCGAGAACGTCACTGCCCTCGTGTTCCTCGTCTCCCTGTCCGAATACGATCAAATGCTGTACGAAGACGAGTCTGTGAACCGGATGCAAGAGGCCCTAACGCTCTTCGACTCGATCTGCAATTCCCGCTGGTTCGTCAAGACGAGCATCATCCTCTTCCTGAACAAGATCGACCTGTTCGCGGATAAGCTGCCTGTCAGCCCGCTCTCGGACTATTTCCCCGATTTCACGGGTGGAGCCGACTACGATCTTGCGTGCGAGTATTTGCTGAACAGGTTCTTGAGCCTGAACCAGCAAGCGGCGACGAAACAGATCTATGCGCATTATACGTGCGCGACGGATACGCAGCAGATAAAATGTGCGCATACATCTACCCTCTTTTCCCCCGACTCACACTAACAATCCTTCCAGTCGTCCTATCCGCGATCCAAGACATTCTCCTGCAGCTCCATCTGCGGGAATGCGGTCTCCTGTAATCTTGTCGCCTCTGCTCGCTCGCTCGCTCGCTCGTTCTCGTCTCTCCGGTTCATCCCTAGGTCCTAGGTCGTCATATTCCCCTATTCCTATCCGTATGCAGTCTATACCGATATCCTTTTCACATTCTTTCGCGCCCTGCTTCTCCGCGCGGGGGCCCGTTGTTGTCCCGCACTCGCTCGCTTTGACGTCCCTTCTCCGTTCATGTTGTTGCGCCAGTTTGGTGTATTGACCACTACATCACCCCTGCCCCCCGTCCTCGCCTCCTCGTATGTGTTGGAGGGCGATTTGTGCGAAGAGGTGTACATATACGCTCCCCTGTCGTTTTTTGCGTAATTTGATGCTGCCAAATCCTGCTGTTGTGCGCTTTGCTCCATGACTTGAGGCTGGGCGAAGAGCATCATGTTGGAAACACGTTGGAAACTTTGGAAACACATTGACCATGACACTTTCCCTAACTACATACTTCGAAAGTTAGGGTTCCAATCGCTTCGGTCCGTTTCGGTCCGCGATTCCCATGAATTGGGAAGCCAAAGCGACGCCTTAACTTCCAGCAGGGGCGCGATTGTCCTCCATTCTTCCCAATGTTCTTTCCATTGGAAGCGCCCATATTATACCTTTCTTCCTCCTTCGTCCTAATTGGGAGCCTCTGGCGCCCAGAGCGAAGTGTTGTGTACTGTACAACAACTGAGATTACTGTCGTTGTGAACTAATGACAGCTGTCTAGTGTGGATGCTAGGAGTGTACAGATGCGGGTTGTATCCAACAAGCAAATAACGGTTAACAAGGAGTGTAGGGTATCCTCCGGTGGATGCGTGAGGGATGCGTGAGGCTCGTAAACTGGGTAGGAAGTGCATATCAATCGCGTAAAATGGACTCAAAGCAGATGCTCGCAAGAGATGCCGGCCGGCCAGCGGGTGATCGACATTTCGTAGCCAGATTCGATTGGGCGCTCATGGATCGCGCATCGCTATGTCGTGCGGTCGGTCGAGGCTGTACGAGAGCGCCAATGGAATATACCGGCGGTGCGGGTTCTCCACCAGAGGCCGAAAACCTTGCCATAACCTTTGTGCCCTGAGGGCCTGTTGGGACCTTAGGTAAGAGCGGATGTCAGATGCACGTACGATATGAGGCGCTTACAGAATACCAAGATAAGCACCAACGACGGGAAGCAGCAAGCTGAATGCAAGGCAAATCCGGAAGCCAACGGGATGGCAGCTGCCTTCGTCCTTGTCGGGGCCACAAGCCCCGGCGTAGGCGGCGAACGGTACGCCTGCAAGCATGCACAGGCAGGCGAAGGGTCTGCCCAGTGTCACCACCAACAGGAAGTCCTTTACAACCGCGAACGATAGGCTGATCGGAGCGTCCGCTTCTGGCGTTGCTGTTTCTGTCGCTGCTACAGGAAGGCCGGGTGGCGGGACAGGTGACGTTGCTCCTTCGGCTTCGGAAGACGAATGTGGCGTGTTATGTGACGTCCACGTCCAAGTGATAAGGAGAAACTCGAGCCACGCCAGGAGCATCTGGAAGAAGGGGACCGTTGTCCAGGTGCTCCAGACGGAAGGGCCGGTGGTCTCTGTATGCGCCATCTGCACCAGTGTGGATGGGGACGCTACTGCCGAAGAGTCCGGCTGGGCAGCCTGTTCCCCAATCGCATGAGACTCGTCGGGAGCTGGCGCAGCAGGAGGGCTCGACGGGCTCTCGACCTCGTGTGGGTTCCTCGTCATCGGGAGCACAGGCCCATGCTGGCCAAACAAAGAGCCGAGCGGACTGGGTACATTGTGTAACACGTACACAGGCTCGACTCCTGGTTCGGTGACGACGGCAGCCGGCCCTTCGAAGACAGGTTCATTGTAGCGTCCCTTGAGGACCGGCCAAGTCTCGTTCGACTGAACAGCCCTTTCGTGCTGCCCATACGCTTTTCCGGGATGGAGGCCCAGAATGGACGCGACGGAAGGTGTGTCAGGCGTGGATTTGCCGAACAAGGCCTCCAGCTGCTTCACGGCTTTGAGCTTGTTCAGGTTGTCGGCTAAGAACAACAGCAGCGCTTGAGCGTCCAGCAACGTAGTAGCACGGGGAAGAGGCAGGACGTACCTTGAGCTCCAGCGGCAACCGCAACACCATCCTGTCGGTCCAGAGCATCCAGCCTCTCACTTATAGCTCGATGTACCGAGCTTGACTGTCCCCCCTGCTGCTCGATGATTGCAAACGATTCACTCGATATGGGGGTCCAGCGCTCGGAGGAGTCGAGTTGATTTGCTCTGGCAGCAAAACGGCGGCTTAGCTCGGCGATTTCTCTAGTGGTCGCTGACGTGATGCCACGGGATGTATGAACAGCCCCTCTTTCCAGGTGGCGGGCGAGGTGTTCTCGGTCGCGTGCGAGCTTTTCATCCTCGTCCATTCGAGCATCGAGGCGCCGATTTCGTCTTGCCACGTTCTGCCAGTATAGGTTGTCTGTCATTTCTACCAATTCGTCTCGGAGGACGGGTCCCAGAGCCGTCCACTGACCCATGAGAGCCATGGAAGCAGGTCGCGAAAGACGGGAGACGTAGGGTATGTTCTCTTCTCGTGGGTCCGGAGGAGGTCAGAGAGGGCGAATGATGAGGCTAAGAGCTGCTTTGGGTCAGTATTTATAGGCGTTCGCACGTCGAACCCAGCAGACAACGACTCACACTCGCCCATATCCAGACAGCCATATACGTATATCGGTGTTCCCGGCGAAAATGGCACCAGGAAAACGAGGCTGAGCTATTCGTGCCGTGCGCGATTTGGGTGGTTCCAGTCATACGAGGTGTGCCGTCAAGCAGGTAGCAGCACGATTTGAGAACTTCACGGTCACCGGCGGAGATCACTGGAGCGAGGATCACTTGAGCGCTTTCCCGCACAAAGAATAGGAGAGGAAGGACGTACATGGTCGTCCGTTTCTGGAGTCGCCGCATTCCGATGGACGACCGCGGAATCCGTCGTCGGCCACCGCCACGGATAAGAAGCATTTCCATGGAACGCGTGAAAAGACATACATTGCTGGGTATTTCGCTGCATTCTGACAACATCGTACGGCTAACAGCTCGCCAGCCAAGCGCTCGCCCATGAGGATATTGGCGCCTGGTGCCCGAGCTGACATACTCTTTAGGATGGTTAGTTTCCAAATGTGGCAATGGACATCTCCGGCTCCTTAACGCTGCGTTTCGCGCAACCTGGGCACGTGCGGATAGGACAAAATCATGGGCTTCGCGGCCAGCGGTATCAGGGAGGCCCGATCGGGTTAGCATCAAGAACACGCAACGAACGCACGCATTCGTGTGTTGATGCCGATCACCTACGGACTTCACCGCCGTGAACATCCGGAAGCACGCTCAGTCCACGCACGAAGCATTCTCTGAGCAAGAAAAGCAATTTCCCTTTGGGGCTGGGGCCGCACTCTTCGGACTTGCAAGACACTTGATTTTGCAATTTTGGATTAGGATATACATGAGTCAACGCTCGCCCTCTTGGCGGCAGTCGTTCTACCCATATCCGGGATATGATACTATACGGATTCTGGGGGGTCGTCAGCCTTGCGCGCGGAAGGGGGAAGAAGCATAACTCACCCTGCAGGAGCGTGTTCAGCTTATTTACCCGGTTCGAGACTGAGAGGTCGATGGTCTTGTCGCCAAACTCGACGATGAGGCCCCCAAGGATACCAGGGTTCACCTGAGCTGGGGGTGAGCGGTGGACTAGGTGACAGCCGCGCATACACGTACCTTGTTGGTCACCCTGAGGCTCTTTGAGTCCTTTGCGGCTTGGCTGCTCTTCATCGCGTTCTCGATCCTCTTCAGGATGTCCGCAGGCAGAGGCTTGTCGCTGGTGACGATGACCTCCAGCTCACCCTTGTACTTGCTAACGAGCTCCTTGAACTCCTCCACAACCTCCTCGAGCTCGCCCAGCCTTCCATTCTCGCTCATCACCTCGAGCAGGTTGCGGGTGATCTTGTCCGTATCCTTGCGCACCTGCCACAGCGCGTCGAGTCCCTTCTTCCGATCCTGCGAGGAGAGAGTGGGGTTGTGGATGAGGGTCTGTACGTCGGGGGTCTGCGAGGCCAGCGAGAGGAGGGCGGTCAGGTCGGTCTGGACCTTGTTCAGGGTTGCTGGGGACTGCTTGAGTGCGGCGCCATATGCTGCGTGCGCATACTTGGTCGCAATCTGGGAGGCAGCCCGACGCTGCATCGCCATGGAGATGGCATGTGCCGCGGGGCGAACGGCAGAGGTGAGCAACATGTTGAGGAGAGTGGTGGGGGACGACGAGGACAGCTGAGTGCGGACTTGGTGCTCGTTGTCCACAACTGTGTGGTCGCCGTCGGATTGGAACGGACGGAAGCATTCGGTGACGCTCTCAGTGGCTATGCAGTCAGTTTAGGGCAAGCACACGGAGGCAGACTGAAATTTCAGTACCGCACACCGCGTCCCTTTGATCGATTAACAGCCTGCAACAAGGCAGTAGTAAGTGTGACTAGAGTCGCTGTCATACCCTCTCTTCAGCGTATCTCCAGCACACATCCACTATAAAAGGGCTCTTCTTTGTCGTCGTCTCAGCCAACAACAACATCAGCAAATATGTCTCGATTCTTCAGAGCTGCAGATAGCGACACCGAGTCGGAGGAGTCGTCCGAGGAGGAGCTCTTGTCTGAGGAGGAGGAAGAGCAGAAACCCGCCAAGCCCACACCCTCAGCACCGTCTGGTGGCAAGCCGATGGGCATGTCCCGCTTCCTGCGTACCGCAGGCGATGAGTCCGAGTCGGAGTCTTCCGAAGAGGAGGACGAGATGTCAGACGAGGAGGAAGAGGAGGAGGAAGAAAAGCCTCAGCAGAAGAAGGTTGCTGGCAGTCGATTCCTGAAGGGTGCAGACAGTGAGACAGAGAGCGAGGAAGAGGAGGAGAAGAAGGTTGTCAAGAGCGCGAAGGATAAGCGTGTGGAGGAAATTGAGGCATGCGCACGTGGCATGGAGAATGGGCTCAAGATCAACGACTGGGTGAAGATCCAGGATGGTACGCATATACCTGCCGTGCTCGGCTGATTTGTGCTGAATGGCATCTGCAGACTTCGACAAGCTCTCTCGCCTTGTGCAACGGCAATCGATTGTAAATGAGGCGATCCCTCCGCTGTACATCAAAACCCTCATCGACCTTGAAAGCGCGCTTAACGCTACTCTCGCGAAAGAGAAGTCTGCTACCAAAAAGATGCAGGCTAACAATGCCCGCGCTCTGAATGCCATGCGGAGCAAGCTCCGTAAGACGCTGAAGGAGAACGAGGAGCAGGTCAAGCTCTATCAGGAGGATCCGGAGGCGTTCGAGCGGGCCTTCCAGGCACAGCAGGCGCCTCCGGATATCCCCCCTCCTCCGGCCAGGCCCAAGAAGGTCGTCGTGGGTATCGATGAGGATGAGGAGGAAGGTGGTGCCGGCGATGAGTTCACAACCGTTGGCAAGGGCGGCAAGGCCCTCTCCTTCACTGCCGACCAGGTGCTCAAGACCCTCGCGGCGGTTGCCGAAGCTCGCGGGAAGAAGAACACCGACCGTGCTGAGCAGTCGCGTGTGCTCGAGAAGCTTGCTGAGGCCGCTGGGACGACTTACCAGAGAATCCGCGTGCTGCTTGCTCTCATCAGCAGCAGGTTCGACTACAACCCCATGGCCTCGTATATGCCTCTGGACGCGTGGACGAGCGCAAAGAGCGAGCTTGATCAGCTCGTGAAGATCCTCATGGCTGACCCACAATACGCGGTTGTTGAGGACCTCGCACTCGAGTACAGCGACCTGGACGAGCGCTCGCCAGAGAAGGAGGGCGGTATCGTCCGTATTCGCGGCAGCGTCATCAGCTTCGTTGACCGGCTCGACGACGAGTTTACTCGGAGCTTGCAGAACATCGACCCGCACGGTCAAGAGTACGTTGAGCGGCTCAAGGACGAGCGTGGGCTTTATGAGACCATCTGCCGCGCGCAGGTCTACTTCGAACAGAAGCAGGAGAGCGAAAGCGCTGCTCGTGTTGCTTACAGGAGACTGGACCACATCTACTCGAAGGTATGACCGATCATCTATCCGTTGAGTGTTTCGTCTGACTGATATTCTATAGCCCGATATCCTCATCCAAGCGCTCGAGCAAGGTGTTGCCACCGCTATGCCCGAATTCACCCGATCCTCCAGCTCTCTTTCCGTTACCGGCTCCAGTGACGCCCTGATCGACTCCCTGTGCAAGCAATTGTACAAGTCCGGCCAACCCTTCCTCCGTACCAGGGCCATGCTCTCGCACATCTATCATCACGCGCTCGCAAACAACTTCGAGACTGCACGCGATATGATGCTCATGTCCCATCTTCAGGACAGCATCCATGCTGCGGACGCGGGCACACAAATCCTGTACAATCGCGCTGTTGTACAACTCGGCCTGGCTGCGTTCAGGCAAGGCTTGGTTCGCGAGGCGCACTCCATCCTGCAGGAGATCTTCTCTACCCAGCGGGTTAAGGAGCTGCTCGCTCAGGGTCTGCACCAGCAACGATACGGCGTTGTCCTCACTCCCGAGCAGGAGAAGGCAGATCGTGCACGACAAATGCCTTTCCACATGCACATCAACCTCGAACTGCTCGAAGCTGCCTTCCTCGTCTCTTGCATGCTGGTCGAAGTACCTACTCTCGCAAGCCTGGACACAGAAGAGCAGCGACGCAAGACGGCCAGCAAGCCTTTCCGCCGGTTGCTCGACTACGCGGAGAGGCAAGTATTCATGGGCCCTCCCGAGCACACTCGGGATCATATCATGCAAGCCTCGCGTGCGCTGCAGGACGGCGAGTGGGAGAAATGCCGTGACCTCATCCAGGGGATGAAGGTGTGGAGCCTGATCGGGAACGAGAAGCAGGTCAAGGAGATGCTCGGCCAGCGGATCCAGGAGGAGGGCGTGCGGACGTATCTCTTCACGTTCGCACCGCACTATACGACCGTCTCGCTCGAGCTCCTCGCCAGGACATTCTCCCTGCCTGTCCGGTCCATTACCTCGATCGTCAGCAAGATGATCTGGAACGAGGAATTGGCTGCGTCGCTCGACCAGGAGACGGGTGTTGTCGTCTTCACACGAACCGAACTCTCGCGCGTCCAGCAGCTCGCACAAGCCCTCGCGGATCGGGTTGCCAACCTGGTGGATGCGAACGAAAAGGCACTCGATGCCAAGCTGGGCGGTGGCTTGGAAGGCCGGGGTACGGCAGAAGGCGGCAAGCCCGGCGAGCGGAAAGAAGGTGGCGGTGCGGCTGGCGGTGGTGGCGAGAGGAGGTTCGACCGTACTCGTACGCAACGCACTGGCGCACAACGGACGGGCGGTACGGGCTTCAGGGGAGAGAGGTTCTCACAGGGACTTGGGAACAGGGTCGGTGGCGCGCAGAACGCGGGTGCGAGGACGAGGGTGGCGGCTTAGGTGGTGTTCGTCTGGTATGTGGATTACGTCTGCATTCATGTAATGACATGTGCATATCCCCTTCTCTTGCGCCTCCATTTGTTAGCCGTGGTGCGACGCACAGGCCCTGGTCCAGGAGTTGTGTGGTCGCATGTCGCGAGTGGCACCCTCCGGTCAGTGGCCTTGGACTTCAGCCCTGGACTCGGGTGGCCAACAGCGCGGACTTCGCAAACCTTGGAGTAATGGGCGCTCGTGCAGCTGCGTCCCTCCAGAGGCTCAGGCTTGGGCAGCCTCACGACCCGTTAGCCTATGTACCCAAGTGTTACCGGGCAGTGCAAATGGTAGACAGATGTTCTGACATGTTCTAACACATTCCGTGGGAGTCTTCTCATGTTCCAGGCTTGGTAGCTGGACGGTCCCAAGGCATACCTCCTTACCAGGCCGTGTCTCAAGGTGCATAGACTTCCAGCTCTAGACCCGCTGGTGAAACAGACAGGAAAGGAAGGATATGTGATTCTCTCAGAACACGTGCAGGTACGCACCAAACCTTATCCGTTGATCACTACCGTATCGGGCCACAATTGCAGCCGCTCCACGAGGCGCCGCACCTTGCCGAGCTGCCACCCAGCCCAGCGGAGTCCCAAACCCAAAGAAGAAAGGGGGAAGGACACGCGCTCATCATCGATCTTGTCCATCTTGTCGCACTCTAGGCCCAATTGCCTCCGGAGCGAGTAACTGATATCATGTCTTGATGACTCGCCAAGGCCACGAGGCCAGAGGTTACCACGCCCCTGGGCGCATATATAAACCTGGCCTGCTGGCGCGCGGACAGGGTAGAGGCCCTTCCCTCCTTTCTTTCCGACCACCATCTCGTCCTGCTCTGCTCCGCCAGCTCCGAGCCTTCATCACCGGTTCCACTCGCAAGACCGAGCACAAGTACTCGTCACTGTCTGTCACATAACAGCACACATTGTACCCGTTGTAGTTGACAGACACGTTGTCATTAACTACGCGCGTATAATAACCCTTATCTCCGTGACCGTTCCCATCTCGACTTCCAACCGCCTCAAGCCTATCCGTCAGAAATCACCAAGCCGTTAACGAAAAGCAAGATGAGGTTCTCCGCGAACAGCGAGGTGATAGCAGCGGACGCTGATGAGATTATGCTGATGAGTCAGATGTCGTTGGATGACCCTACTGAGGAGCAGGAGGTCGAGCAGATTCTAGGACCACAGGCTTCCCCACTGCAGACGGATGAGGGTGAGTGGGTAACTGAAGAGCAGGGAAAAGTCGGCCAGACGCATGGGCACACTCACCATGCCTCGAGCGCACGGGCAATGCGTGGGCGCAGAGCTCATCGTGCCTCCGCGCGCGGCCGCGCAGCCAATGTTTTGGTAAGCCAGTATGTTGACATTTCGAGGTGATACTGACAAAATGATCAGATGGCCAGGGACGACGTCCGCATGCTCATGAGGAACGTGAGAGGTGAGGTACCACAGTACGGCCAGATGACCGAAAACGCCACCGCGTTTTGCGCGGGCGTTCTACAGTACCTCCTAGCCGAGATCGTTGAAGCTGCAGGCAAGTCCTTCAATTATCGTGCAACCGTCTTCCCGGCTGACAAAGATCCCCAGGTAACAGAGCGAAGAAGGCAGGCTCAAGGACGATCAAGCATGTCGACGTGGCGCAAGCGGCCATGCGCGACGAAGAACTAGACAAGCTCAACCAGATGCTGGATTATCCTTTATCAGGTACGTTAAGTTGCGCTTCGATGAGATGTGCCTGACGTTCGGGTGACTTTAGGCAATCAAGATGATCTTTTCGATGATGATAACGACGAATTCGTGCCCGTTGGTGCGGCCTCAGGAATCTCCACACACCGGAAGGAAGGGCGAGAGACGGCAGAGATTCGCGATCCACCAGCCCCGGAGAAGCCATGGTACCAGCATATACCGAGCCGGCCTTACGAATTGAGGAGGCTGTCGGCCGTGCGCTTCGAGTCCGAGGAAGAATACGAGGCGTATCTAGCCTGGTGTGCGGAGCTGCAGGTGCCGTGGGTGACGCAGGAGCTTTACGACTTTCCCAACCTGTTCCGTGCCCTTTATGGACAACTGTAGAACATCGCGTTCATCGATGTATCCGAGAGTTTTGGAGAGTATCCCAAAGCGGCCGTCGGCCCACAGTCCGAGATAAATAATACATCGTTTTCCACCTTGAGTATCTAGAACACGAATGGTATCATTAGTGATGGGTATTACGTTGAAGCGCTTCGAAACAGCGCTTATGGTAGACCAGTCCCGAAAACCCAATAACAACATCGTCCGTATCGTCCGGGACTGCTTTTCCGTTGGCACTTCCGTTGGCGATCGTGGTTCCGGACGTCCCAGCGGGCGGTTTGGTCTCTGCATGATGATCCAATGGTCGACCGCAAGACTCGCAGCTCCACATCTTGGCTGGCCAGCCTCTTTTTCGAATCCGCGTGTTCTCCTCTACTGCGCTGAATAGATCTTGATTAACAAGATGACCGACGATGCCGAGGGTATCGGCTTCTGATCGGTAGTGCCCCAGCATGCCGGTGAGGATAGTTCTAAACTCGGAATAGGTCGAAGCGTGGTGAGACGCCGAAATCGCGTCCACGAGCCGAGCGAAGAGCGCCGGGAAGGAAAGCGATGCGGAGCGCGGTGTTGGCGTCGAGATCAACTTGACCAGCGTCTCCTGGACAAGCGACCGCAGGGATTCCAATAACTCGGATTGGGTCCCATCTGGTATGTCGCCTTTAGACGTCCGATTCGACGAGATCGCGCCAGAGACGAGCTGAACCATGTTGACCTCGCTGTATAGCAGGCGGAACCACATTTCCTCGATATGTAGACCGGCGGTCGAGGGCTGTTTCCCTCGTTCTTGACAGATCCGCAGGCCCATCTCCGTTATTGCTCGGAGCTGTGATACCAGCTTCTCGACTTCTGCACTGCCCTCCGCCTCGTTCCCTTTGCTCTCAGCAAGCTCCGCCAATGCATTGGCTTGTTGTGCCATCACAACCTCGAGCCGATCAAGCGCCTTGCTAGGTTGTCCTTCGCGATCCAGCGACCAGATCTCGATATCATACAGTCCGCGCTCGTTGCATATTTCGATAAGCTCGTCTAGGTTGAGGTAGCCTTCCGGTAGTGATTGCACGGCTCTGATGATCCCACTGGCATCATACTGGCACAGAAGCTCTACATATAGTCGTCGGGCTGCTTTGTTGACATGCTCAAGTCGCCGCCTGTGAGGTCCCCTACTATCCTCCATGGCTTCGAGTAATGAAGGCTCCAGTAACCATCGCAAATAGACGAATTGCTGGTAGCTTCGAGGAGGCATCGCTTGAAGTACCCGTATATGATCATTAGGAAGGTGGTTGTCGACCAATATGGCGGTTTCGAATACACTAGAGTTGAGCAAGCGAGAGATTGCAGATAGGATCATTTGGCCGATCTCATCAGGCAGAACACCTTTTGATGCTCGTTCGGTCGTCGTCAAGGTCTTGTCTAAACTGGAGAAAAGCTCCTCCGGTGGTAGGCTGTCATCTCGTAGATATGTCGATAAAAGTGCAGGCCATTTTCGTTCCTGAGAGTAGATCGACCGGAGGATTCGATAGAAACCGGCTCGCTCGAAGACTTCGATGAAGCGGTCTCCATTATGAGGCGTATAAGCTGACAAGAGGTACTCAGCAGCTAGCTGTCGGTCCTCCCTGGTGTCAACGTCCGGATCGCTGGCAAGCTCCAGCAATAGTCGGTCGTATGTGCTTGGAGCAACACGGACGAACTGGGGGTACTTGGGAGCGTTCCGGGCGATGAAAATGCGGAGGAAGGTTGCCTCGGATGGAGGTAGATCGTGCAACTGGGATATATCCAGGAGAACATTAATGATGAGTTGCCTGTTGACGCCTTGCCCATCGTCGTTAAGGTAGGAGTCCTCGAAGGCCATATCCAGGGTATGTAGGAATGCTTCTGCATCGAACGATAGGAGCATCCGCAAGTACGGATAGCTCACCTCCAGGCCATCGTCGTCTGTCAGCAGAACGAGATGCCCGCTTTCGCCTAATGAGGTGCGACCAAAGAAGAGGAATGCATAAACTGCTCTTTTCGCCGCAGTGGCATCTTCTTCGTTCATCTGACCGTTGCTCGGATATTCGATGCCAGTAAGAATATCGCCCAGATACGCGTAGACCTTATAGGCGTGTGCAATGAGCGTATCCAGATCCATCCGCGTCGTTTGGCCATTCAGTAATGGACGCTGGCCAGACTGCCGCAGACGGATCTCTCGGATAAGAAGCAGAAGATCGACGATTGGAGTGACGTAATCCTTGAGGCATTGCGTATAGACGTAAATGAGTGCATCGTAGAGTTGCTGAGCCCGGCATAACCGAATGGCTTGATTGATATCCAACGATAGAGGGTCCAAGTGCCAGATCAGGGCTTCAGCCTGCTCATATTCGCCTCTTTCCTCGTGCATGGCGATTAGGCGTTGCGAGATGTGGGGAGGAATGGTTCGTATCCGGCCATCGAGGACGAAAGGCTCCAGTTGTTCGAGATAAATACCGTCAATACCAGAATCGTGATACCGTTCGTACAGATCGTTGAAGAGGAAGTCGTTATCGCCCAGAGTTAGACATGCCTCAGCAGAAGTGCCCACCATTCGCTCGAATAGCCAAGTTCGATCTACACCCCGTCCATCCGGGGCGGCATGTGTCGAGTCTCGCATTCGATCTTCTGAGAAGGCGAAGGCGGCGGATGCGACCATCAATTCTGACATTTTCTGGCCGACCACCTCTCTCAACGTTTCTGGATCTTCCGGAAGTCCAGCTTTGTTCCCGGTGGCCTCCCCAGTGAGGTATGATCGACATAGATCGATCGCACTCAGGAAGTCGCCTTGCTTGATGAACATCAAGATGTGATCGGTCCAAGTGAGAAGCGACCCAGCACGTATGGCTTTCTCTCCCTGTACAATGCGTCAATATTCCGCTCAAACCGTGGCAAACGTTAACCCACGAGAAGGAACAGCTTTCCCTTATAGGCTTTGATGCAGTGGGCTGCTGTCGCGATGGCATTTGGAGCGTCTCCAATCCAGCGATTAGCCATCACATATTCCGGCGGAATGTGTGTCCGTTCGATGGAGATCATCTTTCGCACATCTATGACGTCCACACCGTCTGCTGTGAACGCCAAGAGTTGCTGCGATAATCCGAATCAGATATGGGCAGCTGAACAGCAGAGCAGTCAGGACACACCGTTTGGTTTAGCCAAATCAACGCCAAGATATCACCATCCGCGTTCCACTTGCCAGCCTGCTCGAATGTGACCTTCCCGATCTCATCCATCCTTCTCTCGTCCTTCGTAGGCGTCCTCGCAGTGACGGGCCGTTCTTCGTTGACTCTCATCAGAGTGACCATGTTACCCCACGAATACGCCAACACCGGTCTGCTGGATGCCTGGGGTCGCTCCTGCAGGGTCCTCCCTTTGGTCTGCTCAGAGTCGGCGAAACTCGGAAACCATGCCAGGCAGCCTGCGAAGAGGGACGGGCTCTTCTCGGAGGTATCGATATCCCGATGGTGGCGAAACCAAGTTCTTGGTGAGGGTCGAAGGCCGACAACGATGAGTTTTACCGGAGTGAGGATGGCGATCAAGTTGTAGGCTTCTGTCGGATGCGAAGCCGGGCCGAGAGGAAGCGCTGCCATTGACAGAATGGTACTTTTGGATCGGATGGCTGGCGTGGTCGATCCCGGCGTCTGCCCTCTCGCAGCTGCAGCCTTGATTTCATCGGGATATCGACCAAGTATCCGCAGCACATCGCTGGCCTCGATAAACAGCACCTTTCCCAAGCTATGGTAGAAGGCGAGGCCGTTCTTGTCTGCCGAGACGAGGGCTGTATGTCGAGCTCCAATGAAGCTGAGATGAGTAATGGAGGACCCTGCCAGATGTCCCTCCTTCTTGCCGGAGGCGACTGCGGCCATCGTTGTGGGCGGTACGGCTCGAGCAGGGACGTGCGGACGAGCGAGGTCGTAGAGATATATATGCCCCTGAGCATGTCCGACTGCCAGGAAGGTATGGTCATGAGAAAGAGCGAGCGCTGTAACCGGTCCTGCTTCTTTGCCTGCAATACTAGTTAGCGGCGCCCGAATGGCGGTTACAGCTAGGCGCACCAGATGCCTCACTCCCGCAAGTACACTTCAGTTGTTGCCGGAAGTCGAATATATGCGTCAATCCATCCGTCTTCCCGATGCACAACAGCCCGCTGGCGGCTAACGTGGTTGGTAAACTGGATGCTAAGCCGAGAACAGCTGACGGTTTGGATGCAGGAGGTGGGTATATGCGCGAACTGAGGATATGTAGGGTGTTCCAGCGGAATGGCTGTCGCGGATTCGGTACCGAGCTCGCGATGCTACTCTTTTCGTTTGATACGTCGTCAAGCCTTGATGGTGTGGATGACCTTGAGAAGACGTCCGAAAAGTGAGATGGTACCGGAGACGCCCCGTTCGGCATGGATGCGAACGTGTTCATGCTGTTCATGCTGGACGTGGACGGCATACGGTGATGAACCGGTTGAAACGAACGGAGGCGGGAGACGCTCGGATGTAGGAAGGGAGGTCGCTGTCTGGACGGTGTGACCGGTTCTGACGGAGGAACGAGTAACGAGGTGGTTTCGGAGGGCGAGGGGGGCGTGACAACAGCACCAGGCGCCGTTATGCCCTCCACTCCTTGCCTCGCAGCATTGTCTGGTAGGACCTCATCCTAATTTATGTGAGTAGATGAAGTGCCCCATTCACGAACGGACGCACCATTGCTGAAGCAATGTAGCCATCGTCCAGCATGCCCTCTACAGCCTCGACCTCCTTTTCGGAGTCGTCCATCCCCATAGCTGCCCGCATTCTTGCCTCATAGTCTCCTGCCTCCATATCAGGTGCCTGAGCGTCCTTCCATGTGTCCTCATAGTCCGGTGCATCGTCCCCCGGCGTTCGCTCTCGCTCAGCATCCTGGTCATCGCTCAGGACCTCGCTCAGGCGTGTCGAGTAGTCTCCGCTGGTGTCTGCGAAGTAGGACATGTCGGGATGTTCTGGATCCGGCGATTCGCTTATGTTGCTCGCATTTCCGTTTGTCTGACTTCCCGGTAGTGCATGATTCGTTATGAGAACCTTGGGTGCAGACGTCGACGGATAATGTCTGTCTGGACCGGTCTTGGGCATCCCCGGGCCTGTGGCGTCCGTTGACGCGGAAGGAAAGGTGCGAGCATACAACGACTGCGGACCCTGGAAGGGTAGGGTAACTGCAGTGCCTCCCCTCCGGCTTCCTGATCAGAAGGCCGGGCTGCAAACCTCCATGCTATACACCACATAACTTAATATCCTATGATCGATCCCGCAATAATGGGCACTCCGATGCTACCGAGTACGATATGTGGTTGATATGCATGCTCCTACCTGCTACCTTATCCGGCTATCGACGATTAAGGAGAATCGCAGCTCTTGGACCACCCAAAAGGACCACCAGCAAATTCCACAAACACCTATGGATCAGGTGGAACAGGTACCGCAACGACATGCGTCTGTCCTTTGAACTGGACATACGCCAATCGAAACTTGATCGGGAAGGGCTCGTCGAGCGAAGATCCGCGCAGTGCCGCTTGCAGCTACGACTGATCAATATCATTTCTTGGACCGAGAACATGCCCCTTACCTTGTCTAGAAGGAACTTTGCCATCGCTTTATTCAGCTTCAAAAGGCTGTTCTCTCCCTCGTCAGGCTTGACCATGGCCTTCAGCTTCCTCGCGAGCATTACTGTGCGTTCTGAAGCGAGCAAGAACTGTTCTACCGCAAAATTCAGCTTATCTACAATCTCGTTCGATTAAGGCCTTACTTGGTCCTGGTTCAAGTTCTCTAAGAGCAGCATCCAGCGCCGCGCAGAACAGCGAGAATGAGACTTCGACCAAATCCGCGTACGGATATATCTGCGGTTCATGGGTCCAGAGGTGCATAGCGTCCACGAAATAGTCCCAGACTTCCAGACGCATGAGAGGTGTGCAGGCTTTCCGCTCCACGAGCTTGATGCTATACTGCGCATATGCGTCTGACGTTGCATTAGCGAGGCAAGATTGAGAGCAAGGAATGGTCCTCACTCGCACCCAAGACATGAGTTGGTCCTCGGTCCAGCATGATGTCGTGTAGTGCCTCATGATCGTACGGCAGCATTTTCTTCTTATTGTAGCCGGTGGTCAGGAGGGCGAAGAGCAATGCTACCGCTGCCCGGAAATCTTCAACGGGCGCCGGACCCCTCTCAAAGCCGCAGGCCCAGCCAGACAAGGTGGGAACGAAATCCGTATGCGAAAGTAGTAATTCTTTTTGCACTGGTCGGCTCAACATTCTTGCGCAATTGAGAGGATGGCTTACTTGTGACATTGGAGCTTTGAGCTGTCAGACATAGGAAGTCTAGTAGAGGTTTGATTTTGGCAAGTCTATCTTGTTCATCCTTCTGGGTAGATTTGGATATGGACCTAGGATGATATGTTAGCATCGATCAGCGGAGCATATAGGGTACTCACTTCGCAACCATAGTAGCACCTGAAGTATCTATGAGCACAAGAACAATACAAGGCCAGGCGGACTCACATTCATTAATCTTAGTGGATATCGTTTCGTTTTCGAGCAAAGCAAAGGTCTCGGCCCCGAGCTCTAAGGCCCATAATCGAGCAACCAGTGTTTTAACCTCGCTGTGACTGTCGGCGACCAGCAGCGCGGTTGCGGACACAAATATGTCCAGCCTGATAGATGGGTCTTGCAGGTAGGGTAGAGAGTGTATAATGGCGGTGAGGAGTGGCACAAGGACTGGAGCTGCGCTCGGAGCCGCGCGCTTCAACATGACCTGATGTTGTTCAGAATTGCGATACACAGGTGAAATAGAGATACGCTTGCCCTTAGTATGGGTATAGCCGCCGGAGCGCGGTCCTTGAACGCTGATGACCAGTCGGCATCGCAGCCCAGCCTGGAATAGTGATGGTACATCCACAGGGCAGTCTACCAAACATGAGACAGGAACAAAGGCCTGGTGATTGGAGCTTACCAAACTGCACAGAACATTCTCATTCTGCTGGATGCAAGGCCACACCTGCCAAGCCCACTGAACGAAAGTGCCGTAGCGAACCAGAACGTCGAGAGCTGCAATATTATTTTCTTGCTCATCTTCTTGCGTAGATTGTTGGTCGATCATGAACGAGAGAAGAGAATGCATTTTGGAATAAGTAGATGGTCGAAACGCAGATGGATCTGTCACGCTCTGCAAAACATGAGTCCGAGCGCAAGGTATCTCGAGGTAATCACGTACCGCAAACAATGCGAGCGCGTATGCATAGGCAAGGCTATTACGGCTGTTGAAATCGCCTTCCTTGCTGACATGATTGATATATGCTTCCAGAGCCGTTTCCGTGTCCTCCGGAGGTTTCCAATCGGACCAAAGAACGTGGCATCCCCACAAAAGCGATAATGCCAACCGCCGTGTAGCAGGACTGGACGAGCCATCTCGCACGCACTCGGGAAGTTCAGAAAGTTTCTCTAGGTACCAGTAAGAGAAAGTAAGTGTGAGAGGAGTTGCGAGCACACCTGGCAAACATGTCGCGGCAAACAGCAGATCTCTCTCTTGCATGTTCTCCCAAGCGGGGGACCCCGCCATCGATGGGGCTCTTCGCAATCCACCAGAAGGGAAAAGCAAGGCAAGCAGACCGTCGGCGAAGGTAACTATATGCGCCTCCTGGCCGGCGGGGCGACACTGAGCTCTGACTTTGAACAAGGTATCCACGAGCTCGGCATTTAAGATTTCCTCTCGGACAGCCCAGAAGGACATGCCTTCCACTCCCTCTTCGAGAATATGGGCTAGCAGGCCAGCCGAATTGAATGTATGCGCCTATTCAATGGATACATGCGCATATAGTTAGCTATTGCCGGCATTTATATACAAATCGCGCACCTCCGCCTCGTCACCGCTTATACCATCCCTGGCTGAGCGCTCCAGCACTCTGAGAGCCTCTTGAACACCGGATGTCGTAATTTGCACAGTGCGCCCATGCTGCCGAAGGATTCCCAGGATTGTCGTGTCGCGTGCCGCGCTCTCTGCGGAAGTCGCAGAATTGGCAGGTGAGGGCGTCTCTGGAACTTGATCAAGACTGTCCGGGACGAACTCGTTGTCGCTTTCATATTCAGTGTCGGAATCCGAAGGCATGGTGTTGGAGGTGGGGCCTGCGAAGGGAAGGGGGCCCCGGAAGATCGAGAGAGGCGCCGGGTCACGTGGTCACGGGTCGAAGCGCCCGAAGAAAGCGCCCGAAAATTCATGACATCGGTACGTCCACGCGATCGGTTCCAGCAAAGACCACATGACCTGCGTCTTCCCGTGCGAATAATGGGATAGATGCAATTCGACTGGCTCGCCGATGATGTGAATGACGCAGGCCTGCTTTGGGTTTGCTTGCAGTGGTCTTCTTCCGTGTTCTCTTGCGCTCAGAGGTGGCGGACGCCAACTTGGCTGTGGTCGCCGGGAAGTCGACATTAGCTGGACGGGCTGCTGTCTGTCCCTCCTCCGCAACCTCTGTTGAGTTGGTATCGCTAGAAGTGGGAGGCGCAGGAAGACTCCGAGCCTCACCGCAGTGCAAGCAGGTGGAGCGGACGCGGTGCTCGTGCATCCCTGAGTCTATCGCTACGTCAAAAGATGTTCAAGACTGCCCGATGATGCTTACGATTTATGCTCCACTGTGCAGTCCGACCAGGCAGAAGCAGCGAACCGCAACCAGGACAGAGGGTGCGCTTCACCATCGGATCCCTACAATATCATCAGTTACGATTCTAGAACAGTCTGGCGGACATACAGTTTCGTCACGGTCTTGAGAGAGACCTCACTCATGTCTCTCGTGTAGTGCCTGGAAAGCTCGGCCAGAGAGATGGTACTTTCCGACGTGGAACCACTTTGGAGCGCAGCGGCATTGACCAAATACGCGCTTGCCTGGTAAAGGAAATTCATCCTCTGCAATGCCTCACGGTTCTGTATACCGGCAGGATTCGGACCGACGGGCTGGTCTTTCTTGGCCATTTCGGATGTGATGGAAAGTTCGAAGCAACAGCAACTTCAAGCCCGGTGCGTGCGCAGAAAGACTCGGCACGCAACCAAGCAAAACAAGAAGCGAGGCGCGGGAGCAATCACAGGTGCCCTGGAATTTGACTTACATGCCGATCACGCCGACCCCGCACTCCCGGCACTCCGCGGAAGTCCCCGCATTCGCATTGCCTATGTCATTCGGCGTCTCCGCGCCGATGCGGACGACCATATTCAGTCAGTGCCGCATTCCGCTGCGGCACGGGGTGCATAAATATCAGTCAGACCTCATGCGGGCCGGCCAAAGTAATCGCCATCTTCGACCGCCATAATCTTCGAGCTCAGCTGTACATATGAAGCCCGCAAGAACGCATCAATAACACCCGAGGAACCCAGACCCCTCACTCAGCGACTTCTACCTACACTCATTGGCACAACAACTGCTTGCTATACCCCATCTTATACCATTGTAACAACACACAATCATGCCTCCTCGACAGTATCGTCGGCCACCGCTGAAGTACTTCCTCATCCTCGACTTCGAGGCGACATGCGCCTCTCCTCGCCCTTCGAACTTCACGCAAGAGATCATCGAATTTCCGTGCCTCGTCTACTCGCTGGAGCAGGAGTACACCACCACCATGTTCCACGAGTACGTCAAGCCGATGCTCTTCCCTCGCCTGACAGAGTTCTGTACACAGCTCACCGGGATATCGCAAGCGACCGTCGATAGCGCGTCAACCTTTCCGTCTGTCTGGAAAAGGTTCCACGAGTTTCTGGCTGATCTCTGCCTGAACGACCCGCCGGAGTCCTTCATCTTCGTGACCTGCGGCGACTGGGACTTGCGCACGATGCTTCCCCTTCAGCTGGAAGTGTCTGGGCTGGAGTTTCCGAATAGGCAAAATGGCTACAATGGCGTGGACTTCACTAGCTGGATCAACATCAAGAAGGCTTTTGCCGACTTCTACGAGGCAGATGCCCCCGGTGGTCTTCTGGAGATGCTTCACGTACTGGGCATGCAGCTGGAAGGACGCCATCACTCGGGCATCGATGACTGCAGGAACATCAGCAGGATTGTTGAACAGATGAGGAGGGACGGTTGGAGACCGGAGGGCGTTCCGGGATCTTGAGGGTTCGGCGAGCGAGGTAAGCTTTCAGTTATACCGGCACACACGACTTTCGGTTGTAGTATATACTACGCATATTCTGTATTCCTCAAGTCCCTACCCTTGTACCGATATGTTTGTAACTCTATGTAACTTAGTTGTATGAGTTGCCCATCCGTGTGATGGTGCGGGTTTTGAGGGACAGAGCACTTATGTGAGGGTAGGTCGCGTCAACGAAGGCGCATACAGTCGCCTTCACCGGGTGTAACCCCAACACCCGCATATATACGCCCTGCTCGGCGCGGAACAACGTCACGCGTTCAAGTTCATACTATATCTCATTCATCTCTTGCATAACGGCATTGTACAATTGTAGTCATCGATACACGAAACGGCAGGCAACTCATCGAAGGCGACTCGCTTATTTGCCGAAGACCTTGTCGGTGACGGACTGGAGGGTGGACTTGTTCTGCTGTTGAAGAGTCAGACGCGTGAACGACAGAGAAAAAGGAGAGGCACGTACGTCACCCTCAGCCTTGGCAGCAACGTTGTCGGCCTTGCCCGAGATGGCGTCACCGAAGTGCTCAGTGGTGGACTTCTCAGAGTCGGGCTGGGCAAGCAGTCAGAGTCGGTTTGTAGACCGTTAATAGCTGGCTATATGCGCACCTTCACAGCAGCCGAGATCTTGTCAGAGATGGGCTCGCGACCGGCGTCAGACATGATGATAGCTTTGGTTTGGTTGGTTAGTTTGGGTGGTTGGTGGTTCGGATGAGTTGGCTTGTCCCTTAACCCGCCTTCGAAGGGGACCTTATATACGTGCCAGCCGCCTTCCAGGCTGCGCTCCGATGCGCGACTCCGAGAGAGGTTGCCATGACGCGAACACGACCCGGATCAGCGAGATGACGAGCAGGGGACGTCATTAGCTCGCGATGCCAAGGTGGTGGGGCTTAGGGGTTCGATGGGCCGAGAGCGCGTCTGCCGCATTAGGAAAGACAGACGTGGAGAACCCGGCTGAAGCCCCGGCTATCGCCAGGCCCACCTGGGACAACAGCCGTAAGATGGCGCGATCGAGCAACCTTAGTTGCAACACGGGAAGGAGGCGTCCAACGTAGGGGGCGAGGAGGAAGGCCGAGCCAAGGGACGATGATGTCATCGGCCCCATACCAGACCACGTACTTAGTGGCAGTGTCGTTCGAGGTCCCCTTTCTGGTTGTCAGTGATGGCGTTTCTCAGGCCAAACGCACGTCCCCTACTGGATGGACGGTAGATATTGTTCAGCAGGGTCGCGTGAGCCAGGAGAGTGCCCATTCTCCGGGAGAACCATCGCTCCTTCGGGCAAAGCAGGACCGGATCTCATTCGATGCGGTTTGTATGAACATGGTGCGATGATGTGGTCACCGGATGGGCCGGGAAAGGACTTAGAATAACACCATGCGGGGTTGCAGTTAGGTATAGAGCCGCGTTGCGACACTGTAGCTTGGTACCGCAACTCTGAGGTGAAAACGGTATGCTTCGATAGGCTAAGCTTCAGTGTGACAAGACAGGGAAAGTGTACACCTTGCGGAGGCCATTGTCACGTGAGCAAGGTTCTGACGAGTCCTCGGGGTGGCCGCGCTACACTCGTCCACCGAATGGTGTAACAGTGCGAATAGGATGACGCGTAGCAGGACTGTTGTTCGCAGTTGCGGCCACCATCACGCCAACTTGCGCCGCGAATTTGTCCAGCGTTCTGATACTCCGTCGCCAGCCCACTCTATCGGAGTTTTAGGAGTAAAACTAACTGCCAGATAGCAGTCGGAGCGCGATAACCGAGACGAGGGCAACACACTCTTGAGTTTCATGTAGTTCTTGCGGAAGCGGCATTTCCTTGAGCAGCCATCCGTAGTGGGAAAGCAGGTGGTTCCATCTGAGATCGAAACAACCTACCGGCTGGAATAGTAATCACACCGGAATAGTCGCGCTCCAGAGACTATGCCATAAAGCGTCCTTAAAGGTGCCTGAGATCATTCATAGCCTCGGCAAGCATGACTCCTGGAAGAAAGGAAGGCAGGTGCAGCAGAGCGTCGTCCTTGGCACGTCTCCGTCCACTCACCGCGACCAAAACGCCCGCGACGGCCGTTGTCCAGATAGAGAACGGGGGAACATAAGGCCTACATATCCCTTGAAGCGCAAGTCTCGTCCACAACGAATCATTGGCAATTGGAGATATAGAAAACCTCAGTAGGATTCCATGCGCGAGACACAGGCAACCAGTTCCTGGGCGGAATAAGGGTGGCGTAGATAGCATCAGAAGGATTCAAGTCCTTTGATAGACATTACGTGCGATGATACGCAGACATCCATGGTGTATAGTCAGGCTATCTCTGCTCCAATTTGAAGCCAGCAACCCCGAGATAGTGACTTCCTTGCCTTTGTCAGACATTCAAGACAGCGACCGAAGACGTAAGCTCTGGTGGAGCGGAAGTAATTTCTGCAATTGCCTCCTGACCCCCGCGTCGAGCTGGCAAAGCGCTGATATTCCAACTGAGCCTAGCAACGTCGAGCATAGCATAGCATAGCAAAAAGTAATCTGAAGCAGAAGAACTCATTGTTGATGGGTTGAGCGTGAGATGAAATGCGGTGAGAGAGCAGTGCAAAGGCTGGGAAAGGATAGCGGGAACAGATTTGGTCGCGTGGCGGGAGCTTGCCGAGACCCGCTGGGGGCTGTCGTCCTCGTCTGCTGGTCGACCTCCTCCTCACCGTCCATTAAGCTGAGGCCATTACTCTCCGAAGATATCATTCTTAATCTTCAACAACGACTCCGGACAACTCAACTTGGAAACAACAATTACTGTTGGTGGAATGTCCTGCTGATAAAGTGAGGATTATTCTCAAAAGTAATATTGGCTTCCACGAATTCGAGTATAGTAACGGCACCTCTGCGCGCAACCGCTGCTGTTACTCCTCGCGTCTGGTCAGGCCGCCGCCCGTCCTGTCTCGTCACGCTTCCCCCAACTCCGCCCTCATGCTGGTTATCCCTCGACCCGAACCGCCTCGTCCTCCTCCCAGTTCTGTTAATACTATCCTACAAGAAAGAGCAACCCAATCTACCCGCGAATTACACTGTCATCGAGAAGAGCAAGCCCAGCAAGCCGTTTCATGTACTACAACGCCCCTCCGTCGCCCGGACCCGGGCAGCAGCCCTGGACGCGCAATCACCACCCCGTTCTCGGAGGTGTGGGGATGCCAGGAGCACCAGGATCTATCGGCGTCGTCCCACCGACCCCGTCTCCTGGAACAGGCTTCATCGGCATGCAAGGTCCTGGAATGCAGCCGTACGGCCAGCCTCCGCCTCAATCCTCCCTCCACCACGGTCACCACCCTCACCAGCACCAACACTCCCTCCCTCACCATCAGCACCATGCGTCGCTCAGCCAGCAACCGCCGTGGGGCAGTCCGACGACTCAGCACAACATGCCGGGAAGCGTCGGAGTCGGAATGGGTATGCCAGGAGGGGCGGGAGGCGCAGGAGGAGGGATGGCGGGCATGGGTGGCCAGACGCAGATGAGGCCGCAGTCGCCAGGGGAGCTGACCAAGAACTGGCAAGAACAGCTCAAAGTCGCTCACGTACGTCCACATTACCGTCACGTCCATATCGTGTACTAACCGTCGCGCTTGATTGCTTCCGCATACCGTGCCGTCTTGCATATTCAGATGTGTCGAATCGCCAATGCTCCTCATCACCGCGCGCGCCAGTCCGCTTTCACCCAGCGGGCTGTCGCCAAATCTGCCATCCCCATCACCGACCCGAATGCACCCCGACCTCCCTCCACCAACGGTCTCAATCCATTCCCTTCCTCCTCCTCCGGCCAAGGCTCCGCCCTCACCAACGGCGCCAGCGGTCATCATCAACACAACAGTTCCATCTCCTCCTTGGCCTCCGTCGATCCTAATGGCAAGCCCAACCATCCGTCTGGAACGGTTGCACCTGTTGCGGGTCACGCGCCTCAGCTGCAGCCCGTCAACGGCGTCAATGGCGTAGCACTGAAGGACAATGCGGAAGGTCCACCAGCACCGCCGAAGCAGGAAGACAACAATCCTTGGACAACGCTCGACATGGGCGGCATGCAGTTGAAGTCCATCTCCGCCCGCCTGTATACGTTCACATACCTCAAGACATTGTACTTGAACCACAACCGCCTCACCACTCTGCCGCCTGCGATTGGAGCATTGAAGCAGCTTGTTCATCTTGATTTGACCGCCAATCAGCTGCATACTCTGCCTCCCGAGATCGGTCAGCTCACCTCGCTGAAGGAGCTCTTGCTTTTCGACAATAACCTCACTTCGTTACCGGATGAGATGGGCACATTGCATCAGCTGGAGTTCCTCGGCATCGATGGCAACCCGCTTCCTGCGGAGATCCGACAGACGCTACAGAAGGACGGGTCTTCAGCGGTAATCGCCATGCTGCGGGATTCGGCACCTGTCCCGCCCCCGCCCGCGGAGCGGCCATGGCGAGACCTCATGCTGCCGGGCGATGCTGTCGATGGCGAGTCCTTCACCGTGGTCAACTACAACATTCTTTGCGAGCGGTACGCCCCACAGTCACTCTACGGTTATACTCCGTCTTGGGCTCTGCGGTGGGAGTATCGACGGCAATTGGTGCTGGACGAGATCACCTCGCTCAACGCAGAGTTGGTGTGCTTGCAGGAGGTGGATGTGCAAACGTTTGAGGATTTCCTCTTCCCGAAGCTTACGGATCTTGGATACGACGGCTTCCTTTGGCCGAAGAGCCGTGCAAGAACGATGGCTAAGGAAGATGCACGTCGAGTCGACGGATGCGCGATCTTCTACCGCCGCGACATGTTCCAGCTCATCGAGAAGCAGCTCTTGGACTTCCAAGCTATCGCCGTCCAGCGCCCAGACTTCAAGAAGACGGACGACCTGTTCACGCGTATGCTTACGAAGGACCACATCGGCGTTGTCGCCTTACTCGAGAACCGCAAGACTGGTTCGCGTCTCGTCCTGGCGAACTGCCACTTGCATTGGGATCCTGAGTTGCGCGACGTGAAGCTGGTCCAGACAGCCTTGCTCATGGATGAAGTGGACAAGATCGCCGACAGGTTCGCCAAGCTACCGCCAAGAATCAACGTGATTCCCGAAGCTGTACCCTTGCCGAAGGGGACGCCCAGTCCTGGTCCCGAGGGCGAGACCGCTTCCACTGCCAGCGCGTCCGAGAAGATCAACGGCGTGGATGGGACCGAGGCGGATCCTACAGAGCCCTCTCCCGACACTTCTGCAGCTTCCTTGCCATCTCCCGTCAAGAAGTATCTCACCCTTCCTGGTGGACTCAAGGGAATGGCAATGGGTCCTTCTTACTCGGACGGCTCGAAGATCCCGACCATCATCTGTGGAGACTTCAACAGTATCCCAGATTCGGGTGTCTATGAGTTCCTTGCGAACGGCTCGGTCCCGCCAGACCATCCCGACTTCATGACCTACGAGTATGGCAACTTCACCTCCAAGGGTCCCAAGCATCGCGTCAAGCTGCGCTCCGCTTACGCCGATATCCCTCAGCTGAACATGACAAACTACACGCCGAGCTTCGAGGGGGTTATCGACTACATCTGGTACTCGACGGAGACGCTGGCCGTCAGGAGCGTGTTGGGAGAGGTGGACCCTGGTTATTTGGCGAAGTCGGTTGGGTTCCCTAATGCTCACTTCCCATCCGAGTGCGTCCTCCTCGCTTCCCTCTCTGCGTGCTTCGCTGACAACATTCATAGCCACCTTTGCATAGCCGCTGAGTTCCGCCTTAGAGCACCCGCCACTTCAAGTTCTGCGTCTAAGGCCAAGCCGGCCTTCTTCCCCAATGGCAAGGCCCACACGATCCGTGCACGAGAACAAGACTGAGCTGCGCCGTGACATTCATTTTTGTGCTTTGTCTTTTCCTTAGCATGATCCCAATCGATGTACCAGTGTGTGTCGTGTGTGTTGTCTGTCTAAGTAACGTGCTTTTCACTTTCAATTTCATTTTGTTCTCTTTTTCTTCGCACGTCGCGTGGATTATGCGCTCAGTCTCGTTTTGTGGCTTGATCTTATCTCGTTACTGCTTCTTCTTTCTTTGTGACCTTGTCTTAAACGTAGTACATACGTATATTTTGCAAATAACCACTTCTCCTTTGACCGTCATTTGCGATTACGAAAGTGTAAGATACGAAAGTGCTCAGCCCATGCATATTGGAAAGAAAAAGAGAAATGCAGCAAATTAGATCGTGCCCTTAGCGCTTAAGCCCGTCCCTCAGCACCTCGCCCCTTCCCCGCTTTTCGGCCCTTTGCTGCCTTCTGCACCTTCGGGCGGCCGCGCGTCTTGAAACATCTGTTCAACTTCAAATGAAGCATGATACCATCCCTCCGAGTAAACACATGGCCGCAAATATCGCAAATGAATTTGCTATCGAAGTGGTGCACGGATCGACCATGTCGGAGAGCATCCCCTCTGCGGGTGAATGTCCGGTCACAAGAACCACCTTTCGCAACGGTGGGACAAGGATAGCGTCTTCCGATTGAAACGAATGCCTCATCGTCGAGGGTATTGTGGCGAGACGGCGCATCGAGATAGGCCCCTCCTGGCCAATTGCCTGCTTGATCAGAGAAGGGCGACTATGAAAGCTGTCAGCAGGGTACGTTAGAATTCAGCTCAGAAGTGCATACACCGGACAGTTCCTCCTCAGCAGTCGACCCCGTCGGATGCTCGCGCTCTGGCCTCCTCAGGCTTTCCCATCCGTCATCTACGCCATCTCCCAATCCTTCGTGGTCTGGCGTCGATTGATCGCGACGCTCCTGGAAGTCGAAGTAAGGAAAAGATGCTGAAGAGAGGACGAGCTAGCTCACCGGCGATTGGAGCAGCGAAGGGTCGATCGCTGTAACAGAACTTGTAGGAGAAGTCGGTTGTTGGCTCAACCTGCGCTGAGGACCAAAGGATACTTTGAGGACGTCGTACGGCACGAAACGGTACATCTGAAATTGTCGATTTAACGAGGGTTGAATTTCTCTGATACGTCGCTTTACGCTTCGTGTTATACCGGAGGGGGGGTTACGCGCCTGGTCGTGGATCGTGGGCGGCAGAGTTGTGAGGCGCTCGCTCGTTAGCCCTTGGCCCGCGAGTGCGCCTCGCCGCGTGAGAACCATCGAGGATATGTGGCAGATGGCTAATGTGTGGCGAACCGTAAGTGGTGAGTGGCAAGGTGGGAGAGTTCAGTTGATACGTCAAGGAGCACCACTCAGAGGACGACCTGCAGGCATCTCGAGCGGCGCCCCTTTGCAAGGGGTTCATCCGCCTAGTAAGCCAGACAGCCGGATCTCCATTGACGTCCCCGCACGACGGGGTGTGGGGAGTATTCTACATGACGACGATCGGGAGCTCGATGATGGGCTCAGGACGGAATGAGATATATAAGGCGACACTTTCAGCGGCAACGCCAGTCATCCAGGGCTTCGTTGATAATCACAAGCTCAGATTACATTAGACCGGGTTTGCTGTGTTAGCTGAAACGTCCAAGAACGAGAAGCCACAGCCAGCCGCTTTGATGAAGAAGAAAGGGATCATTCATCAAGCCAAATGATGAGCAAATCAAAGAACGAGAGTGGTCAAAAGTGCGCTATCGTCCAAGTCATCCAGCTGGACGGCAGGAGAAGCGCAAGACCGCGACTGCGCACGGAAGAAAATGGAAGACGGCCATCCCGTCCGCCGTCTCCGCTCCCGATCTCGGCCTTTTCAGATGCGGGGAAGAGGCTTCTGCGAGCAGAAGCGAGATAACCCGGGAATTTCAGCCGGTGCAAGGCAGCAGAAAAGCCGCAAAAGCGTGCCAAGCGGTCGGTACCCTTTTTTCACCACCCCGTCTTCCGGGACGCCGAGGATCGCGGAAGATGAAAGAACGTTCCTTTGGACGCCGCTCTCCTTACGCGTTGATTTGGGGCGGGTTCTCGCCTTTGGAGGCGCTCTATCCCACGATTAAACCGGTCGTGCTCAATTTTCAACTCATCGCGGTTGTCTCGGGCCGGATGCTGTCCGGTTCTCCCGACTATTCCAGCCGTGGTTACCCAGGACGCTGTTCGGCTTTCCCACTGCCTTGGAATATTGCCAACCGATCGGACGGATCCGACGAAATTCTGCGTGCCTACCAATATCCACAGGCTTGGACCAGCTGTCGATCCAGAACATAGCGTGAAGAAGCCAAGAAGCGGTAGTTGCATCATGTGCTCTTACGTACCAAACGCGTGTTATGGCCGTCCCGGCCGCCCTCGTCCGATCGGTCCCATGAACAACCCGAAAGTGCCGCCAGCAGTTAGGAGAGGCAAGCCGGCTCGGCGAGAAGTTTCTTAAGGACCACCGTCATGATGAGGAACGCCATTGCCACTGTGGAGCACGGTCACCTCAACAGTCGATTTCGGCCGGCTTATGTGCGTCGAAACCTTTTTTTATAGCAACTACGTGTGCATGAACTTCGAGCATTCACAAACACTTCCTATACTATCGCGAGGGGATAAGTGCTCCTGAGATATAGTCGAGTCGAAGCGCAGGCGATTGTTCTAGGGCTGCCGACATTCTGAGGCGCTGCTGAACATTCCTACATGCTCTGATCAGCCGATAAAATCTGTTGTCCAAGGAGATCCCTCCCTGTAAACAGCTGTTCGGATTCCGAATCGGTGTTCCGGCGCTGTTCGCCATCAACTGTAGCTGTAGAACTGCTCCCGGACGGAGTCCAAGTAATTGAATGACGCGTTTTCTACGTCGGTGCCCCACCGCCCATAATCTCTTTCATCTCACCAACCGCGTCTTCAAGAGGCGGCAAATTAGCTTGCCTCTTGAGTGCGACTAGTGCAGACAACCGTTGTGCTTATGAGAGAGTGGAGTCGGCGGTAAGTCCGAGGACCTGCCGCAATTCTGACAAGGCCCCTGGCGATTGCGCTGGTGCTCCTCTCCTAGGCGCATCTCATCCCCCGGTTCCAAAGCAACGCGCCCTTTATTCAAGTCTGTCCAATGGAAGATGAATTTCGCACCTATTTGAGGATGACCAGCAAGAAAACTGTGGCGAAGAAGCCCGTCATGAACTCCCAACCAGCCAGGAGTAGTGACGGAGCTTACAAAGGGCTGTTCGTTATCCCACCCGGTGTTGGTGTGCAACAAGCTTAGTCAAGTGAGGAGTTGATCTCTCGGCTTCCCGATGAACTCTATGTGCCACCGGAGAAGTCCCCGCGGCTATCCGCGCGCCGTCACGTAGGGGCAACACCTTTGACGAAAAGCAAGTTCCACCTTCAACCACGCTAAGAGCCCTCTAGATGAGTACTGTCAAGCAAAAGACCCGGCCTCATTTCCGTCGGCCACTCAACATCCTAGGACGTCGCCAAGCCCCGAGGACCATTATCCCGACGATTGTGGCCAAACGACGGAAAACGCGCCGTACGTCCGCGGCCTTCCGGGACTTACCTAATCCCTGCTTGACCTCCTTCCAAATATCGGGCTGAGGAAGTCCGACAGGTCCGTACTTTGCTTACAGCTACACTGTTATAGTAGCCGCGGATAGGACTAAAGATGAGGCTGATGGAGGTTTGTCTAAGCTTGTTCATGACTGTCTTACTCGCGGACGATTTCGCATTTCGGGCAATTCGCATGTCTTCCGAAGGAGTGCTCGGGGTCCTTACCATCTGTCTCCGGGGACTGCTCCCGCTGATGTAAATCGCACATGGTCTGGGCAAATTGATAACGCCCGCGGCCCTCGCCCACTAAAGTGACGTAGGGGTCTTCAGACCCCTGGACGTGCTTTGATCCCGCTTGGGTTTGGGTTCGTCCGAGCTGACCGTGTGAGAGCGTGGAACGATTCTGAGGGACGGTCTGGTTCGACCGGGAAGGGGGTAGGGGCTCGGACGGCGGGAGTGCTCGCCCGGGTTTGTCCTGCGGGTTGTTGTAGGGGGGTAGGTACCGCCGATGATGGCCATTCGTCGCAGGTTTTGTTGGTTGCTGGTGCGGCGGATGGGGATGGTGTAGGGTTAGGGGACGGGCACGGGGAAGCAGACTTCGATTGCCCAGCCACGAAACCGAAGCAGGCGGGTTGCACAGGCTGAGGTAACCGCCGAGGGGAGGCGGGTTAGGTCATCGTGTGTAAGCCGGGTCGGGGTGCGCGTTGAGTTGGAAGATGGAGTGGGAAATGCCTCCCGGGGAGAATACGGTGCCAGGAATATTCGTTGTATTTTATTCGGAGATAGATCAATTGCTGTCGAATTGGAATTTATTTCGATTGTGTGTGAGATTTGATTTAGCGGGTGAAGGGGACTAGGGAAGGGGAGGGAAGGAGAAGGGGGGATCAAATGTTGCTTACGCGAGCGCGCCTCGCTCACATAAGACCCACGCCCTCACTCTGCGCGCCCCTTTCGGGTCGTCTTACATATACACAAACCCGCACACTCTCCCAACTCCGCGCTCCCTCCGTCCCCGAACGCCGTGTGCATATACATAGGCCAAGCTGAAAAGGGCGTGTTAATGTCAGCGCCCTCACACCCCCCACCTCTTCCTCACCAACCACCACTACCACCGCCAACCCATCACCTACAACAGCCACCTCAACTATCCTACCAACCTCAGCAGACATCCCAGAACCCCCAACCAGCTATCGACCCGCACCTACAGCAACAACAACCACAGGTCCACCCAAGCATGTATGCTGCTGAGTACCCCCGACCACCGGAGAAGCTCGTAGGCCCCCACGGACCCGTCACTGTCGGCGGCCCCCTATCAAGCTCACCACGATATCAGCCGTACCCTACTGGGCTCGCGCACCCGCCACCCCCACCAGTGGGCGTCGGGTCCCCACCGCAGCCGCACTCGAACGAGCAGAGTCCGGAGGCACAGGGCGGTGCTGCTGGTCGGGTGCTAAGCACGAGCAAGCGTGCCGAGCAGAACCGGAAGGCCCAGCGAGCGTTCCGCGAGCGAAGGGAGCAGTGAGTCTTTTCGCTATGGCCGGTTGATGCGGGAATGCTGAGTGTACGCTGTCAGACATGTGAAGCAGCTCGAGTCCCGATCACAGCTCCTTGATGCTGCCCTCGCCTCTGCCGACGCTGCCAACAGGCGGTACGAAGAGGCACGAGCTATGGTCGAACAACTACGGAGCGAGAATGCTGCTCTGAGGCAGGCACTACAGGCCGCCACCGCCGCTGTGGGCACCAACCCCTCCGCCCCAGCAGCAGCAACAGTGAAGACCAGCCCACCGAATAGCAAGGTGAACGGCACTACATCACCAGGCGCTGCTCGGCAGCCGGTGAGCGACGTACGCTCAGAGGGACGGGAGGATCGGGCGAGCGATGAGGAGGTCGCGGAGCAGGTTGCGGATCCATGACTAGACTTTCGCAGTGGGGTCGCGCACTTCGACTTTGTTCTACGCTCGCGGGGCAACCGTGGTCGTGCGACCTAGGCTGGCGGCGCCCACCCATGCGGTCTTTGCCATCCCCCTGCTGTTGAGGATTGGACTTATCTTTCGGTACATACTTTGTTTATTCTCCTTTGAAGAGTACCCCTTTTGGCTGCCCTATCCTGCAGCACGTCTTCCCTTTTCGTTTTTCTGTTGTAGGCCCGCCGCATCGGCGGCACATAATTGTAATGATAGCGCTCGCAGCGCCCAGCTTGCAGCACATCTGTCCGCCTAGCAGCGACCGAGCAAGTTCGTGCATCTCAACCCAAACATCGGCGGGGCAGAACCGCCTAGGGGTCCACGAGCCGCTCCGTCCGTATTTCGTATTTCCTGTTGTCACGTTTCAGCCCGCAGACTCAGCTCAGCGTTCTCATCGGGATTAGTAAGCGGACTTTCGCAACTGAACCAAGCAATAATAAGCCTGTTGGTCAGCTTGCACGGTTCAGCCGGACGATCGCACGCTTCCGTTTCGCCCGGCTTGCCCCTTGGCGAAATGGTCGGCGTTTAGCTCGCAGAAAGAGCTCAGATTCGGTGGGGATGAATGGCGGCTGAAACGAAGAGACGAGAAGTGATACGCCGATCGGCGCTTCGTGCTGACCAAGATTTGTCTCGCCCGCTCGGGTCCATGCGGGATCGGCGATTGGCCTTCTTCTCCACGCTGCGGTTGGGCAAGCAAGTCAACGTACTTTTTCTCTCACGCCGCACAAGCTGGCAGAGGAGGCAGGATGACCTCCACACGAAACTGCCCAGAAGATGATGCAGCGTCTTGTCAGCTGGCTCAAGGATGAGTCAGCAGCGGGGACATGTGCGAGTCGCGTAAGGGGCGAAGCATGGCCGATCCGAGTTGGTGGGAAATGCGCTACCACATGCAGGTATGTTGGAATGCATGGACCAGGTTTGCGGCATGGGTCTCCCGCGCGGTGGGCCGCATGGACAGTTTGCGGGGTACGGAGATGGTCTCAACAACTCGAAACATTTTGTCGTGGTCCTCTCAAGGACACCTCGCTGGTTAGGATGGACCGGCGGTTGCCTTGCCCATTCTGCAGTTTCAGCCGCAATCAGACCGGTCAATCATAGACACAACCGCTGTCTGATCGGACGAGCGGAAAAGCTCGTCCGGGAATTGCTGGCAAACAGGGTGGGAGGAGCCAACTGGGCGGACCCCGATTGACGCTTGGCGTATTGATATGAACTGGAGCACTCAGCGATGTCATAGTCAGGGTCTGTGCCAGGAGCTTCGGCGAGATCGGCGACTGTCGTCGCTCCTAAATATTGTTAGCAGACAACCCAGGACCTCGAGCACCTGTTTGCAAGAGGAACCAGCCATAGACCCTTCTGAGTGCGACTGAGGGCAAAATGCAAGCAATCGTAGTGGCGCCCACATTTAGACCACTTCATTTCGGGAAGGAAAAGGAGAGACTTCCGGTTCCGACAGATTCCAGTGCCTCATTGCTCTGGCATCATGCTCTGATGCCGTGTGGAAGCATCTCAACTGGGCAGGTCGGACTTGTTTGCGCTACATAAGTTGGAGAAGCGGAGTTCAGGCGAAAAGCTCGGATTATGTGTGTGCAGGCTTCGCACTTTGTTGTGCTGAGGTTTGGGGGAGAACGGTGGGCGATCGAGTATGTGAGGCCATGGCGATGCCTCGTGTCGCCGCATCGTAGCCGCCGCTGTTCGGTCACAAATTGCCTTATATGTAGTCTTGGCGCAGGGATCGTTGGCGGCCCTGAAGATGTAGGTTGCAGCCGGAATGAGCGCTAAAGTGAAAACGGGACAAGGGAGCAGTGTCGTTATATGGACCGCATTTCATTCGTGGAGAACAAAGAAAACTCGGAGCATAGGTTCGACGATTTCGTTGTCAGTGATCGGAAGTCTTGACGGAACCGGAGAGTCGGAACAGTCGGCGCAGGCGAGTAGAATAGATAACGAGGCAGACGATTCGCGACAGAATACAGAGAAGAGCGATCTTGAGAAACGGTGGAGGGCGTGCGGTCGAGGCGCCCGGATGTTTCGGTTGTATCTTGCTCATGCGCTGCCGGTGGCGCGAACAGCCTGGGGAACAGGACCGTAATTACCACCAGTCCTGCCCATTTGCGCACGAAGCAGGGACTGACGCATATCAGTTTCATGCCTGTCATGCCTGCGATGGGCGTGGGCGGCCATCGGGTTGCTGCGAGGCAGCGTCTGGTACTGAGCGGCGGGCTTGACGGCACCTTTCTGCGCAAAGACCACGAATCACTACGAATCAATGCATACAGCCGCAGATCGATAGAGGCGCCGCTTACCTTGATCCACTGAGGAAGGAACGTCCTGTAGACGCCGAACATCTTCTCGACGGGCGCCTGCTTGTCGCCCTTGGCGCGGCTGTCGACCATTCCTTCGATCTTCGCGGCCTCGGCGTTAATGGCGATAAGAGCACGAATGCGGTCCGGCTCGGGCATGGCTCTGAACTGATGGCAAACAGCATCATCTGAGTACAAGCGGACAACGTGATCAGAGGAGCCCGGAGGTTCTCCTCAACGCGAAAGGAGCGCTCACCTGCATTGCGGAGATAATCCTCGATCATGACCAGAATCTGGCGGGTGCGTTCACTAGCGTTGGAAGGGACTAGGGTCACCTAAACAATCAAGCTGTTCGAGAGGTCGAGCGGGTTACAAGCCGCTTACCACCGAGAAAGCGTTCTGCCTGGAAGACATTGTTGATATAAGCAGTTATTTACTGATGAAAGTAGGTTGTTGAGAGGGTGTACGACGCGTGTGCGGAGCTAAGGGATGAGTTGTGAGGAAGACGGACGATTTTGGAAGGGTGTGCGAAACGCTGTAACCGCGCCACTGGCGACTTTTGACGTGAGCTCATATAAGCGGACATTACCCCTATTGTCAGGGTTTCACTTACGTAACAACAGAGGCCGATCCCATCACCAATGCAACGTGTTTTCGCCTTTCTTCTTTTCTTCAACGCTGGTTAGATGTCCCCTGCCCCTCTCGCTGCCTTCATTGGTCTTGCTTTTGATAGGAGCGTCATGCCAGGTTATGGATGACTGATACGCCACTTCTTCCCATCCACTTGCTTCTGTATCCCTACTTTGCAACTTCCTCGCTCCATCCCGCGCGCTTGACAGAATCACGACCATAAACGACTTTTTCACGCAATGTCTGACATCTCACCCATGTCCTCCCCGGGAGGCTCACGATCTTCGTTCCTGACTGACAACATCCGAGAAGATGCATCCTCGCATTCTGGCATGGAGGTATGAGTATTATAATCGGGGTTGATCTCTGCCTAACAAAACCTGGCGTGTTTACGCAGCCAATGGACGAGGTAGCTCAGTACCTCGCCGACGCTCGAAGAGCAGAAGAGAACAATCGGCCTGAACGATGGTTCAATCCGGACCAGAGTGACGAGGTGAATGAGAAGCAGGATGCTCTACACGAAGACGTGCTGCAAGAATTCTGCGCGATGTTGTGCGCCAACACGGATGGTGAAACAAAGTTTTCCGGCTTACGTGATCAGGTCACTGAGCTTATGCGGCGCTAGACGATCATATCAATGATTGGCATATGCGACGCCCGGATGTCAAATACGCCATATTTCATGAGGTGTATGTTTCCGTGTATGAGGCTCGCAAGGATGTCCTATTCGAGGATGAAAGCTGGGGAGAGCTTCTTGCACTATATCTTGCGTTCTTCATGGGTGCTGTCGAGGTAAGATGTCGCACCATCGAAGGCTGATCGCCATCTAATAGATTTGTACAGGCCAATACCGATCGTCGACCAGATCCTTCGCTGATGTTGGACAACGTGCCTGGCTTGACACCAGATCGTGGTATGACGCCGGAGCGGTGGTCTCCAGCGTATTCCTCGAGATCGTTGTCGTCCAGGCGAGGAACACCAGAACGAGGAACAACACCGGAAAGAGGCGGCAGTCCACAATGGGGAGCACCCCTTCGTCGGTGGCTCACGCCAGAGCAGCGCGTCGCTTTCTCTCGGCCCAGCACACCGGAACGTGGTGCATCCCCATCCCTCGCCGGCACACCCGAACGAGGCGGAACGCCAGAAAGCCAGCCAAGAAGTCTAGACTGGAGGTTTCCGGTCGAACGCCGGTTGACGCCCGACTCTGGTCCCATCTCACCACGAGCAGACTCTCCAGCAAGTTCGCAAATAACACCAGGCCGAAACACGCAGATAGACCCAGACCGAGATCCCTTAACGCTCGAACGACTGACATTGACTGACCCGACAAGAGCAACATCACCCGCATCACCTCATTCCCAGCACTCTCAGCATTCCCAGCGGCCGCCTGGGCCCGGATCCGCCGCGCTGGTCGATGGCGTTTATTCCTAACGTTTGAGAACCAGGAGTTGTTGTATACCAGAGACATCTGTAGATAATACCAGCAATGCATGCAAGCGAACCAGAAAGAGCACATTTGTGTGGCGAAGGAGACGGCATCATGGGCCTGGGTGCCGACGCGATAAAGCACGACCGCAGAACAGCTGATAACGCGCGTTTTGACCAGCTCATCGACGCGTTTTCAGACGCGTACCAGTAGCTCAGGTACAGCAGGGGATAAGCTGAAAGTTCAAGTCTGAGTACGACGCGTAAACCAGCCTTGAGAGGTCAGAGGAGTCATCCTCAACGAGCACAATAGCCCTGGCTTCTAGAAGCTGAACAAAAGCGTAATTTGATGGTTGCGAAGAAACAGGGGCTGCAGTTACGACGGTCACAAGGTGGGACGGCCGCGTTCATGTCGCACCGCCGCCATCATCCGCTCCCGTATCGGACCGACGTTGTCACCACCATCCACCGCGACTGTTGTCGGCGCGTCACTCCTTGTCCATCGACCAACACCACGGTCTACACGTCCTGCTAAGCCTACATCGATAGGAATCAGACTACCATCATGCATGCCGTACAGGTACGTTGCGATAAGGCTGGCGTGAGAGTCTGGCGCTGATAGGGGCTCTGTCATTAGACACAGTTCTGGGCTGTCCGGGATTACCTCAGTCCGGTGAGCATCTGTTTGTGGTCAATTCCTGCAGGATGACTAACCTTGATGTTGTAGGTACTACGAGAGAGCAAGTTCAAGGAACATGGTCGTATTACACCTGGTGCGTGGCACAGTCAGCCATGGAAGAAACGTGTATGCTGAACCCCTCTGCAGAGGAGTTCGTCGCTGCTGGTGATTTCCTGACATACAAGTTCCCTGTATGGACATGGTATGCGTTAAGCGTGGCGCATATATGTGCAATCTCTGATACTGGTTTGTAGGGAGAAAGGCGATGGTACCCGAGTTCGAGATTTCCTGCCGAAGGACAAGCAGTTCCTGATGACTCGTAATGGTGAGTCCAGTAGTCATCACCCCTATCCACTACCTCGGCTCATGCTATGCGCGCTAGTCCCGTGTCTACGACGTGCCACAACACTCGCATATACCGACGAGCAAGAGGACGCTGAGAAGCTGCTATCATTTTCAGACGGACCAGGCGATAAGGATGAGGAATGGGTGCAGACGCATGCCGGTCGAGCAGAGGGAGAAGGCGGCGCTGTCGGCGACATCAGCGATATTCCGGACATCGATGGACCATCACAAACGACATCGGCCATCACATCTGGTCTAAACCATCTGTCCCTGGATGAACGCGGTGCATTAGACGCTCAGCCGATACCGTCGGCGGACGAGATACCGGATATCGACGACATCCCGGATATGGAGGACGAGGGACTCGAGGAACCGGAGGATGCGGCTGCTGCTGCACCTGAGAAGGCGGTTGTCACGGCAGAGGCAGAGTGCGTGACCCTCATACTATCAAGCCTAGGCGGGCGCTAAAGCAACCCTTCAGACCTATCGAGGTTGCAAAGGGCAATCTACTGCAAGTCCGAACGTACGACGTCATGATCACCTACGACAAGTACTATCAAACTCCCAGAATTTGGCTAGTCGGTTACGACGAGGTGAGCACAGTCATAAGATCGCTGGCGCACAAAAGCTCACGTCACGCAGTCTGGCAATCCCCTTACGCCGTCCCAAGTCTTCCAAGATGTCTCTGCCGAGCACGCCTTCAAGACGGTCACAATCGAGCCGTTCCCGCACAGTACCACCCTGACCGCCGCCTCCGTTCACCCTTGTAAGCACGCAAGCGTGATGAAGAAAGTCATCGAGCGGATGAACGCCGGTATCGCGGAGGAGCAGAAACGGCTTGGCGTTACTGGCACTAAGGCGGAGAAGGAGAGCAAGTCGGGCAGCAAGCGTTGGCTCGGTGGTATGGTGAGGAAGGTGACTGGGGGCTCCGAGAGCCCGAGTACCGGCACGGAGACGCCAGGTTCTGAGGACGCAGAGGGCATGCGGGTCGACTTCTACCTCGTCGTCTTCCTCAAGTTCATCGCTAGTATCGTCCCGACCATCGAGGTCGACTCGACCACCGCGTTCTGAGCACGTCGAATGTCAGGGCGACACGGAGTAGAGGTTAGAGGGGTATATGATTCATGCAAGCGCTAGAGATTCCAGCGACTAAGATGTAGGAGTACTATATGACCATGGATGACCGTGATACCTCATCAACCAAGAAATGAATATGACATAGAACGAAACAGCGCCAAGGAGAAAGGAGAGAGCAAAGGCGTCTATGCAGCAGCGTCGACCTTGCTCTTCTTCTTTTTCTTCTTGCCTTCAACCTCGCCATCGCCGTCATGTTTTCGCTTCTTTTCCTTTGCAGCTGTTGGTGCGGCAGCGGCGTCGGTGTCGGCGGCTGGTGCTACTGCGTCACCATCGACAGCAGCCTTGCTCTTCTTCTCTTTCTTCTTCTTCGATTCACCGTTGACAGGCTCAGAGGCGGATTGTGCTGCAGCCGCTACTTCAGCAGGAGCAGTCCCCTCACCCATCGACTTCTTCTTCTTTTTCTTCTTCTTCTCACCGCTCTCCATAGCACCGTTCGCAGCACCGTTCGCAGCGGGAGCTTCAGCGGCAGTGACTGCAGCAGCTGCACCCTCCTTGTCTTTCTTCTGCTTCTTCTTCTTGCCGCCTTCTTCAGCCGTCGGTGCGGTTGTATCGTCAGAGCGCTCTTTCCGCTTCTTGCTGGGCTTTTCGGTGGCAACAGGCTCAGGAATTGCAGGGGTCGGTGCCGAGGGAGCAAGCTTGTCCTTCTTGTCCTTCTTGGTCTTATCCTTCTTCGGCTTCGTCGACTCTGTTAGTTGTCTATCAGAAAAAAGACGCTCCGCATGGTTACGACAGGGACAGACCTTCAGCTCCGTTCGCAACAGTAGGAGGTTGCTCCTTGCCTGCTTTCTCCTCCTTCTTCTCTTTCTTCTCTTTCTTTCCCTCTTTCGGCTTTGCCTGCTCTGCAGCCTGGGCATTGCCACTCACGCCGTTCACTGCTGCGGGCGCCGGAACAGGCTTGGATGGCTCCTCCACAGGCATAGGCGAGACTGGCGACATACGCTGCGGCGTACCCAGCGGAGTCCCATTCGCGCCCGTCCCTCGCTGCTGTGTCCACCTCGATCCACCCTGGTACCCTCCTCTCCCTCCTGCACCTCCTCGTCCACCGTACCCGCCTCTCCCCCCTTGCTGTTGCTGTTGCCCACCGCCTCGGCCAGCGCCTTTCGGTCCCTTATACAGCGCTTTCTGGTATTTCTCCGCTTCGGAAATGCAGGTTGTGTGCGGCTTCCATTCTGCAGGACCGTTGAACGTCGTTGAGCAGTCGATACATGTCACGGAGGAATGACAGCGGTAGTAGTGCTGGTCTAGCTTGGGTTTCTTGACAGTATCGCCGCATGCATCGCACCTACACGATTAATACTTGTCAATGACTCGGTAATTATGGTTCTAAGATGCACTTACTGAAAGCTGACCATTGTGGGCTATGATAAGTTGTTGATTCTACGGTGCCCGATCTTTTTGCGGGACCCTTACGCCAAATTTCTGCGCACCCTGGGCCGCTCCATCTGTAAAAACCATGAACAGCTATACAGCCCAAAAGTGGCTATGTAGTGCCCGTAGCACCGATAGCATAAGTCCCCTTTACGTAGGGTCTCAGAAAGCACGCGTGGGTCTAGGGTAGCGGACCCATTGCTACGGAAGCAATGGAGACCGCTACGGCCACGCTACGGCCATTCCCATAGCACCCGTAGCACGCGGGCAAGGGTTCAAGTTGAAATGCCGCCCAACTGCGGGAGTTTTCAACTTAGTGGGGAGCGGACTGTGAGCGGTCACGCAATAATTCCGAAGTCCCTCCGCGCCCAACGGATCTGTGGCCTTCAGCGACTTCAACTTCTCAACGGCTCCTTCGGTGAAGTTATTCCCTCATTGTAACGCTCTTGCCATTCGACAACACTGTAACATGCGAAGCTGACGAACTTGAAGTGGTATCCGCGCAACCGCTATCCACTGCCCCAATCATTGCGCCATCCTTCGTCATCATGCCCAAGACGAGTCGAAAGCGTGGGGGTTCGACGCCGTCGTCTCCTTTGGAAACTCGGGGGGCGACAACATGTGAGCAGCGCTTAACCCCACATTCTTTCTGTCAGCTCAAGCGGACCGTAGCGTGCCGGGAAATCTGTTTCAGCCTAACGGCAAGCCTGCCTGCCTTCTCAGCTCAAGTTTCCAGCGCACCACAACGGCCTTCTGAGAGCAACTTGGTCAACATCTATGGCTTCTCTGTCCCACATTCAGTACGTTCGCTAATATGCCCAATCCGTTTAGTAACTCTGCTAATTTCCATCACTTCTCAGGGATGTTCTTCCCTCCCTGCGGTCCGTTCGCGTCATGATCATGCCAAGCGCTGTTCAGGCCGGGTACGGTCCAGACAGAAGAGCACGAGTCCAGCGCGTTTGCCGCTGCAACCGCCCTCCGTTTCCGAAACCCTCGGCTCCATCGGATCAAACAAGTCCTCTAGTGCGAAGTCCTCAACTGAAAGCAAACCGACGGCGCGAAACAAGAAATATGTTGGCGCGCACTTATCAGACTATGACGACCACACCAAGCGACGACTGCAGCTCGTCCAAAGAAAATTTCGCATCTACCATCTCACAAGGAATGCGTATCCGGATGTTGCACAAGAGACTCAGTATTTGTTGGATGCGGTCGGGGAGGTGAATCAAGAGGGTGCTAGTTGTGTCCCGCCGGCTCCCAAGATCGACTTGGATGCGGTTCCCGGGCAGCGACTGGTTGTGAGCCACCTGCTCAGACTGTGTTTCGCGACTTGCGCACTCATTCTGTCCCAGATCAAAAGCATGGCGTACCAAAGCCGAGGTCGATTTAAGACCATCGGTAAAGATATTGTGCAGCAGCAATACAAGGACGTTTTCCGAATCTTCGACACTGCTGAAGCACTTCATCAGCAATGGTTCCACGAAACTGAGGTCAGGAGGAAGGACAGACTAGAGGAAGAAGAAAGAGAAGCGCGTCGTCGTCTTAGCACCGCGATTGAGCGGTTGCTTGAAAAGTCGCGCTTTCTCTACAGTCATTTCAACAGCTTGGTGAGGTCATCCGCCGGTTGGATTCGTTTCGTTAAATTTGTGTAGGCATCCCCGGAAGATGAAGGCGCCGACGAGCATTCTGGGCTCTTCGAGCATCCGGCTATTGCAGAGTTGATAGCACGTATGTGTTATAAAGGAGCAGACAGCGACGCAGTCTACGCGCCAGCACTATTTGATCCGCCGCCCTGGCCATTAATAGCTTTCGCTATCGTAATAGTAAGCTGGCTCAAAGAATGCCGGGCATCCTGCTCACTCCGGCAAGATCTATCACATTCTATGCTCTTTCAGGACGGGTACTCTGCAGGAAGAGAGAGTAGGAGAGTCGGAGAAGGAAGCTTACAACGAGATGTGTGAACTGCTGGCCAAGTTTGTCCGCAATTCACCGGAGAAGTCCCAGAAGTTCAGAGAAAAACTCAGTCGCTTCTGCTTGTAAGTTGACTATTCCTGCGACCGCTCCATCCGCTCAAACTTGGCCGACAGTGCTCGCTTTCGGATCCGCCAGGATCAAGCACATGACACTCTGCCTCTACGCAGATTTGACCTCAATCTCATGGTCGACCCGTGATCGCAGTTGCAAAGGTCGAACATTGTAACCGTACTGGATACATGTAGGTCATAATATATGGATCTCACAGATATGATTGTTCTTCCACCAGCGCCACGTCGCTCGACAATATCGTGCTCCATCGGTTATGGATTAATGATTTTGATTGGGGTCACGGCAGGGCTACAGCCGGGTTGTGAGAGCCTCGGGAGCGCGAAGGAAAAGATTCGAAGAGAATGGCTGGTCCCTGACTGGGCGAGCGCGCCGCGGCCTGACTTGACCATCGACATCATCATCTTCTATCATCATGTCCTCCAGAAGAGGTACCCGTATATGCTATCAAAAGGTGAACTACGGCCTCCTTCGTCCACTGCTGATTCTAATGAATGTGCTCTAGCCTGGCCTGCAAGGGGATTCAGAACGCAATGAAGATCGATCCCTGACTGATTCCACTGGATCGGCGGTATGATTGATCGTCCCAGTCGCGTGTATGCGTCCACGCTCATCAGGTTTCAGAGCCTGCGACGATTCAAGTCGCCGGTGGAAGACCTGCTAAGACGTACGCACCGTTTCTCGTAAACGAAACATGAAGGTGAACCTCGACAGGTGACCTGAACCGCTCTTCGGGTCCGCCTGAGGGTGGTTCCTACGACTCTTCGGACGGCCAATCTGCTTACAGTGCTCATCAAGCCGAGAGGGTCGATGCCACACTGCCTCTCACGGAACAGCAATGTAAGTTGGGTTCAAGCCTTGGGGTGTGCTGACGCTCCTAGCAGATCAAACTATTCGGGAAGTATGGGCCATGCCCGACATGTCCGATCCGAACCGTTCGGTAAACGGCGCTGCGGCCTATATGCGCTCTCGAACTTCCCATTGGGTCTCTTCTTCATCTTCATTCCCACCACTGGAATTGGATGACATTTGGGATCTGTCAACAGCGGCGCCTGACGCGAATGCGACAGCTGTGCCTAAACCTGTGCCCGTATCCCGAACTGAGGTGGAGGGATTGCAGATCAACGCGGATGGTTCGCCTTCCAATATATGGCTTCCGGCTACCTTATTGAGTGCGCTTCGTAGACATGTTGGAAGCGTCCCCGAACCGGCTTTACGATGTATAGTGCTCCCTTGGCCCATGCGATTGTATGCTAACCTGTTTCTTAGCTATTTTCAAGTATCGACATCAGTGGCATGATAGCAATCCGCATTCCGGAGAGGGGTGAAGGCAAGGCTCGTCCTGCTCGCTTTCGTGCTCTCAGTGTTATGGTGCCAACCTATACAAAGGTTCGCTCTGCACGGGCGAAGAACCAGGCGTTGGTCGGCTCAAGCAAAGGACGAAACAAGTCGGTCCGTCATCTTTGCAGCGTATCGTCCATGAAGCTAAAGCTAATGTTGTGGGTAGAGGGGCGGAAACGTTTCGAGGGCTCAGGCCCGCGACATGCAGAAACAAGATAGTCATCTGTTGACTCCAAGGCTGCACAACGCTTGGCAGCTGCAAGCATATTATGAGAAGATGCAGCGTCAAATTGAGAAGGCGAAAACTTGGTGCAAGGCGTTTACCACGCAGGTCGTGCCCTTCCCGGCTTCCGAAGAAGAACGGAGAGAAGTCGTCTTGAAGTCCATTGCGAAGACTAATCGCGACCGAGAAAAGGAGGAACCGAAAATCGACCTGCGTCTGTATCCATTCATATACTGGGCTGTCAGTATCATATCTTGAACCCATGGAGCCGTGCTCAAATGTCACATGGCTTGCAGGTTGATGATGTCGCACTCTGGCTGCGCTCTAAACTTCGGGCTTTAGCAATGGAGATTGTACCCCAGCACTGGAAACTTGTCCTAGAGCGATCCAAACACCGGGTGCAGACCTCCGTCCGGGAACTCTTGCAAAACGGGAACTTTCTGCAAAGGGAGTTTGACGCCACCATCGTACGTGCACTAGAATCTGACAGTTGGCGCAAGATCTCACTCTCTGTCAGGAAGGTGCTGCTGGAAAGGGCCCATTTCAGAACCCTCTTATCGTGTGGTTGATTGTCCTCCTCTATTACGCCAAAACCGGCGGGGCTGGGGATCGACCTGAAGGGTTTGACCCCTCCGCGAAGCCCACAATCGCTTTGGTAGCCACATATGTGAGTGGGCCTACTGTTGTAACGTGAACCACCTGACGCCTGTAGATGCGTCACGTTCTGGAGCATTACCGAGAAGGCCATAATCTACCCTTTCAGTCCAACTTTTCAATAGAAAGAACGAACTATCTACGTCATCTAAAGCTCCTTGATGATTATGAACGGCTGAAGCCAAGACAATGGCTTTCTCTGCAGAAGGAGATCAGACGGAAATGCTCGTACGTCTCCTTCCTCTCAGCCTAGCGGTATCTAACAGTCCAAGAAATCCGAACACCCTTGATGAAGCCATTTGCGTTTCCAAGGGTCGTCTGCTTGATCTCGATATAAGAATGAACTTCGATTCCGACTGAGCAGTGCTTGAGGCGGTCAGACGACATCCGGGGCCGAAATTCTCCCGTTGGTACTAAGAACCAAGATTAGTAACTTACGCATGCCGATGCGGATAAGGTGCGTGTGTCGAACGTGGGTTCAGACTGCAAACGGGATAGTGTTCTTCACCCGGCTCCATCCTTTTTTTCAGCCGTCCTTCTCGGAGGTCTTCAAGCCCGTTGTTTCTCCCCAATGCTCGTCCAACTATTGTTTTTCGTTTCTTCTATTATAACTATGCTATGCAGAGATAGGACCTGCCCAGCCCGTCAACCTTAACAATCAATCACCTCACCCTCGCTCTTTTCGCAAACTCGCAGTCCCCGGCCCTACCCCACGCCATTAGTCCTTCACGTGCCAGCGCTCTATGAGTGGACAATGCCATGTATCAGGAGTCATGCTCTGTCAGAACCTCCAGCAGGACTGTACGCGACCTTAGGGATGTCGGCGTCGCAGCATGTCAGCGGGGATTGCGAGCTCTTCCTCCATCAGTCCCGTTTGCCCTTCCACACTGCCCTCCGAGCGCGACAGGCGCGCAGTGGAACCAGTATCAAATGCAGCAGAACGCGATGGTGAACGGCTTACGCCGACAGCAGCTTGGGACGGGTCTGATTAAGCGTCTGGTTAAGCAATGTATTAGGAGACGCGCTCGATGTAGCAGGACGGTGACAGTCGTAGCAGGAGTGTACGCGTCTGTACAAGTATGTAGCAGGAGGCGAGCTCGATGTAGTGGGGCTGAAGCGGGGCGTACCAGAACCGCTACTCCTCCTTGTGACATCTTTCCACCCTGCCTCCGATGTGAACCGCCCGTAGCATGACGTGAAGGAAAGATAGCAGGAGCTGCTAGCGCAGCCAAAGCACCCAGGGCAGGGCCAGGCGCGTCTGTACATGGAACGTATCAGCAGGCAAGCTCGGTGTAGCAGGATGCAGGCGGGGCGTACCAGTATCCTTCCGCCCGTCCCTTCTCCCTTTTGAAATCGCCTCAAGCGTGAAGCACGCGTAGCAGAACTCGGATAAGAGGTGGCCGGATGCGATACTGTAGCCAAAGAAGTTGTGGCAGCGCTGGATGTGACTGTACAAGGAAGTCATCAAGAGGCAGACTCGTTGCAGCACGAGGGACGCACCGCGTACCAGAACGTGCTCTGTCAGCCTCCTGATCTGTTCGCACTATCCTCCATGCGGACACCACGGTGTATTGGATGCGACACCGAAGGTAGCGTCAGGCGGTTCGAGTGATGGGAGTGTACAAAGCCGGACTGAGTGAGCGCTTCTCTCAGTGCCAGCCGGCGGTACGATGAATGCAGGACGCATAAGGAGGTCGTATGCCGCAACCCACATCCCTCCTCCCTGTCAACAATCGGCATCCAAATCAGTGGGATATAACAGGGGCCGTTGTGTTGAATCCCTACCTCCAGGAGGACGGCCCTTGTCTGTAGAGCATCAGCACCGAAGGCGACTCAGGCGTGAACGAATTCCAGGAGCGTTCATTGCCCAAGCACGCAACACGCGCCGACGACAACTCGAGTCAGTCCCACCCTGCTGTGCCTTGATGTACTACTTACCTTGCGACTAGATCCAAACGGTGCTTGCTGACGCAACAGTGTTGGCTGGTGGAACATCGGTTGCCAGCGGCTACGCTGTAAACCGGCAAGGGAAGGACTCGGATTCCCGAAGCACATATTCTCGGTGGCGGTGTTTACGGGTACCTTACATTCCCAAATCGGCAATGGCTAGTTGTTTACCAGCCAGTCGCTCCTCCTTGGCTCATCCCCTTTCGCTCGTACTCTGCCCTGCTCCTGCTCTTCAACCCGCAGTCAGAACAATTTGCTGATTGTTTGAACAACTTGTCGTATGGGAAGCTCCGTTAACCTTCGCGGGCAGGCCCGCTCGTCCGATCGCTTTACCGCCCCCGACAACCCCGCTGTCAACCCTCGACCTTTTCAGTCACGCTTTGACTACTCTGGGCCCCGTTTCAGCTTCCCTGTCGCTACGGCGGCGCCGCCTCCAGGTAAGCGAAGTCTCAGTCACCGTATATATGCGCTAATATCACGCATATAGCGCCCAAAAGACGTGCCTACCAGGAATGGCGGGATGTTCTCCTGGACGCCAACCGCCGTCCCTGGCTGCCCACCTCAGTACGTGATGACTCCGTTGTACACAATCATTGGACCTAACGTGGATCTTTGCTTCCAGTCCTCGGCTTCCGGCAACGTAGATTCAACAAGGGGTAATGGTGAAGTCGTCCGTGAGACAGGAACCTCTTCGCGGGCTCCTCCCCCGCCCGTGCCGTCGTAAGCTGGCGCCTTACATCTCATCCCATCCCACTTCGTTCACGCCAGGATCCATTCTCAGCGGTGCACGCTTGGGGGCAGCAACCAATGCATGCACGGCTAACCCCTTCCAGTCGCTGAACGTGGGAGCGCGGAACACATCTCGCCATCGACCCACCCATAAGTGCGCAACCGCCGTTCGCACCAGCTCGTAAGCCTTCTCTCTGCTTGCGTTGTCTCCAGAAATTCATCACTCCGCTCCAGCCGAGGTGCGGCGCTGCCTGAGCGGTTGCGCCACGTTTCGCGTCATGATGTACATTCGAACAGCCATGATGTCCGTCCTCCGCCCCATGCCGAAGGCTTAACGCATCCGAACGACGCCGATCATGACTTGTCCCATACGACGGCATTGACGTCCGCAACAACATCGGGTTCATCCAGTCCTCCTCACCAAGTCTCTTCACCCGTCACCTCCTGGCGCGACCCACGAGATGTGAGGCTCGAGCGCCTTTTGAGCACGCAGCACATTTCTCCTACTCCAATCGTCCTGGAAATCGATCCACTTCCTCTGCCGTCGTCACACTCGGTATGTATGCCTGCTATGCCCGCTTGTCCGGTTACTCATATCAAACTTTGAGGTATCCGAACCATCGCTTGTAATTGAAGACGACGCACCGCGCGAGCCATCCCGGATTACCCCTACGCGAGTGCTGCCTGACGCGGGCGTACGTGGTTATGAGGTGAGAGCTTGTTCCCCGCGATAGGCCATGATCAACTTCAGTCGCTAAATTGGCGGCAGATGGATGACGACCCGTTCGCTGACTTGCCTTCCAGTCCCTTCCCTTGGGTGCGTGCCTGCTCCGCACGTTGTCAATATTTACTCATGGTGATTCCAGCCCGACGAACAGGACCTGTTGGATCCTGTTTCCGACCCCGCATCTGCCCTAGCTGGGAGTTCTGCCACCGCAGTGAACATTCCCTCCGACGGTATCAGCTTGCTCTCCGCACACGAAGATCGATCCGCCCCTCCTGTCGGCGTCCCTATCCCATCCGTCCCCCTCCAAACCACTGGTTCCCCGCCAGCCGCATCCCCCGTTAGTGCGGATCCAGCAAGCGCGGCCCTCGATGATGTGTTTGCTCCAGAGATCGCCGCCGTTGGATTTCCTTCTGCCGCCTTGTTCCCCGTGGAACATGCGCCCAGTCCTACTCTGGGTCCGAATGCCGGGCCAAGCGAGCCAACCATTGAGCCGCCTGCCACCGAGCAATCGCGGCCAGAGCGGGCAGTGCAACCTCCCCCTGCCCCGCCAACCTCTCCGGCAGTGCCGCCTGCTCAAGCAATGCCGATGCCCACTAATTGGCGGACCAAGCAAGGCGGACGTCGCAAAACGAACAGGAACATGAAGCAGACGCATATATCGCCTTCCAAGCTTCCGGTGGGGTTACGACGGGTGGTCCGCGTGCGCCCTTCTTACTTTCATACGGCGAATGACTGATTTCCCTTTCCGATAGACCGCCTTAAACTCATGCTTTTGGGACGCGATTGGTATACCACCAGGTGGTACCATTCCTCACGCACCCTCTACTGCATCGGAATGCTGTCCCGACTTCAGACTCGGTCGCAGCGCCCCTCACAATTTGGCTTTTTATGAAAGGGTAGTATCGCTAGCATTGGAGTCTTTGCGTGTATGTCGTCCCTTTCTATCCATATACCAACCTTCTGACATCGCCTCGTTAGCAGCCAGATGGTGAATACGACCTCACAGTTGACGAATTGGAACTGCTCTCGGCGGGAACACTCACCCAGATCATTCGGGAGAAGTCCTTCGACACCTGGCACGATTGGTGGCGCATGCAATATGACCCGGCGTATCGTGCCAAATATGAGGAACGCAAGCGCGCCCATCGAGAACGTATGCGCCGGCTTCGCCACAAGACGGACCTTCCCTCAGGGGAGGAAAGTGATTGACCACTTCTGCAAACCGCCCTCGTTCTCTCTCGAGTGGTCTGCACAGCGTCAACCTTCTCGATGTACATCAGCCGTTCTTTCCGCTGGCTGGAGACATGCCCCCGAGATGCTCACTATCGCGGCGACACTATGGTACCAGAGGAGAACTTGTTCAACGCATCCAGCGCTTGTTTGTCCCATCGCACCTACGATGGCTTTCCCTTGCTTCCTGTATTCTTTCTTGGTCGTGGCAACGTATTGCCCTTGGCCCCATTGTGTACAAGTATCCAGCGCATTGTAATTGTTCCCTAGTTTCCGTTAATTATGACGTTGGCGAGCAAAGCTGCCTCCTGCAGCGATGATGATAGACCTGGCCGCCCGACTACCACTTCAGACTGTTCGATACGCCAGCACAGACGTTGTCTTGAAGCCTGTCCCTTATCTTTATAGTCTACAAGCTGAACTATCCGATTCGGCGCAGTATTCTACAGTAGAACAATTGTCGCGGTCCCGCCGTTGAGTCGCCACATTAGCCCCTGCGCGACGTACCAACCAGGGAAGCGCCGTGCAATTCCTAACATCTCATCATCTTCTGCCTCGAGTTTCCTGCGCGGCTGTCGTCAACCCTCTTCACCATTATTGACTTATCTGTAACCATCCTCTCCATTCATGGCTAGCACAACCGCATCCACACCTGCGGGGACCAACACTACGGGTGATACTCGGGCTCGGCGCTGGGCGAGACAGTGGAAGCGGTTGATGACCCTGACGGAGCAGCGACCGGTGCGTACAACGTGTTATCGTGTCTTGCTTCAGCACGCTGATGTCCTATTGGTGCACGCCAGGTCGTTGCTGCAGCAATCCGAAACTTACAGAGTACACGACCTGCAGCGAACGCGACAGCCGCACCCTCCTCTGGCCAGTCGACCGCCCCATCGTCCCAGCCCCCCCAATCAGCATCTATCTCCCTCTCCGCAACGGCCCTACCCACAGCGGCTTCTACCTCCGCTCCTGCGATTTCATCGACGGCAAGGAGCGCACTGGATGACGCGGTGGACGATTTGTGGTCTGTGATCATTCAACCCGCGCTGGAGGATATCACACGGTGCGCCAAAGCATATCATGGATTCGGGGCCGTCCTTACCGTTTTCGTAGCTCGCAACCTGCACGGCTCTACCTCAAAGTTGCTTCCACCAGTCCGCACGCCAAAGTGTCTTGTGAGGATGGAACGACCTTGGCAGGCGTGACGGTGAGATTCGGGGGGGAAGAGGTGGTGATTGCGGATTTGTGCACTGCGCTGAGTCAGTGTGCTGATACTCTCCCGGTTGTTGAGTATTAATCGCCGAGCAGTCTGGTTTGTAGGAGCCACGCTCAAACCCACTGAGGTAGAGGAGGACGTCGCCGTCCTACTACTGGCGCTGAACTGGACCTTCTTGCTCGTCTCGGGTGCCGATCGCAAGAAGTTACCCGCTTGCATCTCCGCCCTACGCTGGGCGAATTCGCCGGCACCCGTCTTGTTCGGAACTTCACAGTGCTGGGGCGCATCTACCGTTGGAAATAGGCTGTCTACTGAAGTAAAGACCGCGCTTCAACGCTTACGAGAGGGCGAAGCGCTGGCCGCGTTCGGCAGGGCGAAGTTCAAGCTTCTGAAGACGTCGGAGAACATTGCGCTCCGTACCGGCGTTTGCGTGACACCTTCCATAGGCACCCGGTCCGGGCTGTATACTTTCGGAAATTGTGCAGAGTGGTTAATTTTTTTGTGGTACGATCCCATCCTGCGAGCACATTCTACTCCTCTCACCGACGCAGGTTACTCGGCGCGCTTGACAAACCGTCGCTAAAAGCCGCATTGAAAAACAAGACAGCCCGCTTTGTCACCCTCGATGCTAAATCATTCTTGAGCGCTCAGCGAACCTTCGTCAATAAAGTGAGGGCCTGTCCCGACCACCAGCTAGTCGATTTCATGAAGAAAGTTCTCGATGATGTTACAGGGTTGGCGAAACCTGCTTGTTGGCGTTGCCGTTTGGCAATGTCCTTCATCCTCATGCGCGCGGTTGCTGTGGACGGCCTGTTTGCGGTTCAGCAGCGCGCGAACAAGTCGTGGGAAGATTGGTCGACCTGGTCTGAGGCCGTGTGGAGGAGCTGGTTTGACAACAAGAGAACTCGGGCGGACGAGTGGCAATCCTAGTGTTCGTTCATGGGCAACGCCTCGTAGTTGCGACACTCTGTGATAAGACATAGACAGGCATTGAATTGAGGGATGCTAGCAATCACAGGCACAAACGTTCTTGAACGCACATATTCGAATCTGGTAATCTACAAGCTATCAGGCGAGACGCCCATGTGAAAAGGCGTCCGCTGCGGTACTTAGCGAGCGCGTTGCCACTCCTAAGCGCATAGCCGCTTCCACCCGCATCTCCTTAACCTCACAATCGCTGGCCAGGGACACGCGGTCTTCCTCGGCCGCTGCGATGCGTCCCAACGCGTCCCAGTCCACATCGTGTCGCACTTGGTCGTCCGCATGGACTTGTAGAACGCGCTCCGGCTCTCTTTCGGTCACCAACGCGTACCTTCCCTCCCTCGTCGGTCCAGGCTCGTCGGACACAATCAAATGATATGCTCGAAGGACTCGACCCTCTGGGGTGACCGCCTGGGCGTAGAGTTGAACCCCGTCGCAGTCCTTCCCGGCCGCTAGGATGGCGAGATCGTCTCGTATGCCGTAGCCTGCAGATAGGACTGTCAAGCACCCTTCCGCAGGGTCAGACCAAGTCGGTCCGAGAATATGAAGCGGGTTCTCGGTCGTCACATCCTCCGGAAGGGTGCCGGCACTCGACGGCCACACGGACTCCGTCACTCTAGGGCGCGCGAGGCCGGTGGTTAGAGAGCGACCCATAGCCTATAGTGGCAAGATCGTCAGTCTGGAACGCAAGATACAGCAGGCAGTCTTACCAGACTGGACATCTCCCTCTCACCGATGTGAGCAGACACCACCCGCATGTCACATCTCCAGCAGAGACTGTAGGGTGTCCCTGATGTGCCTTCTGCGCGGCGCCCCAACCTGAGAACGCGATACTGCATGCTCGCACAGTTTCCCAGAACGATGGCTTTGGCATCGCTGGAAACGCTGATGACGTCGATATGCCGTAGCGCATCCCGTTCGTCACATGTAACGAGGTCTTGAGGCTGCAGTGGCGGGGCAGTAATTGCGCTTGCTCGCGAGGGCTCCTCTGCCAAGGGCAGATACCGCACTCGGCTACCCACCTCTAGAGAGAAATCGTGCTCGGCCCATATCAATCCATGCATAGTGGTCGCAAGCTGCCACTGGGACACATATGACGCACCCCCAAGCTCCGCTGCCTGGCAAAGTGACCAATTGGCTTCGAGCGTGAGCGGCCCTGGACCTCCGGAGCGGTACACGTGAAAGCCGGCCGCCGTGCGTATGGCGAGCACGGTGCAGTCATCGCGCAGTTGCATAGTTTGGAGACTGATCGGCGGAGCGAGCGCATCCCACGCCCGAGCCGCCGGCAGGGAGGCGTGCGATGCCAATGGGGGGGAGCTGGCCCGCGTCATATCATAGACCTGGAACCGCTTTGTCGCCGTGTGTCCCACATATATAATATTGCCCTGGATAAAGCCAATATATTTGCCATCGCCCTGCAGCCACATGAGTGACAGTTGCGGGGAGGTGGGTGTAACTTACCGGCCAGGCCCCGTCAAGCTGAACCGTGTAACCGAGCTCATAATTGAGGGCGAAGGCTGCGGGCGGCTTGCCGCGGTCTTCGCGCAGATACAGCGCCCATGGATACCCGAGGGCCAAGGGTCGTAGCGCACCTTTCGCGTGCCAAATCGAGGTCCAGCCGCGGTCTTGCAGCTGCAAAATGTAGAAGCCTCCCAGAGGGACCGTAGGAGCCTCTTCCGCCACCCATTCAAAAGGGCGGTATTCTACATAACCCAGAAGAAGCAGATATCCATCCGCCCGGCGCTTCGGATGAGTGAAGCCACAGTGGACCAAGGGTACGCCGCAGGCGTCTCCTTCCTCTTCTGGCAGCTGCGGTGGCGACCAGCAGTACATTGGATTCGTTCTACCGCCAACCGCGAACTCGCGCTTCCCTGCGCAAATGTCTCCTCGAGAGTTCGCCCACACCATCCACGCCCCGCATTGGCGCAACCAGGTGTAGATGTGGGGTTCTTCATGGCTGGTGCCCAACTCGCCCACGCCTTGCCCGTATACGGACCACGCGCGAGGTTCAACTGGCTTGGCATCGACCGAGACTTCAAGGGCTGTTTCCTCATCTTCATCTGTGGCATCCGCCCTCAACTCGTCGTCGGTAAGGGCTTCTGGGTAGATTGGGCGCGGGCTCGGATGAGGACCGGGCAGCGTTTTCCTGATCTTCCTGCGGCGATGTCCTCCTTGAGGGGAGTCGTTTCCCTTCCAATCGGGCTGCAGCCACTTGCCCCACCCACTGGCAAGCAAATTTTGCTCCATATCAGGCCCGCTTAATGTACTGAGGCAAGCTTTGTCGTTCAGGAGGTCTTCGTGGGTAAGCAATGGTGGTGGAAAGGAAACAAACGAATCCGGAGAGCCTGACAGTTACGTGGTCCAACTGATGCCAGCGGAAGCAAGCCTCAGAACACAGCATGCGCTCCATCAGAGGAGTTTGAGTCCGTGACATGATATGTCATACGGCTAAGAAGCAAGTCCACTTAACCCTAACCCTAACTCCGCACATACGGATACAGCCATTGCCAGAATATGCCGCATCTTTGCTTACAATGCTTACAATGCATGACAGTAACATTTCGGTAAGCGGGTACATGACGAAGGTGCTATGAGCTACCCACTTCCTCAAACGAGTAAAGAATATTAAAGAGCCAGAGACCGCCTTCCGTATCTGCAGGTATTTGCCACATACTGGCAAACACCAGCTGGCCTTTACTTGCCTGTTCATGATCCTATCCCTTCACCAAGGTACCGTCCGCATCGGCACCTGAATGCCCCACTGCTCATCTGAGAAACTAGTCGCGAGGTCGTGTATGGCCTCGCAGCTGCCTTCTTCAGCGCGGAGGCGCGTCCTGCCAGTGTGCAGCGACATCAGCCTTATGGTCGGAGCTTCAACTCGATAAGACCAGTACCTCCGCATAACCTCGTGCCTCTTAATTGCACGCAAGACTGAGAGCACTCTCATCCACGTAGGAGGGGGCTTCCCCTTACCAGGAAACTTGAGGAGCAACCCGGGCCACGCGTCAGTCAGCACCCGAGCGGCATAGTGGTGATTGTCCATCGTGAGTGTCATTGTTGCCAGTAGAAAGCGCTTCTCCGGGTCGTAGGGCATGGGAAACAGCGTGTTATCGTAAATAGACATGTGACTCAGGTGAACGATCTCGAGAGCTTTCAAGTCCCAGGCGAGGCGCCCGACGCCCAGGATGGAGACATCCAATTCACCGTGGAACTCGGCGTGCGTTTGACGGTACAGGTCACGACGACGACCCTTTTTCCAAAGTAGGCAGATATGTGTGAGCGCCCTCCATTGCCTGAAAAATTGATGCAGCCGTTCGTCAGAAACATGGAAGACCAGATCAAGCGCGTAGTGAATAGAGATGTCCGTCAGCACCGCACATGCGGACAACGCGGACAACTCTTCCAGTGAGATGCTGGGCCGTTCGGCCACAGGGATTTGGGCTAGGTCGTCATCGGCCTCAATCGTGAGACACAGGGTGTTTAATGTGGTAGAGAACGAGCCCAAGGCCTGAGACAGCGCGTAGAGATCTTCGCTTGGTTGGCAAATGGCCGAGCGGATGTCCAGGCGAGACAAAGGACTAGGAAGCATTCGCAGTACAGCGCCTAAACGCACGGCCGGGGCATGAACTTGCAACGAGCGCAAGTGCCGCCAGTACACCTTCCCGAAGGGATAGACGTCGGAATAGACGGTGTTGAGGTTAGTTGAGCTGCCGCCAAGCTCCAAAGTGCTCACGTTGCTTTTGTCACGCAACGCGTGGACGAGCGCCGGCTGCAAGAAGTCAATGTCGAGGGAGACACACCTCAAGTCACGGAGGGCGGGAAGGTATCGGTGAAGGGCGGCCACCACCGTGGCAGGATAAAAGGGCATATATGCGCCGAAACCGACGCGATGGATGCTCAGCTTCACCAGATGCTCAGCGCTGAAGGGGAGACAGCGCATGAGTTGCTCTAGATTTTCTTTCCAGGGTTGCAGACCGATTTGGTGAGAAGAACGACAAGTTATGTGGATAGACTGGATCGTGGGGTGGAGGAAGTGTTGGATGGCAGGGATGGAGTCAGAGAACGACGTGACCAGGTGAATATCCACCAAGTTAGGGAAGATATGCACGCGTACGGCATTCATAGCCCGCTTCAGTCGAGGCGCATAATCTTGAATAAGGAACCGTTCGAGGTCGTCCGAGAGGTCGAGGCGCAAGTGACGAACGCCCTGCGCATACATGACGAAACGGCTGTCGTCCTGCTGAGCCCCTCAGATCAACTGTATCGCGACTCCCAATCCCAGCCGGAGTAGCTCACCAACAAGCGGCCGTCACTCAAACACTGGCGGAAAGCTATACCCAGGTAACACAGTCTGGTGGCATCAACATCGCGCCAGATCAAGGGCAATACGGCACAAGCGATCGGACGTGAGCCCGCCAAGGCGAGACGATGCAAATCGCGGTGTGTGAGGTACTGCCCTAGTTCTTGGACGAGATCGAAGCTGGTTAACACAGCAGCAGCCGAAGGAGATATCATTGTAAGTGATGGTATGGAGCAGAGGATGAGGCTGCCCGCGCCGCACGACAGACACTCTTTATACAACAGGACGCGCACGTGCCCAGTCGTCTCTCTGCTCAGAGTCACGCTGTCGCCACGACGCGTCTACGCGACGGCTTTCATTGCATCTGCTTCTCTCCTTACTGGTACAGTATACTTCTCAGACCCATGAGCCATGACGGCCTCCACTGCCACGCAATTATATGTCTATGCTTCGAACGCCAAAGCAATGGTCAACATGTTCACTAGTCTGCAGGCCAGTGATGAAGATCCGCGTCAGGTCGGCTGAGTGCGTCTTTCAGCCCGAGTGCCTTGTTCTCAAGTCACACAGTTGGTGAAAATCGAGGCTCAACCCGCCGGCTTGCTCTTGCTGTCCCAGCTTGGCGGCCTCATTTCCTGTCAGTAGAGGGCCATGACCGTTCTGCCAAGATCTCACATGACCACAGTCACTGGCTACCTAGGAGCGGACGCGTTTGACGAGTACAGCTTCACGGCGCCGCCAGCAGCTCAACCGACCACTGATGACGAATCCTCTGGCCAACACGGGCCGTCGCTAGTCGTCAACCTGCCCCGGTTAATCTCAGCACTCGTCGAAGAGCCCGATCGCAGCGGCACTCGCACTGAGAAAGGAGGAGAGGAACCCAATCACGTTCAGATTCTGTGGCGTGGCCCTGGTTGGCGCCTCGAAATCATGACGTGAGTTCGGAGCGTAGAGGCCTGGTAGAAGGGAGCTAACCGTGGCGCGCTTATCAGAGGACACCCCGAGAAGGACTCCTGGAGCGAGGCTGCACTGTCGACTTACGAAGAGTATCAGACGGTCGACTATGCCTGGGATCAGAAGGACATGTATGCGCCTCTTCTCTCGCATATGTGCATGATTGCTCACCGATAGCCCAAGTGTGTCCCACATGATTATGCCTCCCCGCATTCTGCTGGAAACACTGGACGAAATGGAAAAGCAGACGGACTGGGTCGAGCTAACCTGCCGGCCAAGCGTGCACGGGGAGAAGGAGGGTACGATTCTCTCCCCGGTGACGTTGGTGATTAAGTCCTGCGGGCTTTGGGACCGGAGCAAGGTTACCTCATCACACCGTGGATGGGAAAGGCGCGCTAACAGGCTGATTTCAGTGGACCTATCCGGCGTTATCCGGGGGTCCCGTCATGGAGATGGCCTACCTGACTGGCAAAGACCCCATCTCGTTCAAGTGGGACGCGAGGCTATCCACTCGGCGGCAGGCGCTGACTATCGCCACAGATACCGCCATGCCTTCATTGTCAAGAGTTTGCCCGCGCTTAAGCGCGCATATAAAGTGTCACTGAGATTGCTGCGAAACGGGCTTCTCTCCCTGCAAATGATGTTGCTCATGAAGAAGACTAGCGGGGAGGTGGTCACGAACTTTGTCCAGATTTTGGTACGTTCTACAGCGACCCAGTGGATGGGCTGCCTCGCGAGCTGAAGATGATTGTATATCAGCTACCGCCATTAGCAACCAGCTCCACCTGAGCCTCGCACCGACATGCTAAACTCGGACGCCCAGGACGCACCCCATTGACTGGTCGCCTGAGTCTTCTCTATTGTCCAGAGCCGTGCCCGCCTGCGTGGTGAAAAAGGTTGTAGGTTGTAACATGTAATGATATCGGTTAGAGAATAATGCAGGAACACCAAGTTGAGTCAGTGGTTGACTAGTCGGTAACAATCGCTCAGTGCTCGGTTCCGAGGGCACCGCGCGGCATGAAGCGCCGCTCACTTGCATCATGCCTCCGTGTGCGATAAGGCCGCTCGACAGCATGGACGAGGGTCAGCCCCACCGTCCTTTCACGACAACGTCGAGCGAGCCCATCCATAAGGTCTCATGGCCGTATATCGTCGACGCCACGGACTCAGACTCAGAATCCATCGACCCCGACAACGATAGTGCGCCGGAAGCTGTACGTGCGCGCTATCAGTGCCTCGTACTAGCCACCGTCACCGAAAGCTTCGAGGCGCTGCTGCAGAGAGCTGGACCAGCGCCGGACGTCGCGACTGCGTCCCAAAGATCCGTGCTTGCCCACGCGGGTGCAGTGAGCGACATTTTGGTGCGTCAATAAGGAACTAGCCGATGAACGTATGCTCACGGGAGGACAGAACATCGCCCATCGATTCTTTCACGGCATCCGTCATCCTCCTGGGGGCTCACCGATTATGCGGGAGCACGTGAAGGACCTACTGCGCTATGTGCGTGCGTTTGACGAGCGTTTATCTCGGTCAAAATCGCATTCTAAGCCTATTGGCTTACCCCCCAGACTGGACATGTGGTACTTGCGGGAATCGGATCTGCCACCAGGGACGACCGACGTATGGCCCCCGGAAGCCCCATACGGTCATTCTCTCCCCGGTTACGGCATTGACTCGAACGGGATCATCGCCTTCCATGGGCGGGACGATGTCGTGCACCACTGGGAGATGTCTTGGCATCAACAGGTTGGCTTGCGCCTCGTGCATATGTGGACCGCATTGCGTGGGCTACACCCCGCTGGACCTGCGAGAGGGGACTATGAGGAGCGGCTGCCGGCGAATGTCGTAGTTGAGGTGGAAGAACATCTCTCAGCTATAATTGAGCATTGGGTGAGTACGGTTCTATTCTATTCATCAGCGCTTGCTGATGTTACGAATCGCAGAACCGCTGCTTGGCAATGCACCAGATATTGCAACAGACGCTTTCAGGTCGGCTACTATTGATGCTCCTTCATGACTACCAGTATGTCCTGGAGTGGGCAGTATGCCAAGACGTGACATGTCGAGACCGCTTCCGCGGCCTACCGTTCCAGGTGGAAGAGGCAGCGCACAGCCGATGGCCGCATCGCTGGCTATGTCACTCAGCGCCCATTAAGACACGGGGGTTGACCTGTACCCTTTATCCCGATGCGCAATGGCGTACCCTGATCATCCAATACTTCCAAGAGGCGGACGAAGGCGAGCGACTGCAAGCGTTAATGGCCAATCTGCCTAACATTACCTACACCAATCTACATGCAGCTCGGTGGTACATGGAGCTTGCGGCCGAGGTCTGGGTGAGCGCGCATGATATTCCATTATTGGCGTACCGAATTTGACCGCGTAGGTGCAGATGTCGTTCCTTTGGCCGAGTATGGTCGCGAGATGCGACATCGCCGTTCCCTACGCGCGCCTCTTGCAGGACTTCATCGCTGACTGCCAAGAATGGAGTCAATACTACCTGATGCCTTTCCCCATACCATTTTCGTACCTCCCGGAATCCATGCGCCCCGACCCTCGCGATGTGCCTTATGGGGATATTGGTCCGTTGTTGCACCGCAGAGCCCCGGCCCACTGTCGCGCCAATGAGTGGTTGCCGGCGTTTCAGCAAGGTCCTCTCATTCCGTTGGACATCGGTGAACCTCCCGCCATGCGACAGTGGCTCGAGTATCATTGGTCCGTCCTTGTATGTGAGACCTGTCTGCCCCCCTGAAACCGTCATTGATTGACAGCCCGCAGGGAACCCTCTTCGCTCTGTATGATTTCGTTCGCGAGAGCGACTTGCCTCTGCCTCTTCTCCCTGAAATGCGATTGGTATTGCATATCGCACTTCGAGCTGCACGACAGTGGGGATGGCCGATGGCGAACGATATCTCGAGGATTCCGTTCTATACGCGCCACAGAGTCGTGATGGACACGGATCGCCGGGACGAAGTTTTCCGCTCGCCATCTTCACCTGGCCCTCCCAAACCCTACGCCACGCTAGCACAAGTCTTTGGGTGCGAAGGCCTGGTTCCTGGGGCGGATATTGCAGGGAACGGACTGCCCGCGTCGGTTCCGTCGCGGAGTCTGCCTAAACGAACTCCCGCACCTCCGCCTCCAAGCCCAGTCAGCATAGCGACGCGCGTTGTCCACTCGGTTCAGAGAACAGCCCAATTATTGGAGCAGGCAGAATGCCTGGGAATGGATGAGCGAGCGCACGTAGCTGCGAGCCTGCATATACCCTCAGATGCAACCTCCTCATCCTACCAGCTGCCGATGTCGGGGTCACCCTCAAAACCCGTGCAGCCTTCCACGGTAGACCAGCTTGGACCCATTGCACTAATGCATCGGGTGGCTGGTCGGTATCCCTTCCTGGACACGGATTTCGAGCTGCCGTACAAGACGTATGGGTGGAGGGCGCCGTTATTCGTGCTGCCCAAGTGGGACGGCGGGACGGAAACAGGGCGATGGCTCACGCCGCCGCCGCTTTTCGACATAGACCACCCTCCCGCAGTGTCGACTATTCGTCGCCAGGGTATCGTTCGCATACGAAGTGGGCATCACGAGCAGGATGATGTGGTCGTGGTGAGCTGGACCGATCTTACCGGACCGGACGCTTAAATTTACTGTACTGTGCATAGATCGCGCACGGCCCGAACAAGTGCCAGCGTTGCCAGAACAGACAACCAGCTGAACAGGTACAAGAGCATGAATTCTGTTGGGCTCTCGAAGGTAGCGCTTGCACTATTTGTCAGGACGGTCATCACAAGTGTTGGCAAGCAAACGGCACATACATGTCTGGTGAGATTCCAAGATCTGGTCTGTCAAAGGGCACTGGTTATTGACCAAGGTGCAGTACCACCCCATGTACTGCATTGTGTGTCTGAGAGGAGGCTATGGCACCTGCGTGTGACCCGGAAGAAGGAAATTTGGGACCGTATCATGGGCCAGGCAGGCGCATGCCCGGAGGAAGGTTCTCAACGCAAAGGATGTGTTCAGGGAGGGTCCTGAATATCATTCGCCCTCTTTGTTTGGACGAGCGATCCAGTATCACTGTAATAATGGATGCACCGAGCATCGTGTGACCCATCCCGGGCGGTGTGTTCTTTCATGCCTGGTTGTCGAACCGTGTTCCGACAACACTCGAGGATAAATGCGGTGAGACAACGTCCGATCATGCTATTGCAGGTCACAGTATCTAGTGACGTTCATCTGGGTACCATGCGTGCGCGGACTACGTCGACAAGTTCTGCTATGGCATACTCGTATCGTGTTACATGGTGTGGATACCTGGGATTGGGAAAGAGACTGGCAGGGGAGGGAGGGATACTGGTACGCCCCGCTTCGGTCCTGCTACACCGAGCTCGCGTCCCGCTACAATCCTTGTACAGGCGCGCTCCCTCCTGCTACGACAGATTACCTGTGGGCGCCTGCTACCGTCTGTGCACGTCCTGCTACGCGCCGTCTCACCCTGCTACACCGAGCTCGCCCCCTGGTACCATCCCTGCACAAGTGGATACGGCCGTCCGCGTCCTCCTAAGCACCGTTCACAAGTCCGGGAGGGTGGCAAGGGATGAGGGAGGAAGGGATCCTGGTACGCCCCGCTTCGGTCCTCCTACACCGAGCTCGCGTCCCGCTACAACCCTTGTACAGGCGCGCTCCCTCCTGCTACGACAGATTACCTGTGGGCGCCTGCTACCGTCTGTGCACATCCTGCTACGCGCCGTCTCACCCTGCTACACCGAGCTCGCCCCCTGGTACCACCCTGCTACACCGAGCTCGCCCCCTGGTACCACCCTGCTACACCGAGCTCGCCCCCTGGTACCACCCTGCTACACCGAGCTCGCCCCCTGGTACCACCCTGCTACACCGAGCTCGCCCCCTGGTACCATCCCTGCACAAGTGGATACGGCCGTCCGCATCCTCCTAAGCACCGTTTACAAGTCCGGGAGGGTGGCAAGGGATGAGGGAGGAAGGGATCCTGGTACGCCCCGCTTCGGTCCTGCTACACCGAGCTCGCGTCCCGCTACAATCCTTGTACAGGCGCGCTAGGGAGGAAGGGATCCTGGTACGCCCCGCTTCGGTCCTGCTACACCGAGCTCGCGTCCCGCTACAATCCTTGTACAGGCACGCTCCCTCCTGCTACGACAGATTACCTGTGGGCGCCTGCTACCGTCTGTGCACGTCCTGCTACGCGCCGTTCCACCCTGCTGCACCGAGCTCGCCCCCTGGTACCATCCCTGCACAAATGGATACGGCCGTCCGCGTCCTCCTAAGCGCCGTTCACAAGTCCGGGAGGGTGGCAAGGGATGAGGGAGGAAGGGATCCTGGTACGCCCCGCTTCGGTCCTGCTACACTGAGCTCGCGTCCCGCTACAATCCTTGTACAGGCGCGCTAGGGAGGAAGGGATACTGGTACGCCCCGCTTCGGTCCTGCTACACCGAGCTCGCGTCCCGCTACAATCCCTGTACAGGCGCTCTCCCTCCTGCTACGACAGATTACCTGTGGGCGCCTGCTACCGTCTGTGCACGTCCTGCTACGCGCCGTTCCACCCTGCTACACCGAGCTCGCCCCCTGGTACCATCCCTGCACAAATGGATACGGCCGTCCGCGTCCTCCTAAGCGCCGTTCACAAGTCCGGGAGGGTGGCAAGGGATGAGGGAGGAAGGGATCCTGGTACGCCCCGCTTCGGTCCTGCTACACCGAGCTCGCGTCCCGCTACAATCCTTGTACAGGCGCGCTCCCTCCTGCTACGACAGATTACCTGTGGGCGCCTGCTACCGTCTGTGCACGTCCTGCTACGCGCCGTCTCACCCTGCTACACCGAGCTCGCCCCCTGGTACCATCCCTGCACAAGTGGATACGGCCGTCCGCGTCCTCCTAAGCACCGTTCACAAGTCCGGGAGGGTGGCAAGGGATGAGGGAGGAAGGGATCTTGGTACGCCCTGCTTCGGTCCTGCTACACCGAGCTCGCGTCCCGCTACAATCCTTGTACAGGCGCGCTCCCTCCTGCTACGACAGATTACCTGTGGGCGCCTGCTACCGTCTGTGCACGTCCTGCTGCGCGCCGTCTCACCAGCTACACCGAGCTCGCCCCCTGGTACCATCCCTGCACAAGTGGATACGGCCGTCCGCGTCCTCCTAAGCACCGTTCACAAGTCCGGGAGGGTGGCAAGGGATGAGGGAGGAAGGGATCTTGGTACGCCCCGCTTCGGTCCTGCTACACCGAGCTCGCGTCCCGCTACAATCCTTGTACAGGCGCGCTCCCTCCTGCTACGACAGATTACCTGTGGGCGCCTGCTACCGTCTGTGCACATCCTGCTACGCGCCGTCTCACCCTGCTACACCGAGCTCGCCCCCTGGTACCATCCCTGCACAAATGGATACGGCCGTCCGCGTCCTCCTAAGCGCCGTTCACAAGTCCGGGAGGGTGGCAAGGGATGAGGGAGGAAGGGATCTTGGTACGCCCCGCTTCGGTCCTGCTACACCGAGCTCGCGTCCCGCTACAATCCTTGTACAGGCGCGCTCCCTCCTGCTACGACAGATTACCTGTGGGCGCCTGCTACCGTCTGTGCACATCCTGCTACGCGCCGTCTCACCCTGCTACACCGAGCTCGCCCCCTGGTACCATCCCTGCACAAATGGATACGGCCGTCCGCGTCCTCGTAAGCGCCGTTCACAAGCCCGGGAGGGTGGCAAGGGATGAGGGAGGAAGGGATCCTGGTACGCCCCGCTTCGGTCCTGCTACACCGAGCTCGCGTCCCGCTACAATCCTTGTACAGGCGCGCTCCCTCCTGCTACGACAGATTACCTGTGGGCGCCTGCTACCGTCTGTGCACGTCCTGCTACGCGCCGTTCCACCCTGGGATCCTGGTACGCCCCGCTTCGGTCCTGCTACACCGAGCTCGCCCCATGCTACAATCCTCGTACAGACGCCCAAGCTCTTCTTATGACAGCTTTGGCTCCGGGAAGTTCGCCTGCCGCCGTGCGTCCATGTTCTTCCCAACAGCAGAGTTGGTTCAGCTCAACTCATACTCACAGAAGTGCGGAGAAGGAGACTTCCCTTTTGCCTTCTAACGGATCAATTGGGAATCTCAGCGGCATATCCGGCAGTGGCTTGCACCGAAGGAAGGCTTGAGAGCCTTCAGCCCACCGCACATATCCTTCCACCTAAAAAGTTGGCTGATTGAGGTTTCTTCTTGTATACGCTTTTGGACACTAGATATGATCGAAGTTGTGTTCTCACAGTATTCCCGGGGTAATGGTAGACTATATTTGTACAGCATGCAGCAAGTGTACTAGCTCAGTCCATTTGGATGTGATTCCTTATACCAGCAGGTACTTCAGACCGTGGCCTGCTTTGTATGAGGCATGTTCAGTCAGCATGCCTTTTACGCTCCCATTGAAGGTAGAAGGATTCCACATGATTATGGTTGGTGTGCCTCGGGAATCTCTTTCACTTGTAACAAGTAAAAAGCTTTGTCTGTACAATGTTCATTGATAGTGTAGCATGCACCTCATAAGCAATATAATGCAAGCTTACTCCAGTCAGGATGTGCACTAACAGCCATCCCATTTCTCTATCGGTCCTGGCAGCAGCTGGTATACCAGCTAACAGACTGTCCTCCCAGTTTATTCAAGTGGTCTGGCCACTAAGTTGGTCAGAGTAGCAGATGCTCAAAGGCATCCATATAAGGTTGATACATGAGAAATATTATGTGCTACCCACTCTTCTTTCAACATGGTATTCTCTTGCTATCCCAGACTCCAAATGACAGTCTGTTACAAAGAGTAATTGCGGTTTGGACATGTCAGGGGACGTACCTTTTTCAACCCTGGAGCCTAGCCCCATACTTGCTTCCATGCCTTCCCCAGCACCCGGTCATCAGTTTCCCTGGTTATCTCCACTGATCTATTGGGATTAGCACTATCCCCGGTGCCGCTCAGGAACCAAGAAGCATTGTCGGCCAAGAAGCATGGTCGGCACAATGACGCGCCGCACATACTGTTTCAACCCCTGATGCTGCCCATGCCCTTGTGGCTGCTCCTGCCATTGTGGCCACTGATCCCCCCACCATCACCGCCGATGCCAAGGTCCTGGGCCACTGGGAACTGGCAACCACGGGTGCATTCCATGGGCCGCCGGTACCTTCCGGAATACTGGAGCGCAGCCTTGTAGTAAGTGACACTTACTCATCGAGCGCAGCCTTGGTCCTAGTATATGCCGGCACCTTCCACCATAGGGTGTAGCCACACCTCTGGATTATGCTGGAAGGTTCTCTAGGCAGGTGCTGCCACAGTTACTGTAGGGTATAAATAGACGGCCTGTAAGGCCTAAGGCTCCTCAGACGCGGTCTCTGAGGATTTCCACCACTGTAATTCCTAGGCACTTGATCTCACTATCCACTCTACTCTTATCCTCTACACCCTCTACTCTACTCCAATCGCTATCTTGTCTCTCTGTCACCCGCAGTAGCCTTGTTATTGTGGTGTGCCCTCACAGGACAGAAGTTAAGGAGTTATTGAGGTTTGGACAGAAGTTACAACACTTCACATAATCCTGCACCAAGAGCTGCTGTTTTCCTACTGCCACTATGTGTTGTGTCAGAACATGAATTTACCCAGTACTGGAAGAAATTCCAGGATCTAGTGGGAGCTGTGATCATCTACTAGAACCTACCAGGTTCTGCTAGTGACTGCCACAATGTATAGCTGATGTCTGAGGATATCCCAAGAACAACCTGGATCCATTTACTGAGCTGCTTATCGGAATTTCGGCCATTATCGCAACTTCCACATAGGACCGGATGCATGGGCAGGACTGCTGGACTGGATCCGCGATCTGAAACCTGCGTTTCGGATACAAAAAGGGTGGCAGACGAGTCCAAACTCATTAATTAGACTTGTATATAAGCAGAGATGTGTAGCAGACTTTCGTTATCGATTCCGTTTTGCCCCTTACTTGCTCCATTTACCACTACGACTTGACTCCGTGCCAGATCACTCTTTTTGACTCCGAAATACGTACGGGACACCACCAAAAAGCCATATCGACGCTATCCCTTGATGCTTTGGGTCTAACCTAACAGTATCTATTCATTTGGAGGTCGATTTGGGATATCTTTGACTTGGCCTTTGATGTCCACTCACCGATAAAACGATACGAACGCCGCCAACCTGTCCACTCGCAGTGGAAAGCCGTACTCGACGGTCCCCTCTCTCCCACCAATTCACGCTACAACTTCACACCATACCGTACGATCCCGCTCTGCTCCGGTCTCGTCCCGGATTATCGAAAAACTTTCTATCCAACACCCCGTCACTTCCGAAATATCCGAAATGCCCACAGTAGACCCTGTTGTCTCAGCGCCATGCGGGAGCATGTCTCTCCGCACGGCCCGGCCATATCTCAACAGCGTTGCACCCGAAACAGTGGTACGGTACTTCGAAGATGTGGAGCAGTGTGCCGAAACTGCTGGACTGCCCCCAAAAGACTGTATCAAGTGGGCACTTCGGTACGCCCCCACCGATGTGGCCGAAACCTGGAGAATGTTCCCATCTGTGGAGGGCGAAGATTGCCCGGCATTCAAACGGGATGTCTTAGGACTCTACCCTGGTGCTGTAGAGGACGACTTGCTCTATACCCAAAGCGATCTTGAATGGGTCGTTAGTATGAGTGCCGGCATTCAAATGATTAACCGTGCCCAGCTTGCAGAATACCGGCGCATGTTCCTTTGCATCTCGACATGGCTCAGCAAGAAGAAGCGAATTTCGGATTACGAGAGAAACGCGTTGTTCATGCGGGGTTTTCATTACAAGTTCCAGGACAAACTCCGGAACCGCCTCCTCATTAAAAAGCCTGACCAGCGTCCGGACAGCCCCTATTATATGGAGGATGTGATCGCGGCGGCCGAGTTCCTGTTGGCCGGCACTTCTACAAGTGGTCCATATGTGCCCCTCACTACGGCAAGCACGATGCCAGCTGTACCATCCCAGCGGCGGGTGGACATCAATCCAGAGCGGTTTCTAACCCCCCCATCAAGACCGAAACGGAAGCTGGTCTAATGACAGCTATCTCAACCCTTATGACAACGGTCGAAACACTTCTGCAACGTGATATGGAACGTGGTGCATTACCACCAGCTGTAAACGGGAATTTCGGTCAGCGGTACCCAACACAGGTGCCGTGACCTGCGATGAACCCAAACCCATCTAATAACGGAGGGTGTCTGTGGTGCGAACAGTCCAGACACATGATGAGAGAGTGTAATGACCTCAAAGATCATCTTCGATGGGGCCTGGTGATCTGAAATGCTACTACGAACCGCCTCACACTGCCAAACGGCATGCTGTTGCCCCGCGTAATGGGTGCGAACATGAAAGAGAATGTTATTTCCTGGCCTAGTCACAATCCGAATCAGACGGTTGCAGACCTAAATGCTCGGGCAAATATTCCGAACCATACGAACGCCCCAGTAAACCTCGTCTCCGTCGTATCGGACGTCCCACCCTTCACAATAGACGTACCCAATGACACTTTGCCCTTTTTGGTCGCCGATGTCCATTTGGCCTCGGCCACGGACAAAGACGATGTGATGGATCTGGAACAAACACTAGCGGTGCTTCAAACACAGCTACACCAGGCCCGCAACCGGAAACAACAGGAAGGGAGGCCACTCCCCATACGTCGAGAACGTCCAGCCAAACCAGCAAGAGCTAAGGATGTGCCAAACCGTCATACGGGAAACAATGCCGGAGGAAATTATCGAACGCTCGGTCGAAGAGCGGGAGATGGTCGATAAGCCAGTCGAAAATACCGAAATCAAGGAGCAGACTCGTACCCATCTCAGAGCCCCGGTAGAGGACGACAGCCAAGCGGAAAAGGTTATTTCATCCATAATGGCTAGCGAGCTGACCGTGTCGGTCCGGGATATGCTCGCAATTTCTCCTCAAATTCGAAAATACTTTTGTCAACAAACCACCATGAAGCGGCTGCCGAAGCCCAACACAGTCTTATCAGCAGACCCTATGGCGCCCCTGGAGGCCGTCTTGGAGGATATCAAAAAGCAGCTGCTGCCAGAGGCACGAAGCGATATCTACGATTATGTGATGCATGTGTCTGGAAATCCGAAGGCACCCAAGGGAGCCATAGTGGCTCCATCAATGGTTGAGCTTCGAACCATAAATGTGCTGGTTGGATATGACAATGTAGCCATCGCTGGTACGCTGGATTCCGGCGCATCGGTGGTTCTTATGAACCACGATATTTGGAAGAAGCTGCACATCGATTACGAACAAACTCCGGGACATATTTGTTCTGCAAACAGAGCGACCACGGCAACCAAAGGGCTGATCCGAAACCTCCGTTTATCGGTTGGACCGGTTACTGGGCTGTTTCAAGTTCACGTCATAAAGAATCTTCCGGTCCTACTGCTCTTAGGCAGGCCATTCTTTACGCTATTCAATGCCGAAATGAAAGATTTTGGTAATGGCAAATCGGAGCTGACCATAACCTGCCCAAATACCGGAGTTACTGTTGTCCTCGCAACTCATGCAGCCTGAAATCATTCCGAACCAGCTGCGAAAGGAGGATTTTTAGGAGTCAAGGACCCGGTAAACCTACGGCAAGACGACCAGCCTATATCAGCATTTGCCCTTCTTATTCCACGAATAGATTTTATCGATCGCAAAACCTTATCTCAACATTATTATTTTGATACCCTCCAACATGCGCTCGCGATCCGAAAATACAAGAAAGTCGATGAGCGGGTGAAACCCATCCCGGCACCACACCCCGCGCACCTCAAAATACAACGTCGTTTCCCCTCGAATCTTCTTGAACACATGAAACCTTTACCAAAACATCCGCCTGAGTTCTCTCCAGGTTTTTGACTTACCCAGGAACAGTTTGATGCCTTGAACATCAACCAACATAATTTCCTCTGGCCGGAAGAAGAGAAACTGGTGGCATGGATTTATCGCGAACACAAAAATGCGTTTTCTTGGACAGAATCTGAAATTGGGTGCTTTCGTGATGACTACTTCGATCCAGTCGTATTTCCTACAGTCGAACACACTCCATGGCAAGAGCGAAATATACCCATCCCTCCCGGAATCCTCGAGAGCGTCCTCGACATGCTTCGCAAGAAGGTTAAGGCCGGAACGTATGAGCCCTCCCAATCTGCGTACAGGTCAAAGTGGTTTGTCGTGCCGAAAAAGAGTGGGGAACACCGCCTGGTTATCGATGCATGGCCGCTTAATGGCATCATGATCTGAAGCACGTCGGTCCCACCGATTACGGAACATCTTCTGGAGAGTTATGGCGCACGAGCATGCTATGGGCTTCTGGACTTTTATCGTGGTTTTGAGCAGCATTCACTTGCCCCAGAATCGCGGGATCTGACGTCCTTCCAAACGCTTATCAGGCCTCTCCGCTATACTGTTGCACCGATGGGAGCCCACAACATTCCTGGTATCATGCAGGATAATGTGAATTTCCTGTTCAGCGACGAGATACCTCATATCACAACACCTTTTATCGACGACCTAGGCATTAAAGGGCCTACAACTCGTTACGAGACTAAAGGCGGGTACGAAACAATCCGTGAAAACAAGGGGATACGCCGTTTCGTTTTCGAACACCTCACGAATGTTCACCAAATCATTACTCGAGCGGAACATGCCGGAGCGACCTTTTCCAGGCCAAAGGCGGAGCTATGCTCACCTGAAATCATTCTTTTAGGTCATTGATGCTCCTACGAAGGCCAACACCCTGATCCAGCTAAGGTGCAAAAGATAATCGAAGGGAAACTACCTTGCGAGAATATTTTGGGGGTACGCATGTTCCTGGGGACTGTTGGCATCATGCGAATTTTCATTTGCGATTTCGCCCGCATCGCTCGGCCCCTCAAGAACCTCAAGCGAAAGGATGTCGAGTTCCGTTTTGGAGATCGCAAACTGAACGCGGTGCGCCAGCTACAAGCAGCAGCACTCGAAGCAGAATGTAACCATGTTTTGACACCGATCAATTACAAATGCGGACGTCCGGTCACACTCGCGGTAGACTCCTCCAACATTGCAGTTGGTTTCGTACTATATCAGGAGGATGAAAAGGGACGGCGGTGTCCATGTCGATTCAGCTCGGTTGCATGGAATGACAGAGAATCAAAATACTTGCAGCCTAAGCTTGAGCTGTATGGGGTATATCAGGTGCTCTGACACTACCGTATCTGGCTGGTCAGCTTGCCTGAATTTACACTCGAAGTGGACGCGAAATATATCAAGGGAATGCTGAACAATCCCGACGCATGCCCAACTACGGTGCTTAATCGATGGGTGTCCTGGATTCACCCATTCCCATTCAAACTCGTACACATACCGGCTGACCAACATGTCGCCCCAGACGGTTTATTGTGCCGGCCACCGGCCAATATTGCCAAAATTGAGGACCAACTCCCAGACAAATTTGAAGATGGCACACTTAACCTATCTCAGGTGTTCACACTGGAACTCGCGTTGTGAGGAGTATTCTCCTCTTGAGCGGGGAACGGGGCAACAGGTGGTTATTCGAGGCCGATGGACCCTGAGCGCCGAATCTCGGAACCAGTAGTCGCGACCGGATCTCAGAACGGGATCTAGGCCTGGCAAGCTCGGCTCAAGATCTCGGAACGGTTAGCCGGTCCGGGCGGAGACTGAAATCTCGAGGCGAGATTCCGGTCTTGTCCGGAGTGAAGGTGAAATTTGGTATTTGCCCTAGACCTTACATATATCGTAGCGGTAGGTACGAAGGTAGATGCAAATGACCACTACGAATCGTGAAGCCCGTCTCGCTCGCCCCATCGAATCGTCTTGCACCGCCTTCTCGAAACGAAATATTGTTTCGATACTTCGATCTCGTCGTCCCATTTCCCCTCGGTCTTTCACCTGCCCATCGCACCTAAGATCTCTCCTGCACACTTGGGGAAGGAAAAGATCACACAAATTGGAGCCCAACGCGAGGGGCCTCTAGCTACGCAGCCTGCAGTCACTCTTCAGGCACCGGCTGGAAGAGCCGACGAAAGTCAACTCGACAGGTATAGATTAACACGGCGGATAGGCGGCAGACTCGTCGTACGACGGCACAGAAGGCCACGGAGCGAGAGGGGACGTCATCGACAGCGGCGTCACGAATACCGCTCCGCAGAGCGGGGGAAGGTCGAACCGACACATCTTCGACTCTCTCTTCCAATTCCACGTCCAAAGAATCGTTTCAAGATCTCGGTCCGAGACTACGTATAAGGGAGGGTTCGGTAGCAATGCCGCCGACCCCACCAGCCCTGCCGGGGGGAAATGAGGAATTCGTGAATCCGGCAATGCGTATGCCGACCCGGAACAGTCCAGCCGCCCCCCGCTTTGACGGCACCGCCCTTGGGCTATCCAGGTACTTCAAGGATCTGGAATTGCTTGCCGAGGCGGCAGGACTGTCGGATTCCCAGAAAATCGAATATGCCACACTCTACCTCGACGCCCAGACGGCAGAACTGTGGGAGATGCTCCCCACTGCTAGGCAGGTGCCGGCGGATTACCCGGCATTCAAGAAAGCGGTCATGAGGCTTTACCCCAGATCGGATCGAGAGAGGCGCTTCCGTTTGGACGACCTCGATCGGGTTACGGAGGGTAGAAACTTGACAAGGTATTCCTCTCGGGATGACTTGGGACGGTACTATAGGGAGTTTCTCCCGGTAGCTACGTTCCTGAGGGAGGGAGAAAAGGTATCGGCAAGAGAGGTGAACCAGGCGTTCATGAGGGGCTTCGAGCCGACTTTCTGGGCCCAGATATTGAATCGGCTGATGCTCCTTGACACTTCTCATCCCCTCGACCAACCGTTCGACTGGGAGAAGGCGCGCGAAGCTGCCGAATACCTCCATAATGGGGCAATGGCTGGGGTGATCCCCGATGTAGGAGCAGGTGGAGGGGCTCCGACGGGAATCTTTTCTCAACCGGGGACGCGAGTAAAGACGGAGATCCAAGAGGTTGCACCGGTTCTGGAAGAACGAATGCGTAGGATCGAGGAAACGCTCACCCTATTGGCAAACCGAGACACCGGCCCAAGATTTCAACCCGAGAACTCGGGGCCAGCCTACCGCGGTGGGAACGCGCCGTATTCCGGTCCTAGAGTGCGGTTCGACGCCCAAGCAGGAAACGGGGCGCCCAATGCGGCAGGGCCCGGCCCGCAAGCTTCGTATAGGCAACCTCTGCCGCACTTCAACCTCTCTTGTTTCTTCTGCGGGGGGCAAGGACATCGCACTTTCCAGTGCCAAACGGCAGCCGCGTACATCAGGGACGGGAAATGCCGAAGGGATGAGGCGGGCAGGACCATGTATCCTGACGGCACGTATGTCACGCGTGATCCGACGGGGACGTTCAAGGAGAAAATCGATGCATACCATGAACGCCAGACGCGCCAGGAGGCAGGAAAAATCGATCGACAGACGGCGTCGGTAAACCTTTACGAAGTAATGGAACTGGCCGACAACTACGTGTTGGATGTAGACGTGGGACCTCCACAGGCCGCCTACACCTATGGAAACATCGACCTCCGGGATTCAGATGAAGATGCCTTGGAGCTCGAAAGGCTAGAGGTCATGATTAACGAGAAAAAGCGGGTGGTTGAAGAGAAACGGAAGGGCCGAGCTGGAAACGGGAACTTGGTTCGAGAACCCGGACGTGGTCCGGGGCCGAGAACTCGGATCGAGGGAACATGGCTTGTCCCGGAGGTGGTGATCACGCGGTCGAACCGTCCGGCAGGTATTGCGAAAGATCGTGCGGCTACAATAGAGCAACTTCCTGAAACGGGAGAAGGGAGGACAGAGGGCGAAGCAACCAGGAGGGAACCGACGGAGCGACAGCCGGGTAAACCTACGAATGCAGAGACCGGGCGCCCAACCGATAAGCCGCAGGAACGGAAGGAACCCCAACATCAGTACAAGATCCAGACACCGATCGAAGACGCAACGGTAGTGGCTAGAGTCCTCAAGAGGTCCTTGGACGCCAGTGTCTTGTTGACGCAGGGGGAGTTGCTAGCCCTCGCCCCCGACCTGAGAAAGAGGATCAAGGAAATGATCACCACGCGCCGTATTCCCATGGGGGACATAAAAGGGGTAGAGGTGGAGGAGGCGCCGCCGGACACGGCCCCCTATCACAACGTTTACTTTGTTGAAGCGGGAGGCAACCCAGAGAGAGACAGAAAACCCAAGATTGTGGTGGCTCAAGACTCGATCCCGCTTCGGATTCTCGATGCGAGCATGGGAGGAGTTCTTGGGGTAACGGCGGTCCTGGATAGTGGGGCTCAGATCTGTGCCCTTTGCAGGGACCTTTGGGAGGCGACGGGGCTTCCGTGTTCTACGGACAGAGTATGGGTAATGGAAGGAGCTGCGGGGGATCTGTCGCGCACCGCCGGACTGATGGAGAACGTCGGCGTGACGATCGGGAGCTGCACCGTCTATCTCCAAATCCACGTGGTTGAGGAAGCACCATTCGAGTTGCTCCTAGGAAGGCCTTTCTTCGTCCTCACCTCCTGCAAGACCGCTGACTCCCTCGACGGAACCCAGCACGTCACACTTCACGATCCGAACTCGCACAAGACGATTACCCTGCCGACCAGAGAGAAGTCATCAAAGGCGAGGACGCACCTGAGGGGCAGGCAGCCTCAAGTAGAGGTCTTAGAGGATTTTTGAGTGAGGGCCGATCGGAGGCGCTGGCCGTAAGCAGCGTGACAGTTTCGCAAAGAGAGGCCGGTAAACATACGACATATACCAACAAAGCATCCCTATAATTATTCGAATTGAGAAACGCAAACGAGAAACAGATGTGAGAACTCGGACCAAAAACACTGGAAAAAGGCATAGAGCCGGTCAAACAGAAAAACATATCCTATTTCTATTCGCCTATCGAGCAAACCGACGGGCAAAAGACGCCGTTTCTCAGACGACTACTCCCGCTACTCTATCCTATGGACGCCCAACCGGAGGAATTTCTAAGGGCGCGGACCTACGGAACGATGTTTGGCTTCGACAGGAGGGTCGGAGTATTTGCAGCCCAGAAAGGGGACGGACAACCCAAACCTGGAAAGAAATATAAACCGGTGCACCGCAGGGTGGTACCGGTGGCGACAACCTTGCCGGAACACTTCCGTGTAGGGCGGCATTTCCCGAGTGACCCTCTAGAGGGTATGGCTCGTTTACCAACCTCGCCGCCAGAATTCGAACCGAGAGGCAGGGTGACGCGGGAGCGATGGGACGTGCTACGGATTGGAGAGGATGGGTTTCTTTCCCTGGAAGAAGTGAAGCTCGTCGCGTGGGTGATGACCCAGCACGAGAAGGCGTTCGCCTTTACGGTGGAAGAGCAAGGAGCCTTCAAGGACAAATACTTCGAGCCTGTAGTGATCCCAACTGTGGAACACATTCCGTGGGCAGAACGGAACATGCCTATCCCGCCAGGGATATTCGATGAAGTATGTGGGATAATGAAGGACAAACTCGACACAGGGGTATACGAACCCTCGAACTCCTCGTATAGGAGCAGGTGGTTCTGCATGGTGAAGAAGGACGGGAAGTCGCTCCGCATAGTACACGATCTACAGAAACTCAACGCGATAACGATAAAAGACGCCGCTGTACCTCCGATGGTGGAGCAGATTGCGGAATCCTTCGCAGGGCGAGCGGGGTATTCGATGTTTGATCTCTACGTTGCATTTGACCAGAGGAAGCTTCCACCGGAATCCAGAGATCTTACCGCGTTCCAATCCCCTTTGGGTGCGTTGCGGTTGACGACACTACCGATGGGGTGGACGAACTCGGTCCAAATACTTCATGGGGACGTCACCTTCATCTTGAGAGACGAGATTCCGCATTCTGCGGTCTATTTCATAGACGATATAGGGTGTCCGGGCCCCAAATCTTGATACGAGATCTCGCCGGGAAGATACGAAACGATACCTCAAAACGAAGGAATCCGCAAGTTTGTATACGAGGTGTGTGAAACGGCACACAGGGTGCTACAGCGAATCAAATACGCAGGGGCCACGGTCTCAGGTTCAAAGTCCCACATCTGCGTACCGGAGGTGGTTATCTTAGGACACAAGTGCACGTACGAAGGAAGAGTGCCGGATGAGTCCAGGGTACAGAAGATACGGGATTGGCCGGCCTGCAAATCAGTCACGGAAGTCAGGGGATTCTTAGGGGTGGCAGGGGTCGTGAGGATGTTCATCAAGGACTTCGCGAAGCATGCCCAACCACTGGTGAACCTCACCAAAAAGGACGCAGAGTTTGAGTGGGGGGAGAAGGAACAGCGAGCCATGGATAAGCTGAAAGAGCTCGTCATCACGTCGCCGGCCTTGCGACCAATCGATTATGCTAGCGGGCGGCTGGTGATATTGGCAGTCGACTCGTTGTTCATCGGGGTGGGGTACGTGATATCCCAGGTTGGAGAGGACGGAAAGCGATACCCGTCAAGGTTCGGATCGATCACATGGAACGAAGTGGAGACAAGGTACTCGCAGGCGAAGTTGGAACTGTATGGGCTATTCCGGGCGCTGAAGGCCACTCGACTTTATCTCATTGGTGTACCGAACCTTAGGGTGGAGGTGGACGCGAAGTACATCAAGGGTATGCTCAACAATCCCGATATACAGCCCAACATGACCATAAATCGATGGATTGCGGGAATTCATTTGTTTTCGTTCGACCTGGTCCACGTACCGGCTGACCGGCACAAAGGGGCGGACGGACTATCGCGTCGGGAAACTACCCTTTCCGACCCTCCGCAGGAGTCGCCAGGACAGGTAGAAGAGTGGCTGGACGTGACAATGGGATTTCTTCTCGAGATCTCGAACCGAGATCTCGGGAACGATCCCCGGACCGAGGTTGCCGCGACCCGAGGACCGGTGCACGTTCTCCAGATTAGCAGTGAAGATCTCCTGCCTCGAACGTCCAAGAGCCGAAAGAGAGACGAACGGCTGAAGGAGATTCAGGTGTTCCTTGAGTTGGGAAAGCGACCTGAAACTCAGTCCGAGAACTCATTCCGACAATTCGTTAATAGTGCGATGCGCTACTTCGTCAGAAATCAGAAGTTATGGCGGAAGGAGGGGCACGGAAGGCACCAGCTGGTCATCCCCTATGAGAAGAGGCTAGCGCTGCTTCGTCAGGCACACGACGACCTCGGGCACAAAGGGGTGTACGCGGTGCGGACTAGGTTGTTGGCGCGGTTCTGGTGGCCTGGCTTGCTGACGGACGTGAAATGGTATGTGAAGACGTGTCATGAGTGCCAGGTGCGACAGACGAGGAGGATCCACATACCACCTACCACTCCTCGGCCCCACAGACTGTTCGGGAAAGTGTACGTCGACACTATGTCCTTGCCCCCGGCGCGATACGGGCCAGGCCGACAACAATACTCCTCCTTCGTACACGCCCGGTGCTCCCTCACCTCGTGGTGCGAGGGGAGGATGCTCATGAGGGAGGACGCGGGAACGTTGGCTAGCTTCCTTTTTGAAGAAGTCATCTGTAGGTGGGGCGCGATCTCAGAGATCGTGACCGACAATGGGGCTTCGTTTGTGGCAGCGGTGAACGAGCTGAAGGACCGTTACGACGTCACGCATATCCGGATATCCCCCTACAACTCGCAGGCGAACGGTGTGGTGGAAAGAAGGCACTATGACTTTAGGGAGGCGCTGATCAAGATGTGTGCCGGTGACGGAACAGTGTGGCCCTCGAAGGTCCACCATGTGTTATGGGCGGAGCGAGTCACAGTACCAAAATCAACGGGGCTGTCGCCCTTCTTCATGGTACACAGGGTGGAACCCATCTTACCGTTTGATGTCCTTGAGGCCACATACTTGATGGAGCCCCTCCCCAATGGCGTGGCGTGCACGGAGCTGGTCGCTTGGCGGGCGCAACAGCTCGAGAAGAGAGGTGACGATCTGCGCGAGATCTCGGAACGGGTATTCGCCGCGAGAAAGGAATCCGTGAAGCAATTCTGGAAACGGTTTTCCCACGCGATATTTGACTACGATCATAAGCCGGGCGATATGGTCCTCGTTCGGAATACCCGAGTCGAAAAGGAGATGAACCGGAAGACCAAGCCAAGATACCTCGGACCGATGGTGGTAATAAGACGAAAATCGCCCTCGTCGTATATCCTCGCCAAAGTGACAGGCGTGGTCATTCGAATGGCGTTTGCGGCCTTTAGGCTGGTGCCATACGAAGCCCGGCGCCGAACCGCCGTACCTGTCACTACCTTGACGGGAATCAGCGAGGAAGAGTTAGAGGCTCTTGCGAAGCAGCTACCGGAACCGAGCGAGGAAGTCGTCCCCGGCGAAGAGGATGCGTAACAAGGAAATACCTCGTGATATACCCGATACCCGGGGAGGAAGATATCAGAAGTTCCTAGGAACTCCCTAGGGCGGGTGACAGATACCGTAAGGACAAAGAAGAACGTCACTCGTTATAAATCAAACCAATCCGAGCGAACAACTTGAAAGACATACACGTAACACAACCAAAATGATACCTCGTCTCGAGAACTCGAGACGACTTGTACGTGCGATACCCACGAATCGACATCTCGACTCGAGAAGTCGGATCGACAGATACACGCGAAGGACCGCTACGAGCAACGGGATCGTTACATGATGGCGAAAGAGGCGGCGTCAAACGGCGTGTATTACTGAGGACGCCTAGGTATGTATGGTAAGGACAGGATGGGAGAAAAGGACACACCAGAAAAACTCCCGAAGAGCGAAAGGAAACCGATCATCTATTTACGTGGAAGCAAACCCTTTACCTCGTCCTCCAGGATACCAGCGGCGAGCGACGACATGGCCCCACTGAGATCCGAAACCTCCTGATGGAGATGGGTAACCCCCATCTGCCATGTCAAAGTGTCCCCATCGCGGGCCGCAACGCCCAAACCGCCTTTAGTCCTCACGACGTCTAACGCCCGAGAGGCGGAGTTGCGTAGCCGTTTGACGAGTTCGGGGTCGATGCTGGACCCCCCGCCCCGAGATCGCTTGGTAGGAGCGATGGGCAAGGTGATATCGAAGGGTTCGGATTCTTCGCGCCAATCATCGACGCTCTTACCCCACGATGGGTCGGGGGACTCAGAGCGGCCTCCAACGGGAAAGGGCGTCTTGAAACGCGGGGGAACGGATGGCGTGCGACCCCCCGAACTCGCATCCATATCCGCGTCGGCACAATGCTTGCCCTTGCTTCGCGACGAGCGAGCGGGGGCGGTGTCCTCCGGAGGTTCCTCGACGCGAGAACTCGGATCGAGAACGGCAGCCCTCGTCTTAGGGCTGGCCTCGGCCACGGACTCGCCATCGGCACGAACGGACGGAGTAGCCCGGGAGTCTTCGGCCGGCGGGGGAGGCGGTGGCTCGATGGTTTCGGGCGTCGTCGTGCAATTGTCGCCCATTTCCACATCCATGTTGTCCCCTCCGGGAGCGTCCCCGACGGGTTTAGGGGTTGGAACGTCGGCTTCGGGATCCTGAGCTTCTTCGTGGAGAGGGGCATCACCCGCGGCAGGCGTGGGGACGTTACTCGCGTCGGCTGGAGCATTCGATTCGAGATCTGGAACCGAGTTCTCGGGGCGAGTCTCTGCGGCGGTTTCCGGAGGCATGGGAGCATCGACCGCCCCTCCATCGTCGGATGACGCAACACCGGCGAACACAACGTCGAGGCGTTGGGCGCCTCCCATATCCTCATACCACTCCTCCTCTTCGCCAACGAAGTCGACCAATACGGAGGCCGAGTCTAATGGGGGTGGCGGGGGACCGCTTCGCGCAGAAGCCTTTTCTTCAGGCAGAGGGACGTTCTTCGTGCCGGGGGAAGTGTCCTCCCAGTCGCCAGGCATGGCCACCATATCTACCGGAGGCTCAGGCATCCAGTACTTCGCGGGGATTATACCGGCGAGCGCTGGGTGGAGATACGACACCGGCTGTGGAATGAGGAGACGGTTTCCCGTAACACAACCTCTCAATTTGACTAGAAAGGCTTCAGCTGCGGCGTTGATTTCCGTGATCTCCAGAGCCCGGAGGCTGTACCAGACCCGGAGGGCGCTAAGCTGCTAGAGTGTTAACGGGGTATGACCGACCGGAGAAAGGTCACTTACACCGTTTGTGACGGCGGGGTTCGACAACACGGCACCCCCACGAGCCGCTGTTTTCGCGAGGCGCAACACAACTGCCATTCTCGGAGCAAGAAGTCGCGCGGGAACCTTGGCACGCCGGCCGGCGGGGGAGTGCTCCCAAGGGGGCATACGCGGGACCGAACCGACAGGAGCTAAGTCGAGTTCGCCTAGAGGCAGCGCGGGGCGATATTCACCATGGTACACGTTGGCCCACTGCTGCTCAATATCAACGTACACGGCTAGGCACGCTAACAGTGCAGGGTGGGCGTTCGCTGCGGCTTTCATGGCGGCAAACACCTTGGTCTACCTACCGTATCAGCCACGGTCTGAACTCTCGGTTTGAGAACTCGTACCCATTTCTCGATCCAAGTTTTCGCCCAGCTCTTGTACTTCGAAAGGGTTTGGACCAAAAGGGATGGAGACAGGGGAGCGTTCAGCACTGCCTTTACGGCCTTCCCCACTTCGGACTCGGCAACTGCGACGTCCTGGATCGCGTCATCTAGAGCGTTGCGAAACGTTACATCCCTACTAACGGACCGCTTTGCTACAAAGCTAGGCGGAAACACTTGAATGTCGTCGTCCTTCATGGCGAAATTGTCGATTTCCCCATATAAGGCGGTGATTTCGTCCTTCCAGTCCTCCGGTACCGGTACGTTGACGGATTCCAACGCGCTTTGGCAATCTCCCTGCGAAATCTCGGTTCAAGATGTCGCCTCGGACGCTCGACTCGAGATATCAAGCTTACCCAGGCGTTCACCACATTGTCCACCCACTTGCGAATCGCCTCGGGGGCTGCCTTTCGGCCAGGGCGCAACACCACCATTTCCCGCAAGCGTAGCCACAAGCAGCCACGAAGGATGCCAACCGCTATTCCGTCGTCCGAAGGGCCTCGCACCAATGGGCCAGATGGCCCCGCATAATCGTCCAGAGCCGCGTTGGTCGCAAGAACAAGCGACGCATACCGTTCCCTTGTAGCAGCTTGGACTAAGGCGGGGTCGAGTCGAAAAGCGAACTTTTTCCTCTTGCGCAGCTCTGCGATGTATGCCAACCAGGCACAAAGCGCCTCATCCACGTCCCGCTCCAACGTCACCTTCTCCTGGACGTGTGCGGTGAGGATAACGCGCTGCGACTCGTCAGCAGACAGCGCACCACCACTGAGTACGCACTTACCCAATCACCTAAGGAGCGACGAACGAACGCGAGAGCAGCTTGAATATTGGTCACCGGTGGGCCGGTAGCCTTCCACAACACGGTGTATTTATCGCGCAGCTTCTGCGCAGGTGTAGCCGGAGTGGAATCGACCTCGTCCACCTCCGAGGCGGTAACAGACTCCACTTGCGTTTCGTCCAACATGGCGATCATTTGTTTGGCGTTCGATGTGAGAGTCGCGAATCGACAGAAGATGACAGTTAGAACACAAAGGGCGTCGAGCGGCGTTAGATGGCAACGTGCCCCTTTCTTTAAGGCCTTCCGGAAGCATGGCCTTTGCACGCGCCGGAGGCGGTGTCAGAAGTTCCTAGGAGGGGAAAGGGCCCTTAGCGTCATGACAACCAGGCCAGAAGTCTCAATTTGAGAATTGAATGCCAGAACCGACGACGAAATCTCGGGGCGTGATCCAGTAACGAAAGTATAGAAAAACGTAGACTGGGTGAACGCGAGTGCAGGCAAAAAGGGGATAGAAGCAGAATCAAGGTTCATAGGGACCGCGGAGGAAGAAAGCTGGACGAAAGAAAACAAGGGCCACACGTTGAATTCGCGTCCGCGCTGCAATACTCGCTGACACACGCCCTCGCCAAGGGTAGACACCACAACAGGTTAACCAGGACATCCGTTTGGTGGGCAACACTCGCTGGGAACTCTCGAACGGAGTTTTCGCTTGCAGACCTCTTTTCTCAATTCGAATTCTCTTCTCGAAATCTCAAAACGTGAATCGAAGACGAAGTGGGCAAAACACAAAATCCCATTATACCGACCGAATACAGGCAAATGCTACTACCACTTATGTAGGAGAAAAAGAAGAACTGACGGACTAGGAGGAGGGGTGGTCGCGGAGGTGGGAAGAGAGCGCCAGGAGGAAGGACCAGGCAGGAACGAGCTCCTTCTGGATTTCGCGACGAAGTCCGTCCATCTCGGAGGGCTCTGCCATCATCACGTCTCCACCTGGCTCCAGCATATCGGACAACTTGCGAAGGCCGCGGACCACTTCGACAAGCTTCTCGTAATCGATGCGCTGTGCGTCGGTGGGGACAAGGGCTTGTGTAGTGGAGCGGACGGGGGAGAGAGGACAAGGCCGTTTCGTCCCACCCACTATTTCGATAGCAGGGGACGCGCTTCCAAGACGGGTAGAGGACGCCCCTGCCGTAGGCGTCTCGAGAAGAGGAGGGGAGGCAAGGGAGGACATGCGGGCTGGAAGACCAAATCGAGAAACGGGGGTCAGATCTCGAAACGAGAGCTCGTACGGGTAAACGTAGTGGGTTTGGAGGGAAGAGAGGTTACGCGGGCGGGCGCGGGGCTTCCAGTGGCTTCGCTGCTAGCGACGCTGCGCTGCGCCTTGAAAGGAATGTAGTCCCCAGTTGGGACGTCCCACTTCTCGCCTCAGATCTTCGTGCGGTCGGGCTTCGGGTACAACCAACCCATCACGGTGTCTTCGAACTCGTCGTCGTATGTCGCTTGCGACCGAGGGGGCGCGCGCTCGTCGGGCAAGTCGACAAATCGGCAAGGAACTGCAGGACACGAATGAGCGAGGGGAACGTGTTGGTAACGCAAAGGCAGGGCGCACCATCAGAATACCGGATAGTCCAAAAGGAGCACCCCGTGCCAGACTGGCATTTGAAGCAGGGGTATCCGACGAAACGGATGCAGAACCGGAGCAAACCGTACTTTTGTGACTTCGGGACGTGGTGGTCGCCCGAGCAACCATAGAACTCCCCAGCGAACTATCGAATTGAGAAATCAGCTCGAAGAATCCAGGCGAGAAAGAAGGAAAGAGAAGGCGCACCAGAAGGGGGCGCTGCGTCGCCAACTTATGCCCAATAACCTGCACGAACTGCCACTTGTTCACCTGCGAGTACGAAGGTCCCTTCCCGTTGTTGCTCCGCACATCGAAAACGACAGGGTCGTACAGTAGGAGCAAGTCGAACAGGTCGATTCCAGCGACGACCTTGCTCTTCGTTTGGAAATTGGCGAACATGTCGCGGAGCTCTTGGATGCGGGCAGGGTTATCGAGGCGAGGGCGTGGACGAGCGTTTAGGTCGGGCAATGGGAGGACAGGGCCCCACTCGAGTGCATCGGACGACGTAGGGCGTTTCGAGGGCATCTTGTAGTAGAGGCCGAGAGCAGAAGAAGATGGCGTCCGGGGAAGAGTGGCGGAATGACGGGTGCTGGCGCGCGTCTGGACGTGATCGGCGGTTCTGGTCCCACGTGGCGGTGCGGGACCCGATTGCCCGGCCCGAATGCCCGATCTGAGATCTCGAGTCGGAATCTCGATGACGTTGTTTTCCGAATCGGGAGTCTCGGCCCCAGAATCCGGGGCGAATTCCGAGCCGGAAGGAGGAGAAGAGTCGCCTTCTTCTTCTGCAGGGGCCTTGGAGTCAGATGGGCGTACGGAAGCGCGGCCGGACGCAACACCGCGCGTGACGTATCGAGTAGTCTCCACTGGGAAGATGGTTTCGTGGAAAGTGGCGGCGGGCATCGAATTGCACGCGAGAACCTGTCCGCCCTTCAGAATGGTATGGCGGGAAGGTGCTGGGCTGGAAATGGGCCCCGAGGAGGAGATGTCGCCGTCAGTTTCATCGCCAGACTCGATGAATTCGGCCAGATCGTGCACGCGGAGGAAAGAAGGCGAAAGGGTTTCGATAGGAAGTGCGATAGGGATCCGGAATCGATTACGGAGTTTAACGGCAGTGTCGAGAATGCAACCGACAGCCTCGTCAAAACCGGGACTAAAGACAATTCTCGTATCGAAGAAACGGCATAGGGGAACGCTCTGGATCATTCGAAATGAGAAACGGAACGGAGAGCTCAACGCGAGAATGACGTACTAGAGGATACAATTTGGAAGACCACTCCTGGGCTTCCCCCAAGGTCGCAACGTCGCCATCGAGAGGCGGGAGGCGATTGGCCAACCCCTCGGCGTAGGCCATGAACAACCCTAGGTCGGTGGGGATTTCATCCTTCCGGTAAGAAACGGCGGGAGGCCAGGGGCCGAACTCGGGGTGGAGCCTCTCGAGCCTGCCGTAATCCACGTCGGACGCGACGTTGCACTCGACCTCTATACCACGCAAGGTGTCGGTGTAGACATACAGAATCGAGTAGATGAGGGGGGTGGCTTGATCAGGATGGTGTCCGAGGGTAGCAGCAAGCGAGTTGATGGTGTCTGCGATGCGGCTGGCCCATTTAACCAGTTTTCGGGGCGACGACGGGTAGGGGGAGCCAGCAAGGAGACGGATCGCGCGGTCGACTGGGTACGAGCGGTTTTCTTTAGCGCCAACCGGCTCCTCGAATCTCGCGGCGAATTCTTGTTCCGATTCTCGGCTGGAAGTCGGAAACGGAGAAGGAAACCGGGACCGAAAAGCTGGAAAGGATTCAGCTCGTCGTAGGCTGTCCAGTGACACTTGAGGACAAGGCGGAGCGCAGCGGTAATGATGATGGCAAGGTCGCCTAGAGGGACAAAGGACGAGCGATAATGCGTAACGCACGTCCGCTGTGTAGAAGGAAAGTGTGAGAAAATGGGGAGGAAAGAAAGGGACGGGCGTACCACCAGGCCAGCGAGTCTAGTGGCGCGACCCGGAACGGTCTCGCCGCACAATCGTCCAAGTACGAGCTCGAGGTAGGCGAGGGAGAGTCGCCTGGTATAGTTGCCGGAGAGCGTCTGCTGTGCGACCGTTATCCGGGTGTTCTCGTCGCGGAACATCGGATCTCTTTCTCGCCGCGGGTTCCCGCCCCGAGAATACCACCAGCTATGAATCTCGATTGGAGAACCGTTTTCGATGTTGCGGCGGGTCGGGTCGAAATTGGAAGGGATAATCCGGTCGGAGGCTTCAGATGAGCAGTTGGCGAAGACGGGGAGAGGTGTGCCCGTCTCGTCCACAAGGCCCCACTTTTCCAGGTAGCGCAGGGCGCGGCGGTACACTCTGGCTGGGGCGGTCTCGAGCAGCGACGAAAAACAGCCAAATTGGTGGTCCGTGAACCACCCCGCTTGTCGGCGACTGGCGACGAAGGCGAGCCATCCAGCCAGCGCGTCTCTCTTGGCGAGGGGCCACTCATCGTGTTCATTTGCTTCCCGGCAGAGGTCCATCTGGAAAAACGGTCAGACGAAAATGCCCGAGGAGGGCCATGAAGGCAATCAGCGGGACGCACCCAGATCTCGCCGGTCCGCTCTACAAACGGACCAAACTCGCGCCATCTCGCAGGATATCCATCCCAGGCTTGCAAAGGGCGGGACCAGGGTTCGTCGGGCACAGAGAGGCGGATGTCCGAGGGTGGCTTCCAGAATTGCGAACGGCGATGACCTTGAGTAGGCATGACGAGGGCGGTGGTTTACAAGCGCTGTGTCGGCTGGTTCATTACGAGTTCGAGACGACAAAGGGCGCACCAGCGCCACTTGGCCGGAACCATTCGATCCAGAAGCATCTTCGCTCGCTTTCTCGGACCGAGTAATCAACACGATTAGAGGAGTGCGAAAGGGGGCGGCCGTGGGAGGCCGCGTCTGAAGTTCCTAGGACTATGTGAGGAGTATTCTCCTCCTGAGCGGGGAACGGGGCAACAGGTGGTTATTCGAGGCCGATGGACCCTGAGCGCCGAATCTCGGAACCAGTAGTCGCGACCGGATCTCAGAACGGGATCTAGGCCTGGCAAGCTCGGCTTGAGATCTCGGAACGGTTAGCCGGTCCGGGCGGAGACTGAAATCTCGAGGCGAGATTCCGGTCTCGTCCGGAGTGAAGGTGAAATTTGGTATTTGCCCTAGACCTTACATATATCGTAGCGGTAGGTACGAAGGTAGATGCAAATGACCACTACGAATCGTGAAGCCCGTCTTGTTCGCCCCATCGAATCGTCTCGCACCGCCTTCTCGAAACGAAATATTGTTTCGATACTTCGATCTTGTCGTCCCATTTCCCCTCGGTCTTTCACCTGCCCATCACACCTAAGATCTCTCCTGCACACTTGGGGAAGGAAAAGATCACACAGCGTCACAGCCGTGAGTCCCAGTTCTTTTGGCCCAGAGGGGGGATGATCCTGACCCAGAGGCAGAGATACCCCGTGACACCAAGATCGCGAAGCAGGACGAGACGATCGAAAAGGTTATTCGATACCTTCGGTCCTTTTGCCGGCCTCCGCGTATGCTCGACAAGGAGTTCAAAGTGTTCTTACGGTATACTACAAAATTCTTCCTGCGGGGCGAAGACGATTTGTATAAGAGAGACAGCAACGGAAAGCACCAGCTTGACGTTTCATATCCAGATCAACTTGAGATACTAGAGGCAATGCATGATGACCTTGGTCACCGCAGGTTCAGGACGGTGCACGCTCACATCCGGCTCCGGTATTGGTGGCCCAGTCTTACACAAGACGTTAAGTGGTTCCTCAAGATGTGCGACCAATGCCAGGCGCAACAAATGAAACATGTACACATTCTGCCGACTGCACAAATGCCACAGAACCTCTTCTATAGGGCTCACTGCGACACGATGTTCATGCCAGTATTGCAAGGGAAGCAGCGGGGATATCGGTACATATTTCAGGCCCGCTGCTCTCTTACACATTATCCGGAGTTCGCGATCTCAAAACCGAAAACGCCGAAAATATTGCTGAGTTCCTCTATAGCTCCGTGCTATGCTGCTGGGGTGCTATCACCGAAATCGTCAGCGACAATGGTACGCCTTGGGTCCATGCCTTGGAGCAGCTTGCCGCAAAGTATAGCACAACACATATTCAAATTTTGGGGTACAACTCGTGTGCAAATGGGATGGTAGAACAGAGTCATCGGAACGTTCGCGAATCTATTGTCAAGGTCTGCAAAGAAAATACAGCCGAGTGGCCAGCTTCGGTACCAGCCGTATTCTGGGTGGAATGCATTTCAGTGCATACATCAACCGGGATGAGTCCGTATTATATGGAACACGGCACTCCTCCTACGTTGCCAATGGATATTGTTCAAGCAACCTGGTTGGTTCCACCTCCAGAGAAGATATTCAGCCGAGCAGAACTTATAGCCAACCGTGCAAGACAATTACTCAAACGTGAGACAGATTCGAATGAGCTCTGGCGTCAAATCCTGCAGGCCCAGCAAGTATCAGCTGAGCGGTTCCGCAAAAAGTTCGAAAATATAATATCGGACGAAATGTTTGAACCCGGCCACTTGGTGTTGATTCAAAACACTGCAAACGATGGACCAATGAAGGATAAGACACTTCCATAATATCTCGGTCCTTTCTGTCAGGGGACAACCAGTTCCGTCCCTGACTCAAACCTTCTTCAGTCCAACTGGACAAATATCGGCTGCAAGCTGCAGCTTTTGGCCTATCGGCAAGACCCTTGGACAATGATCAGAGCATTCATGGTCAACGGACCACCGATGACAGCGACTTGGCATGGCAAGGCCAACATCGAGCATCTTTGGACACCTTCGGATATGAAAGAGGAGCAGGCAATGCTGTCAAGCCTAGGGAAAAGGCTTTGGACTACCTTTGGTAGAGGATCGTGGACATCGAGTCCTTATTGGTTGGTTGGTTGGTTGGACTTCGGCACAGCTGCTATGCAACTTTGGCTGAGTCCACAGCCTGAACACGATTCAGGGACCTTTGGAGCAGGAGGTCAGAGACATCGTGGGTCTCAGGTAGAGTCAGCTGCACCCTGAGGTAGGGCTGTACAGTTCCAAGCCGCAGTAGTATTGCTTCCTTTTCTACATGTATTTAGTGTATGGGTCTGGGAGCACTGTAGCCTCAGATCTGTTCTCTTGGGAATCCTACCATCTAGTACGACCCAAAGACCAAGTCCCTCAAGTGGAGGTTGTGATTGTCTGATAGATGCTGACTGATATCTGGTACTGAGACTGACTATGTCGAGCACAACGACATGACTCCCGTTACCCTTGTTGTACCTCTCATCTTGCGATACCACTGGTGACACCTTCCATATCCCAGTCCGATGCACCAAGGAGGCAAAGTGTACAACAGCTAGCCCAACTAGGCCTTTTCGACATGTTGTTGGTCATGACCTCTGAGCAAAACCCTTCTCTGATTGATACAAAGTCTTGCCATGCTTGTGCTATGTTTGAAGCCTCCACCCCCCTCCGAGCCCCTCCTTCAGGCAACGACTACTGGCGAATGCCCTCATCTTGGGCATCGACTCTAGGTGACCCAACCCCGACCTATGAGAGACTTGCGATCTTACTGTCGACTCATCCTTTGAGATTCCGGTTATGAGTACTGATGTGCGGAAGCATGCTCTTGACAGCCAACATCCAGTCTTCTGGTCGACACCCTTGGCGACAGGAATCCAATTGGTGACAAACACCATAGACCCGCTCCCCAACCCCTCTGTCGAGCGATGACTACTGGTGACTGCCCTTGTTCTGGGCAGCAACTCTAGGCAACTCAACTCTGTCTCCCTTGACACTTTCAATTGTGGTTGACAGCCAAACCCCTTCCTCCGAACCTCCTTCATCGGGATGCCAAAGCAGACCGAGTACTGCTGTTGGACCCAATACCACCGACCCCCACTATCACTGCTCCTGACATGGCCTGATGGCCCGACACCCCTACAAGCATGGTCGATGCCGATGCAAGACCCAGAGTTGGTCTGCAATCTGCCTATCAACCTTTATATGGGTTGTTTGGCTGTCAGGGCCACCAGTGTCAATCTGCTTCACCCTCATTGTTGTGTTTCGGGCTTCGCTAGTATGGTGTGCCCTGACAGCTTCCCCTTGGGAGCCGGTCATGACAACTGTGAGCAACAGAGCCTCTATTATCAATCTCTTCATCTGTCTGGGTTCTTATTGGCAGCCTTGCTGGACTGTGTGCCATCACAAATGACTTCTGGATTGACAAGCAAACACAACCACCCATTCATTATTTGTGTCAAGGTATGGATCATGTGAGAGGTGATTGGAAGCATGAATACATTTTTCTCCTCTTGTGGTGTTATTAAGAATGATTAGCGTGTTCTAACTCATGTAACACTGCAAGTTCATGCATTTCATGTTGGATGATAGCATCGCATCGTACTTAGCCAAGTAACCATATCCCCAATATTGGAGTAGGGAGCCTCGTGAAGGATGGATTAGGTAACACTAAAGCGGTAGAGACACGTAGAGAGCGTTATACCTCCGAAGGCCGTGGTAGACTTACGGAGACGGAGGGTCATCAAACGGTTTGCTCCCTTTTTTCACTTGCCCGCCCCCATTTTCTTCGGCACGCCCTTGGCTGTTTCCTCTCTTCTTTCATCTGCTCACTACTGCTCCACGTTCCTCGGCCTGCCGTCTCTTTCGCCTGCGCATAGCTCGAACCGTCGTAGCGAACCAAAGCTGTCGGTTGACCGCCAAGATACCCCCTGTTGAAGACACGATCCGGGGGTGGTCTGAATCGGTGAGAAACCCTTCTAAGAGTATTGGATGACACTGTTCGCTAACAGAACGCAGTCAAGGAACACCTACGCTCGAAGAAGGATATTGACTCCGAAGCGGTACGGCCTCCGATGCAGGGCAAAAGCGCATACAGGCCCCAGCATGTTGGAGGAGCAGCCACCTCCGGTAAGCGCTTTCATTCCGAGACAGAACCATCGCCTGACAATGGTGTCTTGTTAGGGCGTTCCGTTGCAGCACATGGTCGCGAAAAGGAGCGTGGATTAAGCTCCGCGGCACGGAAGGAGGTGGAGGAGCCCGATTCAGACAGCTCGAGCATTGGCAGTGCGTGGACCCTTTGTCCAGATCAGATGGACGAGCAAGACTACTTACGCGTGCTTCAACTAGCCTCACTTGTGGAAACTTACTCTGATGAAGAGTCGCCAGAGGATGCAGTAACCAGGAACGGCAACTCGTCACAAGAAGATTTGGCGAGCGATCAAGACGGGTATCGCGTACAGCGATCAGCACCATCGAGAGCCAAGTCTCGGGATCGACACCTTGGCACGAGTCAACCGTACGAGAGACGAACATTCTCTGGGAAAGAAGCGCGCCGGGCTCGTAGCCCGTATAAGCCTGCCCACCGGCGTGTTGGGACTCAAGTGGAAGAGAACCGAGGAAGAGCTATTGACGCAGAGCTACGTGCGTTGAGACTTCGCTAGCGGCACGGCTCCCAACTCACTGCCTACAGGCCCTAGGGAACGCAGCTACAAGCTGGGCAGGAAGCCAGAGAAGACGGGTATCTCAGCCTTACGAGTGCGTGGAACGAATCCAGCTAGATGGCACTATACTAATTCTCCGATCACAGTACGAGACAGTCTCGTCGAAAACCGTCGCAGCTCCCAACTGCCACAAGCGAGCTCATCGCGCGCAACCAAAACACCAGCATTCCAAGTCGTCGTCTGGCGAATCCTTTGGAAAAGGGTGGGAAAGCGAGCCGGAAAGCGACTTGGAGAGTGAGTCGCCCAAGACGAGACCACCAGCCCGCGCACGCGTGTCGACTCAGAGCGGCAAGCCGAAGCCCCTTCGGGAAAACCCTGTCACACCACCGCGCAAGCGGCGAACACAAGGCACCCACGGATGTATTCAAGATTTGAGTGAGCGATCTAGAAGAATTGTGCAATGGACGAACCGAAAATTCCGCGCAGAGCTCTGTATCAACAACATCGCATTCTTTGAAGATGAGATGGACAGCACCCTCCTCGCACGCCGATGCTTCAAGGAGGCTTGCGAACAGTACGGTTATCTTCAGAGTTATTACTACAAACGCTTCAAGATTGACAAGTCCTACGCCCACGATATCACCGAAATCGTGAGGCACCTGTTCCCCGTCGCCTTACCCGTACTGATGGTTTCCTGATGAGGTTGGACAGCGAGGGTCGCAGCTGCGAGGAGCGATCAAAACTGTGGCTGAAACAGCTATCTTGCAATGCTATGGTCTTCCCATAGTTGGACCGAGAGGCCCGGACGGTGTTGCTCGACATATCGAAAAGTTGCTAGAGGACTCCCGCTTTGTGTACGCGGATGTTGAGGTGAGTCATTATCTTTACCCAGGTCGTGTAGGTTGCTGATACTTTCCAGGCGAGCAAGCCTAGACTAGCATATAAGCATCCAGCAATCGACTTCGTCTATAGCAATGCGTTCTTTCACCATCAGAAGAGCGATGGAGTCCTTTTCAAGGAAATGTTCTCGGCGGGCACGCCCTACCTCCTGGCATTGATTGTTACAGCTGTGGGCGCTCCTCCATTTACATGTGAAACGCTGTTCTTACCTGAACCTCTAGCTGCACTGCGCCTTGTCCCAGTGGGAAACCGGCGTAAAGAAGTCGAACTCCGAATACCAGTTCAAAACTGAGCGATGGGCGCCGGAGTATAAGCGACACTTGACAGACGTGCGCGACTTCGCTGCATGTTTTCCGAAAAAGTTCCAAAACCGGATGAGCGAGCTCTTTCAGAATGGCCTGTATGTTGCTCAGCCTTCATCTGGGTCGCTTCTAACCTATTCATATAGAGCGGCAAGTGGGGCAATTCGGAAGGCTCCGGCCGTGACGAAACGAGCTGGTCATGGCATTGCGGCCAGCTTACAGCAACTCAACGTCAGCGACGATGCTTCGAGCGATATGGAAGATGAACAGGTAACAGCCGCCAAGCAAGCTTGTCCCTCTGTCGCGATACCTACAAGTTCACCCGCCCCTCAGCCCTCCGCATCTAGGGACCAGGCGGCGCCCAGGGCGGCCCTGTTCACTTCCTCGAACAAACAGCCGGTAATCTCGTCAAGCTCCTTCGAGGTATCTGGAGAATGGGGTGCAGTGCAGGGATGGCCTGCAGAAGAAGACGGGGATTGCGACATGAATGTGAATGGCATTGTCGCAGACTTTGAGGCGACCGGCCGAAGTTCTTTCACAAACATTCACTGCGAGAAACGCTCTCCAAAACAACACCAGAGCGCACTTGTTGGCGAAGCGTCGACTCCACTTCGAAGCACTCGGCTTGAACTGGACAATTCCATGTTTTCGAGATCTGGCACGAGCTCGCTGTTTGACGAGGGCGTTCGACGACCCCTCATGCCATCCAACGTGTCTCTCAATCCTTGGCGTAGCTTCGTCCAAGTTCAACCCGTCTTCCGAATTGGAACCTCACGCCCGCCGGACCACCAGGAATCGTGGACAACCATGCCACCGGTAGCAGCTGAGGCCCTAGATCTGCCCGCATCCCGTACGTGCAGCGACCCTCTGCCACGCTTTCCTTTGGTTTAATGATTGCACAGCGATAGCGGCCATATCTGAGAGACGCCCTGCGAGCCGTCGCGAGACGCTATCCGCTCTTGATAGTCCCGTTATTCCTTGTACAGTCATACCCACCGATTCGACCGACCCAGCGCAGATTGTCGAAAAGGATCATGGGGCGGACCAGGCGCCAATTCGGAAGATCGACTTCGGAGGAATTACGTCAGATGGTCCCATTGTCCTTTTCAATGGCCCGATGACGCCTTCGGCCTCTCCCATAAAAGCAGGGCGTCACCGCAAGGCAGGAGCACCAATCGGCGCGAACTTCGCTGACTCCAGCCTGGAGGACGTTGCCCGGCCAGCGCATCTGAATATGGGCGCCGAGCTCCAAGGACAGGCCGATGTGTTCTTCCTCCCATCGATGCCTCTAAGCGAGCCTGGAAGAGCCCTTTCTATCTCCACCCCAGCTCGACAGCCCGAAGCTTGCATAGATCCTGTGCCCGATGATGCGACCATTGGGGACGGCAGTATAACCCCTGCAGCTAAGCTCACTTCGAGCAAAGAAGCAGCATTGCCGCGTGGGGACGTAGCCCAATGTGATGGAGAGGCTCGGGAGGTTGTGGGTAGCTTGATCGCACACGAAGGTAATCCTACTGAAGTGACGGGTGGTAGGCCTAGAAGGACCGTTAAGCCTCGTCAGCAGCTGGATCCTTCTCCACCTCGCACGGTGAGAAAGAAGCCAGCTCGTCAGTCGCATGTGGCATACAGGAGGTCTGAACAAGGGTAGTTTTCAATTTCTTAGGCAGGCACACTACTTAGAGAACACCCGCTCCGAAACCTATACGAGTGCTTCCGAGTAACCATGTGTAAAGACTTCCCAAGTCTTCTTTCCTATGTCCATACCACAAAATTAGGTAGTCATGACGTTATTTTCGGTACCTCGACATACAGCCCAACAGAGATATGGCGGAGCTCGCCCGGAACCTGACATAAGAAGCTCCCTGGCCGTCCTTCGTCTGGTCAACCCAGTCTCTTTCCAGTCCTCGTCCTTCGTCTGGTCAACCCAGTCTCTTTCCAGTCCTTCTCTACTTGCAGGCACCTATAACACTTCGACACACCTTTCAGCTTATTTCGTGCAGCCACTGTACCTGCATATCACTTACGTGCACTGGGTCTGTGACCTTCTATCGGATGTTGGGTTGTGCCGGCTGCGGAAGGTGGTTCGCAGGGCCTCAGCAACTTAGGCAACACGTGCACAAGAGAACGTCAGCCGCATGCTCCGCAATTCTCGATGAACAGCTCCGTTCAGACGATTATACCATAGTCTACGATGGAAATTCCTTAGACAACGACTTGAGCGGCCTATCTCTTGAGAACGACACTGTCATCCTTCCAACACCTCCTGTAAATGAGGCCGTACGCTCTCGTAGCAGAAAGGAGACCACTTCCGCCGTGGAAGCTGAAACCACCTCATCGCAACGCCCCACTTCATCGAAAACGGCAACACCCAGCGATGCGTACCCTGAAACCACCTCGTCGCAACGCCCCGCTTCATCGAAAACGGCATCACCCAGCGATGCGTACCAGCACGATGTCTTCGGCGACTTGGATCAGCCACCCTATGTGATTCCCTTTTCACCTCCAGCAGGCGTGCCGTTGCACTCCGATGGACCGAGAAAGGCCCCGATGACGCCGCCGTCGAACCCATATCACCCCTTCAAGCATCGCCTCGACTGGTTGCTTGCGCGTTGGATCAAACTAGAAGCCCCGAGTCAAGCGGCCGCAGATCGGCTACTGGAACCAGAGGTACCTCTCCAATTGAGCGAATGTATATGCACCTAACATAACCAGCTTGTAGAGGCGCTCGATCTTTCCTTCAAGAACTGCTACGAGTTGAACCACTTGGTCGACAATGTGATTCCTGGTGAAGAGGTTACTTGGAAGAAAACAGAATTCCGCATGCCTGATACAGACGAAATCTGTGTCTTCTGGCATCGCAGCGTCATGGAGGGAGTAAAGTATCTGTTTGGGGCTTCTCGTTTTGCTGAAGACCTTCACTTTGGCCCAGAGAAGCATTTTGTCGATGAAGACCAACAGGTTCAACAAATCTCTGAGATGTGGACGGCCAATTGGTGGTGGAGGACGCAGGCACGTCGGGGTTCTTCTTCAAGGTTCAGGAGCTGATTGAGTCGATTCTACAGTCCTTGCTTCCCGACGGGGCTACGATCATTCCCCTAATACTAGGCACCGACAAGGCGTTGCTTACGCAGCATACGGGCGATCGTTACGGGTACCCCATTTATCTTTCCATCGGCAATCTACCCAAAGCCATTCGACGGTCACCGAAGCAACACGGCACGATTTTATTGGGATATCTTCCCACGAATAAGCTGAATAATTTGGGCCTTAGTGAGGAGAATGCCAAGCTTGCCCGGCATCGGCTTATACACCACTGCCTCAAGCATATTTTGGAAGAAACCATCCCCTTCGGGCAATCGGGAATTTGGCTGACTTCAGGGGACGGTCAAGACCGGCTATGTTTTCCCCTTCTGGCTGGCTGGATGGCCGATTATCCCGAGCAGTGCCTTCTTACCTGCACTCGCTATCTTCGATGTCCTATCGGCAACATCTCATATTCCAAGATGGGCGCAGAACTGTCTGGAGACGAGCCGCCGATGAAAGATGTTTACGTGCACAAGTGTACACCAAGAGATCAGAACAGCACCCTTGCACTGCTCTCTCAACTGCTCTCCGCTTCCGACCAAGCAGAATCAGCGTCCCAAGCTCAAAATGAAGCGGAGACCTTGCCAGCCTCGGCTTCGAATTCGCGATCAAGTGCGGAGAAGACCGTGAGCCTCCCGCTGCACAACTTGACCCACACCAAGAAGGGGGAACTACGAGCTTCGCCTGTAGTATGCAAAGCCATATCGCTGAATCCAATCGACAGGCCCTTCTTCGAACGCCTCCCACATGCACAAATTCACTTGTGTATGCGCCCAGATATCCTGCACCAGCTTCAACAAGGGATGCTCAAACATGTTTACACATGGATGGAAGCGATCATAGGCAGCAAAGACCTCGACAACGCATTTGCAGTGCTGCCTCCGGTTCATGGAACCCGCAAATTCTCCCGTGGGATCTCTGGGCTCACCCAGATGAGCGGTCAGGAGTACAAGGATCTCGCCAGAGTTTTGCTTGGAGCTGTCTGTGGCGTCTCTTCATTATTCCGTAAGGGACCGGCAGCGGTGTTGGTCATAAAGGCATGCCGAGCGATACTCGATTTTTTCTACCTTGCTGGCCTTCCAACGCATTCGGATGGAACCCTCCTCAATCTTCGAGTCGCTTTGCTCCTATTCCATAAAAACAAGGGAGCATTCGTGACACTTGGTGCTCGAAAGAAGGGTCAGGACGATGCGACGGACGACGGTACGTACCCGCCTTTCTTGTCCCCAAGTCACCAGCATGCTCAACCAAGCGTCTGGAAGGAAACCTGTTTTGTATCCCCAAGCTCCACGCGTTAGTGCATTATGCATGGGCTGTATATGAGGCAGGCTCCCTCGACAACTGGTCGACAGAGACCACCGAACGCCTGCACATTGACTTAGCGAAGTTACCCTTTCGGGAAAGCAGTGGAAGGGAAGAGACAACGACCCAGGAAATGGCAATGTGGGTGCTGCGTCATGAGAAAGTGTGGGAATTCGATGGCCTGATAGCGCAACGGCTGAGTTAGGCCCATTGCTATTCAGTATGATCACGCCCTGACGCCGAACATAGAGGCCAAGTCAGCGACGAAGACGCTAGACGAAGACGGTGGCAACCAGAACGCTCACCCAGCTACCGACCGCATATATACCTTGCCTAAAACGCCAACCTTTCCGTCTCTTTCAATCGAGGAAATTGTCGATCCGGATATATGGGGCTGCGTGGACTTTGTGGCCGCCTTGCGCAACTATGCAGACAGATACTTGGGCAGAACCGACCTACACAATCTTTCGTCATATTCTGCACCTCTGCCATTCTCAAAGGTGAAATGTTGGAGCCGCTGTAACTTCGACCTTAGCAAACGCCGGTCTTCTGCTCGGACTGCAGAGTCAACCCACACCCACAAGTCGACAGCAACTGCTTGTCGCGCCCGCAAGGCTGGGGAGGACCGTCTCATTTACGATCACCCCGCTCGCTTCGATACCGTGCTCATCAAGACCGAGAGAAATGGGAAGACATTTCGTAAGATGGGGTTTACCCACCCTCTAGCGTTGCCGCAGTCATTGACTATTGTCAGCATATCGTGTCGCCCGCTTGAAGCTCATATTTCAACTGTCTGGAGAAGCCAGTGTAAGCCTGTTTCGAAAGGAAATAACGGAGCCTCTAGCGTATGTCGAGTGGTACACGCCATTATCCCAAGAAACCGTGCACTATTCAGGTATGCATGTTGTGAAGCGCATGCGAGGAGGGCATGGGCGTCCGCTTGCCAGTGTCATCGAGCTACGGTCTGTTCGCAGGAATTGCATGCTACAGCCCGCTGGCCTGGACTCAACCTCGTGGACCTCCGATACCGTGTTGGACGTATGCGACACCTACTTCCTTAACCCATATTTGGATCGGGAGACTTTTATGCTTCTGGGCTGTTGCCCCGGAGGAGAAGCTGCCGTTCTACCTTCATGACCGTAGATCTGGTGTCCATATTACTGAATAGATTCTATATATCATGTTACGGTCTAGAAACAGGAGGCATGCTACTCCGGTACGCGACCGACTCGAAAAAGACGAAGTCATCGCCATCTTCCAAACACACACCTCACAGAAGGAAGGACCTAGTACGGACTTAGATCCTGTGTGATTTAAAGAGTTGCATTCTTGCCACTCCAGGATTGCACACTCGTCTTAGCTTCAGGCTCTGCCGTGTGAGATCAGCAGTCGCAGCCTCCTTCGAGATCCACTCGCTCACGGATTACGAGCAAGGCAAGCCGTTATGAGCAGCTTCACCATTAGGCCTCGAATGATGTACGTCCAAAGATTGCGCGATTCTCCTCGCAATTCTTGCTGACGGACAGGCCCCCCATTCACAGGAATCGAGTCCGAATTCCTCCCAACATGAAGAACGGGTTACCGAGCTTTCGGCCGACGTTATGCAGGCTTATCCATTGCCTCCTGAAGAAGAAGAAGCCTTCTTGCAAGGGTTGAAGCGGCGACAAATGGTGGAAAGTGAGGAAAGGCCTCTACGAGCCTGAACTTCCTCTGGCTGGAGTTGACCATGCCGATCAGGGTTTGGAATAGGTTACTAAGGGTAGGCAACACACGCAAGTGCGCAAGTGCGAGTTATGGGTTCATGACCAATGTTGTCCGATTAGGGCTTCTACGTTTCTTCTGCGGACAATGGTTGCTAACTAGATCATGGGGGAAACGCTGCTGTTCGTGGCCTGGACGGAGTGCGAGTGAGAACATGGTCTTGTCGATGTATTTGTGTGATAATAGAGTCTATGTGGCCAGCATCAGCTGTCTGTACTGAAGGCTTGCGGTTGCGGGCCAGACTGGTTCCTCGGTGAGCGGTCTACAGGGAGCCGAGGTTGAGAAGTTGTTTCATACAACGATAGTCGGTCAGCTGTTGCAGGCAAGCGTAAGAGGGAATTTTGCTGCTCATACGACGGACCATACCATTCCTGACCCAACCCGGTTGACTGCAACCTGACCCAAACCGGTTGAATGCACGACCGGTGAACCAGACATGTTGATAGGGGGACGGATGTGGTCAGCTGAGCGATTCAGAAAGCCCAACACAACACCGATGGGCAGACGCTCCAAGACGAAGAGGTTGCCGGAACGGGTGACGAAGGAAGGGACAGGCGGGGATTGATGGCGACCCAGAAGGTAGAGGATCATATGGATCTGGGAATTGTTGACATTGCTATGGTAGGGTTGCCCATCCCCCACTCAGTTGTCCTCAAAGAAGGTAGTGTGCCAGATGATCGTAAAGAAGCGTTGGTCGAGAGAGTAAGTCAAAGGCCGTAGGCAGCGGCGAAAGAAGAAATCTTGGCAGAATCCCAGGCATCGGATGCATGGAAGGCAACACGCGATTAACGGAGATGGTCATAATCGCATCGTTGTGAAGAAGGGCGATATTCGAGATCGTGAAAGGCGAAGGTCGAATCCGTGGGCGAAGCAGACGAAGATACGGATGATCGAGTTTTCCCTCATAGGCTGGAAGATGATACGAGGATCGCGAATGGCCCGGACGGTGGTGGACAGACCGGGCTCGGTAAGGACGATATCAGCGGCACTTCGCGTCATTAGTAGCACTTTGGGCGGCAATACCAACATGGGCACAGGACAGAGCGGGAGCGCCATTGGCACCATCACCAGTCATAGCGCAAAAATGGCCGAGACCCTCGAGGAGCTTGACAGTCTCGCAGGGAACACCAGAGCAAAGCCCTCGGCATCGAGACGCATGTCGTCGAGGGACATGCGCTTGTCACCAGGACAAGGACCCCCGTTGAGCACCTCCGCCGAGTACATGCACCACGAGACCAGTACGACGACCAGTATCCTTTGCGATTGCGAGTTGGTCACCAGTAACCATCTTGACCTTAACACCGAGAACGATGGCATCGTCGACGTCTGCTTGGTGTCCTCACGTGGGGATCGAAGCGAGCAGGCCGATCAGCTCGAAGCCGTTGCCTTCAGCAGCCGGGTCGTCGCCTCGAGTTCCTCGTATGCAACAGCGAGAGCACGGAAACCACGAGACGCAAATTCCTCGACATCAGCCTCCATGCGGTTCTCGATCTCCTCCGTCTTGTTGCGGTTGCAGTAGTCGACGATGATACCGTCGTACCCTTAGTAACACGCTTCAGCTGGCATATGCTCTCTTCGCGATAGGTGATCTCAGTGCGCAGTGCGCTTGCCAACCGGGTTGAAGGGCGTGAAATCGAGCAGGGGAATACCCTCACGAGCCTTCTTGGGGTCATCGAGAGCGCAAATAACGCAGGGATCGATAACATCCTGGTTCTCGGTACGGGAAGCGTAGGCGGCAAGGAGCATAATATCGTCGGTTGAGAAGGGACCGTAGGTCTTGACGAGGTTCCTGTCGATAGTGAGCTTGCTGGTCCTGAGCGCGCCGGTCTTCTCGGAGCGAACGATGATAACACCAGCCAATTCCTCGAGCGGTAATACGGGTGACGATGGCCTTGTGTTGGCGAGCTGCCGCGCGCCGGCGGTCAGGGTGACGGACAGCACAGTAGGCACGGCGATCGGAATGCCACCGATCAAAAGCACAGGGTTGTCGTTGAGACCACGGCGGTACAGGTAGCGGTACTTGCGGTAGAGAATGACAATTGCGAGCACGACGGAGAGACCGATGGAGACCAAAGAGAACGCGCCGATCTGGGCCAAAATCCTTGACAAGTGGCCGATGGTGTCATCGTCATGGCCGACAAGCTTGGCGGCACGGCCGAAGAAAGTGTTGGGACAGGTTGAGATAACGACGCCCCCGGCCTCACCCTGCTTGCGAGTGGAAGCCGAAGAGCCCTGGCCGTTAACGTTCTTGCTATGAGGCAGCGACTCGCCGGTCAAAGCACCCTGGTTGATGGGAACGTTGATGGCCTCAGTAAGATAAACATCGGCAAGGACGATATCACCGATCTTGAAAGCGATCATGTCGCCGGGAACAAGATCGGCAGACTCGCTCTTGGACCACTGGCCGGCACACGTAACCTTGGCCTTCGGGGCATGCCAGTCCATGACCGCCTTGACGGCGTTACCAGCACCACGCTCCTCGTAGAAACCGATGGCGGAGTGGACGAGCAGAAGCAAAACGATACCGACGAAATCTTCCGAATCTGGCGGCATGCCACCACCGTTGGACAGAGCGATAGAGACGGGCGCAGCGGCCTCCATGACCCAGGAGAGCGGACTCCACATGAGCGACAGTAACTACAGGCAAGTTAAGCAAGCGGTCGTAAGCAAACGAACTGCTATCTTACCTGGAGGAAGGGCTTCTGTTCCTCTTGTTCGAGCTTGTTAGAACAGTTCCAATCGCCGCTTCGCCTCCTCGGGATCAAGACCATTTTCAGAGCACTGGAGCAGCTTGAAGACATCCTCCATAACGAGGGTCTCCAAGTCAACCTTCTCCTTATCGTACAGATCCTCAGCCTTCGGATCGATCTCGAGTAAACTGTTCAGAACACCGCGAAAATCAACTAGCGGTTCAACTCACTTGAGACAGGTCAACGTTCGCGTCTCCATAGGCGCGAAATGCTCAACAAACAACACAAACGAGTGTTCTTCTCCCCATCATCGCGACCAAAAGTCTTGTATTCGCGATTCTTATCGCCGGTGCGAGTGCGGACGTGGGTGCGTTGGCGGCGATAGGGGTGACGCGGGCGTTGTGCTTGGCGAGCGGCTGCGCGCTGACGGCGAGGGTTGACGGACAGCACGGTAGACATGGTGATTCATGCCACCGATCTTGAGGACAAGGATGTCGTTAAGATCCGGGCGGGACGGGTTAAGTAGTGGTACTTGTGGTAGAGAATGACGATTTCGAGAGCGACGAAGAGCCGATCTGCGTGCAGGTGTCAGGTGGTGCCATCGGTCCTGCCGCGCCGACAACTGAAGCTTGGCCGCACGGCCGCGAAAAGTTGGGGAACCGCCTCTCCCCCATTCCGGCTGGGCCCGCGTCGGAGGACAACGGGAAGTGCCAGTGAGGCAGTGTCAGGGCCCCTGATTTCACTCAGCTCCCTCGTCGGCTATAACCTCTATCGGTGCGGCCATAGCATCTCAACCTCTCCCATAGCACGGCCTTCGTTACATAGCCACTTCAGGGGTAGAGGACCCCGCAAAAGGTCTGTATAGGGGTCCGTGCTATGCGAGGGGGTCGGTTTTTACTGATGTCGGAGCCGACGAGTTTTCCCGTCGCGTGCCCCGCTTGCAGCGGCATCTCTCTGGCACACGCAAGACAAATTCTTGTCTGAATTTGAATCAAAACCGTCTGGCGATCGGGGCACTTTGCCATGCCGCGACCTGATCCCCAGTTCGAGAGGTCGAAATCGCCCTTTGGGGCTGCATCATCGGCCGAATGCTTCTGCACGATGCAGCGAAAGCATCGACTTCTTTTCGTGGCGTACAAGACAAATCTTGGGGCTTCGATCATAACAACCGATCATCATCACGGCCATAACAGAAGACTTCGGAAGATGGTTGTCTTAGATCGATAATTAGTCGTAACTACGTACAAGCTCGGCTTGTCCCTCCGGTTCCTGGTTTGGTATCCGACGCAAAGGGTCTTGGGTGACGGCATACCCGAGGTTTTGTTACCTGCTGAACCAGATCTGCAGAATTGCGGACTGCGCTGTTAATCATGGATCTGGTGCGTAGCAAAGGGCGTCACTGCTTGGGATGCATCTGACGACATAGTAGGAATGCCCTGGGAAAACCGATCCATGGTTCACTACCTGTTACTGCGACAGTGGGAGAGGAGACTGTCGCAAGAACTGACTGATTGGGAGAACGAAAAGTTTTCCTAGAAAGATAGATTCGGATACGGCTGTTGCCTACCCAAAGCCACGCGTGCCTTGTTGTCTTGACTGTTCCTCGGAATGTGGCTCGAATGAATGAGAATCCACCAGAAGCAGGTGAGGTCACCCCCAGACGGACGCTTATCGCCCCCAACGACCAGTCACGTGTCGGTCAGGTGTTTACGTTGTGGAGCGCGTCCTGTGCGAGTGTGAAGCGGAAGCAGATCCGTAATTTGCGTCGGAGCACGCGTCGACCTCCTCGGTGCTGCGGGCAAAGGCGGAGGTGAGTCGCGCGGTGCCCATCAAACCGCTTCAACCTCTTCAACTTGCTCCTCGACGACGACGACCGACAACCTATACCTCTTTTTCATCTCTTCGTTTACGACCTTCTGCTCGACTTTGAACCGCTCTCGCGAACTAATTTCGACGCTTACGAACCGCCGACCTTTCACCTATAAACAACCAAGCAATCCCAATCAAAGCACGTTCTTCCCCGATCTTCGCATTCCCAACACTTGACGCATATAATATCAAAATATAACATGGACGTATGCACGGTACCCTCCTCGCCTCCTCTCTTCTTTGAGGCTGTCTCTGGCTGCCGACCGTCCGCCAACAACAACAGCACACCGCTGTCCTCCCGCCAGTCTCGATCGAGACTGACCATCTCGCCCATCCGACTCCAACTCACCTCTCCTCGGCTCTCCAACCTGTTGACGTCGCCAACCAAGTCTTCGCCCAGAACAGTCTCGACACCAGCACCGCACGCTGAGAGGTCATCTCTGTTCCGTTCTCTGCCTGCCCCGGCACCGATGGGCTATAACACTCCCATGCATGACCCGGATGCGAGGAACCTCTTCCCGTCAACACCCCAACCTGTACGCTCACACAGCATGGCGACCAACATGAAGTCGAAGATCCCCATACTGCAGGTGTCGGATGCTAGTGCGTCCAAGCCGGTGACGGAGAGGAAGGGTATTCAGAGACCAACGTTGAACCGAAACGTACGTGCACGCCAAGGGCACAGTGCATATATGCGCTCAACATCTCACCCTTCCATGCAGTCTTCCTCCATGAACGACGTCAAGGAGTCGTTCTCTATCCACAGTGCCAAGACGGAGCAGGCGACTCGTGTAAGGCGGAAGAGTAGTGTTGGAAGGCGGCCTGCTAGCACGTTGCTTGCACCGGGAGGTGGACGGCATTCGAGTCATGGGCATGTGCAGCGGCGAGACGACAGTCATCCATCTAGGCCACGCTCGGTCGGCAACATCTTCAACATCACCGTTCCACCAGACCCATCACCGTCATTTTCCACCGATGAGTCGCCCTTCCTAGACCGCGATCGTTCTCCATTCGGCAGGCAAGAAGATGATGTAGAAGATGAAGACGACACTCAGATGCCACCTTCACCAACAACATCGGCGGTTCCCGAGTCATTCTCGAACAGCTCACTTCTGTCTCTCTCGGCTTCAACTTCGTCTCTGCCCCCGCCCACACCTGATGACCTGGAACCTCCAATGCCGCACGAACACGAGAAGCAGTTGGACTCCTCCTCCAGCTACTTTAATAACGTGCTACCGTTACAAACCGTCTTTCAACCAACGACGATTGCGAAGAAGTACAAGGGACCCGGGAGGGGCTCGGATGCGCATCTACAAGTTCCCCCTCAATTGGACACTCGCTTCCCACCAAAGGACTCGCTTATGGCCTCATCCAGTAGTGAGGATGCCCTCATAACTCCTGGTATCACTCCACATCCCTCCTGGCCCGCTTCAACACTCGCTCAGGCGCTCCATCTACCTGCACCACCTGTTCCACCCACGCCTGCGCATCCGATCATGCCTCCGACTCCTACTAAAAAGCCAAACGTCCACTTCCCTTCATCGCTTAACCCTACCTTGTCCTCTGCTTTCTTGGTCCGACTAAAGGACGTCATTGCCAAGGAGGCTCCACCGAGTGCACCTCAACACCCTCGCGCTCGATCAAACACGCATAAGATCCCACGTCCAAGTCTGCCCTGCAATCTGCCGTCTTACGGTGCCTACAACGTTGGCAGCCTGGATTCACCCGAGACTTCACCTTCTGTCCGAACCGCTCAACGGCACGCAAGAGCTCAGACGCACCGCGAACCGGTTGGACACTGGGCACGGAAGTCAGTCGCGTTCGAGCGTCCTTCACCAGACGCACCGTTGAGTCACCCTAGGCGCGATGTTCTAAGGCGGACAAGTAGCAGTGCGAGCGCTTGGTCGGATACGAGCAGTCCAGGGGACGCTCCTGGGAGCGACGACAGCCAAGATGTGGACATGGTTACACCGACCCGAGGACCTGGTGGAAGGATCAGCTGGGGGAGTGGGCTCACCCGAACTCCGGCTGTCGACTTCGCCCTTGGTCTACAGCGCACGGCATCCGACGAATACCCGTCACCGCCAGAGACCTCACCCCTCATCGAACGTGCCGCGAGGCATTCTGCTGCTCATGCTCAACATATCCAACCTGGCTTCAATGGTCGCGCTTCGCTCAACCCAGCTATTCTTCGCACCCCGGCTTCTCCGGAAACAAGCCTGGCGGTTCCGCAGCATTCCGTCAAAGGCAGACATTCATTCCCCTTCGTCAAGTCAGATGGCGGTGCTCTGGGTCGTTTTGAGCGGGATTTCATCTCAGATGGTCAGCTCGGCAGGGGCGGCTTTGGCTTCACGTTCAAGGTGAGCGCACGATACCCGGCGCCCGGTGAAGAAGGCAAGGTATGGTGCGTCAAGCGTCGGAAGAACCCGTACGAGGGTGCGAAGGACCGGCAGCGTCAGCTCGAGGAAGCTGACATCCTGCAATACCTGGCTTCACCCGCGGTGGGCGGTCCTCACCCGCACATCGTGCAGATGATCGACTACTGGGAGGAGCAGAACACGCTGTATATTCGCACGGAGCTTTGCGGCCTTGGTGATCTCAGCATCCTCCTGCAGGAATTCGGCAGGATCTCGGAGGAGGGCTTGGGCGAGGCGAGGGTGTGGAAGATCCTGAACGAGATCACCAAGGGACTTGCGCACATACATCAGGCTGGTATCCTTCACCTCGACCTCAAGCCTGCGAACATCTTCATCACCGACGATGGCGTGCTCAAGATCGGTGACTTTGGTCTTGCGACCCGCTGGCCTCGTCCGAATGCCCAGCTCGAACGCGGCTTCGAACGGGAAGGCGATCGGGAGTACATGGCGCCCGAGATTTTGCGCGGAGTATACGGCAAAGCGGCCGACATATTCAGTCTCGGCGTGCTCACGCTGGAATGCATGTGCAACATCGTCGTTCCCGATATGGGTGAACCGTGGCACAAGCTGCGCACCGACGACTTCTCCGATACCGAGCTATCCCAGATCGCCAGCTATGAGATGGCGAGCCTGATCATCGGAATGATGCATTCGGACAGCACGCTACGCCCAAGCATCCAGCAGATCCGCTCGAACCCGGCCTTCCAACGCCTGGAGATGATGATGGAAGCGGGTGTCGTGGGCTCGGCCATCGAACCAGAAGAACCCACCTTCCTGACGAGCATCCTCGGCCACACCGACGCCGACGATGGCTCCTCACCCACCGAAGCGGACGACTCGATGGATGTCGATATGTAAGATAACCCGACCTGGCCTAACCTATGGTGGAACGTGTTCTATTCCGAAATTTCTGTTGTCAATTTGGAAGTTCCCGTCTACTTATCTCTCTTCTTGCTGTTTTCCTTTCCTGTCTCTTCCGTGTCCGCATCACGTTCCTCGCACGTTACCCTCTACCCTACGCATCAAGGATACCTCTCCCTTACACATCCAAGCAACTCCCTTAGGCCCATACACCCATCCGTTGCGCTCCTTTCCTAAACTTTCTACGCATGGTTATGCATTTCTACCTGTGGATCCATCGGAGGCTAGTTCCTCCTACATTCGTTTTCCCGCCTCTCCTTCATGTAAAGGTCCTCAAACCGCTCTTTGGTCGCCTTTCCTTTCCTCGCTTTCCTTCACTCATCGCTTCGAGAGTACGAAAGAGATCTTCTTATGCTTCGATTTCATACGATACACCTCCCTTCCTTCTTCAACTTTCAAATTTCAACAGTATGGTCCGTACGCAAGAGTAGGCAATTAGGTATCGTTGATGAATGTGTATGTGTACGAATATGAGCGTGAACACAGAACAGACAGCTGCGCAGGCGCCCTTAGACGCTTTCGAACGCCTAAAGCGCGCACAGACCTGACTCATCTCCGGGCACACCTCCGGGAGGCAGTGCCCAAACGCGCACACCCACACATTCCGGCAACATCTCTGCCCGAAGCCGTGCGAACCCCTGCGAACGCGTCGCGCGTTGTCTCTGCCCGCTTCGGCTTCTCGCAACAACGACGACGGACAACAGCAACCACGCGAAATTCCAATTAGGAAACGGTGTGATGGCGTTGATCAGTCCTCACAGACCCCGCTGTGCGTGTGAGTCGGCGAAGGGGGCAGCGTGGACGGGGGCTCAGTTCGGTTCGGCCTCCTTTTGACCGCCCCGCAGGGAGCGATGCCTCGTGCCCCGGATGAGGGTACGACGGCGAGGCGCTGGCTGTTTGTTGCTCGTCACTACTTGTCCCTGCACAGCTCCTACATACATCAGCCTTTCACTCCGTCTGCGAGCTACCCTCCGTTCTTGCTGCTGCTTGTCTTCCTCCTGATCTCCGGCGCTGGCCTGCTGGGAGATTGATTCATACCGGCATACAACTGACCTGAACTGTACTGAACTGACGAAGCCCCGGGCGGGTGACGGCATCCATCTGTACTTCTTCGATCTGCGGCTTGAACTTTTGACCCTTGGGAATTGGGGGGTGGGATTGTGGGCGGAGCTGGTTCTTCGCCTTTTACGCTCGTTTGGACGGTTGCTCTTCTTGCTCGGGAGAACGTGTCGACTGTGTCAGCTACGCGCCTTCGTACTCTACCCCTCCTCCTCTGCCCTCTACTACTATTGGAACGGCGCACATACCACACTACGTGAGCCTACGACCACACCCTCTCCCTCCACAAGCGGATGGAAACCCGCTACAACACAACCATCCCCAACACATCCCCCTACGTCGCCTATTTCCCCTACGCCGAAGGCGACCCATCAAAAGGGTGGGACAGCCTTTTCCTCACCCTTGGGTTCCCGGCGTATCAGGGAGAAGTGGGGAACGGGACGAGCGTGCATGCTACGCGGGCTGTGGGGGCCGAGGTGGACGTGACGTTTTATGGTGCGCCTTTTCCTCTTTCTACACTTTCCTTCTCTCTCTTCCTCTTCTTCTTCTCGTCTTCTCGTCACTCTCCTCTAGAGGACATAGGCTGATAAGGAGGGCAAGGGACCGATATATGGCTGTATGGCGCCCTTATCGGCTCACTCTCCTACACCACCCTCCTCGACTCTACCCTCACACCCGGTCAACCCTCCAAAACGGACTCAACACTCCTAGCGAGCTATACGGCCTTATCGGAGGGAGACCATACCCTCAGCTTGAAGGTGAACGCTTCAAGCGGGGATGCGGCGCTTGGAGTGGGGTACGCAGTGGTGCAGAGCGGGACTGGGTATACGGGGTGCGCACCATTTCTTACTTGGTTGATGAGGTGGGCTGGTGCTGATTGAAGGGTTAGGGGGATACTGACTAATCGGACGGTGCCAGTTTCGGATCCTAGTGTGTTGCTTGCGGGAGAGTGGGAGGATGTAGCGAATTCGAGTTTGCCTGTGAAGCAGACTGCAAGGGAAGGGGATAGCGCTATGTTGCGGTTTAACGGTTCGCCTTCCTCCTTTTCTCGTATCTCTCAGCATAGTTAAAGTTACTGATGGCAAAACAGGAACATCAATAACAATCCTCGGCACCCTCTCCCCCCAAGCAGGCGCATACTACGTGATCCTCAACTCCACAAGCGGCGCAATGCGGAACTGGACGCTTAACGCTCATTCGCAATGGGATATACAGGGTGCAGTCCTGTTCTGGCAGGGCGGGCTACAGGGGGAAGGGGAGTGCAGTGTCTGGGTTACTAACGCCCAGGACGGGGCGGCGCTCCAGGTGGAGGGGTTTGTCGTTACTGGTGTTGAGGGTGGGCAGCTGTACGTGTCCTCATCCTCGTTCTGCTTGGCATGAGTAGGGCTGATCAAACCTCGCAGACTACCAACCGCTTCGCCTAATACCGGTGCATTATCGACCGCCAGCTCCGGCCGCTTGCCAACAGGCACAATAGTCGCCATAGTCCTCTCCGTCCTCCTCCTCCTCACGACCCTTCTAACGCTCTTCATCCTCCGCCACCGGCGCGAAAAACGGCGTCTCGCCTCTCTCCACCCGACGCCCTACTCCCCAAGCAGCAACCGAAGACGAGGCAGAGGCAGCCAATTCCTCTCCCTCTCCTCCATCCGCCCTTTCTCATTGGCATTCTCTTTCTCTCGCTCACGCGACCCTTCGCCCAGAGACTTGGGGATAACCGTCAATGGCCGGACATTCGACCTGTCCGACCGACCGCCGGTGAGTAGTCGCGAGGGAGTAAGGTGGAGCAGGAACGAGAGTGCCGTTTCGCTGGATAGTGTGGAGGGGGAGAAGGTCCTCCCACACGAGTTTGGTGGGATGGGAGGTATGGGAACTATGGCGACGCCGGCGATCTATTTACCAGATTGGATCCCCGCCCCCGGGGAAAAGCGGAACAGCCAGCTACCGCCCCTCGCCCAACCAAGTCCTATTCCAATCCCGACTGCTCAACCACCCCCGCCACCTAGTCCTCAACACCTCCAGGTCCCACCTCGAACCCAACCGAGAGTCTCAAGGACCGTTCAGGATGTCGCTCAGACTGGCCGCCCTCCGCCCCTTGCAACTCTTTCGCCTCTCCAGCTGCCGTCGCCTCTCTCCATCCATAGTCCGACGTCGGGAGATGGGAGGATGTCGATGCTCCTTCCGGGGGCTATGGCAGCAGCCGTCAGTACACCACCTCCCCCCGCACCGCCGAGCAAACCGATGGGTCCTCGATCCCGGGGAGCAGGACCGGACAGCGCACGCGCGCCTATTTCTCCCCACCCTCCGCAGCAGCAACAAATGCAGATTGTCCATCCGTCTCTATTGTTACCGCCGCAGAGGAGCGATACACTCCGCACGCAGCAGACCACCGGCACGGAACAAACGAGGTTCAGACGACTGTCGGATGCCGTCTCAAGTGCATTTGGTGGGCGGACTGGGATGGGAGAGGTAGAGGGCGAGGGGGTGATGAGTCCTGTTAGTCCTGCGAGTAGTGTGAGCTCGGGTGGGCCTCCGCCCAGTGCCTTGTGGAATGGGAATGAGGTTGCGAACGGGAATGAGGAAGAAGAACGCCCGGGAAGTGCAGGTGAGAGGAATACGGGGTTGACGGGCGGGAATGGGAGTGCGAGTGCGAGTGCGAGTGGGAGGGAACAGGAGAGTAAGATGATTGTTGGCCGGAGGGTGAGGTTGTTGCCGGATGTTCCGGAGGCTTGAAGGTTACTATAGTACTTACGAATAATGGATGACATGAAAACGTATCACAAACACAGAGGACTGCGTGCATCATCACCAGATCGCTTCCTTCCGGGCGCACACCCCAATTGACAGGGCCGTGCCGTTCACTTTAGGCAAAACGGTGGTTCATTCAGACATAACTTTGATAGGTTGAGGAGGATACAGTGATGTGCTACGGATACAAAAGTGCAGTTACTTGCGCGGTGCATCTGAAAAGGAATCAGCGGAGAATGGCGTTGAAAAGTGCAAGAGACGTACAAGACTTGCTAACGTAGTGACTGTCGGCGACGATGATATTGGCAGGGATCTGGGCTTCGCCCTTGAAGTATCTCTCAAGAATATCCTTCGTCCCGTCAGCGTAGCGCTTCTGGGCGTCGAGGGTGGAGCCAGAATAGTGAGGGGTCATGCCGTTCCCACCACCGAGGGGATTGGTCATTCGGCGCCAAGAGTGGTTCTTCGGCGCGGGCTGGACGTCCCAGACGTCTCCGGCGTAGCCGTTAATCTGGCCCGTCTTGAGCGCTTCGGCGATGGCTTCGCGCTCGCAGATGGCACCCCGGGCGGTGTTGACGATCCAGGCGCCTTTCTTGACGTACTTGAGCAGGTCCTTGTTGACCATGCCCTTCGTGTCGTCCGTGAGGGGGGCGTTGATGGTGATGACGTCGCACAGGCCGAGGAAATCGTGAAGGTCCGAGACATGGCGGCATCCAATCTCCTTCTCAACCTCTGGTACGGTATGAGCGCTAACTCGCGAAACACGAACATGGTTCAAGACAACATGGTTGGAAGACGTACCAGCAGGAAGCCGAGCGTAGTCATAGTACAATAACTCCTTCGGGTCGAACGCCACCAAGCGCTTCAGGACGCGGTACACGATGCGTCCGCAACCAAGAGTGCCTATGACCTTGCCCTCAAGGTCGAATGCATTTCGAGCGCTATCAGCCACATTCCATTGGTCGTTGATGACCTGTTCGTGGGCGGGCACGAAGTTGCGGACCAGGTTCAGCATGTCCATGATGACGTGCTCGGCGACGGAGGTCACGTTGGAGCCGGTGACTTCGACGACCATGATGCCCTTCTCGTTGGCCGCATCGAGGTCGACGTGGTCGGACCCGACGCCGGCTGTGACGGCCAGCTTGAGCTTATGTGCCTTATTGCGGATGAGGTCCGCCGTCAAGTATGCAGGGTGAAAAGGAGTGCTGCAAATGGTTAAGGTGAGATCCGTATCTCTATGGGAAGAACTCACGTGATAAGGATATCGGTCTAGCGGAAGCGTGAGAGCTGTCCAAGGGAAGGAAGCGTTGAACACTTACATCAGGAAGCTCTTTCTGGAAGACGCTGTTGGGACCGTCTTTGTCGTCGGTGACAATAAGCACATGGCCCAGAGAGTGAAGCCATTCTGCGATCCCGAGCTAAGGCGCAACTTTCATTACCCAGCATTCAGTCAAATAAAATGTCTTATTCCTTGTTCTCGATCGTGCCCATAAGCCTGGTTTCGTCCTCAGCCGCCTTGCCACCCTAACAACAAGCGTCAATGGGAGAATGAGTTGCAACATCTGGGCAATACACGCACCTTATAGAGCACACACAAGATCTTCATGCTGTCGATGAGTTTGGTAGAGAAAAAAAAAACTTGATTCAGTGGCAGAGAAGCCGGTTGAGATGCTGAAGTAGTAGTCGATTGCTGTGGATCCGTCCAAGCCAGGTCTCAACTCCTTAAATGTTGCAGGATAGCTCCAGCTCCAGCATCTTTGGAGGCAAGCAAGCTCCGGAGCTGTCTACATGAGAGTGTAGACGTCGTGATCTCTTTCCCGCCGGCGGCCATCTTTCGTTTGGGCTCGCAATAATGGTCCTCGCGGCGAAGTCCCTCGGACGCTCGAATCCACACCCAGCCGCGCGTATGTCAGACGTTCTCCGCGTCATCGAAATTCGCACAGACGCAGAATTACCCTATGTAGGGCATGCACAAACAAAAAGCTCTAGTGGAAGCCATGATGGTCGTCACCAGCTGTGTCGGCGACAGGAGCGACCACCGCGGGAGCGATTTCCGCTTCCGGTCGGATTTGGCGCCCGCCACGTGAGGCTATGGTCAGCATTGCCTTCCTCTTCTCCAGCGACGACAGTTTTGCTCGCAATCCTCTCGACGCAGGGCAAGCTTCGAATGGCTTAGTACTTACTATGCGGATCATTTCTTCTCATCGATGAGTTCTAGGCGACATTATAGATTCGAACACTGCTATGTCCGCCTCGACCCCTCAAAATAAACGCCCACGTCTCCCGCACTGCGATGGCGGTCCCTTGGAGCCTTAATAACATGGTACCATGCCTAGTCCGAAAATAGCATCGAACTCTAGTCGATATGCAAGAACAAGCTCCAAACACTTTCCCTCAAAAACTTCTATACACATGACTGCACTTTTTCACGCTGGCTGGCTTGTGTAACTCCGCATCGTAATTCCGACGTCTAGGAACGCACCACAGCAGCTGAAACCAGTCGCGAGCCGTTCACGGATAATCTCACATTCCCAGAGCAACTGGTCGTACAGCACGCGCACCTACACCAAATTCTTCCAGGAAGAGAGGATGCATTGCCAGCAGCACGGAAAAACTATGAGCATGCAGAGGCGCTCCAAGCATCATTCTTCTCCACAGCTCTGGCTATCGGCGGTCTTCGGAAGGTGCAAGCAAATATTCCGACGTCTGTGTCCGTGCAAATGGCGGCCATTGCGGAGGGATTCGGTTCTCTCGACGTTGGAAGATCCGCTCCGGTCCGTTTACTATTGAACCACGATGCGTGATGACCAGAGAGTGCGCTCAGGGAGAAGACAAGGTTGTTTCAATCATTTCGCCTCTTCCGCTTGTATGGCGTCTTGCCATTCAACCAGCTGTCAGACCGCTTAATACACGATCTTTCGTGCTTCCAAGAAGCCGGGTTCCACGCACAAGGGGTATCGCTTGGCAGGACACCGTCTTACAGACGTTGATCATCACAGCATGGGCAGGAGGTTTCCGGAGGTCAACAGCTAAGCTCGGCGTCGGAGCCAACATGAACAATTACATTGTTTGGCGGACCGGAGTCGGAGATAATGATACGCCCCGCGTAAAGGTTTAGCCGGAATACCCTGAGGCTGCGGTGGGGCGCGCTTCGCGTCCCTTGCACCACACACTGGGGCATAACCATGTTCCAATTTGATATTCCTTTCGTACGCAGTTGTACAGACAATACAGTGCAAACTACAACAAGGTACACACCCGCGACAAGGGGCTGATCGACGCTTACTTGCGCTGGCCGTCTGCAAGCCCGGTTAGCCGGAACACTCGGTGATGTGGAGGAAGGATGACACGTACAGGCCTTGGTCGCGTACTCGCCGTTGGCGACAATGACATTTGCCGGAACCTGGTCCTCGCCCTTGAACCACCTATCCAGGATGTCCCGGGCGCCATCGGCGTAACGCTTCTGGGCATCGAGGGTCGTACCGGAGTAGTGAGGAGTCATGCCGTTTCCACCGCCCAGCGGGTTCTTCATCGTGCGCCATGGGTGGTCCTTTGGCGCAGGTTGCACATCCCACACATCACCAGCGTAGCCATTGATGTGGCCGCTCTCGAGCGCCTCCTTAATTGCAATGCGATCGCAGATGGCTCCGCGGGCAGTGTTGACAATCCATGCACCCTTCTTGACGTGCTTGAGCAGCTCGGCGTTGACCAAGCCACGGGTGCCCTCGTGAAGAGGGGCGTTGATGGTAATGACATCGCACTGGCCGAGGAACTCGTGCAGGTCCTCAACACGGCGGGCACCGATCTCCTTCTCAGCAGCTACGCAGTATTATGAGTACTCGTATATGCGGCTTCAGAGACGCCTGACGTACCAGCCGGCAAGGGGGCGTAGTCGTAGTAGAGGAGCTCCTTGCAGTCGAATGCCACCAAGCGCTTCAGGACACGGAAACCGATACGACCGCAGCCGAGAGTACCAACGACCTTGCCCTCGAGATCAAAGGCATTCCGGGCGATGTCGGCAACAACCCAGTCACCGCGCTCAATCATCTCGTGAGCGGGGATGAAGTTGCGAACAAGGGAAAGGATGTCCATGACGACGTGCTCGGCGACCGAAACGACGTTCGAGCCGGTAACTTCGGCAACCATGATCTTCTTCTCATTGGCAGCGTTCAGGTCGATGTGGTCGGACCCGACACCCGCAGTGATCGCAAGCTTCAGCTTGTGCGCCTTGTTGCGGATCAGGTCACCGGTGAGATAACCGGGGTGGAAGGGAGTACTGCTCTCTGCGTAAGCAGAGACGGCAATTGGTTCTGCCGTACTCACGTAATCAGGACATCAGTCTATCGAGGCAGTCAGTACGAGTTGGATAAGGTAGACAATGAGGACGCACGTCAGGAAGCTCCTTCTGGAACACGCTGTCCGGACCCTCCTTGTCGTCGGTGACAATGAACTCATGCCCAAGGGACTTGAGCCAGTCAGCCATGCCCAACTACAGAGAGCTTCCATCAGGATCTCGTTCGGAGCATACGTTGTGGATATACCTTGTTCTCCAACGTGCCCAGCAGTCTTGGCTCCTCAACGGCAGCCTTCCCACCCTGCACGGTATGATGTCAGTCCGAGGACATCGCGGGCGACGGGTATGGTATGCTGCTCACCCTGTACAGAACGGCCAAGATCTTCATGGTTGCTAGCTGAGTTGGACGAAGACGTGCACGAGCAGGTTGGTCAAGAGGGGAGAGAGAGTGCAGGTAAAGGGATAACAGCGTGTCCGGTTGGCATTATATGTCGATCTTAAATATGCTTCCACGTCGGTGAGGGGAACTCATGACCAGCCCGCGTCGAGGCTTCCTCGGGAGAAATGCTCTGCCTCTCGGTCGAGCATTGGTGATGGATCACGCATCTTGCTGGCTTATTTCCCGAACTGAGGCATAAGAGCGCGTTCGGATGCGATGACCAGGTCGAGGTGGATGACCGCGAAGCATGATCTCAAGGGTGTGGAAAAGTTGCGCGGTCATCCACGAAAGGAGGTTGCATTCAGGGCCCTGGTGACGCGTTCGGCTGCCGCATCTCTCTGCTTGACCACCATCTTGTCTGTATGGCTCGCTTCTCTACATTGTCTGTGGATCAACAACACTCTGTCCTCAGGCGTCATCGGCTTCTGCTCTCTGCTGCTCAACTGGTCCTTTCAGCTGGTGCTGGTGCTGCGGCTACCTACTATCGGAACACCTATCTGAACAAGCAGAAGCAGCATACCTCGGTCCTTTCTGGTCGACAATGGGTTGAAGAGCTTTTGCAGGGCAATCCAGCACGGATCTACAATGCTCTGGGCATGCACAAGCATGTCTTCCGACGTCTTTGTCTTATGCTGAGAGAGCGGGCCGGACTTGGCCGGACAAAGTATGTTGAGCTTGTCGAGCAAGTTGCCATCTTCCTCCGGATCGTCCGGGCTGGTGATTCCAACCGGTCTGTTTGTGAGCGGTTTCAACGGAGCGGTGATACTATATCACGGTATGTACATCTCTTCTGAGTATGCCCTCTGGCTGATCTTGCTGGAGGATGTTCTATCGTGTCCTGAATGCTCTGCTTTCACCTGCAGTCTATAATGTCTACGTCCGGCTTCCACCATCCTCGACTCCACTTGAAGTCCGCCTCCAGCCCAAGTGGTATCCTTTCTTCAAGGACTGTATCGGTGCAATCGATGGGTCGCATATCGATGTCACTCCACCAGTTGCTGAGCAGGCTCGCTATCGAAACCGAAAGGGTGGCGTGACGCAAAATGTCCTTGCGGCCTGCACCTTCGACATGCGGTTCTGCTATGTGATGAGCGGTTGGGAGGGTAGCGCAGCAGATGGAAGACTGTGGTCAGATGCACGTATGCATGACCTCCGCGTCCCACAAGGCAAGTACTATCTGGCAGATGCGGGCTTCACAACCTGTGATGCCCTTTTAATGCCATACCGTGGGGTGCGCTATCATCTCAGAGAATGGACTGTGGTAAAGCAAAGGTATGTCATCTGTACACTGCTGAGCTATGCTCACCAGTATACAGACCGCAAAATCCAGAAGAGCTTTTCAACCTCCGTCATTCACAAGCACGAAATGTGATTGAGCGGATCTTTGGTGTCTTCAAGAAGCGATTCGCAATTCTGCGCCATGGCTGCGAGTATCCTATCGAAACTCAAGCCCGTGTGGTGAATGCCTGTGCTGTCATTCACAATTTCATCCGTACCTATGACCCGGACGATTTGGCCGAAGAGCTTGAGGGAGAGGCAGAGGAGCCGCAAGCATATAGTGCAAGCCTTGCTGAGTCGGAGCACGCTTCGGCTGCAGAGAAGGCACGAGCATCAGCACAACGGGATGCAATTGCAGCAGAGATGTGGGCAAGCTATCAGGCAGAGTTAGACCGACGCGGAAGGTAGACAGCTATGGATGTAACTGGTAATCTACACTATCAAGACCCATCCCAAACAAACTCTGTGAAAGACCGGTAGAGTGTGGAGCTCCTAGAGTCAGCTGGGACCGCAGCCACTCAGTCCGGAGCCCTGGGTCAGTACTCCCCATATACACATCCACTGCTGAGATATCCTGCCGAAAGAGCGTCATTCCGGCAATGACCTCTTGCCTTGTCAATCCCTCTTCAGCTTGCAACCGTTGGACCGCCTCTCTGCGACGCTCTGGTGAACTCTGAATACGGGAGGAACCTTCAGCAGATGCAGTGTTGGCAAGCGCATCAACAACCATCTGCATTGTGTTCTCCATTGCAGTGCTGATTGCAAAAAGCCCTGCTGTACCGGACTTGCGGAGGCGGGCCGGTTTGTCATCAGGAGCTGAAAGAGGTGACGAGGCTCGCTTCCGCTTGGGTGCTGGAGTGGCCGCTGGGGCATCATCCTGTCCAATGTGTTTTAATGACTGAGAGGCATAGGAAGAAACCGGTGCATACCTCAGACTCGCTCCGGTGATCAGGAGTTGCACCAAAGTCCGGCCAACTTGGGCTCCGTCTGCCATGCTCCCCATCATGTCCGGTCACCTCATTCTCTGCTCCGCTCTCTCCCTCTTGAGTACTGGGTCGGAAGACATGTTCACCAGTGGCTATCGTATCCTTGGTGAGAAGGGCCATGGAGTCGTAAAGTGGAAATGGTTTTTTCCTCCATGGTTTGATTTGTGGATGCGACTTGATGGCCTTCTCCCAGGTATCTGGCTCAGCAGTAACCCGTTGATTGGCTTCATCCCAGCCAAAGCCAGAGAACTTGAGAGGGTCACGCAGGTCTCGTACGATCCGATACTGGCCTTTGAGCTATAGTAAATCAGTATGACGCTCCGAGGCATGAGCAAATTTGCGCACCCTCTGCCAGCGAGCCTTGCAATGCTCTACCGTCTTGGGCACAGTCGGCTTCAGGACAGACAGCACCTCTACAACTCGCAGCCAGACAACTGTCTTCCATCCACTCTGCGCCTGATTCCCCCTTTCCATCTCAAGCACCAGTTGCCGGACCATCTCAGCCTCGTCTTCAGCAGTCCATTCCGCCTTATCCTCCTTCACACCCTCTTCCTCCGGTGCTTTCTGTGCTTTCTTTCGCTTGGCAGCCATTGCTCTTTGGTGCTGGGAGAGGATAGACTTTTGAGGAAGGGAGCAGATAGCAGTACAGGGTATGTGAAGTCAGAGGAGATCGTCGAGAAAGTGGTTGACCGCAGTTTCTCAAAAGGGACCATGATCTGACGCGGTCATGGCCTTGATCCCGCACGGTCAAGGGTCACCGAACAGTCCGTCAACCTCTGGAGATTGCACGACCTCGACCTCGACCTCGATCTGGCAGATCACGCATGATCTCGTGCATCCGAACGGCCTCTAAATGTACAGAGGTGGAGGTGCCCTAGTCGTCAATTGAATCAGCTCGTATTCCGCTACGCCCCGATGACCGGGGGAGACAGTATGGATCCTCACACGCGCTGGCGCGCTCCTGGCCAACCGCGACCAAAACCATATCGCCTAAACTCCGAGGAGCTCGCCCTCACAACCGACTTCGCGACCCTCTCCCCTCCCAAACTTGGTCGGTTGGCGTTATGTCGCCCCTCGAATGTCGCTAGGATTGTCAGCAGACGCAGCTGAGGGCAGCTGCTGTTGTCCGCTTTCGGTACAGCATACATGCGCGACTGCCAGAGAAGCCGTCTCGGATACGCGCGGAGTTAGGTCAGCTGGCTGCGTCGGGTTCTCGTCGTCTGGCCGGTGACTGTCAAGCCGACTTGGCGGGTCATGGAGGGGGATTGGGTGCCGACTCGATGTAGGAAGACGAGGACGGGTCGAGGGTTGATATCGCTTGCTTTGGGGATCACGTACCTTTGAGCGGGAAAGCGTTCCAATGCATCTGTGATCCTCGTCACACATTGGGCGGGTACATTCCGCAAATGGGACGCATACACAACCCTTACGTCTACTCCCCGTTGCACCAAGTTTGTGCGTACAACGTGTCTAATTCGCGACGTCTGCGATGCTGATTGTTAGCTGATTATGCCTCCCTTCCATGTGCATCCAGTTCGTTCTGTTCCGTCTGCGCTTAAAGCCGTCCGACCAGTGGGCGACTACAGCTCCCGGCGAGATGCCGTCCGCTCGGGCAATCCCGCTTCGCTGCTCACTTTCCTCTTGGTTCAACCGCCAGGCTGAATGTTGAGAAGGACGGCTTCTCCGCTGTACAACTGTGCTTCTGTCTCTCCTGACCCGTCGAGCTGATTGGTATCCCTACGCCTGTCCAAGTACACTATTTCACGGCCACCGGGGATTAGACTCGCGACACGAGGTTTCCGTCATGCACCGATATCTTTCGGCCTATTCAGTCAACAATAAATGTCGAACTCGACTCGACTCGACGTCCTCGCTGCGAATAACACTGTCCGGCCGAAGAACGCCGCTTATCAGCTTGCGATGTGCACTTCCGATATGGAGGCAACGTAACTACCATCCTACGAAGGAGGTCCAAACAGGAAGGCAGCATGCGTCAACTCCCATGCCGTTCAGAATACTCTTTATCAACCACTCTCTTGGACACGTTCGGCAGCTGTTCGCTTCGTCCATTCCAGCCGGCATGTTTTTCTGACTTGGCAGTCGTGCTCAATGTCATTGTCCGCAGCCTCGTCGGCGGCGGTCAGACATCTGCCGAAGGCGGAACCCTGTCTCACCATGTTGGACATCAGTCAAGAAGCACAGTCCTCGTGCGTTCCCAAAGTGCCGGTAAAAGCAAGGGTGCACCGACAGCATGCCACTTATCTAGAAGCGAATTGGTGGAGCCGTTACTTGCCAGCATTTCGACTTCACCTGTCAATCGGAACGCCGAGGATTGTCCACGACCTGTCCGGTGAGGTGCAGCATCCCGAAGACCATCACCTTCGGACATTGCCATCGCGCCGGCATGATCGATCAACTTGTTGCGCCCATTGTCAAGGTACGAGAAGCAGCGACGATTTGGACCTGCCGGAGTCTGGTTGTGGCGGTGTTTCGAGCGTGTGAACGCCGGCATCTCTTGCTGCTTCCGCATACCTAACCGCCTCCCTGGAGTTGTCCCTCAACTTCGACGGCGCACACCAACGACCCATCTCCTTCGCTTCCGCCGCCCCTTCGGGAAGTGCATACGACCCTATGCACTACCAAATCAAGACATAGATGCTGCGATATGCAATGTGTCCGCGGTTTTACGTGGCCCGTGAAGACCAGGAAGCAGCCCTATCCCCAGGAGGAAGGCAGTTTCCTTGGGCCCAACGATAATTCGGACCCTCTCTCAGTATGATTCCCATTGTCTGATTATCGTCTGGACTTAGCCGGATCGCTGGCAGCATCTTCCCAACTTCCGGAACCGGCACATTTTAGGCAGTCTTTGCGATTTAGACCACCTGGGCGGCCCTGGATTTGCACGGTATTTTCGGTCTCTTATCGTGGATCAGCTTCCTCCTGGTCGGATTCACAGGGAGATGCAATAAGGACACCGACACGTTCCATCTTGTGCCCGATGAAGATGATCCCCAATTCCAATCTTCCGTCATTCCACCGCCGAAAAAATAATGGAGAACCTCTGCTGCCATCTGCTTCCCGTGTCCGCGCGCCCGTGCTCAGGCTCAGCTCACTCCTCTACCTTTCGGAAACTGTGGTGTCTCACATTTCGTGACCGATCCGCGGCAATGGTGCAATCCGGAAACGGCTTGAGGCGAGGCTAGGGCCAGAAGCACTTACGCCATGAGGCAGTAGAGTCATGCAATAGCGGCATGCGCGCACGAGCGTGCCCAGTTCCCTAGCTGGGGTCGAGCGGTTACCGCGTATTTAAAGCTAGTTGCGACGTGCAGGCTACTAGGCTACTTCCCAACGCGCTCCTCCCATCCCCTGCACGCCTCTCCATCATGCTCGCCTCGCCTTTCGTGCCCGTCTCTGCCCATATGGGCGTCGATATGCCTATTGATGTGCCCGTCATTGAGTCGGCCAAGTCGAGCCATGCTGAGGCGACAACAACTGGTGATCCTCATACCTTCCCCGAAATGGGCCCTGCGGTTGCAGGTCAGATCGCCGCACCAATCCTTTACCTGCCTCCTCTGCTCTCGTCTCTGCCAACTTGCCACCATCACGCATCAGATGCCTGCCAGGCCGCCCACTTCCCGCTAAAACCGCTCCACACCGAAGTTCGTCTCCCAGATATCGACCCTGCTTCGCTGTCTCTTCATCACGCGCTCCACAACTTCCGACCGGTGGATAGGGACTATTCGTCCAAGCGATATGCGGAGGCGTTCAACTGGGATGAGATGCTCCTACCCCTCGAGGAGGAGCGCGAGTGGTACTGTGTCGCCTTCCGAAGCAAACGCAAGAAGGGGAGCAACAGTGAGGCGTTGTATGCGGCAGATGCGAAGGCGCATGACGAGGCGATCCGGAACGGCGGATTGATGTGAGCCCCTTCCTTTCCAAAGTCAAGAGCCGCCCCTGACGACTGCTGGTCCAATTCCACAGCATGTATTGGTGCGTACCCACTCCGAGCGGAGTGCAGCAACACAGCCCAGGGGATTTAGAGCGTTGCTGACTCTATATAGGTACGGGGTACCGGACGAGAGGACCGGATTGAACCTCGCCACGTGCATTTGGCAGTCTCGCAAGCACGCCGTTTTGGGGGCATCCAAGCCGTCCCACATTCAAGCCATGCGGCTGGCTGCCGAGTCGGTAAGCCCCTGCCCGGCTCGTCGCCGTCCTGCGTCCAAGAAGAGCAAGATGGCTGATGTCGCCTCCACAGTACGATATCTATCGGCTGGAGAGATATGTTTTACGGAAGACCGCCGGAGAGCGGGCGGTCTCCGTTGAGGAGTATCAAGGTGGAGAGGTGGGGTGGTAAGCTAAGCCGAGGCAGGAAAGAGCACGAGGACGAGGAGGATAGGAGTTGGAAGCCGACAGTTTGGCAGCCAGGGTTGATCCGCCGGCCAGATGATTGTCCATGCGCGCACGTTTGAGGAGCCGCGATGTTGATCTGATGCAACAATGATGGACTGACAGTGGATTCCACGATTGTTGGGAATCCGAGATGTACCTGAATACCCATAGACATGCTACCCGAAATAGATATCAGCATCAACAACTCAGGAGCCAGTAGAAGAACCGTTGAGCGGCAAGAAGCGGTACTGACGAAAGGAGCGCATCAACGAGGTGACCGTTTCGGCTGTTCGCGGGGTATCGCGATGGATGCCATAAGCAGAATCACGAGGAGCGCGTCAGCCAATCAGGGAGCGGTGATCGGGGTCTTGCGAGCCGGGATGAACCCGCCCACCAAAGAGCACCACAGAGACAGAAGCCGCGTAGCTGGGTCGGGCGAGCAAGTCGACAGACGGATAGGTCGTCGGTCGTTCAGCCCTCTCACCGTTCCTCCTCTCGACGACGACCTCCCATGGCTGAAACTGGCGAGGTCGTGGGCAAGGACACAACACCTCGCGCCAAATCCCCCAGTCACGTTAAATGGGCACCAGAACCTGCTTCCGAGCATGAGCGAAGACCGCTCCTGGATGACGACATTGAGCGTGCGGATGAGGTGGAAGAGGACGAGGACGGCGAAGACGACTCGGCCGGCTCCGTCTCTCGCTTGCATCGAAAGTCCAAGCTTGGTCTCCTGCTGGGAGGCCGTAGACGGTCATCGTTCTCGGGGAACAGCGACGACGAGCGGGCCGCCGGTAGACGCCGCAGATGGTGGCTGTATGCTGTCGCGTGGGCGCTGTTGGCCCTGCTAATAGTGGGCGTGATCATTGGTGCGATGGAGTTGGATAAAGATGGTGCGCCCGCTTCTCATATCATTTCTGGATGGACTGCTGATCGCATCTTGCATGGACACGCAGATCATCCCACGGGGCCGTATCCCGGTCCTCCACAACACTCGTCAGCGCCGACAGGGACGTTCACAGTACCTCATGCCGAACCAACCGGTACGTCTATGTCGCGTGACCATTGCTTTCCCGCTCATCCGGCACACAGGCAAACCCCGCAATACGGCATACATGATCAAGGCGAGCACGGGTGCCGTTGCGACTGAAAACGTGCTATGCTCGGAGATGGGAGTGGACATCCTAAAGGCAAATTGCCTGTTCTCGTCCGCATTTGATGGTGTCTGAGTGTGTATTGTCTGTTAGGCTGGAGGATCGGCTGTTGATGCCGTCGTTACGTCTGCGCTTTGTGGTGTGTCTGCTTCCTTGTATGCTATCGGCTGGGGTTGACATATATGCGTCTCGGTCTAAAGTTGGCACGGTCAACTCGTTCTCATCAGGTATGCATGATGATCCGGTCCTGAATTTCCACGTTGATGAGCGTCATGATGTTAGGAATTGGAGGGTTAGTCCCTGTGTGTATACCAGTGAACGGGCATTCTAAGCAACGCAACTTGCAGAGGCGGGTTCATGACCATCCGGCCGCCGTCAGGGAAACCAATCTCGATCGACTTCCGAGAAGTTGCGCCCTCCGCCTCTAACGCCACTATGTTCGGCAAAGATCCACTGACTTCGCTCTTTGGTGGCCTGGCTGTCGGGGTGCCAGGTGAGCTGCGTGGATTGGAACTGGCACATAATCTTTACGGTCGGCTGCCATGGAAGGACGTCGTCGAGCCTGTCGCGAAGCTTGCGGCTGGCTGGCACGTCCAGCCTGAGCTGGCCAGACGCATTCCTGTGCGTGCCTTCCCCTACCTCTCGGCCTATCTTGCTCGGGCTGATCGTCGGACCTTCTAATTTCCCCGTGCCTAGTGGCTGGAGATGTTCGGCAGAAAGGCCCAGATCGCTCAGGAGTGGAAGGATATCTTTGCGCCCAAAGGGGAGTGGCTCAGGGAAGGTGAATGGATCGAGCGGACCAACTACTCGCGAACGCTCCAGACGATCGCCGAGCGGGGCGCTGATGCGTTCTACACTGTGCGTGCTTCTTATTCTTCATTGTCAGGGATCTTCTGCCTTCCTTGATCTTCCATCACCGAAGTTCGATCGCTGATGACAGACCGTGATAATAGGGGGAGATTGCCGAATCCATCGTCGCCAAGATCCGCGCAACTGGTGGGATCATGACAATGGAGGATCTTGCGTCCTACCGGCCAAATATGTACGACTCGATCGTGGGCTCGTACAGGGGCAACAAGGTGTACACAACAGCGGCACCAACCAGCGGGCCGGTCCTCCTCCACATTCTCAACATGTGCGAGAAGTTCGATTTCCCAGGGGAGGGGCTCACTCCGCTTAATGTGCATCGCATGGTTGAAGCGCTCAAGTGTGAGAAGCTGCCCGCTTATCTTGTTTACGCTCCCTTCTGATCCGCATTCTTCCGCACAGTCGGCTTCGCTGCACGGACGGAAATTGGAGACCTAGCCTTCTTCCCGAATCATACTGCCCGAATCGCTGAGATTGCTACCAAGGAGTTCAGCGCGGAGAAGTGGGCAATGATCGATGAAGTACGTATAACCGGCTTCCCCACACTTCACGGAGCTTCTGAGGCTGATGCTCCTTATCGTAGGAACAAACGCATACCCCTGACTATTGTAGGCCTGGGCCATTCATTACAATGCACGGTACTGACGAGGATCAGACGGACCGATATTCGATATACCCGCAGATCACGGCACCGTAAGGGCTTCTTTGTTATTTTCAGCACATCACACTAAGGCCCCCATCAGACGCATATGTCCATTGTTGACAAGGACGGCATGGCAGTGGCGCTGACCACTACTGTAAACCTTATCTTCGGTTCCCAGGTTATGGACCCGGTTACGGGAATCATCCTTAATGATGAGGTGCGCATGATTACATGACATCACGGTTTCCTTCCCTGACCCGCGTGATGCAGCTGGACGACTTCTCGCGGCCTGGCATTCCCAACTATTTTGGTTTCCCACCATCACCTTGTATGCTTGCCAGGCCGCCGCCTTGTCTGCTTGACTGATTCAATATGACAGACAACTACCCGGCGCCTGGCAAACGCCCAGTTTCTTCGACCGCGCCCACAATCCTCGAACGCCCAGACGGCTCCTTCCTCATGGCCCTGGGCGGTTCCGGCGGGAGCCGGATCTTCGGAGGTGTGGCACAGGTCATCCTTGGCATGGACTGGGGATTCGATATTGGCCGGGCTGTCGAGTACCCGCGGGTGCACGATCAGCTTTACCCGGCCGAGGTGTCCATTGAGTCGACTTTCCCCTCGGAGCTTGTAGAAGGCTTGAGGGTCAAGGGGCATAATATTAGCATGATCGATATCAACCAGGGAGTATGCGAGATCCAGGCTGTTAAGTCTGAAAGCGATGGGTTCCTATACGGTATGTCTCTTCCCACTGGCTGACGGAGGTGTTTGCTGACGTATGTCGGCAGCGGCCAGCGACTCCCGGAAACACGGCATCGCCGCCGGTTACTAAGAGCATAGAAGAGAAGTTAAGGTATAGAAGCTGTATCGGTTTATGGGCTACATAGACGTGGATGTAATGTGACGCCACTATCACTCAGGCTCCATGGTATTCCCAAAGAAAGAACAAGTCATACATACAGATGGGTATTCTGCTCGCCTGTCGCCCCATCATGATGGGCATCAACAAGACGTAGAAGGAGATATCAACTGGCATTATCGCCTCCCGCGCTGCTCGAACCAGCCGAGACAGCCCTCAACACCTCCCCCGGGCTGGCGCTCACCTTCTCCAAGGACCCGTTCTGCTCTGCCTGCTGAACAAGCTTGACGATAGGCTCGAAAAGCCTGGTGATCTCCGCCAGCTTCTCGTCCGTGAACTCCTTATGCTTCTGCCGCGCTTTGTCGAGCATGCCTTTGACGGACGCGTCGACCGCGACGGATAATCGTGGCCAGAGGGAGGCGTAGATATGCTCGATCGACGGAGCAGCCGGAAGGCTGTATACCGCGGACGAAAGCTACAGAAAGCCTATTAGCACATTGGGCTCTGCACGGGCAGAAACGAACTTACAGTGTGATGCATCTCCTCTAAATCCGCCAACCGATTAGCCAAATCCAGCACCCGCTCGGACAACTCTTCCATCCCCCCCGACCGGCCCGCATTCCCCTCCTCAAGCTCCTTGACCCTCCCCTGTAGCTTCACGACCATCTCCCTCAGCGCCTTCTCTCTCTCAGAAGCAGGAGCAGAAGCAGAAGCAGGAACACTCTCCATCTTTCCCTTCCTGGGACTTTCGGTCGGGCTGCTCGCAGCGAGGGTGGACTCGAGTTTCTCAAGCCGGTCTTGCATGCCTTTGAACCTTTTCTCGGCTGATTGAGCAGATAGAACGGCCGATTTGACGTCTTTTTCCAGCCGACGTTCCCGCTCACGAGTGACGATCTCGTTCGTCGCTCTCTCCGCACCGCGGGCCTCATCGGCCTTCTTAGCCGCTTCCTTCGTCTCGTCCAGCTCGGACTTCAAAGCTTGCAGGGAGAGGATCGACTCCTGCTGTTGCTTAAGCAAACGATCGATCATTTCTTGCTGTTTTGCCATTGCTGCATCCCTCTCCTTCCCATCCTCCTGGCTCCGCTCGGCCGCCTGGACACCCAATTGGATAGTCTCGAACAACAGTTCCAACCCCACATCAACAGCCAGAGCATGCGCCTCGCTCTCCCTCTGCAGGACGGCAACCTCGGACTCTAGGCGCTCCGTTTCCTTCGCTAGGCTTTCGGTGCCGAGCCCGCTCCCAATGCTGCGAGTGACGGCGCGGGCCGTTTCACGTAAATAGGTCAGTCGGCGCTGGGCGGCTGTCATCCGGCGCCGGGCTTCCGTGGCGAGTATTATCTCCCTGCGTAGCACAGCATATTAGCACACAGCACATAGCAGGCAACCAGGCAGAATAAATGAGAAAGACTGAGTGAAAGGATAGGTGGAATGAGAGATGGGGAATAGACGCACTCAGTAACGACCCTCCCCCTCTCCGCCCCATCCAATCCCACAATCTCCTCCCTAGTCTTCGCAGCCGGAAGAGCCTCCTCAGCGCCAAGCAGGATACTAGCGGGCGAAGGAGCGCCCGGGGTGTATGCATATCTCTTCGATGCCTGCGCAGTGCTGGTCGAAGTTGAAGAGGAGGGCACGCGTTGACTGGCTGGACCGAAAGAGCCTGGTGGCCGGCTGGGGCGGGCGGTCGATATCCCTCCCCCTCCTCCGGCGGGTGTGGAGGATGTGCGGGGGAAGAGAGGGAGTCGGACGCCCCCTGTGCTTGGCTGACCTGGTCCGGCACTGCTGTTGGGCGTACCGGAACTCTGCTGCCTCGCGAAAGACGGCATCCCACCCCCACTCGTCCCACTCACCGGAGGCGCAGAGATAGGCGAAGCGCTAAAGATCCCTCCTGCCTCACCCCCTCCAGCACTCCCAGGAGTAGCGAGCGGTGCCCGCAGTCTCGGATCTCTACCCACACCAGGGGAAGCCGCCGCCGCCGCTGTCGATGCCGACGCTGAGGCTGAGGACGGCTCTGGACCTGGACCTGGACCTGGGGAGGCGGCCGCTGTTGGTCTGAGCATTTGGAGGTAGGTCTGGACTGAGAGGGGGAGGGAGGTGGGGATGTCGATATGCAGCTGCTCTGGTTGTTGCTGCTGTTGCTGTTGCTGTTGGGCGACTGGGTCTTGTTCGCTCGGGGCTGGAGGAGGGGTGCTGGAAGGTGGCGGCGGGGGAGGAGGGCGTGTAGGTTCGGGTTCTGCTTGTGGCGGCGGAGGAGGAGGAGGACCAGGAAGAGCAGCAGCGTCGAGCCGAGTGCGTTTTGAAAGACGGTCGAACGCGTCGGAGTCTTGCGATTCCGCGCGAGTGCGTTTTGTTGGGCTTGCATCGTCCGTGTTTGAGCCGTAGCCGTAGGAAAGAGATGACCCAGTGTCGGGTAGAGCGTCGACCCCCTGGCCCCACGGCCTTGGCTCAGGCGACCTTGCTCTCCCCCCGTCCCTTGCACCTCCTCCTCCTCCTCGGCCAGCCCACCCGCCATCCCTCTCCCTATTATCCCTACCATCCCTCTCCAGCCCACGATCGTTCCCAAATCCCCTGCTCCTGCCCCTCCCCCCTCCCCCTCCCCCTCCGCCCCGGTCCCGATCCCGATCCCTACCTTCCAGAGCCCGCCGCTGTGCCCACACATCCTGTCGCTCGAGCTCGTACGCCCTCCCGCGCGGTCTTTCGGCGTTCTGGAACTCGGGATCGTCAGGATGCTGGAAACTGCAGTTCGGGCCTCTGTCGCACCCTCTGCCTATGGGTTGGCCTTGGGAGGTGTAGTACTGCTCTTCTGTAAGCACCGCAGCTCTCTCCCACAAGATCAGGATGGAGAAAGGGTACGAGGTTGTAGATGATGATGGTGATGGTTGGAAAGGAAAGGGATGAGGAGAGGGAGAGAGACGCACTTTACACTGAATATTCACTTTCTTCCCTAACGGCCGCGGGAGGGGCCGATCATCCCGCTTTGATCCGCTCATTCTCCGCGGGGCTTGCTTCTCTCTGACTCACTTAAAGCCTATGTATGATACGTGGTGATATGTGGCGACGGAGTGTCGCGTGGCGGTCTGATGCGGGGTTGTACAATCCCGGCGACACGAGGGTCGGGTGCTGGAAGTGAGGTGGGTATATGCGCCTCGTTCTGCTGCTTCGAGCCTGGCCAGGTAACCCAAGTCGATGCTGCCCAAGTCTGCTCTTAGATAGTTCGTCCAAGCAAGCAAGGAGTGTAGAGATATGTTTTTGAGGCAGACTACTTCGAGTGTGCCCGGTGGATGCCAGCCAACGCCATTCATTGTCAGACCGGGCGCGTTGTTATGCGACTGGTCGGAATGTAGGGGTTCTTGTGGCGATGAAGAAGCACCGGCCATTGTGATGATCATCATCAAGCTCTTTGTTCTGCCCTTCGTCGGTGACGGTGACCATGATCACGGCGGTTGTCGTGCTATTCGGAGAGGCCGTCATTGGGCAAGCTTGAGAGAGCACTCGAACGATGTGGGTGAGCGGGTGAGGGTGCGACGGCTGAGACAGGCGTACATGTTCGTCGTAAGCTGCCGTGGGTCACAAAGTGCGACGTCCCGATCCCACTCCCTGAGCTGCCGAATACGGCTGCTTGTGTCCAACGTCACACAATTAATGGACTGCCTCATCTTCAACACCAGGTCGCCTGTCTTACGACCGAAACCGGGCCCACTACATGTCTCCATGGTTGACGTATGGCACCCAACTTTCCAAAGTAGATCTCCACTGCGACCCTCAGCTCGCCGACCTCGGAGTCGGCACCTCCGATCACGACACAACCAGCTCGCACCTAAATTAGCACATCACCACTTCCTCTTCCTACATCCCCCGCACGCGCATCTCTCATGACCACCACTGATCCAAAGTCAGTGCATGATGCCGACCTCCGTCCCCCGACGTCCCGTTATAGCGCGTCCAAACGCGTTTTCTCCGCGGCCTTAGTGCGAGCCTAATGACGCGCACCATCTCGCCTCCCTCACCTCGAGCTCCGGCCTCTCCCGCCTTCGTCTCTCATTTCTCCCTCTCCCGCATGCTACAAACTACAGTGATCTCCACCTGGTGACGGGCTGACTCACTCTACAAGCTCGTCGTCCAAAAATAGTCAACGCCGCCGGTACGGTACGGTCAACCAATGTCCCGAGCCACCGAGCGCCGACCGTAGTCGGCACTCTGTACACCCTGTGCGGGATCTCTCTCCGAGGACCACTCCCCCGCCCTCCTCCGACCTTCTTGAGGGCTACATGACGAGCTTCTGATGACTCCCACAAGTAACCACCTATGACGATGGGCTGTAGAAGGAGTGCAGGGAGCATATCCCGCTATCCTCCGCCCCGCCCGTTACTGGCCGTAGACGCCAGATGGATGCACGTTCCTGCTTCTTGGAAGGTGCGGAAATGGCTCGCGGTTGATCTGCATACCGTGGGAGTTGAGGGGGCAGTCCCAGGGCTATGGGCGTCTGCTGGTCTAGCCTTCTTTCTCTCAGACCTGGACGGCAGTGTGAGGATTCGTCATTCTCTGCGAAATGACATGCGTGAAGAAGAGAGGAAGAGGTACTTAAGCCTGCTCTGAATGGACTAGAGGAAGAGCACTTCCCGCACCCGCCCTCCGGACTACCTTGTCCGCTCCTGCTACTCCTGGAAATTGATTGAAGAGAATGAAGATCCTCGCTGTTCTGTACAAGGTCTGTCGTCCCTCTTCTGAGTCGTGCAGATGAAAGCGTGCTGATGCTTTGTGGAAGGGCGGGAAAGCAGCTCTCGCTGAGCCCAGGCTGTTGAGTACAGTCGAGAACAAGGTCAGCCCTCCTCCCCCTTATCCACCATCCCATCCTCGTCGCCAGCCCCTACAGGCATGAGCTCGAAATGACACCGATGCTGACATGTATGCGCATGTAGCTCGGGATTGCTCCTTGGCTCAAGTCGCTCGGACATGAGTATATCGTCACGGACGACAAGGAGGGTCCGAACAGCGTTTTCCAGAGGGAGCTGCCTACTGTCTGTCCCCTTCTCTCTACCTACTCGTACTTGACTCATGAACGAGTAGGCTGATGTGCTCATCACGTGAGTCTCCCATACCTTTCCCAGAGGGAGGGAGGTGTCTAAGATGGTATGGCGCAGGACCCCCTTCCATCCCGCCTACCTAACGGGTGACCTCATCCGTCAAAAAGCCTCCAAGCTGAAGCTCGCCCTCACCGCCGGCGTCGGCTCAGACCACGTCGACCTAAACGCCGCCAACGAGCGCAAGATCACCGTCGCCGAAGTCACAGGTTCGAACGTAACGAGCGTAGCAGAACACGTAGTGATGGACATGCTCAACCTGGTGCGCAACTTCGTCCCCGCTCACGAGCAGGCCGAGAGGGGCGAGTGGGACGTCAGTGCTATCGCGAGGAACGCGTTTGATCTGGAGGGGAAGGTTATTGGTACGCTTGGGGCGGGGAGGATCGGGCAGAGGGTGTTGAGGCGGTTGGTGCCTTTTAATCCGAAGGAGTTGCTGTACTACGACTACAACCCCTTGCCGGCTGGTACGTTTACTTTTCGTCTTTTTGCCTCGAAACGGTGCGATGATTCTGACTGACACTGACAGAACTCGCGAGCGAGCTCAAGGCGCGCCATGTCCCCGACTTGCACGAGTTCCTGGGCCAGTGCGACGTCATCACCGTCAATGCACCCCTACACGAAGGCACCCGCGGGCTCATCAACACCTCCCTCCTGACGCACATCAAAAAAGGCGCGTGGATCGTCAACACCGCCCGTGGCGCCATCGCCGACCGGCTCTCGATCGTCAAAGCCCTGGAAGAAGGGACGATCAACGGCTATGCCGGGGACGTATGGGACGTCCAGCCTGCCCCTGGGGACCACCCTTGGCGGACGATGAAGAACCCCTTGGGAGGGGGGAACGCGATGACGCCGCATTATTCGGGGACGACGCTGGATGCGCAGAAGAGGTATGCGGATGGGACGAGGGATATCCTGGAGAGGTGGTTTAAGGGTGAGGAGCAGGAGGAGGCGAATTTGATCGTTACGGATGGGCATTATGCGACTAGGTCTTGTGGGTTGCCTTTCTTCTAGGATTGGATCGTATTTGGCTGACGATGTGCACAGATGGCCAGCGCAAATGAGCGTTGTCGGCGAATGAACCTGCGATAGCATGTGATAACACGTTTTGTACAGTAAACCAGTCTGAATGGACGTCTCGTGGATGTGAACACCTGTTTGCATAGGCAGAGCTGAACAACTTCGCGCCAAAACAAAATGTTTCGCAGGCACCAGAAGCACCCAGATCGGTGGATATTAGGGAAAGCCATAGTATTATGTTTTGTCTTCTGCTGTTCTACTGAACCAGGATCTACATCACGTCCGCCAGCTGCGTCTTCGGGGTCGCCTTATCATACGCATGGTTCTCAAGCCTATGCTTCGTCCCCTGCTCATAAGCATACGCCATCCCCAGCACATTCGCATCGTCCCACTGTCTTCCAATAAAGCTGAGTCCGAACGGGATCCCAGGCGCGGGGAAGAACAGCGTCCCATTATGCGTCGGCGTAGCGGGCACACTGTCGGGATAGTAGCTCAGGGGAACATTGATGATCGGGCATCCGCCGAGGGCTGCAATGGTCGTCGTTACGCCCTCAGTGGGGAGGACGATAGCGTCGCATCCGTACTTATCGAGCGTCGCGTGAATACCGTTAAACCGGCCAATATAGTAGTCCAGCCAAACCGCAGCCAAGTAGGTACTGTTGTCCTGCCCGTTCGTAGCGTTCGCCTGCAACCACCGTGCCTGATCTGGCTCAAGCGGGGGGAGCTCGAGGTCCGCATGATCGAGGTTGAACTGCAGCAGGTCTTCTAGATCATGTACGCCCGTAGGGATAGATACGAGCTCCGAAAGGTAGTTCTTGATATCTACCTTGAAGTCCGTTCCGAAGACTAGGACGGTGCTCACGTTCGTCGGGTACAGGCCGTCCAGCACGCTGGGCATATCCGCCGGGTCGACGATCGTCGCCCCCAGACCGGCGAGCTCGCCGAGCGACTTGTTGAACGCGACGTTGATGCTGGGGTCGTTGTGCGTTATACTGTTGTCCGTGAAGACTTTGCGCGGGACGCAGAGTTTCTTCCCCTCCAAGGCCTTTTCGTCCAGGTAGTAAGTGTACCGCGGGACCTCGTCAGGCTGAGCAAGGGTGTAGTTGTCCCTGAAGTCAGGGCCGGAAATGACTTCCAAGACGAGAGCAGCATCAGCCGCCCAGCGCGTGATGGGGCCGACCGTGTCCTGATGTTCGGAAAGGGGAACGACGCCGGATCGGGAGACCCAGCCGGTTGTGGGGCGGATGCCGAAGACGTTTTGCCGGTCGGAGGGGCAGACGACTGACCCGCCCGTGTCGGAGCCGAGGGCGGCTGCGCAGAGGCCGACGGCGGTGCCGACCGCTGAGCCGGAGGAGGAGCCCCATGTATCACCATGCGGATAATAGGGGTTGTACGTCTGCCCACCGCGAGCTCTGGCGGAGAACCATCAGCTCCAAGCTTGGGGAAAGAGAGAGAATCAGGACGTACGACCACCCATTGCTCGTCTGCAAACCCCTATAGTTCGCCCACTCGCTCAGATTCGCCTTCCCCAGAATGATTGCACCCGCCTTTCGGAGCTTGGCTATGACGGCCGCATCACGAGGTACGATGCTCCCCAGAAGTGCATACGAGCCGGCAGTAGTGTTCATCTTGTCAGCAGTGGCGATATTATCCTTCACAAGCATGGGGATCCCGTGCAGCGGGCCCCAGATGATGCCGGCTGCGCGATCCTTGTCGAGTTGCCTAGCTCATGCGTCAATATAGGCTGGCGAAATCCAGCGGGAAGAGAACGCACGCAGCGATATCCAAAGCATCGGGATTCGTCTCGATAACCGCATTCAGCTCGTCGTTCACCTCCTCGATCCGGGCAAGATACGCCTTGACGAGGTCGACAGCAGTAAAACAGCCAGCTTCCATCCCATCTGAGAGCTCCTTGATCGAAGCATCGTACAAGTCAGGCAGGACGCAGTCCCTTGGAAGAACCCGAGAAGCGGTCGCGAGTCCCACGGCAGTAAGCGCGGAGATTGCGAGGGTGAGGAAGCGCATGCTGGATGATATTGGATGCTGCCGACTGCAAGTCCGGGAGGCTTCAGGGAGGCGGCATCAACGGCGTCGTCGGTTATATAAACGCCAGCATCTTCCGAGCACAAAACGAGCAAATTGAGCAGGTCAACATCGCTCTGGTTCACCGACAATTCGGCAAGATCAAGTATGCAGGCCAGGCCAAACTGGGGTGTGTCTAGCCCGATTCTAAGTGCAGCAGCATCCACAGCGCTCGCATTCAGTCGAACCGACCTCACAGCGCCAAGGCAAGGAAGGACATATCCCAAATGCAGACATGGGCGCCGAGCTGGGTGGAGGGCACCGAGACGGAGTATGCTAGATCGGGGCAAGATAACGAGGAATCGGGCATCCTTGCAAGCCAAACGAGCTCAAAAGTGTGGTTCCAGGCGGGCCGCCGGCCAGGCAACGCAAGCGATGCCAGGACGTCATCGATCCCACGTTCCCGCTAGCTGAATAGACCAAGGTCAAGCATCCAAGACTCAGACCTCCCGATCCCCAGCTAGCTGAAGAGGAGAAGTTTGCCGGAGAGACATTCGGCATGTTGAGTCCATAAAGCAAGGTTGATCGGCGAGATAAGGGCGGGATCGCCGCGCGATAGGGGCCGGGATTTCTTCGGCTCCGAATTTCGATCATCAACGCGGGTGATCGGAAGTTGAGGAAAGAGATGAGAATGTGGCTAGGGAAACAAAGGATTGTTTTCTTTTAGCCGCCGGGCTGCAAAGTGTACATATAGAAACGTGGATATGCAGTCAAACACCAAAGGGTATCCTGCTCTACAAACTCCAGCCCCGCAAGTCGATCTAACTAACGCGAATGCACCTCCCCCTTCGTACTCCCTCCACCAGGCTTCCATTCCCTATCCCCCCTCAGCGTACAATACAGGAAGTGCCTGCGCGGACCTGAGATCCCACTTGCTACGCTTACTCGGCCGCCGAGCGGGGTCGTGTCAGTTCCGGAACCGCGTACGCCGAGGGAGAACATGCGGTCGAATACTACAGGATGTTGTCAGTGATCAACATCCCAAAGTGGGTGGATGGGGAGGCGCTAAGCAGAGATCGCATCGTGTTCGGGCGGCAGGAGGTGCTGATGATGGGAGTAGAATGGGGAAAGAACTCACGCGTAGAGATATAGATCTTCGCACACGTCTGACAGCTCAGATGCGTCAACGTCAACGGCGGCGAAAGCTCCAATTGCCTCAGGTAGCGAAAGACCATGCTCGGCTGGGGCGGGCCGAACCGGAGTAGGGAGAGGTAGCCCTGGCGCCATTTTTCTTCTAGCAGTCGGGCGCATGTCGTTGGGTCGGGGCAGCTGGAGCACTAGGAGAGGCGTCAGCTCGAGTATATGGGCGGAACCTCATATGGGCGGAACAGATGCATGGTGGGGATATCGCTGATGAAGGAGGGAGGGAAGGAAGCGGGACGTACGCAGGTATAGTCCTTGGCTATTGGGGTGACACCGAGCTTTAGCAGCCGTTCAAGGAACCATGTCCTCCGTTTTTCGAGCTTGAGGAGCGTCTCCCTCGACAGCGTCTTCAGCTCCGAGTCCGGCCTGTCGCAAAGCGTCAGCATCTCCACCTTCCAATCGATACAGCAGCCTGTAGTCCTTCCCAGGTCGACAACGAACGCAGGAGCGGAAGAGCAGCGCCGACGCTCGACGTGACAAGAAAGATAACGACAAGAGGAGAAGGACGTACCAGCCCCCCAGATTATCCAAAACAAACCGACTCGCCTCCCTATACAGCTCGTCCTCCTCATACAATTCCGCAATCCGAAGGGCTTTGATAGGCTTGCCAGCCGCATGGGAGAGGAGGAACGAGAGACATGCGGATTGAAGGTTTGGCGAGATGAGCTTTTGGGAGAGGTGCATCCTGCCGGCATCGTAGTCAGTCTACTTTTGCCCGGTAGATGGGATCGTCGGGTAAGGGTGGGCGGAGGATGGAGGATGGAGGACGCAGAGAGAAGCAAGCTGGAAGGAAGCAGAGGAAGAAGGGAGAATGGGGAAGGGGACGTACAGGTTCTCAACGTTATTCCATGTAATCGTACACTCCAAGCTACCCCCCCACCCCAACGCGCATCAGCACCCTGTCCCCACCCTTCGCCACACCACATAGGCAAGAAAGGACTCACTGCGGATAAACAAACTTCAAAAAATCGTGGAACGCCCCAGCCCGTTCTTCCATCAGGTCGATCACCGCTTCCGCCCCTCCCCTCCCTGTTCCTGTTCCTGCTCCCCCAGCTCCCGCGACTGCAGAGGCAGAACCAGAGCCGGGAATGGAGGACGAGCCAGGACGTGGAAGCGTACGAGAGCGTCGATGTTGACCGGCTCGGCCGTCCCAGCTTACTCGCACGTGTGGGCGCGTCGTTTGGCTGTGTCGTTTTTCTTTTTCTTTCTCTTTTTCTTTTTCTTTGGCGTTGTCCTTGTCCTTGTCCCTGTCTCCAGGGCACCGTTTCGGGCCGGAGGATAGTGCGCGTAATGAGGCAGCTCTATGCGCCGACAGATCCGCCCCTTCCTCGTCCGAAGAAGAAGCGCCCATGGAGCAATCCGGTAAAGTTGACCCGCCGTCCGAGTCGGCCCTCGCCCCAGAACTGGGGGAAAGGAAATGCAGCGTCGTCTGTGGTGGTGGACTCCCCGCGCCTCCTCTTCTCCCAGCAGGGGAATGGGAGTGGGGGTGGACGTCCGACCCCGACTCGGAGTCTGCGTCCGGGTCCAAGTCCGGCTCCGCCTCCAGCTCAGCTGTGAACGGGCCTGGGGACGCCTTGTCGGGCGAAGCGGGGTCCGATTCAGGGATGGAGAGGTGCGTTGCTGCTGCTGTGGAAGGGTGTGCTGGAGTAGTACTGGTGCTGTTGGTGGAGGAGCAGGTGACTGTGATGATGGATGAGCTGAGGGAGGCTGGGCGGCCTGTTTCGGCCCAGTTGCCTGATAGGGCTGCGGCGAAGAAGGGGGAGGCGAATATGAGGACGTCTTTGTGTGCCCTGCATGCCGGATCAGTATCAGTATCAGCATCATGCTCAGCGCTTATATGCGTGGCACGGGAGGGAAAGGGAGAGAAGGGAAGGAAGGGCAAGGGGCAAGGGAAGGGACGCACCAGAAAGTCGTATTCTCCACATTGATCCTGACCGTCCCCGGCCACTCCGCGTCCCTCCGAAAAGTCGGATCAACCTCGACCTCCTCCCCCTCTTCATCCGCCCCACTCTCGCTCCTCTCCCCCCTCTCCCCCGGGACACCAGGCCGGCGCACATGCACATGTTCATACGTATCCTCAGCCCCGCTCCCGCTCGCACTGGAATCCTCGACGTTCGCCCAGCTTGGGCTGGAGACGGACCGTCGGGGCTGATGACGCTGGGGGTGGGAGGGAGGTGGGAAGATCCCCATTGCTGGAGTGTGGTTTTCTGTTGGTGAGGAGAGGGAGGGACCGGTGGGTGAGCGGGCTGAGCGGGCGATGAGGATGTGGGAGGGGTTGGAGGATGTGGTCGCCATCGCTGCTTCCCCACTCCTTCACTCCTTAGAACTCGTCAAATGCAAGCTGAGGTACAAGTCTAGGAGGAAGCGGAGGTCTTAGAGTGGTGAAGAGAAGCAGTAATGGGCAGCCCAAGTTCGACGATAAGTCGATCCGTGTCTCTCTCAGGCGTCTGTTGTGAGACACACGCGGGGAACACCCAAGCTCAGTGGCAGTGCCCCTCCAACACAGCCACCAATTCTCCGTCATTCCGCGCTCTCAACCCATCCTGGACCGCGGTTCCTCCTCCTCCTCGTCTCTGTGTGGTCGGACCTGGTAGAGCAGCAAGCAGGATGGCATCGAAGCGCGCTGCACAGCAGGCTGCACAAGCTGCGGAACATTTTGCAGACCATACAAAGTATCATCTTGCTCCTCATGGGTTCTGGAAACGGTTTCGTACGTCCCCGCTTCCCCCATCCTCTCCTGCTCCTGCGCCCCACTTCTCCCTTCCGCCTCCTCCTCCTCCTCCTCTTCCTCTGTCACACCTCCTCTCTCTGCGAAGTCCGTCAATGAGGGTATATGCTGATGGATGAGGGCAGGCGACGCAGTAGTGATCAACCCGAACATCTCGTCCGGCCTGCCGATCGCAAACCTAAACCGGTACCCTCAGCCGGGGAGCAGGCCCGAGAAGTACGCTACGCCCGCAACGAAAGCGAGTGACGTAGCCCAGAACCCGGTGCGTGCCATCTCAAGTCATCCCCACCCCGTACCTCTCCCCCGTCGCCCTTCGCCCAACTTCCTCATCCCCTCTCCTCCTCTGCCTCTTCCTCTTGCCCTCCTTCCTTCCCGCTCTTCGCCTGCTTTACCCTTCTTCCCTCGCACCCTCCCTCCCTCGCTCCGATACGAGCTTTGGAAGAAAGATGGATGTAAGCAGGGTGCTGACTGCCTGGTTGTAGTATCATAAACGCGACTACCGCCGCGCCTACCCCCAAACATCCACCATCTCCCAACCGCACCTCACCTCCCTCCTCCTCCAGCGCCCCGCGCTCGCCTCCATCCATGCCCCCGAAGCAGCCTCCCAAGCCTCCGCCGAAAACCCCGGTGCCACCCAGCTCCCCATCCCCCTGCCCGAGAAATTGCCCGACCTGACCGTGGCGCTTAAAGAGCTGAGCGAGAAGGAGAAGTTGTTTGAGCCGAAGGAGGGGAGGCTCCCGCCCCGCCCGGCGAGGGTCGGGGAGTGGAGGGGGTTGAGAGAGGGGGATGATGTGCCGAGGGATCCGTATGCTTATTTCCCGATGGATTTGTGGAAATAAAGTTAGCTGTAGAGGTGTAGAGCGTGTAGATGGATAATTCCAATTCCAATTCCAATTCCAATTTCGATCCAATCCAATCCAATCTCGATCTCCGATGTCCTTTCCCATGCATGCAGTCCTGCGTTGAGCAGAGAGGGTAGGGAGACGAACCGATAAATATAGTTATTGAGGGAGTATAAGGTAAGTAACTATGTAAGGGAATAGCGAGGTCCAAACAATCATCAACACGACCAACGACCGAAGGGACATCTATCTACAGAATCACCACGCAAAAGGGGTATCTTTTTCTCCGGGGTATACAGAAGAACCACCGAGGTATCTCGCCAGCAGAAGGGGTACACAAATACAGAGGGATGGGACTAGGGAAATGAACGGTCCAGTGAGGGAATAGAGTGCGCTCTGCGGGAAGAGCGTGGGTCGTAAGGAGAAAGACAGAAGAGGAGAGAAGAGAGGAGAGGGGAGGGGAGGGATTGAGGGATTGAAGACGTTAGCTCTCCTTTTCCGGATCGGCGAACACGACCGGCGCGTTCTCGATCAGCCATCGGACGGTCTGGGTCTCACCGGACATGTCTGTGAACTCCCGTGAGCGGTCCTGCGAGCGCATCAGGGTAGCTATGACACAGAGTAAGCTAGATGTATGCGCGAATGCAATGGGAAGTACTCACGTCCGAAGACGACGCCGAGATTCTGCGAGTTCATGCGGTTCACTTCGGCGAGGTTGGTCACTCTGTGCAGGTGGAGCATGAGGAACTTGACGGTCTCGTAGTGCTCTAGCGGGAGCTGCTTGATCAGGGCCGTTAGGGCTGCTCCTCGGGCTGCGGGGTCGTTGTTCTCCCCAGCAGTGACGAACTTGTCGTGCAATGCATGCGTGAACAATGGATTCGGAAGGGAGCGGAACCAAGTCTTGAGGACGGACGTAATGCTCGACACGTCGTTGAACAGCTGGACGTCGTTCAGGTCGAACGCATCGTACGGTCCCTTCTCAAACAGCTGGGTGATGTTCTTGCACTGCGAACTGCCGCCGGTCTTCCGGTAGATGCCCTCGTAGTCCATGCCTCGCTGCTCCAGCGCATCTATACACTTCTCCACAATGACCGGGATCACACGTGGGGTGTCTCGCGCATCGGCACGGACTTGCTCGATAAGGTCGCGACCAAAGATGGTGTATTCGACTGGAGCGGACTTCTCCATGGACGGACGACGACATTGGGCCTTGACGAACGTCTGGCACCGGGCGTGGCAGACGATCCCGCAGTCCACACAACGCAGATGCAAGCCCCACATCTTCTCCCCACAATGCTCGCAGCGTGTCAGCCGCAAAATACTGTGCTGCTGGAAATTATGTCCGCCTAATGGATTGGGCCGTTCCTGTCCGTTGACAAGAGGCGGCGTCGGCGTTGTCGAGATCGGTACAGCAGCCTTACCGGCAGCAGGAGCGTTGGAGTTACTCGAGCCCTTGTTGTACCACCTGAAGCGCCGTCCAGTCGTCGTTGCGGCGGTTGGGGGCTCTTGGGTATGCAGGTCGACCTTCTCAACTTTGACAAACCGCTGGGATTCATCACGATCGTCATGTCCAAGCAATGAGCTAGTGAGGTTGGTTGAAGTGGAAGCAGTCGTAACGCTGGCCAAGCTCTCGTCCGCTCTCCGCAGACGGGAACCAGGAGTAGGGCTGACGAACGCAGACGGCGGGACAGAACGCGACGCATCCCTTGTCGGGGGCGAGATAAGCCCACCCTCCGGCTTTGCGTCTGACTGGGCTAGGACTTGCTGAAGCAGAGCGCTCAACTCGTCGTTCCTTGCCTGAAGCGAGGCCGCTTCGTCCTGATACTGCGCCCTCGCGTCTTGCAGCTCCTGCACTTCCCGAGCGAGCTGATCCCGCTGTTGTTGCATAATCTCCAGGTCACGGGCATAATCCGCCTTGACCACCTCCAATCTCTGGCTAAGAGAATGGCTCGCACGAAGTGAAAGAGCGTCTCCATCCCCCACCGTAGGCGGTTCGAGGTTGGAGGCAGTCCTACCGCAAAAATCAGCGTCAAAAGGCTGTGTATATGCGCAGCAACGATTAGGGGGGACATACGACTTCGACACTGCCAGCTGCTCGACTTCTGCAATAACGAGTTCCCTCTCGACCTTGAGCTTGCTCAGCGTTTGCTGGAGGTTGTCCATCTCCTCCTTGAGCTTCTGACCTTGCTCAGTGCGGCGCTTGACCTCTCGGTCGGGAGCTTCGAGCATCGTCAGCCTTGCAGCTTGGTCCGAGACCTTCACCCGCAAGCGAGTGACCTCAGCTTCTACTTCTCGGCGATGGGTGAGCTCGCGGTCGTATTCGGCCCCAGCGACGTTCAGGCCTTTTACGTAATGCTGACTCTTCCTCTGCACACGATCATCAGAACATGTCACGAGAGCGCCGGGGAGACGAGAAAGACAGCGGACGGACCTTAATCCCATCATACTGCGCTTTTAGCGACGCATACTTCTCGTTCATACTCTCCATCGCGGCCAGCATACCAAGGGCAATACCCATATCGAGTACCACCTGTCCGGTTCCGCCCTGCTTCTCTCCGTCCCGGATGGCATCGCGCAGCTTCTGGAGCACCGCCTCCGTGGTGAGTGCGGGCTCGGGCGAAGGGCTGGCGGGCGTGGCGGTCGAGACGGCTGAGAGGGGGCCGAGGACGTCGTCGTCCGATACTTCTGAGTGGGAGAAGGAGATCCTTGGTGATGGGCTTCTTGCAGTGGGTGGGAGACCGTCCAGGAATGAGCCGGATACTGCCGGTGCGCTGGTCGAGCCTCCGCGGTTAAGGGAGGCGATACTTGTCATCGAAGGTGAAGTGACGATATGCCTCAGCCCAGTCGGAGTCACATCCTGGCTCTGATTCGGGCGGGTCGTGCTCCCGCTATCTCTGCTCGCAGTACTCCGCAGATCAGCGGTGAACCCGCTCCCTGTAGCCGGGGCGCTCGCGGGCTGCTGATGGTCCAGCTGCAGACTCGAGCTGGCCGGGATGGGGGAAATGACCCCCGCAAGTTCGGCAAGATTTTTCTCCGAGTCGCTGTGCGCCACCCGGCTGAGGATATCGCTGAAGTCTGTGCCGTACAGGGAGAAACGCATTGGCGGGAGAGCGGGTGCGGCGAGCGTTGTGGGCTGGTCGTCCTCGCCGTCTGTTGCAGGCTCGGCGGGCGTACTGGTCCCTGTTGGTGCACTGGAGCTGTTTGGCGCAGGTGAAGCGTCGATGCCGTCCTCCATACTTGGCCGTGTCAGCTCCTTGGGGTAGTCTCCCTCCGGCGGCTCGCGCGGCTCCGAATCAATGACGATCACCTCCTCGCCCAAGTCCACATCCACGCCAAGCCCGACAACACCATTTCCATTCGTCCCTTTATGGCCGGAATCGAGATGCTGCCGATTCCATTCTTTTGGCGGAGGGGTGGGAGGCATGTCTGTACTGCTCTTTCGGGAACTGTCGCGTCTTGCTGGACTGGGTTCACGACTCCTTCCTCTCCTATGCGGAGGGGGAAAGGAATGAGCATCGTGTGGCAGTAGGCTTGGGCTCGCACTGCGCGCTCCTTCGGGCGAAGGGACAGCAGAGTGGAATGAGGTTGGCGACGGTGATGAACGATAGGAGTGGGGTTGAGGTGATAGTGAGCGATTTGAATGCGGTGGTGATGCTGCATCTGCGATCCAGCTCCGGCGGTGGAGATCGCTCGGATCGGACATGAGGAAACCGTTGAGCATCGCTGACCGACGGTTGGGATGGGAGGCAATCCCTCCTCCGTGAGAAGGAGGTTGGAGTGACCGACCAGCGGAAGGGAGGTTGAACCCCAGTCCGGTTGGAGAAGGGAGGGGCGAGGGCGGTTTGGGTGATGGAGCGCGAGGCTCGTCCCATGAGCTGGTGGAAACGAACGGTGGTGGAGCAGGAGAAGGTGATCGCTCTGGTGCGAGTGGTGGTGGATGTGTCGGCTTCCTGGGTCGAAGAGGCGCGACCTCAGGTTGTCCTGCTTGAAGACTAAAGCTTGTTCGCTTTGCGCTCGGGAACTCGGTAGCGGAATCGAGGAAAGGTGTGCTGTTCGGGGTGTAGAAGTGGGTTGATGTCGGTGACGCGGCCCCGACGTTATTACTCGCACTCGTATTCGCTTCCCTCACAACCGGGGACGGCGGAGGGACACCATTGGCCGACTCGGCCTTGGACGACGTCGGCGTCGGGACTGATGGACCCGCCGAGCCGGAAGCCGACTTGACGGGTAAAGTCGGCACAGGAGACTGTATCGACCCATCACCATCAGCGCGTCGCCGCAGCCCCTGAGCGGGCTCACGCACCTCTCCCTCCGCCCGCTCCTTCTTCCTCCTGCTCTTCCGCCTCTCTATCGCCCGCCTACTCCGTGCCGCCTTCTCATTATGGCACGGCATGCAGTATATCCCATGGTTGGTCTTGGCGAACACGAGGTCCTCGATCTTCTTCTGGCATTGCTGGCATTTGAAGCAGTTGGAGTGGTAAGTGAGGTCGCCGGTCATGACTGCTTCGTCTTGGATTGGGAGGCCGCAGGAGGCGCACTGGTAGGTGCAGTCCATGCACACTGGCGAGCCGTCTGCGAGGATAAGCAGGGTCATATCAGGCTAAAAGATGGCGGATCAGTGAGGCCTCGCAACGAAGAGCGAAGTCGAACTCACATGGACCTTCTTCTTGCATGTTGAGCAAACGAAGCTGTCCTCTGATCAGTGACCTATCCAAGATGCTCATTTATCTCGCCATACCAGTCCATATGCCATAGTGAGTCCCTTCATGACATCGCATTAGCATCCTGAACCATCAACCGCGCATATAGCAAGCGTACCTGAGAGCGATGACGAGTCCATGCTGATCAGCGTCGATCGCGTTCCCACATCCGAAGCATGGCTGGCCAGCAGGGTTGATCGCCGCATCCGGATCGCCCAGCGCTGAAGCAGGATGAACCGTCGCTGCCATCGTCGTGGACGGTGGTGAAGGTGAGTGACGCGCCCAGATCGCCCTGAGCTCGTTAGGGTGTTAGGGTGCGCGATGGGGGACGCGTCGCGACCGTGTCTTGCCGTAAGCAGGCCGTAGCTGTCTAGCAGCTTAGTCGTTCGCCCTGTCTAGTCGTTGCCCAACTAGCTCAAGACGATAGGTCGTGGAGGATAGGGATGGAGTTGAGAGTAGTGTGTGTGAAGGGCTGACTGTATGGGCCAACGGGGAAACGTGAGAGTCGCATGAACCCGCGACGTTGCTTCTCAGTGAGTACGGGCGGAGCGGGTCCATAATTCTCAATTGAATTCGACCCCCAATGAACCCGCGCGACCCTGAGAGCTCCCCCTCCGCCGGCTGCTACAAATATGGACTGCGCTTGGGAAGAATGATACAATCGGGCAATTCTGGCCGGTTGCACATGCTCAAGTAATAGGTGATACAATCGTGTTTTCCCTTGTGAGTGGGGGCGTCGTTCCTCCGACTGCCCTACACCCACACACCCGCAGTCGCGTCAGACAAGCTTGGCTGTAACAATGCGCTACAACCAGTGTCCCGAATTAACTGAACCCGTGATAAGAGTACAGTCAGTACCTGAGCAATTTTTTCCTACTTCCTTTGATGCTTCTCAGCCCGACGCGCCCGGCCAGCTCAGCCCGACTCAACGGTTGTCTCACGCCAACAGCTGTGCACTGATCCCCCCATCTCCCGCTGATGCTGGCCGCCCAAGCAAAGCGACGCGTGTTCTGGGCCAGGCGTCCGCGCGGGACCTGGGCCTTGATCCCTACCTACCGCTGCACAGGCCAACCTTCTTTGACTGGAACCGCCCATCGTCTGCACACAGCCCAATTATAGCATAAGAACTTCCAGCAGCGTGTTATTCTTAGTCATGATGCTGTTGCTGCGCTGCTGGCAGTCATTGCCGGAATTTTCACCTCATCGTCAACAATCCGGGGTGCCGTACAAAACAGGCAATGTGATTTTGAACAGCGACATGTAACATCGCGCATAATCGAGCTCGTTACATAATCGCCCTGCCCAAGCGCGAATGCAGTGGAGAAGACTACAAGGGGAAAACAGCAACGACAACAGTGACAGCAACCGCCTAATACTCGGCCCGCTTGGCAGTGAGCTGCAGGTGGGCGGAGTGCTGGTCGTACGGGGTCTTGGTGAGTTGCGACTCGGGCCAGAGATCGGGGGTGATGAAAGCGTAGGTCTTCGTGATCTGTGACATTCACGATCAGCGAAGCTCATCAGACTGGTTACAGGGAGCTTACGGCAGCGAATGTCGCCTTCAAGAAGTTACCCATCGTAGCAGTAGACCCCTTCGACTGCGTGTACACATCCTGAACACCAGCGAGCTGGAGCAGGCGCTTGCTTGCGGGCGCAGCGACGATACCGGTACCACGGGGAGCCGGGATAAGACGGCACATGACGGAGCCGACCTTGCCAGACACCTTGCTCGGCACGGTATGGGGGTCACCGAGATGGGCACCCCAGTAACCTCTCCGGACAGGGATAACGGACAGCTTGGCGAGGATGATAGCGCCACGGATGGCAGTAGCGACTTCCTTGGCGCACTTGACGCCGAGGCCGACGTGACCATCGAAGTCACCGATAGCGACGAAAGCCTTGAAGCGGGTACGCTGACCGGCACGGGTCTGCTTCTGCACAGGCATGATCTTCATAACCTCGTCCTTGAGGCGGGGCAGGAAGATATCGACGATCTGGTACTCCTTGATCGGCAGGGAATACAGATAGATCTCCTCGATGGACTTGATCTTGCCATCCTTAACCAGGCGGCCCAGCTTAGTGACGGGGACCCTGCAAGCAATCCAACGTCAGTTTCTGCTACTCGCATGCTGGTGGTCTAGTAGGACGTACCACTCCTTCTCCTCGTCCTTGCGGCCACCACGACCACCACGACCACCACGGCCCCTAGGACCACCACGCCCACGGCCACCACGGCCAAAGCCGCCCCTGCCCCGTCCCTCGCCAGCGCCAGTTCCGCGATCAGCCATCGTTCAGTAGTCGGTTCTACAACATCCAAGCGTCAGCATCCATCCACCATCGACACCATCCATCCAGCCCGCCCGCTTTCCCGCTGCTTCCCGCGCTCTTTCCGCAGGGTACGGCGGTAGACTGGGGTGCGAAAGGACTCACAAGAAGGGAGAATGAGAGGAGATTACCGTGCGGAACGTCGAGGATGGGGAGGTCGACGACGAGCTCTGTATGCCTGGGATGGGCTCAATGCGGCGGAAGCTAATTTTCGACGAGGAGGAATGAACCCGCAAGAAGCCCATGCGGAGGAGATCACGTGATCATCACCTACCGTGCGGTTCCCCTGGCGGCACAGTTACGCTTTCTCTCCTGTCGTCGCCCCTCTGCCCCTCATTTTTCATCCTTCGACTCGCTCGATGCTCTAGATTCTCCACGCGCGGTAGCACCTTATTGTACCTGTCTATCTTCTCGCGTATGTTTCCTTCGAGAAGCTCCCAACCTCGCCGCGGTTCAAGATACTCCTCATCGACGTTTTTGCTGGACTGATCATGCTGATAATCAATGGACTCCATCATGCAAATCCACACACAAGTCCTGGGGATCCACTCCGATGGTTACATGCTCGTCGACTGACGACACGCACGCCAAACGAGGGTCTCGTCGGAGGTCCTTGCACCTTAGGACTAGGAGCGCCGGGTTTATCGTCATATGATCCTCATGATCAGCGCTTGACAACGGGGTGGAACATCTCTCGCTTGACTTCATTACACCGTCTCTTAAACTTCAGAAGGGCAGACACGTCTGTTGCTCGAACTCCCCTGTTGGAGGCTTCTCTCGCCCACTTATCTCGGAGGGTGTGATCCCTTTTCGCCACAAAGCAAGGGTTACAGAGTGCTCCCAGGACCAACCCAGGACACTCTGGCCCTCCTTTATCGACCTACCTCCTCCATGCAAGCCAGAGCGACCTCCTCACCTCACCTGCCCTCTCATTGCTCGCCCAGCCTGGTTCGCCGCCTCTTTCAGGCTTCATATCCTCGACTCGCCACACGGACGAGTCGTAGCTGCCAGAACAGAAAGAGAGGAGAGGTATGTTGAGGGCGGGTTCTTGTGCGTCCCTTTGCTCAAGACAAGAGTAGCTGAGTCTTGATGGTTGGGTTCTTTGTGCGCTGAGTGATGAATGCGCGGATACGGGCGGCTTCTCAGCACTGGATTTTTTTGCTCCGAGGTATTGCAGGCGTAAGCTCGTTCTATCTCCGTGGGTTTATCAGTTCTTCGGGGCACAAAATACTGTCTCCTGTGCATCGAAAGTATCCCTCGCGCCGGGACATCCGCGGGGCTGAGTCAGGGGAAGCAGCTTGTGACTTTCCAAAGAGCCGCAATCAATCAGCTCCATTCATTCTTATTATTCCCTCTATCTACCATTCCTAAGGTCTTATAAAACCCTGGTGAGATTACATAACATCCGCCAACTGCGTCTTCGGCGTCGCCTTATCATACGCATGATTCTCGAGCCTATGTTTCGTCCCCTGCTCATAAGCATACGCCATCCCCATCAGCCTCGCATCGTCCCACTGTCTCCCAATAAAGCTGAGCCCGAACGGGATCCCAGGAGCAGGGAAGAACTGAGTGCCATTATGGATCGGCGTTGCCGGCACCGAGGACGGATAATAACTCAGGGGCACGTTGATTATCGGACAGCCCGCGATGGTCGCTATGGTGGTCGTGCGGCCCTCGGAGGGGAGGGCGATGGCGTCGCACCCATACTTGTCGAGCGTAGCGTGGATGCCGTCCGTGCGCCCGATATAGTAGTCCAGCCAGACATCGGCCAAGTAAGTGCTGTTATCTTGTCCAGTAGTGGCGTTCGCGGTCAGCCAGCTCGCCTGGTTGTTCTGCAGCGGCGGGAGCTCCAGGTCGGCATGGGCGATATTGAACTCTATCAGGTCGGACAAATCATGTACGTCCGTGGGGATGGACACGAGCTCCGAAAGGTAGTTCTTGATGTCCACCTTGAAGTCGGTCGCGAACACCAGTCCCGTGCTGACGTTAGTGGGGTAGAGCCCGTCAAGCACGCTAGGCATATCGGCAGGGTCGATGATCGTCGCCCCCAGACCGGCGATCTCGCTGAGGGACTTGTTGAACGCGACGCCGATGCTCGGGTCGTTGTGCGTTATGTTGTCCTGGTTGAACACTTTGCGCGGGACGCAAATCTTCTTCCCTTCCAGCGCTTTTTCGTCCAGGTAGTACGTGTACCGGGGTACGACGTCCGGCTGGTCGAGGGTGTAGTTATCCCTGAAATCGGGGCCGGAGATGATTTCGAGGACCAGAGCAGAGTCGGCGGCCCAGCGAGTGATAGGGCCGACTGTGTCCTGGTGCTCGGACAGCGGGACGACGCCGGAACGGGAGACCCAGCCAAGGGTCGGGCGGACGCCGAAGACGTTTTGCCTGTCGCTGGGGCAGATCACCGATCCGCCGGTGTCGGAGCCGAGTGTGACGGCCGCGAGGCCGACGGCGGCGGCTACTGCTGAGCCGGAGGAGGAGCCCCAGGTGTCGCCTTTCGGGTAGTAGGGGTTGGAAGTCTGACCACCTCGGGCACTACGAGCAAACCCCCATCAGCATTAGCTCTTATCTAGCAGAGAGGGAGGAGAGAGGACGCACGACCACCCATTACTGATCCCACTCCCCCGATAATACGCCCACTCGCTCAGGTTCGCCTTGCCCAAAATGATCGCCCCCGCCTCCCGGAGCTTCTTCACGACGTGCGCGTCGCGCGGGACTATGCTCCCCAGGAGGGCGTATGAACCGGCGGTCGTGTTCATCTTGTCTGCTGTGCCGATGTTGTCTTTTACTAGGACGGGGATTCCGTGTAGCGGGCCCCAGATTATGCCGGCTGCGCGGTCTTTGTCGAGCTGTCTGCATCATCACCGTTAGCTGCTCATCTCTTCGACAAGCAATCCGAGCGATCGAAAGAGCCAAAAGAGAGGAAGAGAAGAGGGTAGGAGGAGAGGAGGAACAGAGACGCACGCAGCGATATCCAGCGCATCCGGATTAGTCTCAATAACCGCATGCAGCTCCTCGTTCACCTCCCCGATCCTAGCCAAGTACGCCTTGACCAGATCAACAGCCGTAAAACATCCAGCCTCCATCCCGTCCGAGAGCTCCTTCACGCTCGCGTCGTACAGATCGGGGAGGACGCAGTTCCGGGGAATGTGGCGCTTGGGCACGCCGCCCGGGGCCGCAGCGGCGAGGGCGGTGGAGGCGGTGAGGAGGAGGGAGAGGGAGGTGAGGAGACGCATGTTTGCCTTTGCTTGACTGGGGCGAGGATGAGGGGGGGGGGGGGGATGAGAGGGGCAGGTGCTACGACTAAACGAGCGCCTGAGGTGTCCTGCCTTGCAAGGCGAGGGCGTTATATATGCCTCATTGCCGGAACGAGCGGTTCGCGAACCCGCCTTCTCCACCTCCAACACCTCTTCCTGCAGCAAGCCAGAGCCGATACCAGATCTGGGGTTTGTCTAGCCTATTGCGTGCCCCCCCTCTCCTCATTCAATAATGCCTCCCATCATCCCATTTCATCGCACCAGCTGAGACAAGTCAACCAACGCCAAGCCCATTAGCCTAGTTCCCAACCGCTTTCTCATTGGCCTCACCCATTTCCGACCCGAGCAGAAAAGTGGAGGTCAGGCCCTAGCTGTCCCACCTTCCAAGTTGGGAGTTGCGGATTGGACCAAGATAAGCTGCGGCTCCTAAAGGAGAGTCATGCATGACAGCGGAGACCTCCGAGCCACCGAGCCCCGAGGATGCCGATGCACGGCGCCGGGCTAGTCCAGGGCAGGGAGAGGGGAAGTAGAGTTGAGGGGTTGTCTCGCTTGAAGAGGCTGACTTGGGTTGGAGTAGGGAATTGACAGGATATTCAGAGCAAGAAGAAGGGAGAGATAAGGACGAAGAGCGAGGCGGAGGTTCGGGCTTCGGACGGCAATGCGGGAGCCGAGAAAGCGGTCTTGCGAGAAGCTTTCCGGCGGCGCTTCTTACTTCGGAGGAGTCATAAGTAGCACGTCATCCCATCCCAGCCAAAACCGGGAAGCAGCAGCCCCAGATTAGGCAGGTCGAACCAATAATATCATCGACGGCAGACAGAGACGGAGGACGATAAGCAGGGACGGCATTCCGCTCTCCTTCATTAGGCTCTCAACCCAACGCTGCCGAGATGCCGGCTTGGCAGAGTCAGGGACGTCGGAGCCGAGGACATGAATAATCCGACGCACGGGGTTGGCCGGCATGACATGAACAGTGCGGGGTAAGGCGTTCACCCGTCCTCCTCGACGTCTTTACTGCTGCCATCGATTGGAATTCTCAGCTCTTCTGCTAAACTCGGAGTTGAACGATGAGCTTAACGCCCAACAAACCTCCCGCGTACACGTCCGGCGCTCCATTAACCCGCGTCCGCTCGCCCGAAGCGCCTCTCCAAAACCCGCTCGGCGCCCAATCCGTCACAGTCCAAGTCCCCTCCGGCGCCCAGCTCTTCGCTCTCTATCTGCCATGCGAAGAGTCCACCGACGAGTCCCGTTCTACGACTGGCAAGCCGGCTAGGCCACTACTGGTGCTGCTGCATGGATATCCGCAGAATCATAAGATGTGGTATTCCTTCGCGCGCCATTTTAGGGATTGGGATCTCCTTATTCCTGACTTGCCGGGCTATGGACACAGTACGAAGGAGCCCTCGGCGGACGGGTCGAGCTTGGCGCATTCGAAGCGGGAGATGGCGAAGGACGTTGTCCACTTGGTCCATTCGCTGCATCCGGCCTGCGCAGAAGGAGGGAAAATCATCGTGTACGGACATGATCGCGGAGCTCGCCTGGCGTACCGAATGGCTTTGGACTTCCCCGACCTGGTCTGCGGCCTAGGCGTACTGGACATCGTCCCCACCCCACACGTCTGGGAAAGCATGTCCCTCGAAAACAACCTCCACGCCGCCACGCGCAGGAGCTACCACTGGATATTCCTCGCCGCGCCGCATCCGATCCCGGAGATGCTGATCGAGGGCAGGCCGACGGCGTACATGCAGGCGACTATGAAGAGCTGGATGGGCGCGCGGGAGAGGGAGAGGGAGGGGGGCGGGGTGCATGCGAAGTGGGTCGGGGAGAGTATTCAGCCGTATTGCGGGCCGGGGGGGATGAGGGCTATTAGGGGCGCTTGCGAGGATGTGCGTTGCCTGTTCTGCTTTCTTCCCCCTTCCGTCTTCCTCTTGTCTTGTTCTCCTACTGTCATCTTGCCCAACCACCTATTTGCCTTCCTGCGACTGATGCTGGTGGATGATGGTACTGACATGCTACGGCAGTACCGCGCCGGCGCGACACACGACCTCCAAACGGACCTCCCCCTCCTGCACCACACCCAATCCCTCTCCTCCCTCCCCTCCTCCACTCCCGCGTCCGCCAAGCCCCCAGCACCATTCAGAATCCCCATCCTAGCCCTCTCCTCAATCCACCTCCACCGCAGTCTAGACGTCGGCGGCATCTGGCACTCCCTGGGCGAAGAGGGCAAAGTTAGGCATGTCGAGATTGGGGATGAAAGGACGGGACATTTTTTGGTTAATGAGCGGGAGGAGGAGTGTGTGAGGGCTACGAGGGGGTGGTTGGGGGCGTGGTGGCCTTGAGTGGGTTGGGGGGTTGATGGGTGGGTGGTTGCGGGTTTGGGATGTTCGATACTGTGTAATGTAAGAATAGCTCAAGCGGCGAAAGAAAGGATCCCGAATGACATAAATGTATCGATCGGTTCGTCGCTGTTGGGACCCCGCTTGTCGTGGCACGGAATGGCAGCACAAACAGACTAGATTTACACTGCACACAAGAGGTACATCACAGACAGCAGCAGACAGGAGCAGGGAAAAGATTAGCTCAGACAGACGAAAAGAGAAGAAAAGCAAGAAGACCGCCCTCATCCAGAGAACCAGCCTTTTGTGAGACAAGAGAAAACAACACCACGGAACAGAAGAGGAATCGGACAGCAGGGGGAAGAGAAGAGAAGAGAAATCGGATATCTACAAAGTTGGTGAGGGGATCGGTGGTGGTAGAAGTGGTGAAAGTGCCGGGTGTCGATGTAGCGGTGAATATATGCGCAACTTCCCATCGCAATACAAAGAAGTTCATCCTCCTTCCCTTCAACCCTCCAGATCCAGATATCTCAGGCGGACGAGCGGAGCAATCGACCGAGTCTTCGTGCGGCTCATCGTCTCCCAACACTAACTACCACCCCCTCGCCTACACCACCAAGCGGCACCTCCGCCCTCGAGTTCCACAGCTCGTTAACCTGCACAAGCCTTTGCGTAAGCTGACGCAGGAGGTCTTGTGCTTGAGAGGCGGAGGTGAGGTTGGAGGCTGTTTGGAGGAGTTGGAGGTCTGAGGTTGAGGCGGGCGCTGAGGGGCCCCTGGGTGCTGTTTTGGTGGTTGTGGGAGCGGAGGCTGGGACAGCGCTAGGTGGGGCGGAGTCGGTGGCGGATGTGGGTGCGGGCTCGGTAGTGGTCGGAGCGGCGGGTCCGTTGGATGATGGGGCGGTCGAGTCTGCGAGAAGGGTGGGCATCTTCTCCGCCATAGCCTTATCGAGCACATTCAGCTCCTTCCCCTCCACTGCTTCAACCTGCTTCTCTCCCTCAACCACCTTAGCGGCATCCTCGCTAGAGGGTGCAGCTTCAGCACCAGTACCAGCAGCCGGAGCACTCGGCAACCCACTCTCCGCAACAACGGGACTCGCACTCGCACTTCCCGTCCCCGAAGAGCCCCACAAACCCAACTCCCTCCCCCTTTCCTCCCTCCTCTCCAATTCACTCCCGACCCGCATCCCCCACATCAACATCGCCCCTACGCGTTTCTTCATCTCCCCCGGGGTGATCCGCTTGGAGGGCCACTTGATCTTACATTTCAGACCGAGGGAGGAGGGGATGTCGGATGCTGAGAGTGGAGTAGGGGTTGGCGTTGGCTGCTGGGCTGAGGTGGGAGCTGGTGCGGTGGTGGAGGCGGAGGGAGGTGAGGGGACGGATGGGTCGGCGGTGGTCGCGTGTGTTGGGGAGCTGGTGGGTGTGGGCACGGGAGAGGCGGCGTGTGCCACTACGGATGGGAAATGCTGCACCAGTGCAGGGAGAGAAAACGCGTTGATGGGCACAGGCTTGACCGATAATCCCAGTCCGGTAGTAGGCGAACCCGCGCTAACGGCGCCCATGGCACTTCCATTCGTCGCGCCATGTCCATTTCCATTCGACGGCGGGTCGGCGAATACGAAGCTCAGATGGCTCAGGTGGTCGGGGATGCTTCCTGCTGCGTTTGGTGCATAGCCAGCAGAGGGAGAAGGCGGATCCTTGGCTTTGTTATGCGCTGCTCGCGGTCGCTTGGAAGGGGTGGATGTCGCTGCTGCGGCTCGGGATGGACGAGCGCGAGAATTTTGCGCTGGGGCAGGTGGGGGAGTCGGAACCGAGCTATATGCGCGAAAAATTAGTTATATGAGCGCACTGGAGAAAGAGGGGACGTACGCAGAAGTGACGTCCTGATCGTCTGCTCTCCTGCGTTTCTTGCTTCCTCTACGATCGCCTTCATCTTCGACAGTGGCTTGAGCGGGAGCGCCGCCGGAGAGCAAACCGCGCTCCTCAGCGTCGAAAGCAGCGGCGCTGCTATTCATGGTTGCGCGACGCTTTGGCTCGCGGGAGAGGAGCGGGCTATCGGGGTGGTTGCCCAGCACTGGAGAAGTAGTGTTGGCCTGATTCAGCGCAAGGCCGGAGGATGGCGTGCGTTTATGTTTATCGCGCGAGCGGGTGAGGCGTCTAGCGCGCATATATAATCAGCATACATGCGGATGGTACGTGGAAAGAGACAACGACATACCGGAAGTCCGCGCCCCACAGATCAGGCCTGCAGATCTCGCACAGGTGGTGGAACCCATCTCCTTCCACCTCGCTCTGGTCCGTAAAGCCCATGCAAGGTCCGTGCTGCCACATCTTGCAGACCTCGCATTGGATCTGGAATGCGTCGTCGTCTGCCATACATTTTAGCATTAGCACATGCGCATATAGGCTGTGAGGAAAGAGGGGACATACCGGTGTTGCCGCACCAACAACGCGTTTCGCCTTCTCCTTCTTCTCCATCCCCGTCAGCGTCGGCGTCTTCGCCTGTTGAGCCGCCAGAGCCGTCCATACGCGTGTCGGGCTCGAGCTCGGGCACGTCTGCGGGGTGCTCATCTTCCATCTTGACATCTGACGACGAGGGTGACTTTTTCTTCCCCGTCTGTTCTTCTTGTACATCTTCTAGTGCAGCAGCGCCACGGGCGGGAGGACTGCGCTTGCCCTTCTTGCCATTCCCAGCGCCATTGGCGCGAGTGCCACTGGCGAGCGGTGAGAGCTCTTGCTCAGGGCTGCGAGAGGCACTCGCACCACTACGTTTGGAACGGGAGTTGGGCGGGCGAGAGGCACCGTTGTTGGCATTGGCGGCGGCGGCGGATTGGGGGAGGGACGTGTCGCGCGGTGCGACGTCGGATGAGGCGGTGGAAGAGGGTGGGGGGTAGGGTGCGGTGGATGGAGGTGGACGACGGGCTGAGCGGCGGGGTGCCATTGCTCAGAAGGTTGGATGGATATAGGAGGGGAGTGGATGAGGGGAATGGAGGGCCTGACAGGTTGAGTTGCTGGGAAGAGGGAGAGGGGAGAGGGATGTGACGATGCTTGAAGAGGAGGATTGTAAGCGATGACGAGCCTCGGTCGAGTGGTGTGCGTGTGCGTGCGTATGTTCAGCGGGTGTGGTGGGCGAACGATGTGTACGCAGCGGCGGCGGCGAGGGGCGGTATGAACAACAGTCGTCCTTCCCTTCCTTGACCGTCGTCCTTGAACAAAGGGGGGAATGCTGGCCGTCCGAGTGCAAGATTGCCACTTCCCCTGCTATGGTCGCGTGTGCGTAAGAGTGTGAGTGGGAGGGAGTGTGATGTCCGTGCGCCGCTCCTTTGCCCTTTCGCCCACTTTCCCCTAGCCCTACTGTAGCCGTGCCCTTTCACCCGCCAAGCCACACCCTATTGGCCAACCGGCCGAACTCGGTCACAAGAGGGTCCGGGCCCGTGCACACATCCATCCATTCACACAGCCACAAACTGGAAAAGCTGGTGACGAAAGAGCACTTGCACGTGATTCTACCTTGCTTTTCCAGTACATCCGTGTCCCGTGACACTGGCTATGCGCGGTGCATTATGCACGCGCAGGACCCTATGCTTCTGCTGACCAAGCTCGGCAAATCAACAGAAGCATCGGCTTCCGGCCTTCCGTCCGCGTGCAACGCATGGTCCATTGTTGTTAACTTCGTCGTGTTGTCTCCTAAAGCGACAACTCTTCTCTGCTGCTTGACTTCGAACGATGAGGCTCATTTCTCTTGCTCTGGCAATCTGGCGACTTCAAAGGCATCTCGGCGACCTGACTGTTCAACAAGCGCTCTCTTTTCTGGCTTGTGCTCGGCGACTTCAACCTCGTATTGCTTGGCAAGAGCTCACCCAAGTCGGGGAGCTCGCCAGCCCCCCTCAGTCGCTGCCGAACACTGTCGCTGCCTTTCTCGCAGCTGCGATCAACGTGTCCCCAGCTCAAGTCGCTTATCTCTGGCATGCTCTCCGACACGTTGTCTGGCTCCCTGCCTGGGATCCTACGGGACTCGCTGTCCCTTTAATCGACGACTTCGAGCCCTTTGCTTTGTTGGCACAGAGCTATAACCTAGGTAAGCATCCCCGCTCAACCATCCACGCTTCCAACACCCATCCAACAACCAACAACACCAACATCCCCACCAACACCCATCCGAACCACACCCTCGCCTCCAACACCCATCCAACAACCAACATCCCCACCAACACCCATCCGAACCACACCCTCGCCTCCAACACCCATCCAACAGCCAACGTCCCCGACAACCCCGACAACCCGACCAACACCCATCCAGCCCCCACCCGCGCCTCCAACACCCATCAACAACATCCTCCCCCTTTCAATACTTGTTCCCATCCCCTAACGTTGCTCCTTGTTCGTGCTGACATCCCTCTCAGCAATCGAAGAACTGTATCCCCCGACTCGCGTATGTACGCGGGATCGCTGCCCAGAGTTCGTTAACAACAATCGAAGGCAGCCGCTACACGACGCAAGGAGATACTATGCTGGTCTGTATACAGTCAGCCAAGGCGCCATTCCAGTCTTAGTCGTATCTTTGCATTGTCGGTCTTGCAAAGCGACGTACAACCTCAATTACTACCGCGAAGTGGACGAAGAGGGAAAGCAAGCTAGGGTGTACTATCGTGGGGTTCCAGCGGTCGTCCAAGCAGAAAAGCATATGCTGTTTGAACGGCAGCTGTGTGAGCTCTTCCGCGCTCAGACCGTTCACGCACAGTGAGTTCTTCTTCCTTTCAATACGTCCTCCCCTCCCACGCTTCCAACACCCATCCAACCCCCACCCGCGCCTCCAACACCCATCCAACCCCGACCCGCGCCTCCAACACCCATCCAACCCCGACCCGCGCCTCCAACACCCATCCAACAACCACCCGCGCCTCCAACACCCATCCAACCCCGACCCGCGCCTCCAACACCCATCCAACAACCACCATCAACCCCTCCAGCACCCATCCAACAACCACCATCACCTCCAACACCCATCCAACAACCACCCATTCCCTTATCATCTCTATCTTTGCTATCTCGTTGTCTTCCCTTCTAACGCTGAAACAGTGCCTCCGCTACTGCCAACGCGAGAATATACGATCAAGCCTTGCGAGCACCGAAGACCCGTTCGGTAGGGGCTTACGATGCATCTCCACTTCGCGGCGAGTGGATCTCCGACCTATTTGATCTATTCGCTCTTCTGTTGCATCATAGCGAGCAAGAGTCCTCGCTAAAACTTCCTGAAGCCGCTGCAAGCCAAGCAGATCGACTTTTCGGCGCTATGCAAGAGCGCAATTCCTTCATTGCGAAGAACGGCCAGCCGCAGTGGGCGCATGCGTGCGACCTGTGTCTTAAGGTGATTGAGCAGGATGGCGAGCAGAGTAAGTTCAATCTTTTCTGTTATTACCGGTAGCTGACGAGTAATAGAAATGATACAATGCGCGGTTACGGATGGGGTCGCTATCGGCAGACCGTGTTGTGCGGTCCACAACTGCCCCCTCCCCTTGACAAGTAACCGAGGTCGATTCTGCGCCGAACATGCCAAGCGCGAACATCTGTGCGCTGTCGATGACTGCGATATGCCCAAACAGCCCGGCCGGCTCACCTGTCCTGCGCCAGATCATCGGGAGCTCGAGGACCGATACAAGGCGCCTGGCAAGTCTTTCAGCCTTCTTAGTCGTCGGCGTCGGCAAGCGTACGAGAGAGGGCAGGAAGAGGATGGAGTTGCAGAGATCGTGCAGGATGGAGGCGTAGGACATGTAGAGGTTGGGGTGATGGGTGTTGGAGGCATAGGTGAGCAGAGAGGAGAAGGCGTGATGGGTGTTGGAGGCATAGGTGAGCAGAGAGGAGAAGGGGAGTTTGAGATTGAGGCTGGAGCGATGCCTGGCTTGGACGAGGAGGGATTGGTGGAGATGGAGGTCGATGCGGCGGGTGCAGAGATCTCCAACCTGGAGGAACTGGTCCGTCTTGACCCGCTGACAATCAAGGAGCGGAAGAAGGTGGTTCGAGCACGCTTTGGAAGGCGGCGGACGCACAACGAACAACTTATTGTGCGTCCATGCGGAGTCATCGTCGGCCGTGGTACTTTCTATGGAGCAGAGGCTCTCGGATCGGTTGTGGTACGTCGTTTATTTCCTTTCTCGTGCGTGCTAATAATATTGTTAAGGACTTTATTATGTCTATTTTCCCAACGAAGGCGTCTATGCCGGATGTTCTCTACTTCGACAACAACTGCAACCTACAAAGGCATCTGGAGAATCGCACCGAGGACGTCCGCAAGCATTTCGAGCATACGACGCTCGTAGTCGATGCTTTCCATTGGGAAAACAAGCACAAACACGGGGACGATCAATACTGCAGCCGATACTGCAACCCAGCCACCTACCCCGAGTTGTATGACGAGACGAAACCGAACAAATGGCTCTTCAACTCGTCAGTCTGCGAGCAAACGAACGCCTGGGTGCGCAAATTCGCTGCACAGACGCGAGAGATGACCGCAGTTCGGTATGAGTTTTTTCTGGACGAGGTAATCAAAGCGCAGAACGAGAACATCGTCGAACAGCTTCGGCAGGCCGGGCATTTACCCCACCTGATTCCTCCCAGTATATTAGAGTAGTGTTGTCTATGTTGCTTCAGATTAGTAATGAGAATCAAGTTGTCCTTAAGTAGTGTAGTCGTGCCGATAGAATGGGGCAGGACTGGTGTGATAAGTAGTGTAGTTGTGCCGACAGGTTCGGCACACACACAGGCTCTTAAGTAGTGTAGTTGTGCCGACAGGAGGGGCACACACACTCGCTTTTAAGTAAGGAGTGGTGCCGACCCAAAGGTCAACACCAAAGTTCATTCAACGGGTATCGCTCGTTCTAATGTACAGGGAGAATCTACTACGCTCGCTTCTACCACTGGATCTGATCCAGAGCGTCCTCCAGCGCATGCTCAGCACCATCCAGAGCAAGTTTTCCTGTAGGTCGCGTCAGTTTCGGATTAGAAGAAAAAAGAAGAGAGCTCACCGCCGAACTTAGCAAACTTGGGCCCATACTTGGCCAAGAACTTCTTCGTGGCGGCCGCGATCTTCTCCTTCTTTTTGGAGCCATCGTTGACCGGCGTTGACGTGCTCGCCGACGTGCTGGCCGGCGTGCTGGCCTCGTCCTGGAAAGGATCGGGGAGAGGGAGATCGACCCCGTTCTCGTCCACCGAGAGCTTGCCACGCTCGACCCAGGCCTCCCAAGTCGCGTCGTGCTCCGCCTGACGCTGGCGACGAAGCTCGGCGAGCTTCCGGGCCTTCTCCGCGTGAATCTCCTTCTTGCGGAGGACTTTACCGTACTGGTACGCAGGATCCCTGATCCTGCGCAGCTCCGCCTGATACTCCTCCGGGAAGAGTATCTCCAGCTGCCACTCCGGCTCCCGCTCCGCCAAGAAGTCGTCGAGCTCGACTTCATCCCCATCGAGGAGACCAGCAGGGAGAGAACGGCGGGGTTGCGTCTCCTCCGTAGCAGGAGCGACCTGCTGGGCGACTGTGCCCAAGTCTTCAGGCCTGGCGGAGGCCACTTCCGGCTCCTCGTCGGTGTCCTGAAGATGAGTCAGTGAAAACTCATAGTGTGCCGAACCTGTCGGCACAACTACACTACTTATCAATGTAGTTGTGCCCACAACCAGTCGGCACAACTACACTACTCACCTGAGGGACACCCTCACTCTCCATGACCGCCACCAGCGATCTCCCGGCGATGAGGGCCGGCGCATGCATCTGCCGCTCCACACTGCGGACAGCGGCGATGATGGCCGCCTTCAGCCTGGGATCCATCCCATCCCACTCCTCCTGCTCTCCTACACCTCCAGCGGCTCCCCGTCCCTCCCCCACGTCTTCCTCCGGCGCATACACTTGCCTATTCGCGCCCTCATCGACCCCCGGCACTCCCGATGAAGTATTCGCCCCCCTGCCAGACTTGCGCACGGGGGGATGGTTGTCGAGGGCGAGCTTGACGTCGCCGTGCACCTCGTGGTGCGGATCGAGAGCGGGCAGGGATAAAGCAGATTTAAAAGAAACAGGAGTAGACGGCGTAGAGACGCCGTCCGTGTCGTTCATGATAATGGTCGACGAGAGAAGAAAGAGAGGGAGGTGGTTACGGACCGCACAGTATAAGGTGCGCCCGCGCGGAATCAGATGACTCCCGGATTAGGAGTACTGATGCCCCTATGTAGAATTGCTTCTACACGAGGGCGCCTTGAGGTTCGGGAAAGCGGCGAAGAGAAGGTCGCCAGCGAATGTGTAGTGTAGTTGTGCCGACGGGGCACGAGGCACCTGCCAGCACAGCGTACGAGGAGCAGTGCCGCCAGAAGCTCCGGGGTGCTCGTTCGATCCAGAATCCCGCCAGAGAGTCATTTGTACGTGGTGTCGGAGAATACAACCAAAGTCAAGCAAGGAAGACAATTGTCGACGAGGAGGAGAAGAACTAACCCAAATTGAGATTAAGCGCCCGTCGGTCTATATCAGTTCGTCCCTGAGATCTCGGACATCTCGTAAGCGACGGAGCTAAGTCCGAGAACGGCTAAAGGGGCGAGCTCATCGCCTCCAGCTCCCAGCTCGTCCTCGTCGCATCTTTACCAACTACGTCCACCTCTGTATCACTCTTTTCACCATTACTGAGCTCCATAACATCCAGTAAGTGTGGTTCTCATCAGCAAGTAACTCATGTGAACTAATCGCCTTCTAGATCGATCCATACAAAGGCCACAATGGCCGAGTGTTTCTCAAATGAATCCCCTCCTTGGGTGACCGTTCGCTGCGGCTTCCGAATGGCAGGGGATACGTCAGGTGCGCTCAATCCTCAAATCATACCTGTACAACACTGACAATGTAATAGGTCCACCTTTCAGAAGTGCAAACCCCGAGCAAGCGGCCGGCGTGGTTGCTCGGGGTTGGAAGAAGACCGTCGGGACCTGTCGGCACAACTACACTACTTATCTCGCCCGTCGCCTGTGGACGGGCCCGGCAGCCGACACTGCTGCCAACCCGTCGTCAGTACCCTCTGATCTTGAGGACGCTGTCGACACCACCGCCTTCCGCCTGCGGGAGGGCCCGATCACCGACACCGTGATCACCGATGCGTCAGGCTCAGCCAGTACTGCAGAGCCCGACAACATCGTCTCCTCAACCCCCATATCGGTTACCAATATCACATGCGACATTTCCGAGACTACTGTGGGTGAGGGTAGCCAAGCTCTCGCTTCGGACAACCAGCCTGAGTCGGCGAATGGGGAGGAGGACACGGATCCGCCTTCTCCCCCACCCCCTTACTCCCTTATCCTTAACAGTACCGACCCCACCTATGCCTCCAACACCCATCCAACAACCACCATCAACCCCTCCAGCACCCATCCAACAACCACCCATGCCTCCAACACCCATCCAACAACCACCTATGCCTCCAACACCCATCCAACAACCACCTATGCCTCCAACACCCATCCAACAACCACCTATGCCTCCAACACCCATCCAACAACCAACAACCCCGACAACCCTGACAACCCCGACAACCCCATCAACACCCATCCAACCCCCACCCGCGCCTCCAACACCCATCCAACCCCAACCGACCCCTCCGACACCGATACCTCCAACACCCACGTCTCCGACACCCACACATCCAACACCCATCCAACTACCACCCATGCCTCCAACACCCATCCAACAACCACTGACATGAGCATTGCCATCATCGATGACAATGCTTCGGTTGAGAGTCTGCCCAGGTACAAGAGATGGGAAGACATCCCCCCAATCTACGCCACACTGCGTATTCCGCCCGAATTTGCTGCTGCTTCTGGCCCTGCTCGTACTCCATCGCCCACCCCTAGCGCATCCAGCAGCTCCAGCAGCTCCAGCAGCTCCAGCAGCTCCAGCAGCTCAACATCTCCTTCGCCTCACACCTGCCGTGTATCCAAGCGCAGGCCATTCCGCGAGCGTTTCAATCTGGACCCAGCGACGCTCGATGCGGTTGCCCGTCGTGCAGCATACAAGGAAGTGCAGGAGGAGATGGATAGGGCTGGATGTGGCTGGGCTGGACCGCTCGCTGCTGGGCGGACCATCTCCAGCAGGGCATAGACCCATTGTAGGGTTGTATAGGAACCAGTAGTCTTCCATGATGTGTAAAACAGTCCACCATTCCAGTTTCCCACCCATTCCTCCCCTTCCCACCTTCTCCAGTCGCAGCGCTCCCTGTATGGGATCTCTCCCACTCCTTGTTTATACTCCCACATGGGAAACGATTGTATTAGGCTTTTGAAAGCCAGTGCCAACTAAATACATTCATTTCTATAAAAATCGTAGCCCATCACTAAGTTAAGTCATAAACAGGGGACCACATTCGACATGAACAATAAGAAAACCAAGGATTACTTCTCTGCGGCCAGTTCTGGCGCTGAGAGAAAGACTTCTAACTCGTGGATTGCTGCCTTTTCAGCTCCTTCAGCTTCTTCCTCGCCTTCTTTGCAAACATCTCCCACGGGCGGTCGGGTGTTGCTTGGAATTTGTCCACCAACTTTTTCAACTTCTTATTCCGAAGGTAGCCGGTATGCTGCGCCCAAGTCGGGTACGGCAAGTCGAAGCCATAGACGTCACGAAATGCCTGGATGTACTTCTTCTTGCCGTTGTGAATCTCGTTATCGATGAGGTTATAGTCACGGACAACCTCCCTGAAAGATCTGTTGCCGGGCCAGCCCTCTCCCAGATTCTCACTCTCCGACGAAGGATCCGAATCCGATTCTGAATCAGAGGGCGACAAAGGACGCTCAGGAGGGGATGAAGGCGGAAGTGCGGGTGAGGGTGCACGCTGAGCAGGAGAAGAGGGAACCACTTTGGCGATATCGGACTGAGATCGACGAGGAGGCTTGACAGGGATGGGGATGGGCCCAGTAAGATCCCACTCCTCGATGGGTTCAGGCGACGAGTGGGTTAGGTCCAGGTCGACGCTTGTGCAGCGCCATGCGTGCGTAGCGCACCGAGTGCGAACGGGCAAGGGCCGCTTCCTCCGCTGGTGCTGCTGATGATGAGGGGAATGGGGTTGTTGGATGGGTGTTGGAGGCACAGGTGGTTGTTGGATGGGTGTTGGAGGCATAGGTGGTTGTTGGATGGGTGTTGAAGGCTTGCGAGTTGGAGGGCAGCGTGGATTGGAGGCCTTTACTCCACGCCTTGCGTCTCGTACGACCGGCAAGATGAGATCCTTCGCCTCTTCTTGCAAGGCAGGCAGGTCTGGTGCTACACCTGGCAGGCGACAAAGGAGACGTTCTCCGCGCAGGACTGGGCGGTAGGTGAGGTAGTCGTACGAGTCCCAGCTGCGCGATTCGGGATTGAAGAGGAAGACCTCGTCCCCGTCTGGACCGACTTCAGCAGTGATCGCGTTGGTAACACGCTTCGGCCAGTCCCGAACGCGAGTAGCCAGCCCCTCCGAATCGGACGTGCACGCTGGGATGGCGTAAGAGAGCTTGTCGGTCTACAAGAGATGTAAGTAAGAGTCTTACGATGAGGAGAAATACTTACCTTAGTGAAAACGACGAGGGTAAATACCCGCGCCAGCATCTGGGCACGTTCTCTGCTCTCTTTCTCTTCCTGTTGCCTCGCATCCGCTGACTCCAAGTGGGCCTTTCGATAGTCGCCGTACAGAGGGGGCATCGTACGTCCAAGGGGGGCGGGACCGTGGAAAGCCTGTGTTGAAGCAGGCAGGTCTCGACCAACCCCTCTCCCTGCATCGTCTCCGCAACCCCCAGCTTCCCAATCTCGCCCTTGCCGGCTCGTCCCGGTCTCCCTGCTACTCTGGGTACCGCCCAGACCCCACTCACCTGTACCAGGACCGTCCCCACGGTGGTAGCAGCACTCGAGGGGCTTTCCCCATTCTTCGCATACGCGGGCATTCTGGCAGCAGGCCTTACACCAGCTGTTCTTCTCGCACGCTTGTGCTCCTCGACCAGTACCGCAGGCGATACACTTGCGATATCGTTTACCCGAGACATCCCGCGTAAATCGAGCTCGCTTGTGAGGACGATCCTCAGGCGCCGGGCTCGAGCTCCAGGCGGGAACGGCATCTTCGAGGCTGCGTCTCAGTGCCCGGCGATCATCGGGATGAAGTGGTAGGGTTATCCAAGTAACGCGATCCTTCTTCTCCATATGTTCATAGCACTATCGTACATGAAGTCAGGCACAAATGAAAAGGGCAGCGCAAGAGACACTCACCAAGCCGTAGACCCGCCCGTAATTCTCCTCGTCCTTGTTCCCGCGGTCCATACATACTCGAATAAGGGCTGCCTTGCCACATGAGGGGCAGAATACCCGGTCTGGAATTCTAACCTTGGCTCGGGGATCTTGGATCCTATCGTTGATGATCACGAGGACGTCTTCGACCGCGAGAGTGGCTTTGGAAGATCTGGGGTGCATGTTGTGGTGATCGGAGGGGTCGGTGGGTGTTGGATGGGCGTTGAAGGGATGGGTGGTTGTTGGATGGGTGTTGGAGGTGATGGTGGTTGTTGGATGGGTGCTGGAGGGGTTGATGGTGGTTGTTGGATGGGTGTTGGAGGCGCGGGTGGGGGTTGGATGGGTGTTGGTTGGATGGGTGTTGGCTGGATGGGTGTTGGAGGTGTGGGTGTTGAAGACGTGGGTGTTGGTTGTTGGATGGGTGTTGGAGACGTGGGCGTTGGAGGTGTGGGTGTTGGAGACGTGGGCGTTCGTTGTTCGATGGGTGTTGGAGACGTGGGTGTTGGTTGTTGGATGGGTGTTGGGGGTATCGGCGTTGGAGGTGTAAGTGATGGTTGGGACGGTGTCGGAGGTGTGGATATGAGTAGTGAATATGTATCCGACCAGACGGGGTATTCGTGCGGCAGTAACGAGTGCGGCTGGGTGATGTGAGTATGTGCAGATGTATTGTACGATGTTGTGTGCTGAGCTGTTGAGCGTGGATGTTGACGAGGACTTGATGTAGCTACGAACGATAGGTAAGGAACGAATGGGTATGCTAGTGGATGGGTGTTGGAGGTGTGGGTGTTGGAGGTGTGGGCGTTGGAGGTGTGGGTATTGGAGGTATGGGTATTGGAGGTGTGGATGGTGGTTGTTGGATGGGTGTTGGAGGAATGGGTGGATGAGATGTGGATGTTCGTGATGGGCGAAGGAATGTTGATCGGACCGGCGGCCGACCTGCCGGAAGCACCAAAGGCAAAAGATTAGGGGGGCAGAGTTTTTGGGCACAAGGCAGGCGAGACCGTCTCACCTGCTTCAAATGTTGTGAATAATAATATTGATTTTATTATTATAAATAAATCCTACATCGCACCGGGAGAGGTGCGATGTAGAATGTTGGTTCATCAACCAACTTAAAGGCCCACTGTCCTTATCAGCGTCATCGCACCCTGATCCGCTGCTCGGCTTCGCTCGGCACCGGAAGGAAGCACAGAAGCTTAAAATTACTAAGCTTTACCTAAGCTATGCACCCTGCATAGTGCCGGATGCATAGTTGTTGTCACGAAACTCGGATGTCCTCTGCTTTTCGCTGGCAGCCGGGAGACACGCCACTCGCCCGGAGCCGACGGAGATGAGGGGATCGCCACTCTGGGTAGGGTCTCGCGATTCTCCGCCTTCTCTTCGGCCGGCTCGCTCGACAACAGGAGCACGAGCGCGTAGGCGCATACACGCACCAACAACTCGTAAGTCCCCTCCTCTCCGTAGCTTGATGGTACTAATTGGAGGAGTAGGACAAATGCCACCCAAACGAAAACGAGCCGCCTCGTCCCCTCTCTCCTCACCCGACTCCTCCCCGGCCCTCCCAAACGCTGACGACACGCAAGACCTCACAGGCGACGGAGAAGGAGATGCGGAAAGGCCAAGTCCCTCAAAGAGGGCACGGACCCGGTCGCCTAGGAGCAGTCCGTTGACTGAGAGCCCTGCCGATGAGGACCGGGTCGATGGGGTTGATTTTGCAGGGACGCAGCCTGATGCTCCTATGGACGGAGAGGCAGAGGGAGGAGGAGGGGAAGGAGAGGGAGGAGAGGGAGGAGGGTCTTTCTCGCTTGATCAGCAGTTGAGGGAACTTACGGAGCTGGGACTGGATATGAGTGCTCTTGGGAGTTTGCCAGGGATGGATACGCTCGGCGAGGCTGGGCTGGCGCAAGCTAATGGAGAGGAGGGTGGGGAAGGCGAGGAGGAAGAAGAGGAGGAAGAGGAGGAAGAAGAAGAACAAGGGGAGGAAGTGGAAGAAGGAGAAGGAGAAGAGGACGACGAGCGGGAAGAAGAGCCCGAAGCTGCCGAAGCTGCCGATTCCAAGGAAGCGGGAGAAGGAGACGACGACGAAGTTGCCGAAGAAGCGGAGAATGGCGATGAGGACGAGAACGAGGATGCCGACTCCAACTCCTCATCCAATACGGTGGACGATCTCTCGGAGGACGAGCCTGACGTCCCCCTTCTGGCGATGCACACCAACGCCCAAGGTCGATCAACACTAGGCGGCAAGACGCTCGGCCCGCAAACCCCGCCCGTAGACCTGCCGCTGGACGAGCCAGCCGAGGGTACAACAGCAGACGGAGATGCCGACACTGCAGATCTTGACAGCACTGAAGCAAAAAAGGAAAGCGAGCGCCGGAAAAAGGAGCGCGAGGCGGAAGAACGCGCTGAGGCTGACGACCTCGACTTAGCGCTGGACGTGGACGCGGACGACTCGGAGCCTGATGAGCCTCTTGCTGCTTCTGCTGGGGCACAGGCAACGCAGCAGTCTGCTGCGACAGGGACGCAGGATGGCAGCACGCAGCAACCAAGGACACCGGGAGGGAGCGCGATGAGTCCCGGGGTGCTGAGGACGCCCGTGGTGGGGCATAAGAAGGCTACTGGCGGAGCGGGAAAACGGCTACCAGGGGCAGGGAGCATGCTCTCGGGCGCAGCGGCGAATGCAGAGCGAGAAGAGCCCGAGAAGCCCGCCAAGGTACGCTCACCCCATACTTCCTTCTCTGAGAGACAGGTTGCTGATACGGAGTGGTCCGACAGCCACAGCGTAAAACCCGCCCTGCCGTCCTAGAAGAACAGCTCTCCATCATCCGTCTCGTACCCGTCCCAACCCCGCTCTGGGAACGCACCTCCATCCTCCTCACAGGACTCAAATGTCTCTTCCAAAAACAGCTGCCCAATATGCCACGGGACTATATTGCAAAACTTGTTTTTGACCCGAATCATCATGCGATCGCTGTGGTGAAGAGGGGATTGAGGGTCGTGGGTGGGATCACGTTTAGGCCGTTTGAGAAGAGGGGGTTTGCGGAGATTGTTTTTTGTGCGGTGGACAGTGCTGAGCAGAGCAAGGTGCGCGGACATCCACATTCACTTCGGCTTCTACACATTCCTCTCCTCTCCTCTCCTCTCTGCCCTACCCTACCCTCCCCTCTGCCACCCTCATCTTCCCTGATAATAGCACTCACACTTCGACGATGCATTTGCTGACTGTGGCATGTATAGGGCTACGGTGTCCACATGATGAACCACCTGAAAGACTACCTCCGGCAGACAATGCCTGGGATAAACCATTTCCTGACCTATGCGGACAACTACGCCGTCGGGTATTTCCGCAAGCAGGGGTTTACGAAGGAGATCACGCTTCCGAGGGAGCGCTGGGCGGGGTATATTAAGGATTACGAGGGGGCTACTATTATGCAGGTGCGCTACCTCGTACCATCCTCATGGGGAGGGGAAGTAGATGGTAATGATGCTGATTTGTTGGTGATCGGTAGTGCACGTTCTTGCCGCCCAAGTTCAAGTACCTCGAGCTGCACGACGCGCTCATCCGGCAACGAGACGATATCCGGCAGATCATCGCCGAAGGCAGCACGGCACACAAAGTCTACCCGGGCTTGCAGATATTCAAAGACCGCGAGCTTCGCGGTCTCAAGCCGCCCGGCCGAGTCGTCCGTTCCATGAAAGGCGACGGCTCGGAAGAAGAGAAAGTCTTCCGCTTGGACGCGAAGGACGTCCCCGGCTTACGCGAGACCGGCTGGACATACGAGCAAGACGCCCTGGACAGGCACATGAAAGGGCCTCAACACACAAAGCTCAAGCATCTCCTGCAAGACCTCCAAACCCATAACGCTTCCTGGCCATTCCTCCAGCCCGTGAACGCGGACGAAGTCCCGGGGTACTACGATGCCGTCCTGCACCCTATGGACCTGAGCGCGATCGAGCACAAACTGGACAACGCACAATACTCGGGCTTCAAGGAGTTTTACGACGATGTGATGCTGATGCTGGACAATTGTAGGGCGTTTAATGCGCCCGATAGCGTGTATGTCAAGAATGCGAACAAGCTGCAGAGGTACTTTGAGGAGCAGATGGCCGAGAGGGGGTTTGAGGTGTAGTGGAGGCCGGGAGGCCGCCGTCTTTTCTTTTCTTTTCTTTATCTTTCATCTTGGCGCGGATTAGTGTACAATTGGATGTACTAGAAACGATACCATCAATGTAATACCTTGCACTTCTTCTACTGTTTACTATCAACCATCCAGGCGGGAGAAGGTGGAGGACGCACGTGCGAAAAACGCCCGTACCTGATTGGCCCATCTTTCTGCCGCAGGATTCCAGGCTCGGCAATTTCCGAAAATAACACAGACTCTTTCCCAATTCACGCTTCACACTACAGCACACAAAATACGTAGCTAGTTACAATAACTTAGTCTAGTTAGCACTTACTTGAACAGCGTCCAGAATCCAACCGAACATCCCCTGTTTCCCGCGGGAAAAGAAAGGAATAATCCCATCGATCCATCACCATCTTCTATAGTTAGATCTATCGCATCATCACGCCAAGAAGGGAAAGGTGGAGGACCCTATGCTTCTTCAGGAAATGACGGCCAAATCTGCAAGAACCTCTGCTGGAAGAAGAGAAGGAAAATGGACCAATGGGAGCGGGAGCAATTTCCCGGTCACTCGTTCGTAGAGTGAAGTCAGTGCTGTCTGAGTCTTGTCTGTGTGGCCCCTTTTCATCCTCGACGTCAACGGCCACTATTCACTGCTACAAAAAGTTTACGGCTTTTTACTAAACGACAAGCAAAGCAAGAAGGAAGAAATTGACACCTGGATGGTTGTCTCTCAATTCATATTCCCATCTTCTGTCCTGCTGCTGCTGCTGCTCGACAAAGCGCATGGCAGCTGCCCGTCAGTGCGGGGGGTACGCACATCTCGCGCAGAGTGCGTAGACGACACGGATCTGTATCTCCAGCCATAGCGGGCTAGGAGTCAAGATTAGAAGGACAAGACGAAGACAGCGAGAGAGCAAAGAGCAAGACGAGGTGAAGATACCCAGCACGAACAACATAACGAACGAACAAGATGAGCGCGCAGGAAGACCGCAGGGACCAGAGGCCCTCCTCACCCGATGCACTCTCCCCCACCTCCTCAAGCTTCCCCACCTCCCCCACATCGCCACATTACCCCCACTCACATGGTTCAGACGGCTCGCCCTCCCGTCCTCCCTCTTTCGCCTACCCTGAGCTGGCGGACCTACCCGATGTACCTGGCCTCGCCGTCTCGCCAACGCAGAACGAGCGAGTCGAAGTGGAGCAGGATATCTACCGCAATCCCAGTCCGCCACCAGGACCGTACGCGACTGGAGAGGCACACCCTCTCCCACAGACGCCGCACACGCCAGGTCATTGGTGGGAACAAGGGCGCAGGCTACATTATGCGGACGAAGAACAAGCTCTTCAGCATCAGCATCAGCGAGACGACCGTGACCGCGAACGTGAGGGGGATCGGCCGGTGGAGAGACACGACATGCACCTCACCCCTCACACCCTCGTCGGCGGGCACACTCCACCCACACTGGGGGGTATAAGCCCTCTCACGTTGAAGGGTTCAGACTCCCTCCCGCACGGGCAACAACAACCGCCGACGATCCACATCACCCCCGCCGCGGCTTTTCCACCATATCAGCAACCCTTTCCCTCTACTCCCTCGCGCGTCAACCCGCTCCGGCGGCGGAACACGCTAGCATCTACGATCTCAGGCACGACCGGTAGCAGCTCCAGCTCTTCCAGCAGCGGCTGGGGCCCCATTGGTGGTCTTGCAAATCTTGTCGAGCGCGCGATCGCCAAGTGGGCCAGACATGCGCACGATAGGAGCGAGAGCAGCGATGCGAGCAGCAGTCGGAGCAGCTTGATCTCCTACCCTACATATCGGGCACCACCGAGGACAGAACGGCTGTTTCAGCTTCTCTTGCCGGAGGATGGGGTTGGACTTTCGCCTCCACATGGAGAAGGGGTGCAGCCGGATCCGGACACGAGGGGGGAGGGAGGTGCGGAGAGGGAAAAGGAGAGATTCGTGAGGACTGAAGACCTTTCCGCTGTCTTGGCGAGGCTGGAACCGGAGCTGCAGAGACGATACAGACATAGGAGGCATCATCGGCGGAACGCTCCGTCCGGCTCTGCGTCCGCTGGTCAAGATGTGCAGGCAGGGGCACCAGGGCAAGATGGCGAGAGAAGACGAAGAAGGCGGAGGGATAAAAGTCGCCTTAGGGAAGAGACGGGCGAAGGAAGCGGGACGAGCACACCTGACGCACTCGTCTTCTCCGGATCAGGGAAAGGCAAAAACCCCGCGCCCATCTCTACCACCACTGGCGGCGCTCCGGGCCAGGGGACGATAACGCCAAACTCGGGCAGCTCGACGCCCAACTATCAACCCCAGGCGCACTCTCCCACAGCAGGAGCAATGAACTACGTCACCCCCGCCGCGCTCCTTCGTGCCGACCTCGGCTCACGCGCAGGGAGCGGCGTAAACCTCAGCTTGCTTAATACGTTGCATCAGAATCTTGCTGCTGCTGCTTCTGCTTCTGCTTCTGGCGCCGGGAGTGGAGGAGCGAGCGGGAGCTCGACGCAGGTTGGGTCGCCTGTTTCGCCTCAAGGACCCTTTTCGGGGCCTGGACATGGGCATATGGTGGGGCAGGTACATTCTGCCTTAGGAGGGCATCCGATGCACCCTCCTACTCTTGCCGTCCCTCCTTCCGGTGCTCAGGCCAGCACCCCTCACTCACCGTTGCCAAGAGCGGGGAAGGAACGTTCGGCGTGGTGGCTCGACGTCGCCTCCCCCACTCCCTCGGACATGCGCGCCCTCGGAAAGGTGCTCCACCTTCACCCGCTAACGCTAGAAGACGTCCTCTTCCAAGATCCTCGCGAGAAGTTAGACCTCTACCCACGCTTAGGGTACTACTTCATCACATTCTCCGCCATCCCCTCTCGGGAAGAGGCTCCTGGGATGCCGTACTCCCGCACGCTCGACCCGGACACTTTTAGTATCGCGAGCAATGCCTCGAGTGCAACTGGAACCGGACGGTGGGAAGGAGTGGATATGGGCGATTTGGGCCCGAGTAAAGTTGAGGGCGTGCAGATGTACATGGTCGTTTTCGCGGATGGGATCGTCACTTTTCATTTTCATGATTTCGAGCAGCATATACGCCGGGTCAGGGATAGAGCGTTGAAGTTGGAGAAGATGTTCCCTATCCTTGCTGGTTCGTCCTCTCCCTCCCCTCTTCTCCTGCTGGCAAGCGTGCTGACGATGATTGGGGGTAGACTGGATCGCACATGGACTCGTGGACTCGATCGTCGATGCTTACCTGCCGATCATAAAGCGGCTTGAGCGGGAGACCGACCGGCTAGCGAGCATGATCCAGAGTTTCTCGTTCCACAAAGGCGAGCCGCGTTTCCACGCTCCGACGGCGAGCAAGTCCCCGCTCTTGCATAACCCCGACGGGGCCGCAATCAAGAAGGACGACGACCTCTTCACTCGTGGATTCGGGAATACCGGCGAGGAGGGCGTTTTCGGTGCGACGGTGTTTGACTCGAGTCGGGAGAAGTCGCAGGCTCGTAGGAGGGTCAGTACGGGCAGTCCTGGGTCTAGCAGCAGAGATCGGAAACAGAATGAGGAGATCGAGATGGAGGAAAAGACGAACCGGCAGATCGACCGCCACGTTGAACAAAAACTGGCTCGTGAGCAAGAGGTGGAGAAAGAGGCCGAGATGGCGCATACGCACTGGGACGGACCGATCAAGCCCCCAAAACGGCGCTTTGCGTACCTGCGAGACGTGTACAGCGTTCTGGTTCGCTTGGTGCCGCATCGCGGGCTGCAGAGGGTGATGAGCATCGAGCCTCAGCGGCCGAAGCCGCCTCATCCGAGGGTTGTGACGCTCTATCGGATTGCGAGCGCTCGACGGATGGTGACTAGCATTACTCGCCTGCTGGTGCACAAGCCTGTCGTCCTCAGCAGTCTGCGTCGCCGGTTTGCGGGGGTGAAGGGGATCAAGGGAGACGTGGGCGTATATTTGGATGATGTGGAAGGTCAGCGTCCCATTTCCCTCTGCAAAACTCTAGAATTAACACCCTAGCAACTGCAGACCACGTAATAGGCATGCAGCAAGCGCTCGCATACTGCGACGGCACGCTTTCCCAACTTCATCCAGGCTACCTCTCCCAGCTGAAAGTAGCATTCGAGAATGCCAAGAACGGGATGGACAAGCGGCTCCTCTTCCTCTCGCTGATATCGATCTCGATCCTGACGATCCAAGTCTGGATCGGCATGTTCTCGATGAACGTGACGGTGCCGAACAACTTTGCTGATGGCGGGTACGAGATCTTCGGGTTTGTGTTCGTGGGAATGGTCGTGCTGCTGTGCTTCGTGATGGGGATAGTCAGGTTCTGGTGGGTGACGAGCAGGAAGAGGTTCAAGGAGCGCAGGCGGAACCGGTGAACGAAGCAGCAGCGAATAGATGGGCAAGAATACCTCAAGCAGCAATTTCCAACTTCTCTCTCTTCGAATAATGTGTACTATTCTATACCTTTGTATTTCTATCACGTAGACGTAATCGGCTAACGGATCATCGCACCGTTGTTGTCTCGTTGTCTCCTTGGGATGGGGTCCCTACCACTGGGCGATGCACATTCGACGTGGACCCTGCGTGACATCACCCCTCCTGCTTGAACATATGCGACCACCTCAATCTCTTCTACTATTGCTGCTCAGTCTACTTATACCTCTCATACAAAGCAGCATGGCCCAACCCTCCCAACCCCAACCACTAAGACTCGACTACAGCTCCAACGTCTACCTCGCCGTAACGCACTCCCCATCTCACACGCCGAGCAGCGCACTGCCCGTCCAGCTCGCAGGGCGTGACGCCCCGGTGTCGCTAGAACATGTCGGCCAAGTTGGGGAGCTGAAGGATGTCCAGCTCTATGGGGTGCCGAAGAATGAGTGGGGGGGATTGGGTGAGAAGGGGAGGAAGGAGGTGTTGGAGAAGGTTAGGGGGATGCAGGGTGTGAAGGGGGTTGAGGAGCAGGTGTTGAGGCAGAGGGCGAAGAGGGACGAGTTCTGAGCACGGAGAGCCTAGATGTACGTACGTTTCTGGCGACATGGTTTTGAGGCATCAGGATCGATGGAAGTGAGCAGACGGCCAAATGTATTATTCCCCTTAGATGTGTATGCTACAATACCATCCTGCTACCGACCATGTCACACCTCCCGCTACTCGTCCAAGACTTCAGCGTTCTCCTTCTCCTCGCCATCCTCTTCGGTCCGCGCCGCCCGCTTCTCAGCTCTTCGAACCGCTCTCCCTTCCCTATACTTCCTCACCGCTTCGTCTGGCGTATCACCACGTTCCCGAGTCAACAGCGGCTTGTACTTCTCGTTCACCTTCAGCCTTCCGCCTCCCATATCGACCGTCACTCTCGTCTTCGACAGATCTCCAACGCCTCTATCGACCGGTGACGGCCTAAGCTCCGCCGCTCGAGTGAAATACGACAACACGGTGCTCCGCATGAGCGAGGCGGTATAAACGCTCTCCATGCTGATCTTTGACGCCTCCCAATATCTCTGCTCTTCGTGTTGCCAGTTCAGCTGTTCTTCAGGGTATCGGCAGTCCCAGAGTACGAGAGGGAGCGGATCGGCCATCTCGTAGTTGGGCTTGCTTTCGATTATTGGGGGTGTGGGCTCGCCTTCTCGGAAAGGAGGGAGAGGGTTGGCAGGGTCGACGTTAAGGAGGGCAGTCACAATACTTGGTTCTTCCAGCCCTTGGCCGACGAGGAAAAGAATAGCGGCGATATGTCGGATCTGGTGCCAGAGGAAACCCCAGCCCTTGACGTTCAGAACGTAGAGCGACGGATCTGTGAGTCGTGGTGGAGAATTATGCCCAGATGGGAACCCACTCTCGTCTTCCGCTGCAGGGTCGATCGACACTTCCACCACTGTCCGAACGTAGTTGATATCCCCCTTGCTCCCATCCAGCTTGCAGAAATTTCGCCAGTCGTGTGTCCCTGGTAGACGAGCCGCCGCTTCTCGCATCCGGTCTAGGTTGAGGTGGGGATGTAGTCGGAAGAAGTACTTGTAGTGTCGGCCGATGCAGTTGAAGCGAGCGTCGAACTTGGATTCTACTGGTGACCAGGCGAGGACTCGGATGGATGCTGGGAGGACTTGGTTTATAACGCGGACGTAGGGGATTTCGGACATGGTAGGCAGAAGGTGCTGAGTGGATTCGTCTACTAGAGAATCAGGATCTTCCGGGACTGGCGGTGCTTCGGACGTTGACGGTTCTGCTGATGAAGAGGAGGTCCCGCTCGGACCAGCAATGGCAGAATCGTCCACCTCGTCATCCAGAGCAAGGTTCACCTCCTCTGCCTCCCTCTTCCGTCCATCGTTCGCCCCAGCACCGGCGACCATACTCCTCACCCAGAGCGTGACAACCTGCCCCGCAGCACTAACACCCCTATCCGTCCTCCCGCTCTTGCTTAACCCTGCACCATCAATCCCTTTCACGGGGTCAATGAGCCGCGTAGCAATCATAGCTGCTTCCAGGACGCTCTCCACGGTCGGCAGGGGCGTAGAATCCTTCTGCTTCTCCAGCCCGCAGAAGTCCCACCCCTGGTAGCAGAACTTAAGTGCGATCTTCCGTTTCGGCTGCTTAGACACGTCGTACGGCTTCATCTTCCTCTGGGTGTCCTTCCTCGGCAGGGAACCATCATCGATAGATTGTAGTCGGGCGACGAGCGCCGCTCGCGGCCAGCCGTCGTATCTGGACATGTGCTTTTTATGTAGTGGGGACGTGGTAGAGAAGCAACGTCGAGCAGAAGCCCAGGGTGTCGAGGGCATGCAGATGTTTGCACACGACTCGACTCGACTTTCCTGACTTGGACTGACTTGTTACTCAGTCCCTGAAAAGAGGCGCCGAAATTTGGGTTATATAATACTATTAGATAATCTAACCCATAAATACGTCAAATACAGGAGAGTCACTTCGCATCTAGATTTCTATCGCTCCAGAAAAAAAGAGGGAGATCTACCCGATGTGGATGAAAGGCGCCCAGCGAGAGATAGGGACGTTTTGTCGTCTTAGCTGCGAGACTGCGCGACGCAGCCCTTCTGCAGCGTCCTGCTGGTTCGGTATCTGACCATCACGGGTCATGTAGGCATAAAGATGTTTTGCGACTTCTGCACCGTCCTAGAGTTTCTCAGTATTCTGGAAAACTGACTGTTACACTTGCTTACACTGTCACCGACGGGTCCCATGGTAGCAACAATGCTCTCTATACCAACGAAGTGCAGCGCGGTGGCAAGCTGCAGACACTCACCAGGAACAGCGTTCGGCCCAGGAGCACTGAAAGCGGTTGACAAGAAGGCCAGCTTGATATGTGAAAGCTTCAGCTGTGAAAGACGCGAAAGCCTCAGCGGACCATCATGAAGGTATAGACAGCTGTCCAGCGCTGAATCGGAAACAGTCTTCGCGTACGTTCTCACGTGTATCCAGTCATAGTGCGCCAACGAGTTACAGACCACTGCCGTAGTGGCGTCCTGTCCTTCCAAGAATGCTGGTGCTGTTGGGAGTCGAAGCTGTTGGATTACCCGCTTCTCTACGTGAGAACCGGCCCCAGGCGGCATACCGGGTGTAGACGGGTCTATTGTTGCCAGAAGCCTTTGCATTCCATTTTGACCCTCTACAAGTCCCTGCTTGCGCAAAGTGGAGATCGACGAGATATACGAGCAGAAGAAGAGATCCGGGAAGCCACGTTGTTGCGTACCCCGAGGCATGGCGGCGTGCAAAGGCAGCAGGGAGGCGACTCCAACTGGACACAGGCGTATTCGAGAAGGTGGACCGCCAGGATACAGCCTTGCCAACGTATTGACCAGGGGTTGCCCGAAAACCTGCCAGAGCTTGTCTAGTACATTGAGCCAGGTGTTCTCCCTTGTCGTCCGAGCTGGTCGGTCGTTCGCGGGGCCGGAGACGCGGGCAAGGGACAGGTATAGCTCCTCCGCCAACTGGAGAGTCAACGTCGGCAGGGGAAGGTGTTGGATCCGATGATTGTTGGTAATGACCAAGGCATCACACCGTCGTTCACTGACGTTCACCACGATGACAGGAATATCTCGCACAGCCTGGCGAAGGAGACCAAAACTTGCCGGTATCAGGAATCGTTCAAACCCTGGTAGCCTGCGAACTTCTCGAACGAGATACTCCCAGCGCTGAGTCTGTCGTCGTCGTCGATCCATGGCTGCTTCCACATACAGAAAGGGCTCGACTCCGTCACCTTCCATAATTCTTCCTAGTTCTTCCAGTTCCTTCGCTAACGCCGGGGCAACAACTGTGAGCTCCTGCAGGTCGCTTCGTAAACCTCGGATCTGGGTCCAGAAGACGTGCTGACTGCCTTCGAGGAGCTCGATAGCTTGCTCATAAGCGCCGAGTTCGATCGCCATCGCCGCCGCTTCGGCACCGAATGCAAGTGAGTTATGCGTCTGTTCGCGTAGCTGAGGATTATGATTCGAGCCGGCCCATGCAAGCCGAGGGAAGAGCATCATCGCTTGCCTGCTAGCCTCCACCGCGTCCTGCAGGTTCCCTTGTTCCTTGGCAGCTTCTGCCCAGAGAGTAGCCGCTTCATATCGATCCCTCACGAAGCTGGATTCATCTCGAGTAGCCGTCTTGTATGCGTTGAGAGCTTCATTGAGGCGATCGGCATCTTGATCTTGTTGATACAGGAGAGTCGATGTTCGTCCATATTCGATAAGCGCCCTCGCCCGAATCTGCACTCCGACAGGTGTTGCATCCCCTGCTTCCTGTAGTATGTCCGTCGATTCCTGCAGATCTCCATGGCCGGTTGCGAGAAAGTACTCCCGGATCACAACACCCAGCGTCACGAGGGCTCTAGTGCGTCCTGCATGACCTTGCGGAATATACTGGATCCCTTGTCGATGCGCTTGAATGCTGTTCGTCCAATCTGCTGGATCGTTCGCGTGCTTGGCCCGTGCGACGTAAGCTTCACCAAGCTCGAAGTACTCAGCGTGCAGTTCCAGTCCGTCGGTGACTTGTTCTCCCTGAAGTTCGATCGAACGATGCAAGTTGTTAATCGCCGTGTCCAGGAGCTCCGTGTCGCCCGTCGCTGAAGCTGCTCGTCTCTGTGCCGTCCCCAGATTCCCGAGACACGTAGCTTGCATCGCCGTATACCCCGTGGCCATATAGTCAACAGCCCGTTGTGCCAGCTGGACATAGTCCTGCAGATCCCGTCCCTGGCGTAGGTGGTTGTACCGTGTCCACAGAGCGTTCGATAAGAGGATAAGGCTCGCATGATATCGGAGGCGTTGTGGGGTGGTAGAGGGGAGACATTGCCGAGCATAACCGACCATTGACTCCAGGTCTGCTGTACGGCCGAAGGCGTCGTATTTGTAGAAAGAGAGCAGGGTGAGGGTGTACAACGCAGGTGCTCTGTCGAGACCGTTTGGCGGGATCGACGAGAGCGCCGTTTCGAGGTCGGTCAGTACTTCGGGCAGGTCGACCACGTTGCCTCGGTTCATATACCGATGAAGTTCCATCAGCCCAAGCTGGATCTTCGCTCCCGGCGTCAGCGTCGCGAAATCTTGAACCAGCTCCAGACCTTGCTTAGCAAGTATGACCGCCGTGTCAAGTTCGTCCCTATTTCCATTCTGCACGGCACGCAGCGCACACATGGCGGTAGCTGCTTGCAATAACGCCGCTCTGACCACTGGTACGGGTTCGGTCGTGAGGAGCGCTTGTTCACACATCGATATACCCAGCTCTAGGTCGTTGGAGTTTCGGGAGCGGTAGTACCGCTGTTGGAGACATCGGGCGTACGTGACCAGTGCGATGTCGCTGAGCTGATTGGAGGTCGAGCCGAGGAGTGCGAGTGATCGGTCGAGGGCAGCCGTGTCGTTAAGGGCGAGTGAGCGAACTCGGAGACATTCTGCCAGACAGGTGGCTACTAGATCGTAGCTCGGAGTACCTTGGACGACGGGAAGAAGTTGGTCGAGTAGTGCTCCTGCGCGATGGAGCGAGCCGATGTTCCCCGTGTGGGAGAAATGAGCAAATAGCGCATTCGCGTGCGTCACGATCCTCGTAGCGAACGAAGCTGGGTTGTGCACCGCTTGGATGGACGCTTCTCCCGCTCTGACAGCCTCAAGTAGAGCGGATTCCTCACCGGTGCGTTCGTACACCTGCCTGAGGGCCGCACATAGTCCACTCTGAAATTCGGCAAGCTGGTACGACCCCGGAGAAAGACCCGCCGAAAGAGATCGAAGCTCGCGGATTGCTCGCGTTAGGGTGTTGAAGTCGGATGTGGTGGCGTACTGCTGGATTTGAACGAGGATGAGGTCGAGGACTACGTTTCCTGTCGAGAGCAGACTCGGAGAGCCTGGACTCGCAGTTCCGCGTAGAACCACACCGGGTATCGTGAGAGGCGCCTCTTGTAGGAAGAGCAGTTCCTCTCTGCGATGGATCATCTCAGCCTGCATCAACACAATTGTTTAGAACACCTCGATTGACAAACGGATGGAATCTATCACCTTTTTCTGCCTTTCTTGGGCTCCGGTTATCTATCGATGTCTTGTATGATCCGTCATCCATTGATTCAGTCATCTTATATACCCATCCCAAGCTGATCAATCCTCAACCAAAAAGAAGCTCACGCGCCGTCGCATCAGCAACGGAGCACGTTATTCAGCGCTAATCATACCGGCTGGGACGAAGTAGCGGTGCTGAATCACCGCACTCCACGTCCCAAAAGTGAGCATGGTACGGCGGGAGATACGTCGCGAGCACATAAAAGGCAGGAGGGTGTTGGGCCGGGTGTTTTCCAGCAGGACGGCGAAGCTTGACGGCGGACGCTAGCCGGTACCTCAGGCTGACGGTCCATGCAGACGCAGTGCAAGCCGTGAGTCCGCAGACATCTGTGATGAACGAAGCATGAGTTTTGCAGTCCATGCTGCACGGAAGATACCCACCGTCTAGACTGGAGACAGTGACAGGTGAAGAGGTGTGGGAGAGTTAACCGAGGCGAGGGAAGCGCAGCATGACTAGCCTTGACCGATCAAGGGCAGCTGTACAGGACCTCCGTGATCTTTGTCCGAGCTTTTGCTGCGCACATCAGCGGTCGGGAGGGGTGTTCGGGCTATACGGCAGTGCGTGGTACGGTCCGTGGTTGGGTCGAAGGACACGTCGTAGGACGCTCGTGCTTTGCCGTACTACAGAACTCGTTGTGTTGCTGACAAAGTCGACGATGTGTCATCATGTTGAGACGTTGCGGACAAGACGAGGATTGAGTCATTATCCAGCGGGTAAGCGAGCCAGAGGAGAATCGAGAACTATAGTAGAAATCCAGTGCAGGATATTGCTATCAATGACGTCGAGGACCACTTCATGGTAGGTGGGCGCTCACGGCTGCGCCCGATGCGATGCCCGTCTCCCCGGGAATCGGACAATCTTCGGCTCCGAGACTGAATAACCGGAGGACCCTGAGCGCCGATTTTTATCGCGAAATAACGGCGTGGGTCCGTTTGCAACCCGGACCACTGTCGACCCCGCTGTCTGTTCCCAGCCGTTTCCCACGATATCGCCCACCGTAACATGACACGATATACGAACTTGGGATACAAGAGGACCTATGTCGAGGCTTCGAAGCTGGACGACAACCCGGCCGCCGCCCCTTCGCCCGGGGAGGGCGCTAATGGGACCGGAGAGGAGCCAAAGAAGAAGAATACGCATCGGGCGGGGAAGAAGTGGACTATGAAGCGGAAGAGGGCGGCCGGGGAGGTCGACGAGAAGGATGAGGTCGGGGCTGGGGAGGAGGCCGATGGAGAGCGGCCTAAGAAGAAACGGAGGATCGGCGCCGGTGCTGGTGCCGAGGAGGATGCTACTACTGGTGACCAGGAGGGCAAGGAGAATCAAGAGAATGCTCCGGTGGACGGGGATCGTGCTCCTACTGGTCAGGATGGAGCTCCTACGGGACAGAAAACCAAAGCTTCCAAACCCAAAAAGAAATTCGAGCGTAACAAAGGTGCCAAAGGTCCGTTCCTCCCCAACCTGCTGTCTGCCCATCTTTCCTGACATGGTCTCCAGATGCCAAAGCCCGCGCCCTAGCCTCCGAACAACGCCGCCTCGCCCGCATAGCCGAACGTCAATCCCACACGATTTGTTTCGCCTGCCGCAAGCCCGGTCACTCCATCAAAGACTGCCCCTCCGCCGCCGCCTCCGCTCCAACAGAGGGCAAAGTCGCCCTGCGAGGAGAAGCGATCTGTTACCGCTGCGGCTCGACGCAACACACCCTCTCTCGATGTCGCAAGCCTGAGCTGCCGGGCGGTGAATTGCCCTACGCGAAGTGTTTTGTGTGTAACGGGACTGGACACTTGGCGGGCCAGTGTGAGCGGAACGAGAGGGGTGTGTATCCGAAAGGGGGGAAATGTAAGGTCTGCGGGGAGGTGACGCATTTGGCGAAGGATTGTCCGTTGAGGGCTGAGGGTGCGTGCTGAAATTCATTGCCCTTTCTGGATAAGACTGCTGACAAGATGGGATGTGTAGATGCGAAGGCTGATACGCTTGTTCTGGGCGTGGCTGGGGACGGCGGGGACGAAGACGATTTCCACGTCCTGAAGCGCCGAAAAGCAGAGGTCGATAAGGAGTTCGCGGCGACCGCAAAGCCAGTGCCGGAGGTCAAGAAGCCCAAGAAGGTCGTCAAGTTCTAGCTTCTTCCTGATATGGATTGATGGGTAATGGGTTGACGGAGTCGTGGGTGAGAAGTTGACGGCGATTGATGGGTGAGGGGTTGACGACCGTCGCTGATGGGCGACGGGCTGAAGCATGAACCAGGAGGGTCGATGAGGTTCATGCTTGGATATCCTTCGTTATTCGTATGATACCACTGTACTTCTATGCATACACTGCAGGTCTCCTGCCTAATCCACTTCCATCTCCCTACATCGCGCTCCCCCCAGCTCCCGCAGCTCATCCTCCTGCTCCCTCACCCACTTATCAACCGCCCGCCTCCTCGCGCCCTGATAGTCGGACGGGGACGGGTCGATCAATAAACCCGCTTAATCACCTCCCTCACCTCCCTCACATTCCTATACGGACACCTCCTCAACCAATGATTCCCACCACAATTCGGGCACGGACTCGGCGGTCCCAACAACTTCCGACCCATCTCATCCACCGGGATCATCGAGATGGGGTTTTCCCGTATGGGGACAAACTCGCGCTGCGTAGGGACGAGGCATCGATGAAGATATTTCACCACCGTCGGCGTGAGCGGTACTTCCGGTACCTCTGAGCTGGAAGAGCTTGAGGAGAGGGAGAGAAGAGGATCTTCGGCGGGTAAAGGGAGGGGATCGGAGATCTGCTCGAGCAGGTAGGCGAACCGGACGTCGTGCATCGTTATCCCCTGCGCTTTTTGAGGGGGGGTGTCGAATGATAGGGCGCTGTGGGTGTGGGTGCGAATGTAGACTGATTTGGAGAAGATTGCTAGGACGGGGTGGTGCTGTGCGCAAAGAATCATTGATCAGTATCTTCTCTCTGCATCCAAATGAAGGAAGAGGAGTGCGGGAACAGAAGGGAAGAGGTAGAGCGGGGGAAGATGGGAGAAGAAAGATTGAAGATAGAAGAAGGAAGAAGAGAAACGGAACGTACGTCCTCTTCCTCAACCAACTGCAACACCTTCCCCGCCCACCTCACCGCGTCCCCCGCCCCCGAGAACTTAAACCTCCTCAACAACGCATGCGCAAACACGCCCTTCTCCATCTCCGGCTGGCCCGGCAAGGCCGTCTTGGGCAGTTCGGCCGGTGCGAGCTTGTTGAGTGCGCGGCGGACGTAGGCGATGCTCCATCCTCTTGCGTAGAGCGGGCGGAGGTAGGTGTCCAGCTCGGCTTGATTTACAAGGGGCGCTGGCCCCGGGGCAGGCTTGGGCGGGACAGCGGGAAGAGGGAGGGAGGCTAATAGGGCTCTGATGGAGGACGGGAGGACAAGCTCCGGGTTAGCAGCAAGTCGTTCTTGCGCTTTGATGGTTGGCAGCGGCGCGGTGGGGTTGATGCCTAACAAGTCGTCGAGGGCTTGGCGGGCCGTGTCGATAGCTGTTACGCCTGCTTGAGGCGGCTTAGTGGCACGGTACTCGAGGTGTTGGGCGGCGATGGCGGCTGCTTCGGCTTTGAAGTGGGCGCGCCATTCGTCGGCTGTCATTTGTGTCTCTGGAGGAGGGGCAGAGGGAGGAGATGGGTCGGGGTGAGAGGGATCTTCTGCGAACGTTGGAGGCGCGGACTCTTCTGCGAAGATTGGAGGCGGTGGTTCTTCTGCGATTGTCGGAGGTGGGTGTTCTGCGACCGTTGGAGGAGGATGAGGTTCTGCGAACGTTGGAGGAGGAGGCTCTTTTGCGAACGTTGGAGGTTCTTGTTCTTCTGAGAAGGTTGGAAAAGGCGGTGGTTCTGTTCCGAACGTTGGAGGTGGTTGTTCTTCTGCAAAGGTGGGAGGAGATGATTCTTCGGTCACTTGGGAGGGAGCACGGAAGACCATCCCCAGATCCTGCGTTGAGGGAGGGACGACCCTTGCCTGATCATGCATCTCTGCAGAGAAAGCGTCGCTGCTCTCCTGCACCTCGTCTCGCTGCCCTCGTAGCCAGTCCAGGCCTAAGGGTGGCCAGTTAACCGGTACGTTCGGCGGCGGGATCTCGATCCTCTCCGCTAACGGTTTCCTCTCCAGCGGCGGCTCCTCCGGCAGTTCCGGCGACTTGAAGACACGGAAAGCGAGCGGAGCGTCGGAGTACGGATCCCAGGGGTCACCGTCGAACAGGTCTTTCAGGGCGGAAGCACGAGCGTCCCAGAACCGCTGGACGAGGAGGGCTTCTTCTTTTATGACTTGTTCTTCTTCTGGAGTCAGGGGTCTGCGGGCGGAGGAGGAGGAGGAGGAGGAGGAGGAGGATGGTCGGTCCGAGGAGTGGGAGGAAGGGGTGAAGAATGAGAGGAGGGCATCGAGGTGACCGGCTGGCGGTCGGTTGCGGAAGTCGTCTTCATCTTGCTGTTTAGATTGCTGCTCGTGCTCCTTGTCCTCCTCGGGAGACTTCTCTGGTTGTGGTGATGGATTCTCGGTGCTCGATGTATGCGCACTTCGTGTCCGCTTTGATGTGTGTATGCGTCGTGTTCGGTGCGGACGTGAAATTGCAGCTCGTGTTGGACAGCATGATGCCGATGCCCGTCGGGCAAGGGCGAAGGTAGCACGAAGGCTCATATCATCCCTTCAGCGCGTTATAATCCCAACAGCGACAGCAAAGTAAAGCACAGACGGCACCGAGCCGTGTAATATCGTATCGTAAGTCGAGTCGAGCAGCACTTACCAAACCACAACCGAATTCGGACAACGACGAGCACACACACTCAACGAAATGCCTCCGCCCAAAAAGGACCCTGAGAAGCACAACCCTGAGAACAACGGCGAATTTCGTCCCTGGGCCGCCATAGCCCGACATCGCCGCACACACGCAGATACACGCCGGTACCGCATTCCTTTTCTCTCGGCTCCTCGATACCGACGCTGCTAGGCACGCGTATCATTGACTTCGATTCCTCTGCGTCTACCGGGAGCGGTGAGGAGATAAAGGCAGTGTGCAAGTCGAGGTGGTCATATAGCTCGCTTTGCTTGGACGTCCCACTTGCGCGTGCAGTGGTGTTGTGGTTTCTCTTCTCGTCTTTTGTCTTTTTTGGGTCTTTTGTGAAGCAAGTTCGACGCAAACATGTCTGAAACCACCATGACCGAGTCCGATTTCTGGCAAGCAACAGTAACGACCCCTGTGAACATCGCCGTCATCAAGTACGCCCTCCGCTCTCCTTCCCCCGTTACAACACCCACTGACCCGCGGCGAACACAGATACTGGGGCAAACGCAACGTCCCCCTCAACTTACCCACCAACTCCTCCCTCAGCGTAACACTTCACCAAGACCAACTCTGCACCACCACGACCGCTCAGTGCTCGCCCAAGTTTGACCGGGACAGACTTTGGTTGAATGGGAAAGAGGAGGAGATCAAGCCTGGCGGGAGGACAGACACGTGTATCCAGGAGATGAAGAAGCTGCGAAAGCAGTTTGAGCAGAACAGTGAGGGCAAGCATGAGGTGCGTCCCTGGCTTCTCTTCATCGCGGTCATACGGCAGAGAAGCTGATGAGAGGGCAGGCATCGAGCTGGCACGTCCATATTTGCTCATTCAACAACTTCCCCACTGCTGCTGGGCTCGCTTCCTCCGCCTCGGGGTACGCCGCGCTAGTCCACTCGCTGGCAACAGTCTACCGCTTGCCGTACACCTCCACCGAGCTCTCCCTCATCGCCCGCCAAGGCTCTGGCTCTGCGTGCCGCTCGCTTTTCGGCGGGTTCGTAGCCTGGGACATGGGCGAAGCCGCGGACGGAAGCGACAGTAAAGCGCGCCAAGTGGCCAGCGAAGACCACTGGGACGACATAAACGCCGTGATCTGCATTGTCTCCGATGCGAAAAAAGGCACTTCCTCAACCTCGGGAATGCAGCGCACCGTCGAGACCTCCCCCCTGATCAAAGAACGTATCCGGATCGTACCCGAGCGGATGGAGGCGATGGAGCGCGCGATCGCCGCGCAGGACTTTGACGCGTTTGCCCAGCTGACGATGAAGGATTCGAACAATTTCCATGCTGTTTGCTTGGACACGAGTCCGCCGATCTTCTACATGAACGACGTTTCCCGCGCCATCGTTGCGCTCGTGCACGAGTTCAACCGCGTCAGCATACTCCAAAAGCGCGGGCATCGAGCGGCGTACACGTTCGACGCAGGGCCGAACGCGGTGATATACTGCTTGAGGAGGAACGTGAAGGATATAGTGAACATGATCATGCGCTATTTCCCGCAGGAAGAGGCTTTCAAGGATACGTACAAGGTGTTCTATGCCAAGGACGTGCCGGGGCAGATGCCTCTGCCGAAGGAGTTTAATGAGGGCGTGGCGAAGGTCTGGGAGGTCGGCGCGGTGAGGGGGATTATCCATACGAAGGTGGGGCCGGGGCCGAGGGTGCTGGATGTGGAGAAGAGTCTGTTGACGCTGGATGGGGTGCCGAAGTCTTTGGCAGAGGAGAAGAAGGATTAAGTCTTTGGATAGGGCGGAGGGCATGATGAAGAGATATGAATAGATTGAATACCCATTTTTTGCTCTCCTGGCGGATGTTACTCTTACAGAGACTATGCAACGCTACTGTCACAAGGTTTGCTTGCTTGCTTTCGCCGCCCGGTGCTATTGCCTGCAGTACGGATCCTCGCTCCTCGTGGGAGCAGCCCGCCCGTTGATGAAGGCAGTGCGAGACGTCATCCCCGCAAGTCCGGTCCAGTACGAACCTGACGCTCGCGAAGAGGCTCAGGTGCTAGCCGATCAAGCATCACAGATCTTCGTTGCGTTCAGCCTCATGTCTAACTCGCATCACCAGCGGTTCGTGAGTGTAAAGGCGACAAAGTGACAAAGCGATCTCTTCACCAACCCAATGTGAGCAAATCCACGGATCTTCTCTCTCAGATGAGCATCCGAGCCGGCCATGAAGCTCAGAAAGGGATATACATCATACGATCCCCTTCTCTGAATCCAGCCTCGGCCGAGCATCCCGGACTTCCGTACGAGTACGGGCGGCGGGTCAATGTTATTTTCTGCGCTCGTCACCATCAGGCATCACCAGCCCGCATCTGATTACTATTCTGGGCCGTGTCCCGCGCCCCGAGTTCTGGAGACTTCTTTCGCTGGATCGTCACGTGCTTTATATAGAACGTCGTGCGCCGCAGAAACAAAGCCGGGAGATCATGCTTTCTTGGGTGAAGAGGATGAATGGGATGGTGCGATTGTTTACAAGGTTGGTGGATGTGTTGACGACCCCGCACGGTCGTTATGCGCAACCGCCGGCCGGAGAGGTGCTGCCGACCGGCACGGGAAGGTTGTGACACGTCCGGCGCGAGTCAGAATTTAAACGGCGCAGGGGTCTTCTCGCCCACGTTCTTCGTCCGAAAATTCATCCGGGCGGTGTGATGGGCGCTGATCGGCTAAGACAGTGATTTAGGGCCGGCTCATCGCTCCAAGGCGTTTACACGGCACGGCACGGCGACTGACTGATAAGAACCATCCGCTGAGAGACACGACTCCGCCTCTCAGGTCTTGCCCATTTGCACGTCCTCGCTATCATTGTTTGCTCACACCACACACCACACACACTCGCTCGTCGTCGACCATCACTACTTCGCTCGCTCTTATCCACCGCAAACGCATATCGCAGTAGCGCCCTCATCACCCCAGCGAAGTTGGCTAGCCATGTCGATCAGTACCAATATAAATTCCAAACAACACTTTAGTATCTGCCCCACGTAAGCAATCCATCCCATCCCATCCACCCTTATTATGCGTCGTACTGACTTCGAAATGATAGCGACGCTGTTCGCGGCAGCGTCGGAGATGGGGCTCCTTCCTATGCAAGCGATACTACGCCCGCCGCACTCGCGGTAGCCAAGCTCGAGGGAGCCCCTGGCAACATCTACTATTACTCCACTACCTTCAGCGGAGGCCCGGGGGTACGTTCTCCATTCCCTTCCTTACCGCATATAGCGAGCGAGCCCACTGCCACTGGGGACCAGGCGGTCGGGTGCTCCTCCCCGCGCCTGCGCGTGCCTGCGGCCCTGGTGGCAGTCCTCGTTACGCCATGCTTCGTTATGAGCGCTTGTAGCTGACATCCGTTATCTGTAGTGGCGTTTTTGACGCCCCCAAGGAGAAATGCCCGCCGGACATACGTTCCGGCGGGTCGTCTGGCTGTGTGACAGGCAGCCAGGCGTCGGCATATACCCGGGCATCGGCAGGCTCAGGACCAGGCCCGATCAACGCTTTCGGCCTGCCCTCCCCGCCATCGCCCTCCCCTCCCAGCTACTTCCCACCCCCCACCAAGGCACCGCTCAAGCATGCAGTGCCCGTACAGATCCCCAAGCCCCGCGCCGCGCCGCTCCCTTCGCCGCCTAAGACACCCAGCCCTGTGGCGACGCGCAACCCGCTTCAGAGCCGCTCTCAGGTGCTGGAGTTCCTCGCCAAGGTCTTTCCCCGCTCGGCGGTGTCACTCCTCCCGCATGCGAGGGGGGTGAATATCACGAGCTACATGGATGGCCAGCGTGGCGATTGGGACGGTGCAGTGCTCGCGCTCCCTGGAAAGGAGCGCGCTCTGTACGTCGACGGTGCAGGTGTGGAGAATGTGCACCTGAAGGAATGGTACGTTGCTTTCCCTCGACATGATACTGATGACTGACCCTGTTGCAGCGTCGTCGCCCTCCTTGAATTGGCCGACGAGCATCTTCAGTGCACCTCCCTCGTCATCGCTCTCCGCAAGTCTTCTCCCGATCTGGGTGAGGTCCTGCATGCGATGATGTACGTCGGTGGGAGTATCATGACCCGTCCTCCGTTCCCTATTTCCGAAGATCACATCCTCGTCGGGATCGAGCTGTAGATCTTAGATCTCACGCGAAATAGGGCAAGGCGGGCATCCCTTCCATAGTAGCTGGTTTCCCATCATTAACTTGTTCATTATCTCTTTCTTGAATATATCGTTTCTATGCTTCCTACCTATCTACAGTATCTGCTAGCTCGGCCACACGTTCATACATCTACTCCGGAGAACAAAGCCGGAACGTGCGCAACCATTGTCCGTCGTCCCTGAACAGGCCAGCCAGTAGGGGACAAGTAGTTTTGCCTCGCGCGGCGCCTCATCCTCACCCGATTTGCTTGCCCAATAATGGCTCCGTCAAGCTTGACGTCAATCGCAAACCGGGCAACAACGACCTGAACACTCCTACGATCGACTTGAGTAGGACCGCTGAGTACTGGTTCATTACTGTCAGGCTTGTAGCGACCAGCAGCTGCAGGAGGAAGAAGATGTATGCGCTCCGATCTGAGCTGGGCGTGCTGCGTCACACAGCGGCAGCGGCAGCGTCGACTTCCCGTTCTCTCTCCGCTGAGTCAAGTCGGACGGCGGCAGCATGGGGAGGAATGAGTCGAAGTAGGACTCGGCCTGCCTCCAGGTACGTCCGTTCGCTTGCTTGTTTGTTTCGTTGACCGGGGGAGTTGATTATGGCCAAACAGCAAAGAGAGCGTCCAGCGGTACACGACAATATTTTCCTTTTTCCGGTCTTTACATTCCTCTCCCTGCTCCTCAGCTCCGTCTACACCATCCCACTCCCCCGTCTCCAGCTCAGCCTTACGAGCCTCGACATCCACCAACCCGCGGGCGACATTATCAAGCGCATACATCTCCCGCTCGCGGCCTGCACTGCCTTGTCCGGCAGGGTATGGGTCGTACTATGTGACAAGAGGGAAGAAGAAGAAAGCTAGAGCGGGGGCGCCGAGTTGGCTATATGACCTGCGGGAGTGGGAGCGGGAGTTGGAGTTGGAGTTCGAGGGAGATGGGGAGAAGGGGGAGAGAGAGGGGTATCATTCCACTCCTCCGAATGAGCCGAGGCCAGCTCGACCTTCGGGTGAGGATGGAGGCGAGGAGAAAATGGCAGTAAGGGTGAGGGGAGGAGAGGGTGGGGAAGAGGGCGGGGATGGACCTCCTGCGCCGGGGTCGGGGTCTGCGACGATGCCGGAGCGATCGGAGGAGCGAGCGGTGCATCTTCCACCGCCGGTCGCCCCGCCTCCGGTGCAGGCGTCGCTGTCCTTCGGCAGACCGACGGAGCAGGTTATACCAACGGCGTCGTCTGCTCCTTCGCTGCTTCGGTCGAGCGATACTATCCCCGCCTCCACCATTCCTGTCACGTCTGCAGGGCCCAGCTCGCAGATGACAATCCCGCAAACTCCCTCGACGATGTATCAACCGGCGCCGACAGCTACACGTGCTACGCCGGCGATCCCGCAGGCGTCGTCCTCGACGACAGGTCCGGCGGCTGTAGCGCATATACCTCCCACTCAAGCACCTTACAGTCCAGCAAGTCATACACCACCCGTTTCGCTGCCTCGTGTACCTCCTGCTCAGCCCTCGCAGCTGCCTAAGCCGTCTTTTTCAGCTCAATCCCCTCCCGTCCAACCAGGTTCATCAGGAGCTTCACCAGAGGCTGCTCAAGCCTCTCCTACTCCGCCACGCCATGTACCTCCTGCTGAGCCCTCGCAGCCTTCGCAGCCTTCTTCAGCTCCCCCTCCTTTCAAGCAGCCAGCTTCATCAGGAGCTTCACCAGGGGCTGCTCGAGCACCTCTCACTCCGCCACCTCACATACCTCCCGCTCAGCCTTCACCGCCTTCGCGTCCTTCTTCAGCTCCTCCTACCGACCAACCGGCTTCACCAGGAGCTTCTCGAGAGGCTGCTCAAGTACCTCCCCCGCCGCCCAGCCATCCATTACCTTCCCCGCCTCCTCAAGAGCCTCCTGCTCAGCCCTCACAGCCTTCGCAGTCTTCTTCAGCTCCTCCTACTCCTCCCGACCAGCCGGCTTCGCCTGGGGCACCACCCGAGCCTCCGAAAGGAGATCCACCGTACCTTCGCTTCTATCCTCGCCACCTACGACGTCTAGCTCGTTCGCTACCGTACATCCATATCCGTCCACCTTCGATCGATGATATCCTCAAAGTCACCACGGGGTTCTGGCAGCGCTTGTCCGTTCGGTTTCGCTGGCTCACTATCCGGAGCTTCCGGCGATTCACGGCAGAAGAATACGGCACGTTCTTGGGCTGGTTCGTCCTAAGCCAGACGGTTTGGTTGCTCCTAGGAACGACGACATTCGTTGGAGCGATCGTCCTTACCCTCAATAGCTTACGGCTGCAACACTACGTTGCCGGAGTGATCAGCAAGTACTTGACCTCCGAAACGGGCTGGGACATCGCCTATGAATCTGCTACAGTACCAAGATGGAGAGACGCCACGATCTCGTTCAAGAACGTCTATGTCTCGCAGAAGCCGAAGACGTATACAGCTACAAACGAGGATGGGACGACTGAGGAGCGGGCGAGCTATATGACCGTCAACCTCGATATCGATTCGATCGACGTGACGCTCAGCCTGTGGAGGTGGTTAGACGGGAAAGGATTGGTCAAGAATGCGGTCGTCAAGGGCGTACGGGGCGTTATGGGTGAGTCACCATTTTCCGCGCATACTGCATATATGCTCATTTAGACCTAGATCGGCGTAACGTATACTGGGATCCCGATAAGGTCTACAACCCGGCCGACTTCCGTCATCAGCCCACGCCGGGAGCGTTCGAGCTTGAATCACTCAGGATCGAGGATGCCCTCGTCACGGTCTACCAGACCCGGCGGTTCCGCCCGTTCTTCGTGTCGATCTTCAAGGCGGAAATTGGTCGGTTCCGGCGGCAGTGGATGTTCTACGATTTCATCTCGGCTGAGAGCATTGTTGGGCAGTTTGATAATTGCTTGTTCAGTGTGCATAAGCCGCAGAGCGTGAGCCGGACGAGGGATGCTGCGATGAAGGAGGAGGGCTGGAAGCGATTGGTACGTTCCTTAGCAGAACGTACGCTTTCTGTGCTGACCCGTCTGTAGTCCCGTCTGCGGATCGACGGCGTCAGCATCGACCACTTCAAGGCTACCCTTTCGTCAGAGACCGGCTTATGGTCCTGGATCCAATCAGGCAAAGTTGACGCCGTGCTCGATATTCGTTTCCCGACGCATCCTGACGACGATAACATCGATCTCGGCCAAATAATTAGCAACATCACCGCCGAGCTTGCAGAACAGCTTGATCGTCTGCCTGGCCAACGTGAACTTGCTCGACCGGCCTTAGAGGTTCCTGGGGATCTGGAAGAGTCTGAAACGGCCATCGCGGAGGATCTGCAGGGCGATGCGAAGCAGCGAAAGGTCGAGATCGACATCGACCTTCGGTTCAGGGATCTGAAGGCGGCCGTGCCGATCTTCACGAACGAGCTGAGTTACGTGAACAACGCGCTCATCCGGCCGATTGTAGCCTTTATTAAGTAAATATGCATATTCATCGCGTTCTGTGTACCCTACTAACGCATATATGCAGCGCAAACCGCACACTGCTCCCAATCCGCTGCCGTATCGTGAAGGATCTCTCAGACTTTGACGGCTCGTGGACGTTGTGGGAGACAGGCCTGATGGACGATATCGCCGCGAAGACGTACGATGCGCTCGCGTACCACGTTCAGCACGGGATGAACCGGAATATCAAAGCCGTCAGTCTTTGGAGCTTGCAGATGACGGCTAGCGCCGTTATTGCTGCGCTGAGGAATGCGTTGGAGCATGCAGGGGATGGGATGTTCAATCTGCAGGCTTTGCAATCTTTGCAGGCGTTCGCGATTTGACGTGCGAAGATGACTTTACGTGTTTGACTCATCTGGGGTATGACGCGACCGGACAATACGCGTTTTGAAAACCACATCGCTTCTCACTATGTGCATTGTATACCCTGTACTATGAGCCCGCCAATGTTTATGATGATGTTCCGTGATCATTGATTTGCATTAAACGTTGACCATATGGGAAGATAAAGGATCGTACTCATCCTTGACGTAAAACGAACGAGCGGAAGCTCCCTTTGAGCATGGACGCGGCGCTAGACGGACGTCCGGCTTGACTTTCAATTGTCGACGTCCATTTGCAACTATGCAGCCAGATCATCACAACGTCCCCACCTTCAGGTATCAAACAGACTTCCCCCTATCATCACACAACAATGATCTCCGGCTTGCCGCTGATCATCAACACAGAAAGAAGCATGGCTGTGCTTCTTTCTTCTGACGTGTTCTCGGAGCCCTTGGTCAGGCGCCTGCAGGCCGCGAATAACGACCGGCCGACCACTCTAATAAACAAAAGACGAAAAACGGCGCACGCTCTCGTTGCCCCTCTTTCGTCTTTCCCACCACCTACTGTCAACTCTCGTTCATCCGCCCTTGCTTACTCTCTCGTTTCTCCTCGCTCGACTCTCGTTCCTCTGGACGACGGGCCCGCTCAAGACGTTCGCGGGCCCGCGTCGTACTATCGCACTGTCGACTGCTTGAGTGCGTCTCCGCTCGCTTTCCCCCGCCCTCGCCTCCCTCTCGTTTTCGCCGAATATCTCGCACGCTCGTCTCATCTGCCCTTCGTCCATCGTCCGACCTGGCCCCCGCGCGCGAAACCTCTTTCTGGAGGGTTGGCAGCAGCGTCCTGACAGAAGGTTGCCACACGTGCTATCGCGTCCGTTCCCGGACGACATGGACGAACGCTGGAACCGGGACGACATCGAGCGGCTCCTGGTCGACGCCTTCCGGCCTGGCGGACTCATCTGCCAGTGGGTCCATACGGATGTCGACCCGCGGATGGACAAGCTGATCCGCCGGAACTGTGGCCGTCTATATCAGACCGGAGCGCTATTGCTGAAGGTGCGCTGGTTCCTCTTGTCGGACTAGGACAACCTGTGCTAACTGGTCTCCTAGCACGTCCGGGTTGCCCACTGCCAGCCAGCTCCGGCCTCGGACAGCAAGCAGCATGGCACGGCCTCCCGGCCCGCCAAACGCTTCCGGTGCTGCTGGCCAAGGTGTCCGGGCGCCAAGTTTGCGACACCGGATGAGCTGTATGAGCATGTCAGGGATGCACACATCTCTCGACTGCTCTACAGGCTGTGTCCTTACGAGGAGTGCCCGGCTCAGCCTTCCAGCCTGATCCGGGCGGTTGCCCATCTCCGGGAGCACCTGCAATCCGGCTGGCCTGAGCCAACTCCCCACCTGATCCCCCTCTCCTTTCTTTCCCCACCTCCTTCCCTTCCAACCCACCCAGTTCCCCTATGGGATCTGGAGGTCCATGTGCGGCTGCCCCAGCGCACATTCCAGCAGCCGCTGGCACTAGTCAACCAGCCGTTGGCTGCGGTTGACAGTGAGCCAGACACTGCTGAAGACAACTCCGCCTCGGACGAAACAGGTTGCCAGGCTCACCCAGCCTCGGACAACCCTAACCAGCCAATGCTGGTTCGGCCTCATCCAGCACGCCCCGGCCCATCCCACCTTCAACTTGGCCTTCCCCAGCGTCCACCTACTCCAAGCCTTCAAGCCCAGCCTGTCCTGCCGGTCCGCTTCTTCCAGCCTCAAGTCGGCTGGGACGCGCGCTCTGCTGCGTCAAACGACAACCCGCCCGGCAGCAGCGCTCAGCCCGGGTCACCCGGGTCAGCCGGGTCAGCCGGGTCGTCCGGGTTGCCCGCCGCCCATCCGTCGAGGGACAAGGGCAAAGGCAAGGAGAGCGCACCTACGGATGGCCCAGTCCGACCCACCGACAGCAATCGGCGACCTCGACTTCCCGGCGAACGCGAACGCGAACGACAGCAGTACTGGCCTGGACCGTCCGGACTCGGCAGCGACGTCCGCCCCGGAACGTCGTCCTAACCCGCCAGCCCCTAACCCAACCGCTCACTGGGCAAGAAGCACGCTCGCTTCCAGTGTCGCATCGAACGAGCCTACAACGTACATACCGTACATAGGACGACAATACCCAATAACCCGCTTTCAACCCTAACCCAGTAGATACAAAGAGGCGAGCAGGCAACGCCTCAACCCCCAACAAAATCAATTACCAAGACGCCATCGGCATCCCCGCGTTCATCACTCAGCGCAAATCAAATCAACTACCAAGAAGAACAGCCCGGCATAAAGCAAGAAAAGAACAAAAACAATCAACACACTATCGCCTTTCTTTTATTTCGGCATGGACATTTTCTACGAGGGGGTCAGTCTCAAATATAGGCGCGCTCAGGGAGAGTGATTGGGAGGTGCGGAGAGCATCGAGAGCGGCATCGACATGCTCAAGGCCTGCACTCTGTCCTATGATAGGTTGACAAGAAAGGAGGACCGGAGCGATACGGGTTACTCCTGCAAGCTTCGACCAGTGTCCGATGACGAGAAGAGTACATTCCCTCCGAGACAAGCAGGCACGCTCCCGTGCCTACTCTCGGAGGGGATCTCATCTCCCATTGCAAGCAACACGTCTGCCAAACTCAACCTCTCACATTTCAAGTCTCCACTGTCGACCTGCTATGACCCCGCTTCTCCCAACGGCTTCTCTCTTCCGATTACAAGCAGCTAAGGCACGAGGATCTCGCCGTCATCCATTACACAAGACCAGGCCAAACTACGCTTTGGCCATCACTTCATCAGCCTTTTTCAGTGCCCTGAGCACCCAGACGAAGGCCGGAGCGTCCGAAACGTCTGTCCTTCCGCTGCCTCACGAGCCTCCGGAGCTCTCTCAATAAATCAGGCCACCCACATGAGTCTGTCATCATCCCAATCGTCTCTTTCATATCACCGCTCTCAAGATGTCTCTCTCTCTTACGGGCGATGAATTTTCTGCGATCGAGCTTCAACCTCCATGAATGGCTGCCAAGATCGATCGACCTCAACATGCTGGGACATTTCACTGCACCAGGCGACAAGAAGATCAACACCACCAGCGTTCGCCTGAAGGACCATGCGACTCACAGGTTCGGCATGTGCACAAACACCCAACGGCTGGTTCCCGGCCCCGTCTTCTGTCTCCCGTCTCCCTCTTAACCATCTTCGGGTGCATCAATCAAGTCTGTCACTCAACCGATCATTCTCCATTTCGGGTTTCCCATCAAGCGCTCAAGAAGATCAAGAAGTACGTCATGGCATTCTTGATCGTCCATTTCAAGCACATGTCAGTTTCGGCAAATTCATTGATTTCACACGATTTCACCGATTTCGCCGATTTGCCAATCTTGCCGATTTCCTGTCTCATTGATGTCTCTCTTTCTTTCTTTCTTTCTCTCTCTCTCTCTCTCCCCCTCTCCCTCTCTTTTTCTCTCTCGCTACAATCTCCCACAACCAGGCCTAAGCTCCCAAGCTAAAGCTGCCTGGTTGCCGTCCGCCACCCAGCTGCATTCATAAGAGAAGTAGCCGTTCGGCCAGACAACCCTATCACACAAACCCACAACCAACCTAACCCTGACCTCACCCCGCACCAGCGCTCACTGCTTCGGTGTGGGATACAACATCAACATCATCCACACTCCTTTTTTCCCATCTGTCTGTCTGTCTTTTCTGTTCAGTGTTTACTTCCAGCTAGTCTTAGTGTCCTAGTTTGACATGATGTTCACAATCCATTTATTCATTGCTGCTGCTTCCGCAGAGAAATTGGTGTGCCGGAATGATCAGTAGGAGCAGGAATATGAGGAATATGAGCTCTGCATTTAATGCATAGGGGGGGTGAATTATTTTCGGCAACTCTTGAGGATTGAAAAAGGGTGTTCGATTTGACTTGGAAGACTAGATAAGCGCGAGCGAGATTGCGGAAGGGAAAAGGGAGGTTAATAGGGGGTTGATTAGGCTTGTTCGATGTAAGATTATCGAACGCGGAGGGGAGGAACGGCAAGATTGTCTTAGTTTGGCCTTAGCGTTGACCTTAGATGTGCGAACGGCACTGTGTGCAGTATGAGGAGTGCTCTGGCCCAGCTGTCCAGCCTGTGAGTAGGCCTCAGCGCAGTGTTCGAGTACCCTGCAGGGGGAGCGATCCAGTCCAGATCAAAATTCGGTTTATGATTCTATGGGTTCATGATATTCGTCGGTATGCTACAGCTGAGATTGTCTCTATTCCGGGCGATCGAATTATGCTTTCGTCGGCTCATCCTTCACAGCCTGCGAATTCGCATACGACAGGTATGTGCTAACGCCCATCAGCACATGCTCTGGCAGGTTGAAAGAAAGAAAGCCACTCACTTCCAGAACAACGACACGACATTAACGACCAGCAAGCGATGATGCAGCGGCACAACGCTAAAGTTGACCAACTGGGTCGGGATGAACACACCCCAGTTCCTAACCAGGGTCGGAGCCCACGCTTCCTCCAATCTCCGCTTCACTTCCTTTGTCCCTTGGCCTTCCATCAGGGCCATGCTGGAGAAGAAAATGGCGACTATAGCGGGGGTGAGGACGAATTGGTCCAGGCCGACTTTGAGCAGGACGACGAATTTTGGCGAGGGGGGAGGGGAGAGCCGGGCGAGAGGGAGACGCTCGAGGAGGGTGTACCAGCGCGAGATTATGGGCGCGAAGATTAGACCGCCGTACAGGGTTAGGCGGGCGGTGCGGGTGTACTGCACGTCCTGTCAGACGATCTCCTCCGAATATGACATAAAGACAAAAGCGCACATCATGTTTTGCTAAGCCCTTTCGTTCGATACCCTGCTGTGCCAGTACGTCTCCGGCGCCGAAGAGGACCGCTGTGGGGATCATGAGAGCGGGGTTGAGCATGGGGAGGAGGACCTGAGCGTACCGGCCGAAGCCATCCCCGTGAGCAGAGGTCTGCGAGCTGCGAGGGTGTTGTACCCTCGCAGAAAAGAGGCCATTTCCACACACTCTCCCAGCTAGTAGTCCGACGATGTCCAAGAGCAAGAGATGCAGACCGGTCCACAACGCAAGATCAACCCCAAGACCAAGGATGAAGAGCAAGCAAGACCGGACTGAACAAGACGTAAACCAATCGTCAACAAGCGTTGGACCGCACCCCACAACGCTTCAGCCTCACCATCACACCTCCGGCCCAACAGCGTCAGGGCCCAATCATGCCCGGGCCAACTTCGGCACCGACGGCCTTGGCAACGCGAGCGATGAACGGAAGCTAATTTTGGTGAGGGGTCTCGCTTCCCTCCGAAGGGGTTCGGGGTTTGCCGGTGGCGCGGCAATGGGCGATATTTGCTGACTGACTTTGGAGTCATTTGCTGGGTGCTGGTGCTTAACTATCGCACTGTCCACTGCTTCGCTGCTTACACGTCTCTCTCTCCCCTACTTCCTTCTATTTCAGCACACTCGTATTCGACAGCAAGCACCTATATCAACAAGCTATAATATCGACCATCAATAAAAATGGCTGCCGTTGTTGCCCCTGCTACGCATACGATGCATGGCGCTGACGGCCAACCGCTCTTCACTTGCTTGTCATGCTCCATCGCCTTCCTCTCCGCCGAGGACCAGCGCGCTCACTACAGGAGCGACCACCATAGATACAATATGAAGGTACGCTCTTCCTTCCCTACATTATTACTCGATAGACGCTGATTTGCCCTCCTTAGCGCCGAGTAGCCAACCTCCCCCCAGTCTCAGCATCCGTCTTCAACCAAAAAGTGCTCGACAGACGGGCCGAGACGGCCGTGACGGTCAGCGTAAAAGACACGACGTGCGAGTTATGCAAGAAAGTGTACGGGAGCGAGGGCGCGTATAGGGCTCATATGGGGAGTAAGAAGCATAAGGATAACGAGCTGCAGGCTGCTATTGCTTTGAGCTTGAGGCAGCAGAGAGGGGAGGTTACGGAGGAAGAGAAGAAGGATGAGAAGGAGGTGGATGAGGTGCCGAGCTACCAGGCTCCTGTGGTGGACGAAGTGCCGTCTGCTCCTGAAGCTGCTGTATCATCCACACCAGCAACGGAACCGGCAAAGCCTACAACGTCGGGTCCAGCAGACGTGGATATGGACTCAGACACCGAGATCGAGCAGACCCTCGAACAAAAGCTCGCCTCGGCCCGCACACACCTCACCCCCTCCTCCTGCCTCTTCTGCCCCGTCCAGTCCTCCTCCATCGACGCCAACCTCGCACACATGTCCTCCGCGCACTCGTTCTTCCTCCCCGACGCCGAATACCTCTCCGACCTCCCCGGCCTGCTCACTTACCTCGGAGAGAAAATTGCGATTGGGAACGTATGCTTGTACTGTAATGGAAAGGGCAGGGCGTTCCACTCCCTCGAAGCGGTCAGGAAACATATGATCGATAAGGGACACTGTAAGGTCGCTTATGATTCCGAGGAGGACCGGTTCGAACTGGGAGAGTGGTACGACTTTGAGAAGAGCTATCCGCGGAAGAAGGGCAAGAAGTCGTCGTCGTCCTCCAAGTCAAAGTCGGCCAAGGTCACCGTTGAAGAGGAGGACGAGGACCAGGAGATGGCAGATGAAGGAGAGGAGTGGGAAGACGTCTCGGACGACGGCCAGGAAGCGGACGAGATCATCGAAGTCTCCGACTTTGAGGAAGACTCTGACTCTGACTCGGACGACCGCCCACAAATCACCTTCGGCGACACGCCCTTCGAGCTCGTCCTCCCCTCCGGCGCGCGTATCGGGCACCGCAGCCTCAAGCGGTACTACGACCAATCATTCTCCTTCCGCGCCCCTCCAAAACCCAGCACGGACCCAGCGAGCGGGGCCGCGCTCGTGCGAAAGCTTATTGGCGATAAGAACAACCAGCTCGTCCCTCGTAAAGGCGGTTTCGGGGCCTTTGGGGAAGGGACGGATGTGGTCCGAGCGAGGAATGTGGGCGAGGCGAGGGAGGCGGGGAGACACGTGAAGGAGTTTAGGGATGTCAGGAAGAGGGAGATGTTTAAGACGAAGATTGGGTTTAGGAATAACCACCAGAAGCATTATCGTGATCCGTTGCTGCAGTGAGTGGTTGCAGCTTGGCGGGTGCGGTATGCTGGGTTTTGGCGAGGGTTGGTGGGCGGAGCTGGAGCTGGAGCTGGAGCTGGAGCTGGAGATTGGGTTCCATTTCGGAGTAATGATCCTGTATTGTAATTTGGCCCAGTAGAGCGCTTACGGTTACTTACATCATTATGATACCCCTTCCGGACGGTACGACGAACATGTTCTGCCTCTGTTGCCTCTCTGGCCTGAGTATTGTACGATTGCGAAGTACAGTAGAGAGGATGGCCTGATCGGGAGACATCGGCTCCGAGCCGTAGGGATCCTGATCCGGCGCCGCCCGTCTGATCCTTCAATTGAGGTGAGGGGAGGCCGTGTGCGGCGTCATGGACCATCGCGGGTGTATCCCTCCGATGTGCGGGGCAGCCGGAGGGTGCTCTTCTCCGTTGTGTGCTCGTGGGAACGGTGTGGGATGGGATTACGGCACAGTACGCTGGGCGCGGGTTAGGTAAGTTATCGGGGGTTGGGCTAGCTCGGGAGTCTCGGTGGTACTCGCCGGTCTAGCACACAACAAGCTCGTCTAGTGACCCATCCTCCGGGTGCGAGGGGAAGGCACTGGACTGCTCGCCGGAGATATACAGCACCATCGGCGACCGGCCCGTCTTCCCCGTCTTCTCCGCACAAACGCACACGCCGTAGCCACCAATCTCACGCTTCTGCCGAAGGCTCACATTCCCGGTCGCACAAAAGACCAAAAGGTTCAACGGCGGTGACGTCTCCCGTAAGTCTTCTGACAAACGGGAGGAAACGGAGACGGCTCGACCCGGAGCCGCGCGAGGCGGGGTTTGTTAGGTTGGATGGTGCACGGGCCTGCTGTGCTGTTGGGCTGGGTGGCAGGACGCGCTTTAGGGGGCATTTAGAGGTCGCTTGCTTACCTACTACTCGACTGATTACCTACTCCTCGAGTCAGCGTCGCTCTCCTACCGTTACACTTTGCTTTTGTCGGTCGCCACCAAGCAATACTGTACTGATCTTTGCCCACCATGTCTATTCTTCGCACTGCCGTCGGGCGTTACAGTATTGGTAAGTCCATTATGAGGAAAAGACGGTGGCAAGGACGAACATTGACATGTCTCACCGTTAGCACGCCCAGTGCTGAAGAGTATTGTGCCCCGTACAACATTTCAAAGTGTGTCAAGTTCAGCACGTAGTTTCGTGGGACCGCTACCCAATCTCGCAGGTTATCGAGCCATCCAGACGATACAGACGAAGAATGGACTAGTCGAGTCGCCTCTTCCAATCGAGATCGCACAGAATGGCAGCAACCAGAAGAGCCTGGAGACTCCGCGCAACCGCGCAGGTCAGTAGAACCACATTCTACGTATGAGCTGAGCTCCGCTGACTATGCCCGACACGCAGAATGGATGCTTACCACGCTGGACAAGATCGCCAACTGGTCACGGCAAGGATCGATGTGGTCGTTGACATTCGGTAAGTCACCACACCATTCCTCTCGCGACTCGCATGCCCTCCTACGGCACTAGGCTGACCCGACCATTCTTCTCGAAGGCTTGGCCTGCTGTGGTGTTGAGATGATCCACATCGCCTCGCCACGGTACGACCAGGACCGGTTTGGGTTCATGTTTCGTGCCAGCCCGAGACAGGCTGAAGTGCTCATCGTTGCTGGGACGCTGACGAACAAGATGGCGCCTGCATTGAGAAAGTTGTACGACCAGATGCCTGAGCCCAGTGAGTCTTTCTTCTCCCTGTCATGAGTGTGGGGTGCCAGCGGCGCGGTGATTGAGACGGTTGTGTGACGACCTATGGTAGAATGGGTTATCTCGATGGGATCATGCGCGAACGGAGGAGGGTATTACCATTATTCGTACTCCGTCGTGAGAGGATGTGATCGTAAGTCCTGCTCGCCCATCGTTTTCACCTCCCGAAGCTAATAGAGTTCTTAAGGCATCGTTCCTGTCGACATCTACGTTCCCGGGTGTCCACCGTCGTGAGCTCTCCGCCCGTGCTTGAACCATCTTGCCAAGCTGATCTCGACTTCGACAGGCCCGAGGCGCTGCTGTACGGCATGCTTCAGTTGCACAGGAAGATGAGGAAGGCGCGGAAGGCTACGCTTTGGTCAGCGGTGTGCCATCCGTCAACGGTGTACATACTGATCAGTGGCCAGGTACCGTCGCTGAAGTTTCCCGATCATGGAACGTTCCGCAGTGCAATGGGGCGGGCCGCTTCTTGTCGAGAACTTGTGTCTGTACGATATCCAGCGAGGGTTTCGGCGTAGGAAGATTGAGAGGGCGAGATGGGGGCGAGTCTCTACGCCAAACCGAGTGTATCATTTGATCACGGTACTTTGTTTCGGAACGAATGATATTGTTCTGGCGGCCGGGTCCCGAGGTAGCCTCTATCTTGAAGATTTGCCTTTATTACCCGCCGAGGCTATAACCTGCGCTTCTGGTCGCGCCTGTATAGGACTCAAGCTGTCGACTGTTTCTCCGATCACAGACCTCGTGACAACCGCCTCGTTGCCCGGAAGGATTGGCAGACGCTCAAGCATGGAGAACCGATGATGACCAAGAAACTGAGGTAAGCAGAAGCAAGGCCAGAATTGCGATGCAGGCCGTTCCCGCGAAAAAGCAAGACCCGTGTCATCGATCCTGGCTTGTCTCTCTTCGCCGCTTCCCCTCATCCTTCCACCACCGCATCATTTCGTTGAAGCAGACAACAAAACTTGCTGTTCTTTACGGCACGGGCGAATAGTCAACCAGCAATGCGATGGAGCCAAAGACGTGATGTTAAAGCAAGGTGTGCGGGGTCGAGCAGGCCACAGAGGACAGAAGCTATACAGCAGGATCTTGCCGCTCTTTGCATATTGCATACTGCGGCTTGTGGCTCCTTCGTTGTAATTTGGCCCAGAAGATTGCTGATAGTGACATCACCGTACCCGCCATTGCTGGCGTGGTCTATCCTGTAGAAATCGGTAGTGCGGGGTAGGGTCGGGAGACATCGGCGCGGTTTGTGCGACCCTGACCCGGCGTCACCCGTGCGCGGTGCGACGGACGCCCTCATGGAATCATCGCGGGTGTTTTGGTCAAAAGTGTGGGGTCGGAGTAGGCCTCACCGTCCTCTTTCGATGAGAACGATGTTCGACGCTACAAGAGACCGCACGTCGCCCAACAACTCGGACAAGTAGCGCGGACAGTCCGGTGGAATTTGAGTTAAGTCTCAATGTAGTAGGAGCGTGCGCGTGTCGACAGGCCTGGATGACGCGAGTTCAAAAGGTGAAACCACACCAGCGTGTCTAGGGAGACAAGGTTGGCCACTTGGCGGTCGCAAGGGAACCACGGGCAACTCGGGCCGAGCTGACCCCTCATTGGCGTGCACCGGCCGCCGTTGTTGTCATGCGAACTTGCCCTCGAACAGCAGCTTGAGTGCATAGGTCGCTTGGAAAGATGGAATGATGACGCCGGAGGTCTTCTGACAAACGGGAAGAGCCGGACAGGTCCCGGATCCGCGCGGGACGTAGGGTTGGCTTGGACAGTGCACGGGCCTGCCGTGCTGAATGCTGGGACGCAACCATCAGGAGCCCTACTACTCGAGTCAGCGGTTAGCCATAACACCTATCCTTTGGGCTACCTTGTCAACGCTTCGTACTGAGCAGAAGGATGTCCGTTCTTCGCGCCGGAGTGGCTCGCTGTATCGGTATGTGCGATCTTGTTCGAAGTCGAAGAGAAAGAACAAACATCGCCATGTCTTAACGGCAGCGCGACCGGTCTTGAAAAGTGTTGTTACAACATCAGCCGCGCAAGGTACGTATGGTCTAGCCCATATTCGGTGGAAGTGACGACTGAACGCAGAAGCTGTTCGCTCTATCCAGACGATCCAGACGATCCCCACGAAAGCCGGCCTAGTCGAGTCGCCTCTCCCCATCGAAATCGCACAGAACGGGAGCAACCAGAAGAGCCTTGAGACGCCACGCAATTCCGCCGGTTAGTATAGTCTGACAGCGACGACTGGTTAGCATAGTCTGCTCACGGAGAAAGCACAGAATTCCTGCTCACAACGCTCGACAAACTCGCCAACTGGTCGCGCCAAGGCTCGACGTGGATGCTCAGTTTCGGTATACCCCACTCCGCTCTCGTTCCGTCCTGAGTCGGCTGATTAACGTGATTTCTGCAGGGCTCGCATGTTGCGGAGTTGAGATGATGCAGATCGCTGCGCCGCGGTACGACCAAGATCGGTATGGGTTCATGTTCCGCGCCAGCCCACGACAAGCCGAGGTGATGATCGTCGCTGGAACACTGACGAACAAGATGGCGCCTGCTTTGCGGAAGCTGTATGATCAGATGCCTGAGCCGAGTGAGTTGTTCTCCTTGCAGGCGTATCGAAACTGTCGAATGGTATCGCTGTTGTGCGAAGTGGTATCTGACGGACTGTGGTAGGATGGGTCATTTCCATGGGCTCGTGTGCGAATGGAGGGGGATATTACCATTATTCCTACTCCGTGGTGAGGGGCTGCGATCGTGAGTCTCCATACCCACGCCCGACCGATCGCAAGAACTGAACCGAGGGAAGGCATCGTCCCAGTGGACATTTACGTCCCGGGTTGTCCGCCATCGTGAGCTGTCTTGTCCGTTCCGAAAAGCTGAGCGATAGCTGATCGTTCGAGCGTGTCGGATAGGCCGGAGGCGCTGATTTATGGGATGCTGCAGCTGCATCGGAAGATGAGGAAAGCGAGAAAGGCCGTACTTTGGTAGGTGTCATACAACCACAGAGCGGGGTGAATACTCATGTGGGCCAGGTACCGCCGTTGAGCATATGCAATCATCGAAAATTGTAGGGCAAACCATCGAGGCGGATAGCTCGAAGGCTTCTCAGGAGTCCCATGGACGTTGCTGTACATTATCGATCGAGAAACCGCGCGGAGATGTACGATGTTTGCCGGTGTACATGCTTGGATATGTTGGTCATCTGGGTCAAGTCCATTTCCTTAAGGCGACGGGCGTTCATCTTGTCTTCCTGATTTTCGCGTGCCTGAGTTTGTCGCGCTGTGACACTGCTTTGCCGCACGTCCATATGGCACCCCAACGGCAAGCTGCAGTGTTACTCCATCCCACAACCGCGAGATGCCCGTCCAGGAGGACGGTATACATCTCAGCAACGCCAGGATGAGTTGATGATCAAGAAGCAGATAGGCAAAGCCGCAGAAAAGCAAATGCAAAGCTAGCATCGGCAAAATGCACGAACGAGGAAGACCCTCGCGCTCATAGGTTGCACGGCAAACGCGTCCGCGCATACATCTTGCCCTTGACCTTCGCGTCTTCCTGATTGCAAAATGCTGTAACTTAGATATATGCTGGCAACAACATCGACGTTAAGCCGCGGGATAGACAATATGATAGCCAGCACGAACCGGGCGAGAGCGTCGATATAGACAGTGCTCCCGGCCATCCGGCCGGGCTCGATATACCGTACCGCCAAGTCCATTCCTCGCATTCCAGTCTCGGCTTGACCGGGTCGCACGACCATGAACGACACTACCTCGCTCGCTCGCATACCCAATGAGCTACGCCTTCCTATCTTACAGCATCTCCTTGCCACGACCGAGCCGACTGCCTACGCGTACGACCCTGCTGTCTCCCATGCTCTCCGGTCATTAACACACACCGACCGGACATGGCGCGTCCTCGCCCTCCCCTTCTACTACAGTCGAGCCGTCGTCAGGCGAGCAGAGGATATACTCACCCTGCTCGCCTGTCCCGAAGGCCTTTCACATATCCGGAGCCTGGCGCTTCTACGTGGGAAAACGGACTGGTCGACCGGTGGAGATGAGGAGAGCCTAGGGGAAGCAGCCCACTCGTACTGCGCCAAAGAGCTCGCGCCGCTCTTTCTCGCTCTCGGCCCAACGCTCAAGCGGCTCTTGGTAGTACACGACCTTACTCGCCGCGTTCGGGACTGTTATTTCCACCCTGGCTCTCTCAGCGCGTTCGAAGTGCTTGAAGAGCTCGTCGTGGATTCGCCTTGCTTCTTAATGCCTTTCTCGCTCTTGAGGTGGTATTCTCGCGGACTGCAGAATTGGGTCACTGCTCTCCCTCCCCTGCCCAGGCTCAAGCGGTTAGCAACGAGCCGCGACCGGACGTGGTGGCGCGAATTCCAGTATTCGTCTCTCTTTCCCGAACTGGAAGAACTCGTCTTCTGCGAACGTCAAGGAGGGCAAACGGACGAGCGGGACGTGTTAGCGATGAGGGAGCAGATGCTCGCTCCAGGTGCCGGGTGGAAGTTGGAGATTGTGGAGGATAGGATGGTTTATGAGAGTCGGGTGGGGGAGTGGGAGGCGTTTGAGAGGCATTTCTTGCCTGCGAGAGTCGAGGTGCGGTTGGTTGAGGAGCCGGAGAGGTGGTTTCTGAGGCGAGCGCTGAAGGGTGGGCTGTTTGGGCCGTATCACGAGGAGCGAGGCTAGGAGGGTGCTCAGAGCAAGGGCGTCGTCGCTAGGTTGGCTAGCTGATGGGCTAGACCGGAGAAGCAGTGGAGACGGTGTACCTCTACAACGGAGAAGGAGACGGGCTTCCCTTGCCATGGTGTCGGCGGAGCGAGCCACATCGTTACCGATCTTGAAACCATCTTCCAGACAGCCGGGTCGCTGTTTGATCATTGATAATCGTCCTCATCGATCAGCCTGACTGAATGTAATTTGTTTTGATATTGTAGTTTGCACTCGCATGTTCTCATTAAATATCAGCAAATTACCGAGTATTGCTTCGTGCGAACACCAGCAATACGGAACCGTACTCCAACGCAGTGCCCAAGCCCTAGCCCGGCACCGTACGCTGATGATGATCATCTGACCTGCACACGACAACACCCATCGCGGGACATCCCGAGGCCGTCTCAAGACGAGCAGACCGACGTTAAGGACACACTCCCAGGAAGTTGTTGCACCGCTGGACTGCATGCATAGGCGGAGGCCGGTGCGCTCCGGTCCCGCCCATCTGGCTGGCGGCCGCTCGCGTAAAGCCGACAACGCTCAGCGATTGGTCCGCATCAACCGAAATGCGCCGGAGCATCCCACCTTCGCCGTCATTATCTCCGTACCCACACCGCCAACTGCGCCGTTGAGCTACCAACACAGGAAACGTGTCCTGCACCGACCGCCCGCACTTCCGCCGCTGGACCGCGTTGTTGGCTGTACAACCGCCAATCTGCGAGCGAACCGTCTGCCGTAACTTTGACGACGTCGCCCAACGATTACCATATTCGGCATCCTTATTCGCGCATTCACGCGCCAAATGGGAACCCTGACTTGTTGAGAGATACTTTCTTTTTCGAGTGTCGACTGGTAAGAACCGGGAGGTGGTAGTTGATTACCTCGTTTGGTCATCGACGGCTCGTCCCCCACCTTCACCTCCTACCCCCCCCCCCACCTTATCCCTCACCTCCCCTTCGGGCTTACTACACCGGCTACTGGCAACTTCGGTTCATTCGGTGCATGGTACCCGCATGCCTGGGCTCATCAGACTAGCACGAGATCCGACACTATATAGACCGCAGAGACGCACTCGCCAATAAGGAGGGCAAGCAGGCTACCCTCGCATAACCACCACACAACTATCAACAAACACAGCAAGTCAACCCGACATAACATCTATCGCTATATATCCCACTCGCATTGCTTGACTATCCAACACCACCCGCACACCACTCCGTACTCAGCCATGCCCTTCGTGGCCGGCGCATCAGACCCACTCAACTTCGTACCAGCCGAACATTTCTTCGCACGCGCCGCCCAGTTTCCTCATGGCCCGACGACAATAACGAACGTCCATACCTCTTCCTCCCTTCGGCCGGAAGACCCACTGCGGTTTGCCGCTGGGCTCGAGTTTGACGATGGGACAGTCGCCCTCATCCATTTCGCGAGCCCGAGCGTGTGGAGGATCAGGTATGACCCGACGTATAAGACGATAGGCGATTATTCAATGGATAATTCGTGAGTCTTCTTTGTCTAAATGATGGGCGATGACTGAGGAGTATACAGTCGATCTGTGATGGAGAAAACTTGGGGCGCCCTTGTGGACTCAATACAGCGAGACTTGGGAACACATTGGCGGACAAAGTTCACTACCTCCGAGGATGGCTCGTACTTTACCCTTGCTGTGCGCCTCTCCTTTCCCCAACACCTTGTGCCTCTACTAAGATTCTTCTCGCAGACAGTGACGTACGAGACCACCTCGGACCGGGACAACGAGACGAACGGCGAAGTATGCACCAAGCTCTACATGTACAAATCCCCCTTCCGGCTCCAAGTCACGCGCAAACTCGAAGTAACCCCGCTCATCATCCCCGTGCCTCCGGACCTGCAGCACGTCAACGTGCCGATGGAGAAGGTTGTATGGCAAACCATCAAGCGTCCCTTTCGGTACGAGCCGCTGCACTACCGCGTCAACAACATCGTCTGTCATGTTTGGAAGCGGGGGTCAGCGGAGTTCCTCGGGTTCGGAGAGCAGGGCGGGAAGCATTTGCTGAAGACGCCGAGTCAGATGAACTATTATTGTGCGTCTTCCTTGCATTCTTGTTTGGTTGGGCTGTATGCTAACCGCATATAGGCTACGACAACATGCTGTACGACAACCTGTACAACACCGGCCCCCTCGACGACCGCGAGCCGCTCTACCACTCCTGCCCTTACTTTGTCGAGATGAACTCCAACCCCGGCTACTCGAACGTGACCGCCACTTTTGTCGACAACTACAGCCAAGTCGTCATCGACCTCGGCAAGTCCAATGCAGGCCGAGTGACGATCGGCACAAGGTTCAACGGGTTCGACGCATATATCATGTCTGCCGACAATGTCAGCAAGCTTATCGAGTCCCATACACTTCTGATAGGCCGGCCGCACCTCAAGCCTCGGTACGTGCTAGGGAACCATCAGGGATGCTATGGATATATGAGCCGGGCGGAACTCGAGACTGTCGTCGACCAGTATCGAGCAGCCAAGATCCCACTCGACGGGCTGCACATCGACGTCGACTTCCAAGACCACTACCGTACCTTCACGTGGAACGAAAAGGCCTTCCCTAACGTTCCGGAAATGTTCGCCAAACTGCGTGAGAAGGGGATCAAGTGCTGCACGAATATCACACCTGTCATCTCGCTTAACGGCGAGCCGGAGGAGTACCCTACCCTTGCTCAGGGGCTCAAGAAGGGGTATTTCATCCCGGATCGGAGATATACGGATGGCACGACGGGACGAGCGGAAGATGTGAGGTATACGTATTACTGGGGGAACTTGGATGATGAGGGCCTGCCGGTGCCGCAGGAGGTGGACCCGAATCTGATCTCGTCAAGACCGGACTTCGGAGATTTCTAGTGCGTTTCCCTTTATCTGATTCTGCTGGGCAAATGCTGATTGAGACAGCAGCAACTTTGCCGAGAACTTCAATAGCGGAAAGCCGTTTCATGGTGGGGTCAGCTATGGCGCTTCGTTAGGAACGGTACGTCTTGTTGAACGCAAATTGATGGCATCGGCTCATGATTTGAATGCAGCCTGGCTTCTATCTTGACCTCAACCGTCCTGAAGTTCGCGAATTCTGGGGAGAGCAGTATGAGAAACTGTTCGAAGCCGGTCTTGAGTTCGTCTGGCAAGACATGACTACTCCTGCTATCGGCACAGCGTACGGCGATATGAAGGGCTTCCCATCCCGGCTCTGGATATCAAGCGATCCGCACGTCCTCTCACCTGGCCAGCCCGTACCGAAGAAGACTGCCGCAGAACTGTGGGCACTATATAGCTTCAACCTGCACAAAGCGACCTACCTCGGGCTGAACAAGCTTGCCTGCCGAGAAAACAAGCGCAACTTCATCGTTGGTCGCGGTTCCTGCTCCGGGATGCATCGCTATGCCGGCCTCTGGACGGGCGACAACGGCAGCACGTGGGACTTCTGGCACATCTCCGTTGCGCAAGTGCTCGCCCTCGGATACATCGGTGTGACTATCGCTGGCTCCGACATGGGCGGGTTCATGCCCAACGGCACGGACAAGTTCTGCGATCCGGATCTTCTCATCCGCTGGTACTCGGGCTCTGTCCTACTACCCTGGCACAGAAACCACTATATCAAGCGGAGCGGCGAGAAGTGGTTCCAGGAACCGTTCCAGTATACCAACTACTTGCGCGACCACCCTGAGATCCAGGAAGAGCAAGGATGGCTATACTCGGCCGTCGAGCCTATATGCCGCTATTATGTCTCCCTGCGATACAGCCTGATGCAGCTGCTGTATGACAAGATGTTCGAGAACCAAGTCAATGGCTTACCCATCGCTCGTTCCATGGTATGTCAGCCGTTTCTTTGTCTGACAAATGCATCCTGACTGACGACCGGCAGCTTATCACCGATACCCTTGACACGACCCTTTTCAATGAGCAAGACCACTTCCTGGACAATCAATACGTCTGCGGTCAAGATCTCCTCGTATGTGCCGTGGTCCAGAGCCACACTGTCAACCGGGGCAAGCGGCACGTCTACCTTCCTCAACCGGACGGCTGGTACTGCTTTAACCTCCGTGTGGACGGGTCGTTGGGCGTGCCGCTCGACCACCTCGTGGAGGGAGGGTCGGTATTCCGCTATGACTGCTCTATTTCCGCAGATCCGGAGCACATTCCGTACGTCACGCCCATGTACGTGCGCGAAGGCGGTATCATTCCGCAGATTGGGGTCCGGCAGTATATCGGTGACCGAAGCTCCCCGAACCCGGTTACACTCCACATTTATCCTGGCAAGGACAACATATATTCCATGTACTTGGACGATGGCGTTTCGCGCACGAGCGCACCGGACCAGCTTCCTCAGGAGGAGTATGGGGAAGACATCATGGCGAAGAGCGAGTATCGTGAGGTCGTCGTAACTCAAACAACCTCCGGTGCTTCGCGAACCATCACGTTGACAAATGTGCACGATGGGTATGGCCCGGCGAACGTTGCAAGAGACATCGGCGATAGGTATACCATTGTCGCTTGGGTCGATCCCACCCAGCCACAGCTGTCAACGGCTTCGTTCACGGACGTATCGGGCAGGGCTGTGACGAAAGGCTGTTCTTTCAGATGGGACGCAGCTGTGAGGGCCGGCGTTGCGACAGTTCCGGTCGAGCTTGCCGGAGGCAAGTTGACGATTGTAATGAAGGCATAAAAACTTTGCATGCAAAACTATTTCTCCCTTTTCGCAAGCATGACAACGGACACTACATGACGCATTAATTGTTGCTATAGAATTACCTAATATAGAAACTTGCAGCATCGCCTTGGAACGCTATAGATCGTCTGGTGCCATCAAAACGTGTTCAGTTGACTGATCGGTTCCAGGCACGGCGTAACGCAGCGAGCTGAACGAGGAAGCGGCCGTTGCGGCTGAGGGTACGGCATTATGTAATTCGCCATGCGTTGCATGACGTGGGTCTAGGGGATGGCCTTTCAGACCAGAGCGGAAGGCCCAATCACAAGCGTCCCCATCCTGGCCCTATCTCCGGGTTGTCGCCGTTCTGGGAGCGAGCGCTGCATGGTCCTCATATAGTGTACCATGGATCTTCTTGATTTCCCTAGGAAAGAAAGGGATATGACTACGACATCGGAAAGAGTATCATGCCTGGAGCTCCCGATTACCAGTTACATGCATATGGCTTCTGATATTGCTCGCCTAAGGAAGCCAATGCCGGAGCTGCAATCTTCTAATTGAGAAGGGAGACCTTCTATCGCTAGATACCTTCTCTGGGTGGCTGCTATGCGAGTCGATGGGATATCTTTTGCTGCTATTCCCCACCCCACTCGCCACGTTCAACAGTCTGTTGGGCCGTCCCTTCTTGGAATATCTGCCAGACTGCTGCAGAAATATATCAGTGCCAGGTCCCAAGAATGCTTAGCCCGTTCGCTCCAAACTTCTTTGACAGCGCTCCAGTCGGTGTACGCTCGGTCGAAAAAACGGAAGGCCGAAGCTGCACCCTGGGCGGCCAAACCGCGTTTGCCTTTCCTTTGTCCTTTGCGCACCAGTTATATCAGAGGTGTTGGTATGTTTGGGTTCTGACGGCTACGCCTAATGTATCTGTGGCAGTGCGTTCTGAGGCTTCTTTCGCCAAGCTTCTGGGGGCCGCTTCTGGGCAATGCATTTTCGTGGGGCGCTTCTTTCAGGGTCCATCCGGGAATTGTCCAATGCATACCACCTTCATTATTTTGAAGGTCGGGGGTTCAGATTAAATTCACCAAGTCAAAACAACCTCTACAATGAAGGCTTTGGTTTCGAGACTGTTGCGAGAAGCTACAAGAAGCAAAGTGGGGGCGCTTCGGCCTAAATTTCCCACGTTCGGGGACGACGTCAGACATTCCCGATTCTTCTGCTTCTCCTTCCAAAATATTCCTAACCTTTTCGGCAGTCCGCCCTGTCGGGTCAGGGACGATACTCCGCCCATACCAATCTCCATGCGGCAGCCCGCAGGTGCTTACGCGTTCTTGTCTTCACATCAGATGAATGTAACGCTGGCAGGGACAGTACGAAAATCAGCTAATAACAATGACCTTCTTCGACCATTCGATATATAGCGAACCGCCGGCAGTTCTCCCCAGACCATCCCTGCTTTCTGACCCCATCGAATTGCCCAAAAGGTGAGATTATCCTCCTCCCTGAGATGTAGTTTGTTGATGCTGACATCTTGTCCCAGATTATCCTCTCTGATCGTTCTCTCGATGGAGCCGAAACTACCACCTGAGCTGCGAATCCATGTCGTGGAGGGTGCGATTGCCCTGGCGCACCCGTACTGCTACAGCTTGCCTGAGGATATCATCGCGACTCTGAAGAGCCTTGCACTAGTCGAACGAGCCGGCAGTTCCACTGCAAGTCGTCTCCTATACCGCCATGTTGTCATTCCACCGGCACAAATCACGGACTTACTTAACGCTGGCCAACATCTGAAGTACGTGGAATCGTTGGCGCTACTCCCTGCTCCGTATAATACGGCTGGCCAAAGCGAGATGTCCGCTGCCCATCCGTATTGCTTGGACACCCTGGCTCCTCTGTTGTCGGCCTTAGCACCGACCCTCAAGCGGCTTTGCATCGTCCATCGTCCTCGAAATCAGCCCAGCTGCTGGCACTGGCCGCAAGCCATAGCAACCCTAACATCCCTCGAAGAGCTTGTGGTCGACAACTATCAAGGCATATTCCCGCACCGCTTGCACAGAACCCCTGCTCGTGCCCTTCGCGCTGCTTCTCGTCGCAAGCCACGCCCTCCGCCATCCAGCAATAACGACGATTCCATTGAAGAAGCTAATTCGAGGATGGATGTCAACGACTATGTGGAGGAAGATGGGAGCTCCGAAGACTATCTCGACATTGATGACGACATCGAACATATTGTTCCCACGTGGCCATATCTGCCCAACCTCCGGCGGCTCGCCATTTCCAGCCACTCTATCCTCTGGCAAGACTACAAATTCACCGATTTCTTCCCTCGAATCCAACATCTGGTTCATGTTCACTCGGGCTTCATCGAAGACTGGCCTAGTCAAGCACGGTCTATGCGGCGTCAGATGAGGCACAACCCCAATCTTCGCGTGGTGCTGGTGGAGGAAGACCGAGCGTACCTCAAGCGAGACTGGCAAGAGGATATTGCGCAGGGAAGGCTACCCCGAGACCGCTTCTTGTTCCATGTGTATGAGCAGTCGGATGCTCCTTCTCAAAGCGCATGGCTCATCAAGCATGCGCTCGAAGGAGGTATCTTCGATGTCGGTACCCAGTTCGACGATCTGCGTGCTTCCCCGGAACCCGACCAGTAAAGCTAGGAAGAACATCGGCCACCTTCAGATCGCTCCTGCCCTTCGGCACTCCCGCACAGGCTAAGGCCTTTCTGTTCTGTATCTCACTCTCGCTTTTCTCTTCATACGAACGGGCTCACCGGAAGGCGTTTACCACATTCACCTCAATACCGCTCCACTGATTTCCCCCCTCCCCCAATTTCCCCGTCGTCTCATGTACATTGTATGCCAGAATGTCGCCGAAAGAAATGCAAATTGAAGCAAAGTTGAATCGAGGGGATTATGCACGCAGCAAAGGCCTTTCGTTCTCTTGCAAGAAAGCGCTTCGTTCTCAGGCTCAAGCGTAAACGAGTGCTGACAAGCCATCTTCCCTCTCTGCACCGCATCTGTCACTGTCTTTGTCCTGCAACGGTTGACGACGGAGACAGCAGTGCCGCCGTGGGACGGAGGTTGGACCTCCACGTGGGGTGCCACACCCTGATGCCGTTAACTGCCAGTTCTTTTCCCCGCGTCTTCTCTCGTCGCGTAACCTTCCTGACGGCAAATCCGACTTCCCTCTTCATCCCTACCCCTTCCTTCTGCCCTCTGCACACTTTCTGCAGGCGACATGAAATGAACTCCCCATTTTGCAGGCCGAAGTCTGCCGAAGCTCGACCCTGCCGAGGAAGCGACTTACGTGGGGCCAAATAGGGTCAGGCACCGCCTTGCTCCAAAGGCCAAAAGGACCGTCCGTGCCCAGGACGCAAATACGTTCGAGACAAGAGCGGTGCCAGAAGCGCTCGTCTTCTGCTGCTTGTTTCCAGGAATGTACGGCAGAGAAGTCCATGCGTTTGTGTGCTGTTGTCCGGGCCGAATGGGTCAAATCCTTTGTTCGATTATTTTAGCTATTCTTTACGAGCGATGGCTTCTACGATCGCACCTACATACGCCGCACGGCCGCCTTCGGCGAACGTGGGAACATTCCTGGAAGACAGGCAGCCGACCTATATTGCTTCTGGCAGCATTCCACACCAAGATTCGTTTCAAGTACATTCCAAACTGCTCAATGCAGGTGGAGGTAACCTTATTCTCCAATCTCTATTCAATTCCCAGCGCCCAAGGCGCCAACTCTCACCTCCTCAAATCCATTCACCCGCTGCCCGTATACCCATAATATAGAGCGACCCAGTAGAGCAGATCATAGTTGTGGGATCTGCACCGCAACGCTCACTTCCTCCTCGCCGTACTTGACGAGCTCGCAGTCGAGTCCTTCGCTTGTGGTTCCGATTTGGGTCTCGACGCAGGCAAAGTCGATCGGGCTGTCTAGGACGCACATGGGGTGATCTGCCACCGGATGTCAGTCCGTGATTCTCACAGTGGAGGAGAGAACGGGGAGGGATGGATAACAACGGGAGAAAGCGAGCATGAGAAGGGAAAAGAAGGACGGGGGAGAGGAACGTACGCCACGTATTAGGGTTATACATCACCCCCTGCGAAGTACTCGCCACGAACGCCCTGACCGTGCTCAAATCCGGCCTGTCATCTGCCCCAGCCGCATCAGTACCCACAAACCCCACATAACCTGCCTCAGCAGCAGGGCAAGAAAGAAAAACGACGCACCAGCCCCATTCTCCGCGACGATCACGAGATAAAACCTGTTCTCCCCCAGTGCCTTCTCCCCACCCTCCGCGTCCGGATGGACCGCAGTCCCCATCGGGATGAAAGCCTGGTTCGTACACGGATGCCGCTCCATCATCCGCACTTTCCAGACCGCCCCGACATGCGCCCCGGGCGGAGGGGTACTGCGATACACGCCAATGCCCGTGAATGTTTTCGAGTCAGGAGGGTAAGACGAAATGATAGGAGCAAGACGGTGATACTTGATCGCCGTGCCCGCATTGGCGGTAGTGTGCACAATACCGGCCGGGGCGAGCGAGGGGTCAGACCAAGCCTGGAGGACTTGGCCGAACGGGGCGAAGGCGGCTGATGTTAGTGGGACGGCGGGGATCAGGCGGAGGGTTCCTTGGGCGGCGGTGGCGGAGTTGATAGGGACGGGGATGGCGGGGAGGTCTTTGGATAGGGCGGGGGGGATGTAGCCCGGGAGGGCGCGGGTGCCGATGATGCGGAGTCGTTTCATCCCTCCATCTGTGCGCGTATATTTCGTTAGTAACCGCCGTTGGATAACAGGAGAAGGGAGAGAGGGAGAAGGGAGAGAGGGAGAGCGGCGTACCAGGATGCATAACGATCTTGACGTGGGTGAAGGGCTGCTGGTCGACGTTCTCGAGCTTGAAATGATGTTGCTTGTTCGGTCCCGTTTTCGTACGGGGAAGGAGGGTCGTCCATTTCGCGTCTTTGGGCGGGATGACCTACACATCACCGTGTCCAATCAGCATACTCCATCGAGCCAGCATGCCAAAAATGAGCCAAAAACGGATCAGATCAAATCCACAGCCAATGGTGCGAGTTGAAGTAAGGGAGAGAAGGCAGGAGGGAAGGCAACGGGGCACGCACCTCCTCACTATCCGTCCCCAGCAACTCCACGCTCTCCGGATAATTCCCAATAAAGAAAGCCGTATCGACCTCCACTTCCCTCAGCCAGCCTCTCGCACCCAGCCTAACGACCGCCCACTCAGTATGTCCCTTCTCCCTACTGCGTCTCGTCTCCCATCCGTCTCTCATATCCTTTCCTCTTCCGGGCAACAACAAATTGCTCGCGCGCGAAAAATGGGCATCGGAGACGGAGACGACCGTGCCCCCATTCAGGACAAACGCGAGGTCGATAGGTGTGTGAGGGGAGGAAGAGAAGGTTGGGCGGGGGTGGCCGTAGGCGCGGAAACGGGCGATGCCGCCGTCGGGGTATTGGGAGAGTTTTAGGTGCGTGAAAGGGCCGTGGGGGGTGGGGAGGAGGAAGAGATGCCGGGAGGAAGGGCCGAGCGGGGAGGGGGGGAGGATCTCGCTCCACTGTGCGCGTTTTATCGTCAGCTTATCCCCTACCAACAAGGCACAAACGAGCCATGCGTAGAATAATGGAATGTGGATAGAGGGAAATGGAACAGAACGGGCAAAAGGACGTACCCTCGGATCCCCAGCATCCGGCACCCTCTCCCCCTCCTTCCCAAACCAGCCCCTCACACCCGCCGCAGGCGCTTCGTTCCCATTAAAATGCGCCGTATCGATGTCGAACCCCACCACTTCCCCCGGTGCTCCGAGGGAGATGATGACCCAGTCCTCTGGCTTGGGGTTGTGTCGCCGAGTTTCCCAGCCGTCGAAGAGGGAGCCTTTGGGGCCGAATTGGCCTTTCATGCTTACTGAGGGCTATTGTGCGGGTGAGCCTCGAACGGGGCAGAGGGAAGTAGGATGGTAGCGAGACGGGGATGGGGAAGGGGGACGAACCTCGACTTTGAGAAGGTTTGAGGCATCGGCGAAGAATTCGTCTGAGCAGGAGAGGACTTTCCCCCCTAAGGCGACAGAGGAGAGCTCTACATCGCACACATACTCGTCAGCTTGTCCTCTATGGCGGTAATGGGGCAGGTTAGGGAAGAGACGCACCGGTCGTAGCGCCGAACACCTCCTGAAACTTCTCAAGCGGGATCCGTTCGTACGCCATCCTTGACTTTCTCCGTTTCCTTCTTACTCCTCGTCGAACAGAATAACTCGGACGTTTATACCAAAGAAGGGGGCAACCAAGCCTGTAAGTTTTGCGAAAGGTGGGGAATGGGAGTTGTGGGGTAGAACAAACAGTCTGTTGGTTGAGGACGGACCCTTATCAGCCTTCGGTCTAAACCGGCGGTGATCCGACTGGTGGAGAAGGTGGACAGTCAGGTGCACCGTGCTACTCTCTTTCCCCTCTTTAGCCAGTCAAGCCAAAAAGCTATAATACTCTAACTTTCGTAGTACAAGACCCAAGTCGACAACCTAAGAGCCCGTTCGGTAACAGGATTGACCCTCTATCTCAAGGGTAAATCTGTGTGTTTGCTTCCGTCGTAACCTGCGCAGATTCTGGCGCGTTCGGTTGGCACAACTGGCACAGGTAGCACCTCTCAGCTCCCATTCATTCGCAGATCGAGGTCGTGACATGAATCTCTTGTAATCTGTGCACCCTTGCTTTCACCACGCGCACCTTCATGGCCAACACCAAAGAGAAGAGCAAGACCGCAACTGGAGCGCTAATTCGGAAGTGGACTGCAGGCGAGAAGGAGGCATTCGTTGACCAGCTGTTGCTTGAAAAGGCTGATGGCCAGCAGGCGGAAAGTGGGTGGAAAACGCCAGCATGGCATGCATGTGTGGAGCGGCTGGCGCGCGAGTTCCCACAGGAAGCAGGACTACGAAAGGAGAAGGAGCATCTCAAGTCAGAATGGCAGCGTGTATGTGACCTGGCGCCAGTTTGTTGTTAGGAACTCACGATCATCTAGCTCAAAAATAAGTGGAAGATATTGTTTGAACTTCGGACGAATGGTGGCTCAGGATTTGGATGGGATGAGAGGCGGCAGATGGTGACTGCAAGCGATCAAGTCTGGGATGAGTATATCAAGGTGCGCAAGTTGTTGAACTATGATGAGCCGTGACTGAGATCTGCGCAGGCTCATCCTGAGGCTGCCACGTTCAGAACCAGCTCCTTCCCACTCTATGACCAGCTCACCGAGCTCAATCAAGCAGTGACTGCAATAGGCGCCAATGCTCTCCACCTGGCACCAGGTGATTCCGAGGCAGAAGATGAGCTGGATGAACTGGATGAAGATGACATTACCCCAACCTCACGGAAACGTCGCGCCGCTTCCCCATCTGCTCCAGCACCCAAACGTGTACGTGCATCGGGAACACAGGGCTTTTTGGCCATGGCAGAGGCGGTCAAGGACTTGTCAGAGGTGATGGCAAGCACAACCAGCGCCAGTTTGGGGGTATCGGCCATGACCTCTCCACAGCGTCATCGACAAGCTATCCAGCTCGTTGAGAAGGAGACAGCTTTCTCGGATGAAGAGCTGGTTGCAGCCATTGACCTTTTCACACGTGAACAAGCTATCGGTGACAGCTATGTTGCGATCACAAGGCCAAACTTGCGCACTCTTTGGCTTCGTAAAAAGCTTGTTGAGCACCTGGCGCCAGTTCATGCTTCATCCCCATTCCTTTCGCTCCATTCCTCTCCCTTGCCTGATTTCAGTCCGTACACAAGTACATCATTCATGTCCTCCGAGCCTGTTTGATAGTCTGGTAACTAGTCCACATCTCCGCTGCAATAGCATCCCGGCGCCTGTTTGCCCTGGCCAAAGAGCTCCTGTTCACTCTTCTTTCCCGCACTCCTTCAACTTGGCGCAAGGCTAGCAGGTCAACCTCATCTTCTGCATCCAGATCCGGGATATCTTCAGCATCATGTGTGCGGATGAAATTGTGTAGCACTGCGCATGCCGGTACAATTCGTGCTTGTGTTGCAATGGGATACTCGCTGCCATGCTGAAGGATGCGGAATCGCTTCTTGAAAATACCAAAAGCACGCTCAATAACATTTCGTGCTTGTGAATGGCGCAGATTGAAGAGCTCCTTTGCATTTGCTGGCCTGCATAATTGATAAGAACTGGCGCCAGTTGATATGATGGTGTGTGCATACCGTCCACTCTGTGCAAGTGCCCACTCTCGCAGATGATATCGCACTCCTCGATAGGGCACAAGAAGCGCATCGCAGTGGGAGAAACCAGCATCTGCAAGGTAGAACTTGCCCTCAGGAATGGCCAAATCATGACCATGCGCATGATCAAAAAGTGTGCAATCCGCAACACTGCCCTCCCAGCCAGAAAGAATGTAGCAGAAGCACATATCAAAGGTGCATGCAGCCAATACATTGATACTCAGCTGGCCCTTCCGATTTCGATATCGCGCGCGATCTTCTGTGGGTGGAAAGGCGGCAATGTGGGAGCCATCAATTGCGGCAATACAGTCTTTGAAGAATGGGTACATCTTTGGGTCTAGCTCGAGCTCGGGGGGTGTTTGGTTTTCGGGTAGCCGCACATAGGCGTTATAGATTGCTGGCAGCGTGAGTAGGCGCAAGATCCGATGAAAGATGCTAGGGAAAGCTCAGTATAAACTGGTGCCTGGTTATCTGGAACTGGCGCCAGTTGAAGAAGGACATACTGTGATACAGTGTCACCGCTCCGCTGGAAGAGCTCCTGCAGGCCACGGTTGGATTCTCCCTTCCGCACTGCAACCAGAAACAGTGCAAGTTGCTCGGTTACACCCACAAAGCGTGTTGGTCTAAGCCCACCCAAGTTGCATAGCATCGCAGCAAGCCTGAGGAAGACATGCTTATGCATTCCCAAGGTCTCGCGAATGCGGGAGGCAGGTGCTTCCAGCAGCTCCACAACCCAAACAGCGCCAGTTCGAATAGAGGTATGGCGCAATTGCCGATCAAGATACCGCTTTTCATAGTATTCGATAGCTGCTGAAACTGCGCCAATGGCTGCAACACCAGCAAGTCGTACCTGTTGCAGATATTGCTCCTCTGGTGCAGCCTTTGGCATGGTGGGCGCAATGTACGACACGAAAACGGAAGCAGACGCGAACAGGATCTTGGGGCAGCCGAACGGTCTCAACCTGGCGCCAGATCACAATCTCTTGCAGATAGAATCTTGACCCCCCTGCACACCCCTAGATTCTACCTCGCCAGATTCTCAACTCCATTACCGAACGGGCCCTAAGCAACCGCCCGGCCCGCAATATGCCGAGCCCATCCCCCTCTTCGCCCAAATAAGGTCCTCTTAGACCTCGTGAATCTTCTCCCCCCTTCCGCCTCCGTCCCCCGATAAGGTGCAAAGAGGGGCATATTCACGCGCGTTCCCAATCAGGGAAATCACATGCTTCGGGTCTGTGGTGTGCACCGAAGTGCGGGTTGCGGGTGCGGGTGCGCGCTGCTACGATGGCGGGCACACTACGGGGCAACATACCACCACCCCACCACTGAACTCACGGGGCAGCTATCGTTTGCGTCGAGATACGCTGGGCGGATGAACGTTCTCTACTAGCCTGCTGGACACGCTCGCGATAACTTCTCCTCTCGGCTCCTGAGCTATATCTCCAACATTCGACCACTTAAGACGGCGCAACTGCTAGCAAGAGGCTTGAACTACCGACTACCAACATCACCTCGACGCTGAGGAGCGAGGAGGGAGAAGATGATCGACCACCTCCTTGGCCGTCCAAGCGGGACATGGAAACGCACTCAGGTACGCCTCTCCTCCTTCTCACCCTCTCATCCCAAACATCAACCATCTGACACCAACGCGCGCGACAGGTCTTCCTAGTCCTAACCTTCTGGCTCACAGTCCTAATCCAAGGCAACCCCGGCGGACCCCGTTTCCTCTGGATCCGACGAATCAGCCGTCTCCTCCACCGTACGTCACCTCACCCTCTCTTCCCTTTCTCTCTCAGAGATAGGAACGTGGGCTGATGCTGACGGGAGTGGGTAGGGTACTGCACGCCGTGGCAGATCGTCGTTGCTGCTTTTACCGGTCTGTATGCGGTGAGGCATTTTGATGCGCTTGTGGGGCTGGCGGCGCCAGAGCCGTTGGCTAGGATGGTATGTCCCCCTCCGCATCCCTTCTACACCTTTCTCCCTCCCCATCTTCCTCTGGCGAGTGCTGATCATATGGCGTAGTACTCCAGAGCCTACTACCGCGCCACCTGGATCGCAACTTCCCTCGACGCGGGGTTCGCCACAGCGATGCCAATCCGGCCCAAATGGGTGAGGGAGATCGCACAGGTCGTCCTAGGGGCATACTATATCTTCTACGCGAACGAGGCGGACGAGAAGGTGCGCCTCTTCTTCCTCTTCCTCTTCTTCTTCCTACCTCTGAAGAATGCGGAGAGGCTGATATGGTGTGGTGTTTTGTGGGGTAGTTGAGGAAATATAGGGCGGTGTGTACTGTGGAGATGCTTCGCACAACATGGGAGAAAGCTGGCAACCCATACGTCCGTCCCTCTCCTTCCCCCCCCGTCAAAACCCCTTGCTAACGCAAAGAATCCGCAGCTGCGCGCCCTCTCCTTCTGGGACCGCCCCTCCCTCCCCCTCATCCGTCACCTCCATCTCCCCCGCCCCCCTACCTCCCCGCACCGCAAGCCAGTAAAGGCCGTACTATTCTACAACGGCACCCCTGCTCAACTTGCTCATTCGAGGGATTTGATCCTCGATTTCCCGGGGGGAGGGTTTATTTGTTTGGGGCCGGAACATCATGAGGAGCGGTTGAGGAGATGGGCACGGAGGACGGGGAAACCGGTGTTGAGTATTGATTATGGGAAGGCGCCGGAATGTGCGTGTTTCCCCTTCATTTATAATTCAAAATGTGAGGGAAGGGCTGATTCGCGTGGTAGATCCCTATCCCTGGGCACTGGAAGAGGGGTTCGATGTGTATTTGACGCTTGTGCAGACGAAGGGAGCGACGTTGGGGATGGCGGGCGATGAGCTTAATATGATCCTTACTGGTGACTCTGCGTGCGTCTCCCTATCCATCCCCCCTCTCTCACCTCTCCCCTCTCCGCTCTCTCCCCTCTCTCTTACCTCTCTACCTTTCTCCCGACGAGCGCACGAGTTAATAACTGACCACACGTTACAGCGGCGCCAACATAGTCAGCACAATAATCTACCGAACCCTCGAAAACCCCTTCCCCGTCCCCCTCCCCCTCGGGGTAGTATTCAACTACCCCGCGCTCGACTTCGGCTTCGGAGCATGGATGACCCCGCAACACCTCAGGGTCCTGAGGGAAGAACAGAGCTCGGGCCATATACCGGGGTTGGAGGAACAGAAGAATCATCTGAAGCATCGGTCGCCGTTGAGTGTCGTTAGGGAGGAAGGGGGGGAGAGGAGACATAGGAGGAGGAAGAGTTGGAGGGATGCACTTGCGTTCCGGCCATCGGGATCTCCTTCTTCTACCCAGGGGCAGACGGGAGCAGGTGCGGGGAAGGGCAAGATGCCTGCTGTTGTCAGGCGGGCTATGGCCGATCAAACGAATGACCCGGAAAGCGGAGGAGGCAGCCTAGCAGACACGGAAGAAGAAGCAACCGGTAACGACACGCCCGAAGACGAGCGGCCTATCCAAGCTCGGATCCGTGTACCGCCTAAGGACGCGCCTGGCGAGCGAGCGACCGTGAATGAGGATGACGACAAGGACAAGAAGGAAGAGAAAGGGAAGAAGAAGGTCAAGCGTGCGCCTATTGGGACTAGGCTGACTATGACGAGTCGGACTGGGTTTTTCCAGGATCGGATCATCTCGCCCAGTATGGTACGCCATTTCCCTTTCTGTCGGGTTGGTTGGAGTATTGGCTGATGCTACCCTGTTGGCGTAGATGCGAGCCATGGCCATCCTCTACATTGGCAGCCGACACAACCCTGACTTCTCGACCGACTACTACATCTCTCCCATCCTCGCTCCCAACAGCCTGCTCGAGAAGTTTCCTCCCCTCCTAATGACCTGCGGCGAAAAAGATCCCTTCGTGGACGACACCGTCATCTTCGCCGGCCGCATCAGAGAAGCGAAGCGCGCGCGTCGGACCGCTCTGCACACGGCCTCCCTAGGCCGTGACGGGTTCTTCGGCGAAGGCCTACGTATGACCGCTCCCCTCTCCTCCAAAGCCGAGAAAGCGGACGCGCGCGGCCTGATGGAGGAAAAGGAGGAAGATTGGGTCCAGACGCATATCTATGAAGGGTGGAGTCATGGGTATATGATGATGACTGCTCTAATGCCCTTCGGGGCAACGGCAGCGATATACCAGAACGCGGACTGGATGAGGGGGATATTCGACAAGCACGAGCAGAAGCAGCGGGCTGCGGCTGAGGCCGCTGCTGCGGCCGCCTCTGCTGCGGCGTCTGGATCCTCGGCCGGCTCGCCGAGACCGAGAGCTGAGAGGAGCGCGTCGTCGACGTCTCGCCTTGCGGGCGTGACGGAAGGCAAGGAGACCGATGCGGATCTTGGATACCCCTTAACGTCCGAAAGCTCGAGCGAAGACGTTCTCGAGTTCGCGTCGAGCAAGAAACGGCGCATGTCGTCCCTCTCTTCGAACAGGACTGCGATCCCTCCGGGTCTGGGCAGACACTCGAGCAGCGCCAGCCGGCTTACCGTCTCGGACGAAGGGCTCGCCACTGGTAGTAGCACCCCCCCGACGAGCGTAGCATCCAGCATGCTCGACTCCGCCACAGGCAAGAAAGGTCGTCGCTCCGGCTCGCATTCTTCTGATCGACCGGTGCCTAATAAGCGGCTGAGCGAACTGGGCGTGCCTGAGCCGATACCGAGTCCGCCGGTGCCGGCTGAGGGGTCGGGAAGGGTGGGCACGCCGAGTGTGGTCGTTAATGAGGCGGAGCTTATGAGGCGGAGGAGGGAGGAGGCGGTGTTTGGGATTGGGGAGAGTGGGGCTGTTAGTGAGGGGGAGGATGAGGTGTTGGAGGTGCTTTGAGTGGGGGTTGCGCCTCGCTCAGGGGAGGATACTCATTGTATTGTATTTATTGCAAGGAACATGTGTACTATCAGATAGTGAGCAGTGACAATATGTATTCGGAACGTTCTGCAGGTCATCTTCCATCCTCGTCTTCTAAATGTATCTGCTCAAGGGTGGACGATCTTTCTTGCTTTGTGAACTGCGTCTTGGGGACATCTGTCAGACAGAGGCTTGTGACGCACAGCAGCTGTGAAGATTGCGCATGGCGGCTGGGCGGACCATACGGTGTCGACAGGCACAATGCAAGGCCCAGAAACGTCCGTTTTCCTTGGGAAGTCCGTGCCCAGAAGCTGGCAATAACGCCCCATTTTCGTACATGCCTCTCATTCTCCGTTCATTGTTGTGGCCGCTCTCCCTCTACATCCGGTGGCTACGAGACGGTCGACATCGTAATCGCGATAGCCCGAATTCCGTGGCGCTGTGGATGTGCTGTGGATGTGCTAGAAGAAAGCAACCTCAGCACCGCAATGAGGGATCGGCACAGCATGGACCGCGCCGCGTGGACAGGGGGTTTGAGGAAGCGAGCGCCGCCCTTGAGGCGGTGAATCGAGCCCGCGGTGCTTCCGGCCGGGACCCCTGAGGTGAGCGGTTGTGCGCAGCAGCGTTTCTGGCGGGACTGGACTGGACCTGACGAGGTAAATAAACCGCTGCGCGCCTTCTTAGTCGGACTTCTTGGCTTGCAAAATCCGTCGAATTTGCAGCAAATAGGAGATAAATTTATGCGCTCCTAGCTGGGTGGTTAGCCTGTGAAGGGAGGTGGTCGTAGCCAGTCTACGTCAGCCACACGTTGTCAGCGAACTTTTCGGGGTCCGCTGGTGGCGTGACGCTTCTCTTGACGGGACTAGTGCGAGGCTGTGTCAGCATGACGACGGGAGCAAAGTTGAATGTTGCTCAGCCCCTTAGTTGGCGGGCGGCACACCTCTCACACCGATCACCGTCTCTCTCCCTTGTTTCCCCTTGTTCCCTCTTCGCCTTCTGCACACCCACCCACCCGTCGCCGCTATAACCGCCCACCGTCCCCCGCCGTTCCCCGCCCTCGCACCGACACAGCCGCTACTTTGACTCCTCCCACCACCATCCAAAAGCTTGCTGACCTCTTACCTGCGTGGCGCTACCCAGCCTCGCAACTATACTCGAGCTTTCTGTGACTCACGGTGAACTCATAACCAGCCGAACAAGCACCGCGGCAGGCATAGTCGAGATTGACAATGAGGTGCGCATACATGCAAGGAACAATAGTGACTAGAGTCTGACTTGTCGATCACAGTACTCTTCTGGCACCTCGCCCAACGGCGACCACAACTTCACCGCGAGCAGGGACGCCAGGCGCGCCGGCGGCGACCTCCGAGGCGCCTGATCACCCTGCGCCGCCTGCTCAGGCTCCTTCCAAGTCTCCTGCCCCCCCGGCGCAGCCAGTCAGCGCGCCTGGCTCGTCCGAGCGCTCAACCATCGAGACCCATGCTGCTCCTCCCACTATCGAAGCCCACCCTGTACCGCCTCCTCCCGTTCCAGGCGCCCCACCTGGCCCGCCTCCCCATCCCGCAGCAGTCTGGGTACCCGGTCCACCCCCACCTGGATACGCGCCATATCCTCATCCTGCGTACCCAGCATTCGGACAATATCCTCAGGGTCCGCCACCGCCCATGGCTTACCACCCCTACCCACCATATCCTCCTTATGCCTACGGCCCACCGCCCCCTCATCCCGAGTTCGAGGCAGCCCGTGCAGCTCAGCAGCAAGAAACACGGAGTCCGAATGCGAACGGTGCTGCTGCACCGAATGGCGCTACTTTCCCTGCGGGTCAGAGTCCTGCACCCGGTGCTCAAGGAGGGAAGAGTCCGAATGCAGAACAGAATGGGAACAGGCAAGGATCGCCCCTTCCTCGCCTACCACCTATCCTTCCAGTCGAACGCCGGCACGTCACCACTTCTGCAACTCAGTTGGCTAGCCAGAGCAGGAGACGGAGTGATGCGCCGTTTGTGTGCAGTGTACCGGGTTGTGGATCCACTTTCACGCGTCGCTTCAACTTGAGAGGTGTGTATATGCGTCTATGTCTCGCTGTTCACTTTTACTGATGATGATCCAGGCCACATGCGTTCTCATACTGAAGAGAGGCCGTTCCTCTGCGAGTTCGGATGCGGCAAGAGCTTTGCCCGGCAGCACGACTGCAGGCGACACGAGGCCTTGCATCAGAAAACTCAGGCTTACGCGTGCGCGCACTGCAACAAGTCCTTCTCTCGGATGGACGCGTTAAACCGACATCTCCGGTCGGATGGAGGAGCCGAATGCCGCAAGTACGTCCAACCTGGTGCTGCTGCAGTCATCACTAGTCCCGCACCTGGAACGGGGCGTGCTTCACGAACCAAGACGGTCCCTCCTGGACAGAAGACGGTTAACCCGGTGCCGCCGCCTCCACAGCCCGCACCACCGATGGATGCGATGACCGCCGCTGGAATCGCCAACGCCGCATCCACCGTAGCTGCGGCATTGGAAGCGTCTCAGCAGCAGCAACAACAACAACAACAAGCTCAGCAACAGGCGCAGCAGCCACCAAACGGTGCAGCTCCTCCGCCTCCCGCACCTGCCGCGCCCGCGCCTGCACCACCGGTGGACAACACTGACGCGCAGAGCGATGGCAGTGGCTACCGCGAGTGATCTGCTGTTGTCGATGATGTAGGATAATCAGATGGAGCTGACGAGGCTGGGGCTGGATCTTTCCCTTGTGAAACTAGGTGAACTGTGCATTCCACGGCCGGGTGATATCCTCTTTTCTCTTCTACTTCCTGTCCTGTCTCTGTCTTTGTCTCTTTTTTCATGTGCCGGCGAGCGTGTTATATAGTATGGTAGTACGTCTATCCCAATGGTGGCGAGAACGTATGTTGTTCCAATAATCGTGCCTCCTACTCCCCCAAACAAGCCCCAGGACCAAGTAAACGCGTAAGAAAGATAAATCACGTGTCCCATTCCATTGATACCCGATTCCAGAAACAGGGGACCGGTTACTCGAATCGTGACTACCCCGCTTCCGTCTTACTTACATGATCGGCGGACGAAAGTGGGCGATCATCTTCAGAGCTGAGTCTGACAGGGAACCCTTGTTACTGTCACTGCAGCTCTTGCTTGGCTCGGCGTCCACTTCCACTTTTCTCCACCGTTTGTCTACTTGCTCTTCTCCACATTTTGGTGGACTGCTTGCTGGATTAGAGTTGCTGATTGTTGTCTGGCGGGTTATATTGCGAGGCCGCGTCGGGGAAGTCGGTGGAGCGATTGGGATCTGCTGCGGGCGGTTGCCTACGACAACCCCAACACCTACCGAACAACTATAATACCCTCGACCCTGCACCCCTCTTTCCCCTCCTATCTAACTCGACCTACCTGCAAGAGCAAGGAACAAACAAAAACATGTCCGGCTTGTCGCAGCTCATGACGGGCGCTGACTGCGGTCCTTCAAACCCGCTTCAAGGGCTGACGAAGAACTTTGACCGGGATCGGTCTCTTACCCAGGTCCGTCTTTCCTCTACTCTCACCTTCCTGGTTGGCATGCTGAGATGGCGTGTAGGATGCCACCTCCTCTCGTGCTGGTCCGTCCAGAGGCGGGTTCAGGACAGTGGTGCAAAATAGGCAGATGCATGACCAGGCCGCTGCTTTCTTCTCGCCTCAACATCATGCCCCATCCCCAGCACCAGCACCAATGCAGGCCATTTCGCCTCCACCTTTCCTACAACAGCAACAAGCATGGTCGATGGACTCGCTTGCCCGCGCTCTACCGCAAGCACAAGCACCAGGGCAACAAGCAGGTGGATGGGCACAAGATTTCGCTCGGTCTTCACCTGCTCCTCCTGCCGCTCAGATGATGTCCTCAAGGGCAATGGGAAAGCAGCCTGCAGCTTCGAATACAGCGTGGGCGCAGGATTTTGGGAGGGCATTCGCTAGTGCGCAGCAGGCCCAGCCGCCGCCGGCGACGATGGTGCAGCAGGGGCCGATAATGGGTGGACCGATGATGCAGCAAATGGGTGGGGTAGGGGAGATGGGGCCGTGGTTTGCTGGTCAGATGCAGGGTGCGTCAAACCGTTTTTGTCCCGTAGGGCAGGGATGCTGATTGCGTACAGGCCCGCTGTATGGATCTATGATGCAGGAACCAATCTTACCGCCTCCAACCGTCGCTCCTCCATTACCAGCAGAAGCGCAAACTGTCCATCCTGCACCGCCTAGCCAACAAGTCGAACCCCAACCAGAACGGACTGTACAGCGAGACGCGATCCTAGAGGCAGATGACCTAGCCGCGACCGCCTCGCTCCTGCTCGAGTCCGTGCGGGAGGAGACAAACCCAAAGTTCAAGAATTCGGCATTCATGAGCCTTATGCATCAGTTCAAAGATCGGACAGCGACGGTGGAGGGGAACGAGATCGTCACCGTGGAGCCTGGCTCTGCCGCCGCGCAAGGTCAGAGGCAGAGTGAAGAGAAAGAGAAAGAGCGGGAGGGGGAAACGTCCTCCACCTCCACCTCCGCCGCTTCACTTTCCTCTGCATGGGCAAGGGGCGAGGACGTGCTTGGCAATCGCGCCTCCTCCGCCTCGGCACGTGCTGCCACTCCTCCGTCGGCAGCCCAGAGCAGCCAACTACCGGCAGATGAAGCCTGGCAAGCCGACCCTGGCGTATCTGCCGCTCTGTCCGGAATGGACCCCACTTGGGCTCAGTGGTCTGACCTCATGCCGCAGACTTCGTCCTCTTCGGCATTGGGACTGGGGCAGAGCAGCGACATGGTCGAGGAAACACTGCAGATCGGGCAGGAAGACTGGCATGAATACCGCACCCAAATGGGAGCAGGAACGTCAAAAGAGGGAAGAAGCGTGCATTTCGAGCCTGAGAGTACGTCCTCAATCCCTCCTTGCTTGCTCTACAGCGGGGAGCTGATGTGGGAAACAGGCTCGTTCAAAGCCCAAGAAAGGGAGTGGAATACCCTGCTGGAGCAGTGGGACTCGTTCGAGGCTGAGAATATGGATGTACGCCCGACCGAGGCGTATCGGTTCCAGGAGGACAATCCGTATACTCGGGGGCAGGGCATGACGCGGCATCATGCGATGCATTCCCTCTCTGATTGGGCGTCTCTGGCTGCTGAGGTGAGTATTCATGAACCCGATGGAGGAATGTTTTGGCTGATACGGTGAACAGTCGGTGCTGGAGAAAGAAGCAGCAGTCCAGCGCGACCCCACCTCAGCTGCAGCATGGTACGAGCTCGGTGTCCGGCAACAAGAGAACGAGCGTGAGCAAAAGGCCATCCAAGCCCTGCGCCGAGCGGTCGAGCTCGACCCTTCCTACATCGACGCCTGGCTCGCCTTAGCCGTCAGCCTGGTCAACGAGGGCGACCGTCGTCAAGCCTATGACGCAATCGAAACGTGGATCGAGCGCAACCCACGCTACGCGAACACGAGGAAGCCACGCAGTACTGTGCCGAGCAACACGCAGACTATGGCACAGAGGCAGGAGCTGTTGATGAACCAGCTAATTACTATGGCGCTTGCTGTGCCTGAGGGGGGGATTGACGCCGACGTGCAAATTGCGCTGGGCGTGCTGTTCAATATCAATGAAGATTATGCGAAGGCGATCGACTGCTTCCATTCGGCGTTGAACGTGCGGCAGGAGGTGAGCGCCAAGCATATATGCAGGTTGAATGATGTGCTGACGAAAGGAAAAGGACTGGCAGCTGTATAATCGGATTGGAGCGAGCTATGCCAATTCTGGAGATCCGGAGAAAGCGCTGGACTACTACAGGCATGCACTGTCGCTCAATCCAGGCTACATCCGAGCGAGGTACAACCTCGGCATAGCTGAGATCGGCTTGAAGGTATGTTATTCTCCTCCTCCCGTCCCTTTCAAGCGAAGGCTGACACAGGAACAGCACTATACCGAAGCAGCGCAACATATCCTCGATGCCTTAGTCCTCCAGGAGAGCGAAGCCTCGACTTACCGAGATGAAGATGCCCAAATAAGGGCAGCGAAAGGCGTGACGAACTCGGCACTTTGGTTCGGGTTGAGGAACGCGAGCGCAAAGATGAGGAGGCCGGACTTGGTCACTTTGTGTGATCAGCAGGATTTGGAGGGTGCGTTCTGCTCTCCCTTGGTCTTGTATGAACTGGCATTCATATCGTATTCAGCTTATCGGGCGTTCTTTGCACCGCTGCCTAGTCAGATTCAGGAGACTGGTGCGATTTGAAGAGGATCTTTTTGAGTTCGAGCGTTCGGGCGGTGTTGTTTCGAGAGTGCATTTGTATATTATGCAATTTATCGTTTTCTTTTGTGGGTCAACTATCTTGTCTTGTCCTCCTAGTTGGAGAGTTTCGTTCTGCACTATTAGCGAAAACATAAGCGACCGCTACGAACAGATGACTTGAAGTTCCAGCTTGTTTTCCTATCGGCTCGCGTTTTGCCCGCGGCGAGATATGAGATGGCCGTCGAAGCGAAAGCGGGTCATCGGTGGCGCTGCGGGAGCTTCCATCGCTCAACCAATCGTCACAGTCGGCTTTCTCACCTCCCTCACCGTCGTCGTCCTTGCTCTTCACCACAATGTCTGCGTTACGAACGGCCATGTTGGGCCGTATAGGTGTGTAACCCAACCTATGGGCGCCATAGTGTGTACTGATGACAAGAAGTAGCGCGTCCCATGGCTCGTAGCATCACTTCGACGGTTGGGATCCATGGTGCGTATCAGCCTGACCACGACAAGTTCCTGCGTTGACGGTCATGCAGGCGTTCGCTCGATTCAAACAACACCGCCGGCTGCTGCGGCACCTCAGGGGCCGTCAAGCCAGCCAAGAACACCTATGCCGTCGGATCCTAGCCCAAGCACGACTACGACTGGCATTGAACTTGCACAGCAGGGAAGCAACCAGTTGAGCTTAGAGACTCCGAGAAACGCTGCTGGTACGCCCTCACCTTCTGGATAATGACGAGTATCTGACTGCATGGATATAGAATACTTGCTGTCCACCTTCGACAAAATTGCCAACTGGGCTCGTCAGGGCTCCATGTGGCCTATGACCTTCGGTGAGTGACTGGGAATGGACTTGCATCGCATGTATGCTAACATTTCCGAAGGACTGGCCTGTTGCGCCGTGGAGATGATGCACATGGCTGCTGCCCGCTATGACCAAGATCGACTCGGTATCGTTTTCCGTGCTTCGCCGCGGCAGAGCGATATCATGATTGTTGCCGGGACATTGACGAACAAGATGGCACCTGCGCTGAGGAAGGTGTACGATCAGATGCCCGAGCCGCGTACGTATCCGGACGATCCGCCGGATTAGCATGTTGCTGATGGAAGATTGATAGGATGGGTAATCTCCATGGGTTCTTGCGCCAATGGTGGAGGGTACTATCACTACTCGTACTCTGTCGTCCGTGGTTGTGATCGTACGTTCTCCCGTACCCTCGGCCCACATCAGCTGATCCGCCTTTAGGCATTGTTCCGGTCGATATCTATGTCCCTGGCTGCCCTCCAACGTGCGTTATTCCATCGCGTGAAGTTGGCCATAGCCTAATCTCTTATTCAGTGCGGAGGCATTGCTCTACGGCATGCTGCAATTGCAACGTAAGATGCGGAAGAGCAGGAAGGGTGTGCAATGGTCTGTCTCCTTTTGATCCGCCTGTGATGAGTGATGCTGATTCTGCTGTAGGTACCGCCGGTGAGCCGTACCAGGAGATATGGATATCGTCCGTCGGAGTTGTGCCCTGTTGGCGTGATATGCATAGCTCATTATGGCAAGGGCGCAAACAAGTCGTTTGTAATGCATATGTTTTGCATGTATGTGCCAAGTGCGTATGTGGTGCGCCCGTAGACGGTCCGATCCAGATTGGGCAAATGGTCATTCTTCGGCGCATGTTCGGGGCACTTAACGGAAACAAGGGGTTCATCAAGTAGCGGTGTTGTATAACAGCAGTTCCACTATTAATTCTGCTACACTCAGCATCGTAACGCATCAGAGAGGGGTTGGGCACTACAGAAGAAAGAGGTATAAGGGAAAGCTGTACGCGGTCCATCGCATGGAGGAGAGGATCAATTAGTGTAGTAATTGTGGCCGTCAGTCAGGAACCAGTCAGGCGGCGGAGCGGACACTTGACGTCCTTGCGCAAGAGCCTCTTCCCATTCCGCGCGAAGTACGTGATAGAGGAACATCTGAGCTTCCGCCTCGTCAGCCTGCCACATGGAAGGTGTCAGTGATGGGTTGGCCGACGACGGCCGTGATGATCACTGACCGGATCTTCACGCACGGAAGCCTGGGGTAGGCGATGTAGTGGTGGCAGGTGTAGGTAGGTCAGGGCGGGCAATGGAATGTATACACGGTTGCCGGGTCGGAGCTCAGGTTGGATCCGCAGGTACAGCGCCAGCTATCATCGCATGCAAGTCAGCACAAGTGTCGGCAAAGATGATAAAGACATACATCACGGGTGTCGGCAAGCCGATGGGAAAGGTTCAACAGCTGTAAGGGAAGATCAAATCAGTCAAGATCCCGACGCGGGGATGAGGCAACACGCACATGCAGCGACTCCCACAGTTTATACCCGATCAGAAGGCGCCCTCTAATCATCTCGGCGATGTCTGCTTGCACCGTTTCGAAGCTGTTGGCTTGGGCTGTCTTCCTGTAAGTCTACGACTGATCATCAAGGTCCTCGTTTATGCCACATACGTCCAACCAAGTTTCCACCTGGCGAGAACCCCGTGACGGGCGTGCGGAAGTCAACGATGTGAAGCGACGGTGGCGGCGCAACGAAACGATCGTAGATCTGACTGAACGTCAGGATCGCCCATACGTGCGAACGAAGGTAATCGTACTAGCTCGTTGGAAAAATCCTGAACAGAGGCACGACACAGTATGCGGATGTCGTGACGCTCTCCATTGCTGCAGACGGACACGTTGAGCAGTCCAGCCAGGAATGGTGGTATGGAGGTAAACTCGCCTTGCGACCACCCACTGGGTTGACAACGACAGAGCACTTCGTAAATGTCAGCTCAATCCTCCTGGCATGGTTCTCCTCACGTACTGCGCGGCTAGTTCTTCGTCAATTGGCGGCGAGTCCCTGTTAGACATGAGCACCCGCAGATGATGCGGACACGAGTGCATACGCTATGTCCTCCTCTTCTTCTTCGTCCGAGTCGTCGTCTGGAACATCGTCCTCTTCCTCCTCTTCGTTATATTGCCCAGCTGCGCCGTCGATATGGGGATATGTTCCGTTCAACACAGGGAAGCTCGGCGCTGCCATGCCGGTCAACCTGCAGGGCGGGAGGACCCAAAGGGACGCCTCACACAGGGGCGTTCGAGGAGATCATATATAGGCCGGGACGGGTGATAAGAGCTGGGTGAAAGGTGACTGCATCCCGCAACTGTGCGGGGTGATCCGACCAGGGAGACTGAGCCACCATTCCAGCAGCAGAGATGTTGCATGTGAATGAGAACCATGGAGGGGAAGACACTGGAGGCGGTTGGAGGGTCTTTTGACGGCCACACGCACGCATGAAAAGTCCCGCTCCCGTCCAAGCCGCTATCTTGATGATCAAACGCAGGCGTACGGATCCTCGGCATGTGTCAAAGTGGTTGTCTGCACGCCTTGCACTCCTCCACCGTGTCGGTGCCCGTCGATGGCCGAATGCTAGGGCAACCTGCCGAAAGTTTTCGTGCTGATGGAGAGATGCTACCAACCAGAAGACGTGCCCATTCGGGAAATCTCGGTATATTGCCGACTTAGATGTCCGCACGATCTACGGGAAATGGCGAATGGTACCGGCCCTTTACAGCGACCTTGTCCGTAAGCCGCGTGGATCGCGGTTTGCCTGAGAAGAGAAACCATGGTGAATCAATCCTTGTCACTCGGACACGAGGTCCGCCGTGAGTCGGTGGAGTCTCACATCTCGCCGGATCGCTGACCGGCAACCGAGAGACTGTCGTAGGTATGGGGCGACCTTTTGTCTCAGTCCACTGCCCCCACAGGTATTCTTTATCGACGCGTTCGAGGCGCCCGGAAGTTCAGAAATGGTCAGTTCGCGGTCTTGATTGCTCGTAAACCCGTCAGAAGCTATCGTGGAGCGCGTTCGGTAACCGTGGCAAGGCATTTTAGGAGTCGTCATCGGCATTTAGCCCAAAGAAGCGTACAAAGCCAGACCATATAGAATAGTTTCGGAAGGAGAAGCCACATGTCTTGCGGATGCGAGCACTTTTGCGCGACAGCGGAAGCAAGTAGTTAGCCCCTAAGCCCTTTCATGTGGTTCGTGCGTAACCTGGTCTGAACCGCCGTCTAAGTCCGCATCAAAGTCGTGCTGTACATTGCGAATTGTTGCAGACATCTGAGCTTAACCTCTAAGTGAATTCGCGTCCACACCTGTCCTGCGATTTGAAGCCCCTGAAGGTGAGCTGGCAGGTGAGTGCTCCCTTTCCTCCAATAAACACGCAAGTCAGTTTACAGCCCCTGTCCCTCCCAGTCCGCAATGGGGAACGAAGTCTTGCAGCTCGAAGAGCATGGAAGTGCGCTGACTTCGCAGGGCGATCCACTGATTGGAAGAAGCGCGTCAAGTATCCGCAGCGCACGCCCCGAAGTGGCTCTGTCGGATCGCTTGCCGGGCAGGGCTCAATCAGCCATTGTTCAATATACATCGTAGGCCAGGTGTGCTGCATTCGAAATCTGTATTCCTTACCTCCATAAGCTCTCGGGCGGTTGAGATTCGAATGCCTGAGCTGGAGGTAGAAGAGCAAGAAGTAAACATCGGGAATATCAGACAATGCTGAAGTGCTGCAGTTTACCCCGGTCAACATCCATTCCATTGAGTTGTTGCTGATGCGCGTGTTGTCAAGGCTGTTTTTTTACTGCGCTTCGCCGGTATTGCCATAAAAGGAACATTGTGCAGTAAATAACGGGAAGAAGAAACCTAATATGCGAGTTAGGCGGAGCGCACCTCCATTAGGAAATGTTTCGGGTGATTTTACCACCAGTAATCTAAACGTCCCTTGAATCCTATCCATCTGCCATGGCAGTGCGGTTGCTCAGTCAGCTGGACACATTTCCTACTTCAGCGATCTCCGCCCGCCCCTGACAGAAGGTTGCCACATGTGCTGCGGCCTACTCTCGCTTAAACTAAAGCTCGGTTCGGAAGCGGCAATAGCCCCTATGTTGTCTTTTCAAGCCCTCATACGGCCAGCTAAGCCCCAAGGCTCTCAGCTTTGGGCAGCCATTGTCCTCCCGATTATGGCTTATGGTAGGAAACATTGTAAGGATTGCCGTACGGTTGTGTAATCCGCAGCCCGCTGAAGTATTTCGATATCTATGTGCATAAAACAGACCACATATTGTTCGGGAGAAGATCGAAAGGAGATAACAGCTCGGAGATGCAATATTTGATCTTCTTCAGCGCATGATACTCATGATCTATAGAGAGGTATTGAAATCGCTAGCATCTTCCCATGTTCGAAAAATATTTCGGCAGAACAATCTCCAACGTGCTCACGCGGGGTTTTGCGGGCCGTGATTATCATGCGGCACCTATGTCTTCGAATTCTTGTGCATTCGCGCTTCCGCGCGAGAAGCGCACGCAGGCCGGGCAATTCTGCGATCCCCCACCCGATTTATTCATTGCGCCGAAATAGGAGAGTATCATCGTAAAGGGATCGTGATAGGAATGAATTGCTTTCCAACCTAAACCGAGCGATAGGTTGTCGAGAGTGGAATAGGGGGCGAACACGAGTTTGCATAGTCCTTGCTTTGTCATTCAATATTCAAGCAAAGACTACAAACATTATTTTCGGCAGGTGAAAAAAAGAGAATACAGGCTCTTAGGACAAAGATTCTCGCGCTAAGACCAAGTGCGCTTGTATCCAGAATTATCGGCGGATAGCTAATCTGAACGCTCTGCTAGCTTACGGCACCATTCAGGCTGCTCATCATTCTTTGCAACTGAATATATAAATCAGCATTCGACGGCAGAGCCAAGTTCTTGATATACGGGTGCATTGCTCGACTGAGAATAGGAGCTAATGCTTTATAGATCGCTCTAAGTCCCTTTGAAGAGAGAATCGGGTCTTAGCGCAGTCTTCTCGCAGCGGCAACTCCCGAGCCCCTATATTACTCAGGAATCGCTGCCAGCTGTCTCTTCGAGAGGTCTTAACAGGCTTCCGTAGTCGCTCCGAGTTGATTAACACAGTCATAATTCGCAAGAGGGGGTGTATATGCTGACGGAGGCGTCCGCTTGTGCTAGAAGTGGGTGCGCGATTGCATGGATGTCTTCCGAGACGTGCCGAAAGTGGAAATTTGTGAGCATGTCCTTCAATAGATGATGTTTCCAGATAGCGAAGACAGACAATGAGGCTCGGCAAGCCTGGCGTCACCTTATGTGGGGTAAAGAGGGATCGCGGGCCGAACCTGCTGAGTGAGCCGATGCTTCTGTTACATAAGCTCCATGACGTTTTGCGGCATGTTTCCTACTAAGCATCTTCCTTTCTACCGACACGCCTGCAGCTATAGATAAATCTTGTAACAGGCCAAACAAGAGCTGTTTCGAGGGCTGGCTTTTTACTCATGTTGCGGGCTAGCTGAAACGGCTGGAGCATAACACCGGGATAACCCATCCGTCACACTTGTCATCCATGATCGTGCATATGCCTGGGCCAGGGACGAAACCGATTGTCAGTGCCTCGACCTGCATTTTCGGCGGTCGGTGACCGACGTCTTTGCTCGCTACTAGCATTGAAGGCATCGCTCATGGGACAGCGAAGAACACTACATATTGCTCTGCTGGTTTGGTGCTTACCTGCTACCCCATAAGCGCCGCTCCGCACGAGGCTGTGCAGTTCGGCGAGTCGAACCAACATCGGAAGTTTCAACTCTGGTTGAGCAATTCATCTCTCAAGGTAGGACCCTCGGCTGCTCATCGTTATTGCTGTGAGCCTGCACTGGTTCGTCACAAGTAACGGACCTCTCTGAGGAAGTGCGCTCCCAGGATGCGGTCTTTTCGCCTGCAGCTCGGGGATGATGATGGAATTTCGCCGGTCCTGAACGATCGCTTTACCATCCAGTCTCTATCCGTGCGTTTCACATTAGCCGGCAGGTACTCACGGACGGGATGCTCTTGCTCACACGTCCATCGCTCGACTGTCATATAAGTCCATCGAGAGAATGCAGGAGAAGGCTGGCCTTCGCTGCTCTCCATCTTTGGCCTTGACGCAGGAAGACGGTCACGCGTTCGCCGTCGCCATCAGGACGTCGAGTCTCAATAATACCCTGGCCTGTGCTTGGTGTTCGACACCCGATATACAAGGTGCTCCGTTGGCCGTCGACCATGGCGTTCCTTTCTCTCCCGCTTCAACCCCGCGACACCCCCATTCCTGACGGAATGCAGGACCTCGCCGTCATCCAGCCGGCACTGACTTTCTTGCTCATCGGAGTTGTCTTCGCCACCCTCCTGCTACCACTTCTCGTGGCGTTGATCGTACTATCCACGTCGGCATCTCGAAAGCATGCGGTGTTCGGTTTGAACATCTTCGCGATACTCCTTGGTCTGCTGGGAGGTATCCTGCACTCATATGTTATGGTTTGTCGTCCTTTCCTCGCCGTCCTTTCCCCACTTACCTGTCGAACAGATACATACCATATTATCTCCGACTAATCCACTACAACCGCAAATAGCGACATCCTTCACCCTGTTGATGTCCTTCACGCCATTCGTGGTCGAATGTATTCTCATCCTGCGGCTCATCGCTGTTTTCCCTCCAAGAAAGCATCCTTGGTGGCAGACATGCCTCGTTCTCGCCATACCTGTTCTCACCAAGGTTGCCCGACTGACACTTTTGGCGCTTTTCGCCCAATGCTACATCAACAACATCTGCTCGGTGGCAAGCATCGCCGCCGAAATCGCCGACAATGACGTTCGGTTTGCAGTCTTGTACGTCAAGACGACTTGGTTCCTTCAACTTATCGACAACACGTAAGTAGCGCATTGCTCGCTCAACCGAGCAGAAGCTCATGTCATGACAGTTACGTCTCTATCATCTTCCTTTGGCAGCTTCGGAAACAAGCCATGCCTAAACAGCGGTTCGGGGCCTGGACAGTCCAAGCGCGGCTGCAGGGGCTCTTTTACATCGCGCTCACCTCATACCTCTTCCCGACACTTTGCGGCGTGGTTGAACTCATCCTGATTTACGCCGCCCACTCGTTCGTCCCGGCCACATGTGTCCTCTTCTTCGACATCTATATCTCCATCTTCGGCGTTGCATTCGCAACTGTGTGGACTACAGGCATCTCCTGGATCGACGAGCACAGCACCGCTCCAGGCTTTTCACCAGCTCAGAACCTGATTGGTTCGCGCGGTGGTACGCAAAAACTACACACCTCAGTCGACAGCGACAGGACTGCCGTTTCCGCGAGCCAAAAACGACGCTCTGGAGGGGTGACGTATGACGATTTCGAGATGGGTGTAAAGGTCGTCAAGCATGAAGAGGTGTTGGTTGAACAAGGCGAAACGATGAGCGAGTTCGAAGCGCAAATCATCGATGTTCGAAAGCTGGCCCGCTCGGAGTCGGCTTTGTCGGATGTGAAGGAGTTCGTCTGAAGGGGAACGTGTGGATTATTGTGCTTCTTGATTTGAAGAACCTGTTATTCAACCCGTTGTGTAAAGTAAATCGTTGTATGATAAGCTAAGAGCCCGAGTTATTTATTGCATGTTCATCTGTGATAAGCGCTGGACTGAGTCCTGCCAGTGCGATATTGGAGCAGAAGTCAGCGGTCATAAGCCGACAGATGCGAGAAGCAGGGACACGCCGCAGTACGCGCATCGCACGACACGATTCAAGCGCGCCACTCGATAGCTAACAACTTCCACTTTCTATTGACCACAGTCTGTCCAACTGCTGGGCCGCTCATACCCTCTCATTGATGCATCCATGACCACGCGCTTCAGCTCAGGCGGAACAGCGGACGAGACGTCTCATCCACTTCTCGCGCGAGAGGAAAGGGATGACGGGCATGCAAACCGGAGCGTCCTCTTCTCGGTAGAGGACGACGAGGACGAGGATGACAATACGCCCCTTGCCAAGATCGCTCAGAATGGACGGGCTTTACGGAAAACGGCAAGCAGAGAAGATGTGGATAGGCAGGAGGACCGAGCATATGGAGTGAACCTGCGGTCGATGGTTCAGAGTCGAGAAGCCGGTCCGTCCTTTATCTGCTCCACTGCCATCATCCTGTCTAAACACCAAATCTTCAGAGTTTGAGCTTGACCCAGACGAGCTCGATCCGTCAGACCGAAGTATAGACCACCTCAACGAAGTTCCCGACACCGCGCAGCGAATGCCCCTTCTGTTAGGACTGGTTGACACGTCCCATGATCCACGCTTGGGACCGGAAGGCAACGTCAACATCGAAGGAGCAGAACATATGGGGGTCGATCTGGAGGAGCTTCATGCAAAGTCGGGCGGTCTTCTGGACAGCATCTTCAATATGGCGAACTCCATTCTCGGGGCAGGCATTATTGGTGCGTTAGCCGGGCTGATCTTTGCCTGAGGTGGGTGCTAATGTGCGGTCTGTGCCATCCAGGTCTACCATATGCGATATCAGAAGCCGGCCTGGTTACCGGCACCATCCTCCTGGTTGTGCTTGGTCTCGTCACCGACTGGACTATCCGCTTAATTGTGCGGAACGCCAAGCTCAGTGGTCGAAACTCGTACATCGACATCATGGACCATTGCTTCGGCAAGAGTGGACGGGCGGCCGTATCGTTCTTCCAATTCAGTTTCGCGTTCGGTGGTATGCATGCATCTGAATTTCGTCGTTTCCTCAAACTCACATTCGTGTAGGTATGTGTGCCTTCGGCATCATCATCGGAGACACTATTCCCCATGTCATCGCCTCAGTGTTCCCGGGACTACGCACGATACCCGTCCTTTTTCTCCTCACCAACCGACGATTCGTCATCGCCATGTGCACGATCTGCATCTCATACCCGCTGTCACTCTATCGCGACATCGCCAAGCTCGCGCGAGCGTCTGCATTAGCCTTAGCCGGAATGCTACTTATTCTTGTCTCTGTCGTCGTCGAGTCGATCAAGGTCGAAGAGGACTCAACACTTGCCGACCTACGAGGCTCGGATGCGGCAAGATGGACCTTCATTCAACCTAGGATTGCTGAAGCGATCGGCGTGATCAGCTTCGCCTTCGTTTGTCATCATAACTCCCTCCTCATCTACGGCTCACTCAGCACGCCAACACTGGACCGTTTCGATCGTGTGACGCATGTAGCGACGGGTGTCTCCATTGCTGCTTGTCTAGTCATGGGACTGAGTGGCTTCTTGACCTTCACCGACCGGACCCAAGGGAATATCCTGAATAACTTCAGTCAGGTAAGCATACATCTGCCAAGCCCTATAGCTCGTACTGATCAAGGCACAAGAACGATACCCTCATCAACGTCGCACGCTTGTGCTTCGGCATGAACATGTTCACAACCCTGCCGCTGGAGCTGTTCGTCTGCCGAGAGGTGATCGAGGACTATTACTTCCCGCACGAACGTTTCAGCTGGCAGCGCCACGTTCTCTTCACGACCTCGATTCTCATGGCCTCCATGTTCCGTAAGTTGATTTCATCGTCGAAAGGCCGCAGCTGATAAATACGCAGTTGCCTTGATAACCTGTGATCTTGGTGTTACGCTGGAGATCACAGGTGGTGTATCCGCCACGGCGCTTGCTTTCATCTTTCCAGCTGCCTGTTACTACAAGCTGCTTTCGCCGCAGGAAGCATGGCACAGTCGACAGAAACTTCCCGCCGTTCTCTGCGCCAGCTTCGGGTTCATCGTCATGGTGCTCAGTTTAGTCCTCGCGCTGGGCAAGGCATGGAGACCAGAAGGCGCAGCCAAGATGTGCATCGAATGATTTAGATTGGGATATAGCGTCACTATTCGTGGATATCATCTCAGGCTTCGCCCATCGCTTGCAGCAGCCCAGGCACGCTTGCGATCTCCTCAACTCTCGCGCCACGCTCGTGGCTTTCCGAGGCCGACAGCGGAGAAACGCTCATCTCCATCCACTCCAGCCATACGGCTTCGACCTTGCTCACCGGTATCCTATCGTCGACAACAAGAAGCCAAATGGCATCGTACCCGCCAGCACCTGGTACGCCACCACCGATGACGCCTGGCACCGATACGCAGGCGTCTAGCAGGCGAGACTGCTCTTCGGGCTCGATCGGGACGTCCGCAAGAACGCCCATCTGCCGCATGCCTGAGCGGATGTCCTGAAGATCCCTATGAGCGGATTGCGGAGCTATGAGACCTGTATCCAATGTACCTCTGTAGCCGTAGCAACCTTCAATAGAGCATTTGCAACCATGTCCTCCTCCTCCTCGTCCAGAAAAGCGGTGGCCCATTCGGTCTTGGGAAGTTCGGCTACCTTCGCTAGTACAGTTTTGTACGACGACTGGCTCGCACCGTAAAGGTCGGAAAGTTCGGTGAGCAAAGTTGCGAGGCGACCATTTGCCTCAGAGATAGCAGTCCAGATGTGCAGAGCTAGCATGTGTGTGAGAACTGTCAAGTCGTAGACAGAGGACGCGAGACCACACACCCTCTTCCGGATTATTCTTCCTCCAGCTCAAGACCTTGCCCACCAGAGAGGGCGTATCGCTCCCAGCATCAACATCAGCCAACATCAGCCTCAGCCCAGGCGGAAGCTTGAACGGCTTGACTTCATGGTCCCACTTCGGGTTCTCAGGCCTGAGCGTCTCCGCAAGCAGCTTGCCGTCCACCGTGTCGCCCATAATGGGTTCCAGTACAGCTGGACCGAACTTGCGATATATCTGACTGCCGAAGACGGCGCTGGCGACGTCGAACCCGCTTCCGACTTTGCCTTGTGCGAGACAGTGCACATATTGGGCGGCGTTATGCACCAGTTGCCGGTCGCGTGTGATTTCCTCCTTGGCGAACTCGGCGGGCGAGACGACACCTGTATGCAATAGGAGAGCGCATACGAGTGAAGTTATCAGTGCCGCACTGCTCCCCAAACCGGTCTTGTGCACTTGGGAGATAGGAACGTTGCACGAGTTGAAGGGTGGAAGCTTGGAGAGTGATTCGAGCGTGCGTGGGAGGTCAAGCGCCGCGAGTGCAGCTCGCTGGGAGTAGAAGTCGTTCGCGCCGAGGATGAAGATGTCCAGGGCGCTCTTGAGGGATGATTCGAGCGCAGCGCCGCCCTTGAGCTGCAGAGCTAGTAGAAGACTACGCTGGATTGCGAGCTGGACGAACTTGTTCCTCGGCCTGGCGATGGACCTGAGCTCATTGATTAGAACACTGCACCGGCTGGACGGAAGTGCCCAACTCACCCTTCTTGCACTTGCGTCACTTCCATCTCCTCTCCCTTAACGGCAACATCGTACTCCCACAATCCATCCGTGAACTGAGGTGATTTTACAGTCACACGTCTTGGATTTGACCCCTTCGCATCTCTGATGACGGTGTAGAACCTCGATGATGTTGAAACGACCACGCCAGTGTACGCCGGGTCGAGGACGAGGTAGCCTCCAGCGATGAGAACTTTGCCTGGCGCAGAGACGACTGTGGTGGCCATCACACGGTCTTGAACGAGATTTCGCCTGGATGGAAAGGCAAGATATGAAAGAGGTTATAGAGATACCATTGCCGTGATAGGTTGAGGCGCCGACGACGGTGCGCTACCGAAAGTATTGCGGTCGCGAACGTGAGGTGAACTTGCGTGTTGCGGGTCCCTGATGGCGCCGGTCCCGAGAACTACCGTGGGCGTTGTGCGCGCATTGGCATCCAGACTGGGTCGAAGGTAGGATAGAGGACCAATGTAGAATAGTATTGCTACATACAACCCGCGAGGCCTCCGCACGGGGGATAATAACAGGACGAAGCGAGAGAGCGTAGAGATGAAAGAGAGCAGTCAGGATCCCAGAAATTTGGCAACATAGGCAAAAACGAGACAAAACAAGAGAAATAGAAGAACGTAACGAGAGAGATAGGAAGAGCGAATTCGTGAAGATATCGAACAAGGAACAGAAAGGGAAAGGGAGATATACTAGAAGGAAGGCATGGGATATGAAAGGGAATTTCAGGTGGTGTTATCGCCCTTCTAAGTATTGTTTGTCCGAGAATGGAATGGAGAGTGAGAGTGTCCAGTCCGAAGGGCATGCCGGAGCACGGCCAACAGATACGAGAGTAGAGGAGGGAGACGAGTTCGTAAGAAAGAGAAGGGGGAGGGTCGTACGTGCGAAGAGGTATTTCGGTTTCGGCTTCGGTGTCATCATCGACGGAACAGCTCGACCGGCTGCTCCAATGACGGATATCGATAGGCGACAAAGTCGTCCGCCTGAGGTATCTTAGCGCTCAACACGCTCGTCCGGTTTATAGAGCCCACAATCGAGCTCGGCGGGCGGTGGGACGAGAGCGAGGACTGGGACTGGGACATGTCGGAGGCGTAGTTCGCCGCTGGCGTGAATGGCAAGCGCGGGGGTTCGAATGACGGGTAGCCATTGGGTTCGGGGACGAAGTACTCGGGTTGGTCTTCCACTGGTTCGGGCGTGCGGACGAAGGACTTGCGGCGAAGAAAGGCGGCAAAGTTAAATTTCGGCCTGGAGGGGCTCTTGGGACTCCGGTTCTTCTCGCTCGCGTGGTCTGGGGTCGTTTGCTGCCGCACACTTGGGGCGAGCGACCGGCGTGAACGCGCATGATCCGGGAAGTCCTCCGGGTAGGCATGCTGCATCGCCGGCTGATGAGGAACAAGCGGAGACGCATGCTGCTGACCCTGCATAGCCTGCCAGTTCGCGCTCGGGTTCCCGCCGAAGCTTGAGCGTCGCGCATGATCAGGCTGCATGAACGACGCCTGTGGAGGCGAGTAAGTCGGCGCCGGCGCAGGGTCAGACTGGACGGCCTGCGGGTGGGGCCTTTGCTGCTGCTGCTGTTGCTGAGCTTCAGTGCCGGGGATAGGCGGCAGGCTCTTGTACAGCGAAAGCGTCTTCGGGTTCGCCGTCGTCCCGTTCCCCTGCGGAGTCTGTGCCCTCGCTTGAGCTGCTTGGCTCGAATTGTGCACCACCGTATTGCTCGGACTGGGCGTATTACCCGCCGCGTCCGCGGTCAACCCGGGCTCCAAAGTCGGACTCTCCATGATCGGACTCCCCATCGGCGGGGGGAGCTTCATATCGAGACTGACCTTCCTCACGCTCTGCGTAGGGCTCGGGATCCTGCTGTTCCCGCTCCCTGCTCCGCCTCCTCCGCCCGGTCCACTATGAGCAGGGTCGAGCGAGAGGCTGACACTTACGCTCGTCGGAGCTGTGCCGGGACTGCCGTAGCTCTCTGCGCCGCTGGCGGTGCCGGTGCTGGTGCTGAGGATCGGGAGGGCGGGGTTGGAGAATGAGAGACTGCGCGGGCTGGAGCAGCTGGGGGAGGAGATGGAGCTTGGTCTTGAGAGGCTGGGGGATCGCTCGGCGCTGCGTCGGTTAACGAGGTAGCTAAGCGGAGGCGGCGGAGCGAGCGGGGGGAGGTCCTCATGCGCGTTCTGGTCTTCAACGGGTATAGAAGTCCTCTTCTCCGGATCGGCGACATTAGCGGGCATAGGAGCAGCATACAGCGACCCGTCCTCCCATTCCTTCCCCCGCCCGGCAGCACTAGCAGTAGCCCGGATCTTCTTCCATATCCCTCCCAAACCTTTCTTCTTCTTCGTAGTCGCAGTGCCAGAAGTAGCGAGTGACATCGTATCCGCCGCCGCCGCCGCTACTCCTTGCCTCATACTGCCCGCATCAGCAGGAGTGCTTGCCCGCTGCTGCCGAGCAGCCTCGCCATCAACGAAGACATAACTCCTCGGCGAGACCGGCTCCGGACTCGTACGCATGCTCATTGGCCTTCCTTGCCCCACAGCATACCCAGCCCCAGCAGCCATATCCATCCCAGCAGGAGCAGCAGCCAGACCAAGGGACATAGCCTGCGCCTGGGCCTGGGCCAAAGCCTGCTTCTCCATATCCAGCCCCAAATGCATATCGACCATACTTGCCGCTCCTGACCCGACGCCACTCGTGACTCCAAGGCTCCAATCAGAGCCATTAGGCTGATGAGCCCAGACCCTCCTTCCGAACCCTCCAAACCCGCCAAAGCCGAGGCCTACGCCGCTGCCGCCCATCGCCGTGGGGGTAGGGGGGTTGACCTCCGCGGACGAGCGCGGGGATTCACGCCGGTTGGGGTTTGCAGGTTGCTGGTGTTGTGGTGGGTGGGGTTGGGCGGCGGAGAGATGCGGGTTGGGAGAAGAGAGAGGGGACGAAAGTCGGCGGGAGGAGGAGGAGGGGGATTGTTGGGCGTACGGACGAGAGGGGGGGAAAGGGTAGCCGTACGGATGTTGGGCCGAATAACTTACTCCTGGGCTTGAGGGGGGGAGGAGCGTGGGCTGGGAAGCGCTCGCACTCGCTCGCCAGGGGGTGGTGGCGTAGCCTTCTAGCTCTGCGCCTCCTACTGCAGCTGGGCCGCCTTGCGACGGGTAAGAGTAAGAGTAACTGGACGCCCGCTCGCCTTTGCCGACGGCGTTGCCTATCCTTGGCGACCCCAGCCCCAAGCCAGTAAAAGAGATCCGGTTCGACAGCGTCCTTCTCCTCCTTTCCCTTTCCAGCGCCCGCTCTTCTCGGGCAAGCTCGCGTTCTTCGGCTTCTCGCGCTTTACGAAGATCAACATGCTCCACCACCAGTCCATTCTGCAACAACGTCACTTCCCTCGCCTGGTGTTTCTCCCCTCCCAGCCCAGGGCCGGCCATGATGTCCCGTGCACTGGCCGCGTCCTCTCTCCCCGGAACACCAGCCGTAGCAGCCCTCCGCCTCTTAGTGCCCCAAAGGCTCACCCCCTCCTTCCCCCCCTCCCCACCCACACCCGCACCAACCAGCCTGACCCTAACCCCCCAAGTCCCATTCAACGCCGGACTCGCCACTGTCTCAGCGCGCCGATCCTCCCTCAACACCTGAGAGAACTCATTCTTCACCCTCATATCTAACAGCCTAGCCTCCCGCTCGGCTTCGCGACGAGCAGCGAGCTCCGCTTCGGCCAGCAAACGCTGAGCGCGGACGTAGGACTGGAGTGCGTGCCAGCGCGAAGCAGGCTCTTTGGGGTTCATCTTCTGCCAGACCTTTAAGTTCCCTTCCGTAAGCAACTGGCCTTTTGCTCGGAGCCTCTCCCTGCCAGGTTGCTGGTGCGCGTAGGCGGAGGAAGGGTGAGAGCCCGAGCCCGTGCCTGGGCCGGCGATTTTGCCCTCCACACTGCTAGACGGGCCCTCGTCGCTCAGACCTGCTTCGGCCGAGTCGGCGGCTGCGGCCAGCTCGGCCTCCTCCTGCTCTCGCCTTACCAACTCCTCGTACCACACATCACTCGCCCGTGCCCATACACCAGGACTAGTAACGTCCACATCCGCCATCTCCCTATCCCGCATCAAGCACTCGAGGCAGATCTCGCCTTCGGGCTGAACGATCGGCGGAGGCGGTACGTAGGCCGCCCCGATCGGGGCTACCGCGGAGGAGGGATTGAGCGGGGGAGGGAAGGTGTTAAGCGGTAGGGGGTTGAGGATCAACGACTGCGATGGTGGTCTCCGCAGTGCTGGGACTGAGGGCCGGAGTGCGAGGGCAGGGCCGAGCATCTCCCTCAACTCTCGTGTTTCTGGCTGACCGGTTGGGTGGTATGCGGGTAAGAGCTGGGTCGGGACGCCCGTCGTAGGCGGGATCACCGGGGCGTATAGTTCTTGCGCGACTCGAGGATGTGGGTCGGGCGGCTGGGCACCAGAAGGCAAAGCGGGTAAGGGCGGTGGAGGGGGGACGGAAGGTGAGGAGAGGGAGGGGGAACGTTGGTCGATCGAGTGTCTTGGTGATGCCCGACGCGTACGCGAGCCGTTGGTGGATGTTCGGCGGGGTTGTTGTTGTTGGCTGCCGCTGCCAGAGCCTGGACGGTTGGGTACGCGTTCTGGAGATCGAGATCGTCTGCTTGCGCCGTCTGCTCTGTCTTCTTCGGCTGCTGCTGCTGGCTGCTTCTCCAGCTCTCTTTGAGGCTGTTTTCGGTCGGTTATGGGCGCATACAGCTCGTCGATCGGGTTTACCAGGGAATGTGAGAGCGGGGAGGGAGGATGCGGCGCGTGCAGCAACGGTGTCGAGTGCGGAAGGGGTAAAGAGAATGGTCGTGTTGATGGGCCAGCTAATGGTGTTGATGATGAGAGGGGAGCAGGTGTTCGGGAGAGGGAGGGTGAGGGGGATGGTGTGCGGGGGTGGAAGGATGTGGGTCGGGATGAGGAGGGGTGTTGTGCTTGTTGTTGTTGTTGCGCTTGCGGTGGTGATGATGATGAAGGTAGTGGTGATGATGATAATGATGACAGCGGCGGTGGTAGCGGTAAAGGCACGGCAGAAGTCGACGCCTCCATCCTGTTTTCCCTCGAAGAACAGCGCGAAGATGGCGGACAGCCAACTCAGACAGTCGGACAGCGAGAAGCAGGTCGACGAGATCAATAAGGCGTGTCGTGTTCAGCAAGTGAGGTCGATCTCGTCAAATCACGTAAACACCAGCGGCTGGTCCAAGTTTACGTGTCCTCGTCTCCCTCAACGCCAGCTACACCAGCCGTATCGTTCGCAGTCGTATCGTACGCTTCTGCCAGCGGGTCGCGGCTGGGATGAAGATGTAGAATGCTGTTGTGCAGGGTGTAGGGAGGAGGAAGGGGGAGCATCCAGCTGGCACTCCCGAGCCCAGTCCAACCAGTTGGAAATCGGAAACTGCCGTGCTTCTCGCCCAAATCCAGCAACCCGTCGGCGCACGAAAACAGCGCGCGAGCCAGCAACGAAGAAAGGTGAACACCGGCGGCGTGGGCGAAGAACGACGATCGGACGAGGCGAGCAGCGAAGAGGAGAGGGAGAGAGGGGCGAATAACGTTTCTTCGCCTTGCAGTGTCGAGCGAGTAGCGAGTAGCGGGCGGTGGACGATGGACGATGGACGATGGGCCAGATCCGTGTGGCACGCGCTACAATGAGGGGAATAGGGGCGCGGTCGAGCGGCGAGGGGCGAGGGGCGCAGGCGAAAAGTACAGCGTGCAGCGTGCAGCGTTGGGCGGGGGGGGCGACGAGAGTGTCGCTGTGGTCTGGCACAACGTAAAGGCCAAACAAGTTCGCGTCCCTCTGTCCCAAAAGTGGAGAGTGTGCTTTGCTGGGCCTCTGGGTGTAGGGAAGGGTACGTAGGGGGAAATGTGGACGGTGCGGTGGTTCGGGTGCGCTAGCTACCCCGTCGTAAGGCTTCCCCCTTCTCCCTTTGCTAGCGTGCTCAGTGGGGGGAAGGGTAATGTCCGTGGTCTGCGGTGTTAAGGGTCCCCCTCCTACCCTCTGCCTTCTTTCGGACTCTTTGCACACTCCCGGTCGTATGTGCTGTCCTTTCGCAGCTGCAAGACTTGGCTGTGAGCTGGAGTTACAATAACCCCCTTCCGTCCCAACCGGCCGATAACTTCGTATCAACCACCTCGCATCTCACTCTCTCTCATACAGTACAGTATCAAACACAACAACACCAAGAGCAAGGCCGGCGGTATCCCTCCCACGGGCAATAACCAGCAAAGGCGTGAGACCCACGGGTCTCACCCACCCCCTCCTTCCAAAAAGCAACAAACCCCCCTTCATCCCGCGTTACCCTGACGCCTCGTCCCCCGGGTCCCTCTCAGCCCCAAAACCCACCGCATCCTTCTCCGTGCACCCCGGACAAAGACCCCCGACATCCTTACTCTCCCAAATTACGGAGGAAGGGATGGTGGAGAACGGAGGTAGAAAGGGTCTAGAACGCTGCGCCACAGGTCTTTTTTGGAGCGAGAGGAATATGACGCACCTCTCAGTGATGCTGGTTCCTCTTTGCTGGGTTGGATCACTGGTCGTTCAGGTTCTGTCTCTAGATTTGATGGGTTACGGCGTACCGCTTGTGCTTGGCCTGGCCTCAGCTGGAAGTGGTGGGCGATCAACGTGTCGGAGTTGGCATGGTAGCGTCATCTTTTCCACTAATCGGATCGGCCTGCGCCCGATGTTGAGCAAGAGAGCAAGAGACGACAAGCAAGGTACATGTATCACGATCCCTATCCCTCCTCCTCTCCCAACGACGACAGAAGAAGAAGTTCAAAGGCAGCATGCCGCCCCACAAAAGAACCCAACCCACCCATGGCCACATCAGACCAAGGCAGAGAGTTCGTCGAACGATCTGCCATTTCCTCACTTCCTCACCTCCTACGTCTTACCGGAGCTGAGGACTACGAACGAAATAAGGTTTGCGAGGAGGTCCCTGGTATGTTCAGGTGTGGAGCTCAGCAAGGCGGGCGACGCTGTGGCTTTTTCCGGGTTCAGATCAGTTCGGTGGTTCGGGTGGTTCGGGTGGTTCGGAGTTGTTGGCTAGACCGCGCGCCGGCAAGTCGGTTGTATGTGCATTCTGGAGGAGTGAAGGGAGGGGTGGCGGCTCTGACGTCTCCTTCCCTCCCTCCTTTTCTCCCCTTCCTGATGCCGATAGCGAACTCGCCCAGCAGGGTGAGCTGAACCGAACCGAGCAGCCGACGCGTCCTTTCCTGGTTTCTGTAGAAGGAGATCAGCGAATCCCTTTCCAGTCTGTAACTCGAACGGCACTGCAGCTGGGCGTTCTATAAACACCACAGTACTAGTAGAACTTCCGGTCCTTCTCCTATGTATGTAGGTGCGGCCGTCGTACACTCACTGGCACTGTTCAGCACGAACCAGCGGCCGCACAACCAACGGCTTCGCTCGCCAATAATCCGTTTCTGCAAATCTCATGGTCTAATCGACGTGGACATACCTCCCCCAGCTAGTTACCCCACCGAACAACTCTACAAAGACCCCAAGCTCAGGCTTGCCAGGCTTGCCAGATTTGCCAGCACACCCCTCGGATACACTGATAAACCCCCCCCCTGTCCCCCAGACCTACCCTTAAACAGAACCCCCCCAGACCAGCAACGAAAATCCTTCTGCCGCCGGCACCCAGCGCAAAAGGCCGGCGATCCCTTACTTTTGTCTCGCTCTTTTGGGAATCTCGTGTGTGAATGTATGTGTTTGGAAGGCGTTCTTTAGAAGGGTGGGAGGGAGATCGTTTGCCAGCATCATTATGGTCTGCTTGGGGCGGGTGTTATGGGTTGGGGGTTGGATAAGGCACGAGGGGTGAGGAGGGACGTATGGGTTGTAAGGGACGAGCATGCGGCCCAACAAGAAGTGAATTGATAAGCTGGTGAACAAGGAATTGCCATAAGGGTAAGTTACAGCATGCAAATTCATACCCCTGAATTCGAGTCTTATTAGTCCAGCAGCATGCTCGACCCCTCAGCTCAACGGCCAAAGAGCGCAGAGCTCTGCAAAGGGCATTCCAAACCCTCACCTCCACCTCCCATTCCATTCCTCGTACCTCCCCCTATCCCCCGCCCCAGCCTCGCATCGAACGAAGACCTCGATCCTCAGCCTCCCAACCATATTCGCGTCACGCGACCCATGTGACGACGAGGAATGCGGCCCCCGAGCACTAGTCAGGGGCGACGGCGGGGCTTGCGTGCATTCCAGTCGTCCGTATTTTCGTGTACTGGGTCGAAGGTGGAAGGAAGGGTCCCCCTGTCTTTTTCTTGCATGACCGCATTTGGAGGATGAGAAGGAGGAGGGGGTAACAGGATGATTCAAGGGGGTTGGTCGTCAAGCTGAGCATCTCGACATGTGCACGATCGAACAATATCCCTAATGTAGCCAAGTTCCCTCGTTTATCTTCCACATAGGCAGCGTCTTCTCCTGATGTCCCTCGGAAAGAGCGCATGCACCCTCTCCTTGTGTCCTGATCCGTCTCGCGAGGAAGGCACTGATGATGTTGGTGATGTTGGCGATATTCGAGGGGAATCTGTTCCGCCGTACTCGGTGCTACCCTGGATGATTTGCTGCTTCTGACGAGCACCGGCGGCTCGTGCTCCGATTGAGCGGAAAGATTGACCGCACTTCGCGGGACGCCTGTTGTTATGCTCGATCAAGGCTTCGGAGGTTGCAAGGATAGGTATCATATTGCCGTATCATGAACAATCGCCAACAAACCAGAAAACAAAACAAAACAACACAAAACAATGCAGTCATGCGAATATCGTACAATGTCCACACACCACCTCGCGAATAGAGAGAGAAAAGATTGACGGGCTACAGCTTCCCATCCGCCACCCGACTGATCGTATGCATATGCACCCCCTTAGCGACCCTGCCCAGCCCTGACCGACTGCTCTGCCTATCAGGCCGTTCGGGCCGGACGACCGTCATGGACGACGTGTCGTTCGGGTCTCGGGGCTCGAAGAGGGTCGTTTCCCTCAGCGCGCCTCTTGAGCCGCTGCTGTCCTGTCCGAGAGAAGGGGAGGCAGAGCGCGGGGGCGTCTCGGACTGGGCGGCGTTTGTGTCGCTCGTTAGGGGACTGAGGAGGTTGCTCAGACGAGAAGCGGCTTGTAGGACGGGTTGTGGCCGGGTGAGGGAGGAATGCACTTGGAGACGCAGGCCGTGGAGGATGCTGCGCATCTCGCCGACTTCTTCCCGGATAGTAAGCGATTCCGTTTGCAGGCGCATCTCGTTCCTCCGACTTTGAGCTTCGACGTACGAGCTGAGCCGGATGAGCCCGCCGTGCAAAGCTGCCAGGGCGGCTGTGAGACCGCCGGAGGATGGTGATACGGGAGGAACAGTCGGTGCGGGCGGAGTGTGGAACTGAGACGGACCCATGTTGACCGCATACGGATGCTGAGGTGAAGGAGAGTACGGCAGCGGGGGTGATTGCGTCTGTGCTTGGGGTTGAAGAGGCATCATCGCCTGTTGGATCTGCACCGGTGCTTGAGGCGGTAGGACCGAAGTAGGCGGTAGCTCAACGTCGTTCCACAATCGGTCGTACGGCGTGCCAGAGCGCGAGAACACACTTGCGTGATTCCGATACTCGGCATGGTCTTCCCATACGAGAGGGTACGGCTCTGGCCCGCTGACTCTGAACCACGGTCCCAGTGCGCGCCCGACGCTCGATTCGAGCTCTTGCTGCTGGGCCTCGTTCTGCAGTAGCTTGGTCTCGAGGTCGAACACTTTTCGCCGAAGGTGTTCGTTCTCGACTTTCATGTCCTCCATGCGCTTCTCGAACACCGCGAAGAACCCTTTGAGCGCTTCGTACGTGCATGATCCGGTATGAGAGGCGAGCTCCGACCGCGGCACGATTGTCGGACAGCCGAACGGTGCTTGCGGACAAGGAACTTCGACATCCGGACAGGTCAATATATGCTCCTGCAAGTCGGCAGGAGCGAGAAGCATCTCGCACGCTGGACAGGGCAGTTCCGCGCCCTTACATTCCATCTGCTGATGCTGAGGCAACAAGCCCCTCCGCACCTGCTCATGGCACGCCTCACACTTCACCAGCACGTCCGCGCAGTGCGAAGCTCGGTGCTCGGCCATGTCTTTCCGCATGAGCGTCGCGTCGCACCCGAGTCCAGTGCATTTCTCGAGCGCGTATAGGCAGGAGTCGCGCAGGTGGGCGTCTTTCAGGTATCGTTGTGGGGTGGCGGGACAGCCATCTTTCGCGTGAGGGCAAACCACGAGCAGCTCGTCAACCATCTATGATCAGATCAGATACTGATCACTTTTCGTTCGTTGGGACACGCACCTGGCGAACCACAATCGCAGCTGGTGATAATGATGCGAGTGAAGTCGGGCAGCGACACATTGGACATTGCGGAACGATGGAGATCGCTTCTTTGATGCATAGAAAGCAGAATGTGTGATGGCAGGTCGTTGTCGTGTACGGATCAATGAACGGCATCCTGCAGCCCCAAGTTAACATCCAGTCCAATCCAAAGGTGGGCTCGGGTGCTCACCGACATATCGAACAGAACTACAGACTCATTAGCAAGTGCAATCACATCGCAACAACAATACCGCGTACCAAGTTGGGATTGACCTCCTCCGCATACTTCAACGAGTCCTCCATGATCTGAGCCTGGAAGGACGTCTCCACGAGACGCGGACTGTCGGCCATCTTATCCAAGCTCGTCCGTCAACGCGTGAAGATACAGTTTGGGGGCGTTGAGCGGCGTGGCGTGTGCGAAGGCGTTATGGGCGCGTGTGGGTGCGGTGTGCGGTCGTTAGCCTTCCATCCATCCACGCCTCCTTCCCGCCTGGTCTGGATATCAACGCCGAGTGGCGGTGCAAGCCTATGCGGGGTTAGTATGACCGGTAGAATGTCAGCTTCGTTTCTTTCAGCTTTCTTTCGTTCAGACGGGCTTCTCCCCGTTCTCCCTGTTAAGGGCGGTCTTCTGCCGGCTTATCCGGCGCATCAGCTTTGATAAGTGGTGATCAAGTTAGATGTGCTATGAATAGGTGGCTACGACAGATGACGCAAGGCAATCAATACTAAACTGGGATCACTCTTGCTCCACTTCCCCCTTTCGTTTCTGCAGCTGGTCTGGTCTGGTCTGGTCTACGAGTTCACCGTGCTCGCGAACCCAACCTGCCGATTCGTTGCTTGACACAACCGGATCAGTCCGGGACCCGAAATAAAAGAAGGCGAGAGACTCACCGTCGAAAACGGAATAGAACCGCTCCAGGAAGAAATACCCATATACGAAATCCAATCCCTGCCCACTCGGGCTTCCCAGGTCGCCAACGACAGAATAAAACGCATCGGCGCTCCCTCCATAGAACGTGTTCAAGCTCTGGTCGAGCAACTGCTCCTGTCCCGTGAGCGTGAGCACTGTTTCGCCGACGCCGAAGTACAGCGTCTGGAGGTCGTACACCTCGCTTGCGGGAACCTCGAGCAGGCCGGAGTTCTGGTCGATGCTTGAGCCCGGGATCGCTTGCTGATAGTACTCGAACGCATCTGTTGCGAGGAGGATCAGGGACGTGCCCGTATCGACGATGCCGGCAGAGTTCAAGATCAACGTATCGCCATAAGTGATGACCTGGTCGATACCCCAGTAGCCGCTCGCGGGTGAGGTCTGGGTGATGGGGGAGCTCCAACCAGGTCAGTATACGGTATCCTTTCTCACGCGAAGACTGGGCTCACTAGTTGACAGCACCAGTAGTCTTCGACGGATCCACCCCCCCCAAAGGTGAGCTCGCCATTAACGTCCCCACCCTCCGTAGTCGGAGCAAAATATATGCCAATAACCTCCTGCGGAATCGTGCCCTGCGAATACAGGTTGTCCGCCACGGTCGGAACAGTCCACGTCTTGCTGACCGTGCCCTCCGTCAGGTCGACAGGGCCAATACCGAGTACACCGTCCAAGCCCTCGAAGCCCTCGGAGCTGGTTGCAACGCCAATCGACTGCTCGTTGATCACCAGGCCGTTTCCGAGATCCACCCTGTCGATATCTACCCGGCACATCAGCATTCCCCTGCTTCGCCAGCTCAAGAGAAAGGGAAGAACGTACATTCCTTCCCGTAAAACCCGCCGGAACCGTATCCGACCGAAACCCAATCCCCAGTGCTCTTGCCACTCCCCGACCGCTTATACTTCGTCCCCGCCCCGACCCACGTGTTGCTCGAACCCGTATCGACGAGCAAGTTGAACGTCTGGCCATTACTCCCCACCTTGACTTGGAGCGTATATCCGTCCAGGACGTTCGTTGCGCTCACTGAGGCGGCGTTCGAGGTCGAGGTCGCTGTTGAGGCTTTGCCGTACCGACCGGCAATGAACTCTGCTGCGCGGGCTCGGTCGGCGTGCCCCACTCCGAGGGGTTTGACGGTGCTGTTCGGGGTGAACTTGGTGATAGGCACTGTTATGAGGTTGTCCCACTCGGTCGGTACGCCAAAACGGCGCTCAAGAAAGCAGCGAAGAAAACGACGACCGGGGCGGAGTAAATCATCTTGGATCTATGCTCAAGTGAATGAAAGACGGCTGTCGCTGCCTAGGCATTCATCGATCGCACATCTTATACCTTTTCTCTGCATCGCCAAGCCTCGATCTATTCCCGCATGTTTGGTCCATCTTTTCGCCTCCCGGAAAAGGCATGTGCGCACAACGACCTCCCAACGTGGTCGAGCGATCTGATATCCACTACTCCAGCTCCAAGACGGCGTGCAGAGAACACGCCCCACGCATGTACCAACGAGGACGGCATAATGGCGAACAGCACTGGAACGGGCAGGCTTACATGGTCTACTGGTGTACTGGAGAACGAGAACCGGTGAGGATCAGGCAGGTGCGCCGCGAAACATACACGACCCATGTTCCAGGCCGTGACCTCTTGCTTCTTCCGAACTTGCCTCGTTTCCCCGTCAATGCGTACGTTGAGAGCGGAACTATGAGGGAAGGAAGGAGGCGATGTCTGATCAAATACGTCGATCTATGGTATGGTGACCATGCTTCGAAATTCGCAGGCCTTTCCACTCTAAGGGTCACGGCCACATATCAGCGCAAGCAAGCCAGCGCATAGTCGTAACAACCATCAACATTCTACCCCAAAATATAAAGTACCCATACCCAACTAATAATAATCATACACCCCCCACTCATCCCACCGGCCTATCCAGCCTATTGGGCCCACTCCCACTCCCCTGCTGCCTCCAAGCATGCATCGACAGCCTCCCCTCCCTCTCCGCCTCACTCAAGAACATCTCCGCCCCACTCGTCCTCGTCCCCGTCCCCGTCCCCGTCCCGCCTCCCGAATGCTCACTCGACCTCGACCGATAGAGCTGGGATGAGGATCTTGATCTTGGCGAGGCGGGCTCGCTGTCGTGCAGGACGTCGAACGAGTGACCGCGTGGTGGTGTGAGCTCGCGCTCTTCCTCTCCTTCGCCGTCGGGCAGCAGGACCTGACCTTCCGCTTCGTCTACTTCTTCTTCGACGGGCAAGCCGTGCGCGTCGAGTTTTACGGGCGACTCGATCGATTTCTTGTATTTGTGCCATGTGAAGAGGGCGATGCCTGTCCAATTCTTGTCAGATAACCTGCAGTGGCATGTGGAACGGGAGGGAAGAGGGAAGAGGAAAGAGGAAGGGCTTACCGATGATGGTTATGCCCACACCGGTGATGTTGATCGGTGTGAGCTGGTCGCCGAATAGCCAGGTGGAGACGCTGATCGTCGATACTTCCTTAAAGATGCCCGCTATCGACATTGGCAGGACGCCTGCACGTTTGATGATGCTATCCGTGCCTCATGGTCAGCCCGTTTCACAGCGGCAGGGGGAAGGTCAGGACGCACTAGAACTCGCTCAGCACCATCATGAATGCTATCACTCCCGGCAAGACCACAAAGAACAAGGTCTTGAACACCCTCGTCCCCTGGAAGAACTCGCTCGTCAAGACCGTCCCCAGCCCCTCGATCAACGCGCTGCAAACGACCAAGGTAAGCGCCATAATCGGCGCGAGCCAATACAAGGTACTGGCAGGCGTGTCCAGGCCCATATCATGTTTCTTCAGCAGGATCTGGGTGAGACTCCACCTGAGCCCGCCGCACGCCGAGGCGGAGAGGACGAGGATGGCGCCGATGAGGACGAAATGCGTTTCGGTGAAGACCATGAGGAGGACGCCGAGGGTTATTATGAGGATTACGAGGACTAGGAACCAGGAGGGCCGCTCGAGCCGGAAGAGGAAGGCGAAGAGGAGGACGAAGCCGAGGGAGGAGGATTTGCACATTGCTAGGTGGGGGCGGGAGCCATCAGTCATACGACTAGCGGGGAATGTGAGAAGGCGTACTGTAGAACGAGAGTGTAATGGTTTTCAGGCTTAGATTGGACAGGCCGATATCCAGTCCGGTAGTGACGGCGCATGGGACGACTTTCTGCCTGCTCTCGCCATCAACAATGGTTACTTCATGAAGACCACGCCGCGCACCCATACTCCTTCCTACTCGGCCGCCCAGGCGACTTCATAATACTCGGAAACAGCGCCCTCGCCAGCGCAGCCATACACCACTGCACAACCATATGCACCGTCGTGACAAACAGCGGAAACGGGAACCCAAAGTGTTCCGGTGAGAACATCCACTTATTATACACCGACAGAATCGTCGCGAACAGGTACCTGTCTCTCTCTTTCAGCCATTGCCCGCTAACCAAGCGCATGAGGAGGAGGCGAGGCTCACCAGCCAAGGATAAAACACGCATTGATAATCGCGTTCCGTATCCAGAGCCATTTCTTTTGCTCGACAGTGGCGAGTCGTGGTGGTACGCCGCGCTCATCGCGGTCTGTTCTTGTGGACTCGGGGGTGTAGGCCAGCTCGGCTTCGAGCTCTTCGAGCGAGTCCGGCCTGCGGGGGTTGGTGCCGTTCTGTGTTGTGTGGGGTTCTAGCTCTTCCATAGGGGCTATGGACGCGTAGGAGGGTTTTGACATTGTGAAAGAGCCAGTCTTGACGGGGTATAATCAGGCAGGATGGGATGATGAGAGAGGATGAGGCTAAGAGGGTACGTGCAGAGGTAGGGTTCGAGGAACGTCGTCCCCTAAGCTCGAGACCCTACAAACCCTATCAACGACCAACAATATTGCATCTCGCCACCTCCTTCCACCCATAACACACCATCAATGGCCCACCCAACCGCCCCTCCCATACCGCCCGACGCCATCACCCTACCCCCACCACAACAACCCTCAGCCGAAGCGACCCCCATAGACCCAGCACGCGAAACAAACCGAGCACGATTCGAGATCGAGCTCGAGTTCGTCCAAGCGCTCGCTTCCCCCTTTTACCTCGAAACCCTTGCGCAGAGGGGATACTTTGACCAACCGGAGTTCCTGAACTATCTGAAGTATCTGGGGTATTGGAAGAGGAGGGAGTATGCCAGGTTCCTTGCGTGCGTCTTTCTCTTTCTCTTTCTCTTGGGGTTGTAGGGGTTGGGTGTTGGGGGCGAGCGAGGCTGATGGGACGGATAGGTATCCGCAAGCGCTGCATCATTTGGAGTTGTTGAAGGAGGAAGCGTTCAGAAAGGCGTTGGCGAACCATAATGTGGTTGTTGCGCTGGATAATCAGCAGTATCAACATTGGAGAACATGGTACATCCTTTTGTGCTCTGCCAGCGATCCAGGCTGATGTGGCGTAATAGGCGCAATGACCCGGCCATGCAGCCACTTCTCAGCTCCGCCCCAGCGCCGACGAAGTCACAATAGTCTAGGCCACCAGTCGTGCTCTCAACCCTCATATGATTTAACCGACGGAGATCACCACAAGCAGACAGGCAATCGGCAGTGGCAACGTGCCCCCAGCGGGCCGATTCGACGGGCTCAGGTGCCTCTCGTAGACCAACAAGACCACCACTCGGCCACCGCACGCCAATGACGATCAAAACCAACAAAGGGTATTCATTATCCACGGAATCCAAGAACTAAAGTACGCTTTCGGCCAAATGTCGCCAAAGTCAAGTTTATATGCAAGATGGGGTGGTATGATGTATGGTACAGATCAGATCTTCTGTTGCGGATATGCGGTGGGTTGGGTCTTGGGGTGGTATGCTTGGGTTTTGGATGCGGCGAGCTGGGTGCGGGTTGGAGGGGGTGGAGATTACGGGGCGGCGGGTGGTACGGTAGAGATGCCGAGGGGTAGGAGAGAAGGACAGAAGGTGGAGAGAAGGAGAGACAGTGGAGATGCAGGACAGAAGGAAAGGAAGAGGGGAGGAGGCCTACACCCGAGCAGCCCGCACACTCCCCAACCGCCTCTGGCTCTTCTTAGCCGTATACATCCTCATCCTCCGCCAAACGACGCCCTCATCATTCCCGTTCCTCATAAGCTCCTCGAACCGCCTCTTCCACTCTTCTTCCCTCGCTTGCTCTTCCCCTTGGAGGTGCGTGGTGGGCGGGGGAGTGCGCTGTAGGTAGCGGGCGACCGCTTCGAGGTCTTGCGTTCGGTGGCGCATGTCCCTGTACCCACCTTTCGTTAATAACAACTTTCGAAGTTCTGGGTAGGGAGCGTACCTTTCGTAGCGGTCCATGAGAATGTCAAACACCTCCCTATCCCTCCCCCTGTCCTGCCCGCCCAGCACGAGCGTGACATCCGTCCATTCCTCCCCTGTCGGCCCCAACCCAAGCTGAACACGATCAACAACAACCTCATCGGGCATCATCCCCCTCAGTCTCGTCCTCTGCCTAATCTTCTCCTCCTGACTCGCCCTTTCCAGCCGCTCTAACTCTTCCAACCGCGCAAGGTCTCGCTCGCGTTCCTGCTCTACTACACGTTGGTGGTGCTCGATGAGCTGGTTCTTCTCCGCCATCAGGGCCGTGCCCGTGCTCGCCGAAGTGGCATTAACGAGGTCAATCGTAGCGGGCAACTTCCCTTCCCTCGCCTCGACCTCCCTCTCCGCCTGCCTAGCCAGAATCTCCAGCCGTTCCTGCGCGCGTTGTTCGGCCAACGCGTGTTCGTTCGAGCGGAGGGCGACGTATTCGTCCCACATCGCTTCCCGCGCTGCTAGGACATGCTCGAGCTGATGCAGCCCCGTGGTGTGTTGCACGGAGGTCATGTGCTCGGCGTGGAAGGCTCGGTTAGGGAGGAAGTCTTGCGAGGAGAGGGAGTTGAGGGAGCCGTTTGTGGGGAGGGTTGCGAGGCCCTCTACGATCAACCATATTAACACAATCCCTCTCTTTTCTCAATTAGCTGAACGCACCAGTATCGTACGAAGGCATCTTCGGCTTCCCACCTCCAAACGGCTGCGCCGGAAAGACCAAGGGGGGGCAAGACTACCCCACCACATATCAGCACTTCCATCCGAACCCTCTCTCCCAAAGCAAGAAGCAAGAAGCGAGAGGCAAGAAGCGAGAAGCGAGAAGCGAGACACAAGAGATATGAAGCAAGCGAGGAAAGGAGGAAGTAATAAAAAACGCACATGAACATCCATCAAATAAGCATCGATATACATCTGGATCCCCCCCGTAGGCTCCATATTGATCTCCCGGTTCTGGAATACAGAGTTGTACAGCTTTTCCAGCACTGTCCAGTAATCGTCAGTTCCTTTCCGAGCCTTCTTCATAGCAGAGAGGGGCCGCCCTCTCGCTGAGGAGGAGGCGAGAGGAGAAAAGAGGAGGAGGAGAAGAGGAGGAGGAGAGAAAAGGAGGACAGGGGGGGACGTACGAGAATGATCGTGCTCTCCCGGCAAACCCAACAGCTCCTCTTCACTCAACGTATACGGCCCCTCTAGCCCCCCTCCAGCAGACCTATAACTCCCACCCCCACTCACCCTGCTCATCCCGCTCATCCCGCTCATCCCACTGATTCCGCTGATTCCGCTGGCAATACTACCCCCGCTCGCCGTTGCCCTCAGGGGCATCGTGTTGAGGCTCGCCTGACTGCCCGATGTGCTAGCCCGGATGAGGGCTTCGGTAGACGAGTTGGTGGTTTGTGGGGGAAGGGAAGTGGAGGTGGAACGGTCTGAGATGCTTCCTGCTGGAGCGGGTACGGACGGGGAAGTGGGCTCGGTGCTCGTCGGTGGCGGGAGGCGATCGGCGCTCGACCCGGGCGGGGCGGGGTATACCGGGTCTGGGGTGTCCTGGGATATGTTGGAGTTGGAGTTGATGTTGGATGCTGATGCTGAAGCGGAGAGGGATTGGGATTCTGATTCGGTTGGAGCTGTTTGCGGAGGCGGGGTGGGAGCGCGGGAACCGGGCTTCGTGAGCAGGGGGAATATTATGTCTTCGTCTATGAATTCGAACGCTCCGCCGGGTTTGAGCACTCGGGTGACTTCTTCGAAGAATTCGAACCACTGCATCTAGCATCAGCACATCTTTCCCGGCAGGAGGCCGCGAATGGAGATCGACAAGCGGGAGTAAGAGCGCGAAGGAAGGGCAGAGGGAGTGCAGAAGGCGTGCAGAGGGAGTGCAGAGAGCGTGCAGAGGGAGTGGAGAAAGTGAGAAGAGTGAGAAAGCGGACGCACCATCCTCTCCGGCACCCCAGCACTCACAAACGCACACCTCACAAAATCAAAGCTCTCCTCCTCGAACGGCCATCCCCTTCCCCCTCTCTCTTCCCCGCCCTCCCTGCCCTCCCTGCCCTCCTCCCCTCCCAACCCAAGAAAATCGCACTCAACCCACCTCACCCTCCCCCCCAGCGCCTCCCCAACCTCCGTCCTACGCCGGGAAAGATGAGGGTGCAGCGGGACAGCGTCCATCCCCACAAAATTGCTGGTTGGCCACTGCGCCGCTGCGGCCAGGATCCAGCGACCCGTCCCGCACCCGATGTCGAGGATCTTTTGGGGGGGCGAGGAGGGCGGGAAGGAGTGGTATGTCACGCTCTGCTTGACGCGGATTATTATGTCTGTCGTTGCTATTTCACTGTTTGCCCGGACATTAGCACCTCATAACATAACATGACACAATACATCTCTTCCCCTCCTCGGGTGGGTGAGGCAGGAGGAAAGGGAAGAGGGGGACGCACTGTTTCAAAAGCCCGTCGGTATACGCAAACGGATAGACCAACCCCCCTCCCTTGGCGAGCCTCTCCCTCCCCCTCCACCAGAACCGCGGGTCTAACCACCTCTCCTCCCTCTCCCTCTCCGCAGGGCCCGGCTCGCCCCACAGGCCTTGTCCATGTCCTCTTCCCGTCGCCCTTCGAGACCCGAATTCGTTGTCGGAGTCGGTGTCGGAGTCGCTGGGAGAGGAGGGAGGGGAGGAGGAGGAAGGGGGGATGGAAGGTGAGTGCGTTGTGGGGAGAGAAGGCGAGTGGGAGATCGCTAGCCGGAGGTCGGTGCTTTTCCTACTACTTGACGAGGCGGAATATGCAGACTGAGCACTGGAGGCGCTCCTCCCCCCCGCCCCAGCGCCGGTCAAAGACGGCCTCCCTCCATTCCCCGCTCCTGGTGCTCGACCCCCCGATAGACTGGACGTAGAAGTGGACGTGGAAGTGGAAGTAGACAACCCCTCCCTCGACCCGGGCCACGGTACTCTTATCAATCCCGTCCTCGGTCGTACGGGCAGTGGGCGGCGAGGTTTGTAGATATATGGCGCTAGGGCGTCGAGCTCCGCTGCGTCTGTCGTGTAGAGCAGACCGGGCTCTGATTGACTTTGGCTTTGACTCTGAGCTTGCTGGGACGGCTGAGAAGATGCTGGCGGGGCTGGGGGTTGTGGGGCTTGGGCGGGGGAGAGGTGGGACATCCCTCTTTCGTTGTTGGGAGGAGGGGGAGGCCGAGATGGGGAGGGAGATGGAGAGGGTTTTGGGCGGGGACGGGGAGAGGGAGGACGGAGGGCGAGGGCGGCGCGTGGGGTGAGCTATAATTCCATCGAAGATGTGTGGCGATTGGGCGGGGAGCTCGAGGTGTATAGTGTAGTGCGAGTAGAAAAGGGCGAGTGCTTGTAGGCAGCGGATGCTGGGTGGTGCGGGATGTGGTAGTTGTTCTGGAGGGAAGGGCGATGACGCTCCAAAGGACAATCGCACCAGTAAACAAACGCGGCCCGTCAAAGATCAGAAACTCCAGAGCAAACGCGGAAAAGGCAGAAAACGCAGAAAGGCGGAAAGTGCGATCGAAACTGCGATCGAAATCGAAATCGATCTGATCTCTGACGGGGATCGCGCCGTTTCTTTTCTTTCGTGCAATCGAAATCGAAATCGAGGGAAGCCAAAGTGTGCCGTGTGCCGCTGAAGCCGAAGTCTGAATCGAATGTGAGGAAAGAACGGGCGGTTCAGAAGCGTTGATGCGAGAAGTCTATGTGCAACAACTCAAGAAGCGTGGAAGGAAGAAGACGCGGCCTGGCGGGTGTTATACAGTTAGTAGCTTCGTCTTCTCTTCTCCTTCGAATCGGAATAGGAATTGAAATGGATGAATCTGAGGTGTGTCCGATATTCCGATATTCCTGTATGCCGAGTAACGGTAACGCGGTATCGTACGGTAACGCGCGCCGCGCTGGAAGGGAACGGGAGAACGGGTATCCTATGTCTTAGAATATAGTACAGTGGATCTTGCTATGGCATGCTTATCTTAAGCTAGACCAACGCACTACCAGCATTTGACTCTTCCTTCCACTTTGCTCCTACTACGCACATGACGCCTCCTTGGGAGCGCGTTGATCAGGTGGCCACCAATCATTAATATATCCAACAACCGAGCCTATCGACCCCGTCATTCACGCCATTGTGATTTGACAGGTATAACGTAACAGCGCAGCGCTATGTAGCTGCATACCGATCCCTGCGCTAGAGCTAGGCGAGACCGGAATGTATCTTTTCAACCTGGACAACTTATCGTCATTGCCCCTTTCTTTTATAGAGCTAGTGCTGGGAAAAGCCCTGCGGGGTTTTGGCTAGGCTTGATGGGGGTGGGTGATGAAACCCTGGAGAGGCTAGTGAGTCTAGCGAGTGATTGGATTGCTCGGGGCGCTAAGTCACTAGATGCACCAGCACCCATTATTGTGTGGCATCTTGTTGCGCGTACCTGGCAGTCTGGAAAAGGGTAGTATTGTGGTTATACATTTCCTCCCTTTAGGGTATTATGGGGTATGAAGATATCCAACTAATCGTCCCGTAACCCTTGGTATACGCATCGCCCGCTAGAAGACAACAGATCAAACAACCTCCACCTTCTTCCCCTTCCCCTTCCCAACCCCAACCTCATCCGCACCTCCATCCCCAACACCCGGATGCCCCTCCCCCGCCCCAGCCCCCGCCCCAGCCCCTTCCGTCCCCACCCCTCGCTCGTGCAGATCCGTCCCCTCCCCTCCCACACCACCCGCAGCCTTCTCCCGATCCAGCTCCCTCCTCGCCTGCCTCCCCTCCAACCCCCATATACACGTACACAGGACGGCAGTGACGATCGCTTGGAATATTATTGCTCTGTGCATATTGAGTGGCGGGTCGGCGCTGGAGGGGGCGCGGAGGGCGCCTTCTGCGAGGATGTATATTACTGCCATTAGGTTTGCGCTGTTGCATGGTCAGATACCAATTATCGAATAGTTTGAGAAAGAGAAGCGAGATGTGTGAGATTTTGAGAAACCGGTATGGGCCGAGAGGGGGGGGGGGGACAGCGGGAACGGAGGACAGCGGGAAGGGGGAAGGGAGAGAGGGTGGTGGACGTACGAGCACCAGAATATCGCGGAGGACGTTTCGGCGTTTCGGGAGACTTCGCATCCCAGCTCCAAAGCGACGGGGAGCAAGATAAAGGACGATATGCCAATAAGAACAAACTGGGCATATATCCCTCCCAGGTCGTTCGGTTTTACTATCCCCGGCCTTAGCTTCGCTCAAGGGGAGGAGAGCAACAGAACAAGACTCACTCCCCCAAATCAAGGTCAAGTAAATCACCGCCAACACGCTCACAAACACCCTCGCCGACCAAGCCAAATGATGCGTCAACCACCTATCATACACCGGCGCCGTCACGCACGCCGCAACAATGCCCGACAGCAAAAACGCAGCGCCGACAAACCCGGCCGTGTCGGCCGAATAGCCATAGGGGACCATATACTGGTTCAGGAGGATAGACATGGCTGTGAATGCCCCGACGAGGTTGCCGAACGAGATTGTGAGGATGAGGAAGTCGAGGCGTTGGCGGGGGGTCATGCGGTATTTGGCTGCATTGGGGGAAGAGGAGGAGCGGGATTTGCGGGGGAAGAGGACGTCACGGAGGGTGTCGAACATGCTGGGGCTTTCGGTCGCGGCGGAGAAGGCTGCGAGCATGCGTGTTAGTGATCTCGCTAGGCGGGTGAATGGAGAGCTTACTTGGAGGTGTGGGAGGTCGCTCGAGGACGAATGGCGCGGCGGGTATCGTCAGTGCCGATGTTATGATCGCCAATACCAGAATCTGTAGGACGAGGTCAGTCAGAAGCAAGCATATAGATGATGCGGACCTGCCGAGAAAGAAACATCAGTAGTCCCCACCGCAGGGGCAATCAACTGCGCCAACGCACCCCCAATCGGGTTCGCTAACCCCACCCTCATCAGCCCCTTCCCTCCAACCAAGATCATCCAAGCAAACACTTACAAACAGCAATCAACATAGTCGCCGTCGTCCTCTCCCTCAAATCAAACCACCTCTCCGAGTACTTTGGCGCCAACACCTGAAATATCGGCTGTCCAATGCCGTTCAATACGGAGGAGAGCATGAATACTGCAAAAGTCGTCGTTTCGTCCTTGCTGCCCTTGGCGGCGCCGTATCGGACCCAGGCGGAGGAGAGGGTCATGAATCCTCCGAAGGCGCACTGCGCTCCATCAGGGCGAGGTACCGCTGATTGTGTAAGAGGGGTACGTACGGTGGCTCGGAGTCCGAATTGTTCGACGCTGATGGGGACGGCGAGGGATACAGGCAGGTAGATGAGGTTGACGGAGTTCGCAAGCCAGTTGACGTTATCGTACGTCAAGTTCCACTGAGCAACCGCTGCAGCATCCACTTATAAGGACTTCCAGATACTCTCAGACACATTGAGTACGTACTGGAATTGGCTATAGGAGAGAACCAGAGCCAATTCATGGCAGCCTGCACCCAAGTATCAGCATACGTCAATGAGATACGGAGTTATGGGATGCCTACGGCCAGGTTCAGCATCACTAGCGCGACTAGGCCTATCCATCTCCGTTTGTAGGAGCGGTATTGCATATGGATGGAGTGGAGATGAGACTACGGGCTGGAGGATGAAGGGCACGCGACATCCACGTCGTTGGCCGGAAAGAGGCGGGGGTCGCCGCAGTGTGGCTGAGAGGATCAGAAGTCGTGATCCAAGTTCAGGGCGCGTATATGGCCGAGTCCGGCCTCGGTCAAGTTCGCGATATCGTTAAGCAGATGATGGTTCGATCGAAGATGGTGATAGAGATCTGTACGGCTCCTCCTCCTATTCCCGCATGCGTGCACTGAATCGCAGTGTGTCTGACGATGTCTAGGGTCCCGTGGACAAGGTAGGGGACGGACGATGGCCGGCAAAGCCGACATTACCGGGCGCCGAGCGTATCGTCGTTCCATGCGGTGAGCTGTTCTGCTGAGCAAGAAGGAGGACCTCGCTGCGCATGGTACTCGTAGCAGTACGAAGACAAGATTTAGATCGAGAATACGAACGTCCGGTGAAGGCATAAATTGTGATTTGAACCGATGCTGTCACTGCCGTACGTCGAAGGCGACAGGTTGGCGTCAAGCCGTCAGTGTTGCGGAAGCAGTCCCTGGAGCTCGAGCCTTGAGGCACACAACGCGTTCCTCTCGACATCGCGCTCGACATCACTCGTGTACTGTGCTGCCATATATGCGCACTAGATGACGGCGGTCGCATCCCAGGGGCGCGATGACCCCTACGCGCTCGACCTACTCGCATCAAAACTCGATTCCCAACCCGCGTCGCCCGACTCGTCCAAGGTTGACTTGCCCACTCTCCTCCCGCTCTCGCACACTCATCCGCATCTCGATGTGTCCTCACATAACCGGCCGTTCTTGGTGGACGAGTTCCTCCTCACCAGGGCAGCGCATACGTCCCTACCGGATCTGAGAACGGAGTTGAGGGATTATTTGGCGCAGCTGAAGGAGGAGCTGGTGGGGTTGATTAATCGTGATTATGGGGACTTTGTGAGTTTGGGGACGGATTTGAGAGGTGAAGGAGAGAGGCTTGAGAGGCTGGGGAAGCCGATTCCTGGTATGAAGGCAGAGGTCGACGTGCGTTATCGCGTTCTAGTCCTCCTATACGAATGACTTATGGCCTTGAGCAGAGAGCAAAGCAAGAGCTGGACGACGTCAAGGGCGCCGTGCGCGACAAGCTCGCAGAACGAGCAGCATTACGAGAGGAGAAGGTGCATACGTTGTGTTCCGTGTCTCTTCTTCTACTTATCCATGTCTGTCAGGCGCTTCTCCATCTCCTCCTGACATTATCAGACTCCCTCGTCCGCCTCGAATCCCTCCTCGCGCTCGCCTCCCCTCCTTCAGAAGACCCGGACATGCCATCAATATCAAGCAAAATAGAGCACATAGCACCCGTAACGAGCAGGGGAGCAAAACATCTCGCCCGAGTCGCCTCGGAGTACCTCCAGCTGTTGTATCATGCGGATAAAGCGAGGGGCGAGGGGTGCGCGTTTGTGGAGTCAAACCAATGGGTAAGGATCCTGCATACCATGTTTGTTCAAATGCTCACATCTGAGGGTAGAGGATTGATCGGATCAAGACGACGCTCTCGCGTGACTTGGACAATCTGTTCACTTCTCTCCTGACGTCGTCGGCGAGCCAGCAGAGCAACGAAGGGTTCTTTGCGTCGAACACGTCCGACCGAGGTCGGAGGCTGCCAGAGCTGAACGAGGTGCTTCGCACGTACGACGCCCTCGGAGAATGGAGACAAGCGGAAGAAGTGCTACGCCGAGAGGTTGTCAGGCCCTTCATTCGCAGCGTATGTTCATACCAGGGGCTACGTGCTACCTCATGCTAATTGGATGACAGACACTCCACCCAGCAGCTCTCACAGCCCCCCTTTCACCCCTCCTCCCCCGCACACCCTTCCTCCCTAAATCATTCAACCGCGCCTCCATCACCGAAGCGCTCCTCTCCCCCCCTCTCACCACGCCCGGCACCAGCGGCACCCCCGGCCTGCTCGGCGCATTCAACCCCCAAGCCCCCCTCCTGCTACAAGAAGACACCCCCCTCGCCGCAGTATACAACCAGCTCCTGCGTTTTGCAGAACGAGAGCTCTCAAGTCTCGTAGACGCCTCGGAACGCATAAGCAATTCCCACAAGGGGCGGAGGAACGTCACGGACACGCCGGAACAGGGAGCGAAGCCGGAGGAGAGCCAGAATCGGTTTGATTTCTTGGCGAATGTGTTTTGGGCTGAGACGGCCGCGGCGCTGATGGACGAGATGGGCGGGCAGCTGTTTGCGGCTGGGAGACCGGATGAGTTCCTCATCGTAAGCTTCTCTTTCTCCCCTTAACCAGACTAGCCTGCTGATGTTCTGCAGAACTATCACACTACGAACGCATTCCTGCATTCGTTGGAATCGTTAGCGCCCTCATTGACGAGCGTTATGAGCTTTCGGGAACATCCAACAAGAAAAGCATTCGACAGACGCTGGCAACTCCCGGTCTACTTCCAGCTTCGGTGGAAAGAGATCGTCGGCTCGCTCGAAGACGTCCTCTCTGGCACAAGTAAGCTCCACATCCCCTCTCACATCCCCTCTCTTTAACAGGAAACATTACCATAGCCACAGCAGGGGACAACTGGGAAGGGTTCAAGTCGCCCCAGGCTGCCGCGGTGTGGAAAGCGATGGAACGATGTTGGAGCGAAGACATATTTGTACTTGAGCTGGGGGAACGCTTTTGGCGGCTGACGCTTCAGATCCTGAGTCGGTATAGGAGTTGGTTGGCTGAGAATGTGCCTGTTGAGATTGGCAGTCGGTTGCTCGCATCGGAGGAAAAGGTATGCATTCTCGTCCTACTGTTATGTATGGGATATGAAGGACTGATGGTGCAACGCAGACGCAGCGATCCGCTTCCCCGGCATTGAGTGCTGTACCTAGTCGGTCGTCTACGCCTCGCCCGCCTACTACGCCCGATCTGTCAAAGGATGGTGCGGCGGACGATGATGATGTGTTGCGAAAATATGCGTTTACTATCATCGATCTTAAGCATCTGGAGTCGCAGGTATGGGAGCTATACGACAGGATCGGCGGGTTATTGGAGGAAGCGGAAGCCGAGGAGGATGAGACTGCCAAAGGTGCGAGTACCATTCATTACTGGGTAGTTGGAAAGCTGACCGGTTGCAACAGAAACTTTGGAATCGTCCCTCGCTCGATTGTTGTCACCCATACCAGCATACAAGAACCAGATTCTGCAGGTTCTGATCAAGCGAAGTGCCGACCCCTTGCGGCACGTCCGATCCATCGCCTCCCAATACCGCGCCATGTCCAACAAACGGGAACCGACCGAACCGAGCTACTTCGTGCCTGGTATCATGCGCCCCGTGAAAGTCTTCTTCGATAAGGGTGGCCCTGGCGAGCCGCTCAAAGAGACCTACGGGTCGGCATGGGCGACAGAAGTGTTCGACGAGATCTGCCAGCGGTACACGGACATTCTGCTCGATATGAAGAAGACGGAGGATTATCTTCGGAAGTTCAAGCAGGGGAAGAAAACTGCTTTCTCGCTGTTCGGCTCCTCGTCCGCGTCGGCAAAAGAAGAAGAGGGAAGGGACGAGGAAAGGGTCAAGAAGCAGATGCTGTTGGACGTCACGGCGATGGGCAAAGACGCAGAAGCGCTCGGAGTGGACGTAGAAGCGAACGAGAAATTTAGGAACTTGATGCAGACTATCGGCTTGGGAGGAGGAGAAGGGGCGAATACGAGTACGAGTACAAGTACGTGAGCCCTGCCCCGCGAGCACCCTTTGTTCGCTGGTACACGTGTGCCATCGCGCTCCGTCGCGGATACCGTTGTCATGTAATACCACTTTTGTTTGTCTTCGTTTCGCGCGCTAGTCGGACGGGCTTGTCGATGAGCTGCGATTTGACGTCTCCGTACCTAGTAACTTATAGTGTTTTCCCGGTTGTCCAAGGCCCGCTCGAGTCGGGTACAGGTAAAATTGCATCCCAAGACTGAGTGGCTCGGCTTGGCTTGGGGCAGCGGGAAAGGGGTGGTCCGAGTCAATCGGGTCCTCTCGTGTTGAAGCTTATTCGCGTTATTTCTGGTGACAACCCGGAAAAGCGGAGTTCCTGGCCTAAGGGCGGTGAGCGCTCATTGACGGTGTTACGGAATATGGTTGCGAGGTGAGAAGGTGGGAGGATGGAGGAAGATGGCGGTAGGTGATGCGGCGATTGGCGATTAGTTCGGAGACGTTTCGTGCAGATCAAGAACAAAATGTGCAGAAAGGCGTCCCTTGCGGGCAAACATGAGGCGGCACAGCCACTACATGGCCCACCGCCGTTACTGCGGTGGTTCACCCTGAAATTCGCCTAGAGCGCGTTGCAGCAGCGTTTCAACAGTCCGTACCTCTCCACCTCCTCTCTTTGCTTGCATTACTGCTCTTCTTTGGCTATTTGCCTCGTGTTGGACTTGCTGCACAACCCTCTCTGTCTCCTCAAAGTGATTGGCTATCGGAGTCACCCCGCCCTTCTGGAACGTTCATTACGTATGTCTCAAACTATTTACATCGGGTACTTTGGTGGCAGTAGATCCGTCTAACGAGTGATCCCTAGCAAGCAGCACCACCACCACCATTCACATCTTCGAACACGTTGCCCCCTCTTAATCGCCGCCGCTATCTGTTCACGCACACACACATAGATCTAGGCTCAGCCTTAGCCATGACAACTCACTAAGCACCTTGCGTCTCTCTACTTTGAACCCCCAATTCTCTCCCCGAAGTCACTCGCGCGCGCATCCGTCACATCTCACACCCCCGGCAAACCGCCGCGTGGGAGCCTGCCCACAATGGCCTCGCCCATATCACGCTCGCCCTCTGCTACCTCCGTCCGCGCAGACGCTATCTCGCGTCTAAAGAGAGCGGCGTCTCTACCGCGAATGAAAGATGGGAGGAGACCTGCTATACCGGCGCATGGTGGTGCATTCAGCGAGGGTGGGAGGAGTGAGGAGAGCTCGCAGCGAGGCACGGAGACGCCGGTATATGGCAATGGCGATACGACACAGTCGGAGATCGACCTGGCTACACTGGACACATCTCGAGAAGGCGATGCCGACGTAGGGCAGAACAGCGCTCTCGCGCCTGCGCCTGCAACAGACCTTACAACGGAGGACGACCTGCTGACGCCCATGCCACGAGAAGGCATGAGTGGCCTTCAACATCCGCCGATGGAGGACGTATCCTTCCCCGAGCCGGTGGAAGATGTCGAACCGGTCGAGGTCGAGCCTGTCCCTGCACCAGCCGCCCGTCCTAGGGTATCGCTGCAGGTGCAGACCGACCAAGCACAACACCATAGCCAACCAGAGCAGCAAGAGCAGCCGCCAATCCAGCTGTCGCCTGTTCAGCAACAGCAGCTTCTAGTGCAGCTGCAACTGCAAGCTTTGGCCGCAAACGGTGTTTTCGGACCCTCCGTTTTCCCACCATCGGCTTTCCCAGCCGGCTTGCCCCCCTCCGCATTCCTGCAGAATGCCTTCCAACCGGCGTTGGGCTCTCCCCAACTCCAAAGCCCGCACGATATATTACTCTCAACGCTGCTCAACCAGCAGCAACAGCAGCAGCAGCAGCAACAAAGACAACAAGTCCTGCCGCCTCCTCAACCCCGCGCATATATCCCCCCAACCTCGCCCGTAGGATGGCAAACACCCATCAAGTCACCCGCATCGCCTCTACCTTCTCTAAATGATCTAGCTGCAGCGCATCAGCGTGGTCTCTTCCGCTCCAATAGTGCAGCCGCCAGAACCGAAGCATACAGCAAGCTGACGGGAGGGCGAGAGACGCCCATGGTCTCTCCGCCTCCATCAGTGCTCGGGCATGCAAGTACCTCTCGTCTGGGTCGCAGCAACACCGTCACTGGCGGTGAGAGGCTCGCCGCTGGTGGCCGAATGGTTCATACGATCAAACGAAGGCAGCAGCAGGAAGACCCGAACCGCGCACCCAGCGCTCTGGATATGACCACCAGTGCAGGGGAGGAGAGTTCCGTCTCCGTTGGTCAGCGAGAAGAACGTCGCTCGCGCCGCCGACGGCGGCATTCTAGCCAATCAAAACCGGTTGTGGACGATCGCGACGTACCGACTAATACCCCGGGTACGCCAGCGATGTCTGCGACGCCATTACCGCCGGAAGACATTCCGCCTCTGCCCAGACCTGAGTCTCTCTCTTCAACATCTGCAGCTCATGCTTTAAGGCAAAGCATGGAGAAACGCAGTGGAAGGGATAACCTCGATTTTGACTATATGGAAGCCAAGAGGAGACCAGAAACGCCTGGCTATATGTCGAAACCGGCGACAGATATCGACACCGACTACGAGACGATCGGAAGACAACCAAGTCCCGCCCATCGGCCGGAAAGCGAAGTCGTGCCCATGCTTCCCCTACCCGCCACACCGTCTCTCTCCGGCTCTCCAGCTCAAAATCCACAGTTCCTAACGCCTGAGAGCGGTCTCCCCGCTACGGAAGAAGGACTGAACGGCATACCCGTCTACCTGACAACGGCTAGTATGAACTTTGGCCGGGACTCGTTCCCGCAAACTGTGACGGGTACCCCGTACAGTCCCTTCCAAAAGTCGCCTCAGCATGTAGGGAATGGGGATGCGAGCCATGGTGGCGAGATTTCCGGGTATGATTCCACTGCTGAAAGCCCGTGGAATCTGGGAGCTGGCGCTGAGTTCCAGGGGAGCATAGGTGATGCCATAGGTACGTTTCCGCTTTTATCTCGCACGAGCTCTAGGCTGACAGTGGTATGCCAGGACGAAATCTCATGGATCAAATTGGCAGTATGGGTGAGGACGACATCAATGGTAGTCCGGAAGAGGGCCAGGTAGCATTCGTCCCCCCGCCCGACAGCCCAGTTCCAGACTCAGCCGCAACCCTCATGCCGAGGATGGATGCGACACCAAGTCCTTTGCCACCAATGCCGGCCACTGCACCCGCCGCCCTGAACGCATCGGAGCCGGCTTGGCCCACGAACGCGGTTGGAAAGTCACCTTCGCTCCGTCCGGTTCAGCGAGATATCGTGAGCGAAGCGTCGTATACATCTTTCCCTCCTGCCTCGTCTCATCGCAGCCGGACCGAGTCTATCGGCTTGTCCGACCTTGAAACCGCTATCACTGATGGCGAAACGACCGGCAGGGAAGACAGGCCGAAGAAACGGCGCAGCGGCAGCAATTTCTCGGACAAGGTCAAGCAGTTCTTGTCGCATATGTCGAGCAAATCCGCATTGAGACAACGAACGACCAGCACGACCAGCAGCAGGCAAGAGCGGATGGAGCGATCCCAGTCGAACCATAGTAGTGACCTGCTCGCGCAGAAGTTTGAGCCTTGGGAGAGTATGGAGAAGGAAGGAGAGCGGATAAGCAAAGAAAGGATGGAATACCTCGAAATCCGAGAGATGGCGGAACGGCGAAATAGCAAGGAGAAGCAGCTGCCGCAGCCTCGCGACGGTCCCTTATCAAAGAGCGTGTCCTCCGTGTCGCTGCCCGCTCAAGCATCGCCCGTATCCGGCAAGTCTCTCATGGACGTCACCACACCTCTGCCTCAAGGCAGTGTGTCTCCCATGCCGCCGCCTTCCGCGGAACAAATCGCCCGGTATAATAGCGACAAGTTGCTGCCCTTCCCCGGCATGTTGCGATTGGAGCAAGAGCGGTCGAAATTCAGAGCTCTATCTCCGCCAACCTCACCTACTACCCCTTCCTTCTCCCCGCCACCAACGAGTCTATCCCCTCCACTGGACTCACAGAGTACAGTAAAAGCTAGCTCGGTGAAGCTGGGGACCCCATCCCCTGGTATGACATTGCTGGATCTGCCGGCTACTCCAGACAGCGCTCCAGCAACACCTGGCACATTGGGTGAAAGAATGGGCGATCGAACGCTGCACTATATCGACTTGGGTGATAATCTCCTCGCGGGCAGCGAGCCGTTGCCCACCACGCGACGAGGTGTCCAGCAATGGCTGCGGATGAAGAAGCCGTCCTTGACTAATGGTGGCGTCCAAAAGAAATCGTCCCTGACAGACCTGCTCAATTCAGGCATGCTTGCGGAAGGTGGGGCTGAAAAGGACGATCCTGCGACGTTCCTTGGCAAACTATCACTCGCGCGAAGCTTGAATAAGAAGCCAAGTCGGCCACGCCTTCAGGAGAAGCAAGACAGTCGTCCCAGTACGGCACCCTCTATTGAGGTGCAGCCGCCTGTTCCTGCAGCATCCACTTCTGTACCATTGTCGGCGCCACCACAAATTCCTCTGCCACCGCCTCCCAAATCGTCACCGCCCGAAACTCCTCCTGCTAGCTTAACGTCGGCCCCGCCCGATCCGCCTGTGCTGGTCGTTGCCTCTGCTACAACGACTAGTAACTCGTTGGCATCTTTAGCAGCAGCAGCAGCCATTTTCGAGGAGAAGAGCAATGGGAACAGTGCCCTTGCAGCTCTGGCGGCCGCGGCGGCGGTTTCGGATCAACCGGGAGGCAGCCACAGCTCTGTAGGAAGCGATCCGTCCGGGCCCAACAGCCAGACCACCGACGTTTCGGGCTCAGCGCTGTCTACACCATCAGTTTCGCAGGAGACATCATCCGCATCGCAGCCCTCCCTCGATTCGCCCCCATTGCCTCAGGAGCCCCGACTCAAAGACTGGAAACCAGCGTCTACTGTACCGGCCAACCCCATTCCGGTGGCGGCTCAGACACCTCCCTTATCCTTTTCGCCGAAACCGTCTCCGCCCCGAAAGCTGCTCCTCCATAGCCCAGTGCTTCAAGTCGTACCAGGCGATCGTCTCAAAGAACGACACCTTTTCCTGTTCTCGGACATCCTGGTCATCGCCAAGCCAGATCCACGGTCGTCAGCGAATGAAAAGCAAGACCCTCGATCATTGTCCCGTCCATTGGTCGTTAAGAGTGTTGTAGAGCTTCGTAATCTGTTCATCAAGCCGCAGCAAGATCAGAACGAGCCTGCAAGATTCGATAAGCACAAGTCGACAATGAGGGCATTCGCGGACGAATTCGCGGAAGACCCCGTCAGTGCAGTAGACAGGCTAGCGCAACAACTAGGTATCCAGGATGACCCCCGTGCCATCGCCGGTGTGCTCTTCGAAACACCTTCGCTAGACAAACGACAGCTTGGGGAGTACCTCTCCCTGCGTCCGTCGCGGCACATCCTTCGGGCCTTCATCGATCGTTTCGGATTCGAGGATGTGCGGATTGACATCGCGCTGAGGACGTTCATGCTTTCGCTGATCCTGCCGGAGAACGAAGACAGCGCTGATCACCTCCTCAATACCTTCGCAGCCAGATGGTGGAGCGCTAACTCGAGAACTATCGGCTTCGATCGGGAGCTGTCTACCCGGCTGGTCCTTGCGATGCTGCAACTGAGCGACGCCCTTCATTCCTCGACCACATATTCTTCGCCCGGCAGGAGTGGGGCAATGAGCCCTTCAAGGCCACGCATCACGTCACAAGACTGGATTGACACGTTCCGCATTCGGGACCCCCGACAGCTCGTTCCTGAACTGCTGCTCAGAGCGATCTATACTGGGATCTCCCGCTTCCGAATTGCGGAGGCGCTCGATTCGAACAGTGACTCCGAAATGCCCGCCGCCATGATTCCGGCTAGGATGAAGACCCGATTGACTCATGGAGAGCCGTCTGAACGCATACACATTCGCATTCCCAGACCAGACCGGAACTTCGCTATCCGACTGTACGGGCATGGCTTGAAGTTCGATCCCGAGTACCTCGACTTCTCAAACTCGACCGAACAGTCCTTCGTCATTTTCCCGACTACCGTTGGCCAGAAGACCATCATTTTCGGTCGTGAAGGAGTCAACTCTGCGTTTTACACTGGCGTTCCATTGAGCAAGACGGTCCTGGTTGAGCGTGCCTTCATGAAGAACACGTTCCAACTCGCGTTTATCAATCACCTCGGTAACAAGCGCAAGTATCTTTTCAGCATGGACGACCTCTTTCGACTCACAGAGTGGACCAACACGCTCACACGGGAGATCACTAAACGAAGGTCAAGTGAACCGGTCGGCCAAAGCAAGGAAGCCGAGCGCAAAGCCGCTGCAGAAGTAATTGCGTTTGTGACATTGCGGGATGCTCTGCTACCGCGCGAAGAAAAGGAGCCGAATTCTTCAGCTGCCGACACGAGCGCTGCCAGCCTCTCTAGAAACGCTGCATCAAGACCAACCACACCGAAGGAAGTCCAAGACCGCGATAAGCTATACAGTGGGCAGCAGATCATTCAGATGTGCATTCAGAACAGCCTGCTGCCTGGCATGATCCTTCGAGCGAAGCCAGCGAGGGCGGAAGGGCTGTCCGAACCTGGAAAACGGACGCCCACACCACGAGGCGCCTCCCCCATGGTGATGACTCCTCGTGCCCGACCGATCGGCATGAACATGATTTGACGTACTCCTTGAGTTTTTTCCTTGTTCTCTCGTGTCTCCCTGCGATACCAGTGCTTGGTCCCCTCAAAATTCGGTCTCATTGTTACTGTCCAAAATTTTCCTTCGCAACGAACCACCTCAAGCCATTGTACTTCTAGCCATTGATTGTATCCATCATTATACCTTGCTATGCGCGAGACATATAGTACCCTCATTTTGATTTTGTGCTTATGCATTCCTGTGATCAATACAACTGGTTCCAATTTGGCGATCTTTCGCTCGTACGACCAACATGACACGTCAGGGCAGTGTGATAAACATCTTCAAGCAGCTTCAAGCAGCGCTTGGCACGCAACAAGCGCGGCAAGAAGCTGGATGGATGACCATGGAGCTTGACAGGATGAAGCGCATCTCTGATCGTCAGGCGACCTTGGACGAATGGGTGCAACGCAGGATACGTGGCGAGCCATTACAATACATCCTTGGTACGTATCTCACGCATATTTTCCCGGTCATTCGTATGTACTTACCCGATTCATCGAAGGCAGCCAACCCTTCGGGCCTATAAATATCATTACACGCCGACCGGTTCTGATCCCTCGTCCAGAGACGGAAGACTGGGTAGCGCAGCTAGCACGACGATTCGACGTTTCCGCGCGATACGGAACCGTTTCGGTGCTTGATCTGTGCACCGGGACCGGCTGCATTCCGTTGATGTTATGCCATATATGGCCACCGGGGAAGGTCCGAGCAACCGGGGTGGACATCTCCGCTGACGCGATCGAGCTAGCTCAGGAGAACCTGGTGAAGAATGGGGCCAATGGGAACGAGGCCGAGTTCGTGCGGGGAGACTTGTTTGATGATCGGTTTGTCGCTTCTCTGCCGGAAAACAGAGGGAAATTCGATATCATCACGTGCAATCCACCCTATATCCCGATCGAGGAGTATGCAAAGCTGCCGACATCAGTCAAGGAGTGGGAGGATCGCCGTGCACTCATCGGAGAATACCCGCTCCGAGATCAAGCAGATACGGAACCAGCCTCATCCATCAACACGAACGGATTGCAGTTCTACAACCGCCTTGCCGAGATCGTGCCATATCTGTTGCAACGAGAAGAGAGCTTGTCGGTGCTGGAGTTTGGAGAAGGTCAGGGCGAGCAGGTGATGCAGATAATGGGCCCGTCGTTCCGCAAGGCCGAACTCTGGAAGGACCAGTTCGGGAAGGAGCGGGCATTTGCAGGATGGACTTGAAAGGGGTTCTGAATGACTAGATGAGCTGGCCGCAATCGGCACATAGCCGCCGTGTTGATGTATTGTTATTAATATGCACCGAGCTCGGTCCCTTTGCGCCTACTTACTGGGTACTTGACGTATTTACACTAGGATATACCTATATTGGCCTTTGCGCCGTACGGCATTGATCGATCGGATTCGGCAACCGAACAGCGCGCGGCCGCCAGCCGTTATCGCGCATGCAGAAATGCGGCGCTTTGGACCTGACGTGCTCCAGAAGGGCTTTGCTGAGTATCGCTATCCGAGTGTAGACCGGACCATGCACGAAGAAGGCACAAGCATTTTTTCTTTTCCCTTCTTGGCTGTATGTTCCGACACGAACTGTTCCTGAACAGCTCCATAGCAGACATGGCTGCCTGCAGGGAATGTTCCTTCCCCCTGGTAGAAAATTTTCAGCTACCCTTATCCGACGTCACCTGTTCCCGGGGATGGCGCCCTCGAGTTGTGGATGTTTTTCGATAGTAACTTTGGCTTCGATAGGGTGGATACCACAAGCGCAGTGCGGGTAAGACAAGGTGCCTTTGTACGGCAGAATCAGGGTGAGCGCAATAGACGAGATTAGCGCCGTCACTTGTCTCAAGTGTACAAAGCTTGGGCGACCGGGGGACACACGGGGGCCCCCTTTGCATTCCTGAGCTTGGCTGGCTGGCTTGACAACGGGGTGCTTATTGAACCCCATCTTCTGGCGGGTGTGCGGCTTGGACAGAGAAGGGCGCTCGGCTGACCCATTCCTTATTATTTTCGTGGCCCCCGCAATCAGAACTCGGACCATCGTTCCATCCATCGTTCCGCAGACGGTTTACTGGCAGACATCGTGGGTTGCGTGCTCGCATCAATGCGGCGCCCCATTGCCCATCAGCGGGCGGCCCTTAGGTGTTGACAGCCGGTGCAATTCGGGGATTCGAAGTCGGGGGGCCCGGCACCTGACTCGACTGACTGGCCTGCAACCCATCCAACCCCCCCTTCCTCCCCGCTCCTATGCCATCGCATTGCCTTATCGATGCCGCAGCGCACATGGCGGGCAAATTTATGAGCATCCCTCACAGTCATAAAGGCTCACTTGCACAATGTCCATCATCGCCGCTCAACCCTCCTTCCCCCTCTCCGCATCAGTCATTGCAGTCGCGTACATAACCCCTCGCGTTCCCCTCCCGCCTGAGCAGCCGTAGCGGTACCCTCTCGACCTACTCCTCCTCCCCTTTACAAACTTCCTGTTATTGTACTACAATGTCGTCGATGTGTACGTAGCAACCAGGCATATAGACACGACGAGTATTGACTGCCCAGCAGACGCTCGTCCTGGGCCATCGATGCTCTCCCCCTCAAGCGCGACTGTACGGCCCACGTACACGCGACCTCGCGGGCACTCCAATGCCGCAAAGCCCAGTGGCAGCGGCATGCCGCCCGACCTCGAACTATTCCACAACTTCGTGCGGTGGCACGCGCCTGATCTGCTCATCCAACCGTGGGGGCCCAAGCACCGCCAGCCTCAGCTGAACTACGCCGGCTTGCCTATACCGCACGACCGGTTCAGCAGCTCGCTCGTCATCGTCGAGCCATACGGGAAGAACGCGGTGGACGTGGTGTTCGTGCTCAACCGCCGACCGCCGCAGAAACGGTATTGCGTCAGGGCGAGGGTGTACCTGCAACAGTGGGGGAAGGACGAGCGGAGTGCGCAGCTCACGCCGGACGATGTGCGCGCCGCCGCGTTCAGGGGAGTGCAGACACTCATGACGGCGCCGCACCTCGAGCCGGTGGAATATGTCACGTCATTGACGAACCCGCCGCAGGAGCTGGAAGAACGTGAGCACGCGGTCTTTCCGAAATTCGGAATCGGTACTCACCTAGATCCCATGCAGCCTCCACCCCTGAATCGCGGGTCGAAAACGCGCCGTCCTTACAATGGTCGATGTCCATGTGAAGGGAATGCATGCGCACAAGAGAATCGCGAGAGATGAGATGAAACAGAATGATGATGATACCACGCAACGCGTTAAATACTCGTTTCGAGTCTACGCAACCACAACCACTGTACCTCCCTCCCTACGCCCACGCTTCCCGACCCAGTGCACGCATCGTCATGTCATGATTGGATCTTTAGGTGGCACATATACTCCCCCATTAATCATACCCATTTTTGTAAATACGACGTCTGCGCCGCGCCTGCGCCTGCGCCTCATACGCCAGTCGTATCCGCCATGTTCGCGTACTCGCTCTCGATGCCCGGTTCCATGAGCGCGGCGTGGAAGAGGATGATAAATGCGCTCGAGCCGACGAGCCAGAAGAAGGTCCAGACAGGGGAAGCCCACCATAGGAGCGGGAGACCGATCACGAACAGGGCGATGTACAGGGTCTTCTGGGTGATAACGTGCTGGCCGAACTCTAATGGCTCGGGCGCTGACAGGGGGAGACATGTCAGTCAGGAGAATGGAACGGAAAGGAGGTTTCGGGGAGACGGAGACGGGCTCCGACGTACCGAATCGGTTGATGGCGATGAACCCGCCGACGAGGAAGACGAGCGCGATTAGGAGGATGGGCTTGGTGATGCTGTTGTCCTCGGCATCAGCCGCTGTATGCACGTTCATGCGCGGAGTTCGGACTCACATAGCGTAGATCGCAAGGCCGAGGATGATGAGAAGATAGTTCCCGGAGAAGTAGCGCGTGTTGTATGATATCCTCTGCGTGGTCCGACAAGCATCAGCTCGGAACGTCCTGACTGACATGCGAAGTGCTCACCGAGGTAGCCTCGTTCATGTCCACCGGACGAGAGATGCGGTGATAATCGAAGAACTGATTGTCGCTCAGTGAGCTTATTCAAGCGAGAGGGGCACGGATATGCTTACCTCTCCCGGTCCTCGTAGTGCACTCAGGCGCGTCTCCTACAATATCATGAGCTATATGCACCTCCCCGAGCATGATCCTCCACGCACCCTGATATTCTTCAAATACTCAGCTCCTCGCAAAGCGTACTCCATCTCGTCTATTCTTTTTCAGTCGTTCAGGCAAAGAAGTATAGAGGACGCTGGCGCTGGGGCCGAGGTTGTGGGGATAGCAAGATGGTCGTTACAGTTCAAGCAAGTTAAGCGCAGCACAGTATACGAGCCTCTGGCAGTTCCAACTAATGGGACGGAACCCAGCCGGGAACCACGCCGCTGTTTTGTGCAGAAGGCTGAGCAGGCACCGCCACTAGGGGTCATGGCACACGTACACGTTGCGTGAAACACTGCTAATGAGCGGTTTGGTCGGGGTTTTGTGTCAGTTGTTGACGGCGTGCGTCGTAACGTCCTGGGCTGTTCTGTGCAGGGTATCTACGCGTTTTTCGGTGAAAGTGAACACTTGGAATATGTCTAGGACTGTGAATATGGTCCAAACGGGAATTGACGCGCGTGAAACAAAACAAATGCGCGCTCATCCAGACCCAAGGGACCGCTCTCCTGCACTTCGCTCGTGAAGCAGCTACAAAACTGGCTTAGACGCATTAGATAACCACTAGCTTTTGGCTTGGACGTTCACAAGTCTTGGATGATATGCTGTGCCTTCAAAGCGATAATATGCTTGGCTTTGTTTATTCAGGGCCGGTTTGAGAACGCGCGACGCCACGGGGTGCGCGCTGAATGGAATCTTCTTGACGACGGCCCAAAACAGGGTCCGCTCAACGGTACTCGGCACCCGCTGCTCGCCGTCCCCCATCGGTCAGGCTCGTCTGCCTCGAGGCAATCACTGAGCAGAAGGGGTCATCGACGGTCAGAAGGCGGTCAAGGTCATTGTCCACCTCATCTTCCTCGACTTGGCCGTTCTATCTCCCTACTAAACCACCATCGCCATCGTCTCATAGCTCTCTCCAACCACCCCAACCACCCGCGTCACTCATTTGTTTACTTTTGCCTGGCTAATCCGCGCTCTTTCATGCTTCTTCGGTTCTGATTGATCCTTCCGCCTCTCTTTTCGCTCGCCGCTCCTCGACTCAACGTCACTCCTCTCCCACTGCGACGGACAATGCTCTCGACCTCCCTTCCCCTCAGCTTGATCCTTCTCATTCTCTCGTCAACAAATGTCCTTGCCCAATCCTACAACAATGTCACCCTCGACCCAGCCGCCTCAACCCTTTTCTCAACATCAAGTGGGACAGTATCACCAATAGGAACGACGGAGGATGGGGGGCAGATATTCGCTGCGTGTCAACTAGACTCGACGGTCTACCTCGCTGGTCTGTTCAGCCAAATAGGCGGGACATCAGCACAAAATGTGGCATCGTACGACACATCCTCCTCAACATTCTCTGCGATGCCGAGTGGTGGGCCGAATGACGTCGTACATGCCATGTACTGCGATTCGACAAACCATCTCGTCTGGTTCGGCGGGAACTTCACAACACCAAGTCCAGCCGTGGTCGCCTACGCCCCGTCAAACTCATCATGGGTACCAGCACCTTTCGTCGGCTTAGGTGGCCAGGTGCTCGCCATCGCCCCATCAGCCGATTCCCAATCACTCTACTTCGCTGGCTCCTTCCTCACCGCCTTCCAGTCAAATAACACCAACGCTACATACGGCAACAACCCGAACGTGCCTTACTCCGCGGGCGCCACACCATATTCCTCCTCCTTGGTTCCCATCCCGCTCGCCGGTGCCGACATCACTGCCCAACCTGCAACATCACAAACCGGGTTCAACGACATCACTAGCATCCTTTGTCCTGCTGGAGCAGATGGAGAAGGGAATACGTGGCTTGCACAAGATGGTTCAACTGCCCAGATCACCGTACGCACGTACCGGAATGAGGGAGTCAGTGGGATTAGGTTGGGCAACACCTTCGTGCAGGGACGGGGAACAACAGCATTCACGTGAGCCTTATATACCTTCGCTCATACATGCTCGGGGATGCTCATATATGCGCACAGTGTTACCACAATCCCGAATAACCAAGTCCTCCCTCTATCCTACGTCGACCCAGTAACGAACACAACGCAGAACTGCACATCGTCTTGCCCGCTCCTCACAAACAGCACAGTCCCCTATCAAGACTTCATCTTCAGCACGACACCAGCAGTGACCATCACCGGTTTCCAGCTGACGCTGAGCTCCTGGACCGGGTCAGGAGCGGGTCTTCACCTCTTGCAGCTTTTGTCAGAGGGGTCATTCGCATCGTTCGTGCCTTCCCTTAACACGGCTTCGTGTTTTGCGCCGGGTCCCACCACTGTGACCCAGTCCGGGACCTGGCAGGAGGTGAACGTTACGACGGACACCGCTGGAACTGTGCAACCGGTTTTACAGGCAACATTCCCGACAAGCACGACACCTGCGTCTTCGCCAGCCCTTGACCTATCAGTCTACGTGTCTGCCGTCGGCTACTACACCGTGTACCTCGTCACGCCCGGATGCACGCAGATGCAGGACTGCGATCTCCGCACCACAGTGCAAGTTACCATCAGCCCAGGAAACGGTGCATCGCCCGTAACGCAAGAGATCGATCAGCGCGTCACATCCGACACTCTGTCCACCGTCTACCGCGGTCCGATCTACCCAACATCACCATCTTTCTCCATTCCCGTCTCCGTCCGTCTGAGCGACACCCCAGCCGGACAAGGCTCAAATGGGAACTACGACATCGTCGCTGATCAGGTGCAGTTCGTCCTTACCGCCGCGCCGAACGGGTCATATGAGAGCGTCGTTGGCCAAGGCGTGCCGGGGTACAATGTCACTATGCAATCCCGCATCGCACGCGGGTTCGGGATCTTCGAATGGCCCGAGAAGAGCCCAGCGGAGAATGCGACGGGTACTCTGGCAAATGGGACCGAAACGGCTGTGGATGAAGCGGGCGCAGCGATGTATCAGGCCATTCTCGGCACGTCGTACAACTCCTTCTCTGGCATTCCGCTCAGCCAGTTCGGCGCGAATGCCATCACTGCTCTCGCTGTGGGGGACAACAACACCCTATACATCGGAGGTCAGTTCTCCCTTTCCGGCTTAGGGGCGAACAATATCGTCAAGTGGAACGGCACGAACCTGGTTGCACTGCCGTCGGGCGGTATGAGTGGACCCGTGACAGCGCTCGCGATCGATAACAGTGCTGGTCACTTGTACGTCGGTGGCTCCTTCACGGGTACGCAGGGCGGGTCGGGCAGTAATCAGCGGAGAGCGGATAGCGGGATGGGTGGGATCGCTCGCTATGATATCAACGCCAACCAGTGGTCCTCCATGGGAGGAGGGCTGAACGGGCCTGTCAGCAGTCTCGCCATCAGCGGAAACCAGCTCATCGTGGTTGGGAACTTCACCGCCCTCTCAGCGAATAGCGGCATCCCTGCTGCTGGTCTGGCTTCTTGGTCTTTATCGGCAGGAGCATGGGACCCACCAAACGGATTCGTGGTCGGCAACCTGACGTTCGTCAGCCCCGATGCACAGTTCATGGCTGGCAATGTTGCCATGTCTTCTATCTCGTACGGGTCCAACCATCAGTTATCCGAGGGGTTGGTCATTCTGGTCTCTATCGTCATTGGAGCCGGTATCGTCCTTTTGCTGTTCTTGATTGGCGTGCTTATTGCTCTCTGGCTACGACGATCAGAAGAGACGCCACATGCCCTAGCGGAGAAGGACGACGACGATGCGAGCAGTATCAACCATCATCCTTCAACCCTGTTGGAGCACGTCCAAGCCGCAACACGAGCGACAATCATTGGCGAGGGTGCCTTCGCAGCCGGTGCCGGCAAGGGCAAGAGCACCAATGGCTCGCACGAGCATCTGGGAGGGGACGACTCGATGGAGACGGAGGAAGCGCCAGGCCATGCGGAAGGTGGTAATCCGTTCGAGGAGGACGAGGGCAGGATTGCACATGCAAGATATTCATTCGAGGCGTCTGCGGACGGCGAGCTGGATATTCACGCAGGGACGCAAGTACAAGTGTTAGATGACAGGGATGCATCGTACGTCTCCTTCCTCCCGTCCTTCCTTTCGCAGCGCATCTGACCCGTACATCCCAGGTGGTGGCTTGTACGTGATATGGAGACGGGTCGCGAAGGCATTATACCTGCATCATACCTACTATAGATAAACATTCCTTGCAATGTCTGCTGTCTTCTGTCTCATGTCTCATTTCCTCTGGGTGTACATTCAATGCTTGTTCTTGCCTTGCTTCTTGACCTTCACTGGTGATATTCGCGTTACGCGTCACTCTGATTCATAACATGGCTCGACTTCTTTTCTGATGTCAGGGTGGATATCGATCCTGGCATGCTGGTGCTTGCTGTACAATACCTAAGTCACATATAATCACGATTGGTGTCATCAGAACCGTTATGCTTCGCAGCGCAAATCATGAGCGTGGACTGCCGCTAAAAAGGGACGTGCATATGGTCCGTGTAAATCATTTATCCACGGAGGGTCTGTCAACTTGCATAGCAACCGGAATATTGTCACTGCCAGGCTTCTGCCGGTGCATGGCCACCCAAGAGAAAGTGCGAAATCCGACCGGCCGGGCGGGAAACGAGATGGACAATCACATTGTTGCTCCACCTGCCGAGTCCGGACATTACTGCACGGACAACGCGGTCCCCAGCAGCGATGACGACGGAATCGAGCCCGACCAACTGAATAGCGGTATGGCCCCATGCTCTTGTTACACCAGCTGCACAAGCTAAAAGGGTGCTATCGTTCTTTGTTCCCCAACCCCTCGCCGCGCAGAATACTCACGGGTCTCGGCTTCTTCCGCACGAACCCTGAAAAGGGCATGGAAAGCAGCAAAAGAAAGACCCAGGGTTGAGCACGGTCGGTTTCTGATGGTCGGCAGGTGTCGGAGGCCTTCCCTACCTTTGCCGATCGGCCAAGTCGTGCGATACGACGATATTCAATGCTTGTCGAGGTCGTATGGTGCGCTGATGAAGGTCGAGGAAAATCCCACGGGCCCTGAGACCTCCGGACTCAAGGTCTTTCAGAAAAAAATTACCGTCCAAGTTATTGTAGCAATTGGAAAGTACAAGTGGAATAATACTAGTAAGCACAGTTCCGAGAAAACGACAGCTGACAGCGGAAATGAGCACGACCGTAGTGAAGGCGAATGCACAGGGGTTGGTTGGAGAGTGCCGCGGTTTACGAACAGGGACAGGCACCACATGCAACAGCCCCTCGGGGCTTCATGCTGAGAATCCATTTACTCCCGTTACGTGATCTCTGATTGACTACCAAAGGAATCTAAAGTCGTGGAGAGTGTCACAAGCCAGCGGCGAATTCGACCTCGCGGTCAGGTTTCTGAGCAGAGGCTAGAACCGGCCACCGTGGTAGACATGCAGAAAAATAAACCGGTGCAGCTTTTTTTGGCAGCTTCGACCCTTCGCAATATACAGCAGCATGCACTGCAATTGAATTGCTTCTTCTTCTTCAAGTTCATTGACGTGGAGCCTTTGCTTGTCAAGTTAATCCGCACGCGGTTCTTGGGTAAGCAGCAAAGAAGACCGTTAGTTGTTGCACTCTTTGAATCGATGCTAGCGTTCGGACATGTACTGGAATGGACGAAGCCGAGAGGGAAAATGTACGGGTCCCGCAATGTTGTCTCACGGTCTTTGGCTCGTGATCTGGGGAACTGAATGTGTAATTGATTCCGGTCAACACACGGGCGCTGGGCTTGACTCTAATATTACTTCCGCTTCTAGCGTCCGTCATTCCTTTGATGGGGCATGCTGACCAGCTTGGTCCCGTGTGCCTTCGAATTATTCAAATCCCCGGCTTACCAGGAACCCATGAAATGCCCACTGGCTGTGGAGACTCCGCATGAGGACCCTTCTCCCCACCTGTCAGGATGAGGGTTACTGGCTCTCCCTGAACGCCTGGACCTCCTCTTGCCCCTCTTCCTTCCTTCTCTACGGCCCTGCAGGGTATATTTCTATTGCTGGTCCAGGTCCATATCGTTCTACTCTATTCAGGACTCTCTACTCGGAGCGACGATCTGGGGCTTGATGCCTGACTGGCATCTATAAAGCCCAAGGGTTGCTTCTTTCCCCCTTTTCGACGGCCGCCAACATGTCTTCTACGTCTACCCTGCCGCCAGAGACAGTGGAATATCTCACCAATGTCGTGGGTGTACAATATGCTCTTGGTACGGCTTTGATCGCGGTGTCCGTACCAAAACTTACCTTGACCTTTTCAGTGGGCGCATTTGTGTGGCTGGTTTACGATTTCGGTAAGTCATTCGGAGACCGATATGGCAATATCCTCACTTTTGTACGATGATTAGTGCTCTGCATCGGTCTTGAGGTTTGTGCACACTTGTAGTCACTCACTCTCTCCCTGAACTAATACATTGACCCTAGGTCAAATACGTCTGGGTGCGTGAACTGTTGTCGGACCGACGGATCCTTTATTGAGAGGGTCGCCTAGTTTGCGCCATGGGGCTTACCGAAAGTGCTCTATATCTGGGTAAGTTCCCCGAGCTCTGCACAGAACGTGATCTGATCGAGATACAGACCCGATATCTAGGATTGCTGTTGATGACACTGATGGTGTGGAGTAAGCAGTCTTCTCCTCATATACTCTCTCAGCCTCATCTCTCATGCAGCGTCGACCGTGAGCCCCGTGAGCCCAAAGGTGATCCTCCCTTAAGCGGCGGACTAAGGGCCCTCACTGATACCTCGTACAGTACTGCGTCGCATTCTTCAATATCGGGACGTGGGGTAGCATCTGGATGATGGGTACTGTCTCCAGTAGGTAAAGTCCACGAGCAAGCCTACCAACTTGCTGATGAAGCTTAGGCATATTGCTATTACGCATATACGCGATGTATGAACGCAGCCGCAAGGTGGCAATCTTTGCCATCGTGATCAGTGTGGTAAGCCGTCCTCGGCTGTGGTTATGCCGGCTATCATGACCCATCTTTCTCTAGGGCCAAGTCCTTGCAGCATGTAGGCCTTCTGCAACTAACTTCCGTACACGGCTAATGCGGACCCGCGCAGGTGTAATTCTCGGAACAGAACTGATCAAAGTGTACATCCCGCCTGCACCGATGGCTCAGTTCAACTTTAGCGGCTGTATTTCTGGCGTGAGCCCTCCAGTGTACACAACGTATTGGATCGCCCGCCTTGCCTTCGACAGTATCCTCCTTCTCATGGTTGGATACAAGATGGTACGTCACTCCCTTTCGAATGAGGTTCCGGCGATCTCATTTGCCCCCAGACCCATCGTTACGTCTCCTACAACAAGACGGACCTGCTTGACATCATGATCAAGGACAATGTCTCCACCTTCATTTTGTGAGTTAATCTAATCACTCCACAGCCGTCGCGCTGATTACGCATTTTAGCATTTTCTGTGTTCAATCCGTCAACCTATTCACCTTCCGCCTGGCACCGACCGAACTGGCCGCCGTCGCATTACCCTTCTCCATCGCGACAGACATTATCATGAGCACGAGGCTCATCCTGCATATCCGAGAAGCCTTCTTCGGGCCTGGTGAGGAAGCCGAACGCAGCGTCGACGACAAGACGATTCCCCTCACTCCGCTACGAGTACGCGGCAGGGGGTTACAATCTGTTCAATCACAACCCGGTTCGCGCCGCTTACGGGGCAGTGCTTCCTATCTGCACGACCTCGACTTCGAAGATGACGACCTGCTGACTGAAGAGCAAGCTGGCCCACAAGGAGTTATCGTTACGGTGGAGATCAGCACAGACTCTGCTCAACCCCGACGGAGCGCGTTCCAAATGAGCCACGAAGCCCTAGACCTTGTACGCGAGCACAAGACAGTCAGTGGGTCAGAGGGTGACGAAGAGTCGCAGCATGGAGTGTGAGGATGGGAGCGAACGGGATGTGCTTCATTGGGGAGGCGGGCGCGTGAGGATTACCAACATTTTGGATACCGGGCAATGCTTCTTTTGTACTTCTGGTTTTGGGTTTGTGACATTATCAATGGATCATTGCGTTTACTCATGTTATGTGACTCGCCCACAGTCCGCTCTCATTGAACGTCATCATTGATCTGCGGTTCAGGCGTGAGAAGCAGGGTTCACTTCGGACGATCATCGTGGTTGCTAATGCCCCAAGGCGCGCTCCTCTCATTGTTGGGTGACATGGTTGTCTATCCTGCGAGGGGCGCAGATTACTTGCAGATGACGATGGATGCGAAGAACAGTCTTTGTCACTTGTGTGTTGGCTGATTGGCACTGGACGCCTCTGCACATGTCTTTGCCGGGTGCGCCCGTGGCTGCCAGAATCTATCCGCGCCTTGCTGGCAGCAATCTCGCTCATCTCCGAGGACTGGCTCATTCTCTGCTGCTATTTAAGCTTGCGTCGCTCTTTGCCGGGATGCCCTCAATACGAGATTCTTGCTGCACTCCATCATGTCTGTATATCGTACCTTTGCTGTTGCTGGAGCTGGCAATGTCGGTGAGTCAATGCTTTCCCTGCCTGTCGGCATAATTCGCTGAGACAAGGAGCAGGAAAGTTCATCATCGAGGAGCTGGTCAAACTGAAGAGCACAGGCAAGGTGGCCTCTGTGGACGTCTTGACACGTTCTGTGAGCTCATTCGCGGCATGTACAGCAAAGCAATCCAGACTCATACGGCCTAGCCTGACGACCCAAAGCTCAAAGAACTCGGTGTAACGGCACTGAAGGTAGACTACAACGATCCGCCGACCCTCGAAGCTGCACTGAAGGGGAAAGACGTCGTCATCTCCACTCTCGGACGGCCCGCCTTTCACCTGCAAGAGCTGTTGGGCAAAGCTGCGAAAGCTGCGGGAGTCAAGCTCTTCATCCCTTCCGAATTTGGCAACCCAACGGAGGGAAGGGAGGACAGCTGGTTTGCGCAGAAGAACAAGGCCCGCCAGCAGTTGAAGGATATGGGAATGCCATATATGCTGGTGTATACGGGTCCGTTCCCGGATTTCGTGTTCAATCCGTGTGTTCCTTCCTTTTCTCGGCCGGCACTTCGGCTGACGCATACTGGTAGGCATTTGGGCTGGGACCTCCCGAATGGCAAAGTGCAAATCAGCGGGAAGGGCGACACGCCGATCTCCTTCACCCAGAGGCGGGACATAGCCCGGTTCGTCGCGCATGTCCTGACTACCCTCCCTCCGGAAGAGCTCCAATGGCGCACATTCAGGATTGAAGGCGATCGTACCGTCAGTCTTCACATCTTCTCTCCTGCCTACCCCAACTTTCTTTGCGTGTGGCGTGCGAGGAGCCGGTGCTGACCCTCCACCCCGCAGACATTCAACAAGATAGCAGAAGAATACGCCCGTCGCTCCGGCAAGAAACTCGACATCACCTACCGCAGCCTGGAAGACCTCCAAAAAGCCGTCAAGGAGAACCCGTTCCACGTGCACGACACGCTCAGGCTGGATTGGGAGCTGGGAGGAGGGGTGGTAGGCACGCCCGAGGCGCTTGATAATAAGGTTTGGCCGGAGTGGAACCCGGAGAGGGCGGTTGATGTGTTGTTGAAGCGGGATGGGTATTTGTAAACGAGAAGGAGGTGGGGGGATACTTGAGGTATGGGGTGGGAAGGATCATAGGCTTGGTTTCCGGTTTCGGCTGTCGTTCGTACTGGGTCGAAGTGAACGTCATCCCACGCAGAATTGAAAGGCACAACTATTACTACATTACCACTCAAGAAACTGCCTCAGCAGTACTATACAACACCCTTCGGCAAGAAATCATTTTCGCCTTTCTCCCCGCAGCACAAAGATGCGCTCTCGCTCCCCACCCCTTAGGTAGACGGGGCTCTCAGCCCTCGCGCACGACCTCCTCGCACGCCTCCTTGAATATCCTAATCCCCTCCTTCATCTCCTCCTCGCTCACAGTCAACGGCGGTATAAACCTAATAACCTCATACACGCTCGTCGTCAGGATGAGCATCCCCTTATCCACGCACTTCTGTGCAATGCGGGCCGCCGCGTTCGCCGGCGCCTTCGAGCTGATATTAGCCTTGATGTCGCCAGGGACGTGCGGGTCAGGGGAGAAGAACTCGACGCCGATCATGAGCCCCAAGCCGCGGACGTCGGCGATCAGGCCGCTGAGTTCGGGCGAGGACTGAAGGGTCTTTAGGGCGCTGACGAGTTCTTGGCCGCGTGCGGCGACGTTTGAGAGGATGGACTCTTCTTGCAGGACTTTGGTGACTGCTATGGCGGCGGCGCAGGAGACGGCGTTGCCGTTGTAGGTTCCTCCCTAGTTACATGTCAGCACCACTGCTTCACGGAATGTATACGGCGAAACAGAGAAGAGTAGCGGAGATTAGAAAAGAAGGACGCATATATGCACATACCATCGTCCCCGGCACCTGTTTATCTGCCAGCTCCTTCCTCGTAACGATCATACTCAACGGGAACCCATTCGCGAGTCCCTTCGCAGAAACCATCACGTCCGGCCTCACGCCCGAATACTCCACACAGAACGTCTTCCCCGTCCTTCCCCACCCAGACTGCACCTCGTCGACAATCAGCAGGATCCCGTGCTGGTCGCAGACTTCCCGGAGACCCTTCAGGAAGGAGGTCGGGGCGGGCACGTACCCGCCTTCGCCGAGGACGGACTCGAGCAGGATTGCGGCTGTGTCGCTGGGGGCGGATTGTTGGGCCAGGATGAGCTGGAGTTGGTAGAGACAGGATTGGACCATCTCTTCTTCTGTAGCGGTCGGGGGGAGGCCGAGCTGGTGCCAGTAGGGGAAGGGCATGGCAAACACTCCGGGCTATTCACATATTATCAGTCCTACTCCTTTGCGAGTGAACAATGGAGACAGGCCGGCTCGCACCATCAACGGCCCCTGCCCAAGCGCATAGATCGTCTTGCTCCTCGTCAAGCTCATAGTCGCATACGTGCGCCCATGGAACCCGCCCTGCATAACGATGATATTCTGTCTACCCGTAGCAGCCCGGGAGAGCTTGACGCTCGCCTCGACCGCTTCGGCCCCAGAGTTCCAGAAGAAGAAGCTGTCGAGCGAGCGGTCTGGCATGAGCGGGATGAGCCGCTCGACAAGCTCGATGTACGGGCGGGAGAAGGCGATGCTCGACTATCATTTCCCTCACTCAGCTTACTACTCAGGCAGGGGAGGAGTGTAGAGGAGGCCCACCTGCGCATGCACAATCTTCATAGCCTGCTCCGCCGCCGCACCCGATATCTTAGGATGACAATGTCCAAAGTTCACCACGCCGATCCCACTCGTGAAATCGAGCATCTTCTTCCCTCCTTCCATGGTCACCCACGAGCCTTTGCCGGACTCGATGACGGTGTCCGTGAGCCGCTTGAGACCGCGGACGACATGCTGTTTCCCAAAGTCTGCGAGCTGGGAGTTTTGGGTTGGGGTGGTATGGAGAGCGGCGCGGCGGTGCTGGCTGGTGCCGAGCCTGGCTACTTGGGCACGCAGCGAGATAGGACGGAGAGCGTGACGGGAGAGCATCTCTGCCTCTTACTGCCTAGAGACCAACGAGGAGAAAGAGGCGGACTGCTTGATCCCAAGTAGAAGGGGAGCGAAGTAGATAACACAAATTCCCCAGCCAATTGTTATGTATTATTATTGCCCGGTCCCATCCTCGGGGCATACACCACGAAACCACCGACATCATCCGCCTCCTCCCCTTCCTCTCGCTTAGCACTGATCCCCTATGCTTCCGGAAGCGTGGGAGGGGGACCCTGTTGACGTACACGGCCGTCTTATTCTCCCATGTCTTTGACACTCGGCATTCATTGGCTGTTGAGAAGATGGACTCCCTTCGTTTAGGCAAGCACGCTAGGCCAATCTTTCCAACTCATCTCTGCTGAAGTAGGAGAGGACCGTGGCACTTGAGAGCAACAGAGTTGTTGGACGACGACGGAGGCCTGCCATCCAGGAAATTCACAGGGATTCAGGGCCCAGCCTCGGCCTTCCCTTCCTTCCGCTCGGCTATCAGATCACATCGCACCCCGATCCGCCTTCTTCGTGTTCTTTGAGCGGCAGAACGCGGGGAGCAGGGCAGATAACGTTGCTCTTATGCGGTTTTGACTGCCAAAGTGACTCGACTTTCTCCTGGTCGCGGTGTTCCACGGGTTCTACAGCGGGGATCTACTGATGGTTGGCGTGGCCGTGAATTTGCAGGTCGTGATTCGGACCGCATGACCTCCAGGTTTGCGGATGATGAACTGACCATTTCATTTGTACATGACCTTTTCTTTACTTGATACACCACCTGACCTCAGCGAATACTCGCTCTCTCCTCTTAAGCAGTGTTGAGTCCCTCCACCAATTGGATCTCCGCCTTCGTGATCGTCCTCAACTCCCCGGGCGCGGCAGTCCCGCCGGTGATAGCGCTCGTAGCGATCTCTGCCACCTGTCCGAGCGCGGAGCGCGTCGCGTACCAGTACCTGATTTCGTCTGGCACGACCTGGATAACGCTCACACGAGGGTCGTTCTCGTCGCCTTTGTGGACGCCGTCGCCGAGGTCGCCGAACCATGCGGCCACGAAGGGCGACCAGAGCTTCTTGATGAGCTCGCGGTCGTTGGTGATCCTGCAACCGACAAGTATCAGCGCACCAGCACGTAGATTATGCAAACTGTTTTGCTCACCTCGCCTTCCCGGAGACCGAAACCCAGCTCGTCGACCCCGGATCAAGGAAAGACACATTCACATTCGAATCGGCCTCAATCTCGTCAAACTTGAACGTCGCATTGTTCGCGATGAACGTGAACCACAGTCCCTCGGCTACATCGCACCCGTCCGTCAGCCCACAGCCCTTATACCGTCCGTAGGAGGCAGAGAGGTACGCACTGGAAGCAGGGGCCATAGCACGCGAATGAAGTTCCCCAGTCGGAGAGTGAGTGGTGAGCATGCCATACTTGGTCGTCTTCAGAATCTGCTTCAGCCCTGTACGTCCCGCTTGTCAGTAACAGTCGGTCTGTTGACAAGAAAAGGACGGCGTACCATCGATCTTTTGCTGGGGCGTCAAGCCCTCAGCCTTCTTCTCGGCTTTTTGAGTGTACGGATCAGCGCTGGACATTTTGCTTTGATTTCTCGTTGATGTTCGTTAGGTTAGCTCAGCAGTCGTTGTGGGAAGGGGGGGTAGTCGTATATATGCGCCCATACCCCGATCTCTCGCCAGACCTTATATACAGGCTCCATCGTGACGCCCACCCACTGAACGAGCCAAGCCTCGCAAGTATGCGAGATGGGTGCGAGTGACAGAGGAGAGGCGCGACGATCGGGCGAGGTGACGTCACGCGGAGCCCTAGACCTTGGGAAGGAGGGGGGAGCAGGCGAACGAGCTGCGGGGGTCGTTTTCTCTCTTGGGGAGATGGAATGAGCCGGGGCGCCACTCGCTGCTTTGGGATCGAGAGTGATTTGGGTTCTGTGGTAGATATGTAGGTTTGAGGCCTGGTGCATTACCTGGTTAAGGAAGCTGGGTAATGGACACTTGGAACCGAGGAACGGAGAGTGTTGTAAACGGGTATGCAATCGCAAGATGTAGGAGTATATACAGCATGAAAAATCTACAGAACAATAATACATGCATATAGTGAAATGAATTCTCCCCGGGTCCGGAGTTCTATTATCTAGTTCTTCCCTTTCTCCTTCTCCTTCTCCTTCTCCCTCGCCTCCCTCTCATCCTCCTCCCTACATCTCCACTCCAGATAATCCGCAAACCCATTCAGCCCCTCGCACAACGACGAGATCTCCTTCCCCGTCGTTGGCGGCAGGGTGTCATCCCTCTTCTCGGGCTGGGGAAGCTCGCCGGTCAAGGTGGAGGAAGCGACGTGATCTATCCATTTTGATAGGCGGCGGATCTCGGTGGGAGAGGTGAAGGCGTGCCAGTGCGGGAGGAGGTCATCCCCGTTCAGGGTTGACGAGTCGGCAGAGGCAAGGGTGCGTTCGGCGTCCGAGTTGTCAGAGGGAGAGGGCTTGTTCTCTTCTGGCTCTGAGGCGGCAGGTATGGGCTGGCGCCCCCAGACGAAGACGAACCAGCTCCACTTGATCGCGTCTTCCCGGATAGAGGAGGGCGGGATCTTCCCGTCTGCGTACGGAGAGAGCACGTAGTATACTCGTCCGTCGACGTCTCGCCCTAGGGGCTGGAAACGCGAGATCGACGCGCTAACGGAGAGGAAATGTTCCGAATTCAGGGTTGCAAGAGCTTGCTTATGCGCCTTGTTTGCTGCGGCGTACTACAGAAGCATGATCAGGGCGGAGGTCCAATGCGTTCATACGGCAAATACCCTACCTTGGTCTTGTATGCTTTCTCTCTCTCGAGCTCGGCCTTGCTCGCTCCTTTCCCCAACTTCCCTGGCCTCTCGAACATCAGCCGGCTGCGCTCTTCCTGCCACCGATCCTCTTCTTCCTTCACTGCCTTCGTCCACACCTTCGTCTTCTCCTTAATCTCCTTCTCGCCCTCCACCAGCTCAAGCTTGACGCTCTCGCCCTGAATGGCAATGTCCACCAACGCGATCATGGCGTCCACCAGCTGCTCAGGTCTGGTAACCCTCCCAGCCGACCGACGGGTCTTCCCCTCTGTAGCAGAAGCAGGGACGGCAAGCTCGATCCCGTAAGTAGTCTCGAGCAACTTCTTCAGCGCCGCCCACGTCTGGGCAGGGTCGCCCATAGCAGCCGTCACTTCCTTCATCGCCAGCTTGACAGCCAACTTCTGCTTCGAATCCGCATCCACCGCGATCAGGTCGAGTAAGGAGTTCGTGACAGCCTTGGCGGTTTCCCGAGAAACGGTCGCAAATTCGTCAAGAGCGTCGATGTGCGATTTGGCGAGTCGTAGGATGGGTCGAAAACGGACAATAAATTCGCGTAGGTGTATGCGCGCTTCGACTTCTTCGCGATCGTCGAATCCTACGAGTTCGGTCCAGACAGGTTCAACAACCTTGCGCACGCGCTTAGCAGCTGCCGGTTGCTCATCTGCGCCACGGGCCTGCAAGGTAGGCAGTCCGGTCAGCAACAAGGAGAATAGTCATGTTAGGCTACTTACAGCCTTCTTCTTCGTCTTCCCATTCTCGTCTATCTTTGCCTTCTTCCCCTTCTTTCCCTCACCATCGCTGTTGCTCGCACTCTCTCCTGCCTTCCGTTTCCGGATTGGACTATCCGTCAAATCGATGACGATCCCGCTGTCCCTCCTAGGCGAAGCGACATTGAGCGGCTTATCGCTCAGAGCGGGCTTCTTCTTCCCCAAGGAAACCCGTGGCACCTCAACAGCCACGGCCTTGGCGAAATACTTGTCTAGAGTCGTCTTCTGCTTCTTGTCCAGAGATTTCTTGGGTTTCCCAGCTTGGATGGCATTGGAGGTACGCGGTCTGGAGGGGAGCTCAATGTAGACCTCCATACGCGGTTTCTTGCCTGAGCTTGAAGCGCGCGGCGTGGTTTGATCCTGCTCGTCCGGCCGCGTCATGTGAGTGGGCGTTGTGCCGATGTGACCGTAGCCACGAGAGTGCGTTTGGAAAGCAGGATGAACGACAGCTGCCATTTTCCAGCAGCAGCACGTTCAGACAGAAGTGTAAAGAGTGAAGCTCAGACAGTCAGCCGCCTTTCGCGTACGATCGAAACCAAGTGATGGAACCAAACAGAGACGCGGCGCGCCGGTCATGAAGCGGCAACGGCCTCAGGAAAGCAAAGAAACGTCACGTGATGTCTTTGGTAAGCCGGAGAAGCGGTCGGAGCCGAGAGGCGCTCGGCCGGCTTTTCTTTGCAGCCCGTCTGCTCCCGAAGAGGAGGGGGCAGCTCAAAATTGTGGATCGTCTGCTTTGAGGGACAGGTGACATTACGACGTCCAACTCTGCCATACTGTCGACCATCGTTGCTTTGCTTTTGTTCATCCTTGCTTAATACTGCACTCCCTCTTCGTCCTTCTCCTCTGGTTACTCCTCTCCATCACCGTTAAGCAAGCATGTCCCACGCAGATCATACCCGGGACCCATGGTGCGTCTATCTTGCTCGCATACATCACCGTCTTGGGCTCAAACACCTCATAGTCCTTGGGTTATTCTGAATGACTTTGGTGGAGCGTTTGCCATGGGTGCAGTAGGCGGAGGGATATGGCACGGTATCAAAGGTGCACGAAACTCGCCCCGAGTGCGTCCCATTCCACCCCTCCACCCATCTCTTTGAAGCTGACGATCCCCCTTTGCGCAGGGAGAGCGCCTGGTCGGCTCGATCGCAGCTATCAAGGCTCGTGCACCTGTGACGGGAGGCAACTTCGGCGTGTGGGGAGGCATGTTCAGCACGTTCGACTGTGCTGTTAAGGGGTATCGGAAGAAGGAGGATGCGTGGAATGCGATTATCTCTGGTTTCCTGACTGGTGGTTGTTTGGCTGTCCGAAGTGAGCATGGACCTTCCGAACTGCGGTGACAGGATGCTGATAAGGTGAATAGGCGGCCCGAGAGTCATGTTCCAGTCCGCGGTGGCGTGCGGTATCCTCCTGGGTGTATTCGAGGGCGTAGGCGTGCTCATCAACCGCATGTTCAGCGAGCAAAACCGGCAGCAGCTACCACAGAGTGCGTCTTCTCAACCTCTTCTCTCCCATTCCCAGCATTAACCTTGTTCTTTCAATTACAGTAATGGAGCCTCCGCCCCCGCAGCCGCAATTATCGGGCCCGTCGCACGTCCCTGTGTAGACTACTCACGCGGACGGCGCTTGAGAGAGTTAATACTGTTCCTTCTGATGTTCTTCCACTGCATACTTCGTTGTCGTCGCTCTCCGGCTTGCTGTATTCTACTCTTCTTATCGGTCAGCATCGTCAATAGCACACCACTTGCATTTTCTGGAATAAGCTCTGGAAGGTTGATAACAACAATGGAGAACCGCTTCCCGTACATAAGCACTCCCCAGTGTTGATCGAGCAGAACTGAAGAATACTCCGCATGATCTGGTGCCAGGAAGAGGCGGCAAGAGGACTTGTGTTCCAGGCCGCCTCATGCTTCGGACCAATTACGCGAATTTGTTGTCGCCCGCACGATCCACAGTGGTTTCCCCACGATTGATTGTCCATACCAGTAAAGAAACTTTGAGAAGTCATACTGGACATTGGCTCATAGCTCAAGACGAAAAGCTGATTTGTTTTCTTCGATGATAATTATCGCCATTAGTTAATATGTACTGTTCAGCTACATTGCTAAGAGGATGACCACTAGGGACCCTAATGTCACTGATAATCAGTGATTCTACTACTGACTGTCAGTGATTCCGTGCGCCGCACACTTATTGCCCATCTAAGCACTGATAAGAGTCCAATAGGTAGATCAGCGCTAACTTAGAACTCATAGGTAAGTTCAAAGAAAGGGTCCTGCCAAGTCACACTCCTTCACTTAACTCCCACCAGCACAGTTCAAAGGTAAGTATATGCGCATATCCTAGCTTGAATTTGCCTCATTATCGTAGTAGGATTAAATGGTTTACCCTAAGCAAAAGCAGTGCACACACTCCTTGCATGGTCCAGGCTAATGCTAATGCTCTAGACAGGGAGTTTGCGATGTTGTCATTCTGCGGAGCGCACTTGTCCGACTCTCACAATCCTAACACACAACCCGGCCCCACATAGCTCTGTCCTTTCGTTAGTATGTTTAGTAGGTCGACAAGTGTGCGTATAATGAACTTCAGTTTATATTGGAAGTTCCTGTATCCAAGTTCAACCTAAGTGCCAAAAACAATGACCTCCAGTGTGTACGATACTGACTATCAGTGAATTGATGCACTGAAATCGTTCATTTTACACTGATTCTCAGTGTGAGTTTGCACTGGGAATCCAGTGCCTTATGCACTGATGATCAGCACTCCGCTCACTGACTCTGCGCACTGAGAATCAGTGCACATGGAGCCCCTAGTGGACCTCCACCATTTTCGCTTGCACTGAGTGGTGGGTCAGGAATGCCTCTATCATGGGCTCAGCGAAAAGTTGTCAGCGAGAAGCCCTATCCCAGCTCCGCATCCACTAACATAATCCTTAACTAATCGTAACTGAGATAGAAATGCTCACAAAGCCACATCAGCACCTTGCTGGACCTGCTGATGGCCGAGCAGCCGCTGACATCAGAGGTGCGAAGAAAGTTGTTCGCCCAATCACATGCCGGGCGCGTTACGACCCCAACTGCGGGCCGTTCGGTGACGAAGACCCTACGTACCGTACCCCTTCCCCCTTGTCCGCCGAGCAAGGAACCGGCTGCCCCGTCTTAGCGCCCCCAACCGCAGCTCTATCTTCAACCTCCTTTTGCTTCATCTGGCTATTTTCTATCGTCTGCTGGCCGCATATACCTAGCAAGGATCGGAAGACGACGATGAGCAAACCGCGTATGCAGTTCGCGAGTCGGACCGCGTTCGACGCGCTCAATGTAGAGGGGGACGACGGGTATAGCTCCGACGTGGAGGATGCGTCCCCCTTACCGGTGGAAGACAAGTGCGTTTCTCCCTCGATCTGGTTCTCGACCTTGGCATGCTCATACCGTGCATAGGAAAAGCGCAAAGCCCACGAAATCGCCGACATCGGCAAACCCGCCTCCTACACCGGCACTATCCAAAAAGGCCGCGAAAAAGGCTGCTCAGGCCGCCAAGGCCGCTGCTGCGTCCTCGCCCAACAATACCTCCCCACCCCCCGCATCAGCATCGACGGATAGCAACCCCCTACCTGCTACTAAGCCGGTCGCAGCGCCCACTGTGCCTAGTGAGACTGCCACGAACGGGCTACACCCGCCTGGAGATGATGATATGCGTCTGCCTGAGGTGGACAAGATGCTCGCACCTCCACCTCCGGAGAACAGGCCCGTCATCTACGACGTCCCCGAGCCGCCAACACCTCCCGCACCGGCACCGCCGCCCAAGCTGCCGGAGGAACACAAGCGCAAGCCTGAGCCGCTCACTGTCGACAAGCCGAAAATGAACGGCGTTGTTCCGTCACAGTCACCAGCGACAGCAACAGCGACCACGCCGCGCACGGCGGGTCCCCCGCAATCTCCGCGCAAACCACGATCTGGATCACATAGCAGCCAGAATGGCGTGTCTCACAAGCGTGGATCATCCATGTCGCCTGCCCCGCATACACGAGCACAAATGATGGGCCATGTGCATTCGCCGTCTGCACTCCGCCTCAGCCAAAAGATGCGAGATGTTGTTTCCGCTCCTCCTGGAAGTGAACGAGCGAAGAAGATCCGTAGCCTAATCGTCCGCACTATGACGACGCTCATCATGCTCGCGCTCTTCTTCCTTATCATGGCTGGCGGTACGCCCTTCGTCGTCATGCTTGTTCTGGTCTGCCAAGCGCTCGTATACCGTGAAGTGACCGCGTTGTTCGAGTTGACAGCACAGGCCGGAGGTAGGCCAATTGAGGGAAAGGGCGCGGAGAAGAGTGAGGATAGGTGGAGCAAGACGCTCAACTGGTACTTTTTCGCTGTGACCAATTACTTCCTTTACGGCGAATCGCTTATCCACTACTTCAAGGTGTGCTTCTTATATGCCGGCCCGTGGGATTTCTGACTGACCTCCTCAACAGCATGTCGTCTTCGCCGACGCATGGCTCACGCCATTTGCGACGAACCACCGGTTCATCAGCTTCATGCTCTACATGATCGGATTCATCGGCTTCGTCTCCAACCTAAAGCGCCAGTATCTGCGACAACAGTTCGGCCTGTTCTGCTGGGTACATATGACGCTGTTCCTCATCGTCGTCTCGAGCCACTTTATCGTGAATAATATCCTAGAGGGCCTTATTTGGTTCTGGGTGCCAGCCTGTCTAGTCATTTGCAACGATATCTTCGCCTATGTTTGGGGTAAGATACCGCATATATCTACTTCAGAACACCTGCTGATTGCGTCACACCAGGCATTACCTTCGGCCGAACGCCTCTCATCCAGCTTAGCCCGAAGAAGACAGTCGAAGGCTTCGTGGGCGCATTCTTCACCACTCTTGTCTTCGCATACGGTCTTGGCACGTTCTCGATGCGGTTCAACTACATGATCTGCCCCGGCCACGACTTGGGGGTCACAGCATGGGACAACGTAGATTGTGACAAGAACCCGGTATTTATCTGGCGCGACTTGCCGATTGGCGAACCACTCAGGACGATTCTTAGCACATGGGTAAGCTTCGGTTCATTATTTGGGCGAAAGGCGGTGTTTGACGGGAATTCCGGCGGCGCAGGCAAGGAGACCCGTTACTTCGATTCCTGTCGCTCCCTTCCAGTTCCATTCCGTTGTGCTGGCCTGCTTCGCCTCGCTCGTCGCGCCTTTCGGCGGGTTCTTCGCTAGCGGTTTCAAGCGCGCTTTCGACATCAAGGACTTTGGCGACTCAATTCCCGGACATGGCGGGATGACGGATAGGATGGATTGCCAGTGCGTTATTTTGACCTGACTCGACTTGACTAGAGGAGGCGATACTGATGCGGTGTTGTGCTGCGCAGGTTCTTGATGGGCATGTTCACCTACGTGTACTACAGCACGCTCATTCGCGTTAACCACGTTACGCCCGGATCTATCCTGCAGACGATTGTGTCCAGTCTGGGCCCGCAAGAGCAGCTGGAACTGTACAGGGAGTTGACGAGCTATCTGCACACAAAGGGCCTATTAGGAAGCAGCTAGGATGAGACCGAAAATGCGGCCAGCGGTGCCCAAACTAGGGAGTAGCGGAATGTTATGTTCACGACCCTTACCATAATAAGAGATGATGAGCATTGATTATCTGATGATAATGGATGAACATGCTGGAAAGGGCAAGTCCCGAACACATTCAGATGCTACTATGCGGCCCAGCCCTCAAAGCAAACCGGGTGTATAGGGACCGGGTGGACAGAGTCTGCGTCATTGCGCCCGGGAAAGTTTTCAGCTTTTCGCGGCGTGCGAGCAGTTGGTTCTCGCATTTTGAATGGGCCGGGACCAGATTGACGCCCTCGTTATATAGTCCCTCTCATTGCCCACCCTCCTCCACAACGACTTCATCGTCCTCTTCCCTCCCCCCTCCTCCTTAGGGAGATACCCTCTGGCTTCGAAACTGCTTAACTCAAACAGCCATCAGCGCCCAGCTCGCCCGCAAGGCCTCTGAGCGCGATAAACAACTTGCGGTCACAAACCCACCGTTCCATGCATCCGTCTGCCCTCGGGGCCACGAACTTCCTTGCCCGCTTGCCTCGTTCGCCTGCTGGTGTCGTGCGCGGATCCGGACGATAGCATCGTTAATCCCCCTTTTGCCGAACGATCTACCCGATCCTCTCCAACGCTTACTATCGAAAACTTCAAGAAATACCACCAAAAATACCGCTCTTAAGAGCATAACAAGCAAGAGATATCGCCGCAACAAGAACAAGTCCGAGTCAGCACGAGAATGACCACGACTGCCGTTGCCACCACCAACGGACACCATGCCCACCCACACGAACATCATGTCGATGTGATCGACGACTCCATCGTTGCCGAGATGCAGAGCTCGACGCCCTTCGAAGGGCCCGAAAAGCTTCTCGAGATCTGGTTCGCACCCGCTGCGGACCATCTGCCCGTCGTTGACGAGGCCAAGTATGGAAGCGGAGATGAGGACGAGGACGGAGATGGGAAGGAATACAGCAAGAGGCGGGGACTGCGCAAAATTCCGCGCGCAGTCTGGGAGGAAATGCTCGACATCGTCAAGTGCAAGGTGCTGAGCGTTATCGTCGGCGAAGAGCTCGACGCGTATCTGCTCAGGTGGGCTCCTCAGGACACACTTCGCATAGGCTGAACTCACGGTTTGCTACCCTTGGTGGTCAATTTGTCGCAGTGAATCTTCCCTCTTCGTCTCGCCGCACAAGATCATCTTGAAGACATGCGGCACGACCCTGAACCTTCTGGGGCTGCCACGTATCCTCGATATCGCTAGCCGCCACTGTGGCTTCGACAAAGTCTGGAGGTGCTTCTACTCCAGGAAGAGCTTCATGTTTCCGGAGAGGCAGCTCGGCCCGCACAGGGAGTGGGGCGAAGAAGTGCGCTACCTCGATGCGTTCTTCAGCGATGGCTCCGCATATACTGTGGGCAAAGTCAACGGCGACCACTGGTTGCTGTATCTCACCTCCCCCGTGGAGGATGGAGAAGATACGCTGGAGCCAACGACGTACGGTTCGCGTCTGCGCATGTACACGCCAAGCCCGACGCCATCTCTCGAGGACTCGCCGACCCTGCCGGATCTGCAGCAGGACTACACTATCGAGATCCTGATGTCGCACCTCTCCACTCCGGCGCGCCTTCCGTTCTTCTACCACCAGAAGCAGGCCGCTGAAGGCCGCGGCCATGCATACGCCGCTCAGCTGTCTACCGAATTGGGAATTGACACTCTTTTCCCAGTCGACCGCACGACTTTGGACGCTTTCGCCTTTGATCCCTGCGGATATAGCGCCAATGCACTGGTTGACTGGGGCGGAGGAGAAGGGTACTATACTATTCACGTCACTCCCGAGGCAGGCTGGAGCTATGCCAGCTTCGAGTGCAACGTGCCTCTCGCCAGTCGCGAGTCGAGCGCTTTGGGCGTGCGTGGGCTCGATCCTGACCTGCCCGATCTCCAGACGCTCGTCCGCAACGTGGTGAACATCTTCGACCCTGGTCGTCTCTCTATCACCCTCTTCGTGTCGACCAGCGCCAAGTCCGACATCGCCATCGAGGCTGCGCAGAAGGTGTTCAAGCAGGCTTTATCGCCGCGCGGGTACTACCGCAACGAGAAGATCAACTACGAGTTCGGCGGATACGACCTCGCGTTCGCGAGTTTCCAAAGGCTCGGGACGAAAGGCCGTAACATGGCCGATAAGGATTAAACGCCAAAGAAGAATGGCTTCCTTTCTCAACCAGTTGCTCCCCTTTATGTGTTTCTGCCGTTCCTCCTATCGCCGTTCTCTCGCCTCGCTTGCTCCTTTTCCGTCTTGCCTTCCTATTCCGTGACATCAACGGCTCGCATCCGGCGACGAGTAGGTAATACCGGCCAGTTCCAGCCGTCGTACCGGTTACCGAATGCGATCGTCCCAAGTCACCTGTAACATTAGACGCCGTAGAAACCCCACGATTTTTCTCATGATTCCCCCGAAATGACACGTTGTTGCGCGCCATTCCGTGCCATGTCTGCTCTTTCCGGCCTCGCGATCTAGACCTCCAAGTCCGCGGAGGGGAAGGAAAAGAGGAAACACCTGCGATAATATCGCGATCCCGGCTGATCAGAGGTGGCTGTGACGGAAGATGACGTACGAACCTGGAACGCGCGTTGGTCCGCTTGGGGCGCGCCGACCTGCGAGTGTCATGAGTCTTTTTCTACCATTCATCGCTACGCCTCTCCTCCCCAGCCTGCTCAGCATCTTCTCTGTCGCGTATGTTCAGCTCCCGGAGCGCCTTAATGCAGCCGAATGAACGTCATTGAAGCCGCTTCAATGTAGTGCCAGTCTTCTGTCGGTGGATTCGGATCGATCCAGCGATGCTCAGCGCCCTACAGCGTCCCTGCGCCACTCGCCTAGACATTTCTCTCGCCGCCGTTCTATGCACGCCAGCTCTTTGCTTGCCTCGATCTCTTCCTGATCGGATGATGCTCATCCTGGTGGGCGCTTACAGACCCAACGCGTCCTTCTTTCGGTCTGCCCACACCCCGGCTGCCGTCACGCGGGCTGGGGACTCATGACGTCCGGCCGTCATCGGTCGCTCTCTGGCGCTCCCGATCTCACTCTGTCGTCTGGATCGTAGATGATGGGCACGGCTAGTCTTGCCTTGTCTCTGGCAACTCTTTTTTGGACTGCGCAGTCCTTCCCCACCCCCGCCTCGCCTCGATCGCAAAGGGGCTAGCCTTGCGGTACACATGGACTTCTTGAGCTTCGTCCACTACTGCAAAACGTCATTGGCCGTCCTCATTCACCCGCCGAGAGAATATGGCCGATCGGAAAACTCGCAGGACGCGCCACTTGTTGCTATATAAGTGCGAGGTCATTCTGCTTTATGATCGGCACCAGCGCCGTCACCCGACCCACCGACTCGCCATCAAGCCATGTACCGCCAAGTCCTCGCCGTCCTTCCCTTCCTCGCCGCCGCGACTGCCGCGCCCGCAAAGCGCAATGGTGCAAACCCTTTGCCTTACATGCCCGAAGGCGGCGCGGACACCACCCCGGACTCGCCGCCGCCCAACTACGTCGCCTTCTCCGACTTTGACTGGCAGTCGCTCAACCTCGGCTTGAACCAGGAATACCTCGAGCTCGACCTGTTCCATGCTGGCTTGGCCAAGTTCAACGCCTCTGATTTTGACGCTGCGGGGATCAACGCGGAGGATCGGTCTCTGATCGAGTTCATGGCGGATCAGGAGGTTGGGCATGCGAAGCTGATTACCGACATGCTCGGCGGTGCGTCTGCTCTCCGCTTTCACTCATAAGCCAACTTGCTGACTCACTGTTCAGAATACGCTTCCAAGCCTTGCAACTTCTCGTATCCGTTCCAGACCGTGCCCGAGTTCATCGACTTCTGCCAGAAGGTTACCCGGTACGGCGAGGCTGGCGTGTACGGTTTCCTATCGCACCTCGACTCCCGCCCTGCCGCCACCCTGTTAACCCAGTCTATCACCGTCGAAGCTCGTCAGCAACTCATCATGGCCCAGATGGAGGGTCTCTTCCCCATGCCATTCTGGTTCAACATGGGTATCCCGCAGTCCTGGCAATGGACGCTCATGGCGCCCTACTTCGTCAGCTGCCCCGCTGAGAACCCGAAGATCGAGTGGCAGAACTTCCCGGCTCTGAACATTACCAACAACCCGCAGGGCTGGCAGGGCAACCCGGCTATTAGTAACAACCGTACTGCTCTGAGCGCGCCCGGCAGGGAGGTGTTCTTCAGCTGGGAGCAGCCGGGCAAGCAGGTCGGACCTACGAACACGCCTTACCAGTATATCACGAACACCACTGCGGGCGCACCAAAATTCGCACTCTGGGTCTCACAGCTGAACGCTACCTACACTCCTCTCATGAACGTGACGAACGGCACAGCTTGTACGTACTTCTTTCTCTCCCCCCCAAACACCTCGCTCACTCTTTGCTAGACACGCTCCAACCCAACGGTACCGTCTTCGAAGGTTATAACGACCCGATTGTTAACGGCACCGTCTTCGTCGCTTTGACCGACACCGACCTTTACGTCACGCCGTACAACCTGTCCTTTGTCAACCCGCATGTTGTCGCCGGGCCTGCTATTTACCAGAGCGGTTGATTGCTTGAATCCGATGAAAAGTAAAGGGACTTCAATTCTATCATATGCAATTATTGTATATAATCAGCTGAATAGTATCAAATGAAGTAATGTCAAGCATTTATGATCATTTCGAGAACCACTGGCCTGTCGTACGTTAGCTCTGCGATAAAGTTCATCGTAAAGATCGATGAAATGGCGCTCATGGGAACGCGGATATCTGATCGATCTTATCGATCTCAATCGCGACCCTAATCCCCGCATGCCGGCGCCGGCAAAACGCGCGCCCGAGTCCATTCCCTTGTCGTCACATTAACGTTTGGACCAAATCTTGCTCTCCTTATTGGCTTCGTCATCCTCCTTATTCTTTACAATGTCCGAAGACCTGCTTGCCACAGTACATAATCATACCCAGGCTCAGCTGGCTGCATTGCGCGACCTACCCCCAATCGCGGACCCAGACAAGCTACGCACGGCTCTCGAGTCCCTGCCCCCTTCTCTGCCTGAGCAAGGATGGGGTGACCAACGCACACTTGATTATCTTACTGGGACTGTCGTGGGCGGCTTGGCGCAAGGTCAGGCTGGCCCGCGATATTGGGGATTTGTGACTGGCGGGGTGCTGCCCATCGCGCATGCGGCTGACAACCTCGTCACGCTGTACGATCAGGTCCCCTAATAATCTACTCTACATTCGAAAGGATGCACTGATGAAGTTGCAGAACGTCCAAGTACATCTTCCCACTCAATCACTCTCGACCGTAATTGAATCTCGAACCTTGGAACTGTTCCTTTCCCTCCTCGGGCTCGACCCTTCCGACTACCCCGGTCGAACATTTACGACCGGCGCAACCGCATCCAACATCCTCGGCCTGGCCTGCGGACGGGAATGGACAGTCCTGAAATCACACCCTGGATACTCGATAGCGGAAGACGGTCTTTCGGGACACGAGTTCAAAGTGTATGTCGCTGAGGCCCATGCGAGTATCACGAAGGCTGCTAGCGTGGTCGGGATCGGTAAGAAGAATGTCCAGGATTGTGGTGCGCAAAGGTCCGAGTACGGAGGACGGCCCTTCGATATCGAGAAGCTGGAGCGTTATATGCAAGAATGTAAGGAAAAGGGTGTCCAGTAAGCTCGCTACACGGCCAGGGGTCAGGCGCAATGTCCTGATGGGCTTCCAGTGTAATCATCAGCCCTGGATTTGGCGAAGTCAACACGGTATGTTCTGATTCTCTGTGCAGGTCTACACACTCATTGTTGTAGGGAGGCTTCACGCCGGATATACCGAAACTTCGCGCTCTCTGTGATAAGTACGATGCGTGGATGCACATAGACGCCGGTATGGAAGCCCCTACAGGTTATCCCGGAATGTCTCTCACACAAAACAGCCTTCGGAGCGTTTGCCAACCTCGTTCCTGATCTCCGTCCCTATGTCCAGCATCTTCATCTCGCGGACAGTATAACGGTGGATGGTACGCTGGGATATGAGCGGACTGTTGTTGTCATTCTGACCTTGTCGCAATAGGGCACAAATGGTTGAATGTACCGTAGGAAATCTTCTTGCTCGGGGCGCGTCACAGACCCAATGCTGTTCCAGGTACGATAATGCCGCGTTCTTCACTCGGCACGCGGGATTACTACAGGCTGTCTTTGGCCCAACAACGTCACGTCCACCACCTGCCTACCTATCGGCAGGACCAGCAAGGTCGTCCTATCCGGCAATGGATGCTGTCCAGAATATCCCATCACCACTAAACGCCAACATCGAAAATTCGCGCCGGTTCCGAGCACTACCCGTATTCGCCGCTTTACTCGCGTTGGGGCGAGAAGGCTACGCCGAGCTGATTCAGCGGAATGTCGCATTCGCCCGAGAACTCGGCAAATTCATTAATCAGCATGGATCCTACGAATTGCTTAACCCCGGTGGCAAGGTTCTCCTCAACATCGTCCTATTCAAGTCCAAAACCATGCCTGCCGATGAATTGATTCAACGGCTGAATTCATCCGGCAAGATCTACGCGAGTCCTACGGCTTGGGGCGGGGTGGGTGCAGTCAGGATCGCAGTCAGCAATTGGATGACGAGGCTGGATTCGGTGGATAGACAGAAGAGCGATCTGGACATTGCAAAGGACGTTTTGAATGAGGTTGCTAGGTCGAAATGATTGTTGTAATCCAAAATATGAAGAAACCCACTCTTTTGTGCAGAGTGGGACAGACGGTGGCAGTGCTCGGATTTCGGTGGAAATGTACGGAGATGAGGAGGCGCCCGATTTGGATGGAAATAGGGGCTACGTAGGACACAGATCTCAGGACAGTCCACTCTCATCTATGCACACCTTGCTTGATTCGCTTTCTACAGATCCTATGAGGATGCACATCTATAAAATGCTTCAATCGCTCGCTGGTGACTTGCAAGCAACGATACCAAAGTCGTAAATTTAGCCTACTGTCAACGATCCAAACCATTGCAAGCTCGAACTTCCAACTATGAAGGTCCTGATTCTTGGTGCCACCGGCTTCATTGGCCTTCCCATTGCCCAAGCTTTCGTGCGCAACGGTACGCCAGTACGCGTATATTCCACTCCGGCATGTGCTGATCATTGTCCTAGGGCACGAAGTCTACGGCGCAACCCGCTCGCAAGAAAAGGCAGCGTCCCTGGCTGCAGAGGAGATCTTGCCACTGGTCGGTGATGGATGGAAGTCTCGCGCAAGTGAGATGGACGTGATCATCGACTGTGCTTCTGCCGGACCAGGCGCGACCGAATACCTCAAGGTTGCTGCTGCTGCGAGCAAGGAGCGCGGTGAATTGTACAAGATCACCTACATCTATGCGAGCGGAACTTGGGTGCATGGCAATTACGAGCAGCGCAACTATGGGTTGGCTGATGAGAGGAGCCCTACGAAGGTCTCGCCAGAGTTGGTGCGTTGTGTTGATCTAACTAGCTGAGTTTCCATGCTGACCAGTTTTGCAGGTGGCTTGGCGACCAGCTGTTGAGCGATCCATCCTGTCCAATCCGGATGTGAACGGCATCGTCATCCGCCCAGCCCTTCTGTACGGCAGGACGATGTCCCTCCTCGAGCCTCTCTTCAAGGCAGCTCAATCTGGAAAGCTCGAGTGGTACGGTGTGCCAGGAGGCCGGTACTCGCTCATTCACTCCGACGATCTTGCCGATCTCTTCTTGCGCGTGGCGGAAGCTGGTCCGATCTGCAAGGGCCTTACGTTCGACGCGGCAAACCCGCAGAGCGAGTCGGTCGAGGATATTCTCGCTACTCTCGCGCGTGTTTCTGGGTGCGAGGGTTACACGCTTCGCAAGCCCGAGAACACGTTCGAGGTCGCTATGTGTACGACGGCCATCTCGCACCCGTCGCTTGCTCGTCGTCTTGTTGGGTGGGTGCCAAAGAAGCTGGGCTTGGTGGATGGGATGTACATCTACTACAACACCTACGTAAGCAGCCAGAAGAAGTAAGCTTAGTCAGATAGACATTTTAGCATGTCCGAATCTCGTCCTTGTTCATCACACCATACTGCGGAAGTCTCCTGCTCTGAACCCTGCTGCGATCACATGAGATCATACCAATCGCAAGACAAGGCGACGATCCCGTATTGTCTGCTCCGCAGCTAGACAATGCTCACTAATAATACGCGGCGGAAACAACCCCGCTCCCTGGGATGTGTCGCTGATGTAAGTAGACATCGTCTCGGCGCGTCTGTTCACTCCGCATCCAGCGTTGTAGCTTCGCAAAGACTACCAAGTCAGGCGGTGCTCCTTGCCTACGGAAATGATCGACTTTGCTCACCAGCTCGCACGAAGAGATGTCACGGCGCAGTCCAGCTATGGACGCGCAGTAGGAGGACGGGTCGCCCAAGGTGTGGATACCTGCGTGGGTTAGCATGGGAGGCTGAGTCGAAGTTGTATGAGATGGATTGACGATAGACAATGGTCGCCCTTAGTGGTAGAATCCGGCCTTCGGCGAATATATAAAGCGCGGTGTTAGGTCGATTCGTCGGCCAGCAGCACAAATAACAACATCCTTTCATCTCGACCATCCCTGTCCTACATATTCATCCAAAGACAAAGCATCACTCTGAACAAATATGAAGGTCTTGGTACTCGGCGCTTCAGGCTTCATCGGCGGCCCAGTCGCGCAAGCTTTCGTTCGCAACGGTAAGAGGCAGACATTGAGTACATGCATCGTAACTGACCAGTTCAGGCCATGAGGTGTACGGCTACACCCGCTCAGCTTCCAAGGCTGCCGGTCTCGCAGCGCACGAAATCCTCCCCCTTGTCGGAGACGCCTGGAAAGCCGAGATCGACAACATGGACGTCGTAGTTGACTGCACGGCCGCATATGGCCCTGATTCCGCCATGCCGAATCTCGAGGCGGTCGCGGCTGTCAGCGAGAAACGCGATCCGAACTATAAGATCAGCTATATCTTCACTAGTGGCACTTGGGTGCACGGGAATATGGACCAGAGGAACGGCTCTTTCGCGGATGAGAGGGCGCCGCCAAGGAAGTCGGCTGACCTCGTAAGCCACCTAATTCTTGGATGTGCAAACGATGTTGATGTGGTGTGTGAAGGTCGCTTGGCGCGCAGTCTTCGAAAAGCAAGTCCTGTCTAATCCGCATATCAACGGCATCGTCCTTCGCCCTGCCCTTCTGTACGGCAGGTCCATGTCCATCCTCGAAGGCTTGTTCAAGCAGGCGATGGCTGGCAAGATTGAGTGGATCGGCGCTCCGGGAGGACGGTACAGCCTGATCCATAGCGATGACCTTGCCGACTTGTATGTCCGGATCGGCGAAGCGGCGCCTCTTTACAAAGGCTTGACGTTCGACGCTGCGAACCCGCAAAGCGAGAGCGTCGACGATATCCTCGCCAAGCTGGCCGAAGTGTCCGGCTGCAAGGGCTATAGCTACAAAGCGCCCGAGAACCTGTTCGAGGTCGCCTTGACGACGACTTGCTTCTCTCGTCCAACGCTCGGTCGCGCCCTCACCGGCTGGGTACCCAAGAAGTTCGGCCTGGTCGATGGGATGGCGATCTATTATAACACTTATGTGGCGAGCCAGAAGAAGTACTGATTTCGTCGAGTCGTTAGCGTCACGAGATTCATGTCATGGCAGAGGTACATTACTGCCATCAAGAATGTAAAACAAGTGATGTGGATGGGTCTAGAATTAGCCCCGAATGCTACAGATAGATCAAACACTGGTATAACCGCCTCTGCTCCCACCGGGTCGTATCGTTGAACATAAATGGGTCGTGATGTCTCGGAGAAGGTACGGAACGTCGCGCCAGAAATCGCGGTGTCTGCAACATCATAAGTGTGTGAGACACACCACGTGCGGAGAGCACATACGGAAGGAGATCCCAGCCGGACGCTCCGTACTGGGTGTAGTTGTAGTACGCGCCTAATCCGAAGTAGGCGACGATAGCGATCAGTAGTCTTCACCAAAATCAGCATCAAGCAGAAGCGCATATATGGTGAACGCACAACATGAAGAACCAGCCAACTCCACTTCCTCCTCTGCTTCCCCCTCCTCCGCCTCCGCCTCCATTCCCGTCGTCTGGACTGGGCTCAGCAGCCCCTTTTTGCGAACAACCCGCTTTCGTATTCCAGTCCAAGTAGAGTGTCCCTTTGCTGAAATCGTAATTCGAGAAGGATGGGTCCTGGTCTGAGTCGGAGCAGTGGAAGGTGATAGAGACACTTTGCGGAGAGGACTCATGCGGTGCTGGAGGATATGGGGGTCCGTGCAGAGTGAGCACGAGAGGTTCTGATGCTATCATTGAGCAATGGTGTGCATGGTAATACCGGGAGATACTCACTGGAGTTATCTTCGGATCCTCCAGTAAACTCAGGATTGAGTGTCGACTTGTATGAGTCTGTCGAGATATCCCCTGCCACTGGCACCACTTGGGTTATCCGGTCTGGCTCCCCGTCCTTCTTGTTCGTTGTCCGGAGGCATACTCGAGTACCAGCAGGACACTACCAACAGTCAGAACAAGCTTCTAGACGCCATGGCGAGAGACAAACCTGATCCCCGTCGGCCACACCGTCCTCCGATGGTAAAGGCTTGCACAAGCTAATGTCGATCTTGGTGGTCGAATAGGTCGGAGGGTTGTGCCGCGTGTAAGTAAGGCTGGTCTGTGCCAGATGGGTGAAGTCCCAGTGTAGTCGATCTCGAGATAGTATACAGTCCCACTCGGCCAGTACTACCGGCAGTAGTAGCCATGATATGCTGAGGTGTCGAAGTATCATGGTGGTCAGTGAGTAGCCAGCCAACACTGGCTGCGCTTGGCCAGGAGGTCGATAGGGTGAAGTGACGGTATGTATGTATGCTGCGACGGGGTTGAGGAGGCGGGACCAGACGGTCATGACGCGTCTCCCTCCATGGCCGTCCCCTGGGCCAGGGTAGCGTGTACTTATGCTAAGGGGGACGAAGGCAACAAAGCAGGCGACCGCACCTCGTCCACGATCGTCCACCGTTGGCTCTGAGAATGTACTAGATCTGTTCTAGAAGTCCCTGTATACCCACCTGTAAGACCGCCAATCAAGGAGACTCGCTTCAACCGCCGTAGGCGTCTCCTGAACCAACATGGACGCGCTCCTACCAAATGTATACCATGAGAAAGTGCGTCTATCTCACCACGATCAGCAAGGCCCCTTGTCTGATACTTGGGCTTCGTAGCAAACTCCGGGAACGATGACATGTGGACAGCATGCGCTGAGTGAGTCTGAGTTTCTGTGGCTACGTCGAGTCTATCTGATCCTTGCATCAGACTCTTTACTTCGTGGGTACTGTTCGGTAAGGGTTGACTGTATACTGAGCTGCTGCGACACGCTTAGAGGGACACTATGTCAGCGCATCTAAGCCCGGTATAGTACGTCACTGACAGAGTTTTGCAGTTTGGCGAGGAAGATCTCGCTAGTATCGGACGATCCCTCGATGCCGTTGAGCGCCATATCGATATAGACTCCTCGGGACGGGCAAGCAGTAATGTGGATGAGACAGGTGCGCAAGGTAACTGACAATCACTGCTGTTACTGATTTTTCCGTGTAGGATTCTTTTCTGTCCAAGTTCTGGAACAAGCACTTCAAGTCTGGAATTTGTCGCTCGTTAATTGGCGCAGTGCGGAGATGCGCCCATACAATAATAAGCCGGAGTGCGTCTGTTCGGCCTCCTACGCATCGTCCCCTACTAATGTCTTTGGCAGAGATCAATTCGCTTTTGTACTGAATCATGCCCAGCATTGGTTCACTCTTCGCCGATTTGGTCCTCCGCCAGGTTACTGGTATAATCTGAACTCGTTCCACGATCCCCAGTGGCTAAGCCATACATACCTCGGCATGTTCCTCAATCAAGCAGAGACCGAAGGTCAGCTTTCGGTGTGCATGCCTGCGGTTCCGGGCTGAACTGTTTGCTGCTAGGTTACACCATCTTCGCCGTGCGCCCACTCGACCCTGAGGCGCCTAACGCCGTTCCAATATCTCCAGCCGACGAGATAGCCACCGACTTGCTCACCCTATATGGACCTACATCACACGCGCCGACAATAGAGCAAATCCAAAGTCTGACGACCGGCGTGCCTGCCCCCTCCGAGGATGATCCGGAACTAGCCGCGGCCATAGCAGCTTCTTTGCAAGATGCAGGCGGTGCGAAGGCCCCGCCGCCGGAGCCCGCAGCGGGTCCTGACGAAACGCACTATGCTGGCGTATCAGACTATCAGGCGGCTTCTATGGATAATCTGTTCGACATGACTGCTGATCGACATGCGCCCGTCGCGCCTCCGCCGCGAGCTGGTCCTTCCAGGGCGCCAGATATGGATACCGATGTGTCGGACGCACAGCTTGCAGAAAGTGTAGCCCGTAGCACCGCGGCTCTCCAACGCTTTCGTATGTCGTCGGCAGAAGATTTGCCTGATTTGGTGCCAGCTGCGACTAGTCGGAAACGTAATGCTGGCAGCGATGCCGGTGAACCGAAACGTCGTCGCACCACCGGAGCTGAGGAAGAAGAAGAGATGCTTCGGCGAGCCCTGGCTGCCAGCAGGGGGGAAGACGATGCGAATGTCGATGAGGATGAGGACGATATCGAGAAGTTCGACGATGAATATGATCTGGGCCCGTTCGCTGGCGGCTCTAATCCTGCCAGCTCAGCTCAACCCATACGAGCTCACGACCGAGTTCTGGATGACGAAGACCTGGAACTTCAAGCGGCTCTGCGGGCCAGCCTGGAGGACCCGACAGCTGGAGTCCTCACCATTCCTGAGGAGGTCGTGCCGATCCGTAAAGACGTCTCAGGGTCTGCAACACCTTCAACCGCTCCTGCCACCCGCACATCACATCCTTCTGGAATGCCGGCGGCCGCGACTGCGACGGCTGAGCAAGATAACGCAGAGGAAGACGAGGAAGAAGGCGGCGAAGATCAGGCACAGGACGAGCTACCAACTGCCGAGCCTAGCTTGGAAGAAATCAGAGCGCGGCGTCTAGCGAGGTTTGGCAACTAGCTAAATCGGCCCTGCATCAATTGCATGCGTTACGATCGCATTAATGCATCACGATCTCATGTCCTGTCATTGTGAAAACCGGGTGCCCGCTCGCTGCCACTGCCACGCGCCTTAATGGTACACGAGGTTAACCCGCCTCGCTTCGCTCATCGCCCTCAGTTTTTTGGGGTTTGTTTTTCCCCTTTTTTCCCGTTCTTCTCACAATTCAGTTAAGTCATTGACATAAGGTAATTTGGCAAACCATTCAGGCATCAATGTTAACCCATCTTGCTTTGCTCCTCATTCCTCAATGTGAGAACTGTTTATGTTTCTGATTTTCTTTACCAATTTCCAGTTAAATTGTTAAGTGTGCAAAGTAAGTTAGCTGACCATCCAATTGGCTTGTAGATCTTCCTTCTAGGTAGATTGCTTCTTCCTGGCCCATGCTTGCACACCTCCGCTATGCTCCGGTGGCGCATGGTAGTATGTGTCAAGTATACAAAGTGAATTAGCTAAGTGAGCAAGCATAGTGTAGATTACTCTTTAGATAGAGTATGCCTGCTGGTGGCACAGCGTCCACATTTAGATACAGCATTATACGTGGTGTAAATGGCTGCCTATCCAGGGTGGCTTAACTTACGTGATCTTCTCAAGTAGATTCCCGTGAGCCAGCTTTGACTCTGCCTCCTTGTCCCTTAATCCTCCCGTCTCCCGTCTCCCGTCTCCCGTCTCCCGTCTCCCGTCTCCCGTCTCCCGTCTCCCGTCTCCCGTCTCCCGTCTCCCGTCTCCCGTGTCCCGTGTCCCGTGTCCCATACACCATTTCCCATTCCTGGCTGACAGGCTTCAAGCAGAAGGAGGATGTCAAGGCCAACTTAAGAAGGTATCCCGAGCAAGTGGGTTTCACCTCTGCAGTTCCTAGTGGCCTGTTTCCTGTTCCCCATTTCCTGTCCCAAATCACTCAGTATTATAGTATCTACCGTAATGGTATGATTTTATTCTAATGTATTTAGTTTGCACAATAGTTTGTATGTTTATATAACCACATATTACATTATTTCGCTTCTATTTTAATAAATTGAGGAAAAACCACAAAATAAGGGTCTTGTTAAGACCCCCAAGGACCCCAACCCTTTTTTCCCTTGGTCCCTAGCCCGGAGCCGCGCGCCGGGCGCTTTTGCTTCCGTGGCCACGTGGCGCGAAAACGTGGCAAGGCCACGCGCGACTTTTGCACCGCTTTTCGACGCCTAGCTTTAACTTATAGATAAGTCCTGGTGCACGTGAGCCGCGTCTAGCCAAAGTTCGATCCTGCCGGAGGTCCCAAGTTGCACTGACGACTAGTCCGTAAGCACGGCGTCCCAAGTCCATAGCAACAACTTGGACTTGGTTTTGGCAGGTTGACCGCTGCAGGCGGAATCTGTTCGAGGTTGGCGCCTCTTCCATCAGATCGCCGAACTGACTTATCCTAGCACGCACCTCCGGTCGCTTGGAAAACATTCATCAGACCGGCAATCAGGGGCATCAAAGTAGAGTCAGAAGATGTTAGCCATTGTGATAACGGTAGACTACGTGGCCGGTGGTCGACCTGAGAGGCCCGTTGGTGTTGAGCGCATGTTCTCAGAAGCGCTCTTGAACCTGACTGCGAAAGTGATTGCTTGCATGGAGACGAACATTGGGATATATTTCAAGATCGAGGCTCGTCTTTGTTGCAACGTGCTGCTCCGAAACTCCTGCCCCTGCGCCGGCCATGGGACAGTACGATTTTGTGCCGACTATACTATCCCGCTGTAAGCCGCTCATATCCACGAGCTTCTTGAGGGTGTACTTGTCAGTGTGCGTAGACGCCTCAACCTCCTTGTTCTTGTATGATATACTTTTGACTTTGGATGATGAGGTCAGTGAGTTCCTCAAAGCTCGGGAAGCATATATAACGTCTTGTGCAGGTAGCCTTCGTATGGAGGTTAGGCAACATCTGAACTGCGAGGTCATTAGACACACTTCTTACTGCTTGGCCTCTAGTGCGAAATGGACGCTGCCAAAGCTCCTGTATTTATGGGTCAGGTATCCTGGCTTCCTGTCTCAGTTGTAAGCTGCCTTTGCCCAAACTCAACACTTTCGCTTCAGACGCTGAATGGAATCACAGATTCACATGCATAAGTGAGTAATCTCTCAAGGGGGAAATGCGTCTTTCTCAGGTCTGCCATTAGTATCGGTGTTTCCCATGTCCGGTGAAGTGGGTCGAGTTATGATTGCTGCGCCGTGCGGGTCTAATCAGCATTTCCAGTTGTGTGTCTAAGGATTATGTTTCATAACGGCAAGGCAAAGTTGACACGGATCTTCAAGTTGCATCGGCTACAACCTATGGTACTCCACGTGAGCTTGAAGAGCGATTGCTTTGGGTTGGTTGGCTCATGGCATCAGTTGGTTGTATATCTGCGCAGCTACCACAGACGGGCTCGTTCTGCTCCGCGTGCTTGCCTTGGTAAAGGGGAAAAAGAGATGTGCGTTGCTCCTTGCCTTCTTGGGAAGCACTTCACTGACGGGTGCGCAGTACGTATAGCCTTGATAAGCGTGTATACGGGTCAGTATCTCCCATCTGCCAGCCGACGACAACCTGACATCTCCATGCTTAGCGGTCTATGTGGTACGCAGTTCGCCCCCGCTCGAGCCTCTTCTTCTTACAACGTGATCTGAAAGATATTGCTTGCTCTCCTTGGATATAACTACAGCGGATGGGCAACACGCTCAACCTCATGGCCGGAGAACTTGGGCTGCATCCAGACGATGTATGTTGGAGGGTATCCCACAATGAGGATCGGTGCAGTCCTGGTTCCAATCGCAACGTGCGTGAAACAGTCTGCATTACGGGTGATTGCGCGTCTGACGGTCGCCCAGCGCGCCCATCATAGTGTTAAACAGTTGGTTTGCCGCACTGCAGGCGGCGATCTTGGCACGACTGACTTCGCGCACCAGTCATGATCCTTGCCGGCGTGCTGTCCGTGGTCTTGCCCCTGGCGCGACAACAGAAAGGCTTGACACCATTGGTGGGAGTGCTATTGCGCGACGGTCTGGCTTATTTCGTTATGTACGTGCCGACAGGCTCGATTTCATAATATGCTTGCTGAGGGATAACAGCGTGTTTGGTACGCTGTGATACATTGAAGGTTGATGCGTGGTAGACTTAGAGGAACTGTAGCCGTGTCCTTGGTGACGGCGGTCACTGGCCTGGTATACTACGACTCGCCGAGAGCGGTGTCACTTGGAGAGCCGTAGGTCTTCGACCGATACCGTCCTTCTTTGCCGCTAAGGTTGTTATAGGTGGTTTATGACCATCAGCCCTATCGCTGTGAGTAGCGAACGCCCTTCTGGCGAGAAGTGCTGTGGTGTTGACGATCGAATAGGCCGGTCGGCTCTTTCTGAACTTGAAATCAAGCATGGCGAAGCCTGAAGAAGCAGGGATAGTCATAGGCCTGGAGCCTATGCCGAAACGGTTCGAAACAGAGTCCGGGAGCACGTCGTGGAACACGGCTATTCAGTCTTCCAGCTCTACCGGCCAAAGGTCCGAAGGCGGGGTGTTCGAGGGCACGGTCGCGATGGTGTAGCTGGTGGTGAATCAAATAAAGTGATAGTGTGCATCCACCATGGGTCTTGATGGTGATTCTAGTCGTACTACGTCGGTGGGACGAGTAGCCGCTTTCGTAGAATCGCGGGACCGTTCTGCGCAGGACCGTCTTCGGTCTTGAAATGGCTTCATTTCTCGTCCACTAACTTCGGGGAGAACATCGACCCGTCCTGGCGGTCACCCAAAGCATGCGCATAATGGCGTGACCCTGTGTCCCGCTCGACTTCTCATGTCCTCGTGCTTCCCCATTCGTTCCTCCGGGTGCTCCCAGCGCTGATCTTCGGCGGGGGAGGGAGTTCTTCGCCTGCCGCAGGCCAGGCAGGAACGGTCGGCGGCTCCTTTTCCGCCTCCCCAGCCCGATTCTGCGTACTATTGCTCGTTGCCGGCAGAGACGACTCCCACGTAAGAGGAAATGTCCTTCTTTGTCTCGACGCCCACGGAGCAGCAGTAACCACCGGACCGTCCATCCCCACCTCTGCCGCCGTCGGTCCTCCGCCACCCTCCCCCGAACCAGCGGGATCTGCGGTCTCCGAGGGCCCGTCCTCCTGAGGCTCCTTCGCCTCCTCTTTCCAGTCCCACTCCAGCACTCCTCCCAGTGCCAAATGCTGCACCACCACTCTCTTTCCCAGAACTTCGGCATCGTACATCTTCCTGAGCCCGCTGAGGACTTTGGCCCATGTGAGGACACTGCTGGCTATGCTGTAGAGTTGTGGGGAGTGTTCGGCAAAAGGACCAGATTTGAGCGTTAGGACGCGGCGGATCATTTGCTCGTACAGGTTAGGTGGGGCTTGAGGTTCGAGCGTACTTGCGCTGGTCGGAGGCAGAGTACCGGTCAGCGAGTGCGGGTGCGAGTGCGTGGGTTGGTGTGACTGAGAGTGGGAAGCCAGCGAGAGGATGTATGACGGTGGTACTTCCGCGTGCAGGAGCTGAGCGGCACCTAGCATATATGGGAGGAAATGATAGTCGTCCAGTCCCCATACCCCATGGCTCCCCGCAGGCTCCAAACGATACCGATCTTGCAACATCCAGCATAGCTTTAGGTATCTTGGAAACACGACTAGTGCCGTATGACGTTCTTCTTCCTGCGTCGGTGCCAGGAAGCGTAGGAGAGCGAGAGTGAGGAGGAAGAGGAGGAAGGAAAGTTCGTGTCCTGTGCCGTAGTCCATTCGAGTTTGATTGCCGAAACAGGCGAGGAGGTGCGGTGTTAGGTGGGGAATCGCTCCATGTAGATTGTCAGGCAGGAGTGAGGAGAGCAGGTCAGGCAGTGCTGAGGCAAGAGCGTTGTGGAATGTCCGGAAGGCCAGGTTACCATATCGTTGTGGTGTTGGTAGGGGCGGGATGTCGCGCGCGATGCGCTCAACGGCGTCCAACAATGCGACGAGCGACTGGATCGCTCCCGATGGGTGAGCCAACAATGGAGAGTCGAGCGGTACGTCTGCAGACGCCGCAGTGAGGTGTGTGAGGTAGAGCTGTAGCTCGCCATAGGAGGGTGTCGTCCGCCAGCGAGAGAGATCGACATCGTTCCTGATGCGGGGACGCGGTGGTCGAAGGTCGGGGAGCTGAGCAACGTCAACTCGCACGAGGTCAGGCAGCGAAGGAGTTGAGGAGGTGGTTGAAGATGTGGGTATGGACATGGTTGTCGCAGATGGGTAGTATACAGTTGTTATGAGTGGACGTGTCGTCAATCACCACCGTGAGCAGTGCGAGGTCCAGCAGACCGTCTGCCGAGTCAGGGTCAACGTCGCCTCGGAACTCTGGAAGACGACTCCTTGGAATTGACCACCATCTTGTCTCGCACAACATCAATTCTCTGACGGCAACTAACGAAGCTACAATCTCTATATCCTTCTGCTGCTATCAAGAGCGCGAGATGCGAAAGTGCTGGCCGCCTTGCTTCAACGTCCAATGACAGACTAGTTTAGGACAGTCGACGTCTGTCAATGTCTCGCTGTCGATCATGATCGACCATCATCGCCCGCGAGACACATTAAGACAATTCTGGTCCAACCAAGCGTTTGCTAATCCTGAAGGTTTCCTGGCGCCTGGAGATGGAGTCTGACTAGGCTGATTTCGCCCCTTGTGACCTTTGGGCTCTGCGTCCCTGGTCTTTGCAGGCTCATCCCCCCAACGACTTTTTCCTAATCATCACCTCCTCCCGCTTCTTCCCTCAGTGCCCTGCTCTCCTCGACCTACTCCCAAGCCTGCTTGATCAACGTCGAGGACCTCTCATTGGCCCTTAACAAGCGCATTGACGCGTTTGCCACCACCTCCCAGAAGACCGCCGTACGACGCCTCTAGGCTGGTTCGAATGGGGCGCTGGTCAACGAAGCCCTCGCGGGCATGCCGACGGACAAATCCACTTACCTCGTCGTCGTCCTCCAGGCGGGCAATGTAACTTCCAAGACTGGCTCGGTGCTGGCCACCTCTTCTTCGAGCGCTTCAAGGAATATCGAACGGGCGAACAAGAAGCTGGCTCGGAGCATCGCCTTCTGGACATCTTCTCTCTTTGCCTTCTGACGATACCTCCTTAAACGGACTTCGACTCTCGCGATACTCGATCCCCCTGAGCACCATGTGGTTGCAGCCACAGCAGGAGCAACATGGAGCGCATACATGTGTATCCGGTAATGCATGATGCCTAATTTTAGCTCGGGGACGAACCAACCTTTGTCCCGAACTGCTCTACAAAATCACTCGCGATGACGGAAGATCCCGCCCATGTGGTACGCCCTGGGAACGAAGCCTCGACAACCATCAGTTGAAGGAGCTGACAGGGCAGAGGCTGTGGACTATCCATGTGGACTTGGAGTGCTGAAAAGCTGAGTTGCAGGGATGGCCTCTGAACCATATGGTTCGGTAACAACGGCAATCTGATGACTTCGGTATGCTTCCAGAGCGCGCTGCAGTTCCCGAGCAAGTCGTTAATCCGCAGCAAGCCGATCATGTCAAAGCAGTACTGTACTTATTCTGCGCAACGTCCCGCAAAGTCGACATGTGTCTGGATGTGCGGTACTCGACGGGAGCTGGCGCACCCAACCGAACTGGGTTGCGTACGAACGGCGTGTCTTCCGGAAGACAAGCTTCCGAAGCACGGGCGCGTGTCAGTTTCGCCTCTTGAGGAATTCCCGGACCTATCATGCGCGAGCACCGGTAAATCCTCATTGCCTCATCTGTTGCGGCATCGCCAGAGACCCTATTCGCAGAAAGGTGAGGCATCAACTTCCGCGAGCGATTTCCAAGACTGATAAGGACGATGAAGAGAATTTCCGTCGGTCTCGTACTCGGCTCGGCATCACCTGAGGCCTGCCGCCTGCATTACGCTGCTTGGAAGCAAGATCAACATCCGTGACTGTTGAACCGGCTGATCGCAATACTTATGCATCGCGGCGATCCAGGTCGATTCTGCTCTGATAATGCTATGGGAAGGAATCACGATGCCGTTCACGTGTCAACATTTGAGCATATGCCCATCTTTCGGGCTTGGATGCAGACAGACTCGTCGTCGTGCACTCCATGCGGTTCACGAACCTGAAAGCTCATACCCGGGAGAGGCGCACGTACCCTATCTACTCGGGAAAGCGGATTGATCATCGGGAACGCTACCAATCTCCACACAAGCCGGATAGGTACAGGGACGAACCTTACAAGCGCTCGCCACCTCTACGCAGATCCCTGGGCCCAGGGTACGCTCGATTTGGTCCTCGGCAAATTCTTCAGCAATAGCACAGTCAACATTGAACAGAAAGGCCATACTATCACATGGGACACTGGCGTAAGGCTATCGGTCCGTCAACTACGGATTTCGCGCTGCCGAAAGCGGCTCTACTGAAGACTTCGGACCACTTTGCTATCACATCGCCAACCTTCTATGTACGAGTCGCTTTCACGTCTTCTCTGGTGCCGCATGCCATGGCTATGAGCGCCAACATGTGCATGCCATTGTCGACTTCGGTTCATACCAGCGGTCGCCGCCCATAAGAACATCGTGCTGAGTAGGCGGCTAGTCTGCGTCCAACGCTCCTTTGACATACAGCAAGCCCAACCACGGGTCCATGTGAGTCGATTGCGACTCGGGCGTTTTTATTCTGCTGCTGAACAACGTTGGTCTGGCTGTAGTTGGAGGTGAGCAGCATGGGCCAGTACGACCTCGTACCTACTTTAACGTCCCGCTGTATGCGTTCGACTGGGATCTCGATCTTCTTACGTGTCTCATCTGAGGTCTAGATGCATCTACCTCTTTGTTCTTGTACGACATTCTTCTGACCTTGGACGACGAAGTGAGCGGTTGCTCTCTCCGCATGGTTGGAACGCACGCTGACGCCCACGGCCCAGGTCACCTATATATGGAGGTGAGCCGCTTACCGAAACATTTTCGGTACAGAACAGATCTTATTATATATCATAGCACGAAGCTCACGGGACCCAAAGCCCTCTACCTATGGGTTCGATATCCTGGCTTCATGGTGCAACTGTAAGCTATACCCTGCTCAGGGCCTAGATATACGCGCTCACTTCTGGGACAGATTCTCTTGCGTCTGTGAGATCGTTATTGCTGCAGTGGGTTGCAGACTCTCACGCTCGCACAGTGTCCATATTTTCGCTGTCGGATAAGGTAAGAGTGTCAGTTTGGACCGAAGTATCAAGCTGACGCGTCATAGTTGTATGTAGCCAAATTCTCGCTACAGTCGGACTGCTGTTTACACCGAACAAAGCTGCATCGACTATAACATGTTTTTCTCTACGTGAGTCGCATGGTTACCCTAACCTAGAGTGCCCCTTATCCCACTTAGGTGGCTTTTCCTTACCTCAGCAACAACAGACGGTCTGCTACTGTTGCGCGTACTCGCACTAGTGAAAGGGCGAAGAGGGTGTAGGGAACTTCTCGTGATTCTCTTAACCGTTTGCTGAATTGTTCGGGACAGTGAGCGTCAGCTTACGCGTTGTCTACTCCGGTCAGTCACCCACCGATCGATCGGCCCAGTACTGACGCCTTGCAGTCGTCTACGTGGTGAGAGGTGGTGCGCAAACGGTTGTTTCTCCTGCTCACTCCCACTTGCGCCTCGCAAAGACGCTGTTGGTTCTACTGGCATACAACTACAAGGAATGGGCGGGCGATAAGGCCTCATGGGCCGAGAACCTGGGCTGCATCCAAACGATGTATGTTGGGCCATACAGTCATCTCCAAGTGGGAAATGTGCTGGTGCCCATTGCATCGTACGTCCTGTCGTCTTGATTCAGCCTCGCTAGCTGAGAACACGCAGACTGCCCGTGATCGTGCTGAACAGTGTGTCACGCTTTTCCCAGCGCCCGGCACAGAATAACAGACGAACCTGACAGCAATCTTCCTCATCGTTGTCCTATGCGTTGTCGGGCCGAGTGTACGCCGAGAGACGACGTCGCCCACTTTGATGGAAGCGCTTGTTCGTGATGGACTGGTGTACTTTATCATGTAAGCCCTGATCAACATTGGTGACGGAGTAAGAAGCTGATGTAGCAATAGCGTCGCAGGTATATCCTAGCCCCAAACGGGTGGCATCCGTTCTTCTCATTCACTCACCTGACCATAGGAACAACAGCGATGATGGGAGTCACCGGCCTGATCTACTGGAATGTACCGCGGGCCACTTCGCTGGGTGAATCGTATGTCGCCCACCCCGTATAACACATCGGGAGTATAGCAACTGACGCGCTTTCCAGGTGGTTTACAGCAATATGCTCGATGGCGGTAGGCATCCAACCTCTTCCTTCGTCACCATGTCATCCTAAGCTGCATTCGACAGGCAAGCCGGCTCTTCCTTCATCTTCGGGCGACAGGAGCGAATAAAGACCTTCCACGGCCAAGCACAACGCAAGAAGACGAGTTGGTCATTGATACGACGCTTGCTTCGTCTTCAGCAGGGGCTCTCCATTCACGCCAGTTGGCTGTCATTCCCGAAGAAGGGCTGGATTAATGTCTGTATTTTTTGCAGGACATGCAATGCAAAAGCGCTGGTCGCAACGATTTTGGCAACCTTCGTGGTGCGCCCTTTGAGCCAAGCTGCCGGAGCCTCATTATGATCTGGACCGCTTGTGCTTGCCGGCCATTGCCGACAGTTATCAGATCAGAGCCAAGCGTAAGCACAAAAGAAAAGATGCTGGCGAAGAAAAATGAATCTCGGCAAACTGGAAAACATCTTGCCCCTCCTTAGTCGGCGGGAAATCGACCAGTTCGGCTCCGCTCGGCAGCCCTATCAGGCAGGGCGGGCAAAGGGGTCCGGACCCTGCATCCGGCCTAGCGCAGCCACCGCGTGGCCTCCACAGCGCGTCGGCGCCGACGCGGGCGGGCTGAGCGGGCACATGACTTGAACCGCTGTCGCCACAGGTCTGGAGGCGTATCGAAAGTGTGAGAAGGTTGGCAGGACGTCGGGCGGCGGACACCGAAACGGGCTAGGCCATAGCCAGAAATAGCGTCAAGAACACGAGAATGCGGGCATTATTGATGGCAGAATGTGAGAAGTCCCTTATCACGGCCCATGCCGTGAAACGAAGTGGGGAAGTGTGGGATCAATTCTAAGCCATAACATTGTTGAGTCTGGCCCGCAATGGAAGTTTTAGTTGGGCGGCAAGAAACTGCGTCAAACGGGCGCTACGGCACAGGCGCGGGCGGATTTCCATTCAGACGTCATTAAAAATATACACTTCGCCACCCCATGGAAGGGAAGCTCCCCCGGACGCGGGCCGGTGAGGAAGCAGAAGGATAAGGTCGGCACGGCACGGCATGATGCCGTCCCATGCACGGAAGCAAAAAAGTCCGAAATGACCGATTATCCCTTTGGGCTGAGTGTGTGGGCTTCGCAGTAGTGTGCCGCAGACGTTTGGGACACCGAGTGGGGTGGGCCGACCCAACCGCCTGCTGTCGTGTGGGCGCATACAGTCGTACATGCGACGGACATCGACAGCCGACAGCCGATGATGGAGGGCGAAGGACGGCACACACGCACCGTATGCTTAAATACTGCTGCAATGACCGGCATGTCGGCGCGACGTTTCTTGCCCCCACAGCGCATACATCGACAGCGGCGACGTGGATAACGCCGTCTGCGCGCGCATATACCTTGCTGGTTCTTCGCTGGCTGTATCTGCTAGAGCTTCTTGAACGATCCTGACGACTACGACACGCATGTCCTCCGACTTGCTCCCTACGCCGGCCAGCGACCGCTCACGTGCTCCACTTTCGCGGTCTGAAACTCTGGTCGACGTGCATATCGGGATGGAGCCTTCGTCGTCATCACCCGTGGAGGGTCGCGCCTCGGGCGAGAGCTCACGAGAAGGCGACGAGAAAGAGAAGGAGCAGTTGAAGAAGAGCCGACAGGCAGACTACACTGCTGAGCAGGAAGCCGCGCATGGGATGTCCGGTGCCACAGATGAGCTGCCTTCCGACCCGCATCCTCCCACACCCGGCGAGAGCCCGTTACCCTCTGGCGCTCAAACACCCCCGACTCCGCCAGAAGATACCGAAGCCGAGGCTGGCCTAACAGCCGAAGAGAAACAGCAGCGAAAGGAGGAAAGGAAGAAGAAAGGCGTTCCCGAGCTGCAAGACCAGACCAACCTCCTCCCCTTCAAGCAGCTCATGGTCGTCTTCACCGGCTTGGCAATAGCGATCTTCGTCTCCCTCCTCGACCAGACGATCGTCAGCACGGCCATTCCGCAAATAGCGAACGACTTCAACTCGGGCCAGCAGGCCGCGTGGGTCGGTACGAGCTACCTTGTAACGAGTACGGTCTTCCAGCCTATTTATGGTCGAGTGAGCGATATCTTCGGCCGCAAGTTCGTCCTCCTCTTCACGCTCGCGGTCTTCCTCGTCGGCTCGATTCTCTGTGCGATCGCGAAGAGCATGATCCAGCTCATCGCTTTCCGCGCCGTGACCGGTATTGGCGGAGGAGGGATAATCACGCTCGTCATGATCATCGTCTCGGACGTAGTGGCGATGAAAGATCGTGGCAAGTACCAAGGCATCATCGGCGGTGTGGTCGCATTGGGGAACTCGATCGGCCCCGTAATCGGAGGAACGTTCACGACCAAGGCGACTTGGCGCTGGTGTTTCTGGCTCGGAGTGCCTCTCGCCGGCGTCGCAATTCTTGTCGTTATCTTCCTTCTCCCGCTTAAGAGGGTGAAGGGAAATATGAAGACCAAGCTGAAGCAGGTCGATTACCTCGGTACGGTACTGTCCCTTATGGGCACGATGGGCATACTTCTTCCCATTTCGTGGGGTGGGACCTCGTTCCCCTGGAACTCGGCGGCTGTCATTGCCCCCCTAATCCTGGGCGCGTTCTTCATCTGCCTATTCCTGATTGTCGAATGGAAGTTTGCCAAGATCCCGAACATTCCCCGTGAGTTCACCCCCTCTTTTCAGTGATAGCGCAGCGACCTGACAATTCTCACAGTCGAGATCTTCAGAAACAAGACCGTCTGCGGTGTCCAAATTGCAACCTTCCTCTCCGGTTGCGCATTCTACGTCCAGCTCTATTACCTCCCGCAGTACTTCCAAGTCGTCAACGGCGTTTCCTCCCTCCGGTCCGGTGTCCAGCTCCTCCCGCTCATCGTTGTCCAAACGGTCTTCTCATTCTCTTCCGGCCTGATCGTCTCCCTCTCCGGCAAATACAGGGCCAACATCTACCTGGGCTTTGCGATCTGGGCCGTTGGACTCGGTCTGCTCTCGACGCTCAACCTCCATTCCACGACTGGCCAGCAAGTCGGCTATCTCATCCTCACTGGTGTGGGAGCTGGGCAGACATTCCAAACCACCCTCATCGCTGCACAGGCCGCTGTTCCTCGACACCAGATGGCAGTCGTAACCGGTACACGCAACTTCATCCGCATGCTCGGCGGAACCGTCGCGCTCGCAGTATGCCAAGCTATCTTAAACAACACAGTCCAAGGCGGTCTCCTTAGCGCGGGCTTCAGCCAAAGTCTGGTCGATACGATCACTTCCTCCCCGACGACCTTCAGCTCCCTCGGGCTCACGCCGGACCAAGTCCTAACAGTCCAAAACACATTCAGCAACGGCGTCCAGAATGTCTTCCGGTTCTGTTTCCCCTGCGCGACGGTCGCCTTCTTCGTCTCGGTGCTTATGATCGAGCAGCATTCGCTTAAGCGAGGGGACGAGGACCAGCTAAAGGCGAAGGGGAAGGAATGGGCGGCGAAGCATTCCCATAAGAAGGATGGGGAGAAGTCGGCGCATGCGTCGACCGCGCAGAAGCCTGCTGCTGGCTCGCCGGCGAATCAGCAGCCTGATCCGATCGCTGCGACGAGCGATCCGGAGAAGGCTGCTCAGGCCGCTTCGAGGGAACAACGATAACGCTCCTGCTTTCCGAATCGCCCCACCATGACGAAAAGCCTGTTCCACGCTTCTGCCACGACCGGTCACGCATAGACAAGGATCAAGGACAGAGCAACCCCCTCCCGCAAGTGTACCATCATAAAATACCCCAAGGAATCTGTAACCCTAGTTTGTTTCCGCACGAATAGAAGGCGTGTAGCGTGTAATACGATGCTTAGCTGCTAATGACGATGAACTGATGATGACGATACCGTGTCCGGCGTGGTCCTTGCTGGAACAAAAATGCGGGTCCGAAAAAAGAGAGTCTAGTGTACAATACAACGCATGACCGGTCAGTGTCCCCGATGCCCAACCCGATTCAGACCCAACGGTGAGGGCGGCGGGCGGTTAAGCAAGCGGATGAGGCGGCAAGCCCTGCTCATGCTCCACATACTGCATCTCAAGCTCTCTCTCCCTCTCTCTTCTTCTCTCCCTCTCTCGTTCCCTGTCCCGATCATCGACCGTACTACTCGGCCGTCTCCCAGCGCCAAACAGCACCCTACTTAGCCTCCCTGCACTCCCTGCTACATCCACTAATGGAGGCCTCCTAGCCGGAGGAGGCGTAACAGGTACCGGAAGCTCGAGGTATTCTTCTTCCTGTCCTTCTTCCCTTCCTTCTGCTCGTGCGGCCGCAGCAGCAGCGGCAGCGAAATCTTCCCTGCAGAGCGGGCAGCTCGTCGCTAGGCGGAGGAGCCACGGGTCGACGCAGTCTTTATGGAACCGATGATGCCCTTGACAGGGTAAGACGCGGACTTCATCACCTTCCTCAAAGGGCGTTAGGCAGATAGGGCAGGTCTCGTGGCCGAGGGTGGGGTCGTCTTCCTGCGGATGCGGGACACCAGCCGCGAGCCCACCAGAGGGGGAAGAGGGTCGGGGTGGAGAGGACCCGGAGGCGGACTGCGAGTGTTGTTGGCGGGAGAAGGAGGCGGAGCGCGCGAGCTGCAGGGCAGGGAGGACCGATGCGTCGGCGAGGATTGACGGGTCTGGTGGGGACGATGCGTCTCCTGCTTGCTCAGCTTGGCGGCCCTGGGAGTTGGGGATGTACCGCGACGACCGGAGATGACTTGATCCTGGTCTTGGTGTGATTCGCCCGCTCTTCGTACTCTCGCCGCCTTGCTCGGCATCAACGCCCATATACTCCAGATCGTGCATCCTTATATCCTTTCCCTGCTGCATACCCTGCCCAGTCGGGGGCGCGTCCCCGGACCCAGCACCGAAGCGAATGACAGGGAAGGTGTCTAGTATCGCCCGTGCCAGACCGGCCGTCCGGGTCTGTGGTGGTGGACCGCCGAGGTATCCAGGGTCGGCGCGGGGGCCGTAGCGCTCTGGATGTCGGATGGCGCGTATTGCCCCGGACAGGATGACCACGCAGAACAGCACGCTCACGCATCCGGTGATAGCATATAGGATGATCATCGCCAGTCCGGTATTCGGTTGGCCGCTTCCCCCCGAGCCTCCTGATCCCGAACTGCCGGTAGTAGGGGATGTTGCATTACCAGTCGCATTGCTTGCTTGAAGCATCGCTACCAGGTACGCTGGCTGACCATCCGACACGCCCGCCAAGCTCTCATTAACCAATGCCGCGCTCGCGTTCAGCAGCTTAGCGTCGTAGTAGTAGAACGTGCTGTTGACCTGCTCGAACTGGCTCTCTATGAGCCCAGCCGTCTTCTGCGACGTAGTAGCGAACACGTCGATAAGCTTGTCGAACTCCGGCGAGAGGTACTCGGCGTTGATGAGGCATGCTTGCGAGTAGAAGGAATAGAGGAGCGCGCTGACTGCTCCGCGCTCTTGAGCGAGAGTGAAGATGTCGTCTTCCATCGACGCGTCGGTCGCGTTCGCGTCGCAGGAGATGAACGCGATCCAGGGAGTCGTGGTGGTGAGGTTGTCAGCGGCGGTCGCTTCGGTGAAATGGACGATCGCGCCCTATTCGCGAGTGATCAGGACCAGCCATCTACGTGAAGGATGGAAGGGGATACGTACCTGGGTGACCCCGTTACTGCCGTTACCTGCGAGTTGGTAGCTCACTGCGGTCGAGTATACGCCGAGTGGCTGGTGTTCGACTTGCTGCCATCGGAGCTGGAAGGAGGAGAGGGACGAGGTGTTGAATACTGGAAGCGTTGTGTCGTTTGTCGGTACGGCGGGGATGTAGGCTGAGGACAAGCCGATGGATGCGAGCACCACCAGAAGCGGGAGGAGAGGTAGGGCGATCATGATGTGTGATCACCAGCGATGACCAGAAGCGGGGTGTGGTCGTTGTATATGGTACTCCGGCTAACGAGGACGACGAGGATGAGGTGATCGTCGCCCACTTGAGAGAGGCAGCCAAGGCTTTCGATCCCGTGCACCTGTCAAGCACCTGAAGGTGGTCGATGAGGAGAGTCCCGTGGTCGTCGAGGACGATGTGGGTTGATGACCAAGGACAGCGCCGAGGCCGTCTGTGTCCCGTCCGTCCCCGTCGATGAGTGTGCGATGTGTCGATGCGATGTGCGATATGATTGACCGCGAGACATAGCCTAAATCTGCCTCCGTCGGGGGAGGCGGTGTTTCATCATTTGGCCTGTAAACACGGGCTCCGTGCCTGACAAGACATTTCAATACATTCAATTGTTTGCATGCAGACGGCCGCTCCTCAGACGCAATGTCATCCACCTTGAGAATCGTCTTTTGCTATGTTACCCTCGCGGCAGTCGTACAACATCGCGATGCACACGACAAAAAGGCCGAATCTCCGCGAATGCAAAAGATAAAGCCTCTCATCGCATGACGCGACAAAATGCTCCGACGAATTCCAACTCCATCGCGGGGGAAGCACTGACTACAGTGCCGCTCATCAATCCGCCTTCTGTTGTCAGATAAGCACGTTCCAGCGCAAGTTCGAGTCGTCGGACGTCCTAAGCTTGCAGGAGCTCGCGTTTTCTTCCCGCAGAATTTCCTTGCCCTGCCCTGGCTGTCTGAAAAGTCGCAGTCCTTGCACAAGTGGGGCAATTACACGGATCCCCTCCTGGAGGCCATCACTCCTGCCTCCGGTTCGCCACGGATCCACTGCCTTCAAGGGCAATCAGCCTTAGAGCCTTACAAGCCCGCAAGACTTCACGGCGCTTAAACGACGTCGCCCGAGCCAGCAAGTCGCAATGCTGAAAACCGCTCAAACTTGGCAGTGACGTTCAGCGGACCCGTTTGATATTCACCCGACTTGCAAACTACCTTCAGATCATGCATTGCGACGTCGGTAGTGCGCGACAAGCGATGCCTCATCCAAACTCCATTAACGCCAAGCCAGCCATCAGCTTCTACAATGCCTGGCCCTGCAAATCCGTCCATGGTAATAGTCGCCCCGTGTCAAGGAGCAAGATCACGTTCTGTCCGCTGGACATACCCTTTTGCACGGGCGGCCGGAAATAGGGCCCATCGGATTTCTGACAGGTTGGACGAAGCGCCCTCTTCGGAGTAGGTTCTAGCTTCATATGAAACATGTTGCGGTGCCAAAGTCAGCCTCAATCATCACGTCGGTTATATATCGACTATCGCCCATGGCAAGACTGAGAAATGGTATAGCATGAAGCGAATCCTTGTCGCTCAAATGCTCAGGTACGCCGTATGCAAGTAGCCAGACGCCTGGGAGCCGTTGCTCATGCCGTGATAGGCGCTGCACCTTGACCCCTTTGTGGGCCTGCCAAGGCCGTCTGGCCGCAGCTGCTCGCCAGATTGCAGTCCAGATCTTGATGATCGATATCGACCGGCTTTCAATCGTCCAATTCTGACGGTCAATGGTCAAGGGAAGAGCTGTTGCGTTTCCGTGCGGCTAGCCCGAGGCGCTGTCGAACTGCCACCACCCAAGGGCAAGCATGGAGGCTGTCAATGGGGTGCGCTTCACAGACACCGACGTCCGAACAAATATAAAACTAGCCTGTCATGAAGGGGCATCTCCATTGCCTCGTCTTTCATATCCCCGTCATCTTCGATGGACCTCTTCAAGTGGATCGGCAAGACCGGTTTATATCTTGCGGCGCAGTTCCCGAACGGACACACCGTCACTCTCGCCGATGTGCGCCCATCCGTCGGCTATGGTGAAGACGCGCAACGAGCGTTGCAATACATGGACCAGGTCGTCTCCTCCTTTCACAGATGGGGTCAGATTCTCGATGAGTACGTACTGTCTTCCTCCGACCTGTGGGTCTTGGTTGAACTCTGAACTAGAGAATCGCATCGCGTTCGCAACACGCTTGAGATCCAAGTCATCGACAACCGGATCCAGGAGTTGCGTAGCCGAGGAATGGATGCTCTCGAGAGTACCCACCAGATGGTTGCCAGCTACGAAGAATTCGCCTCACTGCAGGCTGAGCGACTTCTGCACGCAAGTCAGGGGAGCGGCACCCTTTCACCGGACGCACGATTGTCAGACATAGCAGCACAAATTAAGCAGCACGGGGCCGACTTGGGCTCGTACACTGACGCAATGCGCGAATCCCTCACCGAACTGTCTTCCGAGCTGGACGCCTTGCGGCTTCGCAAGCAGACTACCTGGAAGAAGATTAAGGGCTTCTTGGTGCGGTTGCTGAGACTGCTATCTCTCTTGTCGGCTGCTGCGGCTGCGATCCTGTGTGTGACGCCGGGCTCTCAATACACGGCTATCCCGTCAGCGTTCGGGTTGGCAGCAGATCGTATTGCCGACGACTGGGACTCATCGACGAAAGGCTGGTGCAGTACACTCACGCTCTCGCGCATGGGCTAACAGATGTTGCAGAGGAACAACGCCTGAATAACCTCATCAGATCCCTCAAAACCAGCATTCCCAACGATATTCGCAGGACCCAGCACGACTTGACCGTCCATACAAAGTGCTTGGAACGAGTCCTCGGCGTGGTAGACAATGCTTGGGGGAGCTCATACATAAAGCCGGAGGAGGCTAGGGAAGCTGGGCGGGAATGGACTCAGCAGTTGGAATTGATCGCTCAAGCGAGGTCTTAGTGACCTCAAGTTTGATGGAACCAATCTGGTCCGTATTAGTATCGCGAAACTATTACGCGTCCTCAGGGCGGGATTCAAACATGACGCTCGGTATAGTAGAAGTGCTAGAAGAGGCCGGCGGTCTAGCGTTTGGCGAACTGGCCGCTAATACTACTGCGTCCCGGTTCGCCATAATAGAGCGCAAGTTCAGGAATAGTCTCCCAGCCTAGGTTCAGGATCAGCCATCTTGTCGTGAGGGTTAACTGGTCGAGGCAAACCGAGACAGGTCCAACAGCCAGAAACCAGCTGCGAACAGTTAGACGAGGAACACATGTAACGTGCAGATTCGCTCACGGTATACTGAGACTCACAGCCCGAGGCGTGTTATAGTATATGAGGGGAGTAATCGTCGCGATCAGGGTCACGCCTTCGTGAGATGAGGACGGAACAAGCTCGCAAGTTCTCGACGTACACGTAGTCCTAACTCAATCAGCCTGGCGCGCCAGTAACATATGCGACAAACTCACAAAACGAAGTAGGCGACGCCATCCCGGATGAGAGCGCCGAATAAGGGCGTCCGTAGTCTCCCTCTTTCCCTTCGAGTGAAGGGAAGGACAGTATAGAGCACGACAGAAAGGAGAAGAACTGCATACTGCGTCAGTAGGCCCTTTCCGAGGGACCGACAATGAAAGACTGACAGTTCAACAGAACCACAGGGGCACTGAATTGATACTATGAGTTCGTGGGTTGGGTTGGTGGTCTAGGAGCGTACGTGGCAATGGGGACCAAGGCGGCCGACACGGACAGCGAAGTGTAATCTCCAACGTAGTATGTCTGCACGCATCCAAGGTTCGTAGCCCAGCTATACGGTCCAGTTGCAGCCCCATAGTAATAGTAGCAAAGAAGGCAAGCCTCTATCTGATGGACTCTTCAGGATCGTATAAGCATGATATGGGCCGACTCACGACATAGACGACTGTACTCTCCTGAATGAGATGGAAGTCCCCCAATAAGGCTCACTCACCTCCGTAAGCCCATTTCAAGGCAACCGTCACTGAAGCAGTGTCAGGCTTCTCAGGTCCATCAGGGAGGAGAACAGCTTACATCGCCGCCTCCCCTTCACTAGCGCGAGGACGCGCAGAAGGAGGAGTCCGTCTGTTGTGCCGGCCGATATCAATAACCACCTGAATGCTTCAGTCATACAGTACTTGAGCTGTGCCAGAGGCGCTCACGTGGAGTTGAAGATGCCATATCCGAAACAGCTTGATTGGCGTTAGCGTTCCTGTAGTATGGGTTCACGTCCTTGTGGTTTTGACGTACAACTGCATAGTAATCAGCATATGATAACTACCATTGGTCCATAGGAACTCACAATATCGGGAAGAGCAAATACGGATACTAGCTTTGATCAGTAAGGGAGACGCGTCTGGACGAGAACACGAACTGATACATGCAAATCTGCGAGATGTATTCAGGTAAGAGCTCGCACAACACGTAACTCACAGGCTCACAGTTGTGCAATCAAGCCCGGGTATCTGACCCGCAGGTATAGTGCTTTCGGCAACGTCCATTTAGTGCTGGCAGACATCTTCAATGGATAATTTCGCGTGGAGCTAATGCAGCGCACGTCCAGACGTAAGTCACCTAGATACACGGTTCACGCAGTGCAGTGACTTCAAGGCTCAGGAGCTCACCTCATCTTCCATAGTCAGCAGAATGTCATAGATGAAGAGGGTAGTGGAGGCATCTGCGAGCGGGATGTGAGAAGTGAGACTTGCCGACGAGTGCGGTGCGTCTTACATCGAGAGATGATTGTGGGAACGAAGTCGTACTGGCCCATGGCGATGACCGCAGAGCTACAGCTAACCCTTCGCAGGTCTTATATAGACAACGCATCATACAGCAGCGCTTCCATTTGTCAAGTTCTATGAGTGATCCAATTGTGTCCTTACATCCCGGATATACCCTTGCGCGTGACAGATCCTTGTAAAGTCGAATGGACCACGCTGAAAAGATCGTCCGGTCGAGATCGTCAGGGATCAACGCAGGAGACTTGCGGCTGCCTGACCAATATGGTTCTATCACCCAAGATAGTCGTACAGCACATAGCAAGCGGTGGATTCGACGGGATTTCGGCAGATCAATGTTGAGCGGCTCCGGAGAAGTCCAGCTCAACTTCGGGCTCGAAGACCGTCCCAGAACAAGGGTGCGGATATATCGCATAATTCAACTCCATCCATCCCGCATAGAGGTTAGAGGATGCTAGAGACAAGGCCAGGAGCAAAATGAGCAGATAGTCCGACGTCAACGAATTTGATGGAGAAGGGCAGGGAGTCTTCAAACGCATTCTATGCCAAGGCGACGGATCATGAAGCCGTTCTGATAAGCATGAGAGTATCTCAAGAAGCGACATAGAGCTGGCAGTCTGATTTCATGTTCCGCCATGACAGCACAGAATGAAGGATTTGGCAGTACTATAATCATGTTGTGGTACGACAACAAAGGTCGAACATCGTCAGATGTAGAAGCGCCGGTACATCTGTGGCTGTGCCCATTGCTGCCGAAAATCACACTCGCTGGTATTCTTCGCATCTTTGCACATCACCGTCATCTTCTTACCCCCGATGCGGTTGATGAAACGAACAAGAAACCAGCCAGTCTTGCACGGCAAGATATCCTATGAAATGTGTGCGGTTTTGGCTTGCGTGAATCCGCATGAAACATGGGGGAACTGTACATTTCTATTGACTCGGCTTGGGAGTCCTGATGTGGCCGGTGGTATGCTGCGCTTCCAAGTCCCGCTCCATACCTCTCTCGTCGTCAAGGATGCTTGTGTGATGCGCTCTCAATGAATGCGATCTTGAAAGCATGGGGGTGTCCAATGAACCGGTCCTTGTGTTCTGAGATGAAGAACGGAATGTCGTTATGAGGTGACGTGAAGCGATAAAAGCGATAAAAAGATCGTCATCGGACGCCTTCCGTCCTCGGCGAACCTTCTACAATGTACACTTGGGGTTTTCGTTCATTGCTACCGTGCAATAAGAAAGGCACGGTGGAGTGAACGCGGAGAGACGGGGACTTGGACGACGTAGATTGATGCAATTGCCCGTTTTGACGTCACTGCGTTCGCTCGCCGATCGCGCAGGAGCAGGACGGCAGAGACTATATATTGGGTACATTCCTTGCTGAGTTGGATCGCAAACCCTTGTCAGCCAGAGCGTACGAAAACCATAACATACGTAACTGGAAATCACCATGTCGACAGGCAACGTTATTGGAGGCTACAAGTAAGTGCAGTCGCGGTTGATCATGGCCCAAGCAAAAATTCTGAAACCGCTTCCACAGAGCCGCAACTAAGAACCCGAACGTGAGCGACGAAGCTAAGGAGCATGCCGCTCAGAAAGTGAAGGAGCTTGAGAACTCGGAAGAGCGGCAGAAGGAGCTGAACCAGCCTCAGGGCGGCAATCCAGTTCGTCCCCATGCCCTTCCTGAAACGAGGTCGTGGTGCTGACATGTCTGCACAGGGCAACATTATCGGTGGCTATAAGGCTACCCTTGCCCGAGACGACCGGTCCGACGTGAGTACTTCCTTATGAATCAGTAGAATGATTTGCTCATCGGCGCTGTAGGAGGCGAAACAGCACGCTAGGGAGGTCCTCGAGCAGGAGGGTGAGGCTTGAAGTGGAGGTCGCATCTCTGGAACTGTATCCTTAGGTCTGCATGTATGAAATATAAGAATCTCGTTCCTGTCCGGCGCTCAATGTTAGCCTACAACTGTTCGTGTGTGGGTATGTGCTGGTGTGTAGGACTCCAGGACAAACTGCACGGTTGTCAATCCAGCAGGCAAGAGGATGAGGTGGACGCGCGAAGAAAGAAAGAGACGGCTTTACGCGTCATGAAATGCCTCCGTGAAAGCCGGCTGATCGTGGAGGACTCATCGGTAGACGCCGTAAGCGTAGAAACGTTGGATAGACCGCATAGACTTGCTTTCCTATTGGCTTCAATAAAGCAGAACTAGAGCGACAACGGACTAGATTGTACCTATAACTGTGGACAGAAGAGAAGTCAGAGCCAAGTCAACCGCGTACGCAGGTCTTCCGGCACTCGAGAATAAGCGCGCCTCTTGCTTGGAATGACGAGAGGTAACAATACGCCTCAACGAGGCCGAGGTACGCCGCGTGGAGGACGCGGAGGAGGGAGAGGAGGAGGATCAGGGAGGGGTACGCCGCGTGGATCAGGCTTCAACACGCCTCGAGGCCGTGGACGCGGTCGAGGTGGCTGGGGTGGAAGCTCGGCGCACTGGGAGATAGAGTATGAAGCCCAGCGTACGTCCCTAGTGCTCGCGCGGCACTCTACTAACATGGGATGAGCAGAAGTGATGGCCACCCTTGGTATTCCCTACGACTCTCCCTATCGTGGGCGAGGAGGTCCTAACTCCCAAGCTGGGCGAGGCGGTCGAGGTCGAGGGTTTCAGCCATTCATCCCCAAGCCTAAGCGAGGCGGCGGCCTTGGCTACAGGCAAATACCGGACGACAGTCCACCTTATGCCTGGTCACGGCCTACACCATCTCGTCCCAACGCAGCCGGACGGCGTGCGGACGGAAGAGATCGACCGCTCTTGCAGCCTATTGTCTTTGTACGATCTGGCACTCTATTCGAGAACAAGGACGACCTCTTGAAACCGGAAGTGCGAGATGTGGACGAGGGGCAGGAAGAAACTGCGCAGTGGCTACAGAAGGCGTTTGAGCGAGCACAGGAGATCGAGGCACAGAGAGAGGCTGCAGAGCTTGAGGAACTTGGGGCAGAGGAGCTGGTTAGCGGGATGAGCGGGACGCAGACGCCGGGAGATGGGCTGGAGGAATTAGTCGCGCAAGCGGTTATGCCGGGCGTATTCCTGCAAGCGCAAACCAGGACTTCGGTGGCTCTGGATTCCACACCCGCAGCAAAGGAGGAGGAAGATCTGGAGAGCGAGGAGGAGGACAAGGTCGTCTACGTTGCCCCGGCGCAGAAGATGGTGAACATCAGTGAAACGACAGCAGTACCGACTATGTCTGCGCCTGAGGCGGTGGAACAAGCGACGTCCGAATTACCCGTGGTTACCGTCGTGGCGGAGACGCAACCCACACCTGATCCTACACCGCTCCCCGTTCCGGAAGCGCAACTGCCTGCACTCGACCCCGCCATCATCAGTGTCTCCCTGCCGCATTCGGTTGACCCATCTCGGGCACCTACTCCGCCGACTCTTATGAACCCCTTCCCCTCCGCCCCAGCGCTTTCCAGTCTACTAGCACGTTTCAAGGCCTCGCCATCTGTTCGCAGCCCGGCGGAGGGCACGGCAAGCGCTGCTTCTACGCCCGCTCTTGCGAGCGGAGCGTTGACTCCTGTTGAAGCTGAGCTCGGAGAGAAGGTCCAGGGACAGCAGGTCGAAGGAAATGCCGAGGCAGAAAGTAGCAGGGTTGTAGATGCCGTAACAGCTCTCTTGGAGGATGTCACCACGCCGCCTGTACCAGAGGCCAACCAACGCGAAGCCGGACCTTCGGCAGAGCCCGTCGAGCTGGCGGTTCCAGTTTCGCCCACATTCCCCTTCCCGACCGGGTCAAAGGAGGTGCCGTCATTCGCCAGCTTCACATTCTCTTCCTCCTTCTCCCCGCGCAAGGCTGCCGAAAGTCCCGCACAAGACAAGGGCAAAGGCAAAGCGAAGAAACCGCTGAAGCGGAAGGAGATCAAGCGACTCCGGCGAGCAGCCGCTCGTCGGCGGACGAGAATGTCGATGCCCTGTGGTGAGGAGGAAGGCGCACCGCGGATAGGAGACTCGGATCTGGAATGGGGGAGCGATGGACCACCTGTACGGGTCCCTGGCGAGCCTGGCCAGGCTGACAGTGACGAGGAAAGTGATGAAGATGGTAATGCAGCGTTCACAGCTGCTGCCGACGGCCTGGTCCATGCTATGGGCGGGATGGACATGGATGACCTGGAGGAAGATGCTTTGGCGAGATTCGCACTGAGCGTAGGTGCGGGCCAGATGAGCATCGCAGACTTGGACGTGGAGGAAGAGTGGAAGAGGGAGAAGGGTGATCGGGATTCTTCTGGCAGCGATGAAGATGACAGCGATGAGGAGGATGAAGATGAAGAGGACGACAGTGAAAGTGACGAATTTGAGGCCGAGCTCCGGGAGGTAGAGAAACAGCTTGTTGGCGAGAGCGACGAAGATAGTGAGGACGACGATGATGAAGAGGATGATGAACCGGTTGCTGGTCCGTCAGGAGGGTTCAAAGCCCGTCTTGCGCGAGCTGCCGCCAAAGGGGCAGCAAAGAAATCCAAGTGGCGTCTCAACTATGACGAAGAGGACAAGGAAGATACCGACGATGCGGCGCTCTTCGAGGGTAACCTCGCTTGGAAGGACGACGGTGACCTGATCGAGGAGATTCAAGCTGTTCTGGATGACAACCAGGATATTCTCACTGGGAGAGATAGGAAGAGTCGCAAGAAGCTGTTTTCCGCTATACGGGACGGGGAGTTCGCCGGTCTTATAGATGAGGATGATGACCTCTTCCTCAGCTCCATGGGTGAGTGAATCTTACTAGCATACACGGTCGGCGCTCATGTCGTCGCAGTCAAGAGCAAGAAGAAGAAGCGAAACGATTTGCCGCCGGAGCTGCAGATTTTGTGGGACAAGGATCGTGCGAAGAAAGCAGAGTACAAGCGCCTACGAGCTCTGGAGCGCAAAGAGCGGGAAGCCACCTTGTTCAAGTCTCGCAAAGACAAGAACAAGAAGGACTGGAAGGCGAAGTTTGACGATCCGGAATCGACTTTCGAACCCAAGTATGAAGAAATTACGGACATGTATTCGCTCGAGCGCATGATCCGCCTGTTCTTGCAGGACAAGAACAAGATGACTCTGGCTCTTCCAGCCATGGAGAAAGAGAGCCGGCGGCGTGTGCACTTGCTCGCGGAGTGCTTCAAACTGAAGAGCCAGAGCAAGGGGAACGGGGTCGGACGATACCCCATGTTGATCAAGACTACTCGGTCGGGCACGAACAACGACGAGGAGAAGATCGCAAGGATTTTAGATGCATGCAAGGAAGCCGGCATGGATAGCAATATGGCAGCGTTCAATAGGGCTTACTACCGGAAGAAGGACAAGGGTGCAAGTAAAGGCACCGCAAGGCATGTTGAGGGGCAGATCGTTGGTGAGAAGGCGGCCAAGATCGGAGAGTCGAACGTGGGTTATAAGATGCTGCAACTCATGGGGTATGTCGTCCGCTGATTGTGGCTGAGGGGAGTTGCTCACATATGGCATTTAGGTGGTCTGAGGGCGACAGGATCGGGCTCCAGGACAACGGCATTATCGATCCACTTACTGCGCGTATCAAGCGCACCAAGCTGGGCTTGGGTGCGGCTTTCTGAAAGCGGCCTTCACTCGGTCCATCCATCTGTAACAGTGCACCGTGCAATCAAACTAGACCCCGAACATGTGATGAGACATTGTAGCATTTTGTCATTCGATAGAAATCCATCGCTCTTCCGGCCTTCCATCGAAACGTACGTCTGATGACTACAATAAGCCCGCATACTGCGACTGTCCAAAAATAACATTCCGCTGCGTGGCGCAACGGACGGCTGAATGCGGCGTCAGCGGATGTCTCATCGTGCGCAGCATCGTTGTGGCTGTGCTCTCCATAAGGTGGGGCCAGCCCACCATCAGCCGTCCGCCTCTTCCTCACCCGTCTCAAGTGAATTCTCTGCTCTCTGCTACCGTCACTCTCTTGAACCTCTGTTTTGCTTGCTTTCTCGTATATCGCACCTTTCTACCGCTAGATCTCCGTCCATGAAGGCGCTTTCCGCCGCAGTACTTGGCGTAGCTGCGCTTGGTACGCTTGCTGAACGAGCATATACCAACACGGTGGCTGACCTTCTTGTCTGCAGCACTCCAGGCAAGCGCAGCTCCCCTCCGAGTTGACGTCTTTGTTGCATCTCCTGCATCTCCTATCCCTGTCGAAGATGCCCTCAAGCACACGAACGGCCGCCCGAACGTCCCCGTCCGCATACCGGGTTACGGCTTCGTGAGCGCTGCTGGCGAGGCCGTACGGCATCCCACCGTACAAGGCGGCGAAGCACAGGAGAAGAAGCTGCACTGGGTCTATCGGCCAGCTGCAGGCGAAGAGGGCATAGTGAACATGTCCGAAGCCGGCGTATCTCCCTATGAGCAGAAGCAGGCCTTCCGGCACTGGGTCATGACGCATCCCGACATCCAGCACGACGACGGCATCGGGCACCTAAGGCTGCGACCGGTGGACCCAAGTCATATGCGGGGAATGCGTCACGGTTGCGAGAAATCCTGGAAGAACCCCTTCACCCGGCTTGCCAACTCGTTGCGCGAGGCACTCGGTTTCGCACCTGTAGCCCAGTTTCGTCCTCACGCTCGTCCACACCACCCATCCCAAACGACCGACATGATGTTCACGGACGGTGTTGTGTTCGGCAGCTATGACTTGCACGAAAAGGACGACCGCATGATGCGCCGACCCGACTCTCGCTGGCCGATGCCCTTCCATCACCAGGGTCAAGGAAGACATCATCGCTTCCACCATCATCGCGGCGGCGACTGGCACAAGAAGCCATTCTCCCGCCGCGTCATGCACGCTCTTTACATTCTTGGTCCTGTCGAAGGCCGTATTGTCGCCTTCGTGCTCGGTCTTGGCATTGGTGCCCTCATTCGCGTCGTCTTTGTCATGGGTGTCCTCGCCTTCCGCTCGCTTTCCGGCCACAACAGGCGAATCATGTTAAGCGAAGAGGATGAGCTACCAGAGCCGATCGTCGTTGAGCGGGTGTACGAAATTAGGGAGAAAGAGGAGGCTCCTGCATACACTGCTGTTGTCAAGGATGGCGAGAAGACTCTCGCTCCTCCTAGCTAAGAACCGCACTCTTTTTTCACCTCTTGCCTTTCCTTTGCCCGGAGATTGCTCTAGGTTGTACTGTATACAGTGGGACGGATTGTGATTGAACAACCGTTTGACAGTTTTCTTTGACATGTAGGCTCTTGATGTGGACTATACTATCAATCTCACTTCTATTTGCTGCTAACAAGACTGTTGATGTTGATTTGCGAAAGAGGAAGGCTTTATCGCTTGGCAGTTGGATAGGCTTTTGTAGATTGCGGTAGAACCGTCTCGAAGCCCAGGAAAGCGCGCGCAAACAACGTTGCGGGTATGTGGCGGTGCTGCGCGTCGTGGGCAACTTTTTAAAGGCCTGTCCCGCATCATTGCGTTCCCCGCCATAAAACACGCCCGTCACCGCCTGTAGAAAACCCCCCTCTACACTTTTTCCTCCCTTCTCTTTACTTTCCTAATTCACCGCAGAACGCACTGTAATCATGGCAAGCGTTGTCGGTATTGATTTGGGCAACCTCGGTAGCAAGGTGCGTATATGCGGTCGACTTGCCCATTTGGGATCAGAAGCTGACTTCGGCCATTCAGGTCGGCGTTGCCCGGCAAAGGGGTATCGATATCGTCGTGAATGAGGTATCAAACCGCGTTACTCCGTAAGTAACATTCTCTCCTAGCTCGAGTGAACAGGATACTCATGGGCGCTTACAGCTCGTTAATATCGTTCGGCCCCAAAGCGCGTGCGATCGGAGAGGCCGCGAAGACGATGGAGACCGGTAACTTCAAGAACACCATTGGGTCGCTGAAGCGTCTCGTTGGGCGGTCCCTCAATGACCCTGAGGTGTCCGAGATTGAGAAGAAGTTCATCAACGCCCAGCTTGTGGATGTGAACGGTCAAGTGGGTGTTAGTGTAAGTACCACCCAACGTATATGCGCATGAACAGGATGCTAACATGACTTCAGGTGATGTACCGCGGTGAGCGGAAGACATTCTCCGCAACACAGCTCCTCGCCATGTACCTGGGCAAGCTGGGGTCGATTGCCGCCAAGGAGCTGCAGCAAGATGTGACGGATTGCGTGATTGCGGTTCCCGGTTGGTACACCGAGATTCAGCGTCGGGCTGTCATGGATGCCGCCTTCATCGCTGGCCTCAACCCTCTTCGCCTCATCAACGATACCACCGCCGTCGCCCTCGGGTATGGTATCACCAAGTCCGACCTTCCTCCACCTGAGACCCCTCGCCATGTCGTCTTCGTGGACGTTGGCCACTCCAATTACTCGGTAGCCGTTGTCGCCTTCGCCCAGGGCCAGCTGACCGTGAAGTCCATGGCTTACGACCGTCACTTCGGTGGCCGTGACTTCGACTACGCTCTTGTGCAACACTTCGCTGAGGAGTTCAAGGGCAAGTACAAGATCGACGTTCTCTCCAACCCTAAGGCTGTTTTCCGCCTTGCTACAGCCTGCGAGCGCCTGAAGAAGATGCTGTCCGCGAATAATGAGGCACCTCTTAACGTCGAGTCCATCATGAACGACGTGGACGCGTCCTCAAAACTCACCCGAGAGCAGTTCGAGGAGCTCATCGCTCCGCTACTTGCTCGCGTGCACGTCCCGCTGGAGGAGGCCCTTCGTGAGGCTCAGCTGACCCCGGCTGACATCTTCGCTGTCGAGCTCGTTGGCGGTTCCACCCGTATTCCCGCTATCAAGTCGCGTATCCAGGAGTTCTTTGGCAAGCCGCTCTCTACCACTTTGAACGCTGATGAGGCTATTGCCCGTGGCGCAACTTTCGCCTGCGCTGGTCTCTCGCCTCGCTTCAAGCTCCGCTCTTTCGCTGTGAACGATATCGCTCTCTATCCCATCAAGATCTCATGGCAACCGTCGCCCGAGGACGAGGGCGAGGAGCCGGAAGCCATCGTGTTCCCTCGGGGCAACAGCATTCCTTCCACCAAGACCCTCAAGTTCACCCGGAGTGCACCCTTCGAGCTCGAGGCGTCCTATGCGGATCCCTCGACTCTCCCCGGTAAGATCAACCCTTGGATCGGCAAAGTCACAGTCAAGAGCGTTGGCGATGTGGTCCCTGCAACCGTAAAGGTTCGGACACGCCTGAACCTTCACGGCATCTTCAGCTTCGAGGGTGCTTTCATTGAGAAGACCGAGATCGTGGAAGAGGACGTGCCGCCTGCAGAGGGCGAGGCTGCTGAGGGCGCTCCGCCGCAGAAGAAGCAGAAGAAGGTTGTAAAGAGGACCGATGTTCCCGTTGTGGCAGGTGGACTTGCTCTCGATAGCTCCATCCTCAACAATCAGCGTGAGCTGGAGGGTCAGATGATTGCCGAAGACAAATTGGTGCAGGACACCGAGGTATGTACTAACCGCCTTGAGGTTTACACAATGGATTACTGACATTTTCGTGTAGGATCGTAAGAATGCGCTTGAGGAGTACATCTACGATATGCGGCAAAAGCTGGACGACCGCTATGCGGCATTCGTGCAGCCGAAGGAGAAGGAAGCCCTGACTGCCAAGCTGGCCGAGGCAGAAGACTGGCTGTACACTGAGGAAGGCGAGGACGCACCGAAGTCTGCATACGTCTCCCGGCTGGACGCCTTGAAGGCCCTTGGTGATCCCATTGCCAAGCGGTACCTGGAGTCTGAGAACCGTGCTCGCGCTGCAGCAGCCTTGCGCGAGACGATCAACACCTATCTGTCTCAGGCGCAGTCTGACGACGAGAAGTATGCGCACATCAGTGCGGAGGACAAGCAGAAGGTCATCGAAAAGGCTGCCAATGCGCAGTCATGGCTCGAGAACTCGCTGGTCAAGATCTCTGAGCGGCCGAAGAACGTCGACCCTGTCATCACATGCGCCGAGATCGACAAGAAGCGCGACGAGCTCATTTTCTTCGCCAACCCCATCATGACGAAGCCCAAGCCGAGGGCTGAGGCGCCTGCCAACGCGCAGAACAACAACGCCAACCAGCAGGCGCCTCCTCAGCCTCCTAAGGAGGAGACGATGGAACCCTCCGAGGAGGCGGGCCCTAAGGTTGAGGAGATGGATGTCGACTAAGGGCTGGGTTAGACTTACGACTATACTGGAGACTGTTGTGGGGTGTGGCATAGATGATATCCCGAATTGTATCTGACTATTCTAGTGCAATGGAATGCTATAGAGACGAACGCCGGAATGCCCCGTTACTTGTGAGAGATACATTCGATAGCTTATACAACAAGAGCTCAAAGGAGCGTCCGTTCACCACATGCTTTGGCCTTGCCGCTTCACGGATTCCACAACGATCTTATGTCCGGTGTCTGGTACAAAGGTGAGGAAATGCCTGGTCGGGTTCCCAGTCTGACGTACGGAAGTGAGGGCACAAGCAGCTAAATCCGCAACACCTCATTTCGGTTCGGGCATGATACCGATCGCCTCCAGGTTGTATCGTACGTTCTTGCTGTAGATTGTGAACAGATTCGCTGCGATGGCGGTATCCATGTGTCCGACAGCAATCTCCTGCATGAAATGTTGGTTATCCGCCTTGAGGGTCGCAGCGGGCGGCTCACGTTGGCACAGTGGTTCATCTCTAGGATAGCTTCATTGCACTTTTCCTATTCATTGTAAGTCAACATCATCGGGATGCAGCGACCGGCACATACCACATTCTTGATTATGCGTTCTAGAAGGACGGCTTGTCGCTCTTCATGGGGGTTGTCCATGGTGGTCGCTGCTGATGAGGGACGCGTTCGTTCACGCGTCGGTTCCGCATACCAGCGCGTAAGGGACCGGACGACGAGCTCCTAAAGCAGCCTACGAGGCCAAGCCGATTCAAGCCATCCCAGCTCAATGATGGTCGTCATACCATTATAGACCCTCCATGTTTTCCTCGTGTGTTGGCTTCTCCCAAGATTGAGAGGAGGATTACTGAGTAGACCTATGCAGGGCCAGCGAGAAAGTGCAGGGAGCGCGGCGGCTGGACCAGGTGATATGGGATCCGCGGGGTAGTGACCGGTACGCCTGTGCTTGGAGGGCATGCGATTGTAGCTGATCGATGATCAGGTTCATTGTTGGGGGAGGGACGGATGTGAAGATGTATGAGTGGGTGCCTGATGTCCGTTGCATGCCATCTGTCCATCGAATGACACTCACAATTTGCTAGGAGGGACGAATCCAGCTCGTGACTGTGCAGACCGACTTGCAATACATGAAGGTGGGCCACTCAGTCGTCGTGGATAGAACCATATTGACTAAAAGCACCTTGTGACCTTGGTAGGCACTTGCGTGGTCACCGAGCACCGAATATCAGGACCTCGTTGCTGTCGGGCTCACCAGCGGCAGGGTCGAGCTCATGCGACTGCATGCTGGTGTCGGTATTGGAGCCGACAGGCGCAATCACGTAGATGCGACAAGAACGGTCTCCCTGTCTCCAAAGGCACAGCGCTCGTGTCACGCTTTGGCATTCTCCTCGGTAGATCCCAACTATCTGGCGGTTGGGCTGGACAAGGTTCGCAACGAGAGCAGCTTGATCATCTACGATGTCGAGCATTCCGCAAGCTCCCTTGGTCCTCCATCCCGCGCTCGCGAACAGCGGCTTCGTCCACAGCCCTTGCTGAACCAGCGAGGAGCTGGGTCTGCCTTCAAAGGCGAAACCCCGGCCCTACAGGCGTATGCATCTGCAGAACTAGTCCACTCGATTGCATGGGTACCCTCCACATACACTCAAGTCTTGGCGGGCATGTCCCAGAAGTACATCCGATTGTACGATCTGCGGGATAATCAGACTGCTACAGGATACTCCCAATTTTGGAGCGATAAGCATTCACATGGGCTATGTTTTGATCCGTTCGATAGCAACACATTCGCAAGTCATGGCGATGACTCAAGAGTGTGCGTCTGGGACAGGCGGAAGTCAACGGAACCTGTCCTCTACCTCAACGACGCCGATGGAAAAGAGGGTGTCAGGCCTCAAGTCATTTCGTCAATTGCTTGGTCCCCGACACATCGTGGGACGCTGGTTTCGCTCGCCAGGGATAGCACCACGCTCCGAATCTGGAATATCGCCAGCAGCGAACGCGCTGTCGAAGAGAAACCGTCATCTTCTGAAGAGAGCCAAGACGATCGGCCCAGGCCTCAGTCTGTCGCCTCGATGGCATCCACGACAGATTACTCTATCTCAGGAAACTCCGGTATCTACTTTCAAAACCCTCCTATTCTGATTGGTATGAAACAAAGTGAGTGATATCTTACTCCGTCAGTGACTATCTAACAAGCTGTTTAGGTCCACCAGTTAACTACCCGATCACATCATTCGCCTTCGTCCCCCATGGCTCACCCACGAATAGCTCGGCCCACGTTGTTACGCTCGGACGCGAGGGCCGTAATATCGATATCAAACCGCTCACCACCTCCTGTCAGCACATATGGGGATCACGGGGTCACTTAGCAGTGGCTAGTGAATCCTCACTGCGTGTCCTTAAACCTTTGTCGGCCACAAGTTCTACCGGGTCCGCGTTGTTGGGCAACACAAATGGGCTTCATCAGTCCAGGTCCGGGGCTGCGGGAGAGCCAAGTGGCAACATGGAAGACAATCATACGAATGGAGGACGAAGGGTTGCGCGGATCGCCAGCCGCACTCGACTGGGCCCATTACTGCGGCTGGATCAGTCCGGAAGCCCTGCTTCGATGCGGGGTTCATCCTTATCCCGCACCGCTGCATCGCCTACCCGCGATACAGATGGAACGGCGACCCCTCGACCGCCGCTACGGACTTTACCGTCTGCCTCCACAATTCTAACAGACGCCACGTCCGGGACAATGTCAGCAGTCTCGCTACGGCCCAAGCCAGCCCGGGAGAACCGACCGGAACGTCGTCACCAGCGCCGCGGCTCCTCGATCATGGTTGATCGTGTCTTGAGTGGCGACATCAGCTTGACGATGTTACGTCGTGCCCAGCTTGGTTATGGTCTGGATAGCGTAAGAGCACTCTCTGTTACAACATTCCTCTTCTAACTGCTTGCAGCCCCGGGATAATGCACATATTGTGGATCTTATTGAGGATGGAGATTCAGAGTTCCTACATAATCTGTGGAACTGGATTGAAGGTGGGCGGTCCCAAGGTACCAGAAGCGATCGATTAATTACATTTACTTTCAACGTAGATCATGACACTGCCCTTATTGGAGATACCTCGCGGGAGAATATACGGACTTTAGGCTTCGACTTTTCCGTTCAAGGAGTAATGGGAATCTGGGACGGCTTCCCTGACGCTCTTCCACCCGGCGAAAGCCCTTACCCCGCGGTGGACGCCACTCAATACCCTTTTCCACGACGAAGCGATTCACCATTTGAGCCGTCTCGGGGCGGGTTCGATGAGGCAATTGCCAGGCTGGCGTCTCTTGCCCGGCTGGATAACAAGCAAATGTCACATCTTGCCTCAAGCAAGCACAAGAAACGCCGCCTCTTGGCTTTGTCGCTATGTGGATGGTGCCTCAGTGATGAGGAGTTGTTTCACGCTATGCACGAGTGAGACGAAATCTTGACCTTCTGTGATGTTGCTAAACCTGACTCGCGTAGATGGGAAGAATCTGGTCAACATGCCAAGGCTGCCTGCTGGTCTCTCTTCACACATAACGTCGATAAGGCGGTCGATATTCTCATGCGAAGTGGAGGTGGGTGCCCTCCAGCTCGCCCGGGCAAACGTCTGAAGTGATTCCTTGTTGCTAGATGAACAGTCCAGAGCTTTCTCTGCCGCCGTTGCCGGATTCGACGATCAACGAGACAAAGACCCCGACCGAGTCATCGATGCCAGAACACAACGGTGGAGAGATCAGTGCGAGAAGCTCATAGTGCGCACTCAAGATCCTTATCTCCGAGTTCTACTTCAGTACATGGTTACCGACGGCTGGCTGGATGTTTTGGACGAACAATCCCTACCATTGAGAGACAGACTCGGGATAGCATTCATGTTCTTGCATGACGACCAGGTGCGTCGACGCTTATTTGGGCTATCAGAAGTCTGTTTCTTAGTGTTCATAGATATCTCCGTGGCTCCATGCTCTGAGCAAACGGAAAGGATCGAAAGGTCACATAGACGCGTTACTGGTCACCGGCCTGACGGCACCTGGCATGGGTTTACTTCAGGCATATGTGGATTTCCATGGCGATGTTCAGACGGCTGCTATACTCGGCACGCTCGCGTCACCCGGACTTCGAGGTGATTCTCGCATCGAGCGCTGGGTGGAAGCGTACCACGATCTGCTGGATCGTTGGAAACTTTTCCACGAGCGATGTCAGTTTGACATCGAGAGAGGGCGGTTAATCCATGAGGCCATTGAACATCACCAGCTGGAACCATATGAGTGGACTGAGCGCCAAGTCTTCATTCGGTGTCATTTTTGCTCGAAGATCGTTAACCCCAATGCGCCTACACCGGTCCTCCAGCCCGGGAAGGAAGAGCGGCCATTGGTAGGAACGCTCCCGTCCATCATGGAAAAGAACTGATGTCTTGTCTGACTAGGTTGATTTCTGTCCGAGCTGCAAGAGCAAGCTACCGAATTGTTCCATTTGCCTTATGCCAGTTGGGATGCCCTCCGACTTTGTTAGGGATGCTGGACTGCGCATGGATAGCCAGACGAGAGGTTCGTTGATCCTCTCATGTTCCACAACGTGACATTCATTCATATGCCAGATACATTGGATACGGGGGTTGTTTTCTGCATGAGTTGTCGCCACGGCGGCCATGCTGCCCACATTCTGGATTGGTTCCATGGTAGCGGACGATCTGATGGGAGGGGCCACGACGTATGCGCTGTACCGGACTGTGATTGTAAATGTGCGGATCCAAGGTCGGACTAGTGCCACGTAATGTGTGCTGTACTGTGTATGTGCGTGTAATGAGTCTATTGTATTTTCACTTTGAAACCCCGACGGGGAGGCACAACCGCGTCTTCCAACGATTGCCTTATTTGGTGCAGGCCAGCTCATCGTAGAATCTGATGCGATCCTGGGCGTTAGGCTCAAACTCCTGATCACCCGCCCGTTGCCTTATTGCCTTCTCCTTATAGTCGAGGATGCGATTGGGTGTTGGTTTTTTGAAGCGTTCAACAGGTGACCGATAATGGGAGCGTCCCTATCCGTTGCACAACGAGCATTGCTCACCGTTTGGTTGGAGGTCAGTATGTTTTTCCACACTTCATTCTTGTATCACTAACGGCCCATATATCAGGGTGTCCTATATGGTTGGCTAGCCCATTCCTTCACGTATCCGAAACCAAGCTCACTTTCGTCCAAGGGGCAGTCCTGCTGCTATACCTATCCACAGTAACACTGCTCTGCAGTGCGCGAACGTCGGGTTCAATCAACAAGGTACTCAGTATCCGCGAGGTTGAAAAGACTCCGACACTCATTCTCCTTGGCATGCAGCCCATATTAGGAGCTACAACGGTGATGGTGCTCTTGGCGACGGTGCACCTCAGTAAGTCGCGGTCCTTAGGGGCGTAATGCTCTCACTCGCGACGGTGTCCAGGCCTGTACTTCTCCACACTGCTGGAACACCTGTCTATGTTCTGCCAGACGACGACAGAAATAACGGACTCCACCGCGTGGTCTGTGGGTGCGGCTATAATCATGTTCCAGATGCTGCTCGGAGACGCCGTCAACGTACGTCCCGATCCGTCTGTTCAAAGGTAGAAGGCTGACCAGGGCTCATTCGACACGCAGCTGTATCGTCTTTGGCTGGTGTGGGAACGCGGTTCTAGGTTGGTGTATGGAGTAGCGGGTCTATTCTGTATCGGCCTCAGTCAGCCTACGCCTGCCTTTTAGTGGTTGGATTGTGGTTAACTCGTCGCGCTAGTTTGCGCCTGCTTCTATGTCGGTCTGATTACGGACCCTCGGTATGCCGACGCTGCGGTACGAGGCCGCCCCTTTCCCTGCTGAACGTAGAGCTCTCTGACTTTCTTTCCTACAGAACGGGCTGCTGATCCTCTTTGCCGTCGTTGGCCTCCTCCAACCAATAGTAGCATCCGGCATGCTCGTCTTCCGGCTCCTAGAAGTCGAGAAACAGACCCGGACATACGGCACCCGCACAAGCACAGCAACGAGCTACCTTCCAATCGTGCGGATCATCATCGAGTCTGCCAGCGCGTACGTGGTGATATTAGAGAGGTTGAGCGCCGTCTGCAGGAAGCGTTCGCGCAGACCCTAGCCCCAAATCTGCATCCTGATTGGTGGAAACCCCTGGAAATGTTCTGGAAAGGACAGGGAAACGCTATCGTCCGCTTGAACTTACCTTTGTATCCAGACAACCACACCGGGTGTCACTCTTACAGATAAGTCTTATAAGTGTCCCGAGAGTGAGAGTGCCCTTAAATCAGGGTTTATTAAGGCGGTTATGGAGAAATATGGGTGTAAAGTTACTAAGTGGGCCCACCGAAAGGGCCATTGGAGTGGCTTAGGGTCTGCGCGAACGCTTCCTGCAGACGGCGCTCAACCTCTCTATTGTTCGTGTTGGCTGTGTTGTGGTGGTCGAGCGAGGCGGCCTTTGAGGTCGGGGCGGATCTGATGGTTCCGCTTGTTGTGAGTCGTCTCTTCCTCATTACCCGTATCAGGACCGACAGTGATGATGCTACGCAGCCGTTGGTATGCCATCCGGAGAGAATGCGAGACTAGTCCGTCTGACGAGAACATAGATTTTTTGCGGCCTCACGACTCGAGTAGGGATGCACACGCTCAAAGTTCGGCTAGCTGCGCCATCAGTTCTTCCAGTCAAGTCGGCTGTCCCGGTGGCGCCGGAGGGGTTTGATATACCGACCGAGCTGAATCGAACGGGAGGGCCGAATGAGGAGATCGGCGAACGGCCCGGCAGGCATCCGGATGTCGAGGAAGATTTGGGAGTAGACGGGCACCGAATTTTATGCGTTGAGATTGTTAGACATGCTTCGTGTGATAAGTGACGGGCTGGAACATATCTGGAAAAATGTCTTCATTCTTATAGCTTACGTTCGATAGAGGTATACATGGTATCTGACTTCTTCTCTTCGGATAGGAATAATGGTGCAACTCAGACCGTAGCAGCCTATGCAAACATGAGCAAACTCTTTCGGGCCGAGGCGGGTAGAGCATCATACATACCCCAGCAACCTTGATATTCTGCCCCGACACCCAGTTCGAGTCCGGCCCCGCAAGGAACAGCGCCGCACCGGCAATATCCTCCGGCTGGCCCAAGCGATTAAACGGCGAGAATCCCTCAAACTTCTTGATCAGCTCCTCGCTCTTGCCCGCAAAGAACAGACTCGTCGCTGTCGGCCCCGGAGAAATCGTATTGACCGTGATCCCCTTCGTGCCCAAGTCCTTAGCGAGCACGCGCGAGAACTGCTCGACCGCGCCCTTTGTGCCGGCGTAGACGACGTAGTTGGGCGTTATGACGGATTGGACTGTTAGGTGCGTGGAGAAGAAGATGATCCGCCCGCCAGGGGGGATGTGTGGGACGGCGAATTTGGTGAGGAAGAAAGGGCCTTTGACGTTGATGTTGAAGTGCGCATCGTAGTACTCTTCGTCGACTTCGGCGATAGGCTTGTTGCCCATGATGCCAGCGTTGAGGACTGCCAGCATCAAGCTATTAGCATATATGCGCCTATATTGGTGGAGGGATGGGGCGTACCGAGGATGTCGATCTTCCCGAACGCGGCGAGCGTCTCGTTCACTAGCTTGTTCGCAGCAGTCACGGAGCTCACATCGCTCTGCACCGCGATCGCCTTCCCCACTCCGCGCGAGTTGATAAACTCGACCGTCTCCCTCGCGGCCTCCTCGTTCCTAGCATAATTGACGACGACGTTCGCCCCCGCGTCCGCATACCGGATGGCGATCGCACGACCGATGTTGCGCGACGAGCCGGTGATGAGCGCGACTTTGCCGTACAGAGGCAGGCCGGGGGTGACTTGTGGGGACGTGTCCTGCCCCGCTACGGGCTGCTGGGGCTGCTGAGGCGAGTCGTCCTTGTTTCCACCTGGGTGGGGAATCTTCTTGAGTAGGGAGGCCATACTGTTAGATATGGGTTGACAGTGATACAGAGTTGGAATTCTCAGACGAGACAAGCGACGAGGGTTATATGCAGCTCTGAGAGAGCGCCACACTGAGGGCCGTAGGAGGGCGAACATTGCGTCAACGTATCGTCGCAGCTGGACATGCTGCTAATCATAGCATCCAGGAAGTTCAGTATGACGACAGTCCAGCCCAACACTGCAGCAGTCTATCGGAGATTGCGAAATAGCCCGCATTCAGCCGGCCGAGGAGTTACACCACTTGTTGGAGGACTCGAACGGTACTGCCGGCGGATGCCGCATGACGCGAACTTAGAACCTCGTTGCGCGTGCATTTCCATTCTCAGCACCAGCTCTCCACCATAGTCCGACCGCGAGATACAGTAGTCAAGCTTCGCCGAGGACGAGACCTTTGCTGGCCGTTGGCTCCAAAGAAGCAGGCGCCGGGACGACCACGGCGTTAACAGCGCCGATGCCGGAGCCACGCTTCCGGCCGGAGTACGCAACTCCGTGAGGGGACGTCACCGCGCCAAACGGGAGCATTCGAACCCTCAGTTCCGATCGTGCTTCGCGCACAGTACGCAGCTCACCGTCCTAACTGACCTACTCGCCGATCCTTTGACTTTGTGTGCTGCTCGAAGGACACGCTCGTAACGATGGGCGTAGCGAGCACCACTTCATACCTGTCGGTATTCATAATCCTCCTCATAGCGCTCTACCTTCTCTTCTCCGGTACGCACCACTCCCCATCTCCGCCCTAACACCAAATCATCCTGGAGCTGCGAGCTGATACCCCGTGTTAGGGAGCGGCGAATCGTTCAATGTCGGCCGATACCTCGAAGAGAGCTCGCCCTACATGTGGAGCATGGTTGGTGTCGGGCTATGTATAGGGCTAAGCGTGCTCGGAGCGGGATGGTACGTTCTACGCTCGTCCGCGACTGCGCAGAACGGTGGCTGACGAATGAGTAGGGGGATCTTCATAACTGGTTCAAGTATCCTTGGTGGGGGTGTGAGAACGCCGAGAATTAGGACGAAGAACCTTATTAGGTACTCTGTGCCTTCAGTGAGCAGTATCGCGATAGCTGACAATGTGGGCAGTATCATCTTCTGCGAAGTCGTCGCCATCTATGGAGTCGTGCGTCCTCTCCCTCCCCTCATACTGCATGCGCGATGTTGATACCGTCTTTCTTGGCGGCAGATCATGGCCATAGTCTTCTCCTCAAAATTCGCCTTCGTACCCGAAACCGAGCTCTACACACCCTCAAACTACTACACAGGCTTCGCCCTCTTCTGGGGCGGCCTCACCGTCGGCCTGTGCAATCTCCTCTGCGGCATCTCAGTGGGCATCACTGGGTCAAACGCTGCGTTGGCGGACGCGGCAGATCCGAGTTTGTTCGTGAAGATTCTGATTGTGGAGGTGTTTGGGAGTATTATGGGGTTGTTTGGACTTATTGTGGGGTTGTTGATGGTGCGTTTTTTCTGCGTTGTCGTGTGCAATGGAAGGGGCGTGCTAATTGTTCTGCAGAGCGGCAAGGCAGTCGCATTCAGCGCGGTCGAGTCCCAGGCAGTCAGGCTATGAGCATATCACTCCCAGCTTTCGGTCCTACAGACCCACCCGGGCGTGCAGCAGCGCGGTATTGTACAGAACGCAGCAATATAATGGGAATAAGACGCATGACCACAGCACACGCGTGTACGACGCGTACAGCGCGTATATTGAGTATTACACCTCCAGAACGAAGTCCTCATAATGATACCACCACACGACTACTTACCGGTCCTCAAATGGATTCTCGACGTATTCCACTAAAGACGCACTTAGGATCGGTCTCATAGGAATGGGCTGTTCTCACGTACAGTCATCATCGTCCTCTTTCGCTGCTGGACTAGTGCCAGGACCGACGAGAGATACGGGCCGCTTTGGCAACAGGTTGATCTTGGCTACAAAACATGTTTAGCGCGCATATATTTGGATGTCACGAGCGAGCTCACAAGTATCAATCTGGGCCGGTGGTGGTGGGGAGCTCCCACTCGAGCCGATCGCCGGATGAGCATCTGTACTCGACGTGCGGATGCTCAACCCAGCTCGCTGCGGGGCCGAAGTGGTCTTAGGCGGCGAGCTCGCAGGCGGTTCTGCGCATACATATTCGGATCAGCTTCTATCCCCAACGCGAATCAACCAGACTAGAGACGCACGGAACGGCCCATGCCCCACAGTATACCCCTGCACCTTAGTCCCCTCGGGCGCTGCAGGCAAAGTAAAATCGTCGGCATCCGTATTCACAGTATTGGGATAACTTGCGCGCGGGGGCGCAGACCTGGGGAAAGAAGATGCACCTTTAGGACCTGGAGCGGGCGTGGCGGTGAGGGATGCCCACTGGTTCCATTCTGAGGCTGGGACGGGCTGGTTTGAGCTGTCTGAGGGTTCGGCCCTGCAGCTTGGGTTATCGCACTGCCCAGAGGGGTGAGAGCGAGAGGGAGGGAGACGTACGGCTTGTCAAACTCTTGCATGCGTTGCTTAACTTTGGAGAACAGGCTGCTGAACGTCTTCTTCCCCGCTGTTCACACCGATAAGCATATGATATATTCCTCACACCACCCAAGCACACTCACTTTCGGCAAACTTGTTGATCTGATCCTGCACTTGAGCGGTATCAATCCCGCTCCAAGTACCAGTGCCCATCCCGCCCTGATTGGGTCCTGTGCCGGACGCACCGGTCGAGACGGGGTACCCGCCGCCCTGAGGTGGTGGAGCACGGCGGGGAGCGCGCTGTCGTGGTTGGTAGGGCACGGGGATCTGTCCTTGACCGCCTGGCGGTGGGTGGCCCGAACGAGCCGCGTTCTCTTCTTCTTCCAACATCAGCCGGTGGGCGAGCTGCTCGTCCAAATCGGTCTGCGTCACACGTGGGTTAGAGACCGAAAGGTTAGGGGAGAGGAGCGTGGGGTGCGCACCTGATGCTGGGTATGCGAATTCCCCGTCTCCTGCGGGACATAGCTGGGATCGCTCATCCCCAGCAAGGTCTCGATCGCCCTCTCCTGATTCCCATTCGACGCGTCCAGCACGCTGCTCAGCACACTCGGGTCAAAATCGGGGAAGATCGCTTGCAGAGGGGCGATCCTGGGATCCGTGGGCTCGTCTACCGCTCCGAGGGTAGTGGTGATCGGTGCTGGCGGAGGAGGCGAGGAGAGGGGCGCGCCTTGCCTGTCCGTTGCGGTTGTGAGGTCGTCGGATTTGGTAGCTTGGAGCTTGGCGAGCACTTCTTCTGAGGCTTCTGTGCCGGTCTTTGACGAGGATGTGGCATCTCCAGCTGAGGCTGGGACAGCTGTGACTGTCCAGTATGAGCGCGTCAGCAGTAAGGGGAACGACATGGTTCGCACCCGAGTGTTCGATCTGGTCTTGATCTTTCTCCGTCATTGTAGGTTATATATAATGACCGATAGATCGATAGCAGTGGAAGATCAAGGAGTCGAACGGGAAAGAAGTCAAGAGGACAGTTGCAAGGTGCAGATGCTGTAGTAACTGTGCTAACTACGCGTTGCTCTGCCCTTCTCTTTGGCGCAGCGCCGAAGCGCGCATCGCCACGTCCGGTGTCGTCATGAACCTTTCGATGGTCCCTTACAACCTTGGCACGGAGTCGCGGAGAAACAACAAAATGAATACAAATAACAAAGTATATCAAGAGAGGCGGCACAGTATATGCCAGTAGATTGCGGGAATCGAATCGTCCTAATGTCGCGCCTTCTTCGATTGTCGCGATTTGTCCTCTTCACCGCTGCGTTTCCGCCCCTCCCCGTTCGCCTTAGCAGACTGCTTCTCCTTCAGCGCTTCCAGCTTGGCTAGCGTCTTGTGGAGGATGCGCTGCTCCGCAGTCGTAACAATCAGCGCATTCCGGCGTCTTTCGGTCAATCCCTCCCCGTTAGACAACATCGCCTCTTGTTCCTGGAAGAGGATGTTAGCTCCATCCTGAATCTGGGCGCGACTGCACTTACAGTCAATGGTGTGGGATACATAGCCAGGCGCTTCTGTAAAGTTGCTTTGACGACCTCGTAGCTTCTTCCATCCAGCTTTGGCTTTGGAGGCTTTCCCTTGGATCGCGCCTTGTCCCACTCCTCTTGGTTAAGCAGGAGCAGCCGGACTAGGGAGAGCATATCCTCCGGCAATTCATATGTCGTGTCCAATACGAATGCGCTGCGGTACGGGATCAGCGAGGGGTCGCAAACAAACTCAGGAAGAGCGCACTCGTCACCACCTTCTTCCAACCACCAATCAATTCTCTCCTGATACGCCTCGACTTTTGCAGCCTCAACAACGGTGTCGGCATTGATCTCGACCACGTCAGAAGGGCTACCGATCCCATCAGGTAGCGGTAGAGCGTCGACGTAGCCGTATCTCCGCAGAAGATCGGAGTTGGGGGGGTCGCCGTATGTGTTCCACTGCGTCTTGTCAGCCTCAGACTTTCCTGAAGATTTGAGGAGAGAGCGTACTATTTGCTCGCCCTTGCTGATGGGTTTTGTTGCGAGCATCTGTAGATCGTCTCTCGTGTAGAACAATCTTGCCTATGGCAGTCTTTGGTTAGAGCAGCTGGTGTAGGTGCGCGAAGGAGACGCACGTTATTACACCCACACCGCGCGTTCAGCATATCCGCCATAGGAACCATAGCCACGTCCTCCACCTTTTCCCTCTCCTCGTCCTCCTCATCGTCCAAATCGCCCAAGTCAATATTCTCCTCCGACTCGTCACCGAGTACGTTCACCTCGCCCATCAACTCATCCCCTCCTGAGGCAGCAGCCGATGTATCGACCAGCTCGGGCGCTTCATCGTCCTCGTTTTCGGGTGCTGCACCCGGCCATGGGGAGACGGTGAAAGATCGGGAAAGGATGCGGGAGCCTTGGATATGGTAATTTTGTAAACTGTAGTGCGAAGGGATGAGGGAGGGATCGAACAGATCGGATCGTTTCTATTTACATGGTGATGTCAGCTCAGCATGGTGCAGAGAGACATATAAATGCGCACTTGTAGGACAGGAGCCACCTTCTCGTTATAGTCCCTCTCAGCTGATTCCTTACCGATCTTGTCTGCATGTCCGGATGAGGACCTCGTGCCTTGTGTAGACGTGGTCAGTGCTCACCTAGAACCAAGCTACCCTTCAACCACTCCAGCTCCTCATCACTCCAGAACATAAGTGTTCCAAATGCAGTCGGCATCGATCCTGCCTCAAGTATCAATCCCCGACGTTCCGCGCAAGATCTACGCACGCACTCAAGTACCCAGCCCACTTGCTCGACTCGCCCCTCGCCTCTTCCCACATCATGCACAAGATCAAACCAGCCCAGCCATCTCCCAGACTCGTCCAGTCTTCCTCTCCAAGCAATTTCGGGAGTTCAGACGTGCGCGTGGAGAGAAGCAGGGATCGTGGGATGGCGAATAGTTTCTCGCCTTCCTGTATGCTGTCGGTCAGAGTTCCTCCCTTAACCAGGACCAGAGTTGTTACGCACCTGTATGTCTCGAAGAGCCACGGCGCTCCGACCTGTTTCTGGCAGATCGGCTAGCCCTACGGCGGAGTTATCGAGTGTACCGCCTGCGGACGTGAACCAGCTTAGGAAATCGGCCATATTGGGCGGCGTTGCGAAGAACCCAACAGCTGGCTCCTCTGAAATTTCGGGACAGGGTCTGATTTCTTTTGGTCACGTGTACTCTCTTTTCACCTTCCTCAGGACTAGCGACAGGCAACTTCTTCATTCGCGCTTTTATATACGTTACTAGGTCGTCTAAACTAAGAGGACTCTCTAGAGTCCGCCAACAGCTGCTCCAAGCACGCATCCAACACCGGCTTCTCCAGCTCTAGCGCGCTCAGCCCGCCCGCCTTCGCAAGTCTCGACCCACCCGACTGCATAACCTTCCACGCCGCCGTCTTGAGCTCAAACTTGATCTGCGCTTCATCAAGTACCTTCCACACTCGAGGAGCAGGGTCAAGTACGTCTAGCTGCGGATTTGGCCCGATGCGCAGTACGATCTCCGAGTCTGCGGCTGCTTCGCCTAGGTCTATGATTGTTCCCGTGGGAGAGGACTTGACGGTCGTCTCGCGGTTGGAACCTCCAACCGTCGCTTTGACGTTCTTGAGCGACGAGAGGGAAAGGAAGCGGAACGACCAGTTGCGTTTGTTCGGCAGGCTAGGGACGACCTTGGTCGAGATTGGGTTCACGCGCAGGACGCCGTTCTTCTGATCCCAGGTGAGGGTCGTCTTTGCCCACCGGACGGTGTCGACCGTCGAGCCGCTGCCGTCGTCTTCCATGATGTCGAATTTCCCATCAGCACCAACAACGATGAGCACCTCGAACGAATGAGGAGGGGGACAACCGTTTTCGGGCACTGTGTCCGCGTCGAGCGGGATGATGGCGCCTTCGTGCGCAAGGACGGGATAGCCATCCAGCGGTCGGTGGAGAACTATTTCACGGTCGCCGTCGTACACTGTTCCAGTGAAGATGTCGACATGCTTTCCATGCGGGATGAACGCGCGGACCGAGCCGTATCGGGTGGCCTTGTCTCTTGGAGTCGTGATAGGCGCAACGGTCAGCTCTGTGCCAAAGAAGAACTGGTTCCTGTTCCTGTACGCTTCGGCCCGATCAGGATACTGCCAGTACAGCGGCTGGACGAGCGGTTCCTGTTCCTTCGCCGCGCGGTAGTTCATCGAATGGAGGTACGGCATCAGCCGATGTCTCAACCGGAGCTGCTCTTCCATCACGGTCCGCGCCTCGATCCCATATGCCCAGGGCTCCTTCGTCATGAACAGGTTGAACGTGCTGTGCAGCCGGAGGATCGGGCTCCACACGCCCAGCTGAACCCAACGTGCAGTCAGCTCGTCATCCTTGATCCCACGCAGATGTCCGCCGATATCGTGCGACCACCAGCCGTAGCCGATGTTGCTCGCCGTGAGCGTGAACTCAGGCTGGAAGTCGAGCGACGCCCAGCTGATCACCGTATCTCCCGAGAACCCGATCGGATATCGGTGGCTCCCGGGGCCGGCATACCGGGAGAACGTAAGTGGTCGCTGGCCGTTCCGCGCCGAATCGAGAAAATGGAAGTGGTTGAGCATCCAGAGCGGGTCCACGCCGGGGATCTTCGTGTGCTCGCCGGACTGCCAGTCGATCCACCAGAAATCGACACCTTGTTTCTCCAGTTGACGATGGAGGACGTTGAAGTAGACGTTAAGGAAGTCTTTGTTGACGATGTCGAACGGGATCGGATCGCCCGTGCTGGGATCGCGGCCGAGAGCTTTGGCGACCGCCTCGTACGCGTCTTCGAACGCGTGCACGCCTTCATGAGGGTGAATGTTGAGCGTCACCTTCAGCTGTCGATCGTGCAGGCCCTTGAGGAACCCTTCCGGGTCGGGGAAGAGGTCTGGATCCCATGTATAGCCTGTCCAGCCAGAATGGGTGACGCGCGGATGCTTGACCAGATGCCAGTCCATGTCGATCACGCCAACGCTCAGCGGGATCTTCTCCTTCTTGAACTTGTCCATCAACTCGAGGTACTGCTGAGCGCTGTATGGGTAGTACCGGCTCCACCAGTTTCCGAGCGACCATCGTGGCAGAAGCGGCGTGTCGCCGGAGATGGTGTAAAGCGCCTTGACAGCCTCCTTGTAGTCGTGCCCGTACGCGAAGACGTAGCCGTCCACGCGCTCGCCTGGTCGGCGTCCGCTGACCCAGCCATCGTCCTCGAATAGCATGCTCTTGCTGTCGTCGATGACTGCCCATCCGTCCCGGCTGCATACGCCTGGACCCAGCTCACAGCGTCCATCGATCGTATCCAGTGTTCGAGCAGTACCGTACAGCGTCATCTCCGGGCGAGGCTCAACGCCATACCTCCAAAAGCTGTGCCGATTGAGGTTCGGACCACGGACGTAGACGGTCAGTCCGGACGGTGAGAAAGGGCGCTTGTCGTACACGAGGTGAAAGCGGGAGGTGAGGATCTCGAGGTCGACGTTTGGGTCTTTGCTGTCTTTTCCCAGAACGCGGAAGGAGGGTACGGGCAGCTTGCGTCGGATCGCGAATGTTGATGCGCGGTCTTCGAACACGCCGTCCTCGGCATACTCGTACCGCACGACACCTTCGGTAAGGATCGTGAACCTCCAGCGGTCGCCCTCTACAATGGCCGCAGGGTCGGCGACCGGCGCTGCCTCGCGCAGCTTGTAGTGCTCCATATTGTCCACTACAGGTTCAGTCGCTGTTGGTAGCAAAGGACGGTGCAAGGGACAGGAAAGAGAGGTGAGCACGTTGTGTGATGTGCGGGGAATGCGGGGGGTTGCGTGGTCTATTTAAGGACCCTCGGCCGCTCGGTCCACTTTCGGTCGGCGAAATCGGCCCGATTTCTTCTGATTATTTCCATCCTCCGACCGCCCAATCCCCACAGATCTGGTGTATTGCGTTGAGGCAGGTGACCGGTCGATTATAATCGTCGGCATGCGGTGCCCGGCCGGTCGGGGCGATGTCCGTGCGAGCAAGGCCGATTGTCGGCAGGACCCTGCGAGTTTACCGGAAGGACGGCCTAAGGGTCACGTGCCCACACGTGGTGTGCTTCTCGACGCGTCCATTCGACGGGCGAATCCCTGCAAATCCAACTCGCCACATCGCTCATTATCACCGACTTTCATTGTTGACCATCATCCTCGTCGACTAACTCGCGTTATCCCGCGTAGTTAGATGCCTCCTGCTATTCCTGATAAGCTTCCTGTATGTTACTTCATTCCCTGAAGCTACAACTCTGCTGACTGTGTCATTTCAGTGCACAAACGCTGCCCAGCTCGAACACGAACTCAATGACATCCGACAGGTCATCACCCAGCCAGAGACAGAGGATAACTGGGAGAAGATAGCACGGAGTCTGCAGAAATATGCGGCAATCGTGAGGGGAGGTGCTGCGAAAGTCGAGCCAGAGTTTGGGAAGGCGCTGCGAGAATTGAGCCGACCGATCAATGCCGCTGTGCGTATCCTCCCCATTCCTCTAGCAATTATCCGAAGACTCATCCTCGCCTGCAGATGTGTTCCGAACGATCTCGCTTGTCTGGTACGGCGTGCGACCTGCTGGGCACGATCGCGCCCCGTCTTGGCGAGAAGTTTGAACCCTTCCTCATCCTCTTCATGCCCGAGCTGCTCAAACTGTGTACCCGGACCAACAAGCTATTCATCGCTCGTGCGCAGAAGACGATTGCGCTATTCATCACTCATACAAAGCTCGCATCCATCATCCCGTACCTACGCGAGGCGGTAAAGGACAAGAGCGCCACCCTCCGCGTATCTGCTATCGAAGCTGCTTTGAGGTGTATGCGGGAATACGAGCACCGAACATTGCAAGCCAAGGTGGAAGATATCGAGAGCATCGTCGCGAGCACGGCAACAGATTCCAACCCGGAAGTACGGAAGTTGTCAAAACAGCTGTTCGAGCTATACAAGCAGCAGTTTCCAGATCGCGTCGATTCGTGCGTGTCTCTTTCCACGCGTATAGAGTACCATCTGACAATCCAGTCAGGTTCAGCGATCCACTCACACCCATAACCAAGCGATATCTTGACGTCCTTCCGCGTGACAAGAATGCAGCACTCTCAAGATCACAACTTTCGAGGTCCACGACTTCCGCCCCGCCCCCGGCAAGGCCGCAGCACAGGCTAGCTGCGTCAACATCAAATCTGCCGACAGTGGAACGTAAACCGGCTGCACGATCTGTGAGTGCGACTGTGGTCGCCACCTCATCTCGAGCAAAACAGGATGCTCCTGTGGCCGGTCCCAGTTCTGCACCAGCTGCACCGGTCAGATCAGCAGTTACTTCTGGATCAGTTGAGCGGCCCAGCACAACTGAGTCGGTTGGAACAGCCAGTCAACCGCATGAACGGCCCCCGTCAATATTGAGGACTACCTCTGCTCGGCCCCGTCCTGCGTCTGCCCAAGCGCGTGCGCCGCCCTTTAGGCCGAAGCGGGTGCCATCAGACTCCACACAGTCCGCATCAGCAACGGCAACAGCATCAAAGGGCTTCATGCGCCCCACCGCAAGCTCGCGAAGCGCTACCGCCGGACGCCTACCCGCATCCGCAGTTGTCCGCCCTGCGTCCGCAGCTGCGACTGCTACTTCCCGCCCTCCTCTCGCCCGACTACCAACAGCACCCGCCGCACTCCTCTCTAATGCCGCCCGCCGTCCTCTGCCTTTACAAGCATCGAAAGCCTCCTCCGCGCGAGGAGGGAAGGTCCTGGGAGGAGGGGCGAAACGGGTCGTCGCTGCTCGGCCTGCGAACGCACCTACCGCTGCAGTGCTCGCTCAGGCTATTAGGAAAACGGCTCCTGAGCCACGCCAACACAGTCATCGGGACGCCGAGCCGGCACGAGAGAAAGCGACAAGTCCGTCAGATGCTGCAGCTGCAGAGCCGGAAAAAGCGACGACTCCGTCAGACGTTGCAGCTGCGCCGGGAAAAGATACAGCCCTGACGGACGTTCCAGCCGCTACGGAGCAAGTGGCAAGATCGCAAAGTCCTCCAACTGCGCTGGAACAGGCCGCAGTCCCGTTAGAAGCTGCAGCTGCGCTGGAGGTCGTCCCCTGCCAATCGTAGTCGAACTTGGTCAATTTATCTGTATGGCCCGACATAACACTCTTCTGCTTTGAGCAGATGACGCCGGACTAAACCCTTTGTATCAATCATTACACATTCAGCTCCACCGCTTTCGCCCCGGAAATAACGTTCTCATACGGCCGGAGCGCCGGCTTGACCCACTCATCGAGGAACTCATCCACCTGCTCCGGCGCCCTCCCGACAAACGTGCTCGCATCCAGCAGAGAATCAAGTTCCGGCCAAATCGGCTCAAAGTACTTATCCTTCCGCACCCGCTCGACCAGGTCGTTCTGCCCTCCTTCGTCCTTGACGACTTTGGCCGCCTGGTGCGACAGGACCCGGATGGCCTCGTGACATTCTTGCCTGTCGGCACCGTGTTTCTCGACCATGGCCATGATGATGTTTTCTGTTGCCATGAAGGGGAGTTCTTGTGCGATGCGGGCGGCGATCACTTTGGGGTAGACGACGAGGCCCTCGGAGATGTTCTGCAGTGTGCTGAGGAGGATGTCGGTCGTGAGGAAGGCTTCTGGAATTGTGATCCGGCGATTCGCACTGTACCCATACCCATAGTTTATCATCCGCATGCTTATCAGATATACACATAGACGCACCTATCGTCCAACGTCCGCTCGAACCACTGCGTCCCCGCAGTCGTAAGCGTATTGTTCTGCAACGCCCATAAATGCCTTGCGAGCGAGCACACCCGCTCGCATCGCATCGGATTCCGCTTGTACGCCATGGCGCTGCTCCCGATCTGGTCCTTCTCGAACGGCTCCTCGACTTCCTTGAGGTGCGCGAGGAGCCGGATGTCAGTCGCGATCTTGTGCGCTGTCGCGCCGAACGAGGCGAGCGGGGCGAGCACTTGGATGTCGATCTTGCGGGAATAGGTCTGGCCGGAGACGGGGTAGGCGTACTTGAACCCCATCAGTTCGGTCACGCGCTTGTCGAGCGCTTTGACCTATCAAGCAGTTCAACTGATCAATGCCGGACAGGATGAGTTAGGGGAAGCGCACCTTCTCGTGATCGCCCTTGAACAGCGTGAGGAAGCTAGCCTGCGTTCCCGTCGTCCCCTTCACCCCTCTAAAACCAAGATCGTCCCTAGCCCGCTGAATAGCCTGCAGATCCCACAAAAGCTCCTGGATCCACAGTGTCGCCCGCTTGCCAACTGTGGTCAGTTGAGCAGGCTGGAAATGCGTGAAGCCGAGCGTTGGTAGGGCGCGGTATTGCGCTGCGAAGGCAGAGAGACGGTGGATCACTACGGCGAGCTTGTCGAGAAGGAGGTTACACCCGTCGCGCAGGAAGATGAGGTCGGCGTTACTAGGCTTCAGAATCAGACGACGCTGGGCAAATCACCCGAGATGGCATCCTCACTCGGTCACATAGCACGACGTGGCACCAAGACTAACCTCATCGTCAGCACCCCTGGGTAAGGAATGAGAGTATGAAGCGCACTGGATGATCCCTGCAGCAGCAGGTGCAACCGTCCCAAACGTATGCACATGAGCCATCACATCGTGTCGCCTCTTCTTCTCCTCCTGAGCGGCGATCCTGAACTGCTCCTCGTTGAGGTACAGATTAGCCTTCATCTGCTCTATCGCTTCGTCTGTTATGTGCAGCCCGAGCTCTTTCTCGGCAATGGCGAGGTTGAGCCATAGTTTTCGCCATGTATGGAACCGCATCTATAGTTGTCTATGAGCGCATCATTCTTCGATAGCTAAGGAAGGGCGTGTACGGCAGGCGAGAAGAGATAGGCCATTTCCTTGCTTGCATAGCGGCTATATAGCACGTTCAGCTATACATAGAGATCCAGCCACGAGTTACATGCCTTGCAAGAGGTGTTTGATAAGTGTCCATATCCATTGTCGGCCTTCGAAGTATTTCAACTGAAGTACACCCTGTTGACTGGAGAGGACAAACACTTCAATGTCACCTTCCCAAATCGGCTCAGTCCCTGATGGTGCACCCTGAAATCACCATCGCTCAGAAGCACAACTTTTGCGCCACTCTCAGCGGAACCAAATTCACCCCTTCTTCTCCTCGTCGCGCGCCTCTTTGAACAGTGACTACAAGAACAACGGTGCAGACGACCAACTATCGTCCACACACCTATTTTTCCCACATCCTCCTTTCTGTGGATTGCTATAAACAAAGATGGCATCCACGATTGGAGTTCCTATCAAGCTGCTGCATGAGTCGTTAGGCCATGTTATTACGGTTGAGCTGAAGACGGGGCAGATGTATCGTGGGAAACTGGCGGATGGTGCGTCTTGCTTGCATATCACCGTTACTTGCTCCAGCTGACGCCGGAATGGTCTTTAGCTGAGGACTCGCTCAACATCTCGTTAAAAGACATTACCGTCACTGGTCGGGATGGGCGCGTATCGCAGCTGGACTCGGTCTACATCAGGGGGAGCATGATCAGGTTCTTCATCGTCCCTGATATGCTACAAAACGCACCGATGTGAGTTCCCACGATTTCCGTTCCAAGGACCTTGCTGACGCTTGTCGTGCAGGTTCAAGCGGGTAGGGCCGAACGCTATGAAGGGTCGCGGTATCGGAACGGCGCGTGGTCGTGCAACCATTATGCGGGGTGCGTACTACATCTGCTGTCTTGCTGTCCTCTTGTCTAATTCTCCTTCCAGCAAATGCTCGTCGTGGACGTGGAGCACCAGCACCAGCACGCGCTATCCGCCGCTGATATCTCGCTTTTATCGCATGGGAGGCGCATACAGCGGTACTTACGAGGAAGTGGGTCGCGCAGCATCGTTAGCAGGGTACCATTAGTGGAAAACCGTACTTCTGCACTGTATTATCTCTCCTGTCTAATACGCATGAACCGCCGCCTACAGCCTCATCATATCCTCCTTTCTGTGCCATGGTGCTGAAATAGTATTATGTACCTGCCCAATTTGGCCAGTGGGCTGACAATGATACTTCGCCACTAACGACGTGACAGTGTTCGGTCCCTGAAACGTAAAGGTCGGGAAACGATCAATCACAGATATCTCGCACTGCGCAAGCTCGCAGGCAGTAAATGGCCCTTACATTGCACTTATCCTGAACTTCCTCTGTGTGATCTGTCGAACCCACCTACGATCTCTTATTATATACTCGACGAGCTCATCCCTTGACCTGGACCCAACATACCTGGCAGTGATCGAGACGCGCCCTCGAACGCGGACTCATGGCCAACCACGGCCGGCTGGATTCGTACGACTCCCCAATCCTACGAGCCGAAAATGGGTATCCTCCAGAAAACAGTTTCGCGCGAGAAGAGGAAGAGGAGGAGCTTGAGCAGATCCGGTGCGCCCTGTCCCTCCCACCTCAGTCCAGCAAACCGCTAACATCGGTGATAGACGCTATGAGGACTTCCGAACGATAGGTACGCTCTTGCCTTGACTGGATTTGGAGTTCGGTTTGCCTGATACGGTGGATGGTAGATTGGATACATGATTCGATGCTGGAGCGCAATAGGCGGATGAGGCATAAGACCGCCATACGCCATCCGTTCCGAAATCCAGACGGCTCCTTCTCATGGGATTGGCTGCGCTACCAGCTCACGTGGGTAGGGAGAGTAGGACAAGACTCGTTCATCGTCACAGCAGTCGGTGCGTCCTTTTCTCCATTCCCCACCTCCACGTTGGAATATAGTGTGCTAATGGTAATGCTGCAGGCGCGGTGATAGGGCTCAGCGCTGCCCTCATCAGCATCGTCACTGAATGGCTCTCCGACCTCAAGATGGGCTTTTGCTCGGACGGATGGTGGCTGAACCAGCAGTTCTGCTGCTGGGAGATAGACAACAACGAAGGCGGGCGATGTAGAGCCTGGCACGTCTGGACACACTCGGGGGCGATCAGCTGGCTCATATACGTCACTGTTGCCGTGCGTCTTTTCTGCCTATCCGGGCACGGGGTGCAACATGGGCTGATAGGAGCGGTAGGCGCTGTTCTCGTTCTTGGCGGCGCATCTTGTGAAGAGTTATGCGAAGTATGCGGCTGGGTCGGGGATCTCGGAGATCAAGGTTATTTTGTCGGGGTTCGTGATCAAAGGATACCTCGGGATTTGGACCTTCGTGATCAAGGCTCTTACCCTAGTGCGTCCACCCCCTTCATCCTGCCTTAGTCGAAGTTGATCGTCGTTATAGCCTCTTGTCATCGCTTCTGGGCTCTCTGTGGGGAAGGAAGGCCCGTCCGTCCATATCGCAGGCTGCGTCGGGTACATCATCGCCCGCTGTTTCCCCACCTTTCGGCGAAGTGAAAGCAAGATGCGCGAGATCCTCACCGCAGCCAGCGCGGCGGGTGTTGCTGTCGCTTTCGGTTCACCGATCGGAGGCGTGCTCTTCTCGATCGAGGAGATGAGCCATATATTCACGATCAAGACTATGTGGAGGAGCTTCTTCTGCGCTCTGGTGGCGACTGTTTCCCTCTCTGTATGTGCCGCCTTCGAGTGGAGGTATGACTGCTCATGGAGGACAGTTCATGAATCCGTACCGAACGGGGAAACTGGTGCTTTTCCAAGTCAGCTACGATCGAGACTGGCATTTCTTCGAAATCTTCTTCTTCATCATCATCGGTGTCTTTGGGGTACACATCTCCCCCATTCTCTATCTGCCCACCTGATCAATCTCGTGCTTTAGGGTCTATACGGAGCGTTCGTAACGAAGTTCAACCTGCAAGTGATGGCCTTCAGGCGGAAACACCTCGCCGCCTACCCAGTCGCAGAAGCCGTCATCCTAGCAACGCTCACCGCCGTGTTCGGCTACTTCAACCGTTTCCTCCGGATCGACATGACCGAGAGCCTCGCCATCCTCTTCAAAGAATGTTCCGGCGGGGGAGACTACGAAAACCTGTGCCAGTACGCCGCTGTCCCTATCATGTACATATGCGGGCGAAAGTGTGCTGATGCAACGTGGGAAGGACATGGGCACAGTGGCCGATGGCAAACTCGCTTTTTATCGCGACGCTGTTTAGGATTGGGTTTGTGATCGTTTCGTATGGATGTAAGGTGCCTTGTGGGATCTTTGTGCCGTCTATGGCGATCGGTGCCACTTTTGGGAGGATGGTGGGGATTATCGTCAAGGCGATGTATCAGTATGTCCTGGGGAACGGTTAGCGTCGGACCTGTGAGGCTGATTTTGGCGACTAGGGCATATCCTACTTCCGGATGGTTCGCTGCGTGCCAGCCAGACGTACCTTGCATAACACCTGGGACGTATGCGCTGCTCGGTGCTGCAGCCGCATTAGGGTACGTCCTTCCCTCTATAACGTGACAACCTCTCATCATTCGTGCAGCGGTATCATGCGCCTCACCGTAACAGTAGTCGTGATCATGTTCGAACTCACGGGTACCGTGACATACATCCTCCCGCTTATGGTGCGAATCGTGCTTTGACTCCCAACCGTCATTGCTCACACAAAATCAGATCGTACTGCTCGTCACCCGTGCAGTGGGCGACCTGTGCGGAGCAAGCGGGATAGCGGACGAGATGATCCGGTTCAACGGATACCCTTTCCTGGAGAAGGAGGAGCAGGTGTACGATGTCCCTGGTATGGGCTTTGTTTACGGCCATCTCGTTTGTTCACTCATATACTGGGTGAAGTGTCGAGCGTGATGCGAAAAGAGCTCATAACGATGAGCGCCACCATGCGGCTCGGCGATATCCGTGAGTTCCGCCTTACTAGTTCAGAAGTCCGATCACGTTTGCTAACGTCTGGCTTGCAGAACATATCCTCGAGACCACCGCGGTGCAAGGTTTCCCGGTCGTGAACACGCACAGCAGAATCCTGCGCGGCTATATCGGCCGAACAGAGCTAAACTTCGTCATCAGTGCGTGCAGCCTTTTCCTGCCGCCACTCTCCCTCTCCGTGCACAACTATCAGAAGTTAACCCAACACACAGGCAAAGCCCGCCGCGCGGGCAACCCCTCCCCCAACACCCTCTGCGAGCTCGCAACGGAAGAGCACACCCAAGAAGTAGAACAAGCGACCGAGAATGGTCATCCGCTCATCACCCCCACCCCTCTGGACGGGCATTTAGGCCCGATGGGGACTGAGGAGGACGAGGCTGCCCCTGAGGCTATTGAAGATCTGAGTATTTTGCCGAATGAGAGGCTGAACTTTAAGCCTTGGGTTAATAAGGTGCGCCTTCTCATCCTTTCAGGCTGGGTTATATGCTAGGGGAGAGGAAGCTGATGTGGGTGCGTGATATAGACGCCGTTGACGGTTGCGCCTCAGTTGCCGTTGGAGATTGTGATGCAGCTGTTCAAGCGGATGGGGTGCGTCAAGCCTTCCTCCTTTCACATTAATCAGCCCTCGCTGTTATCCTGCCCGTTCTCAGACTGACATTGCACACGCAACAGACCGCGCGTAATCCTCGTCGAGCGCTACGGCTCCCTCGTCGGCCTAATAACAGTCAAAGACGTCCTGCGCTACACAGCCGAAACGGAGCACATCCAATCAATCTCAAACAGATACGACGAATGGAGCGCGATAGATAGTACGCTCGAGGAGGCGTGGGGTTGGTGGGGGGATGTGATGCGTGGGGTGGGGGAGAGGGTGAGGGGTATGGTAGGGAGGATGAGGGGGAGGGGGAGATGAGCGGGCCGAGCTGGATGGGGAGAATATACCTGTGTTGAGATACCTGTAGATTTTGAGATGGGAGAATATCATTATTGGATACTGGTCCTAGTGGCAGCCGGGCTCGACAAGAGCACGCAATGCCCCAGACAGAGGCACCCATGTTACAATATGTGCACCACCGCTTGACAACTCGATTCCACAGAATTCACACCCAGTCTGACCCATGTTCGTCCCACTCATCGTTCTTCAACGCAAAATCAGCCCAATCATCCAATGCAGCACCAAAAACACGCACGATTCACCATTGCCTCGGGGCAGACATTGGGGTAAAGACCCTCCCCACCCGGGCGCAAACTAGTGACTCAAGAACCTCCTTCCCTTCATCCTCCGATTCGCGAGCGTCTTGCGCCCGTTCTTGTCCTTCAGCCTCTGGAGAAACCCGAACTTCCTCTTTCTCTTCCTCTGGCTGGGCTGGTATTCGTTGCCCAAGAATCGGGCTTGAAGGAGGGGGAGAGCGGTTGCGAGGGGAGAGGGTGTGAGAGTCGGGCGAGGGAGGGAGGAGGAGAGGGAGAGGAGGGAGGTTGGGGTGGATGAGGGGCGGGCGAAGGGGGTGAGGGCGCGGAGGGGGGACGGGAGTGTTGATAGCCTCGAGAGGTAGGGGGTCGGGGCGACGGCGGCAAGGGATGGCGTGGCTCGCACGACTGCAGTTTGGGTGACACGCGTCGTCGTTGACCGCGCTACTGGGCCAACCGTGCGTTGGAGTAGCTGACGCGGCATGACTTCTCGCTGTCTGTCGGTGAGCAGCGAAGTTCCGGACGTCGAGCTCGTCGTGTACGACCGGCACGTCGTCGAGGCGCAGCCAAAAACGACCACCAACTCGCGCGGAACCTTTTCCCAGATAATCCGAAGTCACTCGGCTCCGACCAGCCTCAGGGTCTGGCTGGCTCTCGCGGTCCAGCCCGACCCGCCCGCCACCGTTCGAGGCTGATCCGACCGTTCCGAGCGGTTGCGTGGCCCCTTCTGGAAGCGCAGGCAAAAGGGTGGTTATGACGTCGTTCCCTCCCAAGGCGGCGTCACGCGTTGGATTCGATCCCGAAGCCGGGCGGCCTCCTCATCCATCCATCCTCCCTGCTTGCTCTCCTTCTCAGCCCCCTTTCTGTTCTTAAGGGGTTAGACGAGCCCCTACTCTACCTATTCACCAACCAAACTCAACTAAACCAGACAATTAGTACTGTCAGTGTGGCTACTCTGCAACCGAGCACAACATCCCTCGAACGATCTACTCTTCCACCCAACCAGCAACCCAACACCTCAGAAACGGAGACAGATCCGACAATGTCCTACGCCGCTGTTGCGAAAGAACACGCTTCTGGTCCGCAGCCTAAGCCTGATCCGGCGTTGTTGAACCTCGAACCTACTACGACTGAGCTGCCGGACGTGGAGACGAAGGTGGCTATTGTCGAGCCGGACTTTAAGGAGCATCCGCATGTACGTCCCTTTCTTTTACTTGGTGCTGAGGGAAATCAGGCGCTGATAAGGTTTTGCGTGGTAGACGGTGACGAGCGAGACGCAGGTGAACGTCCCTCCCCTCCCTGAGGACCTGCCCAAGCCCGAAGAGAAGAAGAAGAAGGCCTCTTCCGCCGCTGCGTCGGCCAAATCCAAGGCTCAGGGGTACAAGGCCAAAGCGGAGGAATACGTCGAGGAAGCGGAGGAGGAGGCCACCCACCTGTGGGCAATCGCGAAGCAGAGGATCCTCCAGCCTGGCGTTCTTGGTGGCTTGCTCGGCATCGTGAACGTGGGCGTGCTTGGCGGACTGGGGTACGTGCTGTACACCCGGCCGCACTTGAGGACAGAGTACAAGCAGCTCGGTCTTGCTGGCGCGGGCGTGTTCGCCCTGTTTGCGGCTGAGGGCGCGGTTGCCGAGTCGTACAGGAAGACAGACGCTGGCAGGCGCGAAGAGGCTCGGGCGAAGAAGGAGGGTGCCGCGCTCTACCGGCAGGCAAAGGAGGTCGTCCTCCGTCCTGGCGTGTTTGGCGGCATTCTGGGAGCGGTGAATGTCGGTATTTTGGGTGGTGTGGGATATGTGGCGTATAAGCACTGGAACGAGCCGCGCTGGGACCGCAGGATCGTGAGCGCGATCAGCGTCGGCCTCCTCAGTCTGTTCGCGGGTGAAGGGTGAGCATTTCCTTCTTACATGTATGCGCGTATATTGACCAATCGAGACAGATACGTCGCGGAGCAGTACCGGGAGAAGGAGCTGCCTAAGCACAAGTAAACGACTTTATCTAAATCTTCTATTCTTTTTTACGCATGGCGCCGGAACGAACGAACACTACTCTTCCCGCTTGTCCCTTTTCCCTAGTTGTTCCTGTTGTACATGACTGGACCTAGTAGCACCGAAATGATATTATCTCCTCGAAATATCCTGATTGAACCCGCCAAATCTTCAATCTTAATTCTTATTCTTAAGTCTCAGGCGCATACATGGACTACCGATACATCTTCTCCCCCTCGCTCCGCGCTCATCCCTGTGCAAGCGTCAACTCGACATCCTCCGGCATAGCCTCCTCAATCGTCTTCCCCTTCGGCTTCCACCCCAAGCTGAACGCCCTATCAGCCTTAGTAACACTATTATTCGCCGTCCCATTCAGTAACGGCTCTTTCCCCGGCTCGATACTCTTCGCCTCCGGGCTATCCACCACGCCCTTGGCAAACAACAGCGGCGCCAATTGCTTAGCCACCTCGCCCCAACAATGCCTATTCACGCTCCCCCAATAAAAGTTCGCGTACGGACTGCCGTTCTTCTCCCCACTGCTAGCCTGGCTGATCGCCCGCTGCAAAACCAACAAATAAAGCTCCTCAAGGTCGTTAATATCGACGTTCATCCATATGTTCGTCCCCTCGCCAACGTAGTATACTTGTCGATGTTTGACCGCGGCGCGGACCATGTTGGGGAGCTGTTGGGTCAGCTTGCGCACGGGGCCGCTGCCGATCCCGACGATTGTGGAGGGGGCGATGATGTGCACGTTGATGAGGTCGCGTCGGTGGGCTTCGAATAGTTCGAGGTCGACGTCGCGGTGCGGCTCGGAGGGGTCGATCGAGGCGATGTCTTCTTCGTTTGCGTCCTATGCTTACCGTCAGCATCGCCTCACATACTGCATCATCCGGCTCTCCTCCCTCGAGCGAGCGGGAGAGGGAAGGAAGAGAGGGAAGAAGAGACAGAGGGGGAGACTCACATTCCACACCTTCTTCGCAAACTCCGTAAACTTCCCCCCAGCCTTATCCGTCACCACCCCCGTCCCACTCGTATGAATCAGCACGGGCTTGACCCTCCCCACCCCGGCCTCCCGACTCCGTCTCTCCATCCCCCGCACAACAGCCCGAGCGAGCTCGAGCCCGTCCGCGTCGGCAGCGTTGATCACTATGTCCGCTTCGGCCGATGCGGCCTCGACGACGTCGAGTGTCTCGCTGCTGCCCTTTATGACTTTTACGCCGAGACGCTCGAGTGCGGAGAAGTCTTTTTCGGAGCGGACGAGCGCGGTGTATTTGTATTTGCCTGGGTAGGCGGTAAGGAGGGCGTGGAGGACGGCGCCTGTTGTCGATGGGTCAGTTCCAGCAAGTCGTGCTACCAGCGCGGTAGGGCGACATACCCCCAATGTAGCCTGTTTGGCTAGTTAGCAGGCGCCTCTTTCCTCAACATTGAACCTAACGTACCAGTAGCGCCGAGAATGAAGATACTATCGTAGCTCATGACCGTGGTCGTCGTTCGTAGAGGAGGAGAGGTTGTGCTGGGAACGCGTATGCGGCCATACTACTCGGAGGGTAGGGTAACCTTCTTATACTCCGGCATGAAGGCGTCATCCGCGGGGCTCGCTTCCAGACCGTTCTATACCACAGGTACTGCGATGGCTTCTTTCGGCAATCGGCTTTGTTTCTTCATACTGGCTCGACTTGCAGCTATCGAGTACTTGCGCTGCATACTGCGATATCATGGCCCCGTCGTTGGAGGAAATGAAAGTTTCGAAACGATTCTGTTATGTCCCGGCGCTATGGCAAAGCGATCCTCGTTATCCTATTTGGCGAACTATCCTATTTGGCGAACTTCTAACTTCAACTTGTATATTCCGCTACGAATTACCGTACAATCTCATCGGGTATATTCCTACTGTGACAACAATGATATTACACCTGGCTCTCAACCGTAGTCTCAGTGTGAGCCTTCGTCTCGTTCTCCTCCGAATCTCGCTCGGCACCGTACGTCTGCACCATGATCTCTACACGGTCTTCGCTGCTAGGGAAAGATATCCCCAGAGAGGTGGGTGCGCCATCGGTCGAGGTCTCTGCCATTCCTTGTGCTGCTGGAGGCCGTAGGCTGAGCAGGGTGTGCACTCCCACTCTGGTTGTCTGGCCGCAGAAGACCTGTGAAGAATTGCTCAAGCTCTGGTTCGAAGACACCAAAACCTAGCTTACCACCGGCTGCAACAAATTGTCAACCTGCTACACAAACAGCGATGGCGGAACGGACTCACTACGAGAGGAAGCAAGATCTGGCTAGCAACTTGGAAAGCCATCGGATCTGCCAGGCGCAGGATCGCGACCCCCACGAGCCCAGCGACGTACACTGCCGCCGACTCAGAGATAATGCTGATAATCGGCCAGTATCTGTATGTCCTCTCTGCTTGGTACGCTAGCGCTCGTCGTTCTCGTCGCTCTACCGCGATTAAGCGCAGGATGATCAGCCCGCTCGTGATGATCGGCTGGATGATGGTGATCAGGCCGAATGCTAGGCCGCTCACGACCTCGTGGGAATCAAGATCAAAACGATGGGAAACGCATGGAAGAATCGGCCTACCGAGATCCTTTGCGCTATTACTGCGGCAGAAGGAGAAGAAGCAGTGTACATGCAAGCGAACACTACGCAATCGTCAGGACGGCATCGAGGATGCTGGGAACGGCTCACCAAAGCTGACGACAAATAAGATGCCTGGCACCAGAATTGGACGGTACGATCGCCCCCAGACCAGCCATAGTCGATACAGCTGGTCGAAGACTTGTGAGTGTCCTTCGCAGAACGCCGATATTGGTCCTTACATTGACGCCGTCTCCCAGCAGGACCTGTACCAGGACCAGTGTCGCGCCAAGCACGCAGGTTGTGTTGATGCCATCCAGAATACAATTGTCCAAGTCATCCACCATGAAACTTCGGATATTCAAGACTAGTAATGCAAGACGAAATGCTTCAGTCAGATCAACCAACACGAGTAGGAGCAGAGGACAAACCCAGGCCGACCGTTGCCAAGGCTATCATCAGCGTTGTCGATGCCAGTATGAGCTGCAGCCCATGTCATCCGTCTGCGAGTGTATGAGCACGGCTTTAGCTTACCTTGTTGACAGACTTCGTGCTTCGTGACTTCAGGAGAACGATGACCGTCGACCAATATAGCATTAAGGCTGCGCCTGGAAGGGCTCGGTTTGCAATTGTTGCCCATAGCCCGGCGGTGCATACCATATAAAGTACACTCCGAGATGTCTTAGTTGGACCCACGCCAATATGGTCAAGTTGCTCACTTGTATAGAGAAACCTAAGAAACCAGCTTGTAAAGGAGAGAGAGTTGAGCTCATGTCGTCTGCAAAGCAGCGGGTATCGTACAGTCAAAGTTAGTAGCTGGATTCTCCCAGCTCATCGAAACCATATAAATGTGTTTGCATTTGCATTCCGTCCGCTATTTCCGGAGTAGGGCATCTGACCGTAACTGAAGAAGCCCGAGTCTAGGGACACTATCGGATAGTTGATACCGCCATCAGTGGGCGATGTTACTGATTTGTCATCTCGTCAGTGCGACCTTCCCCAAGAGACTTCTCCGCATCAGAAGGCTGCTGAAAATGGATCCTCACATTGCGCACAGCTCGATCACCTCCACACGGTAACAAGGGACACAGCGATACTGCTGCTTCGATTCCGCCTTCGGCAGACATCTCGGGTTTGAGGTGCGCTAACAAATGCCCGCAATCTATTCACTTTGTTATGTAATCCGAGGCAAGCACCGTAAAAGATTTGGAGCCTCGTTCCCATGTCGGGCTCGTTGAGCGCTTGGGTCCTTCAAACGTGAACCGTGCGAAAACATCAGCGAACACCCCGCAATTGCCAGTGTCATTGCGCTACTCCATTTCCAATCGAAGAAAGACACCTGCGGAACATCGGCAGACGGACCTTGATCGAACATCTGATACTGTACGGCTCTCCTTTGTCGTCGAAGTTTTTCCTGTCGCTTCTGCCGTGGCATTTCAACGGATAGCCTGTTTGTCATCTGCGGGTTGGCGGACGAGTCGCAGCTCTTTGACTTGCACACAACTAGGACGATAGTCCCCAGTATGTGCCATGTACTCGTTCGTGGACCGGAACATCAAGGAGCGACGCTGCTACTACGGCGGCGGCAGGCGATTATTCCCATCCGTGTCCGGCTGCTCCTTTGCTGTATACTGGATTGTACCAGCGCCGACATCGCTGGACTCGATCGCCGCCTCCGAACCGGGTGTGCTTCCGAGGAAAGACAGCGGAAATGCACGCGGCGACGGGTCGGACGTGCTTTCTGGCTGATCTTGCGCTGCTGCAAGACGTAGGCTGAGCGTGTGCACGCCAACTCGCGTCGTCTGGCCGCAGAACACCTGTCGAGCGACTTTGGAACGAAGCGATATGAAAGCAATGAGTTACCCACCAGCGGCTATCCAGCACTGTCAGGTTCCTTCCATTTACACAAGTTGAGAATGAACTCACCACTAGCGGAAGGAGGATGTTGCTGGCTACTTGGAACGCGTTCGGATCTGCCAGCCGGAGGATACCAACGACGACCAACCCCAGCACATAAATTGCGGCCGACTCGGAGATGATGCTGATAATCGGCCAATATCGGTACGTCCTCTCCACTTGATACGGTATTGCTCTTCGTTCCACAGCGATCAAGCGTAACACGATCAGACCGCTCGTGAGGATCGGTTGCAGGATGGTGATGAATCCGAATGCGAGGAAGCTCACTGCCTTTCCTGGATGAGCACAATCAAGGTGAACCCCGGGGAAATGTGGCTCACGGCTATCTCCTCTGCTTCTGCGTTACGTGACGGAGAGGCGACGATATACATGCAGGCGAACACTGTATACATTGGTGAGCAACTCTCGGTTCAAGCCATTGTGGACCGACCGACACTGAGCACGAATAGGCTGCCGGGAACCACGAGCGGACGATAGGAGCGATCCCATACGAGCCAGAGTCGATACAGCTGTATATTGTCCAGCACATCGTTGGGAGGTGATTGCGGTAGGAACTTACGTTGACGGCATCTCCAAGGAGCACCTGCGCGACAACGAGCGCAGCGCTTACCAGACACGAAGTATCCCTGCCATCCACAACACAGTCTTCATAGTCGCCAAGCATGAAGCTGCGAAGGTTGAGGACTGTATGCAAGTTGAATCAGACAGGTCCAACGACGGCAAACGGAGATACATACCGAGGCCGGCAGTGGCCAGGATGAGCATAAGAGTCGTCGATGTCAGTACGAGCTAAACGACGTGTCACGTTATTGGACCAATGAGGAAGGCAACTGGACTCACCTTGTTCAATGCTCGGTTGCTGCGCGACTTCAAGAGCACGACGAGAGTGGACCAGTATAGCATTAATGCGGCGCCTGCAATCACCGGGTTTGCGCGTTCTCTTCACTGTACGAAAGTGCCTACCATACAGAATACACTCGAGCGCATATTAGAAAGGAAATCGGACACGAAGGAGGAGGACAGCTTACTTGCATAGCATAGCTCAGGAAGTTGGCTTGCAAGGAGGATAAGGACGACCCCATTTGGGGGTGGGGGTGGGGGTGGGTATGGGGGGACGGCAACGACGGCTGGTGACTTTAGGCAGAATAGCTGGCCAAACGAACCGCCTCCTCTGGACCAAACCTGTGATATACCTTCAACTCGAATGCTGTACAATCTCTGAGCACCGGTGCCCTAGCTCTCAAGTAGATTCCCTAGGAGTAGGGGACGCGATGGGCCGTAGTCGAATTAGCGCCCACCTCAGTGCGCTGGCACGGAGTATTCGGAGGGCCGCAGGACTGCTTTTGAGGACTGACTCACAGGATCACAAAATCGCTGATAGTCGGAGACGTATCCCTTCTATTGTTCCTCATGCGATCTCTCCGCAAGCCTAAAGTATGCACGGACAACGTGTCACACTCGCTTCATTTCCGCCTTCGGAAGGTACCTCGGGTACAAAATCGACGTTTACCGCAGTCCATTCCATTCCCATTCCAGTGCGGGATCTAGCGTGTGGCGTGCCAGCGTTGATGGGAAGATACACGTTTGTTGTTCTACGTTCTCCGGGTGCGGCGGCGGGAAATGAGGGCGCTTGGTGACTCGAAGGGCGGTCGGTGGTAGGCGAAGAGCCGATCAGGTCTACAACCATCGCGGGAGCGTAATCAGGTCGGTCAAATGTATAGCTCTGAACGCCGTCAAGAACTGAGTCGCGGGGCATGATGCAGCGCGGTTTGATCGCGTAGTCGAGCACCGGACAGACGTCTAAGGCCGTGGTCTACCGTGCTTGACGCCCGCCGGTGGTCCTTTCCGCTTCTTGAACAGTCCGGCGGTAGATGGTGGCTCGGGCTCCGGTGCTGGCTCTGGTGCAGGCGCGGGCGCTGACATCTCCGCCTCCTCCTGCTTGACACCTTCCTCCTTCCCACCGAGAAAACGCTCTTCCTGATGCTCGACCTCAGCCTTGATCCGTTCCTGCTCCGCAGCTTCGTCGACCGTAGCCCAGCTCTTAGCCCACTTAGGCTGCATCTTCCCCTCGCCCGTATCCTCCGCTTTCACCTCTACCTCCCCCTTAACCCGTGGACACTCTCCATTCCCCTGCTGTGCTTGCTCTTCCGAGGAAACTTCTTCCTTCTTGGGAGGCTCTTTGACCTTGATCTTGATCACACCGGGATCCCAGAGCTCGCCAAGTCCCACAGCAGCGGTCTTCTTCCGGACCTTGAACGCCCTTCCGTCCTCCTCGTCCTCCAATGGCCTTGTTCTCTTCTCCGGCGTAGTCACAGCGTCCTCTTCCTTGGTAGCGGCGGCGGCTGCAGCAGCGGCCAAAGCAGCAGGACTAGGAGCAACGACCTGCCATTCCCCAGCCACACCTGCGGTCTGGCGCATAGCCGCTTCCCGCATCGCGCGCTCTACGTCGGGGTCGGTATAGCCGAGTGACTCGGCGGTCGTGTAGTTGGCCCATTTGTTCGTTGAGGGTGGGGCGGAGGATTTGGGTTTTGTGGAGGAGGAGGCGGCGGAGGAGGACGAGGCGACGGGTTTGGCGAGAGCGCTCTGGGAACCGCGGCCTGCTCCGACGTCGAGGGCGTATGCTGCACTAGCAGCCTAGATATTCCACCGTAAGCAGTCATTATAGGAGTACAGAATAATGGAGGAGCGCACCTTATCGATAGCAGCCATCTCCCTCCTCTCCTCCTCCCTCTCCTTCACCTGCTTCTCACCGGCCTTATACAGGTTCTTGATAAACCTATCCCGGTTCCCCTTGTGCCTGAGACCATTCTCGTGCTGCTGGCGAGAAGGTGCGTCGTCCGCTATCCATATATCGCAGTATTGGCAGCGGTAACGTTTGTGGGATACCCAGAATTCTGACATTGTTGCGTGAGTGGGTCAGGAGGGTGAGTGGGTGAGGAGGTGGTGACTTGGTTAGGGACGAGACGGGCGCTTAACTAGCTGGCAGAGCGCCTAGTGGTTGCTTATTTAAGCGGCAACGGGTTTCATTGCAAAATCTCCCTCTTCCGGTAGGTAGAGACTCAGAACAGTTTCCTTTCATAGTATCACCCAGCGGCGTCATTATCCTTCTATACAATGACTTTTCTGCCAGAGATCGTCGAACATTTCTACTTGACTTAAGAACCTCATATTCCTCTTAATATCCAAAATATCCCCAACGAAGCACGGAGGCATTTCCCCCCAAATGACGCGTCAAGGCCTAGCCCCCTCCTCGCGTTCCCCGCTCCTCCGTCTCCGTCTCCGCCCGTTGTTTACGCACCGTCCCTCCGCTCCGCATCCAACTCCCCGTTCGCCGACGTTCTACGCCTTTCCCCCATCCTCAAAGAGAACATACAAAAGGACTCACAGACGGCGTTGTTACCTTGAACCTCAAATTGCTGCTTGTCGACTATTGTTACGCGCTTCGAAGAGCTGACGACGCTCGGAAGTCAAAAGACGCGCAAGCGCGACGCGTCCGTTCACGCCGCCTCAAACCACGCCCTGAGCACGCGTCTGCCTCGTTCCAGTCATCACTTCACCTGCCAGTCATCTGCCTCCCCGCTCGAACACTACACAAACAAAAAGGATCATCCACTACTCCAAAGGCTACTCAGGCTTGCTTTACGTCCAACATCCATCATCAACATCCACACATTAGTCTCTTGCACGCCCAACACTCTCAAGTACAGCACCTAACGAAACCAAACCAACCCAGCAAAGCAAAATGACACGTCAACCCCTCTCCGAACTTCCCCTCTCGCTCTTCACGCCCAGCCTCTTCCCCCAGCCCGCGAACACGTCACTCCACACACCTCACCCAGGGGCGTACAAGCCCCGCCCACCGCCTTCGCCGTTACACCATGCAACCCCACTCCACCCTCACGCAGGTGTGAAAGGCGTCAAACGACCCAGGGAGAGCTCGCCCGAGAAGGTCGCCTCGCATAAGAAGCGGCATGTGGATCCTCCGCCTGAGCTACTTGGCGGACGGGAGGGGGAAGGGGTAGCGAGACGGTTGTTTGCGGATGCGGTCACCCCGGCGAGGCCTACGGATAAGGGGACGTCCACTCCCGTCCGGAAAGAGGGAAAGAAGACCGTTCTTGCTCCCTCGCCTGAGATCACGCCTTCGTCAGCGCGGTCTATGCCCCCTCCTGCAACGCGAACGGTCTCAGCGCCAGCTACTCAAGCCTCAAAGCCCAAGTCCACAACCGCGTCGGGAGCAAAAGCATCCCTCTCAGTACCTTCCTCTTCGACCCATTCTCGCTCGCCGACTCCAAGAGACGAAGAAAACAAAGAGAACCAACCCCCTCGTCCGCGCCGAGCTCCCTTCCCCGCAATTCTCACAAAACCCACCTCCTCGAAAGATTCCAACCCGTTCACGACTCCAAGCGCGCCGCGCCCGTCCAAGCAAGCGGTACACCCGCCAAAATCGGCTGGAGCCGCTTTCCGCCTGAAGGACGTGGACGTTGCGGTGATCGTTGGCAAGCCCGCGACGCCGAGGGATATTGGGCGGGAGATGTTACTCCGCGAGGTGGACGAGCCGGAGGAAGTCGACGAGGAGATGCTCTAGCCCCGACCTTCCCAAGTGCGACTGGGGCAACCTTTCCCTGTCCAGTGCGGAAGTGCACGTTGCGAAGAACACGGAGCTGGACAACGTGGAGGATGGCAGACCTGCTGGTTAGGCTGAGGAGGCCGTGGTGTGGTGTGTAGGCTACGGCTAGGATGATGATACGATAAGATACGCATTTGTATAACTTCATGTTTGTTTTAGTTCTGTTTGATACGGCTGCCCGTGAACAGTGTTTTGTACAACTTCAGTGGGGTTGCCGTTCTGACCGGACGCCTTTTGGGTCATAAGCGTGATAACGGCCTTGGTAGATACTGTACAACTCGCCTTGAAGGACAGCCAGAGGGGGAGCACGCTCAGGACGCAGGAGCACATATATTCAGCGTTTAAGGCAAACCCTTCCCGGAGCGTCAGCCTCGGGCCGCAACAACCAAAACTCCCCTTGCAGTCTCCCGGAACCCGCCTCCTGAGCAAGATCTTTCCCACACATCCAAACCATCCCAGAGAAGCAAGAAGGTATGGAAGTCGTTTCTAGCGAATTCTGATGCTCCCGCTTTTCTGAGTCGAGGACTCGCGGTTCTTCGTTTCACGTTCTCCGGAATGAAGGGAAATGAAGTGCACCGCCTCTGGGAGGGGATGATGCTCGCTCCTTCGTGCCGTATGGTCGGGTTGTTCGGCGCCCGGGACGGTGGGATGATACGCTCGCATCACTTTTTGCGCATATGTTCGTGCATACAACACTTCTTGTTTGACTTGTGCTCCTCTGGGCTTACAATAGACTCTGAGCTGTTTGGGGCGAAGATGTATGCGCAGTAATTGTGTGGCTAGGGGATGATAGTCTTGCAGACCATTACGGCACCCCTTTTTCGTCCTGTCAGCCCACCAAACCAAAGCCCATCGCAACGCCTCCGATCCCGTTACAACGTCGAAGTTGAATGCGTTCGTATATGCATGCGCCGATAACCTGCCGCTCCCAACCCGGCGGGTGTGGATGACGACTGAATACCCTGAGCCTCCAATTCCCCATTCCCTTCCGAGCGAAGACAACACAGGACATACCATCGGGCGCTCCCACAAAGGACCCTTCCTCCTTACGACCTCTGATTGGCCCGTCTTGCCCCGAAGAAGGAAGGTGGGGATGTCTCGTCCGCGTGCCGTTGGCTGTCGGGCATGTGCCACACTACGGTGCGGTTGGGTGTGATGAGAGCTCAGGTGACGGCCGATGTCGGGGGCGTCCACGCTCTTGGGCTTTCGACGCCCGATGCCTGTCTGCTCTGCGAGGACCACGGCTTGCTTCTCCTCTTTGCTGGACCGCCGGGTTCCACCACCGCAGGTTTGGGCGAGGAACGGACGATACAGTATGAAGATCTCGACTCTTATTCCCAAGCATTGATCTTCTCCCCTGATCGTCTACATGCAACTTCAATCTCAACTTCGCTTCTTCGGCTCGCATGATCTGCTCATTATTTTCGCATTGAATCTGCATCAAGCACCTCTCTGACGGCCTTCGCCTTCCGGACGTTCGAGGCTGCCTTCTTGCCCTGTTGTTTCTTAACGACACCTTCTCACGCACCGCAACATCGACAACAACAACAACGACGAGCGACAATCAGCAATAACAACCAGCACCAGCACCAGCTCCCCCAGAACCTACAACCTACAATAAACAATCATGTCCAAATCCCCACCACCACCGCCCCTAACACCCCACTCTGCCAACCCGATGCTCTCCCCACCACACTCCCCTTCGCACTCACCAAGAAAGAACATAACATTCCATTTCTCCCGACCGCCAAACTCAGACTCCGAACAACTCGAGCTGAAGCCTCTTCCTCTTCCTCTTGCACGGGACGAGCCCTTCCTGGAAGACGGAGAATGTCCCTATCCCCAGCTACCGCTCCAGCGGACGGTCAGTACGGTCGTTACGGTCGACAAAGAGCTGGAGAGGCAGCTCGTGCGGAAGGTGCGTGCCTCTGGCCCTACCTCTTTTTCGTGGGGTCGCAGCTGAAGCGCAGAGCGCAGTTTGACAGGCTTATACTGCCCTTGCTGATGCTTGTGTATCTGCTGGGATATCTCGATCGGTCCAATCTCGTACGCTGTCCTATCTTGCTTGATTGTGCGGGGCGGGACTGACGATGGAGCAGGGCAATGCACGCATCATGGGCCTTCCGCAGGATATCCTGGACGGCGACCCCACCGGCACGCGCTACGCGCTCGTCAACACCGCTTTCTACTTGTAAGCCCCTTCACGCACTCCAGGTCATCCACACCTGACTAAAAGGTGTGCAACAGCGCATACATCACCTTCCAGCTCCCAGCTACAGTAATGGGCAAGAAGTTTTCCCAGAACTTTTGGCTCGGCGTTGCGGCTACTGGATGGGGGTTCTGCTGCGCGATGCAAGCGCTCAGCTACAACTTTGCGAATATCTTCGTTGCCCGATTTCTCGTGGGGTTGTTCGAGAGCATGTTCAGCCCCAATATCTCCCTGTACGCCTTCCGCTTCCCTTCGCCTCTTCGTCGCTTAGGAGGGAGATCACTGACCCGCGGACGGCAGGTACTTCACCTACTTCTTCACCCGCCAAGAGATCGGCTTCCGTCTCGGCACCTGGTTCTCCTGCGCCTCCGCCGCAGGCGCGTTCGGCGGCCTAATCGCCTACGGCGTGCAACACATCACCTCCCGGGTCGACAACTGGCGGCTACTATTCATAATCGAAGGTTTCCCCGCGGTGATCGTCGGCCTGCTATGCATCAAGATCCTCCCCGATCGCCCCGACACGGCGACCTGGCTGAACGAGGACGAACGCCAGCTGGCAGTGATGAGGATGAGCAGGGGCGGGCTGAAGGAAAAGCCGAGGACGATCAATTTTCGGCATGTGGCAATGGCGGTCAGGGACTGGAAGACATACGTCTATGGAGTGGTGTATTTCGGGGCGAATACGGCCGCTAGCGCGCTGGCGGCGTTCTTGCCCACGATCATTCTCGTGCGCCCCTCCGTTGTCGCCTTGCCTTGGGCGAGCGGGTTCTGACCCCGGTATGCAGGATCTGGGCTATGAGGGTGCCCAAGCGCAGATCTTCAGTGCGTTCTGTCCTGGTGCTCTTCAGTATGAGGTGCTAACCAGATCTCAGCCGTCCCGCCGTACCTCGTCGGCTGCATCGTCCTCATCCTCACAATGCCCATCTCGGATCGACTGCAGTCCCGAGGGATCCCGTTGACCCTGGCGGGGCTTCTGGGAGGAACAGGCTATCTGTCAGTTTTCGGCTGCTAGACCTCGGGTGTCATTCTGACTTCGACGTTGCAGACTCTTAGTTGTATCGGACAACGTCCATGTCCGGTACGCGGCAACATTCTTCATCTGTGTAAGCCCTCATCCCCCCTACCCCGGCGAAGCCAACCTGACGGGACCTGCGGCTTGTAGACATCCACCTACACGAGCATCGGCCTCGCTATCACCTGGTTCCCGTATAACATGGGATCGGAGAGTAAGCGTGCAGCCGGTATCCCGCTTTTTCAGGCGATCGGGCAGTGTGGAAGCGTGCTGGGCAGTAACCTGTATCGTGAGTTCCCTCCGATCCTCCTATGGGCCAGAACTAACGCGGGCTGTGATTCCAGCGAATCGGGATGCACCGCGATACTTGTGAGTCTTCATAGTTCCTGCAGAGTTCATATGGGACTGACACCGCTCTAGCCGAGGATTTGGCGTCTCATGCGGCTTGCTGTATCTCATGGCATTCTGCGCACTCGTATTGACCGTCAGTCCACCAACAGCATAGGTTACCGCAACCAACTGAATCTCTCCTAGGCATACTACCGATACGAGAACGCACGACGAGACCGATTGTACGGTGTTGCAGATCGGAACGCAGCAGTAGACACGAGTGAACTAGCGGACGACGTAAGCCTTCCTCCCTCCATCTTTGCCAGGATTCCAGAGAGCTAACTCGTTTCAGGCCCATGATTTCCGCTACACCGTATGACCGGCCTCTCATCTATTTTTCGCATCTTTGCATCTTCACCGGGCGTATGGTTATTGCATTTTTATCTCACATATGGGTTACCATTCTTGTTTGCAATCTTAGGTACATACCCATGTAGCATTATTGTATGCTCAGATTAATGTAAGACTCCCGACCTTCACAGCGGGATAGATCAGAGCTCGGGGGTGATAACTAACTTCGTCCATTTTGATTTTGTTACGGCAACGTGCCGAACATGCGCCTGATTTTGGTACATGTGACTGCAGAGCCTATCGCCACGGCAACCAACAACCCTAGATCTACCACGAGAAGCGTTACGCCAGACAACATGAACCGCGGTGCGAACACCTTCCAGACCATCAGATGCCGCCTGAGCCAAGCAGCGCAGGCGGCACAACTGAGCGTGACGAGTGTGTGATAGAGCATAAATCCTATGCTGGCCTTGACCGTATCCGCCAGGACGTACACTCGGCCTTCTTGCACCTTGAGCACGGGCGAGACCTGCCACATTGCCAACAACGGCACGCAGAGCGCGGACAGGAAGAGCGGTCCGACGCTGTTCATCCCTACGAGGATTGGCGAGAAAGGGTACGTGACCACCTGGAACCCGATGAACGCTGTCTTCCATTGGATGGTCGAGAGGACGGCTTGGTGGCCCGTGGTGAAGAATAGAAGGTGACCGAGCAGGGCGAGGAGGACGATCTCGACCATTTTGGGCGCTGGGTATGCTCGGCCTGGTTGGGCCGGCGTCACTGGTGCCGGAGCGGTGGGGTCCAGAGCTAAGGCGGCTGTTATATCTAGCATCTCTGCATCTCGTACTGAGTCGGTCGTCTCGAGATGCGATAGTAGCGCCACGGCGAAAAGGACCATGACCACCTGCCCCGTCAGCTGCGTCGTAGCGAATAGCACCGCATAGAACACCAGCGCGAAAAGGAGGTAGAGCGAGCCGTACGAGTTCGTGTACCCTAGCACGATAAGCTGTTTCTTCCTCTCCTGTGGTGGCTTGTCCAGCTCCGTCTCGAGTTCGCGCATATGTAGCTCTACACATGGGGGTGCCATACCCCACATGACGTATCCTCCTACGAGCGTGCCAGAGAGCACGACACGAGCGAGGATCATTCGGATGTTCTTTAGGCCTGGGACGCGGTCCGGATTCAGCCCGCGCCAGCTCTCAAGCTGCTCGATCAGCCAGTAGAGCGTGCCGGCTGTTAAGCTCCCTCGGAGGCCGTAGTCCAGGAAGAGAGGGGCGATGCCGCGGTCGGACTTGGAGATTGCAAGGACGGCACGGATGATGCGTGGTAGGAAACAAGCAGCGGGGAGTGCGACGATTAAGACGAGCGTAGGGGAGACAGGTGTGGTGGATGATGCGTAGAAGGTGACGTGGCAGTTCGGATGCTGCTCTTCTCTGCAGACGGTGGAGATGCTCATGAGTCGTACGCAGGCGGCGAGCAGGAGCGGGAAACCGAGTAGGCGATATTGGAGGCGCCTGGTCGGCGCTGAGGCTGCGCGTAGCAGGATCGGGACGATGAGAGTGACAATCAGGTAGGGGACGACGTGGTCTTCCCAGAGGATGAATGAGTTGGAAGTGAAGGAGACGACGTGCAGGACGAGGACGGTAGTAGCGAGAAGGGTGCTGAAGGTCCACCGGATCGGTAGTTTTGGCAATGTACTGGGGAGGATCGAGCCGAGGAGTAGAAGTAGGCTCGACCCAGCCGCAGCGCCAAAGAGCACCCAGTCACTCAGGGCAACTTTCTGAACTGCCTCGTTGCCTTTGATCGCAGCTTTGACCGCCCATCCGGCCAGGGCACCCTTCCCCGCTCCCAGGGCAGCCCAGAACAGAGCGTAGCGGACGAGGCCATCCCACACAGGCCGGAAGCGCGCCAAGTCCCTATACAGACTTCCCAATGCGCAGGCCGAGAGCAGAAGCACGGCGAGCCCAAGGCAGATCATGAGCACGTCAAACTGCGCCCATAAGCTGCGGCATGTCTCCAGTGCATGTCTCACGAATGCGAAGCTCATCTTGATGCGAGCTGCATCCCCCCCGCCGGCGTCCTGTTCGCGCCTTTCTCGCCCGACGCTCTTCGCTGTGACGTATCCTCTCTCCAGACCGTCCCAAGCTTCGTCGAGCTCTCCGCCGCTCGAGCTCGCTCGATAGGCGCGGAAGAAGTCCCACACTTGGGCGGCGTTTAGCCGGAGGGCATCTTCTAGCGCTGAGTTAGGACGCCAGAAGAGCTCGGGGATGATGGCGCCGAGGTTGTTGAACGGGATTGGCAGACCCAGGAGGAGAGAGAGTGAGGGAACGAGGTCGATCTGCTGGATCGAGCGGGCTGGCTTTGGGCTGCCAGGGAAAGTGGCGTACGGCGCTAACTCGGACGGGAGAGGGATGTTGAGGATGTTGAGTGCCGGGCCAGGCGAGTACACCCATGTGGTTGTAGACACTTCCAGTACGGAGTCTCCACCATGGTCCCCCTTGGGATCCATCCCGTGATCCCCCAGGAGGACGAGAAGCGTGTCCTCCTGCAAGAGCTGGACGACCTGCCTGAGCAGCGTGTCCATCTGCTTGAGCTTCGCCTCCATCGCTGGATGATCTGGTCCAAGTCGATGGCCAACATGGTCCACCCCCAAGAAATGGGCAACGATGAACTGCCATGGCTGATCTTCTGCCTTGGTCCCCTCTGGGAGCTGGTTAGCAAGCATGGGAAGGAGGGTGTGCGTTACACCCGCATCGACACTGTGCAGGTCTTCGACGTTGAAGCTATCATAAGGGCTGGTAAGGTTGGGCGTGAACGAGTCCGGATAGATGGAGAGCCAGGTGTCGTCACCCATGAATGCCCTCCGAGGGAATCGTGGCGAGCGCGCGAGTTGATGGATGATGCTGTCCTCCGCGATGGAAGATGAGTGGAAGTTGCTCCCCATGTCGATGAACGTTGGCAAGGACCCGGTCGTGATGCCCTTCAGCCGTTGGAGGGTCGTGGTGGGTGGGTCGGAGTAAGAATGGAAGAGGAATGAGCGGGAGGGATCTTTGGCTGTCAGCTCGGCGGGAAGGGTGAGCACGCCGTGGTGGAAGGGCGAGCGGGGTTCTGGTGGATCTGGAGTGAGGAAGTCGAATCGTAGTGCATCGATGATAATAACGATGGCGCGGTTGTGGGTTGGTGGTAATGTTGTGCTCGGGGAAGACTCTGCGATGTTGGGCAGAGCCAAACGAGACAGTAGGAAGCCTCGGGTGAATAGGAAGAGACCGGAGAGATGAAGGAAGGTGAAGTATAGCAGCAGTAGCACTGCAAGCAGATGCCCGCTGAAGACGTCCCGGAGGGCCATCTGAGCAGGACGCCGGCGTCACTTTGGTTGTATGCGGCGTAGAGTTGACAGTGGCCGGACTATGAGAATCGCTCGAAGACACGGTACATCCTCTAAAATCATCAATCAACATCAGCTTGGCTACTAATAACCATGAGTAGCAGTCACCAATGACGACCTAGCAAAGTTAGACGCTGAGAAGCAGCAGTTGGGGTTTACACGTTCCAGCCCGTAACTTTGTCGATGACGACGCGCAGTAAGGTGGCGTACTCTCACTCAGGGACAGCGAGCTCACCATTACGATCACGACCACCTGCTACTCCTTATCTCGCGCTGATCACTTTCTGTTCCTTGTCTATTGAGGGCGCCTCACTATCTAACATCTGGGAAATTAAGTACTGATAGGATCCACACTCTGAGGACTGGATCTGCCACGATGGCGGCGGAGCCGTTCGCCTATGTCTGTCAGCAATGCAAGCAGGTGGGCGCTCATCACTAGCACCAACAAGTAGCCCCTAATACTTGTCTGTAGCCATTGCAACTGGATACTTCTCTGGAGGAACTATCTCCCTCGGCATACGACATGATAGCCGCCTCGCTCCCGCACCCACCGGCGCCGTCGCCCCTATCGCCGCTTCGCAACTTCGCATCGCCCTCCTCCAAGCCCTCTCACCTCCGACAACCCTCCCCCAAGCGAACAGCAAGTGCGCCGGTTACAGCAGGTCAGAACGGAAATGCAGGACCCGGAGAGAGCTTTGTCCTCCTACAGGAATCGGTACTCCAGTCACCCCAGCTAGCCACACGGCCGCGCCCAAAGTTCCCCGGCACTCAGAGTGCCGCCGCTACACCCACAAAGCGGCAGGCAGCCGCCGCTACACCCACAAAGCGGCAGGCAGCCGCCGCTGCCCAGAAACTGTCCGTTACCCCTCCCTCTGGTGACTCTGCAACCGAGAAAGCACAGGAGAAGGAGAAACCACCCCAGTCGCCTCCGGCTCCTCGAGCGCATAACCTTCGCCATCTTCACAGGCTGTTCGAACTCCTTAGCGCACGCACCGAGGTGGATCATCCGCTCTGCGCGGAATGTACACATGCGTTGATGGAGGGACTCAACAAGCAGCTCGAGGAGGCCCGGAGGGAAAGAGACGGCTACATGGCCTTTGAGAAAGAAGCTAAGCGGGAGCTTGAGAAGGGCAGAGCGCAGGTTGAGGTAGAAGTCGCGCACCTGGAGAAACTGAAAGCCGACGAGCAGGCCGCCGTGGCGGAGCTGAAGGCTGCTGAGGCCGAGCTGGGGAAGCTTAATGCCGAACTGGCGGAGCTGGACGAGGAGGAGGCGAAGCTGGCTGAGGAGGAAGCGGCGTTCTGGGCACAGCATGCGAGTACTCAAATCGCTTCTTCCAACCTGAGGACATCGCTCTCTTCCCTCAGAGCGGCTATACGCACTTCGGAGCGAGAGCTGGACGCGCTCGAGCGGACGAACGTGTACGATGACGCTTTCTGCTTGGGAAGCGACGGCGTCTTCGGTACGATCAACGGGCTCCGACTAGGCAGAGCAGGAACAGTCGTCGTCGAATGGGCAGAGATCAACGCCGCCTGGGGCCAGACCGTCCTCCTCCTACACACCATCGCCCGCAAGCTCGCCTTTACATTCGAAGGCTGGGTCCTCCACCCCATGGGCTCCTTCTCGAGGATCTCGAAACAAGGCGGGAAGGACGAGACGTATGAGCTGTACGCAAGCACGGATATCGTCGTCACTCGGTTATTGCATAATAGGCGGTTCGACTACGCTATGGTCGCGTTCCTTGACTGTTTGAGACAGATCACGGAGCATGCGAAGAGGCTGGACCCGAGTCTGGATTTCGTATACCCGTGCGTCTTGCCTTCCTCTCCTGACCACATATGAGCGCTAAGTTAGGCTCGTAGAATCAACAAGGACAGGATAGGCGACGCATCCGTCAAGCTCCAGTTCAGCCAAGAAGAAGCGTGGACGAAAGCGATGCGGTACATCCTCGTCGTGCTCAAGCGACTCCTCCGCTGGGTGGTGAACATAGACACATAGCCTCTCTTCCCGGTCTTCCTCATTCTTCCAACCCTCTTTTCTATGTGCCTGGTGGCGATCTCTTTCTGCACTGTAACCATATGCAATTCCTGTATTGTTAAAGCCTGCCTAGATATCCCTCACGAACTAGATGTCTAATGTCACTGCCCTCTCGCCCTTTCCAGCACCGAGCGTTAATCCCCTCCTCCAGTCTATGTTGGTTTGGTACATGTTTGTTGGTACAGAACTCGTCTCCAAGCGGGTGGTACGAGCACGTCGATGCCTGGTATACAACATCGCCCCCATCCTCCGCCCTTCACCCGGCCGATAATAGGTATACAAGCGATAACGTTAGTTGTCGATGATAAGGATCCACCCACGTAGCGGATTACTGCGGTTGCTCGACAACCACCGTATGCGGTTTGAGATGGCCGTTGATCGCTTCCGCACTCCGGTAATCAGAAGGCAAGAAATCCGGTTCACGCCTCACACCACGCTCTCTAAACCCTGGGTGAGCATGCCTTGCTCCAGGGTAGATACAGGGTAGGAGGGAAAAGGGCGTACATCTCGTCGAAGGCCTTCATGAGATCATAGTTGATCATGTCGCTCACGACAGAGTCGAACTTATAATCCGGATGACTCCGGATGAACGTCCGCAGCCACTGTGCGCACGTCAAGAGCGATCCTGTCCACTTCGTCAATCCTCCATTCACAATCTCATCAGTAGTCGGGACAAGAGGCGCACCATTCGCCCTCCGCTTAACGACCTCCAAATACTTCCACAAGTTCCGTTTCGTGAAAAAATCCACGTCCAAGCTGTCCAGATAAGCACCCACGACGCCCATCAGGCCCGGGAAATGCCCGTTTTTCCCATTGACGATCTCGTCCATCGTCATCAGCTCGTACTCGTCCTCCACGGGGCCGAACTCGGGTATGCCGGGCGAGGGGCAGCGGGACTGTTCGGCCGATTGGGGGCGGGAACGCTCGGTGTGGGTGTGTGGGGAGAACCCGTTCACTTTCGGGCTGGAGGGGCATGAGGGAGCTGGCGTGGGCGGCTTGGAGCTGCCGTTCGTCCACCCGGCAGAAGCAGAATGCTCGAACGCGCGATGGATCTCCTGCGCCTTATCCTCCGGATAGACCATCTTCCTAAAATAAAACCTCTCCCTGCGAGCCGCATCCCTCCTCTGCGCCGTCTGCATATTCACGTCCACCTTGCTAATCGGCATATAAAAGTTGAGCCCGAAGGAGAGGATGGCGCGGGAGAGGAGGACGATGAATATGCTAAACGCTGCATTCTCGAAGTCGGTCACTTGGACCTCCATGCTCCGGAACTCGACGCGCCAGCCGATGGGCGAGTTGGCTGGAGGGGGTTTGAACCGCAGGGTCTGCCAGTTGGTCGATTGGATGTTCTCGAAATGGTCCGTCGAGGTCGTGTCGTCCTGGTCGATCATCTCGCTGAAGATTACGAGCGGGTCGCGGATGAACAGGTGCGCAATATGCTTCGAGAGGAGGTCGTCCAGCCCTGCGCACACTTCTCATCAGCTTCGGTCGTATTAGCGTCCCAGAATACGGCTGGAGACGCACCGTGATCCCTCAGCCGGCCGTAGATCTGCTCGTCGATCGGTAAAGGGTTGTCGTTATACTCCGGCCGGTTATTATAGTCCATAGACAAATACGAGTCCACACTATCATAGCGCGACTTCGGGATCCGATATCGATTGTGCTTGAGCGGCTGTACATGTGCGTGCTCTAGGTCAGCGGGTGTCCGAACCAAGCCTGTAGAGGGAAGAGGGGGAAAGGAGCGTACTTTCAGGCCGAGCTCTTCGTCTGTTCTGTCGTCGACGGCGTCCCGGATCACGTTCCATCTGCAGTCTGCGTCTGCCAAGTAACCGCGATAGGCAGGAGAAGCGGCCGTCAATGCCAGCTGCGCGCCAATGTTCTCTTAGCCATCATGCTCCGACGTGAAGCCCGGAGAGGGGAAAACGAGCGCACCATAATAGGCGCCACGGGCACAAGCGCATCATACACCCTCTTCGCCTCATCGACATTACACGCCTGAAAAGTGATCTGCAAGCAACAGCAGCCCATCCCGAACCCCATCGCGTCCATATAGATATGGTCTGGGAGCGCAGCGCCCGCTTTGGCCTCGCCGTCACCGGGGAACCAGTCCCTGTCCCAGGGGATGGTCGGGTCGACGAAGGGGCGAGGGGTGTGAAGGTCGTGGAAGAGGGGGACGTTGATGATCACTTTCTTGCCTCGGCGGCGGCGGATGTTGGCTGTTAGCGTCCTGGTGCACGTTGTCAGGTCGCAGCTAGCAGGCGAGAGCAGGGAGCAGAGGAGCAAGAGGACGTACGGGAAACGCGCGTGCGGGTTCGTAATCTCGTGCGGTAAGAACAAGCTCTGGCTCGCCTCGCTCCTCGGCTCAAAGTAGGGCTCCGTGAACTGGCCCGGTGTCCCAAGTCGAGGAAAGGAAGTGACGGTCAGAGGGACCTCGTTCGGCTTCAGGTGCCGCCGGGCGATTTTGCGTCGGTAGCGCATGTTCGCTTCGATCGTGAGGAGCTCTTTGAGCTGGCCGGTGTAGGGCTGGCCGGGGGTGGACTCGAGCATGTAGCGGCCGTATTCGGGGTGGAATGTCGGGATGGGCGGGCTGCGCACACGCCATCAGCCGGAAGTCCTACAGAGAGAGAAAGAGAGAGAGAGAAGCGGAAAGGACGCCGACGCACGCATCGGGCTCCTTCTCCCCCTCAAGCTGGTCAACAACGTGCTCCAGCTTTGCAAGGATCTCGCTCTGCCTTAAGCTGAGCCGAGCGACCCGGTTCTCGTCGTCGAACACGACGACGATGTACTCTATCTCGTCCCCCCAGAGGAGCTCGTCCCCCTCGCGCGACTTGAGTCTGTCCCATGTATTGAGGAACTGGGTGATGCCGTGTTGCCGGACGTGGTCGTGGTATGGGATGCTGTCTGCCCATGCGAGGGGTGTACCGAGCGAGAGGAGGCCCATGCTGTGCTGCTACTAGTGTTCGTCGTGGGTAGGTCGCAGAGAGAGTGACGAGCTCGATGTCTAGGCGATCTTGGATGGCGCGGTCGAGGAGGACAATGACGAACTGCTGAGGACCAAGTAACGAAGAGGCAGTCCCACCCGCAAACAGCGGATACGACGACGAGCTGAGTGCAAGTGCGACTGGTGACCAGGAAGGTGCCCTCTAAGTTAGGAGATGTCCAGCCCGTAATATCAGATAGCTGCCAGCCAAAGGAGTCTCCAAAGGGGTTATGACAATGCTCGCACCTCTTTGCTCTTCCTTCTTCTCCCTTCTCGCCGCTATCGATGACCCAACTCCGTTTTAGGACAGAACCCTGATGGGTTACTCAGCCAACCCAGTGCGCCAAGCCCCAATTCCAACCGAGTCCGGTCCGACCCTCGACGTATACGGTGTGGAACGACTGCCGGAGTCGGCTGGAAGTTGTGCGGTTGTGGACCGGGGATAAACAGAGGGAATGGGGTCGATGGGGCTCGGAAGGTGAAGCCGAAATGTGAGCTTTTTTGGGGGGGGATGCCATATCGGGCTTAAGGGGTTGATTAGGTAAGTTAAGGCCGGGGGCTGTGGTGCGCCGCGCGGGGCCCAATCAGCGTGAGCGCATCATCAGCTGCTGCTGTCTCGCGCAATTGCTACGCCTGCTGCTCTGAACCTACTACTGCTCTTGTGTACCTAAGTAGGCTGCTAGAGTGTATCCTGCAAGCGAGAGACAAGATGATCTCCCTCATCATGCAAAACGAGTCTCTAGTCGAATCGATCAAACTCCCCATCAACGGCGCCCTCCTCTTCGCAATCGCCTTCCTCCTCTACAGACTCGTATGGCCCTCCATCCCCCAGCCGTCCGAGGTGCCCACGTCCTACAAGGGAGGGTACAGCTGGATGCCGGAGAAACACCCGCAGGTGGCGCTGTTTAGGAGGTATACGCCGAGGGAGCTGAAGAGGTTTAATGGCGTGGAGGATAAGAGGATTTTGTTGGCCATTAATAGGAAGGTGTTTGACGTGACGGCCGGGGCGGGGTTCTATGGACCTGGTGCGTCGGCCTTGCCGTTATATTCCTTTCATACTTCTTTCTTTGACCCTCATTTGGGCGTGATGGCTCCTTGTGTTCTGCTTGGGAATTTGGAACAATGGTACTAATAACGCAATTCTTAGATGGACCATACGGCAACTTCGCAGGCCGAGACGCCTCCCGCGGGATGGCCAAACAATCCTTCGACCTCGGTACGCCCTTCCTCCCTTCCCTGTACCCTCTTCTCTCTCTTCTCTCTTCCCTCTATCACTCTTCCCACTATCGCTCTCTCCTCCTTCCAGAGCGGCCCTGACCGCACGCAACAGAAATGCTATCCCCAATCGAAGGACCCATCGACCCCCTTACAGACCTAACAGCAGAAGAATGGGCCAATATGAAAGGTGCGTTCTGCTCCAACTTACGTCTCTCTCGTCAGTATTGGCTAACAGAGGATGGGATGGTCCAAGGCTGGGAAGACCATTTTACGAACAAGTATATTGTGTGTGGGGAATTGGTGGAGAATGATGAGGCTTGAGGCTTGACGCTCGACGTTCGGCGGGTGATCGTCTTACTGTATCTGCAGTATATCAGGGGAAGGAAGTGCGGAATGACACCGATTTCATCCATTATTGTGCGTTGGAAAGGAAACATGAAGATGCGAGAAGAGATAAATAAGGGGAACTACACGTCAGTAGGAGGAGGGAATCAAGTCGCATACACCCTGGCGCCTGCATATGATGTGCTCAGGCTTTCGGCTGCTTGAAATCGATCGTAATATCCAAGCATGTCTGCCAAGCAATCAGCATCAGCACCTCCACCCTACATTCCCCTCGAACAGGATAAAAGAGCGTACCATATCCTCCTCATCGGCCGTAAATCCCCTGATCTGGATCGCGTACTTGACTGCGCCATGCATGAGCATCTGCAAGGAAGGGTGCGCGGGGAGCATATACGTACACTTCGGAATTTCTTTAGGTAGGTCGACGTGTTGCGTTATCTCATAGTAACCCTGCTCGATCGGGCATTGGACTGTAAAGTTGTTGTTCGCCCTACATCAAAGCAGCTCAGCATCTTGACCCACCGGCTCCCCGAACATTGCGGACGAGTAAGGGAGGTACGGGTTGGAAGGAGGAAGCGGACAAGGGAGAGGACGTACGCCTCCTCACACAGATCAAACGTCTTCTTCAGGATGATCACGTATCCCGCCTTGACAAGCACGTTCGCATATGCTCCCTCCTACCCCACCATCACCATCAAATCAACATTCATTCCCCGCCCACATCTACGGACGGGAGACGCACCTCGATAAGACTCTTCACTTTCCCCGTCCCGTGCAAGACGAGTTCCTTCCCCGGCTCAGGAGGGTCAGGGGAGACCTCAAGGCTCTCAACAGAGACGACGTAGTCCTCGTTACCTATTCCATCGTCTATCAGCCCAGCCCTGTTCAAGGCCCACTGGACGGGGGAAAGCGAAGGGGGACGCGGGGGACGCACCGCAGTCTTTCCATGACCAGGTCGCCGGGGCGAGTTCCTCCTGCGGCTGCGGCTGTTGGTCGAGCACTAACTGCAACGGGTTCCAAGCGAACGCGAGCAGAGCCGTGGACAATAGGACGAGAGTACGAGCGAGCATCGTCGTCGTCGTCAGCTCCACAACACCCAGCAACGCACTATAAACGAAAGCGAGAGTAAAGGGGAGAGATAGGAGCGGGGAACGTGCCGCAACCCTATCATCATCTCCGACCCGACTTCCGGGCGATTCGGATTCGCGTCATTCGGCTCCGGCCGGACTTGAGCGCCACCGTCGGTGCATTCAAAGTTGCCTCCGCTCTTTCCATCCTCGTCCTCGTCGTCCTCGTCGTCCTCGTCGCTGCCCTCGCCATCCAGGATAGAGAAGAGAAGAACATGGCATTCCGCCTCGCTGCCTCTCGCGCTCTGCCGCGCTCGTCCAGTGCTGTTGCTAGGTCGCCAGTCGTTGCACTCGCGAGGAGGGGATACGCAGAAGGCGGGCCGAGCGACAAGATCAAGCTCTCCCTCGTCCTGCCTCACCAGGTGCGTCTACCTTCCCCCGCCCCTTCATACACGCTTCCATGAGGGCTCATGCTGATACTTGTTGACTGTTGTAGCCTATCTTCTCCTCGTCGGAAGTGACCCAGGTCAACCTCCCCGCTGTTACGGGTGACATGGGCGTGCTCGCCAACCACGTCCCGACTATCGAGCCACTCCGTCCGGGCGTGTTGGAGGTGATCGAGAATGCCGGTCAGGGGAAGAAGTTCTTCGGTGCGTCTGTTTCATACGATCTGATATGAAGGTTGGTACTGAGACGATGTTGGCTGTGTGTAGTGAGCTCGGGATTCGCGACTGTTCACCCGGATAACACGATGACGATCAATGTGATCGAGGGTGCTCCATTGGAGGACTTCTCACCCGAGGTGAGTCTCTCATTTTCTTCTTCACCGCCTCCCACGCATATACTCTTCTCCCTCTTCTGCCTATCATATTTCGTCACGAGAATGTAGAATGTATGCTAATCTCCCTTGCAGGCCGTCCGCTCCAACCTCGCCGAAGCGCAACGCGTCGCCACCGGCAGCGGCACCGACCAAGAAAAGGCCGAGGCACAGATAGAAGTCGAGGTGTACGAGGCGCTGCAGGCTGCACTCCGGTAGACATCTGCTTGCACTCTGGTACTGGTGTTTGTAGACCTAAAATGAGCGTCTGTCTGTCAACGGACGGGGACGAGGACGTCCGCCGTGCGAATGGGGGCGCGAAAGGGCGGAATGCAAATTGCGTATCATCTAATCTTATCCTTCACAAAGAACGCTATGGGCAGAGTAGCTGGAAACCGTGCCATCTCCATTAGTAGCATACATGCGTAAGAAAGAGTGGGGGGAGTGACATATCTCGCTGCGATGTCTACGTAGTCTAGAAAACCGCTGTCGGTGTCGTCAACAACTCGGTCCCTGAATCTCACCGTCGTCGTTTCTCCTCTGCTCAACGTCGAGCTCCCCCCACCGGGATGCCCGCACGACTATGGCCACCCCGGCCAGCCCGCTCCCTTTCCCTCCTGCGCACATCCAGACCACCACCACCACCACCAGCAGGACAACAAGCCCGCCTCCAACGACGAGCGCTCCATAACGCCCGCGCTGTAGGAACACCCCAGTCCGCCTCTGCTTCAGCGTCCCAGCCCTCCCCGACCTCTCCACCCGCAATACAGCAAAAGTCTAGCGTGACACTGCCGGCATCCTTAGCGCTCAAATCTGTTCTCCGGGAAACAGCTTCTGTCCTCCGCCGACTCAGGCCCGAAGGAGCCGCCGAGGGAGAGGTGGTACAATGGGCGACATTCGCAGAGCGCGCAGCGGAGGATCTGGGCAAGAAAAGGCGGGCGAGGATCGCTAGTGCGTCCCTTATTTCCCTTCTCTATTCTAAGGGCTGTAGAGGCTGGGACTGGAACTGATTGGGGGACAGTTGTGGGCGATAGGTTGGCCGGGACGAGGGAGTTGGTCACGGCGCTCCTGGATGATCCGCTCAGTTTGAGCCATCGGAGGAAGGCGATTTGGAGTAGGTGGGATGGGCTGGAAGGGCAGGAGGTTGTGCGCATACAGTATGCTCGTTGCTCGTCGCGTATTGTGGGATGTGGCTAATTGCGTCTGCAGACATGGGAATCTTGTCCAGTCGGAAGGTGGTGTACTTACGATTCCTGCCGCCTGGCTCGACAAAGATGGCTGCGAGCTATACGAGATCGTCTGTACGTATCTCGCCCCATATACTCCCTGCACAACCCGCTGACTGAAGTCGCAGCCTCCGACCTAACAAAACACATCCCCCTGCTCATAAAGATGGACTCGATCCTGCTCGTCACCGACTCCACGCGCCTCCTGCAGCCCCTCACACCCGTCCTCCCCCACCTGCCAATCTCCCCGCTCGCGCCCACCTCCCTCCAGCTGATAATCAACCGGCTCGCGAACCACACTTTCACCTACACGCCCGCGGAAGAAGAGGCGCGCATCGCCCGTGCGCTCGAGGGGTACTACCGCGGTGCGCCTCATCCGACGGTCATGACCGTGTCGTCTTCTTTGGCGCTAGAGGCACTGGAGGCGTTCCAGAGCTCTGAGAGCCCTAGCCCAGATGCGGTGAGGACGTTCCAGGCCAAGTACCTCGCCTCGAGGATCGCGCAGCTCCAGACGTCCCTTTCCCGTCCTTTGCCGGAAGACTTCCAGCTGCACACCGCAGCGGGGATCGCCTCCGCCGCTCTGGGGTCAGCGACATTCAGCCTCGTCGACGCGGAGCAGGAAATCGAAGATGCGCGGAGGAAGGCGCTTTGGCTCGAAGGAGAAGCTGAGAGGGAAGCCGGGCGATGGACGACGGGCGGAGGAGAGGAGCTGAGGGAGCAGGCGGAGAAGACGAAGGCGGTCGTTGAGGCGGCCATGGAGAGATTGGCGTTTTGGAAGCTGCCCTGGAAAGTGGACGACTTGGCTGCTGAGCTGCGGGAGACTGTGGAGCGGACTTATGGACGGGAACTGGAGCGCAAGGTCAGCCTTTTTCTACCTGGGGGAGGAGGGAGACGTCTTGTTTACTGAGAAGGAATTGCAGTTGTGCTACGACACCGGCCGACTAAAAGAGATCCAAGCCCAATTCAGCCAAACAACCACCGAAACCCTGCAGAGCTTCTCCTCAATATCCAGCTCCAGCACGTCACCATTCTTCTCCCCCTTGCTAATAAACACCATCGCCCAACTAACATCTCCCACCTCCCTCTCCCCCTCAACCCTCCTCCACCCCGTCTACCACCGCCGACACCAGCTCACGCAGCGCGGCGGGCCCGTCGATCACCTACACTTACGAGCGCAAAAGCTCGTGTTGGCGGGATGGGCGAGTTTTGTCGGCTCGCCAGTGGGGGGGTTGGTATTGTGGACGATGTACGACGTGCAGAGTAGTACGGCGTTGGCGGCGGTGGGGTTGGCCTGGGCGGGGACGGCGTGGGTGTGTCAGGGGAGGTGGAGGAAGGGGGTGAGGAGGTTTTGGGAGGACTGGGCGAGGGTCGATAGGGGGTTGGAGGCGGATCTGAAGGTCTGTCCCTCTTTTCTTCCTCTTTCTCCCTTTCTACCTCTCTCTCTTGCCTTCTCTGCTGCTTCTCTGCTGCCTTTCTTTTCCGCCCGACCATGCAGAGTCTGATGCTGATTCATTATGTTGTCTTGTTATACAGAGCGAGATACAGCAAGTCGTCAGCAGCAAAGTGCTCGCCAAGCCACTCCGAGCAGCAGAGGGTATAAGAAACCTGGCATCAAAGAGGGAGGAAGTCCTAGCGCCGATCAAGCATGATCTCAGGAACGCGCAGAAGAAGCTGGATGAGGTCGTTAGTCGGTAGCCGTACTTGCACACGATGCCGCGCAAGGGTATAGGCGGTCGGGGATATTATGGGTGGTGGGGTTAGGGTAATCGATCGGTAATGCGTAATGCGGTACTGAGTGATGGGGGGTGGTTAGCTGTCGCTGTTGTATTTCGGTTAGCCTGGGAGTAAGGAAAGAGGGGGAAGGCGCACTTCCGCCGTCTGCTGTTCTGCACCCTAATAAACAGCCAATTCACCGCATCCCTCACCCCGGTCCTAGAGCCCTTCCATCAGCGATCCCACCCAAGCAAGTACATACGAGCACGCACCCCTCAATAGCCGATATCCCCTGCACGTTCAGACTCGCCATCCTCTCCGCCGTCGGCACTTCCATGGTTGGGCTCAGCGGGCCCGAGCTGAGGGAAGCAGCGTGCTCGCGTTGCCGTCGCTGGAACCAGTCTTCGTAGTGCGTTCTGATCTCTTGCACGGAGAGGGCGGTGGGGGAATCTTGTTTGTTGGCGAGGAGGAGGAGGGGGATGCCGAGGATCTGGGGGTTGGAGAGGACGCTCTCTACAACCCGTATCAGCCCACCAGCCCACCAAGGGAAGAGTTGGCGCCAGAGGAGGAGAGAGAGGGAGAGGGAGAGAGCATAGAGAGAATGTTATGGAGAGAAGGCAGAAGGCAGATGGCCACGGGACGGGACGCACCAAACACCTCCCAACCCTCCTCCAGCCTCTCCCTGTCCGCCGCATCGACCACATAAGCAACAGCATGACAGTCCTCATAGTACCTCGGCCAGATAAGCCTTATGTCCCTCTGCCCGCCCAGGTCCCAGAACTGGAGGATCGTACTCGGGAGGGTAATCTTGCCCATGTTTTGACCGACGGTGGGGGCGATCTTGTCCGGTGGGAGACCGGGGACGGGGTTGTACAGGGTTTTGATCTTCTCCAGGAGCGTCTGTGGGGAAGAGCTTAGCTCGTAGATGCTGTTACAGAGGGGTAGGGCTCGGGACGTACGGTCTTTCCTGCATTGTCGAGCCCGAGGATGAGAACGTTATACTCGTCCTTCCTCGTTAGTTGCTGGTACAGTCCCGATAAAAGGTGGTACATGATGGCTTGTTTCAACCAGGAAGCTCAGCAGCTCAGCGCACCTCGAACCGCTCGAGGAGTATCGGAGTTACAGCATCGGCGTAAACACCTTCAGGGATCAAGTAGTGGCTGTGCTATCGAGAGCGCTTCTTTCGGCCAACGCCGCGACTCACCCTTCCACCGTGGAATCGGACTGCGTTGTTGGTTGCGACAGCATATACCTTCCAATATGTCTGCACTACGAAAGCCTAACCTCGCGATGTTTAACCAGTCGGACGACGACGAGCCCGCTCCATCAGCCACAATAGCGGGCCCTGCGCCTCAGGTCCGTTCCCTTCCTGCTCTTCCCGCATACCGCGCTGACACGTCGACTTGACGAGCAGACCAAACCAAAACTCGACACCGCCAAAGTCCAGCACTTCACATCCGGCAGCGTCCGCAAGTCTCGCAAAGACAAAGAACGCGAAGCGGCCGAAGCGAAAGCTAGAGAAGAAGAGGAGAGGGCGAAAGCGGCGCTGGCGGAGTTTGTGGATGATTTTGCTGCTGGGCCGGAGAGGAAGGAGAGGGAGGGGAGGGGGTTTGTTAGGGCTGGGGAACGGGGTGGTCCAAGCGGGAGTGGGACTGGGGGTGGGAGTGGAGGAGGGGGCGTGAGGGGGAGAGGGGAGGCGAGGGGGAGGATGATGTGGGAGGAGGAGAAGCCTGCTGAGGTGGGTTTTTGACATGAGGTCGGTGAGGAGGATGCTGACGTGCGGTTCATAGACTGGACCGGCGCTGGGTGGAGCGAGACATCATACGAAAGGAAAGAGGGCGATGGACGCCTTCCTAGAGGAACTCAAGAGGTACCTATCGCGCCATCCCTCCCTATACTGTGATGATATTGATCGTCGACACTAGGGATCAAGCAATCCGAGAAGAACGACAAAGACGCCAAGGCGGCCTAGGTAGCTCCAGCGGGCCTCACTCCGGTCAGTCGTCACTCCTTTCCCATTAACCCCGCTCACAGTAGGACAGGCTTCGACCCACCCCGCGGTCCTCGCGAGCTCTCAGATGCAGAAGTACGTCTCCTCCTCCACCCTTAGAGGGAGATATATGCTGAGCATGAGAGTGCAGACGACAAATGTGTTCGTTGCCAACTTACCCCAGGGAGTGACAGAGCAGGCTCTGGGGATGTATTTCGCTAAATGCGGTCCTGTCGGATCCGTACGTCCCTCCTCCCCGCCCGCTTGCCTTCCCCGTTCTTCAGAAGTACTGGTGCTAACCCCATCGCAGGTAAAAATCATGTGGCCGCGACACGACGACCCCCTTTCATCCTCCTCCTCCTCCGGTCCCGGTATCCCCACCGGCCCGCGCCGACAAGCCCTGAGCGGCTTCGTATGCTTCATGAAGCGCCGAGACGCTGAAGCGGCCGTTAATGAGCTTGATGGGAAAGAATGGATGGGCTCGGTGCTGAGGGTGGGGTGGAGTAAGTCGGTGGGCGTGCCGGGGAGGGCTATGTTTGGTATGTACTTCCTTCTTCTTTCTTATTCGCGCCTTGCGCGGTGCAGCGGGTGAAGTAGCAGGACTGATGCGGGAGGACAGATCTGGGACCGGGATTGGGAGCGAAACGAGAAAGGTCGAGGTCGCCCGAGAGAAGGCACAAGTCTCATCGCTCGAGGTCGAGAAGTCGCTCGCCCCGTCGCAACGACTCCAGCTATCACGACCGCGACCGTGACCGAGACAGAGAAAGAGAAAGAGGCAGAGAGCGCACGAGCCGGTACTCCTCCCGCTCCCGCTCTCGTTCTCGTTCCCGCTCTCCAGCGAGAAAGCGCTATAGGGCAGACTCTCGTTCGCCTGTGAGGCGCGATACTCGTCGCAGCCGAAGGAGCAGGAGTAGGAGCAGGAGTAGGAGTAGGTCGCCAAGGGGAGGAAGCAGAGAGAGGACGCCTGAATTGGAGTTTGATGATGATGTACGTTCTTCTCCACCCTCTCTTACCCTCTCCCCCCTCGCTTCTCTTCCCGCAATTGCACACCTTCCTTTCCATTTGTGTCGGTGAGAATAGGTGCTAATGTCGGCACAGGGAGCCAACTCGATCTACTCGACCGACTCGGCCGAGGAGTCCGAGCGGGAGAATCACAGGAAGGGTACACTGGGCAAGTTAGCTCTGAAGCGGTTCGAGAGTATGCTCCGCGGTACGACGGGCAAGAGGGGGGAGATCGCCCGGCTTATGGGGTTCGCGCTGGATCATGCTGATGCTGCTCCCGAGGTACGTCGCTCCCATTTATCCAGCCAATGTGCAGCCACTGATGAGGGGGATGGTTTGATACGTGGAATGAACAGGTGGCCAACATAATCCTCCATTCCCTGCAGATCCACTCCACGCCCGTCCCGCGTAAGCTCGCCCGCCTACACCTGATCTGCGACATCCTACACAATTCCGCCGCTTCCGTCCCCAACGCCTGGAAGTACCGACTCGAATTCGAACGTGGGCTGGGGGACGTATTCGACCATTTGGGGAAAGTGAGGGAGAGTTTCCCCGGGCGGATCACGCAGGAGACGTTTAGGCGGCAGGTGTTGAGGGTCGTGGAGGTTTGGGAGGATTGGATTGTGTTTCCGTTGGAGAGGACGGGGGAGTTCAGGAGGCGGTTAGACGGTGGCGGGGCTGTGGAGGAGAAGGAAGAGCAAGAAGCACGGGAGGAGGAAGAGCAGGAGGAGGAAAGGGAGAGGGAGAAGAAGATGGAGAAGCCGAAGTTTAAGCAGAGTGCGTTTAGGCCCGCGGAGGAGGTGGAGAAGGAGGTTGCTGCTGCGGGTGAGGAGGTTGATGGGGCACCTATGGAGGAGGATGTGGATGGAGCTCCTTTGGCGGAGGATGTTGATGGGGCGCCGATGGAGGATCTAGACGGTGCTCCATTACAGGAAGACCTGGACGGTGCTCCATTAGAGGAAGACCTGGACGGTGCTCCTCTCGAAGACATTGATGGGGCACCGCTGGGAGAAGACGTTGATGGCGCGCCTCTCGACGATTTGGACGGAGCACCATTGGAGGAAGACCTCGGCGGTGCACCTCTTGAAGAAGACGTCGACGGCGCCCCTCTCGACGGCTCTCCCTCCAACAAATCGCCAGCAAGCAGAGAAGCAGCCCTTGAAGCCGCTCTTGCGCAGAATCCGATCAGCGAGGAGACTGCTGCTGCCGCCGCTGCTGCTCTTGCTATGGCTGCTTCTGCTGCCCCTGTAGCTGCTCCTGCTGCTGGCGAAGATGAGGAGGAGGATATGGCTATCGAGGACGACTGAGGTGCATTCCCCCATACCACCATCTTATTCATCCTGTACTTTCCGTCTTACGTCTCAAGCTTCTCTAGTCGGTAATAATGCAATTCGCCTCATATTAGACCAGAATAAACCCGACCAGGACCCTTTACCTACCCTTCCCCACCTGCGATTGAGTTCACCCTTTCCCCCTCTCAGGCACGAGCAGGAGTCTAAATCCCACCGCGAGTTGCCTCCGTCTTTGCGGGTCCATCCACGTCGAATCGTCGCAACCAAACGTCGTCCCATTCCAAAGGATACACTTCGTCTCCTGCTCTCAACCACCCTTCCCCCCACTCACATCGTTGGCGTCTTACTCTCCGACGGCATCCCCATCTTTGATAAAAGTCTTGATATCAAGTCCATCAACTGACCAGCCGAAAAGCAATGGCATCTTCGAACGGAATCTCAGCTGCCGATTTGGCCAGGTTGCACGGCGCGGCTCCAGCGACGGTGGGCAACCAGTCAGTGGAGGAGATCGTTGACCCCTTCCCCTCGCTCGGCGGGTCAGCCCCCAGCGCCACGGCCGCCGCGGCTGCCGGAGCAGCTCAGGCGTCCTCCAGCTCTCGTTCTGGGGCGTTGGACACCGCTTCGGAAGACGCATTCCCCAGCCTTGCAGCCCCCGCTCCTCGTGCTCAGCCCGACAAGGCTCCAGCGAAGAGCAAGTGGTCTGCCGGCTCCGCCGCCGTGAAAGGCAAAGGCAAATCCCCCGCCTCGTCCGGCCCTGCATCTCGCACGAACGGTTCTGGTTCCCCCGCCCAGTCCCATGGCCCAGCAGTGGTGAAACAGGCTTTCCATACGGACAAACTCGTCATCGAGCAGCCTGTTCTGCAGCCTAAGCAGACTGTGGGCGATGTCTGCCGGACGGTGATGAAGAAGCATGGGGTCACGATTGATCCGAGCTCGCAGATGAAGGCGGGGCAGAAGGAGACGACGTTCTTGATTAAGGGCGCCAGTGCGAAGGTTGTCGAGGAGGCCAAGAAGAGCCTGGTGTCGATGTTGTCGCCTGTCGTACGTCCTTACCTTCCACTCAGCCTTGAGCCTTCGCTGATGCACGTTGGTAGATCACGTTGACCATTGATGCCCCCGTGTCCACTATTGGTCGGATTGTGGGTCCTAAAGGTGCTGCCCTGAAGGCTCTCCGGGACGAATACAACGTCCGGATCGACATCCCCCGTCGGGAAACGATCACGAACGGCGACGCTCACACTCCTACCATCGGTGCCGACGAGGACGAGGAAGTCGAGGAGCCAACTCTGACCGTAACGATCACCGGCCCCGCGCCCGGTGCGCGCGCGACATACGGACAGATCAACGCCATCGTCGCTGAGAAGACCTCGCGCACGTCCACGAAGGTCCCCGTGCCGAGGCAGTTCTGGCCTTTCCTCGCTGCGAAAAAGGACGAGCTCGAGGCCGGGCAAGACGTGAAAGTCACCATCCCGCGTTCTTACCACCCTACAGAGGAGGAAGACGACACTACCGCCGCTGAAAAGTCGCACGTTGCCCACTCTGCACCCGTCATAATCGCCGGCGAGCGCAGCGCCGTAGCAGCCGTCTCAGACCGGATCAAAGCGCTCGTCACCGACCTGGAAAACAACACAAAGTCCCTCTCGTACAAGTTCCCCAAACGGCAACACCGGTTCCTGGTCGGCGAGGCCGCGAGGAAGATAATGGAGGAAACGGGGTGCAGTGTCGAGTTGCCTGCACTTGACGACCCCTCGGAGGAAGTGACCATCCGTGGTCCGGAGGATCAGCTCCCTATTGCGTTGGGAGTGGTGATGAAGCAGGCTAATACGGCTAGTGTGCTGCAGGTCGATTTGACGAAGATCTACCCGCCACCGTCGGGGCATGCGAAACAGCTGCTTATGTTCCTCACCCGCTCGGGCAGGTTGAGGAAGCTGGGTGATTCCCACCCGGGGGTGAAGTTCTACGCCCCTCGCCAGGCTCTGGTCGACTCGACGGGACACGTGGTGATCGATATTGTGGGCGACAACAAAGCTGCTGTCCAGAAAGGGAGGGACGACCTCGATGCGCTCGTCAAGCAGCTCACACCGGCCTGCTTTGACAGCATGGAGATCGACCCGCTCACACACCGGTTCCTGATCGGCAAGAAAGGTCAGAAGCTAAAAGCGTTCCAAGATGCCCACGGGGTGGACGTGCTCTTCCCGCACGAAGGGTCCGACTCTTCCACCGTGCTGCTCGTGCATACGCGCGCTCTTGAAGGTGCTGCCGGGGAGAAGGAGAAGAAGCCGAGTGAGGCGGAGGTGAGGAAGAGGCTTGGGGAGGTCAAGGAGGAGATGGAGAGGATGGAGAGGGAGGCGGCGGATATGAAGACTGAGACGCTGAGGGTGGAGAGAAAGTGGCATCGGTTCGTTGTGGGGCAGGGGGGAACAACTCTTAATGCGTACGTACCGTCCATCTCTCCCTCTCTCCTCTCCTTCCTTCCTTGCTTGTTTCCTTTGCTTCGTCTTCGGGCTTCGGACGGCGCTGACCCCGCGAAATAGGATCATCGGCGAGGACAAGGCGATCATCGTCAAGCTTGGATCGAGTGGCAAGCCTGGTGTGCAGGCCAAGGACGACGTTGATGAGGATACGATCGTCGTCCGTGGTCCCAAAGACCAGGTTGACCGTGCGGTGAAGGAGATCCAGCAGATCGTCGAGGATGCCAAGAATGACGATATCGTTAATGGCTACGTGAGTTAAATTTTCGCCATGGGAGAGTGCAGGAATTGATACAGGTTGCAGACGGAGGAGTTCAGCGTCAACCGTGATTTCGTCGCCCGCATTGTCGGCACTGGCGGAGCGGGGATCAAGAAGATCCGCGATGAGCTCGGTGTCCGCGTCGACATCGACGACCAAGATCAGTCTTCCTCCGCTGCCGCAGAGGAGTCCAACAAGAAGAAGAAAAAGTCGCCCCAAACGGCCACCATCAAGATCGTCGGCCGGAAAGAGAACGTGCTCAAAGCCAAAGAGCGTATCCAGGAACAAGTAGACCGTATGGCAGACGAGACGACTGAGATCCTCAAGATTCCTGCGCAGTACCATCCGTCCCTTATTGGACAGGGAGGGAAGTACGCCATTAGGTTGGAAGAGAAGTACGGGGTTAAGATTACGTTCCCGAAGGAGAGGGAGGAGAGCGATACGGAGGGCGGGAGGAGGAGGGACCCGCAGGTTGGGAAGGACGAGGTTCTGCTCCGGGGCGGGAAGAAGGGCGTTGCTGCCGCTAAGGCGGAACTGCTGGAGGTGCGACGATCTTCCTCACTCGCGCCCTACTGCTCTACTAATCAGTTGTTTTTCCCCAGGCCGTTGAGTACGAGAAGGAGAACAACAACGTCCTCAAGTTCACCGTCCCCCACTCCGCGATTGCCCGTATTGTCGGCAAAGGCGGCCAGCAGATCAACGAGATCAAGGACCAGACTAACACGCAGATCGACATTGACCGCGAGAACAAAGGCGCCGTGACTGGTATCACCGTCAAAGGCGGGAAGAAAGACGTTGAGGCGGCCAAGAAGGCCATCCTTGCTATCGCTGCTGAGGTCGATGATGAGGTCACCATCACGGTGCCGATTGAGCAGAAGTATCACCGTGCTATCATTGGTGCGGGTGGGCAGGGACTGCGCGAGCTCGTTACGCGGTGCGGTGGTCCGGAGGACCCGAGGGCGCAAGCCAGCCTCGTGCATTTCCCTAGGCAAGGCGAGCCGCAGGACGAAGTCCGCCTGCGTGGCAAGCGCGCCTTGGTCGAAAAGCTCAAGGTCGAGCTGCAGAAAGTCGCAGATGGCCTGCGCGACCGCGTCGTCCTGGCCGTCAGCGTCCCTGTCGCGCTGCACAGTGCCCTGATCGGCCGTGGCGGCAAGCGTCTCCAGGAACTGCAGGAGACCACGGGCGCTCAGATCCAGTTCCCTGGATCGAGATCGTATGGTGCTGTTGGGGAGGCGGAGAATGCCGAGGAGGTCAAGGAATCCGAGCCTCAGGATGTCGTCAAGGTCTACGGTTCGCGCGCTGCGTGCGAGAAGGCGATTGCGGAGCTGAAGAAGGGTGCTGAGACCTTCGCGGCTTCTCCCGTAAGCCTGTCCATTGAATCCCTTGTAACTTTTCTGATCGAATGTACAGGCGCACAACCGTAATCAGCGGGCTCCCCAAGAACAGATCACCGCCGTCAAGTCTGTGCCCCTCAAGTACCACCACGTCATCTCGCAGGGCGGTGCCTTCTTCCGCAATCTGCGTTCGTACGGTGTGACCGTCGACCACTCCACCGTTCCTGAAAAGCCTGAGATCAAGCCTCCCACCTCGGAGGGCGAAGCTGAGGCGCGGATTGACCAGCCCATCGCCTCCATCTCCGAGGCGCAGTGGGTCGTCGTCCCCAACTATCAAAACATGCCCGAGGGCGATGCGGAGTGGACCCTCAAGGCGAAGAGCAAGGAGGGCCTCGAGAGAGCTGAGAAGGAGCTGGATGAGGCTATCAAGCATGCGGCGACGTTCACGCATGTTGGGTTCCTCACTCTGCCTGACCGCTCGATGTTCCCGCGGATCGTCGGTGCGAAGGGGTCCACCATCACTAGGCTTCGCGAGGAGACGGGCGCGAACATTGATGTTGGCCGGGAGAACAATACCATCATGATCACAGGTACGTGTTCGTTGCAAGTGGTGTATAGCATGCCTAACAGCCTGTTGTAGGATCTGAAGACTCCATCAACCGCGCAAAAGAGGCCATTGAGAAAATCCTGGAGGGCAACCGCGGGCGCGACTACTAAACCCGCTCTTCCTCCAAAATTCTTCGCCTCCTCTATCTATCCCCTATTCCTCCTCATTTGGACCTGCCTTTCACGCACTCTATATCCTTCCATAGCTCTCTTGCCGTCAACCCCCTTCTCCATTGCGACGGCGGCGGTCAGGCACTAGAGATATGACCATTATTCTCAACCAATCATGCATCTTTCAAAAGTGCAGGGCCTTCCTTGGATATCACATGTAGCATTGTGCAAACCAAAGGGTAACGTAATCTGCAATCGAGTATCTATGAAGTGAGGTATCGTGTGTGTGTGTGTGTGTGTTTGTGTGTGTGTGTGTGTGTGTGTGTATGTATGTGTGGGTGGGTGTATGTGTGTGGGTGGGTGGGTGGGTGTGCTCGCGTGTGAAAGACCAAACTCGCATGTGCCGCATTATAATATCAAGAAAAGAGCAAGAAAGGAGAAGTGTAAAGGCAAGAAGAAACCAACCTGGGGAAAAAAGAGAAAAAAAAATCCAATCAACGGCTCGCATGTAAAGCCGCAATCTCCGCCTGAAGCTGCAAGATCTGCTGCTCGTGTCTGACGCTCTTCATAGCCAATGCATGGACGTCCACCTCGCCCGTCTGCTGCGTCGCCCTCAACTCTTCCAGCTCGGCCAACTGGTCGGCCAAACGGTTCTTCAGCTCCTCCAGCTCAGTCTGCAGACTATCAACCATGCTACTCTTGAACTCTGCAGTCCTGTGAGCGGCTTTGAGCAGGCGGTCTTGTTTCTTCAAATGGTCGGCGAGGCGGTCGAAGTCTTCTGCGAAGGGATCGCGGAGTTCGGAGGGGAGGCAATCGAGGAACTGGAGCTGCTCAAGGGTAGCAGGGGTTATGTAGCTCGGCGTGGGGGGAGGATGCCCAGCTGGGCGGGCTTGAGTGCGGGTAGGGGTGACGGGGAGGTTCACGCCTGGCCGGGTGGGAGTGCGAGGCGGCGCGTACTGGGTCTGCTGAGTCTGAGTTTGAGGAATGGTGGCTTGATGCGGAGTCTGCGCCCTAGCTCGGTTAGCAGGCCAGTTCAGCTCTTCGATCACGCCGCTCGCGAATGCTTGGAACTCGTCTTCTTCCTGCGCACCGCCAGGCCACGCGCCAGAGGCGCGCTGGATATGCCGATCGGTCCGGTGTGGTGTGGTAGGGGGTGTCACCTCCTGTATCGCTGCATTACGTCCTCCTCTCGTGGGGTAACTGGCTGTATGCGTGTTTCTATCCATGTGTGGTATGTTCGTTTGCGTTTGCGTTTGCGTCTGTGTATACGTGTATTGATGAGGTTCGGGCTCGGGAGATCGTTGACTCTCGGCGTGTAGCTCGTCAGCCCACTCTATACATGCGCGCGTCAGCGGACTTCGAAACGGTAGGAAAGAGGGAGGGCGGTTACTGAAGTACCTGCAACCGAGGACTCGGGGCTTGTTGCACGTGTAGAACCACCTGTATCCGTCAGTGGTTAGTGAGTCATCCGATGAGTCACACTTCACGCCCTTGGGTCCGCGCTTCTGGCTACCCCACGACGGCGAGAAAGGGCCAAGGGAATTAAAGAAAGGGCCAAGGGAGGAGGTAGAGAAAGGGCCAAGGGAGTAGGGAAAAGGGAGGACGTACCGGCCCTGGTTCTTATCTGTATTCGCCTGCCTCAGAGCTGCAGGCTCAGGCTCCGGACACTCGCAGTAAGGCAATATATCACTCCTAGGCGGCCAAGAAGCGCGGATCGTCGTCGACGTATAATACTGGCAGTTCTGCGCCGGTTCCTCATATCCATTATAGCCATCCTGGTCCCGCTCGTGATCATCGCCATTGGCGCCTTGGTTACCATTATACTCGTTGCTTTCGTAGTTTGTGTGATTGTCGTCGTTGCCATTATTGTCGTTGTGATTATTGATGTGTTGGGTATGCTGGTTAGTATACAATTCTGCGGCGGTCTGGAGCCTGGGAGCTCTCCCGCGGCTTGGGGGAGGAGTCATAGAAGCAAGCAATGGTGGAAGAAGCAAGAAGCAAGAAGTAAGACGCGTCGCCCTGGCGGATTTGTAAAAGGGTGCACGTGATTGTCTGGCCTGCGGCGTTCCGCAGGCTGCGTGGAGCAGCCGGGTGAGTGGGAGCGGGTTGCTTGGAGCTTGATGAGGGTTTGATGATGGTTGTTTGGTTGATGATGGTTGCCAGAGCTCTACTTAGCCTTGTTCTGTCTGGTCTGCGTTCTGCGGCGCGCCTTCCTCCATCAAAGTATCTTTGAACTTTCTGCTTGATTCTCATCCATCAATCTTACATCCAAGCCGCACGAGCGAAATCGAATGACAAGAGTTATATAGGGATCGTGGAGCCCGCCGTGACTAGCACTATTCGCCTTCTGTTCAGCGTATCACAAGCTCTCAGAAGCATGAAAGAGCCACAGATGACGTGGGATTCCGAACAGAAGTCGGGGACGCTTCGGTCTATGTCAGTGCCCGATAAGCTGCCGATCCCGAGCACGCAGTATATATCCTTGGCTCTGCGGCATTCGCATGCTTTGCAAACAAAGTGCGATAGGAGCGAATAGTGGATGCCGGCCGCGGAGACGGCCTTGGCGTGGATGACCGCGTTTGTGGAGGAAATGAATTGAGCGAGCGCGTTGGAATGAGGAATGGAGGTTGTTTAGTGAGGCGTCGCGACGCGTCGTAAAGGGGTGGGAGCGGGCGTTGAAGCGAGACACGTAACATTGCCGATGATCGGGGAGTACCCTTTCATTTAGGCTGCGCAGTGTGTGTCGGTGTAATGTGTAATGTGAATCCCCTCCGAATGCGGCCGAGATGAGGCATCGCATCGTCATGGAAGCCGTGTGGCCGTCGTAAGCTACAAGTTAGGGTAATAACAACAAAGTAGCGTTTGGGGACGGTGAAAAGCTGCGTGCTATGTGGAATGGGCGAGACAAGGGCTCCACACCGCCTTGATGTGGTGGCTCTGCGGGCCAAACTTCCTCCCCCAAAAAGCCATATTCCCGCCCATGCGAATTAGAATTTTGTGGCCGCTGACCGGAGCACATATCATACCGCAACGGATGGCGACCCTTTCCATGTCCTTCCATCCGCATCCATCACTACTGGTGATCTCATACAACTAACTTCATCCTCCTCATCTGTATATCCTCTCTCTCATAAACGTTCACGTACCCACTTGTGTTGACTACAAGACCATCCTTTCTCAACCCCCACCTTCTTTCCCCGCCCCCTCTTTTTTCTCGTCACCGGCGGCTACGTAACCAGCAAACAAGGGACGAGTTACCAGAGGTTACGCGAAAAGAACCCTGAGTGAGACCCAAATACGTCAAGGTACACACAATCTCGTCCTATCACCACGAGGCAGCCAGTCCCTCCCATAACCATCCCATCCCGCAGCAAGACGATACATGCCTCCTGCCCGTCCTCCCCACAGACCGAACAACGACTCATACGCACTATCCACCTACGCTACAAACCGGAGCGACTTCGACGACGCCACCACTTTGCACTCCGACCACCCCGGGAACACGTCCCGAACGAACCTTGTAGGTGCGCACGATATGGCCTATCAGAGTCCTCGCGCGAGCGAGGATGGCCATGATCCTACAACGCCCAGAGCGGGAAAGACGGCTTTCAGGCAAAGCACGGGCGGCGAGAAGCGGCCCCACTCGAGTAGGCATCCAAGCTGGGATGTTTTGGGTGGTCATCATGAAGGTACGCACTAGCTAGCGAGGCTCAGTGGATAGATCGCTAACTGGCGTGCCAGGCTTCGAGTTCAAAACCGCTACAGCCAAAGAAGAATACCTCAGGTTCGCAGATGGCGATTTCGCAGCAACGCCGGTATCGCGCTTCTACGCCTACCTCCTCAACCTCTCCATCTTCACTCGCTGGTTCCTCTACATCGTCCCCGTCCTGGGCCTGCTCTGGATCCCCGGTATCCTCGGCCTGACAGTAGCGAAAGATGCACGGATGGCGACCGTCCCGCTTTTTTACTGGTCGATCTGGTTCACCGTCGTCTGGGGCGGCTGGTGGGCCGCTTTCGCCGCTGCCAAGCTCCTCCCCCGGATCCTCCGCGCTTCGGTCGGGATCATCCTCATCAGCACACGCAAGTACATCGATTTCCTGCAAGTCTGCGAGCGATACGTCGCCTTCTTCGGCTGGTCGCTCGCGGTCTGGATCTCGTTCACCAGGATGCTGATGGCCTTTGCGGACTACTCGAACGGGACGAACTCGGCTCTTACGACCATTTCCGCGATTTGCGAGGCTCTCTGGCTGTCCGCGACCATTCTGGCCGTCGAGAAGCTCGTCATCCAGTACATCGCACTCGCCTTCCACGAGACATCCTATGCCGACCGCTTGGCGGAGCAGAAGATGAACGTTCGGTTCCTGATCACGCTCTACCGGTATTCGTCCAATATCCCGGGTCGGTTCGATACGATGAACGACGACCAGTCGGCCGGGAACCAGCGGACGAACCCGAAGAAGGTGCTCAAGGACTTCCTACACGGTGTGCGGAGCGTTGCCGAGACCTCTGCCACAGCCCTGGGGAACATCGCCACGGAAATCGCTGGCTCCTCGGTCCTGCAGCCCAACTCGCCCGAAGGTCGCGTGCACAATGCGCTCGCCAGTGCTAACAAGACCCGTCTCCTTGCACGCCGGCTGTACTACTCCTTCCGCTCTGAAGGGTCGAAGGTAGTCACGCTGAATGACATCGCCCGCTACTTCCCAGATTTCGAGACCGCACAAATGGCGTTCAGCCTGTTTGACAGGGATGGAAACGGTGATGTGACCAGGGACGAGATGGAGATGGCCTGTATGGAAGTTCACCGAGAGCGGCTGAGCCTGGCGGCGAGCATGAAGAACCTGGACAGTGCCGTCGGTCGACTGGACGCGATTCTCGTCTATCTGTGGTTCTTCGTCGCCGTCCTTATCCTTATCGCTTGCTTGGACATTGGGCTGTATACCACCCTCTCCGCGTTCGGTGGTTCCCTCCTCGCCCTCTCCTGGCTCTTTGGCGGTACCGCCACCGAGATCCTCGCGGCCGTCATCTTCCTCTTCATCAAGCACCCGTACGACTGTGGCGACCGCGTCGATATCGACAGCTACCAGTTCACGGTCAAAGAGATCCATCTGCTCAGCACCATCTTCATGACCACGACGGGCAAGACGGTCCAGTGCGCGCACGCCATCCTGAACACAAAGTACATCGAGAACGTGCGTCGGAGCGGGCAGATGTCCGAGAACTTCACGTTCGACGTCGACTACGGCACGACCTTTGAGCAACTTGAGAAACTGCGCTCGAAGATGCTCGCGTTCGTCACTGCCGAGAGGCGGGATTACCTCCCTTCGTTCGACGTGATCGTGCAGGATATCCCAGCGCAGGGGAAGATGACGCTCTCCGTTATGATCAAGTACAAGGGCAACTGGCAGCAAGTTGCCCTCCATGCGCAGAGGCACAATAAGTGGGTCTGTGCGCTCAAGGAGGCTTTGGCAGAGTGCAAGATCTTTGGGCCTGGTGGTGCTGGTAACCCCGCTCCGGACCCGGCGCCGCCGAACCAGGTCACGCTCGTTCCGTGGGAGGAGGTCAAGCCCACCACGTCGCCTAAGACTCCTCCACCGCCGACGAGGGAACCGCTCCTCCCGAGAGGAGACTGGAATCTGAGCGATAGGAACGCCGTACTGCACGACGATCAGCGGGACGTCTTTGGCGTGTCGGACGAGCTTGGAACCACCACGATGCGTTCGCGGGGCATGACAACTCCCTCAACGCGGCCAGGAACGAGAAGCAACACACCCGACCTGATGGCCTCCGGCCCATCCTACGCTCGTGGCTACGTCCCCCCCGTACCAACCGTTCCTGCATACATAACAGCCACACCTCTCCCTCCCCATCCGACCACCACGAGTGCCCCGCCCAGCGCGAGACGCGTAGCGAGCGCGGAGGGGGAAGAGTTCGAGCTCCGCAGTCCAGCGCCGACGAGCGCGAACGCGCGGTATCAGAGCCAGATCTGAAGTATCTCTCAACTGAATGAAAGAAGGTATATAAGTTAGCGCTCCGAAGGACGAGGAGGGAGAGGAGGAGCGTGGCTGGATCTCGCAACCTCTAGATGATAACCCTGGACTTGTCTCATTTCATATCACCCAAATCGCATCACTGCATCGCATTGCATCGAACGAACGGACTCTGAGCATGTAGATTGTTGGATGTGTCGTGTAGCCTAGTACGAGCGGAGCACGAATGGCGTTCTTTTGATTATACATTCTTTTACTCGCTCTCCGAGTCCTTGGTATGTGCAAGCCGTGAAGGGAATGCTTCCTTCTCCGGGCGGAAGGGAGTCAGGGGATGGCTGATAGGGTCTCACCTTTGTTGTTTGCAACCATTGTCTAGTTCGAGGATTTCACAGGGGCGCCCATCGACTCTTTCCAGAGCTAGGGAGGCGCATCCAGCACCGACTGATTTTTCATGGAACCGATAATCTCTGTTTGGCCAAACGATGCCTGCGAGACTCGAATCTCAACCTTCACCTCATCGCTCGAGGAGGTCGCCCGACTCTTTGCGCGCCCAACTCCGACTCAGCAAGCTCAACTTGAAGGTGGCGTGTTTCCGAAATTTTGCTTCCGCGCTCAAGTTCTCAGGTAAATGCCACACCGCTATATGGGGCTATGTAGCGCTTATAGGGGTCCTAGTCACCAGGGCTAAGTCCCCTCTACATAGTGCTACATAGTGTGGGGAAATATCTGAAAATTACCTCTCTGCCTCCCTCCCTTGCAGTCCAAAGTTAAACCGGTTCTCTCAAGCTTCTTTCCATCCAATGATGGTTTCAGCAGAGCAATTTTGGGACTCCAAAATATTGTCCCAAGATTCTCCATAGCGTCCATAGCGCCCGTAGGGACCCCGGACTACCAGGGCCCTAGGCATTTTACTGATGTTGAGTGCGCGTCGTCGTTTGCCACCCTTTTCTGCCGCCTCACTCAGCGCCCACCGTCATCCTCGACGCCTCCTCATCGCCCACCACCACCCCGTCGCCGTCAAGCACAGGCCTTTCTTTCTTTTCATCTTCTGACCGGCCACACATACTCGGACCTCTTAACTGAGCGACCTAATAGTAACATATATACGACTTACTGGACGGGCTTATTCTGACAGTGTTTGTGGCTGCAAGCGCGCTGTGCTTACTACTGCGGTAATTGAGGGCTCTTGGTGACGCAAGATGGAGGAGCCGACGATACGGATACGGGAGCTGGCGAAGGATAGGGTGGACTTCGTGTTGTCGGGAGTGGACTTGGCGTATGCTGAACTTTGGTTGAGAGGCGTCATCTGTGGGCGCTTACAGAGTCGCTAGGTTCGCAAACTCCTTTCGTCGCGTAATCATGGCGGATGTGGCTACTGTTGGTACGTACCCTGCAGGACGCGTTATGTGAACATCTTGCTGACCGGGAGTTAGCCATCGACATGGTGGAGATCGAGACGAACACGACGGTGCTGGTCGACGAGTTCCTGGCTCATCGGCTCGGGATGATCCCGCTGACGAGCACGAACTGCGAGGAGGGGATGCGATACAAACGGGTTTGTCACATGCATTCTCCGCTGAGAATTGCATGTGCCTGAACTTCGTGCGCTTCGGGCGCGCCTTCCAGGATTGCCCCTGTCTCGGGTTCTGCCGCTATTGCGCCGTCGTGTACCAGATCGACGTGCGGTGTAATGAAGGCGAGATGAACGTCACTAGCGAACATCTTACCATGGTCCCGCCAGAAGAGTGGGATAACGACTCGATGGAAGAACCCTCTGCTGCGGAGGATATCCTTGCCAAGCGAGGAAAGAATTTCGGTGTTCCTGCTGGTCCGGGTATGTGCTGGTAGTCGAACCTCCTGCGCAATATGCTTATGCTTTGTTGCCAGCCACCGATCCTGATCCCCAACGAAGACCCATATCCCTGGTGCGGTTACGAAAAGGGCAGGCGTTGAAGGCGAGATGTATAGCACGGAAGGCGAGTTTCAATCCAGTAATCTGTTCAGCTTGCCAGCTGACAGCCAGATTAGGGTATAGCAAAAGAGCATGCAAAATGGTCACCTTGCTCAGCCGTAGGATTCGAGTATGACCCACATAATAAGCTACGACACACATCCTACTGGTTCGAGCAAGACGAGAAAGCAGAGTGGCCATTAAGCAAGAATGCTATTGAAGAAGCACCGCCAGGGGATGTCTTTGACTTCAACGCTGTACCAGAACAGTTCTACTTCGATGTCGAGACTACTGGTTCCCTGGCTCCGCAAGAAGTGTGCATGAGGGTATGTCTCCTGCCCGACAACCTTCGAGGCGTGCACTGATAGTTGTACAGGGATTAGCAGAACTACAGCACAAGCTAGCGGCGATGATCTTTGCTGCCCGAAAAGTCAACGAACCTGCAGATGCACCATCTCTTGATGTACCAGGAGCCATGACGAACGGGCACGCAGATGGGTATGGCGAAAAGACCAGCGGCTGGGGCGGAGGAGGAGGGCAGACCAATGGCTGGGATACCTCGCCTGCATGGGGCGGTGGAGGCGGGGGAAGCGGGTCTCCAGCTGCAACGGGTTGGGGTGGAGGCGGCTCAACGTCGCCAGCTGCTGGTGGCTGGGGCGGATCTGGTGCTGGCGATGGTGGGTACGGCGGTGGAAGGGCTAGTGGCTGGGGGGACGGTGCTGCCAACGGCACATCTGGCGGCGGTGGTGGTGGTGGTGGGTGGGGCGGTTACTAGAGGGCCAAAGATGGACCCACATGGACCCGGAAAAGCCGCTCATTCGCGGTTGACGGCTGCCGCGACAGCCATCGGCTCTCTATCGTAGCTCGCTGGCTGGTGGCAGCCGATATCATATGTGCATCTAGTGTATATCGCTATTCGGCGATCTTTCATGTACGAGCTGTCTGTGGATAATATGATTCCCGCAGCTCTTCTGGGCTTACGCGCCTTATTCAAGACAACGTTTATTATGCTAAATTACAAGGAGCAGCAGTCGATAACTGCGCTCAGAATGGATGGGATCCAACGGGGAACTTGGTTCGGATTTAGGACTTGTAGACGTCCAGAGCGTTCTGCCCAAAGACGGCGTCGAGTGCGTCCTGTTCCACGCCCATCTCGGCGACACATTCCCGAGCGAGGGTGTACCAATCACTCGGGCTAGAAACAGGAGCCTTGCTCGACCCAGTCGAGCTATAGATAATCCTCGAGAAGCCAAAGGCCTCCACAACGGGGCCCACTGCGCCTTCATCAGCGTGGTTGGTCGTTATCGGGCGAAGTGTGACGTACAGTACAGCTTTATCCGCCTCTTCCATTCCCTCCGCTCCTTTTGCACCTCTTCATCGCCCTTTTCGGCGGGGACGGCACCCCACTCTGGTGGGGCGAACGTGACGTATAGGCTGGGGAAGAGCGACAGCTGGGTGATGTGATCTTGGTAGGTCTTGTACACCGGGTGGGTGAGGAGCTTGACCAGGGGTGTGGTGAAGCCCGCTGCGGGTGGAAGCAAGTTCTCTGCACAGCAATCAGAAACTTGCCAGCCGTTTGTCGTTGGGAGGATGGGACTCACTCAGGACCACAGGCTTGCGTTTCTGTTCCTCAGCCGGCAACGCCTTGCCCAACACGTCCTCCAGCTCCTCCCAGGCCGACTCCTCCGCCAGATCAACAACAACATCGATCTCCGCCACGTGACCACCCTCGAGCACAGCCTGCAGGCTCTTAGCGTACGTCTCCGAGGCGGACTTGAAGGGCGTGCTGATTGCGAGATGGACCTCCGGGTTAGCGAGTCGCTTTGGGAGGGACAACTCGGTGGAGAGGTCGATAGGGACTGAGACGCAAAGGACTTTCTCCATTGTTGCCGTGTATGCGTGATTTCTGACGATCATCGATTAGCGTTCAGGCATGATTAGGTGGCAGAAGTAAGTACTTACAACATATGACCCGGGTAGAGCTCCACCAGCCCCTCAGCAGCCTCCAACGTCGGCGCCTGAACGACGATCCCCTTCGTCCGATCGGCATGATCAGCCGGATGAGTCCACCACTTGTTCAGGTCTTCCCACGTCGCGATCCCGCTCACTCCAGCATCGACGATGCTAGCTGGAACCATGAGCGACGGATCTGGGGTCGGGAGAGGGAAGCCGGAGCTGCTGCCAGGCGGGGAGAAGGCGCTCAGCGGCAGCTTGGGTGTATGCTTCCTCCTAGCGCCTACGCCTGCGCTGACTGGTGTAGGGGGTAGTTCGTGGGTCGTCGACATCGTCGATTCTGGTACTCTGGCTGTCAAGAGGGCTGGATAAGGTGGCAATAGTAAAAGATGTTGAAGAAGATGAGCTGGGTGCGGGTACTTGTGCTAAGGTTGCGGGCACGAGGCTGAAACGACACACTGTTTGGACCCTATGGGATTTATATCATTGTGTGTGATCGACTCGGACAACACAGCGGACATCCGTGTTGCTTCCATTCTCGGCAGTACACCGTCACAGCCTCGAATGGGAAACGCGTTTCATTCGATGATATTCATCACTTGACAACGTTGTCAAGAGGGAAGTCGTGCGGTGCGCCGCCACGGAGGGTTGGACATACGTGGATCGGAGCTGTCTCGAAGTACGGAAGTCGGGGATGCGCCGAGCCAAGGCCGTCTCGGCGGAAAAGGTTGCGCCCTCAAATTGATGGGTTAACTACAGAAGGAAGGACAATACCGAAGTCGACGGCAAACCCAAGGCTACAGGGGACGGAATACCGAACACCGAAGCTGCTCACGATCGGCGGAGAAGAAGAGGCTTCCTCCACGCTTCCGGCGGCAATGCCTCGCCTGCCTTTAGTCAAAACCCCAATGTCGGTTTGGAGTTGCTGTCTTCGGATAAAGCACACCGACGTTGCAGGAAAAGCCCCTAGCTGTCGGTCCGCTCCGTTGCGGCTGCGATAGGAAGGGGATTGTGAATGACGACGGAATTGACAACCTGACTTGATTCGCCTTGACCTTCAGTTTGCGCTGGCGTACCACGTGAAACCGCCTATTGCCGTGCCTGAGAACACGGCCGAAATCTCGTGAAATAGGATGATTTTGAACGAAACGTAGAAAAGATAGCTACAGGGCATGCCTACGGTTGCTTTGCTACAGTACCGAACCTGGAACGTGCTCGCGAGTGTACGAACGAGCGGGTTCCTGTCGGCCCAGCATTGTCCGCCATATACATCAGGATCCAGAGCACGTCCGGAAGCCATCATACAGCTTGCCGCCGCCGAGAGGGCGTTGTAGGTAGAGTCGTAGCTGGTGCAGCATGTTTGCTAGCGCCGAGAAGAGGTCTCGTGCGAGCAGCTTGCTTGCCCAGCTTGGCATCAGAGGTAAATGGAAATCGCGAGCCGAGATGTTGGAAGTTTGAACGATGCAGACGAGGCTGCAGGCTGGGTAGAGGTTATCTACCGTAGTTGACTCGAATGCCCCGGTTGCGCATCGAGCTCTCCAACGCTGTAACGGCGATGTCAGCATTGTCAGTTTACATGTTGATGACGAATATACCTTTGACGTCGTCTTCCTCCTCGCGCTGTCCATAATCGAGCACAAGACGCTTGAGATCCTGTTGCTCCTGCTGCTCACGCAGCTGGGCGAGATGCGTCTGGGTAGCGAGATCGGAAGAAGCAGGCACAGCCAGGTCATGCGTCTGAGGGCGATTTCCGCGCTTCGTAAGGAAGGTGAACTTCATCACATCCGGAGGCGCAGCATTGCCATTCGTCTGACTGGTCGAGTCTTCCCTGCGCCTGCGCAGATTGCCAGGAATGACTGTCGAATCCCACATGGCAAGCGCAGTCTTCCTGTCCACTTTGCGGGCTTCACCAGCATCGGAGATCATCTTAGCGAGCTCCTTCGCGAACTCCGCCTCGTCCTCAGGCGACGGTCCGGTGGGCTCGGATGGATGTAGCACGACCGGTGCGTCTTCTTCCTCAGCATGGTTCATTTGCTTTGGGACACCAGTCAGCCTTTGTGCAACGGCGCTTAAAAATGGGTATACGCACAGATTCTTCATCCTGCCCCTTTTCGCCGTCTTCTTCCTCGTCTTCAACGTCAGGGCGCTCCTCGTCATCATCGCCGTCGCTATCGTAGCCATTGAGGCTAGTACCTGCGCAACGCATGAGATCGAGTCGCTGGAGGACAAGTGACACCGTACCATCCGCTATCTTCTCCGCTTGCAGACGGAAGATCTCGTTGACCACCGCAGCGGCTTCATCGTAAGTTTTGTACAACGCCATTTTCGGCCTCAGCGCCTGAATTCTCCTTAGCAGAAGTCGATCGAAGAAGGTGACGCACTTACCTCAATCGTATCCGCAATCATGAATTCCACATCCATCGGGATAGCTTCCTTCGCGTGAACATACATGAGAAAGAAGGGTAGGAAAGCGTCTAGCCGTTGAGCACCGGCTCCCTTCTCGAAGCACATGCCGCATGCATCCAGAATAGTGCATACAAGGCGCACTCGGAAGAAATCGTCCGGAGCGTCAATAGCGACAAATTGACCAGGAAGCGGGCGTCCATCGGCTGGGAAGAGTAGTGAGTTTTGCTTCCCTTCATTATGCATCAGTGAGACGTACGATGCCCGAATGTGACTAACAGCCAAAGTGTATCGAAGATAATGTTGGAGCTGATGAATCGATAGTTGTACAGCTCGGCTAGGTATTTGACTGACGCAATACGGCGCTGGTTCCACTTGAAGATGTTGACCTCCAGTCCGCGGCGGATATCTTCTAGTACTTGATCGACAATCGCAATGCAGAAATCCGGGTGATATTGCTTCAAATCGCAGGCAAGGATAGCAAGCAAGTTGATACTGGCGTAGCGCACTTTCCACACTTTCGTGAATACTTTGAGAAGCCAGTGAACCACCTGCGGATCTTCCCAGTGCAACTTCCTTAGCAGCCTCAGAACTTTGTCAAGTGTCTTCTTTGACAGGACGTCATAAATGAGGTGCCGGATGAACATCTCCATCGGTTCCCTCTGCTTCACTTGCCGAGGACCACGCTCGGGTGGATTACACTGATAATAGGCGTTCTCCAGCATGAGCGTCTGCCTTTCATCGAAGTGCTGGATACTCTGCTTGCGTTTCATGATTCCGAGCTGTGGCACACTTAAATCGGGCCCCAGTTGTATCACAGACTGCTCACCAGCTCAGCCATCTTTCGCTTTGTATCCTCACTTCTAAGCAGGAAACGACCACAGCCTTCCAACAATCCAGCGACATTATTGACATTCGGACCAGTGAAATCATCGAGGAAAACCTTGAATACATGCAGGATCAAATGTGACGGAACAACTTTGTGCTTCGCCAAAGCCGATAAGAATGCGACATTCTGCGTAATGTCAGCAGGCGTTCTTTCTTTATGCGCATATATCGAGCCATACCCTGGCGCGGGCACCTTCCAGCTCTTTGACGACCTTCTTCTTCTTCTGCAAGTATCGGAATTGTTCCTCAAGCTTTGCAAATAATCAGCATGCCGTCATCCTCAATCAATGCGCCGACCAACCATATCCACCACGCCAGCGCCTACATCGGGCATGTATTTGTTCAGTGTGGCGATGAAGCGTGAATAGTAGGGAATGATATCCATGCGTTCCCTGGGAATTTGGCTCATGAACTAGGATATAATGTGTTAGCATACAAAATCTTGGAGATGAGCGTGGACCCGCCTTGATCAACCTCTTCCTAGCAGCCTTTGAGTTCAGGAAGGCGAAGTCAATTGCTGCCTGATCGATCAGCTCCCGATTGGTTGCATCGGGCAAGCGCGCAAGCAGAGCGGTCATGAGTGCAGCGGGGCCAGCGCTTTGTTGCTGGTCACCATCAGCAGGTGGTGGGATAGTAGCAGTGACGGGTGAAGCCGGCACAGTTGGAGTGGCAGAACCGGTCTCGCTAGCCCTGCAGCGAGAGTACTCAGTATCTCGGGTTCGCGACGTGCATGGCACAGCTTACACGTCATCGTCTTCTGCATTCGCCACAGCCGTATCTTCCTTCTCATCCAGCTTCTGCATCTCCTCTTCCAACTTCTTCTCATCTTCCCCTTCTGCGTTAGCCGTCGATTCTGCCTCCGCAGGTTCGTCCTTCTTGTCCTCGTCGATGCCCAAAATACTCTTGGGCACCCAGTCCTTTAGGTCAATGAGATCTTCATAGAACCTGCGCTCTTCCTCGTCCTCCCATTTGTTCGTGGAACTCCACTCCTCGTCATCGCCACCGAGGTGGGAAAGGCCTTGATCTCCCAGAATAATGGATGCCGAATGACCAGTCTCTTTCGGCAAGTCGGGCATTGGCATGCCGAGCACTTCCGACAGTCTAGGTGAAAATTAAGCATGGCATCATTTCAGAGCTCTAGATTCTTACGCTTGAACACTAGAAAGCAGCTTCTCGTAATTCTTCGTCATCTTCTCATACGCTTGCTGACGATCTTCGAATATCTCGCCAGAGCGGATGTATGCTTCATGATTCTTCCGATCCTGCTCTTGCAGTTTCTGGGAAAAGAGATGAGGTCTCCATGCGACAGACAATCGCCTTATGTGGTCTCACCATATGGGCCTGAACCAGTTTCTTCGATACAGTATCATAGTAATTCTCAGTCATCCTCCTCAACTTATCGCGTGTTTCTCTTTCGATGAGTTCGTCTTGTTCACTTTCTTGGGCTTGTGCCTCCGCGGGAGTTGGTTCTGGCGCAGTTTCACCAGCATGTACGCCAAGGTAGGGGCGTGCGAAGGACTTGATGAAACTGATAAGAAGCGGCAACGACGAGAGAGTTGGATCATGTGACAGCTGGATGGTACCATTAGCATACATTGCTGGATATCGAGCGGGGAAGATAGACGCACCAGATCCCTCAACACTTTGATTATCCCTTCGCCACCACTTGACTTCCCATCCTCGCCTCGCCAGATTCCAACCATAGCCAACTCCGCACATACACGGAGCACAGGTCGTTGACGAGACACACGGGCGGCATCTTCCTTCTCCTTCTGTTCGGTATTCTGTCCCGCTGTGGCGGCGGCCCCCTTCGGCGGCGGCGCCAATATGGCCAGAAGCGATGAGAGCAGTGCTGGAGTGAATGTTTTCGGGAAGCGGCGATGCAACGCAGATATAATCTGGAACATCCTTAGATAAAGGATAGATGCATCGGGCTATTGGACTCACCTCGACAGCGCTCCACACATCCCGGTCCGTCTTACACCTCAAGATTCCCTCACTGATAGCTCCCACAATCTCATCCAAATACTTCTCCAAGGTCAGCGTATCGAGTTCCTTCAGAACCTGATCCCTGTTCTCCGATGCCAAAGACTGGCGAAGCCGCTTGATTAGCGCGGTATGGCGCTTCAAGGAGGAGTCGAGCGCTTTCTTAGGCACTTCGGCCTCATTGTATGCAGCAAGATTGATTTCTCGCAGTGCCAGACGACGCTGTCTCTTGGACAGCTCGGAGTCGTCCTTCGACGCTGATTGCTGCGTCGCCATAGCTTTGACAATATATTCGGCAGGGACAACTGCTCAGCAGGCGGTGGCGATATGGTCGAGCCGATACTGGATGATCGGTGAAAGAGCGGATTGAGCGCTAACGATTCATCGAAGCCGTTTAGTCCAAGTCACGGTTCCGGTGGCTATCATCCAACAGCGCAATCTTCTCTCTTCAGCAGCCAGATACGAGAAGCAAGTGAGCAAGTCAGAGCCAAGCAGGAGCTGGGGAATACCAAGGGACCCGCAACAGTACTGTACACCTCGGGATGAGTCCGTCGCGATGTAACGCGGTGAGCAGCACGAGACGAAAGCCCGCTATTCATAGGGGATTGCTCCCGCCAGCGAAGCGCCCTCATCATCATCAATTCGCCATCGACATACGCGGCCTGCCAGCCCACCACCTCTAACTCGCTGTCTACTGTCCTGCTACATAGATATCGTATCTGGGTCTGCGATCATCTCTAACCTCCCTCCCTACCGAACTACAATGAACCACGATCATGCGATGCACGCCTCCGCGCCGCCCATGCGCCGGTGCGCGATGAACATGCTCTGGAATACCCAGATCGAGAACACCTGCGTTGTCTTCCGTCAATGGCACATCGGCAACATGGCCGAGTTCATCGGGTCATTCATCGCCATCCTTCTTCTGGGCTTGTTGTTCGAGTACCTGCGGGTAGCTCAAGTGAAGATGGAGAAGAAGATCGCTGCGACCATGTTGCGGGAACGAGGTGTTGAGCCTGGTACAGAGAGCCCCGGAGAGGAGGCGCTCCTGCTGGCGAGGGCTTCTAGGATTGGAGTGTAAGCTATAGACTGGACCTTCGTTGGAAACATCTAATAGACCATGTGCAGTGCGAAGGTCCCACCGTATGCCCGCATTGTTCGGGCGTTGCTGTACGCTGCGTCAACTGCGCTATCAGCGTTCCTGATGTTGGTGTTCATGACATATAACGTGAGCCCACCCTTACCTTTTCTCTTGATTGCATGCTGAACTCAGATCAGGCGTATCTGATCTTGGCGGTCGTCCTGGGCGCCGGTATCGGTCAGTTCGTCTTCGAAGCCAACATCGATCCGGAGGCAGTGCTATTCGGCGTCAACTCGAAGGGTGCGGTCTGCCATTAACGACTTTTCATGATCATTCTTTTGTACTACTATCACGGTGTGCGTTTATCGATTAGTGGGGATGAGATGCTACGAGCCCTTGAAACAGTGAGAAAGATGCTTTTCGGTCATCGTACCTCGGAGACGTGTATTCTCCGGCGGTCGAGTTTTCTTTTTTGGAGACGGCCTCAGGCGTTGCAGCCATACACGGATTCGGTCTCAGTAGAAATCGCGGTTGGGAGCTGAAGAGCGCATGGCAGACGAGGGCGAACTTCGATCCCGGACGGCCTTGACGGGAGACGAACGGAAAGTCACGTCACTCTTCCTGGCGGACTCCGGTCGCTTCTCGTACCTCCTGTCTTCGCGGTAGTCCCTCTCGTGATGGTGCGAAGAACGAGTGGGGCTGTCTATTTTGGTGCGCTTGTGGTGGTCCTCATCGCGGTACTCCTGGCTATACGACGAACTGTGTCTGTCGCGCACAATCCTGGCCGTCGAGTCGGCATATCCGCTGTCGCGACGAGGCGAGCGGGAACGACGTTTCTCGGACTCGTAGCGACGCTCGTCGCGGTCTTCCTCAGTCTCGCTGGCCCGATGTCCTATGTTATGACGCTTGCTAGGCGATTCTTCTTCGCGGCTGTAGACGCGACTGCGACGAACATCGTCAACCCGTATATCGCTGTGGTCGTGATCACGAGGAGCGGTGCGTCCTGACTCGCGGTCGCGGGTTCCTTCGTAGTGACGATCGTAGTCTCCTGTACGGCGACGCCTTTCGTCGCCGTGGTCGTTCTCTCGGTCTCGGAGCGGAGGTCTCGAAGTAGCGTTCTCGTCGCAGTAGCGGTCGATTGACTGCGTCCGTTCGTCCATTCGAGGATGACGATCATCGCCCGCACGGTAATCGTCTCTATCCTCGCGATAATAACGGCCGTTGGTATCGCGAGAGTCCCGCTCATCCCAGCTGGAACGAGAACGATGACTGCGGGTATCTCCGTCTCTGTCACTACCTTGGTTCTTGACCCTCCAAGCGGTAGAAGGGTCGCGACGCGCCCACTAGAACGATATGATCGTCCGTTAGCGCGCTACAGCACCTGAAAGGCGCATATATGCGCACCTCCACTGTGATACGCGCACCTTCGATACGCGCGTTGTGCATATCTTTCCAGGCTACCTCGGCGTCGGCAGGATCTACATACTCCACGAAGCCGTACCTATCGCACGGGGTGAGATATCAGACTGGGCAAGTTTAGATCGTGTCGTGGTCGTGGGAGCGTGATGTGCGCGGTCATGTAGTCCACGATTCGTGACTGCAACGCTCGTATATGCGCATCGATCGATGCGCGTTCGACGCGTCGAAGCACGCCTATCGATGCATATTATGCGTCTGGATTTCACGAAGTCACTCACGGTACAGCGTTGTAGTGCTTAGTAGGCGGGATGTCGCAGCGTATAATACGGCCATATCTGGCATCTCGTGAGGGGAGCGTCAACATCGCAACGCCGAAGTGACTCACTTCTCGAACTCCGCTCCGAGATCTTTGGCCGTGACGGTAGCAGGGAAGCCGGCGATGTACAACAGACGAGGCATTGAGCACGAGTGAGACGTCTTGGAGGAGATGGTGGGAGTTCGAGTTTGAGAGATGCGTCGCCACCGAGACGAGCTCCTCATCACAAAAGTGGTCTGTCACCCATTCGCCACGCTAGACTTCCTACATCTTCGTGGGGCCGCGCCGGTCGGAGGCTCAGTCGCGTCGCCGAGGCGGATTTGCGCATCAGGCCAGGAACCCAGCCCAGCTTTATCGCCGTCAATGCCATGTCTAAACTTTGAGGGTGCGCGGCGGAAGAATAAACAGAGAATCGAGACCGGAAGCCGTGAAAGCACGGGCGGATTCCATCGCTCCCGGTGATAGAAGAAGCAAGAATCTCGCTGTGCGCGGAAGCACACCTCGCGACGATCAAAGAGGGTCAAGGCGTTGTCTCCGCGCGGAGGTTGCATGCATCAACTTGGCCCGTTGTTTGAGCGGAGATTTTTGGAAGTTGGGAAGGCCTGTCTCCCGACACCGGGGCCCCGGCAGACCTGTTGTATACATAGTGGGGTTATCATTTCCTTCTACAGTCGCGAGTCATAAGTCAGCATATTCCCGGGCGAGGCAAGTCGGAACCACCGGTAATGATCATACCGCACTCGCACCACGCGCTCGGCGCGATCGTCCACAGATGCGTATTGCGTCAAATACGGAAGACGACACGCATTATAGAGCAAGGTGATTAGAGATAATGCACCCCGCATTCCTAGAAAGCCCAAATCATGTCCGACGCGTCATCTTCTTCCAACCGTCATCTAATCGGTTCAGCATGTCCTGCGCATGCTTCACCGCTGCTCTTCGCTCCTTCCTCGCTTCCTCCCAGCCCTCCACACCGAGCGCATCCAATCGCAGGAGAACTTGCAGTATCAGTTCGCCGAGCCTGGTGTGCGTCGCCTCGCGGGTCTCCTTGTCCTCCGTGGTACCCTTCTCCAGGAACGACTCGAGCTGAGGCGATAGAGTGCTGTTCAACGTCGAGACTTCTTTCCGGATCTTCTCGATCGTTGACTCCTCGGTAGGCTTCTCCTTCGCGGGCGCAGCAGCCGCGCTCGGCGGTGGTAGAGGCTCGTTCAGACCAATGATGGCGATCGTGCGGCCAGGCTTGATGCCAAATGCAGACAATGGAGCGGTGTTATCTTTCAGCACGGCACCCGCGTAGATGATCTTGAAAGCGTCTGGCGGCAGACCGGTCACATCAGATATGGCTTTGCGGAATTCGGATAGTGGCGTCTCGAGCGGTGGTAACGGGACTCGGAGCCTGGAATAGCAGTGGTTAACGGATGATCCAGCGCCGTTAGGCAATGATGTGCGCACTTCTCCTTTCCCCATTTCACTGTGACCTCCATCTTTCCCTTTCGCGCCTTCTCGTTGCGGACTTTTGGTTGTGATGGGAAGAGAAGGCGTGCAACAATGCCTGCGATGGCCAGGGCGATGACTGCACCGGCTGTGTACTGCACCTGAGGGGAGTCTAGTTTTGGGATGAGCGCGTACTCGGGCATGAGCGCGTCCCCTCGGACCGTCTATGTCCCTGGCTCTTCTGATCAACTTTTCGTATGCTGGGGTATCCTGGTGTACGATCGACTCACTGCGCAAAGGCGTATTTGGATTGTGACGAGTGCCACGAGGACCCTTAACTTTGACCAGAGTGAGGAGGTGGGGGCAAAGGAGAAATGTGTTGTGAGCGATTGGGCCGAAATGCCGCAGAAGCCGAGCTCATTCGCCGAAGACTGGGCGAGATGCCTCCGCTTTGCGAGTCTGTCTTTACTTAAATTAGCTGTCCTTTACGTCAGCAGGTCCGACCACACGGCCGGCATCCCCTTGGCGGACAGAGACGGCGCACTGTACAGTCTTCCAGCAACTGAGAAGGCTTGGTCCGGGGTACACTCCCCGTTTGCTGGAACCCACTCACAGTCGTTCTGTTAGTACCATCATCTACTTCGGAAAAGGAATGCTCTTGTAGGAAGGGGAATACGGCACAACAACAATCACTCATCCTCCAACGGTCCTTCTGTACATATATCGGCCGGTCTAATGCCCCTCTGAATATCCATACGACATCATCTCTCTCCTAGGCTTGGCTGCTTTGCTGTGATCTTATCGGACCTTCTGGCCTTCATACCTTTCGCCCATCATGCCTAATCTCAGACTTGTCGACTCGTGCACGATCCAGATCGTGGTGGACAACAGCATTGAATGGTGCGCATATAATTGAATGACCGAAGTGACGCCCTCATGAGCCGCAGGATGACCAAGTTCCCGACTGGCTTCACGAATGAGTTGGCAACACATATGCAGAGCAATCCAAGGGTTGACGAGAAGACCGGGGCCCCTTATGTAGATCTTGACAAGTATTGTTGCGGTAAGTCGACGATGTCTTCCGGAAGATATGCTTTCTGACCATAAAGATAGGAGCACATGGTCTGTCGCTTCTCATCGTACGCATATCCGCTCGCGACGCCAATCAAATGGCTGACGTTGGCTCTAGACCACTCGTTGCTGGAATGAAACGCATACAACGCTATTCGACACGGGTCAGCTTCTGCGCCTGCGACCAGCCTATTCTTCTGAACTCTCACAGGTCCTGAATCGCTCAGCATTGAGCGGAATCTTGCTTCGCTAGATGTCGACTTGACCAAGGTCGAACGGATCGTGCTTTCACACTGGCATCGTGACCATTCCGGAGGGATCGTCGCCGCCCTCAAATACGCCGCCAGACAGGGCAAGAAGGGCCAGATCGTGGTTGATCTGCATCCTGATCGCCCGTTCGCTCGTGGTATTGCACCCAATGGCAATATCATCGGTCGGCTTCCGGAAGATCCAACTTTCGAGGAAATCGAGTTTGTCGGCGGGAAGGTCGAGACGCATGCGGAGGCACATACGATTGCAGGGAAGACGATATGGATAAGCGGGGAGATTCCGAGGGTTACGAGTTACGAAGAAGGGTTGTTGGGAGCGGTTACTTGGTATGAGGAGCGGAATGGGGAGGGCGACTGGCAGCCAGATGAGGTGCGCCTGAAAGCCTGAACTTTGCTGCCTTCGACTCACCTTGCTGTAGTTGATTCTCGACGAGCGTTACGCGGCCATCGACGTGAAGGGCAAGGGCTTGATCATTATCAGCTCGTGCTCACATGCCGGGATCGTGAATGTGCTGAAAGACGCCGTCCAGCGGTTCAAGCGGCCCATACATATGGCGAGTTACCCTCATTGTAGCCAGATGCGACATTGCTGACGGTTGATGCAGATTCTTGGAGGATTCCACCTGGCTGGCCCAGAACTGGCGCATCGGATTCGTCCGACAGTCGACTTCATGGCAAAGCAGCTCAAGCCAACTCCGAAGTTCGTCCTGCCGCTTCATTGCACCGGCTTCAATGCAAAAGTTGCCCTACGCGAAGCATTGGGCGACGCAGTCGTGCCAGCCGGTACGGGAGTGAAGATCGATATCGAGGGTGACGACGCGGCGGAAGACGAGCTGGGGGAATCGACCTGCGGTTCCGACACGGAGTAAATAGACTTTTTCTTCTAGCATTAGTCACGACTTGTAATGAATGCAATATTCTGTTTTGCGCAATGCTTGGCTATACGGAGTCCGGCGTTGTAGCCGGTGAACCGCGATTGCCTCGGCGATGATCTGAATTCCCGAGGTGCTTCGCGTTCAGGGTCAGGTCGCGTCGGCCAGTCACGTCTGCATACCGGTCACCGAACGAGGCAGGAGTCATCGCACTCTCTCACATCCACGCCTCTAATTCTTCCCATACACGCATCTTCATGCATCAATGGCAGCAGCCGCGTCCTCCGACGACTACGATGCTATCGACTTTGGGGTTGACCTCTCCGACGATGCCCTAGCCGAGATAAGACAACAAGAAGAGTCTTACTGGGTGCTCTCCCAACTCCCGCTCCGACAGCAACCTCGCACCCAGGCAGTAGTACCGGCACCGACTCCTCCACCAAACCCAACTCCACCTCCTGGCCCTGGTGGACCTTCTCTTCAGCCTAAACCTGCTTATACTCGTCCGCCGCCACCGGCAAAGAAGTTCAAGCCTAATATCTATCGACCGGTGGATGACGATGACTTCCCCGTGCCGGAGATCACAGTCGGTCCAGATGGCCAGTATCATGTTGCCGGTGCACCACCCAGACCGGCTCCTGCAACTACAAGTACACCTCCATCATTCAACGCCCGACCTACCAACAACGCCAGTCATGTAAGGCAGCCTAGTGGATCGCAGCAAGCCCAGCGTCCGGTGCCTCGTCCACCTCCCCGGCCAGCGCTGGGAGGCAGAAGCTCCAGCTCTGGCGGACCTCAGGTAGCGAGACCTTCGCCCTTGTCCCGATCTACCACTCCAGCTCAAGAAGTCCGGGCGCCCTCTGTACGGCCAACAACGCCGGTTGTGAATGGTGGCAGTCAGGGTCATACCAGGAGCTCGAGCCAGACTGCCGTTAGTCCTGGCGGTGGTGCGAAGGACGGGCAGGCGCCGCCGCCGGAATGGGAGAAAGAGTTGGAGGCGATGAGGGCTCAGCTTGCTCAGGTATGTCTTCCACATACTGATTGCTATGGTATCGCTCATGCGAGACCTGCAGTTAAGGCAGCAAACTGAGGCGCTGCAAGCGGCGAAGGCGGCTGCGGAGGAGCAGCAGTGGTCCAAGGCAGGAGAGGTGTCCAATGTGAGACGGTTGATGGAGCAGGTATGTACGTTGAACCACCATATATGCGCATCAATTCATCAGTTTGCAGCAAAACAAAGCGAATCAAGCTGCGCTAGATAAGATGAAGGCTGAGAAGGAGGAGCTTATGAGGGCCAAGGAGCGGGTTGAGAACGAGATGCGATTAGCACTGGACCGTATGAAGACGGATTTGATGTTCAGGGTGAGTAAGGGACGCTTTTACGCGCATATAACGAGGTCTGAAAGAGGGTATAGCAACATGAATTCGAGACGACAGCGAAGAGGCCGGCTTGGGCGAGATCGGCAGCATCACAGATGCCTGGAATAGGTCTGACGCCTGCAAGAACGCCCGCACGACGACGTGCTGCCTCTAGTCGGCCGCCGTCATCCCCCGTGGGACCTACGCCCGCACGAAGAGCAGCCCAGTTCAATGGGTTCAGCAACTCGTTCGCACCGACACAAAAGCTGTCGCCCGTTCGGCCGCGAAGGCAAGTCAATGGTTCTAGCCCACTTAAGGGCAAGGAGAATGAGGACGCAACCGGCTGGGGTCGACCAGCTTCTCGGAAGTCGTCTATTGGACCTGCTGGAGAATCACTGCAGTCTGAAGATGGCCAGCCTATGGAAGAAAGCGTTCCGGTCGACTTTGGTGATACCACCCTGCCGGCCGCTCCGGCATCCCAACAGGCCGAGACGCAGGAGGAAGAGGTCGAGGTTGAAGAAGTGGAGCCGTTCTTCGGATCATTCGGGGAGGGGATTAACTGGCGAGATGAGGTCCGTGCACCAGCTGTATACACTGTTTTGAGAACGGCAACTGACTATCATTTAGCTGCACCACGCTGTCTTCAAGCATCGTTCCCTGTTCAACATCGTCGAAGGGTCGGAAGAACCACCGCCGCTAACGCTACAACTCCTGCTTACTGTGACTTTGCCGGAAGAAGCCGCTCCTGATGCCGCCAAACAGTATAAGGAAGAGTGCGCGAATCTTCTGGCCGCTTTCGGAATGGAAGACATCATTGTCGAGGAGGATGGATCGTCAGAGGAACTGAACATGGTGGGACAAGGGCTGGCTCGCCTTGCAAAAGTGTTCTGCGACCTGGAGCTTGTGAGTGACCATATATGCGTAGATGATGCAGGAACTGAGATGCACCAGCTGAAACCTCTCACCCTCTGCTTCGACCTCCTGGCTTTTGTCGCCTGGAATATCCCAGCTTTCCGACGTGTCCTCATGGCCGTTCCACCAGAAGCGCCTGATTCGCCGCCTATCCTCTTATCGGTCGTACGAGACTGCGTAAGGCTGCATATCCAACCCGCCAAGATGAAGAATGGCGAACCGGATCGGAGAGCACTGGCGGAGACCTGTCTCACCATCTTGGAGACCGTTGCTTGGCGAGTCTCCGAGGACGATGTTCTGAAGTAAGGTTTTCGTCGGACGTAAAAGGTGGGAAGGCTGACACCCTGCTAGGCTGGGAATCCTTCCCTCATCGGCTGCCTTCTTGAGCGCTTTGCTCGATCCTGCTCAACAACCGTGGATTGCAGAACGGGCAGCGAGATTGTTCTGCTTGTTCAGCAGTCGTACGTCCCCTAAAGTGCCTGAAATTATAGATCCTCACCATGCATCAGATGCACCTCTCTTCCGCTCGATGCTTGCCTTCGCCGACCAGGAAGGTGGAGCCGCCATCAGACCAGAGTCCGCAAGCATTCCGATGATCGACAAATTATGCCACTTCATCGTACAACCGCAACCCAATGCGACGTTTGAGCAGGTGCATTCGACTTCGCAAGCGGTCGTTTGCACTATGACTTCGCTCTCGATTGCTCATCCCGATGGTCGGCAGCTCTTGCAGAGTTCCAAAACCCTCATTCCTTCCTTGGTTCGCTGTCTGCGAGCCCTGTCCACTCATTTGTTCGACGGTGACGAATCGCTGATTGACTATCCTGAGCGCCAGCCGATGTGAGCATTATTTACCCTGATGTTCATTTGTCTCTGACGCCGTGGACAGTCTACTGCAAACCCTGCATCTATGCCTCACCCTGTTCCATTTCCTTGGTGTGTCGAGCGAGCTGAGCGAGAAGTTACGAAACGCGACCAGGTTCTACAATGGCATCACGCACGACTTCATCCGGGCCATCGGCCGCCTCAGCTACGCCGAGCCACCAGAATGGCTCTCTCCAGAAAGTGCCAAGCGTGTAGAACAAATGCGCGACCAAGCACGAGACTTGTTCGAAGATGTTATCGAAACTCCAGAAGAGGGTGATTCGGTCTGGGCGGCCTATCAGGATGACTGGGATGAGTCGGGGAGTGCGACCGAAGCGGAAGAAGAACAGGAGGAGCCCGAACAGCCGGATATCCCGATGGACGAAGACTGATCGTATACCTCGACGGTAGAAGATCCTGTTTATTGCTATTTTCTTGTTTTCTGGGTGCACGGACGTTCAGACACTGTACAATACTGCAATAACTACTTACATGTGTAATAATGCAACAAGTGACTAACTATGTTTCACTGGGTGTTGTCTAGCGACTAGTGGTCGTCAACATGGTTTCCATCACGTGCGTCACCTTTGTACGCACTAGCAATACCCACGTCGGTTAGGCAAATCAGCCACTATGGGCAACTGAATAGCACCAACGGGACTTTCGATCGTGAACTAACTCTGAACGCAGACGCAGATCGCTGGTTGCCGACTTACCAGCTGCGGAAGCTGCACGCGACTGCTGCATGTCTCTCACTCTCTTATTGTAACGACCACCATGCATGTCCCCCTTCTTGGCTCAATAATCCCCTTCCTCCTCCCTCTCCTCGTCTCGTCCTCACAAACACCTCTGACGATACCAGCCGAGCCATCCTACATATCCTTCACAGCGTCCTACGAGCACGCACTCGGCTTCATACCCAACACATCACATCCCATAACACTCTTCCGCAATACAACCACCTCTTCTTTCTCGTCTCTCGTGGATCCACTACGTCTGCGAACTGTACCTACGCGGGTGTATAGGCCTCGCTCTATACAAGCGCTCCATGATGCGCGCCGAGCTGGCCGGGAGAGTGGACAGTTCCTGGATGTGCCGTGGGAGGAGGATGTCGTCCCTGGTCCGGATACAAGCGACAGGGAAACGCTCCTGCTTCTAGCCAAGATGATGAGCAATGCATATACCGGGCCAGACCAGTCGGATTGGTACCCATTAGGAGATCGATGGAACTACGTGCGTGCACCGACCGCTCATCGCCATTACTTAGGCTAATCGAGACGTGCAGTCCGAACCTTTTGGCTGGGAACCAGACGCCGACGGTTTTCGAGGCCATATATTCGTCTCGAACGACTCTATACCCATCGTAGTCCTCTCCATCAAAGGAACCTCCGTACCGATCGTCGCCCCTGGTCCCTCAACCTCCAAAGACAAGCTAAACGACAACCTCCTTTTCTCATGCTGCTGCGCACGCGTCAGTCCCGCTTGGTCAACAGTGTGCGACTGCTTTTCGGGAGGGTGGAAGTGTGATGCTTCTTGCCTCTCGACCTCCATGAGAGAGGAGTCGCTCTTCTATTCCGTGGGGACGAACTTGTACAACAACTTGACGTACATGTATCCAGAGGCGAATATCTGGATCGTTGGGCACTCTTTGGGAGGGAGCATCGCCGCCCTGCTGGGGCTTACATTCGGTGTCCCGGTCGTAGCCCTCGAAGCGCCGCCTGAACGCCTGGCGAGCAGAAGGCTACACCTCCCGCTACCGCCAAGCGACGATCATATCATGCACGTGTACCATACGGCCGATCCGCTCGCCCAAGGGACATGTACGGGCATAACATCCGTATGCAACGCCGCAGGCTATGCACTGGAGACGAAGTGCCATAATGGCCGGATCATACGGTACAACACTGTCGAGGAGAAGGGCTGGGGGGTGAGTCTGAGGACGCACTCGATCACGTATATTATCAGCTATTTGTTGAATGAGGATTGGAATGCGACTGTTGCGGTGCCTGCGCCGACGAGGGAGTATGAGGACTGTGTGGTACGTTTTTCTTGTTCTTCTTGCACTTGAGTTGGAGTGGCTGATGTGCGGCAGGACTGCTATCAGTGGGAGTTTGGAGATTGGAAGAATGGGACGGCTGCGAGCTGTGCGGCTGGCTTATAACGACACGTCAATGTATTATACCAGGCTACTGTATCGATATGTTTCTGCTGATTCTATGGTTATGATGACGGCTCTTTTCGATGTTTCTCATTTCCCAATCCTCGTTCAGTTCTCATGGACCATGCAGCGGATACAAGACGCACACGCACACCTATGATCCAACAGCATTTGATAGGACTAACTAGCTACCTGAAAGGATCCTTTGCTTTGACAGACTAGCAAGTTCAGAATCGGCACCGAAGCACTGTCTAGAAACCGGTTGATGCTTCCTCGTGTCTGGAAGAGAAGCAGTCTCATCAAATCAGCTAGATTCGGAGCATCTGGAGCAAATCCTAGTTGGTGTCTGCTTGTTGAATGCGTAGAAACGGTGGGGTGAAGCAAGACTAGGCCGTCCAAGCGCTCAATCAAGCGCCGATCGACTGCGAGCGATGCAAAAGCAGTGCACCAAATTGCAAGGCTCTGATTGGCTCTCCCATTCCCCTTCCTGCGCTGGCAGCAACTTCCTGGCATCTCCTGGTCAAAATAAAGATATCCTCGGCCCCACGTACCTTTACACATGAAATACACCACAGCGTGGGCTCGGTGTAGAAGTAGGACGATGTTGTAGTCTTCCCGCACTCCAACAATTGGCCGAAGAAGATCGGGAAGGCGCGCGGTCGTAAGGAACGATCGATGGGAGCTGAGGAGCCGGGTAAAGCTAAAGCCTCCGCTCACTCGGCGCCGGTAAACTCCGCGGGCGTCTCCGTCAGAGAAAAGCACCGCACGACGTTGGGAGGCATATAATCGACGAGCTCGCTGTGAGCTGCTGCTGCGTATCTTGTTCTGCCCTTTGCCCTCCTCCTCCTGCTGCTTGGCTACGACACCCGTCTACATCCGTCCGCCTTCATACTGAGCCAAAATGACCATGGAGATCTCGTGCGTTGCACACACAGCCCCACAGGGTTGTTCGCTCACTCTATTCCGCAGTTCCATCCTCCAGGGAGGGTACAACCACCCCACCGCCCGCGCCTGGCAGTCCAAGCGCCAACTCACAAAGTCCATGCTCATGTACCCGATCTTCATCACTGACGAGCCCGACGCACGGGTAGAGATCGCCTCCCTGCCCGGTCAATGCCGGTGGGGCGTTAACAGGCTGAAGGAGTTCCTTGGCCCGCTCGTCCAGAAGGGGTTGAAGAGCGTCATCTTGTTTGGCGTACCTCTGCACTGCGAGAAGGACGAGCGGGGCTCGCCGGCTGACGATCCTGAGGGCCCGGTCATCCAGGCTATTCAGAAAATCAAGTCTCTGTTCCCCGACTTGTACATCGCCACCGATGTATGTCTGTGTGAATACACCTCGCACGGACACTGCGGCGTCCTGCACGAAGACGGCACGATCAATCAATCCCACTCCGTGCAACGGATCGCCGAAGTAGCCGTCGCATACGCCAAAGCCGGTGCGCACTGCGTAGCGCCAAGCGACATGATGGACGGCCGGATCCGGGCGATCAAGCTCGCTCTGATCCAGGAGGGGCTAGCGAACAAATGCATGCTCATGGCGTATTCGGCCAAGTTTGCGAGTTCGCTGTATGGGCCATTTAGGTGCGTGGGGCTTCGCGCTGGGGTTGTCGTCTCCAGAGCGCAGAGCTCAACGCATTTAGGGATGCGGCGGGGAGCGCGCCATCGTTTGGGAATAGGAAATGTTATCAGCTGCCACCTGGCGGGAAGGGGCTGGCAAGGCGAGCGATTGTATGTGCATCACTGTTCTCTTCTCTCGCTGTTGCTGACTTCCTCGGGCAGATTCGCGACGTCAACGAAGGCGCAGACGTAATAATGGTCAAACCAGCCATGCCCTACCTCGACGTGATCCAAGACGCCGCCGAGCTCGCGCCCAACCACCCACTAGCGTGCTACCAAGTCTCGGGAGAGTTCGCGATGGTCGTCGCTGGGGCCGAGAAGGGCGTGTATGACCTGAAGACGATGGCGTTCGAGAGTGTTGATGGGTTCTTGAGAGCTGGTGCGTGCTTCGTTCTGCTTACAGATGTTGTCGACTAGGCGCTGATGGCGGCAGCAGGGTGCACGATCATCTTGACGTACTTTACGCCTCAGTTCCTTGACTGGCTCGAGGCGTAGACGTAGTGCGAGCTGGCGAGCTGGCGAGCGAGCGAGCGAGGGCGATACCAAAAGGGACCTTGGTTTGAGCAGCATATATGCGCTCCGGTCCCGTTGTTCTGTACGATTTCCTGTATGTATAATTTGCGGCTGTTCTCTGGCCTTGGGTTGGGCAGGGTAGATGTGTAATTTGGCAAAAAACTGGCAACTCATTCATTCTTTTGTCCTGATTACAACGACGCCCCGTCTCACGACACAACATCCCCTTCTGCTCGGACTGACCACCTTCGAGCGCTGACGCCGCTCGGCGCTCATTGCGCTCATTTCTCCTTAGCCCACTCAGGCGGCTCATCCTTCCCTTCATCCTCCAATTTATCGCCTTCCTGCTTCGTATGATGCACGGCTTTGTCCGCGTGTTCCGCAGGTGCATATACTGCCCGCCCAGTCCGATATTAGCCTCCAACCCTGGTGGCGGAGGAGGGGGACGTACCGGTATACAGAATGAGGGACGTATCGCCAATATTGATGAAATTGTCTGTCCTCCGCCATCAGCACCGCGCGCATATACTCCGCAGACAGAGAGAGGGGGGGAGGGAGGGGGGGGGGGAGGAAGGCAGGAGGGACGCACGCTTGTTCCCAGCAGGGACGATAACGATGTCGCCCGCGTTGATCTCTTTCTCTTCGCCTTCTATTATCGCTTTGGCGCGGCCTTTTGTGAAGCTGAGATGTTGGTCGACGTGATGGATCTGTACTTCGTGTCTCAGCATCGAGTTTGCGCCGCAGCGCATATATGCGTCTGGCAAGAGAGAGTAGTACTAATAAGCACGCACCTCTTCCCCAATTTCTCCGCCGACGGGGATGTCCATTATTACGAGCTGGCTGTGTTTGCCCGTCCAGAGTACTCGGCGGAAATCGGGGTTCTCCTCCGCTGTAAGGGAGATATGGGAAAAATGATGCATTCCGCGGAGTTGCTGAGGGCCGGACATGACTAGTAGTTGCGCTGGTTTGCTCAGGTGCAAGGAGGAGGCGATTTGGAGCTGAGTGCGGGACAGTGAGAGGGGGAGGGGAGGAGGAGAGGTCTTGAAGGAAGAGAGGAGGGAGTGTGCTGCTGACTTATACATCTCTTTCCAGTGGAGGCAGGGCGGGATTGGGCGAGCGGCGGTCCAGTGTCTCCCCGTCTTTATAAGGCTTAAGAGTCGATCGCGTTCCTCTTCCTCATAATCCAGCTGACGACGTCACCTCGAGCCTGGAGATCTTCACCTCCTCCCACTACGGTGCCCAGCTAGCGCCGGCGCAGCCTTCTTCTCCCTGCCGTGCATATACGATCCCTCTTCATTCCCCATAAGCAGCCACGAGAGATCTGGAGACCGATGGGTCCGCCTCATCCCGATCGAGCAAGTGAGCCGCATCGAAGGACTCTAGACGGCGGGATCGCGCTCCGCCAAGTTCGTGCTACCCTAGTTAGATGAATGACCGCATCAAGGGTCCGTTATATTTGTCACGTGACGCAAATGGGGGACGCGTTGGATTTCGTTTCCGCGTTCCTGGGGGCGAATGGAGCGTGGGCGCTCATTGCTGCGGTTCTGGGACGTTCGGGCTTCTGTGCTTTGACGTGAGAGTGCTTGATCTGCTTTGGCTTCTGGATTGTAGGACACGTTGCAACATCGACACGAACATTAACATCGACTACAGCATCAACATCGACCATACAGCAAGGACATCTAAAATACAGCAAGAGTAACACAAGGTGCAAGGCAAGCCAGGACAATGGCCTCGAGCTGGTACTCCACGCACGGACACGCACCGCTCCCAACCGATCGACCCGGAGGTCCGCAATGGGACACCGCCTACCCCACCACCTTCAGCGAGCTCGAACACCAGCTCTCTGTCCACGGTCGCTCCACTCGCGGCGCTGGGGAGGAGGAGGACGAGGAGGAGGTAGACGAAGTAGACGACACTCTGGGCTATGAAGCACACGACCACCGTCTACCCGATGCAGGGTACTATGAAGAACACGAAGCGGACCAAACGATCCATCTCCGCCCTTCTACCCAGCCGCGTCCAAGCTCGGTATCAAGAGCATCACATCGTTCGTCCGCCTCTGGGTCCTCGTCGGCCCAAACGGCAGTCGAATACTACTCACCCGCCTATTCTACCGCTCCCCTACCGTACATCAGGCCAGTCTCGCCGATAGACTGGGAAACCGTCCAGCGTCAGCAAGCCTTACATGCCGCCACACCGAGTGTGCACTCTGCTTCCCTCCCTCTGCCTCCGTCCGTGCCCGTACCGGTCCCGAGCGTGCAGGCTCCGTCTAGGCCGGTGTCGGTCGACCCGCCTAGTGAGATAGGGCCGGAACATGATATCGAAGCGTACGGACACTACCAGCGGGCGTTCTACAACCCTCCTCGGAGTCGATCTCCTACGCCGATGGAAGAAGAAGAAGAAGGCGACGTAGCGGACGAGAAGCGTGGTTATGCCCATCCGGACGATTACGCAACGTACGAAGAAGGGGAAGTTGACTCTGACGAAGAAGAGGAAGAGGGGGACGAAGCGGACGGCTCGACGCTCAATGACGAGAAGGGCTCTGTGCCTGATACGCCGTTCTCCCACTCGGATACGAGACATTTTGGACCTGCGCCGGTGAGGCCGCAGGCGAGGAGACATGGGGAGAAGAGGAGGGTGTTGTTGAAGCATGGGCATTATGTGCGGGATTTGCCCGTGCCGAGGAGGTTGATCTTGCCTAAGCGAGGGACGAGGGAGATGACCGAGACGAGGTGCGTCCCCTCCCCTCCCCTCCCCTCCCCTCTTCCCTCTTTCCCTCCCGAAAGTGCGTTACTCATGAGCGTGCGAATGTAGGTACACAGCAGTGACCTGCGACCCGGACGACTACGCCAAAAAGAAGTTCACCCTCCGGCAAGTAGAGATGAACCGCCAGACAGAGATGTTCATCGTCATAACGATGTACAACGAGGACGACGTTTTGTTCTGTAGGACGCTGTATGGGGTGATGAAGAACATCGCGCATCTTTGTTCGAGGAAGAATAGTTCGTGGGGCCCAGATGGGTGGAAGAAGGTGCGTCTCGCTCGTCCTTTCCACCAACCAGTCTACTCCCAGTCCTTGCCCTGAGCAGGGCTTGCCATGCAAAGTAGAGTGAGGCACCAGGCTAACGCAAACAACAACAGGTAGTAGTCTGCATCGTCTCCGACGGCCGCAAACAGATCCACCCACGCGTAATGGACTGCCTCGTCGCCCTCGGCGTCGTCCAGCCGCACGCGATGAAGAATATGGTCCTGGGCCAGATCACAACGGCGCACGTGTTTGAGTATACGACGACGTTTGCGCTGGATGCGGAGAGGAGGTTTAGGTATCCGGAGAGCTCGTTCGATATTGTGCCTACGCAGATCTTGTTTTGTTTGAAGGTGCGTTTTGCCCCTTTCCTCTTCCCTACATCTCTCCTGCCTGTCTTCCTCTCTGTCTTCCTCCCCTTCCTTGCTGCCTTCCCGCCTCCCTTCGGTCCTTGTAAGGGATAGGGGTTAACGACCCGAACAGGAAAAGAACGCCAAGAAAATCAACTCCCACCGCTGGTTCTTCAACGCCTTCGCCCCGCTCCTCCAGCCAAACGTCTGTATTCTAATCGACGTCGGCACGCGACCAGGACCCAAAAGTCTGTATTATCTCTGGAAAGCGTTCGACTTGAACTCGAACGTCGCGGGTGCGTGTGGGGAGATTGCGGTCTATAAGGGGAAATGGTGGAAGGGGTTGTTGAATCCTTTGGTTGGTGCGTGCTGCTCCTGCCCGCTTCTTTCTCTTGCTCTCCTCTTTTCTCCTCTTTTCTCCTCCTTTCCCCTCCATTCTCCTCCTTGCTTCCGATCTTCTGGCTTGGGGAGACAGCTTGAAGGGCTATGCTGACCGCGGAGACAGCCTCGCAGCACTACGAATACAAGATGTCAAACATCCTCGACAAGCCGTGCGAGTCCGCCTTCGGGTATATCAGTGCGTCATCCTCTCTCCCTTCCCCCCTCCCACAGCCGCTGACACGCGATGACAGACGTCCTCCCTGGAGCGTTCTCGGCATACAGATATATTGCATTGCAGAACGACAAGAATGGCAAGGGCCCGTTGGCGTCGTATTTTAAGGGAGAGGTCATGTCGGGTCAGAATACTGATATGTTTACTGCTGTATGTGCTTTGTTTGCCCAGTCCCGTGATCTTTGCTGACCCCGTTCGCAGAACATGTGTACGTACTCTTTCATAGAACCCGTAACCTTTTCTGACGAAGGCATCACGCAAAACAGACTTGGCCGAAGATGTGGGTATCTCCCCTTTGATTACGCGCACTTCTGACGGCGCAACAGCGTATCCTCTGTTTCGAACTCGTCGCCAAACCCGGCTCCGAATGGGTCCTCCGCTACGTCAAATCCGCCGTAGGCGAAACAGACGTCCCCGAAACGCTGCCCGAATTCATCGGTCAACGCCGGCGCTGGCTAAACGGCTCCTTCTTCGCCTCCATCTACGCGCTGTACCACGTCGGCCAGGTTCTCCGGTCGGGACATAGCGTGTTCAGGAAGGCGATCCTGCTCTTTGAGTTTGGGTATAATTTGATCAATGTCATCTTTGCGTGGTTTGCGGTGGGGAACTTCTTTATCTTTTTCGTGAGGCCTTCCCTGTCTCCTTGGGGAAAATGGGTGCTGATGAAGGGCAGGTCATCCTTACGTCTTCGGTCAACGACCCATCATTCAACTTGAAAGGCGTCAGCATCCTCAACACCCTAACACAGGCAAGTCCCTCACTATCATCTGCCGCTGGGCCTGCTGACCGAGCAATGTAGTATGCATATGGAGGGACCATCGTCGCTTGCTTCCTCTTCAGCATGGGCAACCGTCCAAAAGGGTAAGAGCCATCTCATATCCCGCATGAACCTCCAGACTGACGCCCGAACGTAGCGCCCGCTGGAAATACCGCATTGCCGTGGTAATCTTCGCCGTCCTAACAATCTGGATGGTCGTCTGCGCCGTCCTCTGTGCAGTCAAAGCGCTCGAACAGATCGGCACGCCCATCTACAGCCGGATGGTCCTTTCCTTGCTGGCGACGTATGGCTCGTTCGTTGCTGCTAGCGTGCTGTTCATGGATCCGTGGCATCTTTTGACGAGCTTTGGTCAATATATGCTCTTCTCCCCGACGTTCATCAATGTCTTGAACATGTGAGTGTGGTCATGCTCTCCCGTCTGACTGTTCTAATCGTTTTTCAGTTATGCCTTCTGCAACTTGCACGACTTCTCATGGGTTCGTCTTCCACACTCGCCAGTTAAGATCTCCGCTGACAGCCCCATAGGGAACGAAAGCCATCACCACAGTCGACACTGACCTCGGCGTCGTCCGCGGTATCGTCAAAGGTGATACCGTTGAAGTGGAAGTAGAATATGACAAAGACGACGTCGACAACGTCTATATGGAGGCGCTTCATCGGCTCAAGGTCAGGGAGCCGATCCCGCAGCCTAAACCAAAGGCGTTCAGCGAAGATGAGGAGGCGATCAAGGACTACTACGCGAACGTCAGGACGAACGTTCTGCTAGCTTGGGCTTTGTCAAATGTACGTCCTTCGTTGTTGACGATTTCATCGGCTCCAATCTGAGCGCATATCAGGCCTTCTTAGCCGTCATCATCCTGAGCGGAAATGTCACGAGCACATTCGACGGCACGAACAACTACACCGTCACCAAATCCTACATGCTCTTCATCCTCGCCTTCGTCGCGATCACGAGCATTATTCGCTTCGGAGGATCTATGATCTATCTTATCGGAAGGGTGTTCACCGGTTGATATACAGTATACAAGGACTTTTCTACAAGTGTATTCCTATCCACTTACATTATTCTGCCCATCTCTACATGTTCGAATACAACCTACACAACATTATTTGATCCGGGCTGTTCTGGCGTGGGGAAATCGCATAGGGTTATCGGAAGACGTGCTCATAGAATGACTGCGCGCCCGACGGCGGCTTGCCCGGCCGGCGTCTTTCGAGCTCGGGTAGGGCAGCCCGACCAAGCGGTGACTCCGTAGGCGGACGTTCAGACCTGTCGCTAGCACTTTGCCGAGGTCGTCTTCTGACCGGCGAGGGTGATGGCGAAGATCTCGACCGTAACCTCTGCCGATCTGCCAGGCTTAAACGATGTAGCGTTCTCTCCAAATCACCCGGTTGAGGCGTCTCGTCCTCATCCAATGCCAGGCTCTCTACATGCCCGGCCAAAGAGCCCTCATCCTCCGAAACCATCTCCACGTCCGCCGAAGCATACGCAGAGGATTCTCCATCCGACGTAGCTTCCGCAATGGAAAGGGCGTCGTCCGTCAGGTCGGTCGATTCCCCGTTTGCGGAAGGAGCGATGCCCCGTACGGGTCGGTCGATATGGCTCCACGCTTCGCTGTCGTAGGCGGAGGAAAGGGCGTCTGTGTCTGTCTCCAAGGCTGGTGAAAGGAGCGGAGCGGAGCCGAGGGGCGCTTCGAGCGAAGCGAGTTGTTTCATGTGGGGGCCGAATACGTTTGGCCTTAGGAGGGTGGTATGTCGTTCGCCGTTCGGTAGGTCTTTGCCTGCGATCCTCGATTAGGCCAACAGGGGAAAAGAGAGGGTGGGAAAGCACGTACTGAAGCTGACAACATTATGCCACCGAGCCGTACAATGTATCGCATACCTCGCCAGGGCGTCCTCCGTCCTCCACACCAGCTTAAGCGGCGTCCTAAACACCTCCACGACGCGCCCGCCCAGACATCCTCCATAAGCCTCATCGATCGGCGCGGCAAACTCGACCCCAAACGGCCGATCGGCATGTTGCTGCCCTGGCGCCTGGAGCCAGAGGACGACCTCACTCTCGACTACTCGGACCATCCGTTCTGCGTGTAGGCCGCGTCGGCGAAGGTCTTTTCGTGCGCCGCGGAGGGAAAGCGTGAACCGGCCGGCGAAGGCGGTGTGCTCGTCTCGCTCTGGAGGGGCGGGGGAGGGGGCGAGCTGAGTGCGAGGGAGATAGGGAGGCAGAGGGACGGGGAAGGTGGAGCGGACACTCGAGAGGGGGGCGTCGTAGTCCGAGCGCTGGGGAGGGACAGCATGCGGATTACCGAGGAATCGTGCTGTACGCGAATCAGCTCAGCCCTTTTCTTGGTAGGTACAAGGAAGACGCACAGTTCTCCCTCCTCAGCGTCTTTCGTTTTCCCTCAATCCGCGAGCTTCCAGCTCGGACTTCGCTCGCCGTCTCCCGTGCTCGAACTTTGGGCGTTACTCCGTGTAAGTGTGCAAATCGACTTCGCGGATCGCGCAAGATAGCTGGGAATGACATAGGCAGCGGGATGTCCGGTCCATGACTGACAGTCGGCGCTGGCTGCGCTGTCGGCGTCGATATTTCCACCGGTGCTGGCGCGGGTTCCGTCATAGTGTGTACAGGAGATACAACAATTGAGCTCAGCAGAGTGGTGTATACAGCGGATTAGAAGCTAGAGTTATGCAGCCATCGTCGTTGCTGCTTTAGTCGATCGATTCAGTGCTGATCATGATGACTGGGACAGCTGTCTGCTTCCGACGGCTTCTCGCGGTCCTTCATGAGGCGAGAAAAGGGGGGGATACAATTATAATCGCCATTACACCCAACTAACACACGCGCACAATAACCCAGAGATACAATGGAAAACAATGTGTACCAACCAACTATAGTTTGGGGGTATCAGTACGCAGCCGCACGGTACTCGTCAACCTCTTGCAAGATTCGGCCTATGTCGCCGATCGTCAGGCAGAGGCGGGCGTCTCTCGGGTCTAACGTTAGACGAGGTCGGAAGCCACCGAGGAGAGGCGCTGATGGCCTGGTTGAGGGGGCATTCGTATGACTTGCTGTTGGCAGGGTAGCTGCCGGTGCCGGCGCCGAGGTTGGTGTCGGTGCTGCTTGTACTGCCGGTTTCGCGACCGCCGCTGGAGGACTGGTGACTTGCACCGCCTGCTGAACAACTGTCGTGCTAGCCTGTACAGAGACGATCGGCACAGTCGGCGGTTCGACGGCCTGCAGGACCAGCGCTTGCGTCTCTGCCGAGTTTGGCCGTTCTTCCAGACCAGACTTCCGCCTCGGTGTTCTCCCTAGTAATCGGACCTGCTCAACATGCACTGGCGAGCTCTTGATCCCCAAACCGACCGTCTTAGTCGTCCGAGGCGATGGCGTCGAGAGTGATGTCGCGCCTCCGGGCACTTGCGGAGCTCCAGCTCCGTTCTGCTCAGCAGGCTGAGGTAGCGCCGCGGTCTCTTCAGCTGCTGCTGCCTGCTCTTCTTGTAGGGCATCCCCCACTTTCCTACTCATCCCAGCTGCCACTTCCTTCACAATCTCAGGCAAGACGACTTTCACCGCCTTAGGCGACACCCTTAGCGCGGGACCGTCGGGCTTAGCGAACCTGAACCTCGCTTCCGCTCTCTCTGCTTCCCTCTTCGCCCTCTTCCTTACTTGCTCTTCGTTCGCCCCAGCACCGTCAGAATCCGAGTCGAATGGAGAGGTGCGTTTGCTCTTATTCCGAGGAAGGACAGAGCTGAGAGCTGCACGAGCGAGCGGAATTTGGTCGCCCGTTATAGTGGCAGCGGGAGGAGGGGATAGGTCTATTGGGGGAGGAGGGATCGTCTTCCTCGCTGCCCTCTGGGCGTTCTGTACACGAGGCAACTTACCGCCCGCAGAAGCAGAGAGCTGAGAAGCCGGTTTACTTCCCACCGCTGGAGGAGGAGAAGCAGAGAGCTGAGAAGTCGGACTCGCTTCCTCCGCCGCTCCCGGTTCCGGCAACTTCCCAACCTCAGTCAGGCGGCGTTTCTTGGACGGACCGGCTTCGGGGGACGAATGTGCCTCAGAAGGCCGTTTTCGGTTCATTAGCCTATCAGAGGCTTGCTGGATCCGGTCTTGCAGTTGTTGGCGGGCGTTATAGTCTGCTCTGAATTCCGAGCGGAGGGCTGTCTTTGCCTGGGCTTGAGATTGGGTGATTATTTGTTCTTCTTGAGTTTCGAGTTCCCAGTCTGATTCTGTACCTAGACCTGCAGCTAGAAAACCTTGTTTATCGTGCTCATCTCGATAATGCGGATCTCTCGCGCTTGCTGCAGGTGCTGGGGACCGCGTTTCAGTAGGAGGCGGAGGAGCCTGAGTAGTCGGCGCGGCGGATGATGGTCTGCTGGTTCGCATGAAGTTGGGCTGGGCCCAGGTATGGGGATCGTGTTGACCTGCGACGACCTGAGAGTATCGTGGCGGGAGGGTTCCTGCTCCCTGGCTTGCCGGCGCCGGCGGTTTTGCGGGCGTTTGTGGGGTGGTAGAGGATGCTCGGTCTCGTGCATCCGTGCTCGCGACGGGGGTTGGGCTTGGATCTCGTCGATCGGCTGGGGCTTGAGGTGCCAAGCCAGCATCAGGGGAGTCAGTCACGGAAGGCGATAGGTCCGCAGCTACTTGTAAGGGAGTAGTAGGCCCAGGCGAGCTAGCCTGGAATGGTGAGCTCGGCCGTTCAGGCCTGTCTTCGTCTTCTTCGTCCTCTTCTGATGTGAGTTGGGTACCGAGAACGTCTTCGACCGCGTCTATTGAGTTGGAGGTTCGGGAGGGGGACATGGGTTCGTCTGATGCTTGATCGTCTTCCCAGGCGAGGCCTCCTTCTTCTTCCTCGTCTTCCTCTTCTTCCTCCCCCTCCTCCTCTTCTCCATTGTCCTCTTCCCTCTCTTCTTCGCCCTGATGACCATCGTTGTCGTCGTCATCATCATCACGACCATCACCAGCAGCATCGTCCACTTCCTCCACTTCCTCCTCCTCTTCCTCTTCCCTCACAGCGCCCTCGTCCCCTCGGTCCCCTCCTTCGACCGAATCCCCCACCCCATCATCGGTCTCACCCTCCGCATCCTCTTCATCATCATCATCGTCGTCCTCATCCATCTCCGCGTCTTCAGCAGCCCCAGCAGTCTCGCCACTCATTTGGCGTGCCCGATTACGATCGGTTCTCGGAGGCGTCGGACTCCAGCGGATCGATTCCTGTGTTGGCTGAACATCGGCCGTCGGAGTTTTCGCCTTCGATTTCTCAGGCTTCGGAACAGCACTAGGCCACTTGACTTCCGTACTCTGCACTCCCCATCAGCTTTGAAAAGTGATAGAAAGAGGGCGGGGGAGGAGCGTACACCGAACCATCGTAGGAGATGGGCTTGCCATGGCCCAGGGTCGGCGACTGCTGTTAGGCTTCTTGGAGAGGTTGTTTGCCGGTCTCTAGTCATTTGATCGCCAGCTGGGCCAGTTTCGACATCAGGCGCAGGGGGAGACCTGGGCGCTGCGGGCTCGCTGAATGGTTCCTCTTTCGCCAAGCGGTTGAATCTGCCCAATATGAGGGATTCTGATATGCAGGCAGTTGTGTGTAAAAGGCTCGCGCTCACCCCCTCTGCCTCAACACCCCTTCCCACTCCCTCACCCTCCCGTCACTCACGACCTCCACCGGCTCGCCATGCACACTGCTGCACCCCCTTCCACCAATAAATTCCACCTCCGCCTCCAAACACAGATGCGGGGAAGTGAGCGTCCACGAATCCTTGATGAACACGGGTGTCTGTGCTAGGATAGGCCGGCAGGAAGAGACGAAGAAGTTTCCCAGGCGGAGTTGGGTGAGGCGCTCGCCGTTGTTCTCTCTTTTGCTCTCAAGTCAGCAGGTAGAGCAAGAAAGGAAGGGTGGGGGAGAGGGAGGGCGTACGAAGTGTGTTTCTGGGCTGATTCGGGCCGGATGAGGACGTCGACCCAGCATTGTTTGTCCGACACCTGAGCCCACAGTTCTCCGGGGTTTAGCGGTTGACTCCCATCGGTGTGGAACTTCCCCCACATGTCAGCTTCAACACGCCGATGGCAGTCAGACATGGGATAGAAGCACGTGCCTTTGTGATCTGCACCTTCTTCCGCACTACCTCAAAGGTGTCGTTCGGCCCGTCATTGTCTGCTAACCGGTGAAAGTATTTCAGAAGCCATGGTCTGAGGACTTCGCTCATGACGCGCTGAGCCGTGGTGCCGTCTATATGCAGTTACAGAAGTCCACGACTAAGACTAAGGTCGGCAGCGGCGGCGGCGATGAGCGGCATACATGCCGATGTGGTGTCGAGGAGCGCGTCGGTTTGGAGCGCGTCTGCCCGCTGATGGCCGCTGATGTTGCTTCCGGAAGCGCGCACCTCCGCCCGATCGTCGTCGATGGCGTCGCTCGGGCGCTTGTGAAATCTCCTGCTCGACCTGTCCAGACTCACAGAGTGACTTCATTGTCTCGAGTGATGTCACTCTGTCCGTAACGTAACAGTTGCCAGAAATATGGGCGGTATTACAATAAGTACCACTCCTTCAAGGTGGATAATGGGGCGCATACTGTACACCGACCTGCTGCTAGACTGGATTGTGCAAGTGCAAGACGACGATGGCCAATTTGATCAATAAACTGTCGGATCTCACGCTTGGGGGAAAGCAGACGAGTAGGAAGAATGGGAAAGCTGATGTGGGGGTCATTGGCCTGGGTTCTATGGGAGGTACGCACTCCCACACGAGAGATCGCTTTCGTGAGAAGGCTGACGGTTGAAGGGGGGATGGCATTCCTCTTCTCCGAACACGGCTCGCACGTCTCCGGGTTCGACGTCAAGCCCCAAGTCCGGGATGACCTCAAGTCCAAGTTAGAGGCCTACGAGCGTTCCCTGCCAGTAGACATCTACTCCGACCTCGAGACGTTCATGGCCTCTTTCAAACCGGACTCGAGGAGGATCATCGTCCTCTCCCTTCCGCATGGGGAGACGATCGATAAAGTCTTAGAGCAGATGATGCCCTTTTTGGATGAGGGGGATGTTGTACTGGATGGGGCGAATGAGTGGTATCAGAATACGGAGAGGAGGCAGGAGTGGCTCATGAAGGTGCGTCTGTCTTCGTCTCTTCCTCTTCCTCTCCCTAAATCCTCTTCCCTCTTGTCGAAGCCTGGTGCTGACCGCCTCGTAGGAAAAAGGAGTCCACCTCATCGGTCTCGGCGTCAGTGGAGGATACCAAGCAGCCCGAAAGGGACCCAGTATGAGCCCCGGCGGGACGAGAGAAGCGTACGTCCTCGTCGAGCCCCTGCTCAAGAAATGGGCCGCGAGGGACGGGAACGGCAACCCGTGCGTGACGCTTATCGGGCCTGGAGGGGCGGGGCATCACGTTAAGATGGTTCATAATGGGTTCGTCTCTCCTCTCCCTTCTTCCTTCCTCTTCTTCTGTCTCGCTTTACGTTTTCGGGGGAGAGGAAGATAGCTGCTGTGAGCAGAGAGGCTGACGGGGGAGGGAAACAGGATCGAGCAAGGCATCCTCGGTATCCTCGCCGAAGCCCGCTCGCTCCTTCACGCCCAACTCCGCTACCCCAACGCCCAAATCGCCGACATATTCCAGCGGTGGAACGAGCAGGGAGAGCTGAGGGACAACTACCTTCTCGGTATCGGGGTCGAGATCCTGCGCAGGACGAAGGGGGACGGCGTGAGCGATCCTAGGGGATTGGTGGAGGACGTGGAGGATAAGGTCGTGCAGGATGTGGATGAGAGTGAGGGGACGGGGTATTGGACGTTCCGGGTACGCCGCCCTTCTCCTCCCTGTTCCTGTGTTTCTTGCCGTGTGGTGAGGGAAAGAGGGAAGCTGACGGTATGCGCGGTAGGAAGTAGGCATGGCACACGTCTCAGCACCTACGATCGTCGCCTCGCACCAAATGCGCATAACCTCCGCAAACAAGAACGAGCGCGAGCCCGTCGTACAAGACCTCCAGCTCCCCCAGCCGTCAGCCGCAAACCTGTCCGATGAGGAAAAGGAGAAGTTTGTCGAACAGCTCCGCCTGGCAGTGTATGGTGGAGTTCTGGGCTCCTTTATCCAAGGCTATGACGTGCGTCTCTTCGCCTCCGTGCTCTGGCTATCGGGGCAAATGCTGACGGTGCTGGGTGGTAGTTGATAGCCCGCGCCTCGCTGAACAACAAATGGCACGTCCGGCTCGCGGACTGTAATAAGATCTGGCGGGCGGGATGTATAATCCAGTCGAACGCCATTGCCGATCTGCTCGAGCCGCACCTGCAGACCGAGGCTGTGGAAGGCAACACCGGTGCGTCCCCTGCTTCATACCTTTCCCCAGTCCTCAGCTCTTGCCGCCTTCTTTTGCTCGCTGGTTTCTCTTGGATTCGGAACAGAGCTAATGCTCAGACAGCATACGAGAATCTACTACTTATCCCCGAAATCGCAAAGGAAGTGGCGAAGACTTATGAGCCGCTGAAGGGAGTGAATAGGTTGGCGATTGAGACGGACGCCGTCACGCCCTGTCTGTCCGCAACGCTCCAGTGGATGAAGACTGTCGGCGGGGAGTCACTTCCTACCAGTGAGTCCCCTCTCTCCCTCCCTGCCTCCTCTCCCACCTTTTCACGCTTCCCTTGCTCGCGCTTTTGATGTGGTTGGTACTGACGGGATGCACTAGGCTTCATGGAAGCAGAAATGGACTACTTTGGGGCGCATAACTATGATCTTAAGGGCGAGCATCGCTGGGCGCCGGAGAAGGGAAAACATCATACCGAGTTCAAGCCGGCCGTGTAGCTAACCCCCTCAATTCTTACACGAGGAGATGTAAAAATATAATCACTTATGAATTCTTATTTGACGTCAGGATGTACACTTCACACATCCCACGGTCTATGCCTGAACGAGCTGGAAGGCACCAGGGGAGGGGGAAGCGGGGCTTATACTTTGAGCCAGCGGTCCCACCACCCCAGGATGGACCAAGCGCTCGTTTCCTTTGCCCAGCCTACACACGCATCGTCAGTACTTCACTCTCGACGCATACTGCACAATGCAAAGCAACACAGAGTAGAACAAGGAAGCAAGGAGGAGAAGGAGGGAGAGGGACTCACGCTCATTCTCGTTACTCATATCACCCCTAATGGCAAACCCGTGCTGCACGCCCGAGAATAGCTGGAAATGGTACGGAATCTTGTTCTTCGAAAGGATCTCTTCGGCTTTGTGGCGGCCTTCGGGGGGGAATGTGTGGTCAACCTCTGCGGACCGGCGGTTAGCATCGAACCCAAGGCAGCTGAAACGGGATAAGGGAAGCGGGACTTACCAGCACACGAGAAGAAGATGGCGCCTTTGTCGAGACCTTCGAGCGCTTCTTCCGTTATGAAGGCCGGGTGGCAAGTTGCGCCTATGAACAGGATCAGGCTAGCTGATAGGATGTTTCGTGGCACAGAACGTACCAGCTGTGGCCCAGCCCTTCTTGAGCGAATCGACGACGTCCTTGCCACCGAAGCAGTATCCGATCACGCCGTACGCCTTGGCCTCTGATGTCCAGGTTAGGTCGAAGTTATAACATAAGATGCAGATTTGTACGCACGGAACTTCTCCTTCATAGCCGGGACGAACTTGTCCAGGATGGATTCTGCCTTAGCGCGATACGGCCCAATCCAAGCACTGAAGTCGAACCCCGGGGTCTCGCGCGTCTTCTCCAGCTCGTCGCCCTCAAAGTAGTCCGGAGCAACGACGGTATACCCGCCCTGGGCGAAAAAGTCCATGATGAGCTGGTTGTTGCGGTACCATGGGCCGAAGACATCGCAGCAGAAGAGGATGACCTTGTCCGTCGACTTGTTCGGCGGGTAAGAGACGTAGTAGTTGATCCCTACGAGCTCGCCTTTCTCGCCGACGGGAGTGCCTTCGTGCTTCACCGCTTGCATGCAGCATTCTCCGGACGGGTTGGCGAGGTACTTAGCGGCCATGGTCGTGGATGTAAGCGGGGTGATACGGAGGTGCTGTCCACTCCATCGTCCATTTAAACCCACTCTTTATCCTGTGGGGTTAGAGCGCCGCCAGCTGGCGACGTGCTGGGGAACGCGGCGGCCCTTGCCGCCGGCGGGACATCGCGCAACCGATGGGATGAGCCAGCGCATTGTGGTACAAATATAGTTTCACGTTCGGCGATAAACTAGTCATTCCGGCGGCGACGACTGCCAGCACCGACCCATACATCAGCAGCGGCATTGTAATTCCGCCAGCGGGGTATTTAAGGAAAGATGAAGGGATGGAGGGATCGACGAGACGTAAGCTTTCGGGTAGACAGGAATGGAAGCGCGGGACCTCCGCCTCGTTTGCGCCTTTTTACGATGCTGGCACGTGCTGCCTAGCCCCGGATAAACATCGATGCGAGCCGAGCTCCGGGTGGATGCTTGCCCCTTTGGGCGAAAATAAAAGCACGCGTATTTGATGAAAGTCCGGCTTTGTCGGTTGTACGTGCATGTGACGTCGCTCTGCACAGGTGATCTCGTCTGAAGTGCCGATAAGGTGCATATAGGCGCCGGGATTGTACGGTTCATCAGTCCCATTGCGCGCAAGTTGTGCGGTTGATTGCAGCGAAACCCGACTCATATTCCCGCCTGGTGTTCCATAGCATGGTCTTGCGAGTGCTTAGAATATGGACCATGGACAGATGGACGAAAAGCAGAGGACGTGCGAATGCTGTAATGTTGACTGGAATTGCGGGAATGGGAGCGTCGCGATCACGTGAGAGATCCACTGCTTTTATTTTTCGATGCGCTCATTGCGGGTGGCTGTACGGAAGGTAATTCCCACCAATTCGTACTCAGAGGGCCACCGCTGCTCTCTCACACGCGCCAGCCTGTTTATGCTCCTCCCCTCCTCCTCCTCATCGTCTTGCGACCACCTGCCTTCATCCTCCAATACGTCGACTCACCCATCCAAGAGGTTATGCTCTTGCCGCCAGAACACTCTTTACTATTGAGTAGCGAACCATCTTCTAAACACGCCTACTCTCGTAGTGTGCTCCAGGAACTTGCGACCAATACTATCCCCAGCACATCAGACGACCCTGGCAAGGGACGCCCGACTACTCCGGTGGACCGCAAACCAACGACTGAGGCCCAGGAGGCTATGGATCATGGAACGGACTTGCTGATCACCCCTCCGCCGTCATCACCATACATCGACCTCCGTATCCCCTTACAGCACTCCGGTTCCGTTCACATTATGGCGACGTCGAAAGCCAAAGCATATACTCAGGCTATGGCGACGCCTCCACCATCCTCCTCACCATGTCATCAAAGTCATCATGCCCGCACACCATCCGTCGTATCTTCGGTTGCCGCAGTGCCGGATAGCCTCGTGGTCGAGAGCGGTCACCCCGTGGTTATCGGCCGTATGGCCAAGCCGCTGGATACGTCCAAGACTGGACCTCATCTAACTCAGCCTGGCACCGTTCTATTCTACACTCTGCCCTTGAAGGAGCTGGAAGTCTCGCGATTGCATATTATTGTCGAGCGTGTGCCCGGTGGTGTGCGGTTGAAGGCGATTGGCAAGAATGGCCTCCGTATCGGTAACCACTTCGTCGGCGAAGGCCAGGAGATGATCCTGCCCGAGCAGAAGGGGCTGGTCAGCCTTGATCTATGGGTCAAGACAATCGAATTGCAATGCGCACTACCCCGTGATCCCTCTCCCGCACCAACTGCAGCTCCAGCAACACCGGCAGCTCCGGCGCCTATCGTGCTGAAGGCAGAAGAACCGGAAACGAAAGACTTCAAACCCCCTCCTACCGCCTCCTCAGCTATCTTCTCCGAAGCCACTATCCCTCTCACACCAACTGCAGACCGACATCAGACAACATCACTACCTCCATCCTCGCCTGCATCCTCACCACTTTCCTCTCTTTCGAGCGACGAAGATGAGGATGATGATGAGATGCCTTCTCCGCCACGCGGCGTCAAGCGCAAGGCAGGCTCGGTGTCGTTACCACCTTCATCCCCGGTCAAGCGAGTCGCTCGGAGCATTGTCAGCGATTCTGATTCCGATGAGGATATGGATGCCGACGGGGATGAGCCGGAGGCGGAAGAGCAAGATGCTAAGAAGAAGGATGAGGAGGAAGATGAGGAGGACGACGACGACGACGAATCTGAACATGAAGCGAAAGAAGAGGAGGACGATGAAGACCTGCTGGGAGAAGCCCATTTAGACGAGGGAGAATCCGAGCGTGGATCTCCGACGCCATCACCAGTTTCTCAGAAGCCGCGATCTTCATCCTTGAAATCGAATGGGAAACGTCCATCCAGTACGAGCACGGCTCGATCGCCCTCCGTCAAGCGCCAGAGGACGGCACAGGAAGAAGCTGCATTGCGTACCGCTGTTCTCCCGCATCTCGTCACAGCGCTTGCGTTGTCCGTCACCACCACCACTCCCTTATCCAATCTGTTGCCGGAAGTCCTGGAGCAGTCGGCCCTGGCGTCCTATGACCATGAAGATATCACGCAAGTCTGCCGCTCTCTGCTGGAAGATGGCGTCAAGGGCATGTTCGGGAAGGTCGTCAGGCGTGGAAAGGTACGTATATGCGCATACATATATCCAAAAATCGAAACTGACGATGATCGGCTAGGATGCATCCGGCAGACCGCTCGAGAACGTGTACTTCTACAATGCCGACAAAGACCCAGATCGCGAGCGTGGGCGGAACCTGGGCGGCCTCGGTGGTCGTCGGGTCCGCGGCACGCAGCTCAAAGACAAGCAATACTACTGGCGCCCAGTGGGTCGAAAGCGGACCTAGCGCCTGGTCACTTGCTCTTGTCGCGTTCCCTTCGCACCTCTTCTCCGTCTTCTTCCTTTCTCTCTTCCGGCCTCAAAGCGTTACCTTGGGCGATCCCTCTTTTGCAGTGGTGAAATTTTGGGTAATTCGGTGCCTATATCCCCTGTAGCATATACATCACCCTGAACATTGACAATACACCATGCGTTTCCTTCCTTTTTTCAGCTGTTTTCCTCGGTGCCGAAGCCGACCGATACTGCTGGCTGTGAGCAGGGTCCCCTGTCAATGTCGACGATCCCTGATGAAGTTGCGAGACCAATCGGTCCGTCCCATTCAGTCCTCAGCGATGGCGGCGATCAGTATCGGACCGCGCAATCGCAGACAGCTGGTATGCAACCGACAACTGCTATCCGGCTCTCTACGTTCCACCCTGGCTAGCTCATCACCGCTGCTCTACCTGCCTCGATGTCTGAACCAAAGATAACACACGAGCTCCCCACTCCACCTATCGCAGCCCCGCCGCTCGATCGCACTATCTGGAAACCCAATGCTGTCGAGCTTGATTTCCTACACTCCGCCATCTCATCCGACGATGAGGAGCTGAAGCGGCGGATATTCGCTGTGCAGGACAAGTATGTTCTTGCTCCTTCGTCCTGCTGGGCCGGATTGGTTAGGTGATGGTGCTGATGAGGGGAAAAGATGTTATCAGGATTATCCATATCCCTGTATCAGGGCGTTCCACTTCGTGTCTCTGATGATGCGAGAGGTGAGCCTGACCTGCCATTGTCCACTGTAGTAGACTGATTGGTCGGCAGAATGCGATCTACCCGACTGTTTTGGAGAGAGGTAAGGCGGGAAACGCATACCTGCTTGACTTGGGTTGCATGAGTATGTCCCGCTACCCCGCTGTTGGCGCCCCGTACTAGAGCTGACCTTGTGAGCACAGTGGGTACCGACCTTCGCAACCTCATCCGCGATGGTTACCCCGCCGACAAACTAATCGGCGCCGACCTGCGGGACAACTACATCCGAGCAGGCTACGAACTATACGGCGACGCCGGTACTTGCCCGATCAAGTTCCTGACAGGAGACATGTTCGCCATCGACCCTTCGCCTCTCCCCACTCCTCCAGCACCGCTCGACCTCAGCAAGGCAAAAGAGCTAAACGACCTTAAGGGTCAGTTGTCCTTCATCTACACCGGCGCCTTATTCCACCTATTCGACGAGCCGACGCAGGAGGCCATCGCTCGCCGACTTACGGCGCTCTGGAAGCGCGAACCAGGAAGAGTGATTTTCGGCAGACATCAGGGCGCAAAGAAAGAGGGGATGATACCCGACCATATGGGCCGATTGAGGTATGCCCATTCGCCGCAGAGCTGGGAGAGGATGTGGAAGAGTGTGTTGGATGCGCTCGAAGGACCTGGGGCGGGGGAGAGGATTAGGGTGAAGGCAGAGTTGAAGGCTGGTCCGGATGGGATTCCGTTGGATAACTTTACGATGCTATTTTGGAGCGTGGAGAGGGTTTAGAGGGACTTGTCCCTTATGACGTGCTGTACGAGTTTACAGCGTGACGCTTGCCTAATCAGACGAGCGCGATATTGCAACGTCCGATGCCTCGCTGTACCACAGCTTTCGGTCTTATAGCAATCAGACCGATGATGCCTCTCGGTAAAACAACAATAAGGTGACATGCGCCGCTAGACCAACATCGGCATTAGAATCCATTGTTGGTGTGCTTACTAAGTGGTAAAGGCCGAGATCGAAGCAAGTTGGCACGTTCGCTCTGCGTGGCGAGTAAAGAGCCCGAGCATCCGACTCGATGCCGCTCAGCTCCAAAGGGGAGCTGACAGCTCGTAAAGCCTAGAAGATACCCGGATGAGATGGTAGACGATGGAAGTCCGCGGCCCGTGACCTAATTACTGTTGAAAGCTTCGCGGCTGTCAATTCATCTGCCTAAACAGGTGTTAGTAGTCCCCTATTCCACCCACGAGATCCCCCTACATCCTGTTCTGGAGTCCGTCGAGCGCTGATGCGGCCCTAATATGGTATGGGATAGCCGCCAAAACTTGGAGCAAGATCAGAGATGCTCGGTGCGCCCTTGGCAAAAACGTATGATCGGAGTTGAAGAAGCACTCCTATTGCCTTCATTTTTGGAGCTCGTTCCGCCATTTTGGATGGAGAACATGACTGCAGAATCTGGAGAACAGATTTCCGCAGTCAGTTGTGCGCCTACTTACGCTTCTTATCCGATGCAAGATCAGAGGTGGTTAGTTCACCTGCACGAAAACGTATGTTCGGAGTTCAGGAAGAACCTGTTCTCTGCACTTTTGGTCCTTAGACCGCTATGTCCGACGGAGAAACCAGCTCGCAGGATCCGGTGAACAGACGTCGACAGTATTGTTATGCTTCTTCGCCGATCGACCCGGGCGATGTGACCAAATCACCACGTATCATCAGAGACGGGTTTGGGATGACCGACCGAACTTCCTGAACTATGGCACCATTAGCGCGCTGTAGATGCGAGTGATTGTATATAAGAAGTCCTTACCCTGCTCTCTCAAGGGCAGACCTTACCCTTCTCGACACCATGTCCGCCACCACAGTCGCCTTCAACCAAGCCCCCATTGTGGAGAAGTCCAGCGTTCTCAGCCCGGCTCTCAAGTTAGATGGAGAAGCAGAGCCAGACGTAGTCCGTTTCTCCGTAGAGGGCAAGTTCATCGGTACTCGGCCCGTCGTCCGCCCCGCGCTTGCCACCGCCGCCGAAGACGACGCGACCAGGCGCCTGACGTCTATCCCGATCGTCGATATCTCCGGTCTCTTCTCCTTGTCCCCCTCCGAGCGCCAGAAGGCCGCGCAGGACCTGGCGAAGGGGTGCGAGGCGATCGGCTTCATCTACCTTACCGGCCATGGCGTCCCTCAAGAGTTGATTGACGGCGTGTTCGATGCTTCGAAGAGGTACTTTGCTCTCCCGCATGAGCAGAAGATGGAGAAATGGACGCACTCGAGCAAGCATCTGAGGGGTTACGAGCCCATGTATGAAGGCCACTTGGATCCTCGCAATCGCCTGGGTGGTACGTGCTCTCTCCCTTCTCTTCATGAGGCCCGGGGTAGGGCAAGCTGACCCCCAAAAAAGACAGGAAAGAAGGCTTCCTCATGGGCTACGAACCCCAGCTCGACCCCTCCCCTCCCGCCACCCTCACGCCAGCGATGAAGAAACAGCTCGACGACCGCACGAACATGTTCCCAGACGATACGCCCTGGTTCCGCTCGCCGATGAACGAGTACTTCACTGCGGTGTTGGACCTTTCTCGCAGGCTCATGCGGGCGTTCGGCTCGGCGCTCGGGGTCGGGGAGGAGTATTTCGACCAGGTGAAGTTCATGGACTACCCGGTGCATATTGCCATGAAGGTGCATTATTATCCTCCCCAAGAGACAGACGATAAGGAGGAGACGGGTATCGGAGCGCATACGGATTCTACCTGTGAGTCGTCCAGTTGTGCAAACCGCGAAGTTCCTAGGTTGACACGGCGACTTGCCAAGGTTTTACCCTGCTGCAGACGGATACGCCCGGGCTGGAAGTGCTCAACCCCCTCGGCCAGTGGGTTCCCGCTCCGCCAGTCCCAGGCGCATTCATCATGAATGTCGGCGACTTCCTCATGCGTCTGTCGAATGAACGTTTCATGAGCACCGTCCATCGGGTCAGGAACTTAACCGGCGGAGATCGGTACTCGATCCCGTTCTTCTTTATTCCTAATCTTGAAGCGTCCCTTGAGGTGTGACTTGATTCGGTTAATGCAGCCCGAGAGTGAGCCTGAACATTTGTAGGTGCTGGAGACGTGCCAGTCGGCTGAGAATCCGGCGAAGTTCCCGGCTGAAAGGGTCGGAGAGGTAAGGGATTTAAGGGAATCGGGGGAGTCCGAGAGAGCTCATAGTGTTGCTCCAGATATACAGCAAGAGACATGATGCGAAGATCGCAAAGCAGAGGGCTCGAGCGGGGAAGATAGGAGTGGTGCAGGAAGCTGTGGTTGTTGCCTAGAGGCCCATGAGCCGAGATCAGGCCCGCCCAGAATAGTCTGAAGCCGACGCCCGAAGAGTGATCTCCTTCGTTCCGACCATGTATGCAGCGAAGTAGAAAGGTTTCAATAGCTGAAAGAAAGTTGACAGGTTGTCATGAACATTCTAGACCAATATCATCAGTGCAGTCCATTGTCGGCCTCCGGACTAAGATACAAGATCGATGACGCGGGAGAGAAGCCGTTCGCGCGCACGTTGGCCGGAAGTATGCCGAATTGCCAAGAAGTGGCTGTGCAGCGAGTCAATCGAAACCGCGAGAACGCGCAGTCAGCTCACAGTGTCCGGGTTTGGTCCGTCAGTTCCCGTCGTACATAATCAGAGCTCACACCGTTCCTCTCTCCTTGTTCTCAGACCTCCTGAACGATTACTGCGTTCGCACTTGACCGCTCCTCTCCCTCGTACTCTGCGCGTCCAACGCTCGCCCGCTACCCGCATAGACAAAACAACGAAGATGTCCTACCCAGTACCTCCGCCGTCATACCAGGCGCCTGGCAGCCCGACCAAGAACTACGGTGCTGCAGACGAAGCGCACCAGCCTCTGCTCGGCGAGACGGCAACCACGTCCGCCGCAGCGAGGAATGCGATCTTTGACCAACCCCTGGCTGGCGACTTGCCAGATGACTTCAAGTATGGCACGACTGTCAGCGAGAGTGCTGTTGAGATCCAGCAAGGTATGTTTGGACTATCCTTGGAATGACAAACCCGATACTGACGCTCTGACCAGCATTCGTCCGCAAGGTGTACTCCATTCTCTTCCTACAAATCGTGAGTCGCTTCGCATTTCAAGAGCTCGACCTGTTGCTCACACATACTACAGCTCGGCACTGTCATCATGGGCGCTGTGATGCGGACGGACGCCGCGATGTTCTTCGTCCAGAAGCACCCAAGTGTTGTGATCATCCCGCTCTTCGGGACACTCATCAACCTCGGTTTCCTCTTCTGGAAGCGTCACAGCCATCCGCTCAACCTCGTCCTACTCGCTACGTTCACCCTCATGGAGTCCGTTGCTATCGGCGCAGCGGTTGCATACTATGACCAGGTCGTGGTCATGCAAGCGCTCCTGATCACCCTGGGAGTCTTCCTCGGCCTGACCCTGTTCACTCTGCAATCAAAGGTAAGCACGTTTGCCTCACTTCTTCTGCAGGACAAACGAAGGCTTACTTCTCTCACCAGTACAACTTCGACGGCATGGGCCCATTCCTCTTCGCTGGCCTGCTTGTGCTCGTTTTCTCCGGCTTCGTGCACATGTTCATCCCCTTCTCTCGTGGTGTCGACCTCGCGTACGGCATTGGAGGTGCACTGCTCTTCAGCGGATATATCGTCTACGACACACATCTGATCAACCGCCGCCTGAGCCCGGATGAGTATATCTGGGGGGCAATTGCGCTCTACCTGGACTTCATCAACCTCTGTCAGTCTATCATTATGCTCCTATCGAGGAGAGACAGAGATTGACACTTCTCATTTACTCCAGTCCTGTCCATCCTCCGGATCCTCAACAACGCCAACCGCGACTGAGCGAAGAGAAGATGCCTGAGAGGGTGTAATGAATGGACCATGGGTCAAAATCGGCGTTCTGTTACGATTTCCTCCTGTATTTGATTTCCTGTTTCTGTTCCTATTGCTGTATAAGTGTAAACTTAGCAGACTGATCACGATGTTTGAATGATCTATTATATCCCCGCTGATCATATGCTATTTGAGTGCTCGTTCATTTCATGACTGGTATGGTAAGAGAAAGCCAGCGGACGGGATTCATGACCGGTTATTTGGCCGGAGGAGTGAGATCCCTGATGCTGAAACGCCGGTTACCCCGCACCATCCACACGCTGTCGATCAGCTAACTACTGTACTGTACGCACATATCCTCTGTTCGATCTCGCGCTTTCCTTTCTGTCTTCTCAGTATCCTTGCTATCTACTCCTCGCGATAACTGGAAATTCAAAAATGCGAGCAATCGTAATAAACGAATACATGCATCCGTCCAAGCGGACCGTGTAGGCCGTCTTCATCAGCCCCACCCTCCTGGGCTCATGCACCCCATAGGACAGAAGATGCACCCGAACCGAAGCTGGGTAAAAACGACGTCCTCGTAGATGTTGAGGTTGCGTGAGTGGCGCCTTCGTGAATGCTGCAGGTCTGCAGAAGGAACTGACTGGTGCGGGGTAGAGCGCTCAACTTCTTTGACATACTGCAGTCGCAGGGGAAGTACCAGAGTGCGTCCCCATCTTTGTACCTTGACATCAAAATCTGACAGCTCGGGCCAGATCAACCCCCGTTCCCCTATGTCCTCGGCGCCGAAGTGAGCTCCTTCCCCTTCCCCCCATGGTCAGTGACAGGAACTCTCTCCTCACCCCCAAAAGTTATCAGGCACCATCTCCCCTAACTCTCCCATCCCCCGCGGCTGCAAGTTCAAGCCCGGCGACGCAGTGTTCGGCTATGGCCAAGGGGCATTCGGCGAGCGCGTAGCCTGCGACTACCGGTTCCTCCTGCCCATACCGAAGGGGATGAGCTTCGAAGAGGCTGCGGGGCTGTACGTCACGTATCCTACGAGCTGGGAGGGGATCGTTAAGCGTGGCGAGACGAAAGCGGGGGAATGGGTGCTTGTACATGCCGGCGCAGGGGGGGTGGGGTTGTCGGCGGTGCAGATCGCGAAGTGTAAGCTCCTTCCTCCCTGCCGTTTATGAGAGAGGAGGGTGTATGCTCATGGCTGGCCTGGGGTAGCGCTGGGGGCGAAGGTGATCGCTACTGCTGGATCGCCAAGGAAGCTGGAGATATGTAAGGCTGTGGGAGGGGCGGATGAGGTGCTGGACTATACGAAGCCGGATTGGCAGAAGGAGGTGCTGCGGATAACAGGGGGAAAGGGTGTTGGTTCGCGTCGGTCTTCCTCTGCTTCGGACAGAGATCGCTGAGCGAGGGGGGCAGATGTGATATACGACCCCGTAGGACTGATTAAGGACTCGCTGAAGTGTATTGCTTGGAAGGGACGGGCCGTTGTTGTTGGGTGAGGACTATGCACTCTTTCGTGGGCGGTGGAGCTGATACCGGGAATAGCTTTGCCGGAGGAAAGATCGAGCAAATCCCGACAAACTTGATCCTGCTCAAGAATATCTCGATTGTTGGTCTGCATTGGGGTGCATATACGAGTACGTGCTTGCGTTTCTTTGGTCTCCATCGGCTATATATAGCTGACCTTGATGCAGAGAATGAGCCTGAGCACGTGCCGGAAGTTTGGAAGGGTATTTTCGAGTACGCTCGCTGTTGTGCAGCACCATGACTAGCCGCTGACACCTGTACAGGCTGTTCGAAAGCGGGAAATTGAAACCGGCGGTATACGACCCCGTATACGTGTTCGTACCTTCTTTTTTCTTCTCGCCTTTGTGCGCTCACCCCAGGACAGAGGGCTCGACTCAGTGCCTGGAGCACTTGTGGACCTGGAAAACCGGAAAACGTGGGGCAAGGCGGTGGTACGGATTAAGGGAACATCTGGGAAAGCAAAGTTATAGGATTGGACTGGGGATGGGTATTGTGGATGCAGGGGGAGGCATGTTGTTTCAATGTACAGGATATGGAAGATGCTTGATCGATTATTATGACACGCTTGCGAGGGCTTCGTCTATTGATTGTATACCCTGTTTGAGTGCGTTGTACTGGTCAACATCGTCAGGAGGGGGAAACACAAGTGAGCAAGGAAGATACGAACCTGCTCAACTGAGAGAGAAATTCCCTTCTTGCCGGGCTTTGTCTTCCCGTCTTTGTCTTGATAGAACTATCCACCAGCGGGTCAGCAAGCGCGACTAGACAGGATATGGATGAGACTAACCTCGCGAATGTCAACCAGGATTTTCCCCTTGAACCCTCGAATGGTGACATATCTGTTCTTGCCCAGTTCGATGTACTTTTCTCCATCTACTGGCCATGAGTGGAGAACGTTAGAGGATATGAGAGAAATTACCGTCATTCACTTTGACCGCACTGCTTGGTCCGCTAGCATCGTCTTTGGAAGAGGGTTTGTCTTTCTTTGGTTTCTTTCGAGTTCGATTGTCATTAGTGCTGTCCGCGTCATGCTGGAATGTTGGGCCCACCTTGGTGATGGGCTCGTCTCCATCCGCGTCGCTTTCGTTGAATAAGGGCTCCTCGTCCTCTTCATCCTCTATTATCGGCTTCGACACCTTCCTTTTCGCAGGCATAGCTGTAAGCAGCTTCAAACGCGTCGAACAGGTAGCAGAACGCGTCTAGTAACCCGTTGCTATGCTCGGTTCCGCCTGCAAGTGATACGTCATTCCAGGGCCCTCTTTCTCTTCACGCGGGGTACGGGCCACGTTCCATTTCCGCGTCGGCCGTTCGGGGTCGCACGACAAAGTGAGAAGATCTCATCGTGTCCCCTACGACTCCGTCGAAACAAAACCAACATCTCATCATTTGCTTCGTCCTTCAATCAATCAATCTTGCAACTCGGCTTGTTCTTGTCGTCGCAATCTGCAATTAACGTACATATCAAGCAATCGTTTCTTGATTTACCCTTGCAAAAATGTCTATGTCTGCTGTGAGTGGTCCTTGTTCTAGGTCTAGTGTGGGGGCCCGGAGACTGACTTTTTGGGGGTAGATCGTCAAATGTTTGTGGGATTGATGTGGATGTTGCGGGGTTGTGCTGATTTGTGGTTTTGGCAGCTGTCGCCTCGGGTGATACCCTCGTACTACGTGGACCTCCTGGACCAAATGGACAACCTCCTAAAGAGCGGTGAGTCCTACCGGTAGTCATCCGTCGGACCCAATTCTGAATAACCGTGCAGCATCTTGCATCTTGCCGACATCACCGCTCCACGCATAGGTAGTGCTACCAGGGAAGATGAAGTGCGTGCCTCTTTGGTCTAAGCAGATAATTTATGCTGAACAACTCTGCAGCCCTGGGCCTACGAATCCCGCGAATTCCTGCGCGCCCTCGCCGTCGGCAAGCAAATCCACTTCAACGTCACGCACGCCCTCGGACCCTCGAACGATGGCGGTCAGCGGGATATCGGCACTGGGATTGTTGGCGGTGCTGATGTGGCTTCTGAGATCCTGAAGAACGGGTGGGCGAAGGTGAAGGAGGGGAAGAGGGACGAGACGGAGGAGGATGTGAAGCGTAAGCAGCTGGAGGCGAAGGCAAAGGAGGAGGGGAAGGGCTTGTGGAACCCGGAAGGGCCTAAGGTGCGCCTCGGTAGTACCCGGTTGAGCCGCAACATTAACGACTCCTAGGAACGCACTGTCAACTACGCTATGCCTACCGACCCCTTCGCCTTTCTGAATGAGTGGAAGGGCAAGCCAGTTGACTGTATGTGTGAACCTCGATATATGCGCACAATACTCACGCAACTGCAGCTCTCGTCGAGCAAGTACGCGATGGCGACCATCTCCGCATACGTCTGCTCCTCTCGGACGACAACCACCAGTTCATCAACCTCTCCATCGCTGGTATCCGCTGCCCTCGCTCCAGTCCGAAGGAAGGCGAGCCGGGAGACGAGTTCGGGAATGAAGCTCGCTTCTTTAGCGAGTCACGCCTGCTGCAGAGGCACGTCAAGACTACGCTGCTTTCCCTGCCTGCGCCTGCTGCAACACCGCTGAATGCGAATACTGCCCCTGCTCCGCCGTCCTACTTCATTGGCGTGGTGATACATCCTGTGGGCAACATCGCCGAGTTCTTGGTTCAGGCTGGCCTGGCACATGTTGTCGGCTGGCATGCCGGCATGCTTTCCTCACTTGGCATCATGGAGCGACTGCGTGCTGCTGAAGCGTGAGTCACCGTAGTCTCCGAGCAGGATCAAAGCTGAATGCAAGAATTGGCAGACAAGCCAAACAGCAGCGCCTCGGCGTGTACAAGAGTGCCGCCCCAGCCGCATCTACCACCACCTCCGGTCCAGCCGCACGCTCCGACAGCCGCACATTCGAAGGCCAAGTGATCCGTGTCTGGACAGGCGACCAGATATCCGTCCTTGAGCAAGGAACGAAGAAAGAGCGGCGCATACAGCTCAGTTCTGTCCGTGCAGCACGGGCGAACGACCCGAAGCAGGCTCACTGGGCTAACGAGGCTCGCGAGGTAAGGCGTCGTTGAAGTTTCTTGGTTGATTTTGAGGCTGAAAGAGCTCTTCATCCCAGTTCCTCAGGAAGAAACTGATCGGAAAGCATGTTCGTGTGCATGTGGACTATATTCGGCCTCCGGAGGGCGAGTACGAAGAACGAGAGTGCGCGACCGTCCGTGTTGGAGGCGGCAATGTGTACGTCCTCTTGCTCGTCCTCTCTGGTGACCTCTGGAGGATGATTGACGGTTGGTCGAAAAGGAACATTGCGGAGCAGCTTATTGAGAAGGGACTTGCTACAGCTATGCGGCATCGGAGGGATGACGAGAATCGGTCGCCGGATTATGATAAGTTTATGGCCGCGGAGCAAGCGTACGTTCTTCAAGTCATCGTCCATATACGGGGAACTCACATGTTGACATGTTTAGGGCGGTCGCTGCTGCTCGTGGTCTACATTCGCCAAAGGAGGTACCGCCAACTAGGATAGGTAACGCATCGGAAGTAAGATTGATAATAGCTGCCACAAGATGCAGATGTTGACACCTTGCCAGACTCATGCCAAAGCCGTCCAATTCCTTTCCTCTTTCAAGCGTGCGGGACGCGTACCGGCCGTTGTGGAATACGTTGCGGCAGGCTCCCGGTTCAAGTCAGTGCGAATTTGGGTCTTTTACGTGGCCATACGTTGATTAACCACACCTTAGACTTTATCTTCCCAAAGAAAATCAGACTCTCACGCTTGTCCTTGCCGGAATCCGCGCTCCTCGGACAGCAAGGAACCAGTCCGAAACGAGCGAGCCGTATGGTCCGGAGGCTCTAGAGTTCGCCAACCGTCGTTTCATGCAGCGGGACGTCGAGGTGGAGTTTGACAATGTGGACAAGTCGGGTGGGTTTATCGGGACCATGTGGGTGAACAAGTCCGAGAACGCGGCCTTATCGCTCGTCCGTGAGGGACTGGCTTCCGTGCATGCCTACTCGGCTGAGGGGCTCCCATATGCTCAACAGTTGTACGACGCTGAAGTGAGGCGATTTCGATTATTCGGGACTGAGCGGCGTTGGCTAACACGTTGTCGACAGAATGAAGCAAAGAAGGAGAAGAAGAATGTGCGTTCGGCCCCCGTGACAATCGTCATTCTGGCTAATTCCTATTATAGCTTTGGTCCAACTATACGGATGATGCGCCTGTGGAAGTGGAGGCAAACGGACACGCAAATGGAGATGCGACTCCCGCTGCTCCGGAATACTTAGACGTCATCATCTCCGACATCCGGAGTGGCCCGACCGGGATGACATTCTCGGTGCAGATCCTCAAGGACGGCAGTAAGCCTAAATCCGGTTTCCGGTTTTGGAAAGTGAATGACACGATGGCCAGGCGTTGCTGCGTTGGAGAAGATGATGAGTGACTTTGCTATTCATAATCGGACGGCAAGCTCCGCGCCAGGCTTCATACCAAAGAAGGGCGACCTTGTCTCCGCGAAGTTCAGCGCTGATGGACAATGGTAAGCGAGTGGCTCAAACAACAATTCAATCTGTGCCTGACAAGTCAATAGGTACCGAGCGAAAGTCGTCCGCTCTTCGCCGGTCAAGAAGGAGGCTGAAATTACATTCATGTAAGACGGCCGCCGTGGGTCGAGTTCGCGATGCTGAACTTTGTCTGTAGTGATTACGGCAACGAAGAAACCGTTCCTTTCTCGCAGATGCGCCCATTAGATGCAAAGTTCAAGGCGCTGCCCGCCCAGGCAACCGATGCGCGTTTGAGGTACAATACGGTCATGCTCAGTCATTGAATGAGTCGGCTCAACTGATTGGCTGTCCAGCTTTGTCAAGCTTGTGGGAACAGAAAGCGAATACGGCGAAGAAGCCCTCCAGCGGTTCCACAGTCTCTGCGAGGTGCGTGCATGGGATTAAGCGGTATTGGATTTGTATTGATCTTGGCATCATTGCAGGGGCGCAAACTGATAGCTATTACCGATTATCGCGAAGGCCCATTGCTCCATCTTCGTTTGATTGATCCAACTTCGGCCTCGTTGACCGATCCTTCGGCATGTATCAATGTAGACCTTGTCCGAGAAGGATTGGCTCAGGTGGACAAGAGCTGCAAATACCTGTCGTCGAACCCCACGATCAGCAAGGCGCTGACGGCTGCTGCGGAGGAAGCGAGGAGGGAGCGGCTGGGGATCTACGAGTACGGGGATGTCTCTGAGGACTGAGTTGCTCAGGGGTTTGTTCCGTTCTCCAGCGGGCGGCGGAGGGCGGAGGGGGACGGGAGAGTGGTAAGATCCATCGCGGGTTCCAACCATCAAAGGAAGTGATGGCTGATCGTCCGATCGCAGGTTTACCTAAATCATCGTTGCGGCCGCAGCTGTGGAGGTGGCCGGGCGTTGTCGCTGCGTTTATTGCCTTTTGTTGCCATCCTGTGTAAAACGCCGCTGAATGACAACGTGCCTTCACGCAAGCCATTCGGCTGTGTAGTTGCACCGAGGGGACAAAAACACCAAATGAAACATGTAAAGAGCCATCAAAGCCGTAACAACGGTAACCGGGGCTTAAGCAGCGGAGGTGCACAAAGCGCGGTGGGATAGGGGCTTCTGATGATCACGCTCCTTGTGCATGGTGGACCGGCCGAACGGACGGCGTTACCGCCGGCGGATCTTCCGAAATAGTCCATTTTGGTAAGGGATGGGAAGCGAGAGTGATCCACGCAACCACAGCTCCTCGGGTAACGAAATCCGGACGGCAAAGGGTGCCAGAAGCAAACTTGCTGATACTGATGTTGATGCTGATGTTGATGGCGTTGTTGCTTGAAGCAGGTCGTTGGAAGCCGGCAAGGAGCAGCCCGCATCGCCTGACGCAAGGCACGCCCGATCGGATCCGCGGGATAAACATAGTGTTTAGATCGGGCTGCGGAATCGGGTCTGACCAACTTTATCTGGATTAGGGAATCGTATCGGGCGACCGTTCACACCGCGTCTTCCAAACGTTCCAGGTCGTCCCTTCGCCGTCTTCTGCCCAACTCGGCTGATTGCCCGGTTGACCCCTCATCCTCGGAAGCGGAGAACCAACAGAAGCGCGTCGAGCCAACCGAGTGTTTGGGGATCGGGGCGATCAGCGTGTGTGCAAGAAGCTTGTCGCCGGGGCTCAGTTTATTCTGTTGAATTGCCAGACCCCCGAGACAACGGGTCCAAGCAACAGAACAAGGATCCAGGGTGCGGCGAGTCTTTAACCGCTTATCCGGCAGGGCGTCGTGAGAAGACCGGAGAAAACGCCGAGGGGAGCCGGAGGCGGAGGAGCCGCATGGGAGGGAAAGTAGACCAGGCTTCTCCCCGCTTTGTCGTCCCTGAATCTAACTACGTCAACATGCACACAGGACAATGAACTGCATGCAGCAGCTGCATGCTCGGTGCTAATGCGTGGAGACTTTTGTCTGGGAGATTCGGGGCTTGTTCGTGGGGCTTGCTCATGCGGACCAAATAATGCGAGGCGGCTGATTGGTCTGTCCCCAAAGACGTGGGGCAGGGCAAGCTAGTTTGATGTGACGGAGTTCTCCCGCCCCTGTTTACTTGGAGAGTTGGTCTGCTGGCACTGTCAGTGAGAGTCAAACTGAGTCTCTTGCTCGGGTCTCGGGTCTCGCGCTCCATGATGGGGAGGAACGAGCGAGGGGGAATCTGAGTTTCGCACCCCGCCCGGGTGGCTTGGCTAGACCACAACAGCGCGAAACGAGTAGAATGCGAGCGCTGGTCGCTTGGCGAGAGAGCGCTCTGCTGTGAGGGAGGAGAAGAGACTTCGAAAGCAGAGGGATGAAGGGGCAAGAAAACCCAGTGTGGGGATAGGCTTGGGGTAGGAGGGCTGCCACGAAACTGTGGAAGTTTGGAATTTCGGAGGCAGAGAGGTTTGGACTCCGGTCTGAGGCTTCGGGCGATCGTACGTGGCTTGGTTGGGGGGCTTCTTCGGTAGCTCGAGAGTTGGCTCGTTTCGTTGCTCCGTGGTCGACGTCAACTGCTGACGCGGAAGGGGTGTAGCACCGGAACCGCTAGCCAGAGTTGGTGAGAGGTGACGTGCATATGATGCGGTCAGCTCCAGCTCCAGCTGCTCGAGTCGAGTCGCATCAACCGCTTCTCACTTACGAAAACCAGTCACGCGCTCAACCAGAGCTCAACCAGAAACTCTTCCTACGCTCGATCATCTTCCCCTCTTTCAGCCTCATGCAGGGGCAAGCCAATCCCCATCCCCATCGCATAATCCCCCGGCTGGCGAAAATCCCTCGCTCGAGCTTCTGGGACGGCGGAAATACACAGTTACTCTTTGGAGTTAACCCCCGCGTTCGACCGTTCAAGTCCGCTCGTTGCTTCTCAGTGCGCTCTGAACGGAGCTGGAGGTGGTGCCATCTTTCGTAGAGCTCCGGGCAGGCACGTAGCGCCATGCAAGCCCCCACACTGAACTGGGAACTGGGGGTTGGGGGAGCCTGAAGTCTTTTGCCGTAGCTTGCCTGTTCCTCGCAGACGCCCATCGCACGAAAAGGGCCAGCGCCCGGCCCCGCAGACCATACCATGGAGGCGTCACCTCATGGGCCGACTACTGATGGCAGAAGGGACAGAAGACGAAGATGCGGCGAGATATTGAATACGCCATATGCGGTCCACCCTTTGTGTAATTGCACACGGTCGCTCGCTCGCTCGGTCTCGGTCTCGTTTCATCGCTTGTTTGTTATTGTCCCTGTGACTAATTTGCAGTATTTCGAGCACGAGCATATAGACAAACAGAGCGCGAAAGGAAACGGAAGCCGCGCGGCGGAGAAAGGCTATCGGACAGACTCGACGGGGTAATACACGGATATGAGAAAAAGGGTACTAACAGTGTGTAAACTCGGAGTACGACCGGGAATGGAAGGCGTAGAAGGGTAAACCACGGGATTCGTCTGCTGGCTTTTCGGTAGTGCAAGTTGCCTGCATGCGTGTGCTTGTGGTATGTCGAGCTGTTGCGTATGACGACGCGAAAACACCGAGTAAAAGTAGAAGCTGTTGAAGTGATACACCTTTGGAGAAACCAAAGTGAAGAAACGTAGAATGAAAAGAGAAATATCGTCGAACATCGGACAGACCAAGTAGATTCTAAGACTGATTCGAGACGGGCATCGGGGGCATACCGTTGGACAACGGCGTGGCGGACATGTTCGTAGGCGTGGGAGGGACGTTGGAGCTGCGTCCGCGACCCCGACCTTTCGCTTCGGGCACGGCACCCTCGCCGTCCTTCTTCCCATTCTGACCGGTCTGCCCTGCCGTAGCTGAACCGACAGTTGACTTCTTGGTCCGGCGAGCACTGCGGGGCTTGAGGTTCTTCAGCAAGTCGCGCCGCCCACGGCGGAAGTAGGGATGCGTGAAACCGGACGCCTGGACGGCGTCGGTTCCCTGAGTCGGGTCGCCAGAGTTTATATCCGCAAATTCGAGGATGCATATAGTCGACACACGTTGGAAACCATAAAGGTTGATCTGCCGCACAAAGGACGAAACATTGCTATGACACAGAAGGTTGTCAGCGGAGGCAGTGGACCCTCGCGCGTTCACACCCTCACCTATGACGGAAGAACCGAGGCAGCACAAACTGGGCAAACTCGGCCGAGTTCATGAGGATGAAGGCGTCGCCAGCCTCGTTCCACCGCAGGAACCTGCCGTACTCGGGACGGGAAAGAAGACTATGAGGAAATATCAGCATATATGCGCCTGATTTGAGAGGTTAGAGGACGTACTGATAAAGCTTGCTGATGAAGGCGGTACAGTCGCCCGCCTGCTCATCCTGGGTCGGGATTACAGGCTTCGTCTCGACAGGCTCCCCAAAGCGAGGGCTAGCGCTGCTGAAGTCGGTTGACGCCGGGCTCGTGTTGGCATTGTTATGCTCGTCACTCGGCAAGGTCGCGATAGGAGGGATGCCGATATGTGACGGGGTCAACGTATAGCGGGACTGTGACTCTCCCCGCCTGAGATTGACGCCGGCGTCCTCGGACCCCATGTTGGAGTTGGTAGGTGCACGACCGTACCCACTCGGCATCTGAGACTTGTAGTTGTTGTACCCGCCGGCGCTGGAGGGCGAGTTGTGCATCGAGGACGAATACGTGCTGTGACCATTCATAGAGACGCCCATCGAGTTGTTTTGTTGATACCCGAAGGGAGACATCGAGGGTGTAGGAGGAAATGACCCTGTGGAGGACGCCGAATGGGGAGCGGCGGACATGGGGGAAGCGACGCCGGATGAGTTCGAGTAGTCGAGGCCGGAGTTGTTGGAAGATGTTGTCGGTCCGCGGCCGTAGGATTGGTTGCCGGTCTGGAGGGTGGGCATGTGGTGCCCGTGGGAGTAGTCTTGCTGCATGGGGTGGGTGAGTGAGTGATACGGTTGATGTAGGACGGGGGAGTGTCCAACCTGCATAGAGTAGGAGGGGAGGAGGGTTTGGTTGAGCCGGAAGGGATGGGCGAGGGTTACAGTAGAGCCTACCTGATCCATGTGAGGAGACAGCGGGCGAGGGCAAGAGGGTGATGATGAGGGGGATACTTTGTGTTTGGGGGGATTGACCGGGGGGGGTAGATGTATGCGCCCTGGATGTATGCGGGGGTGTAGGAAGTGGTCAATTTAAGCAGATTGGTATGCAGTGGAAGCAGAGAGGGTACGGACCGAGGGTGAGTGGGGGGGATGAATGTACGGTAGGAGGGGGAGTGCGTCGCAAAGCAGGGGTATTTATGAGAATGAGGCAGAAAGGTGAGGATGGACGGGTGCGGGCCCGAAACTAGGGAGAAGGAGCGAGGAGGGAGAGAGGAGGGACGGAAATGGGAGGAGGAGGAGGAGGACAAGGAGCAAAGGGGACCACCAAGCCAGACCCATTCCCTCCTTTGCCCTTCCTCGACGACACCTTCCTAATTTGCATTCACAGCCCACGCGTCGTGTGATAGCCCGTCCCAACGCGTCAACGGGGCTTCCCGCGATCCCATCACCACGCGGACAAACAGACGACCGTTCTTCATCCTCTCCTCCAGCATGCCGGTTCACCCATCCAGCCCACCCACCCCCTTCCCCTCCCCGTGTTAGTCTGTCTATCGCTTCTTTCCCTGCCTGACGCCAGACGCCTGCCTTGCCATCCGCCATCCGCCGTGGAGCTAGGGCAGTGTCCGCCATCATCGGCCACATTCCTACTCGCTCCTTCTAATCTACCCTCTTCTGGGATCACTATTGTGGGCTACCCCTTTACCCGGCCCCGTTTAGAACAGCCAGCCAGCGCGGGTCGGTCGCTCCTTCCCTCGCTCCTCCTCCCCCCCAAGGTGTAATCATCAACGGGGCCAGCCATGGGCGAACGAGCGTCTCCCCAGCCAAAACCCGCTTTTCAAGCCCCGACAGAGCCCGACTGCCGCCCGCTGACTCGCTGAGGCTGCTTCGCAAAGCGGTTCATGAGAAAAGTACCTCAGAAATTGCCAATTGCAGATTGGCCCGAGATTCCCCTGCGACCGGCGTAGGAACCCCTTCTCCGCCGCAGCCTATCTCTTGCCACAATTTGCCATCCACCACCCTTTTGGCGAAAAACACCAACGCCGCCTGGTGCGCGCAGGGCACGGGGGACCCTCGACCCCGGACCCCCGTTCTTACGTGTGCAACAATCGTCAGAATTACCCTGCCCTCACAACGCGGTCTTAGAGAGAGTATCCATTAGCCTGTCTCGCTCCTCTTGTCCCAGCTTCGAACGCTTCTCGCTCCGAGATCCTCAAGCCATCCGTCCCTGCCCCATCGCTTCTAGCGCTCCTATTCCCTTTTCCCACTCGTCCAGCGACAGCCCGTCCACCGCCCGGATAAGCACCGCCCGCAGCACCACTCGGCCGTTTACCACACCCGCCTCCCTCGCGCTTGGTCCTTCCAGTCGTGGAATCGCGCTTGCGAAAGCAGCCGCATGCTCGTCCTGTATCAGAGTAGACCCAACAAAAAAACGTTAGCGTGCCATGCCAACGAACAACCGACAATGATCTGCCACGCATTTGACCACAATAACCCTAAGGTTGCCATCTCGGTCCGCGCCAGAGATGTTGCACAGCATTGCGGGCAGGCGCGGGCAAAGGCCATAACAAACGTCGCGCGAGACCCGCATAAACAATGAGAGACCATCCCTATCCGGGCGGTTGCCGCGCTGTGAAACGACTCGCTGGCACCGTTTCACAATGACCAGACAAAACCAAAATTATGAGTGGCGAAGAGAACAAGAAACGCGAATGAGAGGCTGATAGGATTGATCCCGTCGCGTGAATCACTCTCGTTCGCGACGACAAAGGCGCTCATAATAAGAACAACGTCACTCACGTCTTGCATTTCCACTATGCCGAACACCATAACCTTGCGCTTCCTGTCCTTGAGGAACTCAAGCTCAGGAGCAGAGCTCCGATCACCCGCGGCGAGACAGGCGGAGATGTCAACGAGGACGGACTGCCCGGCATGACCGACGACGATCATGTCGAGTGCGAACGACCCAATATCACACGCGATGTACCTTCGGCAAACATGAGTGCGGGTTCTACTTCGTATGATGGACGATATGGACGCGTTCCAGAAGTCCCAAACAATACCACTTACCAGCCGGCGATGCGAACCTTCCGCCCGTGCAGCTCTCCTGCGTCCCCCGTAAGCCGGGAGATGAGTACCGGTAGCGCGCTGTCGATATCCTGCGGCATGAACTCCGGCGATGGTCGTCCACTGCCTGCTTGGCATTCAACCCTGTGACCTATCGTCATTCGTCCTCCTGACCTCTGGTGCTCGAATCCAATCATACCTCGTATAGACGTGGTATTGCCTATTGCGGTACTGCAGGCGGTGGAGCGAATGGCATCGGATGACTGTTCGGCTTAAGTGTCGGCCGAGCTTGCAGATGCAACAATTCCGCGGATGGCCGTCTTGTCCTTTGTTTTCGCAGACCTTGCGCGCGGCGCGTCCGCCACGTTCAAGGGACTCGTTCAAGGGGCTGAATGGCGGTTGAATGCAGGCACAAGCAGGGCGGTACAGTAACTGCAGTGGACAAGGCCGAGTCTCATCTCTCTCGACATTCCATCCAATCCATAACGACGTGTAACACATGCCGGCATCAGATCAGACGCCGTCCCTTCGGTCCGCAGGCTTCGCTCGCCTAAGGTTCATTCAAATCGCACGCGCGGTGGCGGAGATAGGATATTAGACGTTACTTCCGCGCCCCCTTATTGCAGCTGCCTCCCCGATAGAAGGCTGTGCATACAGCAACGTAATCCAGATCGCAGGATCAGCAAAGAAGCCACAATCGGGGGCGCTCCGTCTCGGCGACTTCCGCACTCTTCACATCACTTCCATCTCAGTCACCATCTTCGTTCCTTACTGTTTCCCAACGCAGCTGCCGCCGGCTTACGGTCCGCAACAAACTAAGCTACTCCCTGCTCTTGCTCCATCACCTGCTCCTCGCTTTTCTCATGTCTCTGCTCCGGCACCATGTGGACCCGACAAATGCACCATCTGGACTATCTGAACGTTTACATTGTTTGTCTACTTCTGAGCCAGTCGCAGGCCCTATCACAAGCTCGTGCATAGGGACCAGATGAATCCTCCGGAGGTGTAATCGCCAATAATAACACCATCCAAAGCAACAATAACCAACTTTCCCACACATGCTCGAGTAAACATCTCCTCGGATTGCGGCGCGTTCCCGATCAACGAATACGGCTCAAGCACTCCGCCTTGCCCTTTTCTGGCACGCTTTCTCACCGTACTCTCGCTAATCACTGCTACGGAAACCTGAACGACGGTGCATGGGCGCACTCGGTGCCTATAGGACATCTTGTCGGTCGTGACCCTGAGATGTGCGCCTTCTAGCGCTGTACAGCCGAAGTTACCAAGGGCGTTTTGCCCAACTACACCCGAAAGAAGAAAGGGATGCAACAACAGTATCGGATTCGAAGCTCCTGGTCTCCCGAAATCCTACATGCGGGGTGCTCGGAGATGAAGTAATGCATAATGAACAGCACGCTGCCGGTCGACATGGCTCGCACTTTCCATGCACCGCTCTGGCCCGACACCGTGGACGAGGCACACCATACCGCATCTCATCGCCGCCCGATAGGTCGCGTTTTCACGTTTTCGTCCAAATTCCCCACACCGTCCACAAGACTGAGAAGCTAGGGTGACAATCTTCGTCGCCTTTTCACAGGCTTCTGGCCGTGATGCGACGTGATGGCGTCAGCGTGCCGAGAACCGCAGCTTAACCAGGATTGGAGCTGGTGTACGTAAATCCAGGTAAAACCGAGGATCCGTTCGAGATGCGGAGATCGGCAGAGGACAGATTCAGCTGCTGAAAGATGTCGAGCCTTGTCAGAGAGGGCGGTGCCCTGACTCATTAGACTATCGGACCAATCCTCAAGAAGTTATGACGTTGGCCTCTGAGGCTCGACCCTATGAACCAGGGACGCGCAAACCACCGAACCCGCCAGAGCATCGAGAACATGTGCCAAAGGAGCATCCAGATGCGCTTGATTGCTGAGCTGGCCTGATTAGTCGGGGCAAGTTGCCCGTTCGGTAGGTCTTCGCCGAGGTCTCACATGCATTCTCCGCGCGTACTCAAAGGGCCCTAGGACCAGTTGTCGACTTCCCCAGGGTCTCCCTCTGCGGGCCTATCAGCATGCGAAGGGATATGGCCGCCTCGCTAGCAGTTCTTGCGCTATCTTGGTCGAACCACCTTTTCCCAGCATCTGAAAGTCGACTTGAACACTTTGCCGACACATGCTGCGGATGTGCGCTTGCGAAGGTCGAGGTCCAAATTCGCCAACGTGATCAGATAAACCCAGTCAACGGTTCCTCCGTTCAAGCCAATCCCCGCTTTCCTCTATGTCGAAGAAGATGGGGAAAAACCGGAAGCTCCGCGACAATCTCGGAAGAAACGTGGGGCTCCCGCTCGTAGCGAGGATCGTGCGGGATTGTTCCGTAACCCCATCAGCAGCGCTTCTCCCCGATGGATGGCACTGCTCCCGGATCAACGAGATCTCTTCGCCGGCTCCGCGTGACTTCCGTTCAGACTCCAGGTCCAGTTCATTTGACGTTAAAGCCAGGATCGAAGATGTCAGAATGAATGAAGACGGATTCCGGCCTCCTCGGCGTAGGAAGCAAATGGCGCTTCCAGAAGCACAGTTCAATGTCCCGAACCCGCCAGCAATGTCGACGCTGGGAAAGCACAATTCAATTGTGGTAGTCAACGATCCTCAAATCGGAAACAGTGTTCGCGCAGTTCGAATGCAGATTGTCTTGTGAAGTAGGATTTCTCCAGCACATGGTACCTTGGTTGACGATCAGGGCACATTGCCAGCCGCGAGGGAGAGATAGCTTGAATTTGGATATCGCTGGCAGCTGTAAGCCAGTCGAGTATCTAATCGCCATCCAATCCAATCTACAATCGCTCGGCTCCAGTCCATTTCCATACTTTCACGCCGCCACGTCGGCGGGGATCGTCTTCCCAACCGTTGCTCACGGACCACACCTCCGAGTACCCTTTTTGCAGCAATATTTCCCTGACAGCCGGATCCTCGAGTAGAGCGCCGAAAAATGCCAGATGCGAGGGCCATGCATGCCTCCAGTTCTGTACCGATGGTTTGCCCGGCGGCGAGGTTGGCGCCGGTGATGGTGGGAATGCTGGATCCAGACTAGCCGGAAATCGGTCGGTGAGATACACCGGCGGCGAGTCGTAGAACACGTCAGCCTGGTCTCGATAAGAAGCGATGTCGGCCGAAGTTAACCTTAAAAAAGCATGTGTCAGCTATATGTATAGAGACAATCGCAGCTGGCATCGAACGATATGCCAAGGACAATGTCGCGCAAACCGTGGAGTTCCCTCAGCAGAGAGGACGATACATCGTATGCCAAGATGGGACAGAACGTCAATATGCCCTGTTCGAGCAGCGACCATCTCGACAAAACCCTGAATGACGTCGTGGGCCCGTCGTCCTCCGTGGAGGAACAGGGTACATGGAGAAGCGAAGGAGAAGATGAGCAAAAAGAATAGTAGCTCACCCTACTGGCGGCTCACAGCCCAAGGCCCATATGTTGTCTTCGAGATCCTCCCGGTGAAGATAGGACTGCCACGGTGTTGAATGGCATGGCATGAGAAAGCCGACACTGCGGAGGTCCTCCGCGCTTCGGGATCGTAGATAGTACATTGCGCTAATTCGAGCTCGGCCATGAAACCGAAGGACATAGATGCTCAGAGGCAGGCTAGACAGCAGCAGAACTAGATGCCGGCGGACAACTGGCAGGTAGTTCAATGAAGATGCAGTGCGGTTTTGAGCATCTTCTTTCTTGGCGGTTCTGTTGTGCGCGTCCACGAGGCATTTCGTCGCCAGGAGTAGCATCTCGGGCAGCAACGGGTGGAGAAACCTCCACTCCTTGTGGCCAGCTAGACTGTAGACAACAGTTGTCCAGACAATGAGGGCGAGTAATCGACAAGATGCGCTGTTCCTCTGGCCAGTCACAACTGTCCACGAGGTGTATGCGGCGAAGGGCAGTGCAGTATTCAACAGAAGTGGGATAGCTTGTGTCCCGTAGAAGTGCCATGCGTTCTGACCGTAGAAGTTGGAGACCGGATTGGCGGAGAAGAAGTTGTGTTGCAGGAAGGTGAAGGGCGTGAAAGTGAGTTGACCATAGTACAGCGAGTCAATACTGATAACGAGAACCACGGCGAAGGAGCCAATAATTGCCGTATCAATGATTAACGGCCAGATGGACCGTCTGATCCGAATGGAATCGTAGCAGGTGATTGCGAACATCCACATCCACATGATCGCAGAAGTGGGGCGAATCGCTACCGCAAGCCCGGCGAGGCAGAGGGCGCATCGGAATCGAGCTCTGACAGCGGGGATGAGCGATTTCACACCTCGAGGTATCAGCATTACCTGAAGTCGGTGGATCGGCAATCTTCAGCCGTCCATGCTGGCCAGTAGTACAGCGCAACAGTGGCCAGACTTGTTTCAGCTGAGTTTGACAGCGTACGAGTCAACGACAGGACATTGAAGAATGAAGTGAGGGATAGGAAGAGCTGCTAAGTCGTCAGTCAATAAACGCCATATCTGATTGGATGCTCACCGCCGTGTTCCCATATCGAGATCCGTATAGTCGGCTTGCGAGTTTGTAAGTGTAAACATCTGTGAATGCGGCGATGGCGCCTTGCACTATTTTGGGCAGAACAATCTTCGCACCCGGTTTGTCATGAGCTCCATCATGTTTCAGTCTATCCACTACTCACAAGCAATTGCGTGCTATCCAGGCCAGTCATCCCCAGTATCCAATAAACTGGAACGAACAGTGCGGGATAGGTGAAGCTCCGGACAGGAGGCCGTATGGTCCACTCCCACGTGAGAGCGCCATAACGAAAGACCGCATGGTGCGCAGGCTCGAGAGACTGGAAGTACTCATCCGGCTGAAAGAACGTGCATGTCGCCAGTGCTAGACATATTCTTACAGCGAGTGAGAGTGAGAACGGCCATGACCTCGCCAGGATGGCCGACATTCACCTCAACCCGCCGAAACAGCAAGTGGGAAGAATGAGGAGATGGAAGGCACTGCCACCAAGCCCCTCTTCTTGCCGGTTTGGTCCTCGTCTTGGCACGGCCCCTACCCGCTGAGGACCAGATCACTGACATGAACAGCCTTGTGCCCATACCTGAACGAAGGACCTGCAACAAAGACGACTGCCCTCTATGAACATTTCCAACGAAATGCCACACTAAATAAACAACAAGAAGCAAGACTGCGCAGTTTGGCTCGGCTCCGACTGCGGTGTGGACCCTAAATATAGCCCATGGGTCTAGCGGCTACTTCGCACGTACTTCGCCACTCAATCTCAATATTTGCAAAGCTCAAGTTCCATGGAAAGGTCAATATTATGACAATACGCGAGTGGCTTGTCGACATTGACAAGCACGGTTAATGAAGATGCAAACAAAATGACGAAATGGTGCGTGTGGAACGCGTGTGAGACATTGCTCAGCCGTTGAACCCGTTGCGCAGCGCTGCGGGCTGCCACAGGCAATATACCCGTCCCACAAACGGCCTCTTCTGCCGCTCATCTCTTCAACACGCTCCACGCGTCCCCGGCAGCGCAGTGACTTGCGCAGACGTCCTCGCAACATACTCAAAAGCCGTCCTTTTGCCCCAACTTGCTCCTTCCCACCATGATCCTTGGCGACGAGCAGCGGTCTGAAAAGCAAGCACTGCTCCAGGAGAACGACAGCGACTCCGAGATGTCCAAACAGTCAACATCTGTCGAGGACGGTCTGCCCGTGTACACACCAATCGACCCGACTCTGCAATCCAAGGAGGACCCTCCTGCACCCGTCTCCAACAGACGCAGGAAGATCAGACGCGCCATCCATTTCAGCTTGTGCGCGCTCGTCGCGTTCCACCTGATTCGCTTCGTTCATCATCGCATGCATGGACATCCCAGGGTCGGCTTTTGGCACGGTTATGAGGGAGACGAGTATACGGAGAGTGAGGATGTGACCGATGAATGGGTCGATGGACATTACAACTTCGCCTATGTGAGTCTTGCTGGGCCCGTTGATGCGAGCTGGTCTGACCACGAGCAGCTTGACTACAACCTCGCCTCCCTCGATGCTGTGGAAGTAGAGACCTGGACAATGGAGGAGCCTCACCCTGGCCCTCCTCCCCCGCCTGATCACCCCGAGTGGCCTTTCCCACCCGACGCGCCGCATCCTCCGGACGTACCTCACCCGCCTTCTCCTCCTGATCATCCGGGCATGCCCCACCCACCCGATGCGCCTCACCCGCCTGAGCCTCCCCGCCCACCGCACCATCCTCCTCCCCCTCATCACCCGCCTCCTCATCACCCGCCTCATCACGTCACCGTCGAATGCCTTTCCACCGAGGGAGAAAGCACGCCGCTGACAATGCAAGTCCCCTTCGTGCCGGATGCGGACTATCTGCCAACCGGTGCCGTCCTCGACTGGGCCACGGAGGACGTCCACTGGACCGATCCGGCCTCATTCAATCTGTCCACCTCCCTCAAGCGTCTCGTCATCGCCTCACACGGCCCGGTGGCGGGTAACGTCCACCTGCACACCGACTCCAGCCTGACCGACACAGTAACCTACAACGTCAGTGTAACTGACCCACACTACGTCAAGATCTGCAAACTCCTGCACAAAGACGTCTTCTTCGGCGTGGCGGTCGTTGCGCCACACGAAGTCGTCCACCCGCTCCCGAAGGCGAAGATCGACATCTGGTTCCCGACCGAGGCGCATATACGCGCATTTACGAGCCATACGCAGCTCTTCCATCACGATGTCGATGACCTGACAAGCGTGCGGTTCGGAAAGTTCCAGCTTGGGACGAGTAATGCTGCTATCCACGTCGAGGCGATCAAGGCGGGCCATGTAGCGCTGAAGACGACCAACGGGGCGATCGACGTCGGCGATGCGTCTGGACGCCTCGTCACCCTTACCAGCAGCAACGGGAGGATCACGGGTGTCGTCGCGAACGCCAGCACCGTCGTAGTCGCTACCACGAATGCGCCCATCACGCTCAATGCTACTGTTTGGAGTACAGCCGAGGCGGAAGAGCACGGTCCTCCGGGCCCGCCCGCCGTCTGGAGCACGGCTGGCTGCCATGAACACGCGAAGAACGCTGGTCGCTGGGCTCGCTGGTTCTCCCGGGAGAGCCGTGAGGCTCGCCGAGCAGCCCGCAAAGCTCGCAAAGCACAGCGCAAAGCCCGAAAGGCACGCAAGCACGGCCGGATTCCTCATGTTGCTTCCTCGGACGACGCCGAAGAGCCACCGCACGGCCCTCCTCATGGCCCGCACCGGCATCATGACGGTAAAGGTGCCCTCGTAGCCGTCACCACCAATGGCCACGTTGACGTCCACACATGGCTGAAGAGCAACACCACCGGCGTTTTCAGCGTGACCACAAAATCGACGAACAACCCCGTCGAGCTCGGGATCCTCGAGCAGCCCGTTAACTCCACCCTGAGCGTGGCAGCTACGAGCAGCAACGGCCGGATCGGTGTCGGCCTGCATCCCGCATACGAGGGAGATTTTGTAGCTACGACGTCTAACGCGAAAGCAGAGCTTGTCGAGACTCCTAATGTCTCCGACCCTGCGGGGTTGAACAGGGAGAGGAAGATTGACGTGAGCAGGAAGTTTGGCATGCTGTTAGGGTCGGCGTATTGGGGCGAGAAGAAGAAACATGGGTCGACAGTCGTCCGCACAAGCAACGCTAATGTGCAGCTTGCTGTCTGAGCGCCCGCATTTTGTCTTTCTTTCTTACGTTTTGTGATACTATCTTTTGTGATCTTAGTTATATCCGCATCCAACAACCTCATTATGAGGTTGTATGGCAAAAATGTTAGGTATATGCGCTATGAATTATTCGATTGAGCGGAGAAACCTGAACTATCACCCGGGAATTAACTACTTTCCGGTCCAAACAACGTCGAGCGTCCATAACAAGCCGAGTCACGAGCCCTTTACGAGCAAAGCATCCCTCTAAACCTGAGCAACCCCCGGCTGGAAATTACCCGTCCCAGCGCCAGCAGGCGCTCCCATCGGCTGCGCCATCGGAGCAGGCTGAGCAGCCGCGGGCTGACCGTACTGAGCCATCGGCACCTCCCCTCCCGCCGGTCCGACCTTGCCTGCCGTGGCGGTAGCGCCCTGGTAGTCGGCCACGGATGACGTCCAGATCGTGCCGTTTGAGGCGCTGTGATGGACGATGCCGAGGACGAGGAGCCAGACAAAGAGGACAAACACTGGATGGTGCGTCAGCTCAACCATTGTCCATATGAGTTAAAATGCAGTCAGGAGAGATATGGTGCATGTGGAAGGTAGGCGCATATACGCTTGGAAAGGGGTAGGGAGAGATACGGGGACGTACGGAAGATCCAGTTGAGCCAGGCTAGCGCTTGTGCAGCCTGTGACTGCTGGCAGATGGACTGGCCCTGCGAGCGGGAGTTGAGATAATACCCCAGGTAGAAGACCTCCACTAGAGCACGGCAACATCATTCTGATCAGCATATGTGCGCCAGGTTGGAGGGACGGGAACGACGTACGAGAGTTGGAAGAACAGTCGAGCCCTTGGAGGACGTCGGTCGAGTATGCTGCTGCCGCTGTTTGTGGATGTTTGCGTTAGACATATGTATGCACGTTAAGGGGAGGGGAGAGGAGCGTACCGAGCCAGAGGACCCAGAGGACGCCTTTCCACCCTAGCTCCACTGCTGTCCAGGAGGGGAGAGCGTTCGCCCTCAGCCGGTCGAGCACCATCAGCGCGGGGAGTATGACGAGGGTTATCACGGATACGGCCAAGGCTGCGAAGAGAGGCAGCGGTCAGGCTTGACGGCAGAAGGAAGAAGGGGACGAGGACATACTCAAGTTTGCCCAGGTGAGCGAGTAGCCGAACTTGTCGGCGAGGGAGACGAGGTTGGCGGAGATGCCCAGCTCGCAGATGGCGAAGATTATCGTGAACGCTGGTGCGTTTGTCAGTTACGCGTGTTGCGGCACAGGAGACAGGAGGAGGGGGAGGGGATGAGGAGGGAAGGGACGTACCATGTAGCGCCAGACGGCCAAGGGCGTAGATCCTCATCGTTGTGCTTCACTTGACTCTAGGACAAAATGAGACTGGGACAAGCAGACTGCAGGCGGGAAAGAACGAGCAGGAGACACCGAGCGCTCCCCCCTTTATATGCGCCTGCACAACGGCGCACGGCGCTCAAAACCCTCAAGGCGGACCTCGGGGATCAAGGGACATCAGAAGCCTGAGATGTCCGGATCTGATCAGGAAGAGCCTCCAACGAAGAGTAAGAAAGAAGGCCAAGCCCATCCCCTGGCATAGCATAGAAGCACCGTTCGTCTTGGCTCGGGAGCCGAAAGAGTCAATGGCGGTGATACAGTTGGCCCGATTTGACCAGACCGGGGAGGTTACGAGAAGAACTTGAATAGGGGCCCTGCCAAGATGACCGGATTTGCGTTGATGGGTAAATCTCGTGGGCAAGGCAAATGGTGCATTGGCTAGCACTGGCCTGCTGGACTGCCCCTGTGCAGAGAGGGTCGTCATTCATCAGTATCATGATGGATGAATGCAGTTTCTGACAATCAGCTGTTCAAATCCCGACCAAACCGCCTTTTGAACAGTGCGTCATCTTCTCGGAGAAGCGGAAGCGAAGAAGCGCATTGCTGAAAATCGTAGGGGACCAGCCTCGGCCGAAAAGGCGAGCGTATTTCCGCTGTACGTGCGCGACGACCTGGCGGTGTTGCCTGCAGTTCCGGCTTTGTCATTTCGTTTGAGGTTGACGACTTTACCGCTGGTCTCAGGCGGTGCGAGCGGGAGAGGGGCGGTTGACGGTCACCGCCGTGGAAGATGGATGCAGAAGAGCGAGCAACATAGCGAGAGGGGGCTTGGGCGGCATCCAATAATAACATGCAGGAATGACTGGATCCGCCCGTCCTGAGCATCAGCAATCAATCCTTCGCACGAAATCTTTTGCTTTGCGGTCGCACGACCAGCAAAAAGGATCCCAAAATTCGCGGGGTCGGATTTGTACAGTCGCTCGTCTCCTGGAAGGCGGTAATTTCGGATTCTAGATTGCGGTCCCAGCGTGCCTGGCCCACAGGACCTCGCAACAAATACTCGCTCTTCACAATATCACCTCGCCCGTTTCGCACCCCACAACGCTCAAATCCACAGTACAGGCTCAAGTTGCACGAGACAATAATACAAACCACTTTGCTAAACTCCTGATAAATTGTTGCCTCAGGGCGTCCACAGCACCCGCATCGAACCTTGCCCATCATCCGCACGCACCGACGCGTCACACCAAAAAGCCGCCGCGCTACGTATCCCATCCCACCGTCCTGCCCTCTCACGCCCCGTTCTCAGACTTCGAGTCCTCACATGTCCCGTTGTCACAAACTTGAACTCTGTCTGTCTGGCTGCTATGTGCTCTTCCATACGTGCTAGTTGTGTTTTGGCCTGCCGGCAAAGGGAAAAGCTAGGGGACGCGCCCAATGGGCCCTCCTCGCTCCCGAACCCGTGAGGGCGAGGAATGTTAGAACGTCGTTTAACGTTAACACCCTGCCTTCTCGCAACTGGAATGTTGCGCCTACTGGCTCTGACGATCGACGAGTGACTGTCTAAAGGGGAGGACGATTACGTTCCTCAAAACTAGGCTTGTTGTGACAGCCCCTCTCCTCTGCTTGCTTGCTTTGCTGCCTGGTCATCAACCGCTCTGAGGGGAAACTGAAGGGTGCTTGCTCGCTGCGACTTCGGAGGGCTGTCTCATATACTCGCTGCTGCTCGCTGCCTCACGCGCTCTTACTCCCTCTCTTACTTACTCCTTCCTCTCCTTCTCGCCTTCTCCTTCACACTCTCCTTCTCCTCCTTCCTTCTTCGTTCCTCTTCTTCGTTCCCTTCCTCGGGGCACGTAAACCAAAGGGCTATCAGCCCGTCCACTCCTTTCGAACAAACCAAACGCGTTCCCTTCCCTCCCTTCCTCCCGACCCGCAACCATGGCACCGCGTCCCCAATTTCCCCCCGCTGTGACGCCCACCGGCCCAGTGATACCCATCACAACAGCGGTCAACGCCTCCTCCGCCGCGTCCCTCCTCCCGTCTCCTCTTCCACCCTCGAGCGTGCCAGTCTCCTACTATGCGGTCTCCTCCGCCGTCGTCGATCAAGGGCAGCCGGCCGACCCCGCCTCCGCCGACCCGACAGGAAGGATCAAAACATCCTCCCTCTCCCCCTCTTCCGCGCGCACACTCGGCGCGGTACTGGGCAGCGTGATCGGTCTGGCCCTCCTCGGTCTAGCGATAATGTCCTTCTTCCTCTGCTGTCGAAAACGGTCCCGAGCGCGCACGCGCACCGCCTCTGAAGTCTACCGGAACTCGTCTTTCCGCGCTGGACCGGCCTATCCGGCGTATGGAGGTGGGGTTGATAGCGCCGCGACGAGCAAGGAGGCGTTTGCGCAGTATCATGCACGGACCAGGAGTGGGGGAACGCTTCCTCCCTTTGGTGGGAGCGAAGCCCAGCTGCAGATGAGCGACCTTGACCTTGCTCGCGGGGTGCCTCAGCGCCCGCCAAGTGTGGTGACTTACGATGGTGGCGTGCCTGGCCAACCGGTGGCGTATGCTTCTACCGAGCGAGCGGGCCCCACGGTCAATGTGCCGTTTCAGGTTGTCGTCCAAGCCAGGGACGTGAAGGCTGTCAAGTCTGGTTCGCCTGTGCGGGCGGTCATCGCACCCGTTCTGACCAGCTCGCCCGAAGCGATCCGTCCGCCACCGGCTAGCCACCAAGGGTACCAGCACGTACACCAGCGACAGGAAGATGACTCCTGGCGCAACCGCGCAACTTCCCCAGCATCGGCCAGCACCGCTTCCCGCTCGCCCTCTCCTCGCAGCGCCTCCGACTCATCATCCCCCGAAACGCGGCTCTCGCACGGCTCCATTCCTACCCCGCCTACCTCGCCCACCTCGGGCCCGGAAGGTAAAAAGACTGCGCAAGGCGAACGGCCCCGGTTGAGGATCGTCACGGCCACCACGTTCTCGGATGATGGAGGCGAAGTCGAGGTGCCTCAAGTAACGATCGAGCCCCTGCGCTTGCCTCAGCCAGTACAAGGAGGGAAGAAACCGGAGTTTGCGAGGCTCTTGTTCGCTGCTGGTGTTGGGCAGACGTCGAGTACGTCACTAGCGATGAGCGCTACTACTACGGGTGCGGTGGAGGACGTGTTTTCTCCTGCGGCGTCGCCCAACCGCCTGGAGCACGCGCCTCCTCCAGCTATTGTGATCACTTCGCCTCAGATGGAGTGGGAGGGAGAAGAAGGATTTTCTCAGGAGCTGGAGGAGGAAGCGTATGCGTCGGACGAGCAGGATCAGGGGGACTATTCGGATCATGACGAGGAGGATGAGGAAATAGGGGAGATTGACGACGAGCTGGAGGACGAGGAGGAAGACGAGGAGGAAGATGACGATGATGTCACCTTCGGTCACTATTCCCCCACACAAGAACAGAGCACGCCAGCACGAGCTATCACCCTCGACTTGCACTTGCCACTGACGATGTCCCCTCCCTCCGACTCGTTACCCACCGGCTTCCCAAGCAGCGTCACGTTCCCCACTCATCCCTCAGCGACAAGCTCGATCCGCACGGGCTCTGTATCCCCCACCCATGGGCTGCCGATGACATTCCCGAGCCGGAGAGAACTCGTGAGCCCTACCGGCTTCCCACAGAGTCCATGCGAGAGCGACGCAGACTTCTTCGACGAGCCTGAGATGGATCACTTCCAGTACGGCCAACGATATCGACAACATTCTCGCGATCGTGAGCAAGACCAGGCGGCAGTCGAATCGGACGGGCTGGACGCATTCGGATTCTCGCCTATCCTCAACCAGGCCAAGACGAGCGCCAGCTTCAGGGTGCTCGAGATGGACAGCCAGCGGGCCAGTCCCAGCCCTCCAGCCGTAAAGCGGCCCCAAACAGCTGAGGAACGGCTCAAGGGATTAGGGATCGGGACGGGTCATCTACCGACGATAACAGTGACCGAATGGGCCGAGGAAGGACTTGTCCGATTCTGAGCTACCTTTCGGAGAACCGGATGACTCTCGACCAGTCGGAACGTGTTCGAACAACTGGCTAGCTTTCCACAACGAATAACCTTCCAATAGCGGATCACTAGAACTCGTACGGAAAGTCGCAATATTCCCCTGTCGCCCGTGAATGTTTGGTGTTTCTCCCTCTCCTTGACTGTTCTCTTCATATCTGGGATCTTGTATACGCGGCGTTGGTTTTCTTTACCCATTTTCGCCCGTTATTTCTGCTGTATTAATAGACACATGGACAGAGGATACAATGGATCGATTTTCGGCGTGATGAGACGAATTTTCTCATCCGGCGATGTCGTTGATCCACCAAGAATACGGAGATTCTGATGCTTTGCAGGACCCCAGAAGCTACTACATAGCCACAAACACCGAACCAGATCGCCTCTGAGGGCATCTTCCGCAGCTCTGCTTTCGACTGAGACGGACAGACTTTACACAGTCGTAGGAGCGCAATTTTCCGCCGTTTGCTTCGCCTTGAAATTGGCGAGCTTCTGGGCGCGCTTTCTGCCGAAGATCTACGATCATTCAGGTTCAGAAACTCGCTCTGCCTCCTGGGTGAGTGGAGCGCCTCACCGTCTCTAGCGTCTCGGCGGGGAACTTTGCTGGATTCTCTGGCGACTGGCATGTCTCCAGAACCTGATGTCGCGTCAATATATCTTGACAAATGTCTGTGCGCGTGGAGACGTACCTCGATGACCGAACCTGGATTCAGCAACGAGAAAAACGGGATGGAATACCTGTCGCCGCCCGTTACGTTCTTGACGCGATGAATGGTGCTCAAGAACCGCCCGTTCGACAAGCGCATCAGGATATCGCCGACGTTCATGATGAATGCGCCTTCGATCGGCGGAGCCGGTACCCACTGTCCTCGAGCGTTCAACACCTCCAAACCAGGTGCGCTCGTCTGGAGCAGGGTGAAGCCTAGCGCGTCTCTTGCGTCAGTCTCGCACTGCTCAGGCCCAAGGAAGAACCCACAGCTGGAATCAGTATGCGCTCCACAGCCCGTCTCGTCTATGCTCCCCTCTTCGTGCGGAGGATAATGGACCACCTTCATCGTGCTATGCAATGGGTAGTCCATGCACCCAACTCGGTCAAAGCCTTCCTCGCCAATGTGAAGAGCCAGCCCAAACGCTCGCATCAGCTGGCGAGAAAGATCGATCATCGCCTTGAAGTATTCGCTCAACGCGGAGTTGAACCATGGCAGCTCGGAAGGAAGCGCGTTCACGAACTCATCCAGCAGCTTTTCTTGCTCGGGGGAGAGAATAGGGGGATGGGGATCTAGTGCTGGTTCGTACCCTATCGTGAATGCTTCTTTCTTGTCTGACATCTCCTTAAGCCGCTCTGCAAAGTCTGTGGAACTGGTCACGTACCGCCCAATCGGTAACGCGGGTCATGGCCCCTGCTATAGAGAGGCTCGTATCCTCGCAGATGCGAGTTCTTCCACATCAACTCCTCCATTTTCTGCTCCAGCGGCAGGTCGAAGTATCTCCTACTCGCGCCGAAGAGGCCCTCGATCAGCTCGATGGGGACGCGATGCCCGATTAGATAGGCGAATCCGACGCCCTCGCACACTTCCGCTAAGCGCTGCGCCACCGCATTGCGCTCCGAGAACGAAGAAGAGAACAGACCGCTGATGTCGACCAGCGGGATTGACGTGAAGCTTCCAGCTTGGTCTTCCGCCACAGAAAGGGCGCTCAAAGGCTGGACGAGGCGGCGACCCGTGAACTGCCCATTGTTGGAGAAGTAGACGTATTCGGGCTCGGGCTCCTCCTGGCGCTTCGCCGACAGGCCCGTGTTGCTCGACTTGCCTACGAGCTGGAGTTGAGAACGCCCGGTGGTAGTAAGTGTGGTGATCGACATGGTGCTGCTGCCCCTGCTGTTGGGAAGAAGGCAAGCAGACAGGCTATATATGCGATTTCCGCCAAGCACACGACTCCCCTCTGCTCCGCTATGGTCTGTTAGTATCGTCGACCTTCATTGCCCAGGGAGCCATAAATTCCTTTCCCGGTCCGCCCTTTCTTGGCTAGACGAGCGGTGCCCCACGTTTCGTATGGCGCGAGCCGCAGTGTCCGCCGTTAGGGAACACTTGTCTGCAGATCATGGCCTGAGGGCCCAGCTACCGTCGATTGCCCACCTTCCCGGTAAGTCCTTCCTCTCTTAACTGTGGGGAAGTAATCTAATAATCCCTTAGCCTCGTGGATAGCATGCGCACGTGACGGTTGCAACACTGGAATCAGGCAATGTATCTCGGCGATCTGATGGCGTGCAACGTAACCTGGGCAATAGGACATCTATATTTGGGGAACCAACAGATCTGCCAAGATCTGAAGAACGAAGACGGGTAGGCATCCACGCGGAGCCTCCCTTGGCTAGTATACGGTTCAAGGCGCTCGACTGGCCCTGGTCACCCTGTGTCTGAGCGAGAAGTCGCAATTCTTGCTCATATTTTGACATCCTCTTGGAATGCGAATGAAGAACATCAATCATTTCCTTCTGGCAGCTTGCTTCTCACCCGAATCAGGCACTGATGGCTGGACAACAACGCTGGGCCAAGAGACCTGATACCGAAAGCACCTGCAAGGTGTGCGTTGTTCGACGTGCCTGAACTCTCTCAACGAACACAAGCGCTATCCTGCCACAAAAGAGCGGAGTCTTGCTGCATGCAGTCTTCTTGGGCCCACGCCTTGAAAGCGAGCATGTGCACATAGATGCTAGGACGACTTGGCTGTCGGCTTGGCCAAGGCTGTGAATGACACAATACTTGACAGTGGTCTAGTCTGTTGGTCTACTGCAACCCTTGCACCTGCAACAGCGGATAGCGGTCCCTTCGACAATGAACGTGCGAGTCTAACAAACACTCCCCCGCTGTTCGCTAGACGCCGCTTCCGCTTGTCTTGCTTTGAACTTGGCGATCTTCTGCGCATGTCTCTTGGCGTAGATCTACAGGAAACGTCTTTAGTAAACTTAGTCGGTCATGTGTGGAGCGACGGGCCTCGCCGACTGTCTCGCTGGGGAACTTCGCGGGATTCTCGGGAGACTTGCAAGTATCCAGGACCTGATGTTCGTAGATCAGCTTGATCCCCCATATACACCGCGCTAACGCACCTTGATAGGCGCATCCAAGTTCATATTGAAAAAGAATGGTACCGAGTACCTCTCGCCCCCGGTGAGGTTCCTGACTCGGTGTACGGTACTCAGGAATCGCCCATTCGACATCCGCATCAAAAAGTCGCCAACGTTCATGATGAACGCGCCATCGACAGGCGGAGCAGGTACCCAGTGACCTTGAGGATCTAGGACTTCAAGCCCAGGCGCGCTAGTTGGAGCAAGGTGAAGCCTTTCGCGCATCACGCAATAAGCTTGGCCCTAGACTGGTGTTCGAAGAGGCAGGACGCACAGCTAAAGTCGGTATGTGCGCCAATACCCGTCTCCTCCGCCTCGTCCTTCTCCTGAGGTGGGTAATGAATGACCTTCATAGCAGTATTCGGCCTGTCCATCCATCCCATCTGATCAAAGTACTCTTCGCCCACGCTAAGCGCCAAGCCAAAAGCACCCATCAGCCGCCGCGAGAGGTCGATCATAGCCTTATGATATTCGCCAAGAGCAGAACGGAACCATGGCAGTTCAGGAGGAAAGACGTTTCCCCATTCTTGCAACTCATTTTCCTGCTCGGGCGAGAGTGTTGGCGGATGAGGGTCGAAAGCGGGTTCGTACCCCATCAGGAAGGCTTCGTTCTTGTCTTTGTACCCGCTCAGCCTGTGCCTTCCATCTGCCAGCACGCACTAGCACGCACCACCCAGCTTGACCCTCGGATCCACCCGCGCTCCATGAATCGGCTCATACCCCCTCACATGCTTGCTTTTATATATCCAGCTCCTCATTTTCTCTTCGAGGGGAAGGCCAAAGTACCTTCTCGCCGCTCCAAACACCCCCTCCGTCAGATCAGAGGAAATCCCATGTCCAGTGACGTATAGAAACCCGATCTGCTCGCAGGCTTCGGTAAGCTGCTGAGCGACGTTTGCTCGGTCTGACGGGGAGGAGGAGAACAAGGGAGAGATGTCGACCATCGGTATGGATGTGAATGACTTGGCATCCCCTTGTGCGAACGAGGCGGAAGGAGAGCAGACGGCACGTTTACCGGTGAACTGGCCCTCGTATGAGAAATAAACGTAATCTGGCTCGGGCAGCTCCTCGTTGGTTTTGTTGATTGAACGGTTCGACATGTTATGCTGGTGACGCGCTGATGGAAAACGTCAAACGCTGAGGTAGTGAGCTGTCAGATTGTTCTTATCAATGTCTTAGCTAACCCAACCCTACAAGCGACCGAACGCCTTCCTCATTGTTACTATTCTCGAGGGTTGCCGAAAGCAGGCGACTAATCCCATGAAAGTAGTCCACGCATTACGTGAGCATGGACTCGGGGCTCACTTCCATGCAGGAGAACCATGCTCCGTCACGTGATTAACTTTGTCGCGCTGCTATTGGCTCTCCCAGCGCGACGTGGAGGACGCGCGAGTCGGGGCACAAGCAGCGACCACTGTCGGCGATTTCTCTGAATGGACTGGTTCATGGGGTGTCTCTTTTCTTGGTTATTGACGACTGCTGGGGTTGATGGTGCTAGGCAGCGACAATTGGGCTACGTACTACGATCGGTCCTGGAATCTTGTCGTTGTACACAGGTGCTGCCAATTTTGGGCAATTGAACCCGCGCAAATGGTACAGGACGTGGACGCCTGCGGCCCACCTTATTCCGACTCACTCCTCGCCCTTGTCCTTGCTATCCTTGGCGATGGTGCTGCAGCATCGCAGACATATTCCACGCGGATACGACTGCGTGGGCGGGTGGGAAAACTGGCCATACGAGAGCACTCGTTAGGTACATAAAGGCTGACTTCTAAGGTGCAGACGGAAGTCAGTGAAACTATCCTTGTCTACCGACTTATCGGCTTCATCTGGAAACTTAACGCGTTCTACAACTTCGGAAAACTTCTATGGCTATTCCCACCGAGACGTCCCTGCCTTCTTTGCGCCATTTGGTTGGCAAGCTTGTCGTCATCGTTGGAGGCTCGTCGGGGGTATGTCTTTCCACCTGAACATCTGAGTTCGGAAGTCTCAACTAATGTCCGGCGGCATAGATCGGCTTTGCCGTCGCGCAGTCCAGTCTCGAGCATGGTGCCAAGGTGATCATAGCGTCCAGCAATCAAGCCAAGGTGGACGCGGCCGTCGGAAGGCTCATTCAAGCCAACGAGGCATTCAAGGACTTCGTCAAGGGCTTGACGGTCGATGCGACCTCGGCAGATTCGATCCAGAAGTTCATGACCGATGTTGGCAGGCTCGATCATCTCGTACGTTCTTCCGCTGTCTCTGAGGGCATCCACCTAACGTCCGCTGTTGCCAGGTCTGGACAGCGGGTGATTCGTTGGGGTTGCCTAACTTCCTGGAACAAGATCTTCCCACTTGGAACGCTCGGCCTGACGTGCGCCTCATTGCACCTGCCCTTGCTGTCCAGTATGCGTACAAGAATGATCTGTTCAACCCCGGCGCGTCTGTGACGCTCACGGGCGGTTATGTTGCGCACAAACCCCGCAAGGGTTATACGATGCTTGTCTGTGAGTGCATCTTGCCCATTGACCTAGACGAGCCCTTACCGTCGTCAAGCTGGTGCTGGTGCAATTGAGGCATTCGTGCGGGGGTTAGGGCTAGATATTGCACCTATCCGGTAAGTGAGCGGTCGGGAGGTTGGCGGCGACTTGAACTCCTGAACAGGGTCAATGCTGTGGCACCTGGCGCCGTCCATACTGAGGTAAGGCCTGTCCAACAGATGCTGTTCCTTCTCCTAACATCGTACGCAGATGTGGGATGCAGGCGGACCACAAGTTGTCGAATATTTGAAGGCAGCAGCAATCGAAGAATCTCCCATCAAGCATTATGGACTTCCGTCCGAGTGCGCAGAGGCATATCTGTTCCTCATGAAATGCCCGATGATGACCGGCCATACGATCTTTGTCGAGAACGGCGCTCTACTGGTCTGAATGTTGACTTTACCCTAGCCAGCAGCGAATAATTAGGAACCAATGATATTTCACATGCCGGTCCTTTCCATTTTCATCTGTATTGATTCAGCCCGACAGACACATAAAAGTAATGGCGTCATTGCGAGTCTTCCCTTTTGCCCCAAAGAAACTTGCGCTGCTGGTGAAGCTATGTAGGCAGGGATGCGGCCGGTCAGCAGCCAAATTCCTAAACGGGCTGTAGTCGCGAGGCCCTCGCCTTCAGGCATTTTGGACGTGCTTTGTCTGAGCATGACATGACATTTTGCGCTTCGAAACATGATGGCGGCACACCATTGTCCTGCTCGTCTTGCAGTAACAAAGGAAGAACAGTTTTTGGTTGTCAGTCAAGCAAATCTGCGAGTAACAATCAGGTTCTGACCGAAGGAAGCAGCGGCAGCTAATGACGTGGCTCGCGTAGGGGTCTTGGGGACGAGAAATGCGCTTCGGAAACAGAACTGGGTGGACTTCAGATATAAACCAGCCTCAACCCCCACGGTTGATGTGCAAATCCTAACGGTGTCCGAAGGCCCCTCCTCAATCATATCCACCATGGATGTTCCCGAAGTAACGCTCTTGACCTTGTCTTTCCTTGACCAGCCAAGCGACCTCATCACCATGGCTTGTGTCTCACGGCGATATACTGACCTTGCACTCTCTCTGCTATGGGAAGAGCCCGACTTCCCTGGGGACCCTCTCGTCACGATGGTCGGTCTTTTCGATCAATCCATACAGGCCCGCCTACTGGAGGGCACGGTATGCATGCACAATACGAACCGCGAATAATCCCAACCAGGGCTTCGTGCTTGCTGCTGTAGGACGAGTCAATGCTACTCGCTGGCAATGCCTTCGGTAGATTCGACTACTACGCCAAATTCGTCCGGCATCTGCGTCACTGGCAGGTCGGTCATGACGGGTTTATTGCCCGTATTCTCGCTGCCAGTCGACCTGGCGTATTCGTGTTTCCGAAACTCTCGTCCATACGGTTTGCGTCCGCTGGCGACGCAGTCTTAGCCATGACACCTTATCTCAGCCCGACCCTGCACACAGTGCACTTGGACCATTGGGATCTAAGTGGACCAGGAACCGTGCTAGTAACACCAATCATAACCGCGGTGCTCCTCCAGGTACTGCATCTGCCGAACCTGCGGGTGTTGGACTTCTTGGATAGCGTCTACCTTGGTCCGCTTTCCCCCTCTGCCCACTATTTCGACATTAATTCTTGTGCCAGATTACGAAGCCGTCCCCGCTGTGGTCGAAGCTCTCTGCAATCTCATTCCGCACCTTGTCTCATTCCATTCCAGCAATTTCACTTTGCTCCGATCGGTGTACGACGCGCTGTCGACCAGTGCAGATTTGTCGGAATTATTCTTGGACCTTTCGAAGAACATGGGAGAAGGCTCACATTACCCAAACCAAGACGTTATTAGTATTATGCGAGAGGGTTTCCCTGCACTGAACAAGATCGCCACGCAGAGTGATACCCGCACCGCCGCTTGCACGCTTTCGCAGGCAGATCACCAATTTCGACGCGTGGATGTCCGTGTGGACGGATTCGTCGGCATGTCTCGTCTCGGACGTATCACAGATGCCATGTCTTTGACGATACCCGAGCTCCGGAACTTCCGCTGCGTATCGTCGGAGCCAAGCCTTCGGGCCGACAAACAAACGATGGCTGAGGCCCTCGCGCCCGTCAGAAACGCTCGGTCCCTGAAAAAAATGGAGATCAAGGTTAGTTTCGCTGAAGGCGAGATGATATCGGACGGAGACGCCAAGCACCTAATCAGCCGATGGCCCTTATTGCAATCCTTACGCATGAATAGCGATCACTCACTTTCCGGCCTTGCACGCGGTATCCCGTGTCCCAGGGCCCGTCTCACGCTGGAGACGCTAGTCGTACTTCACGCGCTCTGCCCGCACTTGTACGACCTCAGTCTGTCCTTTGTTGACTTCGCTGTCATTCCAACTCTGGTCGAGCGCACTATAATCAGGGCCTATGGAGAAATGACTGTATCCTTCCAGCTCTGCCACACGCCAGACCAGCCGGCGGTCATTGCCTTCGTCCAAAACCTTTGGCCGAACGCGGAGGTTTTCTTTGTCGAATGCTGCCTGTGTACGGTGCCCCATCCACCTCGCCGGTTGCCAGCCAGGGTTGTACTGTAAAGTTCGTCTTCTCCTTTTAATAGCTTCTATCCTGCTTATGGCTTATGTATAGCCGGTTTTCTTTCTTGTATTTTGGCTTGTGCTCCGTATCTTTTTGTGGTCTTGGTTCTATATTGTAGGTATTGAATAACGTGTCCCCGTGATGCAGCTGTAGCTTGTGGCAGGGCATCCCGTAAAGGAACGGCAGCCGGCAGAGCCTGGACTTCGGGCAGTTACGTTTAGGAGGTGACGTCCGAGTCGGGAAGCCGGATGGCCCGAAAGGGGGATGACGTCACCTGCCGAGGCCCATAAGGGATCAAAAGGACCCTGTAAACCCCAGGGACCCCGCGTGTTTTATGGGACCGGCAATATTCTTCCCACAGTGACCGTCACCGGTCCAGTTCCCTCGGCTCGCTAACTCGCCCAACAGGTTCTTCATCCCTTCTCACGCAAAGGCACACTCGATATATAACCCTTTCAACCTCGCCTGTCTGATTTTCATCACTTTACCTACCCGGCGACCCGGTCATCTACATCCAAGCATCGAGCAATCAACGTCGAGGAGGAAGCCGAAGACAGCCGCTTCTCTCGTGTACTTCAATCTCTCAAACCGCAGTACCCCTGTCGGATCGTCTGATGGACATCATGAAGCGTCCTCGTCTGCAGATAGTCGACCACCCACCTTCACGATCACCCAGTGGATCAAGAACGGAGGTCGAACCGGGTACACCCATGATGCAAATACCGGAGCTCTTCGAGCTCATCATTTCATACCTGGACAAGAGCGCCGACCTAATCTCGATGGCATGTGTGGCCAAGCGATACACCGATGCGGCGCTTGCGCTGGTGTGGCGAACCCCGAACTTTCAGGGCGACCCGTTAATGAACATGGTTCATCTCTTTCCGAATGATACGAGAACGCGGTTGTTGGCCGGCGAGGTACGCCCAATGATCCTTCCCGTTGTGAGCGATCCTGATACCAGATGTGCATGACAGGACGATTCTTTCCGTGTAGACAAAGAGCTGTTCGAGAGATTCGACTATTATTCGAAGTTTATACGCCACCTGCACTTATGGAAAGCTACACCGGAAGCCTTTATCGCCAAGATACTGTCGACCAGTCGACCCGGAGTGTGGCTATTTCCGCATTTACTATCAATACACGTCGGCTGCGACGGCGACAGTCTGCATACCCTTGGACCATATCTTTCACATAGTTTACGGGAGGTGAAGATCAACCACTGGGAGCCCGAGGACGCACCACCGGTCGTTACGCCATCGTCCAAGACCATTGCTATCCTTCTCCAGATCTTCGAACTGCCCAACCTGGAGGTACTCGATTTGATGGATACGAGGTACCCAGGTACGTACAAGACCAGATCAATCGGGATTGGATCGGCTGACCCGACCGTAGATTTCGAACAGAATCCAACAATTGTCGATGCCCTGGTATCCTTGGTGCCACAGCTAGTTTCGTTTGCGTCGAGCGACTTTACCACTCTGAAGCCGATATACGATGCTCTTGCGAAGAGCAACAAGCTACGATCGATATTCCTGGATCTGTGCGAAGACGCCGATGGCACGCTGCACTACACCCTTGAAGACCTGATTCGGATCACGCGAGAAGCGTTCAAACGGTTGGAGAACATCTCCATCCTCTGCGCAGGCCCGAAAGCCGCCAGGTTCCTACGCGAAGTCGACAAGGAGCTTCTTTGCGTAGACTTCCACATCGAAGGCCCGCTCGTCGTACCCGGACTTCGAGAGCTAGTCGAGAGCGTCGCAGCGTCGACGAAGACCCTCCGGACGTTCAAGTGCGTTTCGTCTGAGCCGGCGGAGAACACAGGCGACGACCCGCTCATAGAAGCGATCAAGCCGCTGGGGAACATGTCTGAGATCCGGCATGTGCATATTGGGATGAGCTTCAACGGCGAGCAGATGCTCAAGGACGGGGAGGTGTACGACCTTTTTCCCGGCTGGAGGAAGATCGAGACCTTCACACTCGAGAGCGATCCCGGAGCCGAACGGCCCGTCCTGACGGAGGACGACCCGATCGGATACGCGCTCACCCTGCTCGCCGTCCAGCACATACAGCAGAACGCGCCCAACCTGCGCGAGCTCTCCCTGTCCTACATCGACCTCTCGCAGTTCCCGGACCTTTCCCGCCTCCCGCCGCTGGAACATCCCGTACCTGTCGACATACTCTTCACCCGCTCGCACGCGCACGACAGGCCGGCGATCAGGAAGTACTTGCACACGTTGTGGCGCAATTCTTCGGTTGATTTCGAGCCGTGTTGCTTGGAGACCCAGCCTTATAATGACCACGAGCATGATGGAAACAATGACCTTCACGAGCACCACCACTATCATCACCAGCAAGAAGTATAATCCGCCCCCAAAGCACCGCCGACCTTCGAGTCCAGGGGCTATATACTTCCAGCAAAAGGGTAATCATTCGCGTGCACTTAGCCGGTTCTCATCCTCTTTTGGTTTGCTTCTCAGTGTCTGTAGCCATTACATTGTTTCTCACTCTCTTAGCATGGTCGGTTTCGTCGCACGAGTACCTTTGATTATTGATTGCAACGGGGCTTCTTGGTTCATAGTTATGCTAATTTAATTCATGATGCACTCGTATCGACACAGACTGCATGGGACTTCACTACAATTTGATACAGCAGGAATACAACGTATGCGGGCGGTAAGGAGGTTACACATCGGGATGCTGCGTCTGCACATGCAAATCAGTCTCCTGTAGTCATTGATGGGGAAGAGTGCACGTACCTTGAGGTCGACGTACTCTGTACCGCGAATGGCGTTGACGACCTTGTCGTGGAAGGTGGCCTGGAGACCAGCGGCCTTTTGCAGGACACCACCGGTCTGAGGCGCCATGGGATGCGGGCGAGGCGGCACAGACTTGCGCGCCTTCAGGAAGTTGATCGTCTCTTGCTGAGGGGAAGTCAGCATCATACATATATGCGCTCGAAAGACTGTAAGACGTACGTGGTTCTCCTCAGGAGTCAACGAGCTAACGATGGCATCGAGGATACCGCCCTGTGCCTCCTCCTCCTTCGCGTGCTGGTCGAAGGTCGTAAATGCCTTATCGAGCACGGAATCGAAGTCTGGCTCGGTCCCGGAAGAGGTGTCGGCCTTGTAGAACAGAGCCTTGATCTCGTGGTGCTCATCTGTTCGGCACCGATGAGCAAGTTCGCTCGAATTCAGGAGGCGCATATAGCTTACCCTTGGAGTGAGCAGCAAGGTCTTTCTTTCCCGTCTTCTCAAGCACATTGTAGATGCTGATCTCCTCAGCGTCGCCGTGAATGCCGATCTCGCGAATCATGGTGTTCGCAATGCGCATCTTCTCATCGTGATCGGAGGTAGACTTGTAGCGCTGGTAGAGCTCGCGAATGCTGAAAGCACATGTAAGTCCATGTTATAGCTTTGTTGAATAGCCCAGCGCGTACTTGTCATGGTCGATGATGACCTGGCTCTTGATGTCGAGATTGGAGGACATGCTTGCTAGTGCGCGGAAGGTGACGGGTGCGATGGCAGACTTTGGGACGACGATGAGGCGACGGGGAAGTGAACGGAAGAGGAGACTCGTAGACATTTGGGAACGGGGCGGATTAGGTTTATATGCTGGGGGGCTGGCGAATGCGTGGGTGCGTCGAGGCGGCCGGATCGTTCCCGTTCCTTATTACCTTCTGAGCGTGCATGATTGGAGGGTTCTTTTGAGGTGAATGGGTTCACCATCGGTGGTCAAGAAATGCGCCATCCAATCATATGCTCCAGAATGGACGACTATCGCTTTGGTTGGTCGACTTCTTCCCGATGGCGGGAGTGTTCGTACGTCAGGCTCTGCGTCATTTGGGAGGCGTGCTTGGCATGCTTCAACCACCCAGGCGCGCTAAAGCGAAACAAGCGGTTACGTCGGCGCGAAGCTTGCGAAGTTGACTGCATCGGTTAGCGAGATCGAGTAGTCAACCGCTTTCGGGCAGCTGACCACGGTATGGCAGCTTGAGAGAGACTCGGGCGACGCCACGACCGAGACCGCGAATTCGAGAGCAAAGCCCTCGGATGCCATTGCTGAACACGGTAATGTCGTGTTCTGCCATTGTACTGGCGCACGTACCTATTCTGCCATCGGGTCCCACATGGCCCGCATGTTATTGCCTGCTTATGGCAGTTATCCTCTTATTGTCAAAATGTATTTATCGGCTTACAAACAAATAAGTCTGATAGTGTGATCGAGACTTGAAGTGGAATCAGCCCGCGAAAGTAATCTTATACTTGATCGACATATTTCAAGACGAAAACAGAAATAGAAAGTCAAGGGTAGGCAAATCAAAGTGCTTGAGTTTTCGAAGAAAGCATATCGGCTTTTCAAAAATAATCAATTGACTACCTCTTTGCCCAATTGCTGGCCGAGAAAGACAGTTTTCGTGGCTGCAATGAGGGATAGTTGTTAGGATGCGACCTTTGAACGGACATATGAACCATCACTAGCGTCCTAATACACACTGATTGTCAGTGCACTCGATAAGTGAGCAAGCTGCTGATTCTCAGTGTGTAAGACACTGCATTCTCAGTGTCGGTAAGCACTGAAAACCAGTGCAAAATGTCCGTTTTCAGTGTATGATTTCACTGACCTTCAGGAGGTTACACGCTGAGTATCATTGTGTCTTGCACTCATTTACTCCGCGCACATTGTCCTGATATGTGCCCAAAAGTCCATTTATCTGCATACTCAAGAAGTAATGGAAGATAGCAAGGAACTTAAGGAGCAACATCGATAAGTATGTTAGCAAGGCCATGCTGATGTCCTTCCGGGAGCTTATCATCGCGGGTGAAGTTGGTAATCCTGATGCATATGTCAGCATTGAATACCAAATAGCAGACGGAAAATGGGCGCACCACGTTGATCCAAAGCCAAAGCTCCAACCCTATCGCAGTAATGAGCCACAAAATGCAGTTATGGGCGCATATACATACCTTTGGGCTTTGTAGGTGGTGGTTGATGAATGAAGCACAGCGCGCGGTAGGACCCTTCGGGTTGGACTTAGTTGTAAGCCCCGTCTGTGAACTGAGCCACGTAGATCCCTTGGCATCAGCAGTCAGTGCGTTGTGCATGGAAACACTGACAGTCAGCGCAAAACTCGCTGACTATCAGTGACACCAGGGTTCCTAGTGCATATCATTAAGACATAACGCGTCCCAATGGCAGATAAGGAACCCACAACCCGAATGGCATCCGAGGTTCTCAACTTCGGAGCGATGGCATCCGAGGGCTTCGCTCGCGAATTCGACGTCATGTTGCTTGCCCCGCTCTATTCGTTGCTTCTGAGGCATGTGATGAGGACCCCGGGAGCAATCAGATACCACAGCTGACACCCCAAGGATCTGGCTGGACACGCCACAGCATAGCGCCTTCCTCCTTCCTTCTCTCACGTCTCATCCTTCTGGATGTCCGGCCGCCCCACTCCGCCTCCTCAGCCGGGCGACGGCCGGTACTTCATGACATAAATTGCCCGTGAATTGTCAACACGAAAGCTCGAGAACTTAGAAGCACAGTCATCGGGCGCTCACCGCTCTCCGCAGCGGTGGGTCAGCTGGTGCTCGCACGCCACAGAATGCTAAACTTGCTTGACTTCTTTCACTCGGGGTTCAGCTTATCTCGATCTGGCAGACTCATGGTCCATTCATTTCTCCCAGGCGCCACTATTCGATCGCTTGCTTTCGAACCAGCCGTCGGTCTCCACCCATCTTGGGGCCTCTTGCTGGACATGCGTCACGTGAATCAATGGCAGACCAAAACCGATTGAGGTACAGAACACACCAGGACGGTACTTGCGCCGTTCGGCATGCCAAATGAACAAAGCCCGATGCAGGCACTTGTGGCACATTCCGATCGAGTCTGCACGACCAGCTGCCTTTGACGATCTTCGGCTTCTTGGTCTGCAGATCTCCACCTCTGGCTTCATTCGCAAGGCTGATGGCTAGAGATCGGCCGATCGTACTCCAAATGATCAACCACTGATCGCGAGACTCAGTGGGACTCGAACAAAATGAATCAATCTCTGTCAGAAGACGTTCGAAAAGCAGATGAGGAAGACTGGGGTTCTTTGATCAGACCGCGTGGTCTGGGTCTCGCGGGACTTTGACGATCGACTTTACCAGAACCGCGGTTCTCCGCATTTTGGTGTGGTTGCCAGGCGGGATCGGTTCTTCACTCGTTTGGATACACGACAGTTCACTTCCCCGCCGGTGCATACATCGCCTGATGTCATGCCGCCTTCCTCAATAAGAATCCTTAACCACCGAATTGGCAACACTTGCGTCAGAAAACGTCACCCGACCAAGGCAACTTGACATCACGTCAACAACGAAGGAGCAACAACTTCTTCTCTCTCTCTTGGAGGGTCTCTGAAAGGTATATAAAGAATAGCTCGTCCGACGTCTTTGTCTCCCAACAACGTATCGATCCACGCACGCACAACTTTACCCAATCACACCAACCAAACTATAATTCAACATGGTGCAAGGCGCTACTGAGACCGGCGAGAAATACAAGCCTTCGGAACACGGCGGCAGGAAGGAGGACGGTTCGCCCGACAAGCGCATGAACCCCGAGCACGGTACGTAGCACCTCTCCACCGCTTACTCGACCTATCTCTTACACATCTCTACAGGCTTCGGCGGTGACCGCGAGCGCGCATCTGAGCTCGGCCGCAAGGGCGGTCAGACCCAGCCTGACGAGATCTACCACCCATCCGAGCACGGAGGCCTGAAAGAGGACGGCACGCCCGACAAGCGCACGAGCTCCGAGCACGGTTTTGGTGCTGACCGTGAGCGCGCTTCTGAGCTGGGCAGGATCGGAGGTAGCAGGTCCGGTGGAGGGCAGTCTGACGAGTAGAGGGACGGTCTGAGAGAAGTGAAAGTGTCGAGATGAAGTCAATGTATCGATAGTACGTGAATACGAGAGAGTCGTTTCATAAACCATCGCTCCCATCCGAGCCATTTTCGTCGCCGTGCAGTTCGAGCGGCAGAAGAGCAAATCGCTCACCAAGCATTCGATTTCATAAGGCCGTTAGCGCCATGCAATGCACAGCTAAGCCCGCTACGGACGGACCCTTTCTTGCCTATGGCATTCCCAGCCTGAGGATACACAATGCTCCCTTCCTCTCCTGCATCATCTTCTCTCTATCACAACTCCCTGTGCGGCCCTTGTTCCTCTCCCAAACCAGTCTCTATCCAACGCAAACTCCATCCCGTCAAACACGCTCACCCTCAAGCCCTTGCTCTGTGGTAATGGAGCTAAGAAAAGCAAGAAAGCCCACAGGAGACGAACATCTAGCATAGGAGCTGAGCACCCTATCAAGCTGTCGTTCTGGCTCTGAAGGCAATGGTGTCACCTACGAAGAAAGGGGAGAAGATGATGATGACTTGGACCTTCTTCCGCTTTCTAGCAAGCCAACACGTTGACGACAACCATCAGGTGTACAGATGAGAAACGGACAGCTAGTGAAAGTTGGGCCCCTGAGGGGCACAATGAAGACGAAAGCGCCAGCATCTCCGATCGTCCAGCTTCATAGTGACCCTGGTGACACCAAGGATGCGGACAGTGCAGTGAGGAGGCCAGCAACTGCAAAGAAACGAGAGCCGCCCAGCGTGCTGTCGGACATCTCAGAGAGAGATGGCAAGAAGCATGAAACAACTATCGAGACACAACCTGGATCCAACAAAACAAAGACGGCAGCTAAGTAATGTAGCAATCTTCATTGATGTAAATAGCCCCTACACAAACAACTTATGCTCAAGATCATGGATATAATCATGCAATCATAATTGTAAAGGTGGAATCAACATTTAAAATATGAATTGTTAGGACAGAATAAAACAATATTTTTACCTAGATATAGGGAATTATGGAAGGTATGCCAGACAAAGCCCGTTCAATACCCTCACACTCATAACCAGACCTCCTGTATCAGAGTGTGGTGATGAAAATTAGAAGAGGTTAACATGAAGACAAAGGTCAATGAATGGGGCTGTACAAGTCACAAACCACAGAAATTAATATAAAGCAAGTCAGATCAGAATGGGCGTGCACTTGCAAATTTATGTGGTTTTTGGTTTACCACTCACAAGGCCAAATTCTACTATGATGGCCTTGATATGCCATACAAGATACGACCTACCTACTTCAGTATCTCAGGTACCAACACACTACTCTTCACCTTGACAACAGCCATGGTGGATAAAATTCAGAGCTGGGTTTGCAAGCAACCCTTCATCAGCAAAGGACAACTGCATAATCAACCATGCTATCATGCTTTCTTGAAGCATGCTTCCAAGGAAGGTATTCAGTATGGCTTCCATTGTGAAGCCATCTTGAACGGTTTGGTTTGCCAGGCTCTATGGCCCTCAGAGTGCTGCCCGGGTGAATGCACCCATAGGGATCAGCATTGCGCAATTTTTGCCCTGGCACAACAGCATGTAGAGCTTTGGGCGGCATGTCAGGTATGTGTATTTCTTCTCAACATGGCTTTCATCATCATTGGGTATGCAGACAGCACCTTGTGTTGCGATCTGCTCCAAGAAACCATGTGCGACTTGCACATTCTCCATTGTGCATGGTCATCCTCCGGTGATGGCAATGAATGGGACCTATGGACTTGTGTTCCGCACACTACTGTTTGGTTTTACTGAACCGAAGGAGAGACTTTTTGCCTCTCTCCTCTTTCATACCTTGCTCACTCTCAAGAATGGCACTCAGACTCAGCTGAGTAGCCTAAGCTACTCCAAATATGGCCATAGTCCAGTGCTCCCCGCAGCACCTCAGGTTTTTGCTGTCTGGAGTTTGTCTCTGCAAGGATGAAGGTGGATTCCATTTTTGTACATCACTACACAGTTTATCTACCAATCCTTAAACATCCTCATGTGTTCTAAAATGTGCCTGTCTGGTGCCTGAGCACTGATGTCTAGCCTCAAGCCTGCTCATGCAGCGCACCAGATCTTGGCAAGGCCCTCCGTGTCCCCAATCATTGCATCCACATCTACAACAAGCCCTGCACTATAGTGCATGCCTAAGTCCCATGTTACACATGTGACACACACATGTCCAAGGTATGGGCAGCTGGTCACAAGTACGGCCAGAAAAAAGTCAGGACTTTGTGCTGAATGGAAGCAACACATTGCATTTGGCACTGTCATATGAGGACCTACTGCATAGAACCCAGCTACTTAAATGAGGACAAAAGGGCCATGGCTTGTGCCATGGCATTACCCGCTACGGAAGCAGGTTTTCCGGCAGCATGCGGCTTCCTTTTGTATGACCAACTGTCAACAGCTCGCAGACAACTACTGTTAACAAAGCATACCGGAACATGATGGCTGGAAAGAAGAGGAAGAGAGGTAAAAGGTGTGCACCATTGTTTTGTCCTATGGATTGTACTCACCTTTGTTTAGGATGAACCAGGGGAGAGCCACCAACAAGAACAGTTATAATGCAAATTCGCAAGAGGCAAGTGTAAAATAATGGATCTGACCAGGATGGGACCAATGTGCTGCTCGGAGCAGGCAGGTACGGATATGCACAAACCATAGGAATTTTGATTGGCAAAAAAGGTCTTCTACGGGGAAACCCCTACAGATAAGATCCATAGTGGGCATGTAGCGGGAATTAGTCAGTGGCAGTGCTGGAAGTTGTGCTCACTGAAAAGGGTCCAACGGTCTGCCGCCCTTCAGCATCGATCACCTCCCAGAACTGCAGATTACCTTCTATACCCTAGATTTCATTGCTAAAAATGGTCGACCGGAAACGTCCTAGAGCATCTTCTCCAAAGTCCGCAGGGAGCGAGAGCGACGAGCCTGGTTGGATATCATTCAGCGATGAAGACGATGTAGACATCGCCGATTCTCTCGTCAAGTCCAAGCCCGCCGCTAAACGACAAAAAGTTTCACACCGAGCTGCGACGTCCAAGCGCGGGGATGAAGCAGAGAGCGACGACGATGCTGAAGAGGAAGATGAAGACCAGTTCATTGCGAATTTGATGGTCAAGCGGAACGTGAAGGCTGGTACGGAGGTTGTGAGGAGCTCGAAGACGAAGAAGGGCAATGTTGCGAAGGGCGCTGTGGGGGGAGGGAGCTTCCAGAGCATGGGTAAGCCATGTCCACTAACCCTCACTGTCTACGTGAAGCTCACGACGATTCAGGCCTGCACCCACAGCTGCTTCGTGCTCTCCTCATCAGAGGCTTTCAGCAGCCCACGCCTATCCAGCGGCTTGCGATCCCCGCTCTCCTCTCCACTCCTCCGCGCGACCTGGTCGGGATGGCCCGTACCGGTTCTGGCAAGACATTGGCGTACATGATACCCCTTCTCCAGCGCTTAGGAGGACGACATCAGACGACCTTTGGCGCTCGTGCGCTCGTGCTGATTCCTACGCGTGAACTCGCGCTGCAGGTCTTGAAGGTTGGGAAGGATTTGAGTAGGGGTTGGCATTCTGGCGATAAGGAGAGTGGGGAAGGAGATAAGGGCAGTATGGCGCTCAGGTGGGGCTTGGTTGTGGGTGGAGAGGGGATGGACGAGCAGTTCGAAATGATCACGAGCAATCCTGATGTGTGAGTCTTGGATTTCATGATGTGAGAAGAAATCGGTGCTAATGGTGGGCTGTAGCATCATTGCCACTCCGGGACGTTTGCTGCATCTGGTCGTTGAGATGAACCTTGACCTCAAGTCGATAAACTATGTCGTTTTCGACGAGGCGGACAGGTCAGCACCTACCTCTATCCCTCCAGGTGCATGCGCTGACACTTGCGCAGACTGTTCGAGCAAGGATTCGCAACCGCTCTACATGAAATCCTGCACCGACTTCCCACCAGCCGTCAGACCCTTCTCTTTTCCGCCACTCTCCCGAGCACACTCGTCGAGTTCACCAAGGCGGGCTTACAAGATCCCAAGTTCGTCCGTCTGGATGCGGACAGCAAGATCAGCACCGACCTCCGTCTAGCGTTCTTCCGAGTGAGACAAGCTGAGAAAGATGCGGCTCTGATGGCTCTACTGCGCGAAGTTATCCAAGTCCCCCTTGGCACGAACGAGGGGAAAGACGGCAAAGGCAAGACCGAGGGTGCACCTATCGCAGCACCTAAACAGACGCTCATCTTCGCCGCTACCAAGCATCATGTGGAGTACCTCTGCAACCTGCTCGAGGCAGCAGGCTATGCGGTTTCCCACATCTATGGTTCCCTCGACCAGGCTGCGCGTACACTGCAGATGGCTCGATTCAGGAAGGGAATCACCAACCTTCTGGTCGTGACGGACGTCGCCGCGCGTGGTATCGACATTCCCGTCCTGGAGAACGTGATCAACTACGACTTCCCCGCGGGCTCGCGTGTCTTCGTACATCGTGTGGGCCGTACGGCCCGTGCAGGGCGGAAAGGCTGGGCATGGTCTTTGATCACCAATACCGATCTTCCGTATCTCCTGGATCTGCAGCTCTTCCTCGGCAGACCGCTCAAAGGGACCGCATCGGATGAAGGCGCATATACGACCTCTCTCGTGTACGGGACAGTTCCCCGCGACATCCTGGATGACGAGATCGAGAATATCAAACGACTCGAGGCTGACAGACATGGTCATCTACCTGGCCTTCGGGAAATCATGCGTCGCGGGCATGGGATGTACGAGCGGACGAAGGCAAAGGCGAGCCACTCGAGCTATGAGCGCGCAAAGCAGCTTGTCAAGGCTGAGGGAGACGGGAAGATTCACCCTATCTTCGGACGGGCGGCTGAGCCGGAGGCTGGGAGTAGCAAGGCTGCGCTGTTGAAGGCGATCGAGTCCTTCAAGCCGCACGAGACGGTTTTCGAGATTGGCAGTCGGGGGAAGACGGTCGGCGCGACTGTTATGAAAGAACGGAGAACGGCGCTGTCGAAGGCTCAGAGAAGACTTCCCACTGCAGGATCATCGAAGGACGAAGGTCACGATAGTGACGATGGCGCGGACAACGTCGAGACATTCGAAGAGGAAGAGGATGCGCCAGATCCTATCTTGGCAGGCCCCACCCAGGGCAAGTTCCAGGACCCCGAGTTCTATATGTCCCATTACCAGAAAGACGCGGTCGTTGACAAAGGGTATGTGCCCAATACACCAGTCCTGGACATCGCTGACCTCGCACATAGATATTCTCTACGAGATGGCGCTTCTTTCCTGGAACAAGCGAGGACCGCCACTTTCGATCTGACGAATGACGAGGCTTTGACAGGCCGTCAGCGTCACGGTTCGCAGCTCAACTGGGATCGGAAGAAGAAGAAGTTCGTCAAAGGGACCGGCGAAGGCGCTGATAACGTCAAGATACTCAAGACGGAAAGCGGCGCTCGCCTCCCAGCCACGTACCGTAGCGGCCGTTTCGATGAATGGAAGGCTAAGAACAAGTCGAGCCTGCCTCGCATTGGCGAAGCTGAGCCAGAAAATGCGCGTAGAGGAAGCTCTTCTGGTGGCAAGAAGTTCAAGCATCAGAAAGTTACAGAAGCGAAGCCTTTGGATCCCAAACATGTCAATTACGAGCGGAAGCTTCGGCAGATCCAGAAGAAGGAGGGTGGCGCCGAGACGTCCGAATCGGCCACCGCGGGCAAGAAAGGCGGAAAGCCAAGCAAGAATCCTCGTTTCAAGGGCAAGCCAGTCGGCCGGGTCAAAAGCGAGCTCAAGACGGCCCAACAGATCCGGAAGGATCGCCAGGTCGCTGCGCGCAAGAAGGCAAGGAACGCAAGACCGAGCCGGAAGGGCAAGCATTAGCATTAGTATCGTTACATGCACTGTACACTATCATCATGATTTCGTCTGTTTTGGTATCCTATCTGAATATTCCCATTTGGCCCCTTTGCCCTCCACTATCTTCGGATTCTCGATGCCTTCTAGTATGTCCACCCCGACACTGCGTAGGGCGTCTACGCACCATTTGGGATATGCAGCGTTGGCGAAATATCGTCGGAAGAAGTCCTTCAGGTACTGCGGAAAGCGCCCCTCTATGATCGCATCCCTGGCACCGCCCATAATGGCTGCCTGGAAGACAATATTGTGTTGCGTAATTGCTACAACAACCATGAGCGACGAGGAACGATATCGAATGGATCGGCTTACCATGTGCAGCGACGGTTTCATGGGTAACAAGGTTGTGTAGAGCTGCTCTCGACATGCCGCAGGAGCAAGTGGGACAGGGACATTCCTCGTCAATAGGGAAGAAGCTCTTTGCATGCCGGTCCAGTCTTAGATTCATCGGACCGTCTTTGGTGAGTGCAACGCCGAAACGTGCGGTTCGTCTGATTCTCGTCAGCGAGGCCTCTCGTTCTGCCAGAAGGAAGCGCGCACGTGGGGAACACACAATCAGCCATGTCAACACCGAGGGCCACGCATACAAGCAGGTCTGGCGAATGCATCAGTACACCGCAACGGGGTACATGGCGATTGCACACCTTCAGCAAAACCAATACCCATGCAGTACCGTGGTCGGTCCTCCGGAAGTTGCTCAGCACATAGCTTCACGCTATTGATGGGTCAGCACGCATGTTTGAATCAAAAGAATCGGCATACATCTTCCAGAAAACGTCCTTCTCCTCTCCTCCACTCAAGCCGCCTATGGCATACCCCGGTATATCCGGCTTCCTCTTGATCATTTCGTCGAGACATATCTGCCGGAGTTCGGGGTTCAAGCCGCCCTGGATAATGGCAAAGAGGTTTTGCCGATCTGTTCGACCGCTGGCCTTGTGTGCAGCTATACACCGGTCTAACCATCGAATTGACCGCCACATTGCCTCTTCCACGCGTGGTCCAGTTGTTAGAGAGTGGACTGGTGACAAGTCAGCCAATAACAAGAGGAGAGTGGAAGGCACGTACCCACGTCATCTAGCTGCATCATTATATCGGCACCGATGGAATGCTACTGAATGTCCTCAGCATTCGCGTTAGGTTTTGCCATCAAGCCGGCGAACCTGTATCCGCATGGACTCCTCCGGCTACAAGCGAGATAAGTACAAGATCAGGATCTAGACGAAGAAACCTACAGTGAGCATAGTAGGTTTGCCATCGAAGGGGCTCGAAAACAGTACACCCTCCTCCGTCACCTTGCTGAACGAGCTCAAGCTGACCATCTGAAAACCACCGCTATCCTGATTATGATATTAGGCGCTGACGGAGGGCATAGTGGGACCTCACTCACTGTTAATAGGTTCTTTCTCCATCCTTGGAATTTGTGCGCTCCTCCTGCTGCATCTAGCACTTTCGTCCCAGGTCGTAGATTTAGGTGATATGTGTTGTTCAGCATCAACGTCACGCCCAGAGCTTCTACTTGTTGGGCGGTAAGCCCTTTGAGAGCCGCTTGCGTAGCGACAGGCATGAATGTGGGCAGAAAGGTGGTGCCATCTGGACTCTCATAAGCCTACGCAGGCCGCGAAGTAGGAATTGTGACTTACGGGCCATTGTCATGCTACTGACTCGAGCGCGTGTCGTGTGACACTTCGCTATGATCTCGAACTCCATTGATGGAAGCCTCGCGATGCCTGGCTTGCTTGCCGAGGCTACTTTAAAGGCTAACGCCGCTATGGTTGGCGATTAAAAGCGAGATAGCGGCTGGTGTCCGGTTAACGAGGAGGTTCGCTGGCTCCTCCTGCCAGTTTCCCAACTTTTTCTGGACCCTATCGACAATGTCAGAGGCGAAACAAGCGCCCATAATTTCCCTCTGCCTTCAACGCGACACCCTCTGATCACTCGCCGACATACGTCTACCTCTCGTCTATGTTGGCTTTCCGGCCACTATTCAATGGTCGAATTATAAGCCGGGCCCGTTTCGTCAGTGGGCGGAGGTTCGCCTCCAACCAAGCCAATGTCCTCGATGTTCTGTCTGCTCGTGGACTGGTGCACGACAAGACCAAGTGAGCATGACCATGAGACGTCCCTCCTGCATCGACTGAAGATTGCGTGTAGCGGTCTGTCGCCTGAGCTTCTTGCAAAGCCGTCAACGGTCTACTTGGGTGTAGACCCATCTGCAGATTCCCTTCATGTGGGAAATCTGCTAGCCCTGGTGACGCTGCTGCATTTCCATATTCGAGGGCACCAGGTCATCGCCCTGGTGAGCACTAGGCCATACAATAATAGACCGCATACTCACAATCAGTCAGATAGGAGGCGGCACGGGAATGATCGGTGATCCTTCGGGAAAGGACAGGGAGAGACGGTTACTGAAGGACGACGAGCTTCAGGAGAACGTTAACAGCATCACCACTCAGTTACAGCAGTTTCTGGAACGAGGGGCGGCATATGCCTTGAAGAAGAGTGGAGTTGAACAGGATTTGCTCCCTCCAAAGATTGTCAACAACAATCAATGGCTTGGGAAGATGACGATGATTGCATTCCTCAGGGATGTTGGAAAACACGCCCGGGTCAATCAGATGATCGCGAGGGAGAGGTGCGCACCCATAATTGCTTACAGGAACGCTGGCTAACAAGATGAGCAGCGTGAAGGCTAGACTGGAGTCCGAGTCCGGAATTTCGTTTACGGAGTTCACCTACCAGCTCCTACAAGCCTACGATTTCTTCATCCTCCATCGGGACCATGGATGCACGATACAAATCGGCGGCTCCGATCAGTGGGGCAACATCGTCGCCGGTACAACGCTGATTCGGCATCGAAACGCTACCAAACCCGACACGCCAGAAGCGCACGGGCTCACCATACCCCTTCTGACAACGAGCAGCGGCAAGAAGTTTGGCAAGTCTGAGAAGAATGCCATTTGGCTCAAGGATTCCAAAACGACTGTGTACGACTTCTACCAGGTATGTACTGATGTCCTGGCTCGATGGCTTCCAGGGCTGAGCACATGCAGTTCTTCCTCCGCGTCGATGACACTGAGGTCGGGCGATACTTGCGCATGCTGACGTTCCTTCCTGAGGAAGAAATCGCGCAACTGATGGAGTGGCAAGAGGTTTGTCATTCCTTCCTCTTCCGTGAGGGGAGCCGCTGACCCGCGACCTAGAAATCCCCGGAGCTGCGCGTAGCCCAGAAACGATTAGCCGAAGAGCTGACAGAGATGGTCCATGGTTGTGAGTCAACATGTGCCTCCCGTCTCCTAGACTGAGGACTAATGTGTATCCAGCTGAGGCCTTGGCCCGCGCGCAGATCATGACTCGCGTTCTGTATAACACGAACATTGAGGAGCTTGAGCCGGAGCAGATTCTTGAAGCGTTCGAGGGAGACCCGCGACTGGTAAAGTGTATATGGCAAGACGTGTGGCGAAAAGAGCTCTGCAGATTTATTGCCGCACATGAGATGTATCCCACTTATGGTAAGTCGTGCTGTATGAGACGAATCCTCCGCTGACGAGGACTTAGCCGCGGCGAGGCGCACACAACAATGTGGCGGCATATACCTTAACAACGAAACAGTCACCGACAGCAAGTACAAACTCAACAGGCGAGACTTCATCAAGGGCCGCTTTGCGATCGTTCGGGGTGGCAGCAAGAAGCATCTTGTCATAGTAACCGATGAGCCGCCAAAGAATCATCCTGCTTGGACAGAATCAGAATAGAGATAGGCATTGCTCAGTATCTATATGATATATTCTGCTAATCGATACGGATGGCGCTGTACAGTCTGCGCATTGCCCAGTAGGTTGCAAGGAAGCCGATAGTGCCTGGGTGACCATTTAGTCATGACCTGATGCCAGCAGAGGAGATATCAACGTACCCGTAATGAGGAAATCGAACAATGCAATGAGGAATAGATAGCCGAGATACAGCACAACGCTGGCGAAAGAATCCAACGATAGCCTCGATGCCCAGTAGAAGAGCCCGTATGCGAAGAGCCAGAATGCACTGCCCCCGCCAATGAGGAATGACCGCCAGTGCCATCTGATATACAATTAGAAAGTGAACCGCGGGCAGGGTGACCTGACACATACCGGTATTCTTCCGCACAGAGAATGAAGTAGGAGAAGAGGATGGTTACGGTTGCAGTGGTGATGCACACCACGGCTGCTGTGAGCCCCAAGAACCCGAAAGCGTAGTAGACGCGAGACCCGAAGAGGCTGGAAAGGACAAAGTACAACTCAACGAAAGCTGCACCGAAAGGAAGGATGCCGGCCAGTAGCGCAGCAGCCTATGATTCGAGAGTTAGTTTGGATCTGGCTTCAGCACAGGCAGGACGGACCCATGGCCTGAGATACCTCGGCACCGGAGGGATCTGCCGCGGAATGGGGCTTGTGCGTACTGGATGCGAGACGGCCTACGATGATATATGAGTCTCTAGGTTGCACAGGTAGCAACTATCACTCACGCCGTGCTTCATGCCGAAGAAGGCACCCACAGCTGTCAAAGGGGCGGAGATGACGAACCAAAGCAGGACAACAGCCAGCATAGTTCCGAATGGAACCGCGCCGGAAGAACCAGTGCCGATGAGGAACAAGTTGAGGAAGAACACCACGGCAAAAACGAATCTATCAACCTGCGTTAACAACGACCTACTGCAGGCCGCCGCAAAGCGTACCCTGGCATGACTGTTGCAGTGAAGAAGACATTCTTCTTCCAGTCGGTGCCGCCGACAGACATGTACACGCGCTGAGAAACGTAGCCGCCAACACTGGAAGTTGTGTTAGCGTCGTGTACGACTTGGTCATTTGAAGTGCGCACCTCCCGAAGAGCGTCCAGCATATTATCATGACCGTGGCCAGCGCTCCACGGTTAGACGGCGAAAGGAATCCAAGGAGGGCAAAGACTGGGAGTACGCGTCAGACCTGCAACGCATCGCCGCTACTATCGACGCGCACCAAGCGTGACAGCGACCATAGCCCCAAGCTGTGCACCGTTCCCAACAAGAACGGACAGTACGATTGGGTAGCGAGGAGGACGGAACACCTCTCCATGTATCAGCTTCCAGCCATAGTCTTCTTGGATCTCATCCTTGAAAGTATGTCAGTCGTCGCTCGAGACGAGATAATCCGAAGCGCATACATTCAGGTCGAGTGCATTGTAGCGGTGGATCTGCATGCATGTCAGCAGAACACACGGATCGGTAAGTCGCACGTACGTCTCTGGAGACAGTTCGCAGAAGAATCATAGACACCATTACACAGAGGAAGATAACAATGACGATGGAGTTGATTAAGCTAAACCAATGAATCTTCGGGTCGAAGATATGGAGATAATGGTCCCAGCGTGTCGCCCACGGGGTATCGGATCGCTGCCACAGCATTTCGTGAGTACTTGACTACCTTGCAAACAGAATAACGAACCTCCCAGGCGACGGTGTATGTGTAGTAGATGGAATTCGTTCGTCCTTCGTTCAGAATGAGTGGAGGAGCATTGCGATTACATCGCTGTGATTCTGGCGTTTCGTTTGTCGCTTCGATGCTGCTTAACGGTGAGCAGAAGCTCAATAGCACAACCGGTTTGCGTACCTTCGTGGCCAGACAAGAACTCCTACAACCCGGTAATGGTTATCGTCGCGAACATGGTATCTGCAGATAAATTGATCCGGAAACCATCGGCAGACAAATTATGACGTACTGCATGACAATGTCATAGTGGTTGTTTATCGCAGGTGTTTCCGCGAATGCCCCGTCGTCTATACCGAGGTTGAAGCCTGTATCGTAAAAGATTTCGTCTGTCCGCTCGTCCTGCTTCATCTCTGCAGCAGGGAGACCGTCAACGAGCCAGTTGATCGCATAGTCCTCCTTGATACGCGCGTTGATGAATGCTGCATCTTCAGCTGGGATCTCCGATAAGCATAGTGTTGCGCAAGACACGTTCTCGAGCATTTTGATCTGGCATTGACTAGCGATCAGCATGTGCCGCAGCAAGAAGCGCCGTCCAAACGCACGTCGTAAGGTGAATCGAATATGCGGTCTCCGAAGAGGATGCTGCCCAACGACTCTGGCATCTTTGTCGGGCCGCCTTCTGGTTGGCAGAAATGGAATCGTGGATCGTAGTAATCATCTGCGCAGGGAGAGCCATGAGTATATGCACATGATTGTCATTTCACGTCGCTCACAGTTGATGAGGGATTTCTAGCAGAAAGATCAAAATTAGCGATAGTGATTGAAGGAGAAGGCATTCAACGTACTATTTTGGCATCATTGGGCCCAACCATTGGTGTGAGTCTGTTGACTCGTAACGGCACTCGCTCTCCAGGAGCGTAGTCGACCGGGGCGGTACCAGGAAGATAGAATGCGGCGCATGATGGTAGCAAAGCAGCGAGAGCGACTGCAGTAATCAACGGCGCCCGAGGCATATTGAGAGGCTTTGGCCAGCTCCTAGGTCAGCTCTTAGTTGCAGAAAGTAGAGAACGAGGAGCGAGCCCGTCGGGCGTCTGCAGCGATGATGAAGGGATAGAGATGGGGGACGACGCGAAGCTGCGACACCACGTTGACTGCGGAGGAATGACGGCGAGGCCCTTAGAAGGAGGCGGTAACAGCCACCTCGGGGCGCGTCGTCCTTGAACTCCAACCTTGTCCTCCAAGTACTCCTGCATAGCCCGAACACTATAAGTATGGCTGAAAAGACCACTAGTATGATCTCCTTATAATATCATCAGCATCTTATCTGACGACGGCATATAGCTCAAGCCGCCTCTGAGACCGCTGCTTCCCTGGCCACTCAGGCGACCCAGGTGGCTTCCACCGCCGCGGCAACCGTGTCGTCCACCCTGGCGAGCGCTACAGAGACCGGTGCGTCGCTGTTTCCATCGCCGATCTGAACCGTTTCAGACTCATGCGTGCATCTTCAGTCAAGCAGGCTGTCACTAGTGCTGCTGCGGTAGTCACTGGTGACTCCGGCGAGCCCGTGCCAAAGCCCGACGAGACCCCTATTTCGCCGAGCGACGCGAGCAGCACCCTCGAGAAGGCTCTGAAAGGCAGGCCTGAGAAGAAGGACCTTGTTGACAGGAACATCCTGAAGGGTACGTCTGTGTGTGCCGTACAATTTACGCTCTACTGAGTGTGTCCTCTGCAGATACCAACGTCGCGCCTGGCCTCCAGGCTCAGAAGGCCGCGCTCGAACGCTCTCAGCTTGAGAATACGCTCGAGCACAAGTTGGAAGCTCGTCCTCGGCCGTCCGAGCTCGTCAGGGAGGGTATCCTGAAGCGTACGTAGTGTCATCAATGTTGTGGTCATGTTCATTTTGTCTGACTGGTTCCCAGCTGAGGAAGCTCCCCCTTCCTGAACCCGTTCTCTCAGCCCTATGGCTCTGTACCAGTAAAGTCATGTGATGGAATGAAAGTATAACGAATAGCCCGTCAATAACACGAATGTTCTCTCAATCGCCTTCCACCGAAAAGGACGGGGAGGCCTTCCTGTCGACGTTTGGGGGCCGGTATGCACCCGACCGGCGCGGGGAGATCCCAACCTATGACGCAAAGGGTCCCTGGCGAGCATGTGACCTGTGCCCGAAGCACTGCCGGCTTCCTGTATTCCTGCAAACACGTCTACAACGCAGGCAGCGGGACGTTCATCAGCCTAGACGATGGGTGATACTCGTCCGGGAGTGCTCTCAGGTCACGTTCGCACTGGCATAACGTAACTTCAGCTCCTCGGCCTTCAGGAGACGCAGGGAATGCGGTGTCTGTTGGAAGGAGATATCGGCCCTTGCTGCATTTGTCTCACCGCCCAATGCAGTTCGTTCAGACCTTTCGAGTAAGATGGTCGGGCTCCTTATGAAGACCAACTATCAGAAAGCACTGGCGATAGTGCAGTCCAGAACTGCCACCGTCCGGTATCTGGAGAACATTCTGGCTGCTACGACGAATTGTGGCGGAGCAGACAATGGTATTGGCGAGACTTCCTTCCCATCCACCTGATGGGAAGATGCAGATGAGCTGATGCCTACGCTGGCCTCGACTACCTCTATGGCTGGAATAACAAAACTGCCCGGCCCATCAGCATATAGCACCATCCGTGGATGCCAAGGACATACCTGAAGGGTAACAAGCTCAATCGGACGTGTCGAGACCATGCGAGTCAGTGGACATGCAACAGTTGGTGAAGAACACCTCCGCATTGTGCCACAATCTCTGGATGAAAGCGGTCACGGCATCTGGGTTGTGTGCATGACAGAGCTTAAAGTAGATGGTAATGTGACGGTAGGACTTGACGATATCTTCGGTACGCAGGTTGGGTATATCGCTGAGGTCCACGAAGGAGAGACTCAGGTGCTCTATATGCGGGCACAAGCGGTGTATCGCGACCAAGGATCGTAGAGTCAGAGGGTATCGGGGTGTCTCTTCCACGTCCGTGTCCGGCCTGATTCGGTCACTATTCATCTCGAGAGATTGGAGGAGAGGCCATCGGCTGAAGAGCTCTTCGGCGTCCACGTCAGAAATCATATCCTGTCCGTTGAAGCTGATTTCAACCTCCATCTCTCGCAAGGGCTGATCGGTCAGCGGACGCAGCGCCTCTACCATTGGGTGATTGGGTGGGAGCACGGCGGGCTCGGATGAATTACATCGGAAGATCTGTAAGCTTGCTATCGAATGGCCGATCGATCTTGTAAGATTGAGCAGAATGTCGAGGTCGATAGGTCCTTCCATGCGCAAATCCACGCAGCGGAACTGGTGGTGCGACCCGGTGAGGAGGGCGACTGCCGTCTGCCATCCACTGCGAATGGTGATCTTGTCAAGGCGCGTAAACTCGTTCTGTAAGATGCTGATCGCTTCTTCTGGAGCATAATGGGTCGAGACGTCATGGTCCTGCGAGAAGTCCAAGAAAATGCCTTTGAGCTGTGGACCAGTCGACAGCGCATTGTATACTGACCTAATGAAGGTAAAGTTGCTGGAGTGGAATATTACGAGTTGGGGTACAAGCTTGCACAGTGCTTCTACCACTTGCGGAACACCTTCGTATCCTGGACATCACAAAGATGGTTCAGTATATGTGAGCAGGAAAAGGATTTTGACCCACGGATATACACCGTGTCCATTAAATCCAGGACTTGCAGGTTGGGCAAGCTGAACACCCGGATGAGGACCGCGGTGATGCCCTCCGTGACTTCCACGGCAGGTGGATCTGAAGAATCCCAGTGGTCGAGATGCACGGCATTGAGACTGGGACTCAGGTATGGTTGTACACCGGATAACCTGTCGCCATTAGACGCAATACGTATTGAAGCCAGATGCGGAAAGAGCACGATTCCAGGCCGGCTCTCCGTGAGCTTCCGCCCAATGAAGCCACCGCCCGAAACCTGCCAGTACAGCAAATGGCGGACAAAGTTGGCGTAATAGTCGAATCGATCGAAGAGGTTGGCGGCGACGCGCATTGACTCGTCCTAATGCAGCAGGCAAAGGGCCCGTATCGGCGTCACAGACGCCTTCATAGTTTCCCTTCATACCTTGGCGTCCAAAAGTCTCTCGCAGATGTCATCAGGGAAGAGACGAGCCATGGTGGCTAGCGGGTCTCCTGAGAAGTCGGGTTCATTCCAGAGTTGCGAAAGCGCTAAGTCGGTATACCGCTTTGCGACGCACGCCACGTTCACGAGGTCCCGTCGGTCTTCCACATACGACAAGATGAGCTGGACCACCTCCGGTATGTCCATCGGTAAGGAAGGGGTAAAGTAAGGGTCGGGCGGATGGCTCGTCCCGTCGATAGTTGAGGTTCTACCAGGCACGTCGAAAGCTCGAACTTTTGCCTGATGTTATATACGACTCCTGACCCTCTTTCAGCTGGCTTCCTTTTGCTTCTGACCCGGCCGCATTCCTGGCCAGAACGGCACGCTTGTGATGTCGCGGAATCAAGGACGGGAGCCGCCTGGTGGACGTGCGGTTTGGTGCCTGTGTGGGGCGCCCGAGTCGCCAAGGGGCGGTGTGAGAGCTGGAAGCTAACAAGGCCTTCTGTAATGCTGAGAGACAACGCCTCCGGTTGCAGTACTAGGGGCTCAGCGGACCTAGCTGAAACGGATGCTTCTCTAAACCGCGCGCGGCTCTACTCAATTAATATGCCGTGTATGTCGATGTAAGTAGTGCGTGCAGAGTACACTTCAAGCCCTTCAGAAGGCGGTTCAACCTTGTGGGGCGTGGACTTACATGCAGGCAAAGAACCGGGGATCCAATCACCGAGAGATAAGGAAGATAATCGGGCACCGGCTCGGTGCCGTTTTTAGCAAAGGTTGAATGGACCCCTAATTTAGAGGTTGCGGCGCCGGGGATTGTGGGGAAAAGCCGGGCTTCGCTTCCCAGTCGTGCTTTGCAAATAGCGTGGAAGCGTTCAGGAACGGGAAACCTACGCTTGAATCAGAATGAATTGCAGCATTCAGACATAAGCTCCATGCGAGGTATGTATGTAGGTATATCTGACGTAACGGGGAAGAGGGATGCACAGTCGAGCGAGCCTGAAGTCCTGTGCTGCCAACAACGTGCAGAGGCTACACAACAACAATGGTCGTGAACGTAACCGAAACGGGGGCGAAGGGGTGCGCGAGGATGTGCAGAAGGGAGCTCGGGGAGGAAAGAAAGCGTGCTTGCAATGAAGGACAGTAAGGATGGGATTGCGGGCAGTAGATGGGAAGCAAGGGGAACGCAAGGGGCATGAACATATATATAACAGTGGGCATTGGGCGACGAAGGAGAACGGTCGAAGGCGAAAGGGGGGTGAATGCGATGGAACAGTGGAAGGCGGACTAAAAGGGTTGTGACGTAATATGTTGCGGGGGCGGCGATTTTGGGTGCGCAGAGGCGCCGAGAATGCAGAGACAATGGCAGATGCAGGGTATATGCGCTTCGAGATGGTCATCACGCTATGAGATAATCAGATGGCAGTTTAAGAGCGCGCTTGGCTTCACCGACCTTCCGCGCAGGCCATCCAATGCCTATTAATATGCGAGGTTCCCGTCGAGCACTCCGCGGACATCGTCCACATCTTTGATATCCTTCAGGAAGGGGCACAAATCCGTCAACTCCGTATCATGCGGATCGTTGAACCAGCTGGTAACAGGAACTGCGTTGTTCGGGTGGAAGATATAACTTGCAGGCGAGTTATCCAGGATAATCATGTCTTCTATTGGCCTTCCAAGACGAGACAGATCCTTGACGTAGTTGCCTTTATGGTTGTAGCAGCTTTCACGGAATAAGCGGTGGGAGATAACCCGGTGGACGTCCAGCTTGTCGAGTACGGGATCGGCATATTTTGAGAGAGAGGCGGTAAAGACGACGACTTCATAATGTTCACCCATTTCGCGGAGGAATGCGTCCACACCAGGTCTTTTGATGCAATACACGTTGTGCCATTGCCACTCGATCTCCACCGGAACGACGTAGTCGGCATGTGGTATCATCTGTAAGACTTATTAGACTTGCTCAACTGTCTTATATGCGTGCGCATACCTTGAAGCTACTATGCAGCAAAGTCTCATCCAGGTCTAGCACGAGACACTTGCGCCCTGCCAGCTTCTCTTCTAGTGGTGGCAACAACGGTCTCGGCACACCATCCTGGCAATCTCGTAAGCATATCCCTACGCCAGTAGGCATCTTAAGAACTTACCGGTCCTATTGGGATGCCTGCACCTCCCTGTCTTATCAGGCGGGCATCCTCGTCCTCTTCCTCTTCCATATCCTCATCTTCCCCGAGATCGTGACCCTCTTCGTCGCCTTCACCGCCTTCGTCTTCCGAGTACGCGACACTGCTCCCTTCGCTGGCAGTAGTCCCCTCGTCGTGCTCATGATCATGTCCGTGATCCTCTTCACCGTCAGCATGATGGGCCCGTCTTCGCCCTCCTCGGGTTGAGTGCTCACGGATGCTCGGATCGCGGTCGCCTTCCCTGCCCGTAGAACCTGGCGGTTGTACAGCGCCTGACGTGACGAGTCCAGTCTCACTTGGGGGTAGAAGAACCTTCGGAGAGGGAGGGATTATGACAGTGCTGTTTGGCGGCGGGGTATGTGGACGAGAAGGTGGACCCGTAGGTGGGATAAGCGGCAAAGGAAGCGAATCCAGTGAGTTGTCGCCAGATGTCACGTTGATGGTAGGCGGGGCCGGTAGCTCTGCCTCCTCAGCGGGCTTCTTCGTGTCATCTTTCGATAACCCGCCCGCGTCCTTCTCCACCATCTGCACGGTCTCCTGGTTGTTCTGGTTATTTGTGCCAGCACCAGCAGGCCGAGAAGCAGGAACGTCGTGGTCGACATTATTGAGCTTGGGAGAAGGGATGCAAGGGATGATGGCGGCAAGGGAATGCCACCATGGTGCCTTGCGCGTCTTTTGCCGCTGTTGGGTAGCCGACGTTCGAGCGGCGGTGGAGGCGCCTCCTTGCCGTGGTCGGTTAGCGGTGCCCGTCGCTGGCGCGTTGGCAGGGCGCGATGCAGGTTGATTATGAGAGGTAGAAGAAGATGACGCTGTGGTGTTCATGCTGGCTTCCTTTGTGTTATCGTTCTTGAGTGGGATGGAGAGGGATAGGTTTGAGCTGTCTGGCGCTTCCATATGATCGGAAGGTGATCGAGGTTACGGAATGGATGATAATGGATGCAGTTTGAGGACGAGTAGGGGACAGTCGACAGCAAGGAAGGGGAAGTAACCGCCGTCGACAGTGATGAAGAAGGGAGTAGGGAAGGAGGACGACCGGGGGGGACGATGGCCAAAGGAGGATGGGGGACGACGAGGGGGAGGGAAACGATGGCCGACGGTTTGACGAGAACGGGGGGTGAATTGGGCGCGGCGCGGGTGCTCTCTTTGCCCCTCTCACCGGGGCGAGAGCGGCCCTCAGAGTGTGGGTGCGTGCGCGCGTCCAAACTGCCAAAACACGTGGGCACGCATCTGATTCCGTTACAACCGACATCCCGATTAGCTGCGTTCCGGTCATACACACCTTTCTATCGGAATTTCTCACCATCACACCGTCTCCTTGGTAATTGCGGGCGAGAGTTGTACTGAGGACCGGAGCTTCAACTATTATTACTGGTAGATTACTGTCGGCATCGGGTCGTACGACACGTACGGGCCTTTTGAGCACGCGCAGAAGAGTATCTGGCACGTCTTTTGCGCGAGAGCCACGTCGGCCCGCGTTCGCGATGATTCTTGTGCCGGCACGGCTTCCGAGCACGAACCGCGGCAACAGTACACAGCTCCAGCTGGCCGCATGCTGGAGCAAAGAGAAGAATACGTAGAGGCACAACTGCAGCTGGGGAAAGGAGATGACAACCCTGCAGATTACAAGAGAGTGCATTAAATATGTTTATGACAACACGGACATGAAGCGTGAGAGACTAGAAGTCCTCCTGATGGCTCCCTCCGGGACCCTCGCAACCGAGCGAACCTCCACGACTTGCGCCTCGTACCCCACAATCGACTGTCCAGCAGAAATGGCGCATCTTTACGTGAATATTTCAGAATAGACCAGGCGCAGCAGCGGCAAATTGATGATGAAAGTGGGTGTTTCGCCCGAATCCCCGCAGCCTCAAGCCTCCGCTTCGAACGGTGGACCCTTGGACCGTCATCGTGGCATGGCATGAACCGTCCCTGACGAACCTTGCCTCGGTCCTCCTCCCCGACCTGTGTATATGCCGCTTCGCCTGCTGAGCGCGGGCCAAAGCCAGCCTGCTCTGCTCATCCCGGCTTTACTGCTGTTTCTTAGATTCGGGCTTATACTCTCGCCGCTCGGCCCTTGGCTTAGGGATGACCACCTGTTAGCGTCACCCCTAACGAGCTTTACTCGATGTGCGCGTTTACCGCGGCTGTCCGTTACTATGGCTGACAGCTTGGGGCAGTAAAAGAGGGCGTATGGCTCTTCCAAAAGGGTATTGACCCATACCATGGAGGCGTGTTCCGTCACGTACGCATTACTTCTCTCACGGAGGTTCCTCAGCGGAGCTGACGACGCTACCAGTCGCCATTGAGACTCGCGCTCTTCTCAACGCTCATACCACCGATACCGCTCGTGTCCGCAGTGGTATGGACTGCTGCAGACGGGATTGCAGCGTGGTGCTTGGCAGATAGCTGGAGTGCTCGAGCGCCGTCGAATGCGGACAAGAGAAGAGGACTACTTCTCGCATGCCTGTACGTGTTTCTACGCAAGCCTGGCCTGCCTGCACTCACAGCTGAAAGGTATCTCGCCAACCCGTATAACCTCCTACCAACCATCGCACTCTCTACATCATCCTTGGACAATGCCCTTCTTCTGCTATCATTACGGTTCGCTGTCCGACAGCGCCCCGCACCCGCCATGCTCCTCCTCGCTCTCCTCTCTTTCTCATCATTACCATCAATCCTTCTGGCTCCTCCTCTAGCCATGATCGTCCTCGCCGGCCCCCAAGCGTCAATATCATTGCCGAAGTACGATACTGCGAGACTTCTTCGTGTCATTGGAGAATTTGCGATATATGCGGCCTTACTAGCAGGGGCTAGCACGTTCGTAGCGGGCAGCTGGAGTTGGATCTTTCAAACATGGGGTGCAACGTAAGTTTTGTTCCATCTACCCCAGATATTAGCTGACTAAGGCTCACTGTAGTGTCGCGCTTCCCGATCTAACGCCCAACCCGGGATTATGGTGGTACTTCTTCACGGAGATGTTCGATCACTACAGACCATTCTTCCTGCTCACATTTTCGGTGAGCCGTCCCGCAAGCACACACGTTCGGGATTCTGACGATGTGCTCAGCTCCACCCTCTGATCTACGTGGCCCCCATATGTCTCAAGTTCCAGTCCGTCGTCTTCCGAAAATATCAGCTGTGTACGCGGACTGATGAATCCGTGATTTCACAGACATGACCCTGTATTCGCATTTTTCCTTCTTCAAGGCATCATCTCGACCTTCAAGTCATACCCTACCCTATCCGACGCTGGGCTGTATATTTCCCTTCTCGGCTTATTCCCCGAGATTTATTCCTGTATGTTCTCCACGCTCTACTGCGGCGCGCATATGCCTCACCGTCTGTAGTCTTCCGCCACACACTGGTATCAGCGCTGCTGCACCTCTTCGCCGCTGTCCTCCTCCCGCTATTCCACTACTTATGGCTCGATGCGGGTACGGGCAACGCCAACTTCTTCTACGCCTCGACCCTCGTGTTCGGTCTCGCGAACGGAGCGACGATCGTGGATGCCCTTTGGGCAGGACTGCGCAGCACGATAGGCGAGAAAGAAGGATGGGATGTCGTACAGCTCTAATCAAGATGCATGTAATGCAGTACGGTGGACATTCTCCGCCTTACAGGCTCCGATATATCACTGGGTCTCACTCCGATCAGAGGGACCATGAAGAATTGTTGGGGTTGGTGAGCGGCACGTGCCGGGGAGCAGATCCCGACAGGCAAGTGGGGGGAAGGGCGAACATTGAGGATTCCATAAAGAGACCACCCAACGCGACTGCGCTCTGACGGCTGGCCAAGCCAGGATACGTAACCTGCGTGATGACCTAGTAAAGGCGCATGTTCCCAGACTTGCCTCCTCTGTATATAAAGTCGGACGTAAGGGTGGAGATGTGGCTAGGTCCGTGCTTTCTTCAGAACTCTGCCGGACGCCGTCGGTCTTTTTACGAACACCGCAATCGTGCTATGGCAGCAGTCTCCCGCCCACATTTTCGTTGACAACTGAATGCAAGGTGAATGGCGGACGCATGTCCAACGGTTGGTGGCGAAGGCGTTCCCATTGAAACAGGGTTTTGACGGAACCAAGTCTCGTACGAGGGAACAAGGCGATGTTCGCACAGCCTCCCCGCCGACCCGCGACCCGCCACACTCTCTTCCTTGCCAAGTAACATGATCGAGCGCCCACCTTTTCAGTACAGTCCACATAAGCATATCTGCATTTGAGACGGCATATCATGTTATCATCAGCGAAGACCTGCCTTTGGACGCCGGTCCGCAGCAGGGTTCCACACTGTCTCATTGTGGGGGAAGCGGTGTCGCGCTCTTCCTACGAATCACGCTCAGCTGGTTGGCTGATCGCGTCCTTTCTTAAATAGTAGACAAGAGACTGGTGAACCCCGACAGACGGCTTGGAGCCTCCTTTCGTGCTTTTTCTTGAGAAACATTCGCGACTGCTCTCTCTTACCGTCGTTTCTTTGGGATTTTTCAGCTTTCAGCATGGTTCGCTCACGCTTTGCCGCTGTTATGGCCGCTCTCGCCTCGATGGGCATTACGGGTGTTCAAGCCCAGACGGGGGACTCCATGTGCAACGCTCATTTCTGCGTTACCGCTATCCTCAACGGCAGCACAACGACCTGTAAGCATGGCTCTCTTTTGAAGTGCAGCGCGGCTAACAATGTCGCGTGCAGTTGAGGTTCTTGTTCCACAATCTGCAGACCAAATCGGATGGATCGGAACTGGCTTCGGGACACAAATGCCTGGCTCCCCGCTGGTAGTTCTCTGGCCCAACGCGGATGGAACCGTCACACTCTCCCAAAGAATGGCAAGCGACTATGTGATGCCCACGGTCCAAGCCAACCCGCCTCGCGTCGCCACGCTCTCGCAGCAGCTGACGACACTGGGCTCGAGCGAGACGCGGTTGACTTATACCATCCCGTCTGACACGAACCCGCAGCAGAACTTGCTCTGGTCGATTTCTGCAACTCGGCCTCCTTCAAGCGCGGTGGACGCGATGCTTGTCCAGCACTACGATCAGGGCACCTACACGCTTGACCTTTCCAAGCCTCTGTCCAACCTCGCTCCTTCCCTCACAAGCTCTTTCCCAGCCGCGGCAGCCGCCACATCCGGCACGAGCGGCTCAAGTGGTTCAAGCAGCAGTAGCGGCAACAACGGCGGCCCCGCCTCAACGTCAGTCCCCTTCACCGACGCCGACATGCGGATCGTCACACACGCCGTCCTGTGCTCCGTCGCATTCGGGATCCTCATGCCCCTCGGCGCGCTCTTCGCCCGCTACGCTCGCACTTTCCTGCCACAATGGTTCCTCGTCCACTGGATCGTCAACTTCTGGCTCGCGCTGCCCATCGCGGTGGCTGGAGTCGGTTACGGCATCCATCTCGTGAATGACAGCAAAGTGAAGCACTTTGACACTGCGCACACTGTAAGCCCCCTTTCCCCGCCTTCATGGCCACAAACCCCTACTGGGTGACAAATGCTCACGTAAATACACTAGCGAGCGGGATTGGCCCTCTTCGTGATCGCCTGCGCGCAGTGGCTCCTCGGGTTCATAATCCACTACATCAAGCCCAAAGCCGGCTGGTCCTTCCGTCCTCCGCAGAACTACGCACACGGCGTCCTAGGCGTGACCATCTTCGCCCTCGCGTTCTACGTGATCTACAGCGGGTTCACACAGCAGTGGCCGCTCATCACGGGCCGGAACTACCCGCATGGGATGCTGATCCTCTGGGCGGTCTGGGTGGCCGTGATTAGTTTGGCGTATGTAGCGGGGATGGCCCTGCTGCCGAGGCAGTACAGGCAGGAGGGGGAGAGACAGGCAAATAAGGCGCAGGAGACAGCGCATCCGGATATGAGCATGGCGAGGCCTTGAGCTTGCTCGCCGTATCTCTATCTCCCTCTCTTCCCGTCGTCGCTTTTGAGTTTTATATGTCGTCTCGCTGTATGAATATACCTAGAAGCCCGGACACTACTGAGTAGTCAGCGCTTTTTTTCTCATATGCACAATCCAATCTGTATCCTCATGAGTCCCACTCGAGGTGGTCACACGGCACGATCCAGTCATCAATAAGATTAGATGGTTAAAAGTACAAATCCTCCACGAAAACGAGACAAGACAGGCTCTACTACGGTATGACAGAGAACAGGAATCATGACCTCGCCCTTCCACGCCCAACAGCAGCAGACGGTCTCGGCATCATAGACGGCCTTGGCTTTGCCCCCTCCCCACCAGCAGTAGAAGTCGTGCCCCTCCCCCTCGTCGAGCTCACCGCACTTGTGCCCCTTACACCACGTACGCCCCTAACACCTCGTACACCACTCACACTCCCCCGTCCCCGGCCGCGGGAACCGATCGCCTCTCTTCGCTCTCTTGCTATCCTCTCTTGCTCTTCTCTCTCTAGCCGCGCCAAGCGATCACGCTCTTCCCGCTCCTTGCGCTCGCGCTCCTCTCGCTGCTGGCGTAAACGTTCTTCTTGTTCTCGTTGTTGGGCTTCGAGTATTGCGAGTTCGTCCTGCATACCCGGTCAGGAACCAGAACGAGCGAAAAGGGGTGATGAGGGGATGCTTACTGCTTCTGCACCCTGCCATTCGGGGTTCATGACCAGATCTTGCGTATGCTGTGCCTGGCCTAGGATAGCAACATATTTATCTAGCAGCGCATTCGTCCGGTCCACCTGCGCAGCCAGCCGCTACACCACACCTGTCAGTCCACACCAAAGAATATGCGAGATGGTGATGGGTCAACGAACAGCATTGTGGTCCTTCGCAGCCTCCAATGCCCCCAGGTAATCCGCAAACACCTGATTAAGCTGCTTTAACTCAAACAGCTCCGTCTCGAGCCGTTCGTCCCTGTTCGTCCGCCCTCGTGATTTCCTCTCCGTTGGCTGCTCGTGCTCGCCATCCACCTCTTCCTGCATCTTGCTCTTCTCCAATGGCTGTTTCCCATTCACAGCCGCAGTAACGGAAGGGGGCTTGGAGGTTTCGTGCAGGCCGTTTGGGGCGGATGCGGATGAGTGTGGACGAGGGGGTGCTTCGGGCGTCTCGGCGAATAGGCTGAAGGGCTTTGGTGCTCTTGGTGTGTCTGGACCTGTGAGGTCAGATAAGGACAGGTCTTTAAGGTCGACCAGGTCGTCCTGCGATGATAAGTGTGGTATTGCTGGTGAGTCTGTGAGCGACATCGTCGTCCTCTCCTTCGTTGCGGTCGTTGTGCGATTGTAGCGGTGCGGTAATGGCCGTTGGAATGAGGGCGAAATGAGGGACGCGTCGCGTCGGGCGGAAGTAAAGACGCGTCGATATCGTCAGGTTTCAGTCTTCTCGCTGTCGTCTTTTCATCAGATAATGGCAGGGATAAAGCCCGGTTCGTTCAACTGGCTAACAAAACTTACAGGAAAAAAGGAGTTGTTGCGAATAATAACAAACCGGGTTGTGATGGCCACCGACTGCTGGTGGGCCTCGAGGGACTCCTAAGCCGCCTGTGATTGGTCTAGCTGGAGCAATAGTGGCTGTGTTGACTTTGTCCACGTGTCGCGAACGCGGTCAACTCCCCTTCCATCGCCAAGCCCGTTCCTCCTCGTCCCACCTCACGTCCCATCCTTGCGCATCCTCAACTCATCCCCTCTCATCCTTCTGTTTCCTCTCTCTTTCCTTTCTGTCAGACCAAAGGAAAAGGTAAGTACAATGCTCTCCGCCCGCGCCCCAAACATCCTCCTCGACCATCGCCCGGACTTCAACGCCCGCGCATTCGCGTCCAAGACGCCTGGTCGACATGGCGCTCAGAACACAGCCGCGGGATTGAAGAGCGCGCTGAGGAAAGAGAATGCGCTTGTGCCTAAGACGACTCTGGCGCGGAGCAAGGCCACGCTTAGTTTGGTTGATGGGTCTATTGGTGAGCCCCCTCCCAGCCTACAAGCGCAGGGTGTTGAGGTTGGTTCCTGTAGAACCGAAGCGGCTGTTTAAGGAGCTATCGGGGAAGGTCACCACTGCTGGCGGTGGTGGAAAGGGCCTCTCGGACGTGACGAACAAGACTCCCGCTCCTACTCGGCGCCAGCCATTGGGGTTCAAGACCCCTCTCCCCGGGACCTCCAAACCGCTCAAGCTCGCCCCTCTCCTTTCCGCTTCTGCCGAGTCCAGCTACCTCGCTCCAGAGGAAGCCCCAAGCCCTCCACGCGCCGAACCCCCACCTTCCGCCCTCCGCCCTAGTAGCTCGAGGAGGACATCCCGCATCATCAGGTCGGGCAGTAAGAGCTTCGAGACTCCTCTTCCTTCTACGCGGAAACACTGGGATGTGAGCGAGGGCGATATTAGCGTGAAGAGCGTCGAGGCGCTCTCGGAGGTCGAGATCCGGGAAGAGGTGAACGAGGACGAGGAGGACGAGATTGAGTATATGCCTCCTACAGCCTGGAGTGAGTCTCCTCCCGTCTTTCCCCTACCTTACCTTGCCTCGCCTCGCCTTTCGGCAAGTAGGGAGGATATGATGCTGATAGCGAGACAGTCGAGCCGTACGAGATCCCGTTCCCCATGCCGGACTATAAGGACCTGTGCGCGAAAGTGATGGAGATCTCCAAGATCCCCGTGTTTGGAGATCCGAACGAGGATTTCTTCGATGATTCCTACTTGGAGACGTGGGTCGTCCCTGAGTGTGGACCGGAGGAGCTGAGGGTGCCACTGCGGCCTCTTGGTGCGCTCCTTCTCCTTACTACCCTCTAGCAGAAACTGATTGAGAGGGCAGAGGAAGAAGACTTCTTTGGACCCCCTCTGGAAGCTCCTAAGCCAGCCGCGAGCAGGCCGACGACCGCAGCTAGCAGGCTAGCCAAGTCTCCTGCCTCTCGAGCAGTTTCCGCCACTACAACAACCCGTCCAGGGACGAGCGTCCCGCGCTCTCAAGCCTCCTCGGCACTCTCTCGCCCGGCATCCAAGCCGGTGACAACCAAGGCTGCAGCGGCTGCTCGGCCTCTCGCGGCTACAGCAAGGACTCCCTTGCGCCCTGTTACGAGGACGCGTCAACCGGCCACAACAACGAAGTCAGCAATTCCAAGCAGACTAGCTCCTTCCAAGCCGCTGCCAAAAGTCGAACCGAGATCGGCGGCTAAGCCAAGCGACACGCTCGAAGTCTTCCTATCTCCGCCTGAGTTCACAGAGTTAGACACCGACTTCCGGTTCGAGGTCTAACCCTCCCCTCCTTTCCTCTCTCCTGCATTCCATAGCATATCATCTCTCTCATAGTTATACGGCATTCCCTAGTTTTGTACCCTTCCGTGGTTTGTAAGTACGTGCATGTACATGAGCCTTGACGATCCAAGTCGCCAATGAAAGTAGTGACAGTTTCTCCGATATTTCTCCCAGGTCCGTCAATAGAGCCTATTTTGGGCGTCCGGAGCTCCCTCATCGGCAGAGCTCCCACTTTCCCAAATCCCAACGCATAACCGCACTCGGCAGTCGGTCCGACCTTCATGCGCCGCCGCCGAATCGTTACCTCTCGCTTGAGAGAGGGTAATTGGGAGATGAAAGCGTGGCACCGCACCAACTCTCACCTCCACCCAACTAGGCGTATCTCCGTATGACGCTACGCTCCCCTAACCATCTTCCGACTCACACCCCGCACCCGCACGCCTCCGCTTGAGACGCACGCAACGCGTATAAAGGGAAGATGAGGGGGTGCGCTGTCATGCGTTCTACTCTACGTCCAGATCCACATCCCCCACTTTCCAACTTCTGGTTCTTAGTAAGATGTCTGTTTGGCTTATCACAGGGTACGTCCTCCTCCCCATCCACTTCCACTGCCCAGCTCCAAGTCACAGAGAGAGAGAGAGTGTGTGTGTGTGCGGTCGGCTAACCCCTCCCCTCCTACCCCGCAGAACATCCCGCGGCCTAGGCTACGAATTCGTCCGCCAACTCGTCGAAGACCCCACAACGACCGTAATAGCCACATGTCGCACGCCCGCTAAAGCATCCAAGCTGCACGCGTTGAAGCCGAAGGGGAAGCTGCATATCGTCCAGCTTGATCAGGAGGATAAGGCTAGTGTGGATGCGGCTGCGAAGGAGGTGGAGAAGCTGCTGGAGGGGAAGGGGGTCGATTATCTGTTGAATAGCGCTGCTGCTGTGCGTCTGCATCCCCTGTCCTGCTGGCCGCCCTCGCTCTCGGGCAAAAAGTACGAAGAGCGGTGTGTGCTGATATGCCGTTCTGCTAGCAATACGGAGGAAACGACTCTGCCCTCACCCTCGACCCGCAACAGTTCATGGACACGATCAAGAACTGCGTGCTCGGCCCGGCGCTCGTCGTAAAAGCGTTCATCTCCCTCGTCGAGAAGTCCGAAAAAAAGGTGATAATGAACATGACTTCGGGCCTTGCAAGTATCGCACTGGACTGCGGGCCGAAGAATGCGAGTTATTCGATCGCGAAGACGGCGCTGAATATGTATAATTATAAGCTGGCGAAGGAGAGGCCGGACTTGATTGCGTTCGTTATGGATCCTGGTGAGCGTTTCATTCACCCTCACTCCTCGTCTGCCGGCGTGGGCCTGGGCTGGGTGAGGAGATTGCTGATGATGTGATGTGCAGGCTGGGTCAAGACGGATATGGGCGGAGACGGCGCTATGCTCGAGCCAGAGTTCTCGATCGGTCATATGCTCAAGACGATCAAGGGCGTTACGCAGAAAGACTCGGGGTCGTTCAAGCGGTACAACGGCGAGCCCATCCCGTGGTAGACGCGTTAGAAGCATTCGGCCGTCGTCCCCGTTATGCAGGTAGAGAGCGTTCGGGGTTGTGTTGTGTTGTGTGAGGTTGCATGGTCCAGTGGAGGGGAAGAGGATGTGTAGCAAGTGCAACATGAATAAAATACAGTGTATATCCGAAATATGACAGCAGCTCAGTCCTGAAGCGCTTCGATCTCCGCCACACTACTCTTTAGCAACGCATCCAGCTTCTCAGCCGACATATCTACCACCCCAACCATCATCATAAGCATCTCCCCCTTCCCACAGCAAAGAAGCGCACTCACCCGTCTTCCCCGCCTCCCTCATCCGCCCTATAAGCTCCCTGTCATACTTGATAGCAGCGATCTGGGCCTGCTTGATCGTTCCCGAACAATGCACCACCCTGGGAATACAGACTTCTCCGTTCAGAGATGTGAGGAGCGTGACGGCGGCCCAGGCGGTCCGGTAGTGCTCCCTCGCTACGCGGATAATACAGAGGTTCGTAGCGGGGGAGTAATACTTCACTACGCGTCCCCAGTCAGCATTCTATCCGAAATCCCACCCGATCGTAGGGCTGGGAGGGGTAGTGGGAGAGGGAGGGAGACGCACCGTTGAGAGAAGCACCAACAGCGCCCCACCCGACTTCGCCAAAGTGGTGAAGCACCGTTTCGCGCAGGTCGGACCAGATCTGTTTCGTCGTCGTCGTCGTTGTGGTCGTGCGCTGCTGGTTGTTGGGCTGAGCTGCGCCCGGAGAGAGGGGGATGAACTCAATGAGCAGCCATCGGTTCTACCCCATCCTCGTTATTAACAACTCACTTGTTAATGGAGAGTGATGGGGAGACGTACTTTGAACCGGACCATCCCACAGACGGTCGGGGAACAAGCGCCCACACTGACCAGACGGATGGTCAGGGACGGAATTCACGAGCGAACCAAAGAGGACGGAAGCAAGTCTCCCAAATTTCCCGTCCTTGCACCTCGTCTCCTCCTCCTCCCCTCTAACTACCTCTCCACCCTCCTTTTCACCAGATCTGAATTGCCAGATACCAAAAAATGGCCAGTTTGATCAAGGCTTCCAATAAGACTGCGGCTGGGAAGAGGAAAAGAGATGAGCTTGAAGGGAGCGACAGGGCTGGAGGAGTGGGTGATGGCGAGCCGAAGAAAAAGAGGAACAAGCAGCGCGTGCTGTTGTTGTCTTCGAGGGGTGTTACGCACAGGATGCGACATCTGTTGAACGATCTTGAGGCGTTGTTGCCTCATGTCAAGAAGGGTGTGTCTGGCTCATTTGTGGAGGGTAAAGGTTGCTGATGCACGGTTTGGTAGACGCCAAGCTCGACTCGAAATCCCAGCTACATCTCCTCCCCGAGCTCGCCGACCTGCACAACTGCAACAACACGCTCTACTTCGAAGCGCGGAGACACGAAGACCTCTACCTCTGGGCGGCCAAGACGCCCAACGGACCGAGCGTGAAGATGCATGTGCAGAACGTGCACACGATGGACGAGCTCAAGCTTACTGGGAACTGCCTGAAGGGGAGCCGGGGGCTGGTATGCTTTGATGAGGGGTTTGACGGTAGCGAGAACTGGAGGTTGATCAAGGAGGTTTTCACACACGTACGCTCCCCTCCCTCCTTTCCGTTTTCGTAGGGATAAAGCAGTTGCTTATGGACGTGTGTGTGCAGATATTTGGCGTCCCGCCCGGTGCCCGCCGTGCGAAGCCGTTCATCGACCATATCCTCACCTTCTCCCTCGTCGACGACAAGATCTGGTTCCGCAACTTCCAAATACTCGAAAAAGACCCCGAGCACCCATCAGCCCCGCCCAAGATGTCCCTCGTCGAGATAGGGCCCCGCTTCGTCCTGACCCCCATTAGGATCTTCGAGGGCGCGTTCAGCGGCGCGACGGTCTTCTCGAACCCGGAGTTTGTGAGCCCTGCGGCGGTTCGGTCGGCGATAAGAAGGAAACAGGGAGAGAGCTATAGGTTGAGGAAGGAGGCGGAGTTGGATAGGGGGAATAGGAGGGAGAAGCAGAGGATGCCGGAGGACGAGCTGGCCGTTAGGAAGGTGTTTGCTTGAGATGTCTGTCTTTTCGGGCTGCGGTGGGCGAGCTCGCACGCTATATGCGATCTACCAGCGCGCGGGGGCGTCTAGATGCGTTACGATATGATTACATTGGTTAATGACGTCCCAAGACCGGTAACAAGGTCCCAAGAGAGACCGGAGAGTTCACCTAGGCTTCGCAGGCGCGACCGCCTTAGGCGTCTCAACCTCCTCCTCGTCCTCATCATCAAGATGGAAGATCTCCTCCCTCTCATCCCACACATCTCCCAACCTCGTCCTCCCCCTTTCCCTCCCCCGACCAGCCTGAGGAGCAGAAGTAGCCTGAGGCTGCTGTCGCGTGTAGAACGAAGGGAGGGTGTCGTCCCCCTCCTCGTCTGTTGCCTCCTCATCGAGTACGTCGAGCGGCTGGTACAACCGAGAGATCTCCCGACGGTGCCGGTAGTATCGTTCCAGGTTCCAGGCGAGCCAGAGTCCTAATGACGCTCCCAAGAGATTAGCCTGCCATTATACGTCAGCCATGTTTCCTTGCTTGTATATGCAGCAGTGAGTAAGGCTTACGGCAATATCGCCCACCTGGAACGTCTTGTACTGCATGCACGCACGCGCCTCAGACCACTGCTCATCTCTTCTACGGGAAAGGAAGCGCACGCACGGGTAATAAAGCCTGTACGAACTCGCTCACTATCCCTCCCAAAACGAAACACAAAAACCCCGTGATCAAGAGCCCCGCGTTTCTCCAGATCCATATTCGTCTTGCGTCCCTGTGCCCTATCAGCATCAGGAGCAGAAGAGAAGAAGAGAAGGAGATGAGATGAGATGGGAGAATGGGAGGGACGTACTCCTCCACGTCGAATATGAAGTACACTAAGGCTGTGGCCAGCCCGAGACAGACAAAGTGCAGGACTTTGTCGTTTACGGGTACGTGGTGGACGACGTTCGTGAACCCTAGGAAGGCGAGGATGACCATATCGACCAGAGTGAATATCATGAACCACTGTGCTCGCCATCGTCAGTTCTAGGAGGTAAGCCAGTCCATGGTTATTTTGGGCTCACTGGTCGGAGTCGTAAGGGTAAGTGATAGTTGTTGGGCAGGAGGAACTTTTGTGATCGCATGATTCGTCGCAGGACGAGTCGGGTGCGGGAGGGCGGTCGGCGTGCGGTTGACATGCTCACACCGACTGCGGGTGGCATCCTTCCTAGCTAGCAGCCGACGAAAGACGGGTAAGGGTTAATGAGGAGGTGGCCTGCACCAGAAATTGGAGTTGATGATGATCTTGAGAGAGTTGTTGGAAGGCAGTGAGCCCGATTCGGGACGTGGCGATGATGATGAATGTCCGAACTCGTCAGGGACCAGCGGGAAGATGGCTGGCTTGCTGGCGACCCGGAAAGCAGCTCATGATGATGACGTGAACAACAAATCAATTACTACTACTGTATCTAAATCAAAAGAAAGGTGAAGGGCTACAAGATGTACGGTGAGGCGATACAAGAAAGAAGCTGTAGCGGCGGGCCATGTACACCAGCAGTATCGAAAGAAAGCAGAGACAAAGCCAAGAGGAACCAACAGTTATGTACATGTGAAGAAGGAGGCAAGAGATCCATTTGTTCTGAGATTGTCCTGTGTTGAACCTAAGCCGCGACCGGCTCAACCGGTACGCCGCCTTCTGATGTTCCGAGCTTGAAGAGCTTCTCCTTAGCGGAGACTTCGATATTGCCGAACGGCTCTGTCTGCTGGAGCTTCACGCAGTCCCGGGTACCAAGGACGAGCAGCTCGAAGAAGAAAGACGATGCGGCGCGACGTGAAGCTTTCTGGGAGACTTCATTGAAGCTCAGTTTCTTCTCCGCTCCCGCCCTGGTTCTGGTTGGGGACGCGGAGGGGTGCAACTCCTTCTTGAGGATCGCAACGGCCTTCAACGTGTTCTTGCTGAAACCGTGCTGCTTCGCCTCCGCAACCTGGGCATTCACGTCCTCTTCGTCTTCTGCAGACTGGGTCGGTTGAGTGTCCTTCTCCTGCCGCACATCGAAGATCTCGATAGGGCAGCTCAGGTTAGCATAGGAAATGCTACCCGTCTCGCCGGCCATGTCGTCCATGAATGGCGTAGAGAGGCGGCTGCTGGTCGCGCGGTCCTTGCCTCCCGGCCGGGGCGTGCCCTGTCGACCGCCAACGCCCCATCCATCGTTGTCCATCTCGAAGTTGCCCATGGGCTCGACTCCACCAGACTCGTCGAACATGAAGTCCTGGTCGTCTCCCAAACCCCCAGCACAGAGGACATCGTCACCCATCACCAAGCTCCGGGAGACGTCCCCTTGTTCACGACGACCTTGCTCGACTTCGCTGAACCGCGGGCGCTTTGGAGTCGGCGCATCCGCCTCGTCTTCAGCAGAACGGCGGCGATTGGCGGGGAAAGTGAACAGGTCCATTAGCTCTGGTGCCATTCCGGGAGGAGCGGCGATGAAATAGGTATCGGAGTTCAGGGTCTTCGTTGGCAAGAAGTGGGATAGTGGGTCAGCCCGAATTTGCAGCAGCCTCAGCATAGCGCGCGAGCCCGGAAGAAGATGATGCTGCAATCTCTGGTGAGCAGGCTGTGAGGAGACGAGACGTCAAGCGCACTCACTTCGGTCAGGATATCGCTTAGATCTTTGTTCTCATTCCCGAAGCTCTGGCCGAAAGCGCCTGCATCCTCATCCAGCTCAGTGATGGCGTCGATCGCCTGCTTCCTCAGGAGAGCCTTCTTCTTGTCCTTGGCAGACTTGGCGGTGACCTTGTCGGCCATCTCACCCACGCGAGCCGCAGTACGGGGCGTTAAAGTAGGCATAGACAATTCCATCGGAGGTGGGGTGGGAGGAAGAGAGGTCAAGCGAGAGGCTATGCATAGATGTCAGATACTGTGAAGTAGATCGCGGAGATGTTTGCTCACATGCGGGCGAGGCAGGCGTCTTCTCGCGCTCCGGAACAAGACTTGGCTGTCCACCACCAACAAGATCAGGCAGATCCGCTGGCGCATCCAGATCAAACAAGCCTCCTTCGGGAACATCAAACTCGAAGTTGTTGAAGTCATCGCCAGCCCCGGCACCCCAGCCGTCATCGGTCGGTTTATCGCCCCCAATCCCAGCGAAAGATCGCTCCAGGGAATTAGACACATTCGGCGCGTCCCTTCCAACTTCGACGCTCTCCTGGTCAGCATTCCGTCCCTGCTCGGGTGCCTCGAGATCCAGATCCATCGCGTCGTCCAGGTTCAGATCGATCTGGGAGTCGATACCACCCTCGAAGACGAACGGGTTTGCGTATGGATCCTCGAGATCGAAGTTGAAGTTGTCGCCTCCATTCAGGGTGATGTCCGCCACCTTAGCCACATGCTTGCCTGTAGGAACGGGAGGCAAGTAGTCCATGTTCCTATCCAAGGGTCAGCTTGGGAAGACTTGCTGTGTGCTTCGTGCCGCATACCAATCGTCCATCAGGAAGTCAAAATCAAGACCCTCATTGCTGAGCGTGATCGCGTTCCGCGGAACGGTGAGCTGCTCCTCAGTCATGTCCACAATTCCCGGTCGGAACGCCTGCGATCGCGTTAGCGGATTGGCATCGCGGATCATCTGTATGTGTGTAGACCCACCATCTTGATCTTGAGTAAAGCATCGTTGCAATCGTCCAGCAAGTATTTGGCTTTCCTGCTGTAGATCCTGACAACTCCGAGCAGTAGTTGACCACTCAGTCGAAGAGCGAGAGGAACGGTCTCCTGGTTGACAATCGCCTCTACAAAGACGCGTCAACAACAAACTCTTCGTGCCGCGCACCTCAAGGTCTCCTGAGGCGTTCAAGCATGCGCATGCCAGCATCACTCACCAACTGACTGCTCGATGTCCGTCTGCAACGTCTGCTGCTTCGACAGCTTCCTCTCCCAATGTGCGGCCAACCAGACCTTCGCGAGCGGCCCGCGACGCGACAAGATGGCCTCCGCGTAGAACATCTCTACTGTACACTATCCAATGGTGAACAAGATGAAGAGACGTCGACGAGGAGGAGGAAGGGGAGGTGACTGTTCAGGATGTTGAGGAGAGTGGGGAGGCGCGTCGAGGGACCGCCTCTGTGGCTGTCGATCCAACACCTCATGTACTTCCGGGGTCCTACTCCCCTCAACTGCTCCCGGTGCTCGGGCGCGCGTGAACCCGAAATTATTCGACAACGCGGAATTGGGATCAGTGACCAGCGACGGTCCGACGGCCATTCCATCCGCAACAACGCTGCCGTCGTCTCCAGCTGGACAGTGAGGAGGACAACTATGCAGCGAGCGAGTGCGATCGCCTCCTCGTCAGCGGGACTAAGGCGGTTTGCGGCCCGGGCAGAGAGCAGCCAATGTGAGCTTTAGCGATGTAGCGTACGAGGAAGCTAGTTTATCTGCATTCAGGTCTGCGCTTCTCAAGACGACATGCTCAGACAGCAGCGGCTTCACGTCAAGGATCACCAGGGCGTTTCCTGTATGATCCGAATCGCTCATACGACCAAGACACAGACGATTATGCTCCTTTGCCAGTCATTGAAAGGGCTAACTTCGCAACACCCTTAGGCGACCTCACCATTCAGTTGACGAGGGCAACGAGGGCAGGCGAGATCGGCAATGCTTTCAAGATCTGCAAGCAGATGCGCGATATGAATATATACCCGAACGCGGAGATCTACAATGCGTTGCTACGCATGCTGCACATGTACGGTCAGCATGAAGCCATGTTTGCCGTCTTTACGGATATGGAGGCGGCGGGAGTGTCGCCGGACATTGAGACTTATAATCTGATGCTGAACGTGCGTTCTGGTCGTGGTCATCGGTAGCTGTGCGCTTACATGTTCCTAGTCGGCAAAATTCAACGGCCTTGACGTCAGCGTCATTCTGGATAGGATGGCGGCGGCTGGAGTGGAACGAACGGCGCTGACGTATCAGCATCTAATCAGCAATCATGTCGAGGGGGACCGCCTCGAGATGTGCCTTCAGCTGATCGACGAGATGAGCGCGAAAGGAATGCAGCCCACGCTCCAAACAGTAGAAGAAGTCACGGAGCTCGCATCAAAGCTCAACTTTGCGCGGTTAGCTGTCGACCTTGCTGTGGCCTACGAGGAGGAATCAATACGGCGGCTAGCGCCTGTGTCGTGGATGAAGATGCTCCAGTCATGCGCTGGAGAACATTATGTACGCACACCCTAGCTTGCTGACCGGATAACGCTTGACCTAGCTCCGCAGCTCGAAGGGACGGAGATATGCTGGACGAAAGGCGTGATAGAAGGGCTCTCATCTCCAGACGAAGGCCTTTGTATTGAGATCCTACACGTTGCTGCTCGAGCCGGCCGGCCAGACCTTGCGACAGATGTCCTCCGGGTCCTCCGAAAGATTGGCGTTATCTTCCGAGAACACCACCTAGCACCGGTCCTCGAAGCGTTCATGAGAGCGGGAAACCTCAAGGATGCTCTTGCCACGCTCTCGCTTATGCGCCAAAACTCCATCGCGCCAAACGAACGCACTACCGAGCCTATCTTCCGACATATCGTACAAAGCGTCGACGAGGTCGACAAGGCTTTCTACATCCTTGAAGATCTGAAAAACGATGGCAAGGTCATCGATGTCTCCGCGTTGAACGTGATCATCCGTGCATGCGTGAAGCTCAACGATCTGCAACGTGCAGTGGGCACATACAAAGAAGGAGAGCGACTAGGTGTAGCAGCGACGAAGGACACTTACCACTACCTGCTGGATGCCTGCATTCAGGCAAAGCACGGAACTCTAGGAGAGAAGCTGTGGGAAGAGATGAAGAACGCCGGCATCAAACCCGACCCTGCCGGTCTCGAGCGGATGATCATGCTATCGCTCACCAACACAAGCTACGAAGAAGCCTTCTACTACCTCGAAGAAATGAAGACGATCACGCCCGACGTGCCACCCCGCGTGTACGAAGCGATCATCCGACGATGCTACATTTCGTTCGACCCCAGGTGGAAGGTCGCAGCGGAGGAGGTGCAGAATCGGGGTCATATGTTATCGTCTAGCTTGTTGCGGTTCATCGAGAGGGGGCATGACGAGCCGATTCAGCAGCAGCAGGAATCATCCGTCGAGGACGGGCCTGCGAACCCAACCGCGCCTTTCTAATACTTCAATGAGAATCTCCGTTTTCAAGGGACATTATTATTGGTTACTTGCCATGATGCCTGAGTGAATGCCACACTGAGGGTTCCCCCGCAGAAACAGTATTGGTTCCGTAGATATCAAACACTCACGTGTTTCCTCATCGGGACGCGACGCGTCGTCGCGGTTGTCCCTTGTTTCCTCACTGTACGTTGTCGGCGGCTTCTCGCGAAGACGAGAGCCACAATGTTCAGCAAGGCTGCACGATTCCCGCCTGAAAAGCGTACGCATAATCCCGATGATGGATTAACAGCGGTTGAAGGGATCTGATACCGAATGTAGCGTCCGATATCCCACCGCCTGGCTACTACAACCCGAAAGAAATTGATGGCGCACCATACAGGAAGGGTGCTTTCCTGGAGAAGTCGGAGCGGAGGGTATTTGACAAGATCCCCCACGGGCCGGGTAAGCCGTTGTCTAACGGTATCGCTTGTATGATTTGACTGTGTCTAGGTCCGAGTGACTATCAATCACTGCAAGCGGATATGAAGCCCAAAGGGCATCATCCAAAGAAGGCATCCACATCAACAAGCCATAACGAACATGCTTTACGACAACAGGTGAGCGCGTTATGGGTCCTCATCAACTGTATCTGACTTCTGGATAGATACAAGACCTACAAGCCGAAAACGCTCGTCTCGCGAAGGAACATAAGCATGCTATGCAGACGTTGGAAGCGAAGGTCGAACAAGCGGAAGCGAGAATACGGGAATTGGTGAGGGAGAAGGGAGCATTGCAAACGGAAGCTGCTGTTGCTACCAAAGAACAACGTGCGTGCACCCTCTTGTGTGTGCGAAATGACTGACTGACGAAAGGGTGCAGGACTAGCTCTGGAGCGAGAATCTACGGCTCGCCTCGCGGTAAGTGTGGGGTGTGGTCTGGCCCTTTACCGGATCTGACGGTACCTCCGTAGCTCGATAAGGCCGAGAAAGAAGCCAGACAAGCCCAAGAACGAGCAAGCAAATACAGTGCTCTACAGCGGCGGTTAGAGGAACTGGAGAAGCTGCATGCGGAAAGCAAGTCCAAGGTACGATCGAGGCCATCCAAATAGAAGGCAACTAATCCTTGCATTAGTCGCGGAAGGATCGTGGAGGCCTAGAGATCGAGGTGGAACAACTGCGTGCATCATTGGCCGAGAAGCAGAAGGAGCTGGATCATCTACGACATCAGCGAGAAACCGACGAACGACGTTCACAAGATCTCAAGCGAGCGCATGCCCTCGCGGAGGCGGACAACCAGGACCTACGTTCCAAGCTTCAGCTACTTCAGTCATCAGCCACGACGACCGAGGCTCTGCAAGCAGAGAGGAGAAGATTGGAAGCTGACCTCCAAACTTTGCAATCACGACATGCGAAGGAGGTGGCTGAGCTGCAAGCAAAGCTACATACGCAAGAATCGCTCACGATCCGAACGAAGCAGGAATTGCGCGAACGAGAAGGCGAAATCCGCAAGGTCACCGCTCAGCTGTGTGAGGTGGAAGCCAAATCAGCGAAGGTCGGCCAAGAGCTCGAAGCGGAGAAACGCGATCGCCGAAATGCGGAGACTCGGTTGAAAGATCTGGAGAAAGGCAAGGCTCAGTCGAACGAGGCCCGCATCCAGGCTCTGCAGAAAGAAGTGGCTTCTTTGCGCTCGGCTGAAACCCAAGCCAAGCGAACAATCGAGGAAGAACGCACGAAAGCTGCAAACGATCGGCAGAATCTGGAAACTCAGCTCCGTCATGTGAAGGAGGTCATGACTACGGTTGCTGAGCAGTATGGTTGTTTGGCCAATGCTGTGCACAAGCGTCATCAACAGTCTGCTTTCGATCGCGCCGCCGCAGAAGCGACGAGGATCAAACTGGAAGGCATCGTCGCTGAGAGAGAAGGCCGTATCCGACAGCTTGCTGCAACGTTGCGGCTGCAGGAAGAAGTGACTATCACACTGTTTGGTGGACTGAACGAATATGATTCCCTGGCTGGAAGCATTCTGCGCCACCAGGCTCGTTCGGTGGACCGTACGCCAGCAGTCATGACTGAGCGGGCCCAATGGCACGACCTGGCCATAGACGATTCCTGGAGGGACGAGTTGCATAGTCTGGAAGCTCGTACCGATGATAAGCTTCAAGAGCTGCACGTCTTCAACGACAAATGGATGAAAGACGGCTACGAATCCCTCGTCCAAAAAGCGGATCAAGCTCAACTAAAGAATGATGCTCTTAGCCAACGCGTATCCGAAGCCGAAGCGGCGAAAACACTCTCCGACGCCGCTCTCGCAGAGATCCAAGCCAAGCTCGCCACAGCTACCGAATCAGTAACCACCATGACGGCTGAACTGTCCGAGCTGAAAGACCGCCTAGCAAAGTCCGACGATGCCAATTTGCGGATGCAGACGGGCTATCGAGCGGAGATTGACAAGCTAAGCAATCAGCTCAGCTCGGAGAAGGCATATGCCGCACAATTGGCGTTGGACTTGGCACATGGCAAGTCTCGCGAGGCGGCATTGGCTGCAGATCTTGATAAGTAAGTTACCGGGTCTCCACTAAACTTCTGTGCTAATTGGGACATTCGCAGCTTGCAAGACTCGCTGGCGACAGCCGAGCGATATAAGAACGAATACCACGCCTTGCTCGCTGAGGTCAAAGTCATCTTATCCCGCAATGCTCTGGCTGAGGATGAATCGGAGCGGCTGAGCCGTTTCAATGCGGAGATTTTGAGCCATCAGAATCCGATGCAGAAGATCCTTTACGTCGACAAGATCCGTAGGGAGATGGCAGATGTGAAGCAGGTTGGTGCCAACGACCGACCTTCGCATGACAATTGACTGACCGGGTGTTCAGAAACTCATCGTTTCGACGCTCGAAAGAGACGCTGCAGAGGAAGCTAAGCGGAAGCTCCAAGACGAACTCGCAACGTACAAAGCTGTGGACATCCCCCTTGACGCAAAGCCAAGATCCGTTATGACTCGTGTTGCCCGAGTTCCGTTCGCCGCCCGAAGCGTAAATACGCTGAACAAGTCTCAAGCAAGGACAGCCACCGATCGGTCACCGACGGAGCATGGCAACATTCCTAAGGGATCGACAGTGCGGTCGGAGAATACCGATGATGCTCTGCGCATCGAGGATCTTCGACGTTCCTAATTCATTGATGTTCTTCCCGCTTCTCTTTCATTGTTTCCTAAGTTGGGTTTTCGGTTGATGATGTACACACATTTTGATGGCAATATTCTGTTTGCCTTACTCATCGAGAACAGGGCCTGCTCGGAAAATTATGAGAAAATTATGAGCCGCGACTTTTTCCCGATTGGGAAGGCAAGTTAGCCAAGCATGGGAAACGCGGATCGACGATGATCAAGCGGATGCACCGCCATGGGAACCACAACATCGTAGGGGTCCACTCTGTGTTCCTGACTTTTCACCAGATCCGGATGAGAGTCAGCCTCTATGCACTCGGAGCAAGGCAATGGCACGGACTCTGCATGGGGGTTAACTGTTAGCGTGCATAAATACCGACGAGGAAAAAAAGAAGCGGTCGGACCGCAAACAACCCCCCGTCTATCCCGTCATTATGAGTGCTGGTCTCATTCTTGCGCTGTGCGCCATCACTTTTCTCCCTTCCACATTCTCCGCTAGTCTGCCGTCGTTGTACCAGGAACGGGTTCCGGAGCTCGCAGTATCCAATCCCAAGACTAGCTTCGCATTCTCGACGGAACTGTCATCTCGAACCGACTCCGAGAGTTCTGACTTCGGTGCTTTCCAACCCGATCACGTTCAGCGAGAGTCTTTGGGTCTTCTGGCGAAATACCAACAAGCGGATGTCCTGCTTCAAGGGGCCAATCTCTCTCCTGCCGCTGTTCCTGTCGGCCCAAATGCTATGTCAGCGGTGAACATAAGCGCTAGTCTGCCCAGAGCAACGGCGACCCAGACAGTGCGACTTCTGACTTCCGGCGGAGCTATCCTATCTTACCGAGCCCCCGTCAATATTGGAAGTCCCGGCCAGCCTCTGAGCTTGACCCTCGATACTGGGTGAGCGTCCTTGGCTCTGTGCAGCTCGCAATTGCTTACCGGGAGGCTTTTAGGGTGGCCGACACATGGGTAAACGTATCTTGGGTATGTCATGGGGTTGATGGCTGATAAGGTTGCTCACAGGTCGCTGCCGCGTGCCGGGATTGTGAGGTCGATCAATATGACCCCTCAGCAAGCACAAGTTATCGAGGGTCCCCGAGCCAGTTCCGTCAGGCCTACGCATGTCTCGCCCGCTATCTTTGTGAGAGCTCCTGGGTCTGACCATCTGAGGCAGGGAGCCGGGTACGTTTGGGGCAGCTTCGCACAGGATAACATGTCCATGGCAGCTTTCATGGCACCCGCTCAAAGTTTCGGATCAGTAACAGCCATGGATGCTGGAAACATCGCTTACTCCACCAGCGGGGTCCTTGGTAGGTCACCCGAAGTAGTTAAGCGGAATTACGGCTGAGTCTTCCTGCCAGGACTCGCATTCGGTGCTGTCTTACCGACCAAGAAGCGACCGTTCTTTGAGAGTCTCATACAGCAAAACGTGCTACGTATCCCGTATTTGCGCTGAGCTTGGGGCGCGGTGCAAAAGACGATGGACCTGAGGTACGGCGCACTCTTATGGTCCTGATCGGGCATCTAACAGTCCAGCAGCTTTGCCTCGGCTGCATCAACGATCGCAAGTATCAGGGTAACATCATCTGGCTTCCCCTGGTAGCTCATGTATGCAACGCTATCCTCTTGTTGCTCACGCCGGAGCTGACGTCTTGGTAGACCTATTGGTTCGCACTTTAATTCAGTGAAAGCTCGACAACTGACAAGTGACGGAAGGACCGTTGCTCTGAGGTCCATACAGGTAGAGGGTTTCGAAACGGTGTCGACCAGCCTGCTTTCGGTCATTGATACAGGTGATTTGCACGCATGTCGTTGCGCCGACCTATGACAGACAGATTGACAGGCTCGAACCAAATTCATGTCCCCATGGCCGTGGCGGAAGCTGTCTATGCCACGGTGAGAGAGGGAGCTATATGCGCCCCCTACCTGCAATAACCACTGGATAGATCCCAGGCTCAAAGCCCGTCTCCGCTTATGGTGAAGGTCCGCTTTCAGTACCTCTCACCCCAGCGCTCGCTGATGGTCTCGCAGGCTTATGGACGTTCCCATGCAACGCCACTCCCATTGTCGAGCTCGGCTTCCTTGAACAGAAGTTCTCCATCGATATGCGCGACTTGAATTTGGGAAGATTGACTCCTCAGTCCAGGTACGATGAGTTTGTTGCTCCTCACGATACTGGGCTCATACGCGATCAGTGACTGTGTCGGCGCCATCCTGGGTCTGCAGGGTCGTCAGTTGCCCGACAACTTGGCTGTCATTGGTAAGTCTCATCAATGAGTTATAGATTTCCGGAATTTCACGCGCCCGTACAAGGTACCGCGTTCTTAAGATCCTGTACGCCGCCCGTTCCACGTATATGCGCTACTTACTCATTGTCGCTGGACAGGGTATACGGTGTTCGACTACACGGAGGGTGGCCGGATTGGTCTGGCAAGAAGAACGTCGGGCCAAACCCGTTGAAGCCCGTCAAGGTGATTCCCATTGAGAACTTCCCGGCGGCAGCGTACCTGCGCACTCAGATAGCAACAAAAGACGCTCGTTTCATTTGATGTGTAGCCATGGAGGTATGGGTGCTGGGAAGAGCGCTACAGACGTGCAGACGATGGCGCGCCCTGCTTCTCGTACCCCAGCCCTCTGTCCCCTACAACCATCATGCTCGCTGGTCCTGCCTCTGCGCTGTGCGCTCTCCTCCTCGTTCCTTCCATATATGCGGCTGGACCGCTACCTGTCCGCCCAGATCGCTCGTCCGGCAGGCCCAACGAAGCGGTCAGGCTGTCTTACAGGGCTGACATGGAGACGCGCGACAACGACGCCGTCTTCGTCCCCACCTTCGTCAAGCGCGAACTCAATGGGCTCCTCATTAAATATGCCCAAGCTGCCTCTCTCTTGCACAATATCACAGGCATCACCCCGCCTCCCGTTGACAGCAGCCAGGAAGGCATTGAGTCGCAGCTCCCGCTGTACCCTCCCGCCTCGGCGGTCGTCGACCACCAGACCATGCCCCTGCAGGACTTTAACCATGACGTCCTCTATTACGGCCCTACAGGCGTAGGCAATCCTCCACAAGCAATCGATGTCGTTCCGGATACTGGGTAAACCGTTTGAAGCGCATATATGCAGGTTTCTGATGGACCATGTGTAGATCCGCTGATCTCTGGGTAAGGGCTGTGAAGTAGGTCCCGCTGGATCGCGCTCAAACCGGATCACAGTTCCTCTCCGGCTGCACGGCGTGCAAAACCAAGCAATTCTTCCCCGCCGCAAGTGTTACTTACGGTCAGACACAGTCCTCTTTCTACGTCAGCTATGTGGGTCTTGCTGCTTCCATCCGTGACTGGTCTTCTCATTCCCAGTAGGGGGACGGCTATGCCAGCGGTGTTCTTGCGCAAGACACGGTGTCTGTAGCCACTCTTTCCATAGATCACCAGTACTTCGGCATGGTAAACGAGATGGCGTCGTCTTTTAGCAGTTACCCGATCAGCGGTGTGATGGGTGAGAATTGTTGCATGTGGCACAGGGCGTAGCTCAATGGAGCGGTGTCTTTAGGCCTGGGCTTCGGCGCTATTTCCCAGACCAAGACGAACACCTTCTTCGAGAACCTCGTTCGGACTCAGAAGCTGTCCTCCGCCCTATTCAGCATTGCGTTGGCCCCATTCGACAGTCGAGGAACATCTGAGGTAGGATGGTGTGGAGTTCTGAGGACTGTCGATTGACTCGCCCCCAGCTCTGCCTGGGATGCATCAACCAGGAGAAGTTCACAGGTGACATCGCTTGGCTTCCGCTCCAGTCGAGGGTAAGTTAGTTGGTATTGCCTTTACTTGAGCCAGCTGACAAAGAGCAGACTTGGTGGTACGTTTGGCATCGATTGAGGCGCATATATGCACTTACATCGAGACCAGGACCTTGGCGATGACGGGTATAACTGTCAATACCGTCGGGCTCGTTCCTTTGAGTTTGGTTGCAGTTGGTTGCCCTTTCATGCGTGTCGGAGATTCTTGCTAACCGGACGACGAAGGCAATCGATTCCGGCACAAGCCAGATCTATCTCCCCATGTCTGCAGCCAAGGAGTTCTATGACCAGGTGAGCGCCAACAAGGTTATCGCTGATGTATGCTGATACCGCGAAGATTCCAGGTTCGCAGCAAGCGCCGCAATATGGCCAAGGTGTGCTTTAACGGAAGATTTTGGATCGCATCAGGCTGACGTTGCCAGGATACTGGACCTTCCCATGCGATGCAAAGCTGAACATCACAATCAGTTTCGACGCAGTACTCTTCACCATCGACCCCGCGGATTTCAATCTGGGCCACGCGGAACAAGGCTCGAGGTGTGCTTGACTTGTGGCTTTCCCTCACGCGTTTGTTGACTGCGCGCTAGCAACTGCATCGGAGGGGTCTTTGCGTTTCCGAACGAACTGCCCAGCAACATCGCTATCATTGGCGCGGCCTTCCTCAAGTCTTGTACGTGGTTGAGAATTGATGCACGTGTCCATGCTGAAGTGTACAGGGTACGCAATTTTCGACTACTCGCAAAACGGCCGGATCGGGTTCGCCAAGAGCACGGCTCGCCAAGCCAAGAAGGCGCCTCTTCCGGCTGGTCATTTCAACTGATAGGATTGCAGTTGAGAGGCGACACGGAAATACACGGTCGGGGCATCGCATTGACAACATTAGCATAATACACGTGAAAGAGGGTATCACCATCCGCATAACAGATCATAAAGAATCTTCATCAACTCGTACATGTGTGTCGGTCCAGTCCGGAAGGAATCTTATCGTCCACTGGCCATCATCTCAGGAAACCACTTTGCCACCGAGCTCCTTGCCTTGACTGAGCACCCTCAGCCAGCTTTCGCCGACCTCTTCGCGCAGAGCCTCAATGCGTGCTCGGAACGCCTCCGCATCAGGATTCGGTGGTGGGCTGGGTGCAGCCTGGGCCGTCGACCGCGGCTGCTGCTGCTGCGTGCCTTCAGCAAGACTTCGGACCTGCGCTGCGGGATCTGAAGCAGCCGGTGCGGCAGCCATCGCCTGTTTATCCGTGTTCCCAGAGCCTCTGTCAACGGGAGTCTTGGCTGCAGTACTGGTGCCATCCAGGGCGACGACGCGCTTTACAGGTGGCTTGCGCTTCTTTGGCGGAGGTGCAAGGGCGCGCGGCGAGTCCCTCGGCGTGGCAGGCGGGACGGATTTGGCAGAAGCAGTCGTCGCCGGTGTCGGAGGCGATGGCGACGCTGCTGGCTTCCTCGACGCTGCTTGTTGGGCGGCCTTCAATGGTGGAGAGGAAGTGACGACCACTGCTGGTGGTTCTTGTACTGGCCGTACCGGTGTCGGTGCAGCAACTCTTTGGCCAGCCGTAGGCGGTGAGGAGATATACATGCGCTCCGTGAAGCTCGGCCCCGCGCCGTCCAGCAGCACATCCCTCCCCTCTCGCACAAAGAGGTCGAAGCACTTGACCCTCCAGTCGGGCTCCGTCTTGCAAAACGTATTGTCCTCCACCCAGACCTCCTGTATCCGGGGACACTGTGCCAGCCTGCCAACCTCGGCCAAGTCCTCCACCCTGTTCGCTCTCAAGTCTGCTTTTTCCAGTTCTGGGAGTCGCTCGAGGCCGCAGAGACTGTCGAGCCTGTTGTTGGCTAGGTTTAGGTTTCGGATATGTGGGATGAGGGTGGCGATGCTCAGGATTGAGTCGAGCATGTTACTGGCCAAGTTGAGTGATATCAGCCGCGGGAGTGCGGAGAGGCAAGGGGGGATAGAGACGAGAAGGTTGTTAGAGAGGTCGAGGGACTGAAGCGAGGTGAGGTATGCAGTGGGCGCAGAGGGGAAAAAGGTGAGTGCGTTGTCTGGCAGTCCCAAGTGGAGGAGAGACGCCCAGGTGTATGCTGGCAGGGTGGGCTTGGCTGTTTCTGGAGGTGGGGAGTGCGGAAGGTCGTTTGTCGACATGAGCGGTTCTTGAGATCGGATGGAGGAGGCGTGGTGGATCAGCCTAGGTCGGTTCTTCACCGGTGCTTTCAGCTCCCCTTTCCTCCTTGCGAGGTCGTTGGCGACCGCATCGACCAAGACGTCGCTGACGTCTTCTACGCTGCTCCTCCGTATTGTCAAACTCCTCAGCCCGATCGAGAGTCTATCCCAGCCGATATAGTCTCGCGGGTCCACGTCGCTCATCTCAAGGCTTTGAAGGCTCTTGAACACATCGAGTGGGAGGGCGTTGTCTGTTGGCGGGTCCTCGGCAAGCTCGGCAATAAGTCGCCGAGTATGATTATGCAGCGCGAGTGCGGGGAGCTTTGTCATGAGGCTGTACATGTGCTTGAGCTCGCCTTCGAGTGAGGGAGGTGGTGCAGGCGGTCCGGTAAGCCATCCTAGCCCTAGCGACGGGCCAAGAGAGAGCTTCGACACGGCCGAGATGGTGGATTGGAGCGAGAAGATGGACTGGGTCTCCTGTGCGTCCCGATCGCGTGCAGCCATAAGCGACAGATATGCATTCTGCGCTGATGGTGTTTCCAGCTTGACATCCATATCCCCCACCGGGAGGCCAAGGGCTTCCATCCGCATAAGCAGGTAGAACAGATGGTGCGGGTCGATCGATAGCACCGTCGGCTTCGTCTCTCGCGGCGGACCGGTCCCAGGTATGACCCATGAAAGCAAGTTTGAGGTCGTCGATGATTGTTGTTGTTGTGATGACCTCGCACGCGAACGGGGAACGAAGCCAGCATCTGCGAGTCGCTGCTCATGCGCTCGGATGAAGGCGGCGAACCGCCGAACGTACTCCTCGCCCGGCTCTGTCTGCGCCATGTCAAGTGGTGGGTATAATGCGATCGGAATCCCAGTGCCTCCCAGCCGGCGATACCAAGCAGAGATGAATGCAAGGAGCAGATGGTATAGCAGACGATGAGGAAGCGGCTTTGTGGTCGTGTGCCCTCCCGGCGTCGCGGGCTGACGATGAGCTCGGCGCGCCGTTGCGTGCAGGCGTCCGTTCGGAGAGGCCCATCGAGTGGCGATGCTGCCCCTTACGGAAGCGTCATTTTGGCTCCGTTTAATGGGCACGCATTAACGGGGCCATTTCGGAGTCGTTTGTCCCCTCTGTCCACGGGCCACCGACTGCTAACGTCAACCCACACATCGTTCACGACCTCTCTCTCATCTCTTTCTCTTTCTTACCTCTTCTCTTCCTCTGCTACGACTACCAATCATGCAGATAACATTCAAGACTCTTCAGCAAAAGCAGTTCAAGGTTGATGCCGAGCCTTCAGATACGGTTGCGGATCTCAAGCGCAAGATCGCAGAATCGCAGAGTCACCCAGTAGAGCACCAGAAGATCATCTTCAATGGTTCGTCCGGCCTTGTGTATATATGCGCTTCGGTATGACTCATCCCGTGCAGGCAAGATCCTCAACGACAGTCAGACAGTCGAGAAGCTCAAGATTGAGGAGAAGAACTTTCTCGTCTTGATGGTCAGCAAGGTGCGTGACTGCGTGGTGCTACCGCTGGCGCATGTCGCTTACGTATGCGGTCGTTATTGCAGCCCAAGGCCACTCCCGCACCTCCTGCTGCAGAGTCGAGCAAGACTGCTACTCCTGAACCTGCCAAGGCCGAGCCGTCTACGTCTGCTGCTTCTGCTCCTGCTCCTGCCGAGACTGCCCCTCCCGCCGCAAAACCTGCCGCCGCCGAACCCGCTGCTCCTGCTCCTTCAGCACCTGCCGCCGACCAACCGGCTACTACTGGAGCAGCATGGGGCGATCAGTCCGCGTTCGTCACCGGCGCTGCGCTCCAGGGTGCCGTGCAGAATATGATAGAGATGGGCTTCGAAAGGGCACAGGTTATGCGTGCTTTGAAGGCGGCGTTCAATAACCCGGATCGGGCTGTGGAATATCTGATGACCGTACGTTATCGCATACCGTCGATTAGTGAGACTCACTAACGACAACTCTAGGGCATCCCGGAGCACCTCGCGCCGGAGGAACCAGCTCAGCCTGCTGCCCCCACGTCCCCTCCACCTGCCGCTGCAGGCTCACCGACCGCTGCCGCTCCAGTCGCTCCCACTGCCCCTGCCGTTCCTGCTGCTGCCGCCGCCGCCCCGGCCGCCCCGGCTAACCCCGCTCAACCTCAGAACCTGTTCCAGGCTGCGGCTGAAGCCATGCAACGTCAGCAACAAGGTGGCGGCGTCGCCGGTCTGCCAGGTCTCGGAGCTCCCAGGCAAGGAGGTGCCGCTGCCCCTGCCGGCGGTGCTGCCAACCCTCAGCTCGCTCAACAGCTTGCGGCCCTTCGTAACTCGCCCATGTTCGACCAGATCCGGCAGATGGTCACCCAGAACCCTGCACTTCTGCAGCCCATGATCCAGCAGATCGCGGCCAGTAATCCTGGGTTCGCGCAGCTCCTGAACCAGAATCCGCAGCTGTTGCTTGCCCTCCTTGCTGGCGAGGGCGAGGAAGGCGAGGAGGGCATGGACTGGGAAGGCGAGGACGGTGAGGGTCAGATGCCGGGCATTACTAGGATCCAGGTGACGCCGGAGGAGAACTCGGCCATTGAGAGGGTACGTTCATTCCTCCCATTCTGCCTAGACCGCTGCTCACTATGCTTTCTTTCAATAGCTAATCGCGCTCGGCTTCCCGCGCGATATCGTCATCCAAGCCTACTTCGCCTGCGATAAGAACGAGGAGCTAGCGGCCAACTACCTGTTCGAGAACGGCTTTGACTAGATCTCGGGTCTCAGCTTGTCCTCCTCTGGTGCATGTCTCCACTGCTACGCCTGTGTTTCTAGCCTCTTCCGATCACCCGCATGCATATGACGACGATCATGGAGACGGATTATGTACCACCTCTTTTTTCATTACCCCGTTACCTCGTAGCTGGACGACGCCTGACACCTTTACACCTACACCTCTACCTACCGATGTTTTTAGCTGAACGAGAAGACATACCTGGCGAAATTGTGCTGCGCGTTAATGAGTGACCCTTCCGGGCGCGAATCTTTGCCATCGCAGCAAGGGTAAACTTCCCGATATGGAAAGATATCGCTCAAGGGGTGACTGGGTCACTGCATTCCTTTCCACCATGGTCAGAACAACCTATAACCTTGACATCGGCAAAGGAATACATGGATTATGTCCTTCGGGTCCTATGCGCTGAAGCTGATCTGGACTTGTCTTCCGGCACGGTCGTAAATGCCGGCCGGTGCTGCTGAGTTTTATTTATTTCGTACGATAACTATCCATACAATTGCCCTTCGTATCGAGCACCTATGGAGCGCAGATATATCGTAGGAACGCTTCGAGGCATGCCGACTCCTGCTTGTGGACAGAGGGAGTGTTTGGTCCGGAACCTCGGGCCGAATCCCGGTAAACCTTCCTGCAAACACCCCGATATTCCGACCGACATCCTCTGATGGATTGCAGGCATGCTTGGCACCCTCCCTTTCTTTCAGTCCTCCCAAGTTCTGTCTCAGCTCATTTCCACCCAACGGAGATTCAAACCTCTTACGAAAGAAGCTCAGGGCCTCAAACACGATAACCTTCCAGACGAACGGCAACAAACTCGGCATTCCCCATATTCGGCCAGGGCGTATACATATATCATTACGGTGGAACTTGCCAAGCAACCAAGAATAGCCTCATGATGCTGCCAAGCCCTCTCCTCCCTCCTTGTGCAATCCACCATTACTGTGCACAAATCGGCCCGTCTAATCCACACCAATTGCGCGGTTTCGAGCGTACCTGAGTTACCCCGGATTGGACACTGTGTGAGGAGGCACTCGGATGAGTGAAACTCAAATGCCCGAAAATAGATCTTGGCGCGCTTCAGGAAAGCACGAAATAGCTGACCGACGGTCTTGAGGCCGTCTGGGCAGATGTCTTCATGCCCCCTTCCCCCTCTACGTGGGAATCGAGCCGATCTCATGGTGGGGTTGCTGAAAGGACGCCAGCTGCGGCATCCACATCGACCTGCCCGGGCGGAGATAACGCGACTGGCGCAATAGATCTTGCCCAGTCTTGTGGTCCGGATATCCGCGACGATAGGAAGCTACTTTTAGCTGTTTGGAAATCCCAGATATGTGAGGAGAAGGCGAGTTTCCGGTTCAACTCAATGTTGGTGCGCTGACAATCCTCGCAGCGGAAGCACGCCTCTCGTTCCTTGCATCGCAGCATCGAACAGATTCGTCGAACGCAACAGACAAGACAGCAGGACCAAAGCAGTAACTCGCCTCCTCGACAACCTGCTATTCCATTGATAGCGGTAACGGTAAACGGAAGTCTGCCTACGCCCACAACGAACGGGAATGAGTCGGACCGTTCTCCCACACAAGCAGAGCCTTCTCCGGATCCACAACGCCAATGGCTACCCTCGCTCTCGACCGTTCTTCAATCTCTCGCCACCTCTGAAGAGAACTCGCCGAGCTCCGGCTTGCCAAGTTCTGGTCAACCATCCTTGGTGGCATCCACGACCTCAAACGTTCATGAGACGACAAGGAGATGAGCTAAGGGCGTTCGCTGGGTCGTCTTTGAGATTGTAGTGCCGCATCCAACGTATAATGTGCAATAGATAAAGATGCAAACAGCCGAGTTTCGTCTTGTGGTGGAAGAAGAACAGAAGCAACGAGCTATTTTGGCCGGGTGGCTATGTTTAGGCTTCGGTATGACGCATCGGTCGCGGTGATGAGAGTGGATACATCACACCTACCCTGACGAAATATAACATCCAAACTGGGACAAAGCAGCTATGGCGCTCCGTCTACATACTCTCTGCCATGTTGACAGCTCGAATAGCAAGCATGTTCGCTGTCAAGTCTGCTCTACGAAGCCCCGTTAGCCAGGCGCTCTCAAAGCGAGCGATCGCGACCTCCGCGACTCGCTCAACAGCAAAGGCGTTTGACTTCCTCCCCTCCAACACGCTCGACACGAAGCCCAACAGGAAGCGCGGCATCACCGAGATCCGGGGGCCGTACTACGCACCAGTGACGAAGACGTACCTCGATGAGCTGCTCAGCGACTGGGGCGAGTTTGTCGATGGCGTCAAGTTTGCCGGAGGAGCCTTCACGCTCATGCCGGACGACCGGCTGAAGGCCTTGCTCGAGACTGCGCACAAGCATGGTATGCATTGATATTGTCTCAAGCTGTAATGAGATTGTACTGATGGATTCTAGACTGCTACGTCAGCACGGGCGGGTATATCGAGCGTGTCCTCTCTGCCTCTGCGGGGGACAAGAACGTCGTCGAGAAGTACATCAAGAAAGTACGCGATGTGGGATTCGACGTGCTCGAGATCTCCTCTGGCTTCCTATCGATCCCGACGGAGGATTGGGCGGAGATCGTCAAGCTCGTGAAGAAACATGGGCTGAAGCCGAAGCCTGAGGTGGGGATCCAGTGGGGTGCGGGTGGGGATGCGAGTGTTGAGGAGCTCGAGAGTGCGGGGACGAGAGATCCGAAGTGGCTTATTGATCGGGCGAAGATGTTCTTGGATGCTGGAGCACATGTGCGTGGACTTCGTCCTGTACCTTCGGCATCCCTAACGTTCGGCCAGATGATCATGATTGAAAGCGAGGGTATCACGGAAAACGTCAAGAGCTGGCGCACTGATGGTCCGTCCATTACACCCTCTCCTTCTGGTTCCAGCTGACCTTAAGGCCTAGTCATCTCCGCCGTCACCTCCGCCCTTCCCAACGACAAAATCATGTTCGAAGCCGCCGACCCCGAAGGTCTGTCCTCCCCTTCCCCCCACTACCCCACGACGGCGTACTAACAACAGCCTGCCGCAGTCTTCGCCTATCACATCCAGAACCAGGGCGCCCATGCGAACCTCTTCATCGATCATTCTCAGGTCGTCCAGCTCGCTTGTCTGAGGAAGGGTATCTGGGGCACGGGGAGCACTTTCTCTCGTATTGTTACTTTTAAGCCTTGAGAGCGCCGAGCAGACGCTTTGTAGCCATAGTTAGTCAAAAGCTGTATCACGTGAAAATGCATTCCAGTCGTGTCTGTCAGGCGAGATGAGGGAAGAATGGCGGAAGATGACCCATTAAGTTGAATTAAGGGTGGATACATCTAACAAGATACCTGTACATCATCTACGATCCATGTACACTCCGTTCTTGCATCGACGGGGGTTGTCAAACCAGCTGGCCGCCGATGACCATCCCCGCCATCCACCCCGCAACCGACGGGACCAGCGGGTTCGCCGCGAAGACCACCAGTCCAGGTCCAGGACACACGCCCGCCAGTCTACACCACCCACAAAGTCAGCGTCCGGTCTCCTAGTCGCCCATAGAAAACGAAATCGACTCACCCCCATCCAACGCCAAACAAGGCCGCCCCAACCACCAGCTTCGCATCAACATCCCTCCTCGTAGGAATCTCGAACTTCTCCGCCCTCTCCGGTTTCGGCAGCTGCTTTATGCGGAGCTGGTAAGCCAGGAAATTGGGGATAAGGGCGCCAATTACGACCATTATTAGTGATGGGTCCCAAGGCTTGTGATTGAAGGGCGGGAAGGGGAGGGGGAGGGACATGAATCCTATCATTTTCGGACTCGGCATGAGCGAGCGGGGTTGGGCGAGAGGGTTGGGGAAAGGGGCGTACCTAGGACGGCGGAGGGACGCAACATCCCTGACAATGCTAAGCCGAAAGCGAAGTGCGCGCCTATGCCGAATGCCGAAACGACCACATTCGGTGCAAGCCGGTAGATGAGGAACGGGATCTGCAGCGCTGCCACAACAGGCAAGGAGACGTCCAGGGGCGGCAGTGTCGATGCTGGTGCCAGGGGAGGGGCGGTACCGAAGACGTTGGAGACGATCACTGCGGTAGGGAAGAAGATCGCAGTTGCTGCTATGGAGCGGGGCGAGAGACGGGAAAGACCGCAGATCATATGGCCCGAGGTGCAGCCGCTGCCCAGCTACTACTTGTTCAGCACCCAGAGGCTCAGTAGTGCTAGAAAGCGAGAGCTCACCTTCGTTCCGATCCCGACTAGTAGCCCAGCCAGAGCACTAACACCCCACGAACCACCGGCAAACGAATCAAACAGCGTCACCCCCAACCTCTGCTCCACCACACCTCCAAATACGTGCAGCACAACCCCGGCAGCCGCGCTCCCCGCCACGAACGCAAGCTTCCACGCCGTCTCCTTCTCGGGACGCTTTGGAAAGGCTGACGTAAAGTAGCGGATGGAGGAATGAAGGATGCCGCTCGCGCCTAGGATCCGGCCGTCGAGCGCTAGGAGGTGGTAGGCTGATGAACCGATCATTAGCCCTCCTAGGAGGGGCATAGCGAGCGATTGCAGCGATGTCATCTTTCTGTTCTTTCGCCCACAAATCCGTGTACAGAGCAAGCGATAGGTGGTAGTCAGTCAAGAGCAGGATACGTGCACTTGTAGCCAGAAAGAAGTGACGAGTATTAAAGTACGACGGTGGACACGAGGCTTGGCGGGTTGGGTCAGTATGTCCGTAAGCCGGCACTTTTCGGCGTAGCGAACCGGAAGGCGGGCAAATCGCACGCTGAGCAATCCGCGCAAAGCAAAGATGCTGCCGTTCCTTTGTCTCAGCTCACCAAGCAATTAACCCGCGGATTTGGGTTATCAATCATGGTTGCCGAAGACGCTGAGGTGTACCCAAGGCTAAGTTGAGGATCTGACAGGCATGGCCAGAGAGAACCCCGAGAATGGCATAGAGGTCCGAGAATGCACGATTGGAGGTGTACGTGGCACCGAATGCCGTACGACGCTCATATTCCCTATGAAGCCGCGTCCTCCGGATAGTCAACAACGATCAGACCAAGCCAGACCACATAGACAGTACAGCAATTGGATAGCTCTCAACAAGAAAGAACGAACAAAAGAAAGAGAGCGAAGAATGTCCAAGCGACCTGATGGTGTAACACTTATACTGTACGAACTATCAAACACCAGTCCAGATTAGAACGATTGCGTGCTCAGGGCTGAAGGGGAGCGCCACAGACTCTCCATGTGTCTATTACATGAGCGCTCATCACTCCTTGTAACACTTCAAGCCTTTGCTGCTTTGCTAACCATGTAATCTACTTGCTTTGAGCGCGATGGTCAACGAGGAGAAGGGAAAGCTGCAGCTGTTCTACGTGCCCGAGAGCCCGTTCGCCACCAAGCTCCTCTTCGCCATCCATGAGCTCGGGCTGATCAACTCTATCACGCTGCAACCGGTCTCCGACCCACCAAATCCGGAGCTGGTTGAGGTGCACGACCTCTACCCGCTATCCGCTTTCGTTCCTTCACTCGTCACTCCCGACAGTGGAACACTATACGACTCCTCCGTCATCCTGCAGTACTTGGACAATCTCGCTGCGCGTCGGGATTGGGATGCGGAAGGCGAAAGGCTCTTCCCGCCTGCTGGAACCCCAGAGCTATGGGCTGCATTGACGTACGAAGCGCTCTGCAAAGGCGTCATGGGCACTGTCATGATGGTGCATCAACAGCGATCCCGTGGAGCACCCGAGAAAGCATTGGCGCCACAAGAAGAGCGTGTGAGGCGCGGGTTTGCACGCCTCGCAAGGGGGGCCCTGCCCGACGCGGAGAGGAAGACGTTGGACGTGAAGGGGATCGCGTTGGGAAGTATGTTGGGCTACATGGTTCGGTGTGAGTGGTGTGAAGGCTGGAGAGAGTGGGATGGTGCGAGTAGGTTGGCGGATTGGTTCGAGTTAGTGAAGCATAGGTTGCCGGAGGAGCGACGATGACGGGTGCGGTACACGCGATGTTCAACATTTTCTCTCGCTATACTTCTCCGCAAAGTATACCATCGACTTCCAGGATAGGATGATAACGGAATATTGTTGGCCATGTTCGTAGCAGTATAAGATACGACTATCGCGCGCATCAGGAACGCATAGGAATGCAAACAATCGATGCGCTCTCGTCAGTGCGGGCCCAAAGGAAGAACCGCGTCGATCGGGCACACCAAACGGGTCATCTCCCATAGCCGCATAACAGTGCACTTGGCACACCGTCCATCCGTCCACCGACCTCCTCCTTCCATCTTCTCCTTCTCTTGGCTTTCTTTTCTCTCTCCCTCCTGCCCTCTTCCACAGGGGCAGGATGTTGTACCTCACCGCAGACAAGTTTCCAATATGTGCGTCCTCATTTTCATTTGCTGCTGATTGTTGGAACGGGCGCTGATAATAGGCTTGTTCAGTTATTCCATTCGGCATCATCGGGTGCGTCCACTGCCAGCTCGGTGTCGACGTCACAACACCTTTCCCACTAACACGTTCTCTCTATGCGCAGCTTCTACCGCTACTTCTGGTACATCATCCGTATCCTCGCCTTCTTCGCCTACCGCCCCGTCCCCCTTCCCCTTAACCCGACATACGTCGCCAGCGAAGACGTGACCATCATCGTCCCGACTATCGATGCGGGCGAGGAGTTCATCGAGGCTGCGCGGTCCTGGCTGCAGGGGAGCCCGAAGGAGATCATCATCGTTACGGAAGAACGGATGCGCGGGCCGTTAGAGGAGCTGGCAGCGACTGTGGACGCGGAGAGGATACGCGTGCTGACGGTGCCGTACGCGAACAAGCGGCTGCAGATGGTCGAGGGTATTCGGCAGACTACGACCGACATCGTCGTCTTTGCGGACGATGACGCGCTCTGGCCGCCGACGATGCTGCCGTATATCCTGGCGTGCTTCGAGGACCAGAAGATTGGCGGGGTCGGGACGAGTCAGCGCGTTACACCAGTCGGGAAGAAACTCACCGTCTGGGAAGTCCTCGCGGCCTTCCGGCTCAGTATCCGGAACGTCGAGATCGCCGCCAGCACGCATATCGACGGCGGCGTCCCCTGCCTCTCCGGTCGGACAGCAGCATACCGAACAATCATTCTCAAGGACCCGGAGTTCCTGCACGGATTCACGCATGATTTTTGGCTGGGGAAATATCATCTTAATTCGGGGGACGACAAGTTCCTCACGCGCTGGCTGGTCAGCCATGGTTGGAACACGTACATTCAGTGCTGTCGCGAGGCGGAGTTGTTGAGCACGATGAAGCCCAACTGGCGGTTCCTGAAGCAAGTGCTGAGATGGACGAGGAATACGTGGAGGAGCGATCTGCGAAGCTTGTTCAAGGAGAGACATATCTGGCATCGATTCCCCTATGTGGCATATACCATGGTGAGCCCCCTCCCACTCCCTCTCCCCCCGCGGGAACTGAGTCGTTCTCGTAGGTAGACAAACTATTCAACCCATTCACGCTCCTCGTCGGCCCATGTCTCGTCATATACCTCATCGTCAAATCCACCAAAACTGTCTCTGAGGGCGGCTACCACTTGCCATGGTGGGACATCATCCTGTCCTACTTCGTCTGGCTGCTCGTGACCCGGACATGCAAGCTCCTGCCGCATCTGTGGCACAGGCCGGAACATATTATCTACGTTCCGGCGTTTATCGTATTTGGCTACTATTTTGCGGTCATGAAGATATATGCGCTGTTTACGCTGCATGAGGTGAGCCTCTCGCTTCTGCCTCTTCTGTCATTGGTTAAAGAACGTGTTAGACGGGCTGGGGCACTCGCGCCGGTATTGGCGATCCGACAGTAGCGACGAAGGCAGTCGACGCAGGGCCAGCTGCCTCGCCAGCAGGATGGTCTCAAGAGAAAGTAGCGCCGGAGGTAAGGCAGTACGACCCGGAAGCAGCGTCGTACGTGCGGCAACGATGAGCGCCGGGTACTGTCCACAGTGGACAGTAGAGTTCAGAGAGTGTACGATCGCATATCGCATACTGTACATCATGCACGTCCTAATCATTAATCTGTCGCATATGCATCGGTCAGAATCCGGTGAAGCACAGCTTCAGTCTCCTATGATGTCTGTACATCGGCGAGTCGGGGGTTGCTCGTTCATGCAGGTCCCCTCGCAGACGTCTTGCCTCTGGCTCGCCAGCTGCCTTTCGCCGCATTAGCCGCAGGTCGACGGGCCTGGCCAGAGCTGTGGACGTTCTGCTGCGGTTGTAACTTGGAGCCTTCTGCAGTACCTCGAGCTGAGTCGCTTCGGGCGGAGTCTCGCCTCCATGGGCCTTGCGAAGCGGATCCGGAGGCCTTACTCGCATTAGAGGCGACTGGCTTGTTCGTTTCCTGTTTCCCAGACTTCACCGTCTTCGGGTTCGACCCTCGACTGGCAGCAGGCAGCGGGAACTGCCTTCGAAGACGTTCTTCAGCGGGTGTTTGAGGAGAAGCAGGCGAGACGGAAGAAGGCAGAGCCGATTCCTTCTTCTGCCGTTCTTGTTCCCGCTTCTTCTCCGCTCGGTCGCGCTCTCGTTGCTTCTCTCGCTCGACATCGCGTTCCTTCTCCCGCTTTTGCTCTTCTTCCTTCTCCAGCTCTTCCTTCAGCCACGCACTTCGGGTCCATTCTTGACCGACTCGAGGGGAAGGCTTCCATCCCGCTGCATCTACTGCTTGTTCCCATTCTAACTGCTTTATTAGCGCCTGTGTCGGTCCAGGAGGCTCCTTATGTGTGATCCTGATGAGAGGGTCTCGCTCGATGCTCCAGCTTCCCCGTCCATCGTGACCATACCATTCTGGATCAAACATGAACACATCAGTCGCAAAGACTGTAGGTGACATACCCAGCAACTCCAGCTTCTCGCATTTCTTCGCAAGCTTTTTGATGTCACGCAGCGAGGGAAGAGCAGGATCCAGCACAATGCTTCCACTTGGCATCAAGCTGTTATCTATCGGGGGAGTAAGAGGCTCCAAGGGACGAAGGGTAGTATAAGCGCCTTTCTTCTTCGGAGACGAGTTAGGAGTAACAGGAGAATAGGGAAGCACCGGGGTAATTGGCGAAGGCGGGCACCATATTGAGGCGTCCTTCGGCACAGGGCTCTGAGGGAGATGCTCAGAGGGGATAGAAAGAGAGATAACGCGTAGATTTCGCAGTGCGCCGAGAGCCGGTATGAGAGTGAATATCTTGTTGAATGGCGCATCGAGCGCGACTTTCAGAACTTCCAGACATGGGCAGCGTTCCAGCATGGACCTCAGGTCATCAAGCTTCCAGACCCACCAGTCACATTGGAGTACTCGGATAGGGCCGTTCAAGGCTTCGACGACCTCCTGAGGGATCGGACTGCCTGGCCATCGAGCCACGTCATCCATCGGAGCATCGGTACCAAGCAGTGAGAGCGGACTTGTGATCCGTAGAATGCGTAGTGTTTGCAGCTCGGACAACGGAAGATTGGAGACAGAGGGTATGTGATCGACAGCCCACGAATGATGAGGGCCCGATTCGGACACAAACACCGTCAAAGAGGTGAGCGAGGGAGGCAAAGTGGCAGAGGACCAGAATGACCGCGAGATTCGTCCCTCGACGTCTTGCAAAGTCAGACAGCGGAGGGATACGCATCCATCGAGCATCTTCTTCAGTCCTCGATCACGCAGTGTGGTCCCAGCGGTTCCTATAGTCAGCTTACCGAGCCTATCCAAGAGTGCGATAGCTTCACAGAGTTCCTCATCAAACCAGAGAACATCGACAGAGAGTTCGTGTATGCCAGCATCCTCCAGCGTGAGCAGCTCGGCGGACTCACTGACTGCACAGAGACGTAAGAGGTGAGAAAGCGAGTGTGCGCCGCTTTGCGATAAGTTGGATATAGTCAGCTTGTGCAGATGGATGAGCTGAGACAGATGTGGCAAAGAAGGCGCGTCCCTGTAAGTATGTCAGCGATACGTTACGTGGGTCTGGTGTGAGATACATACCATCTGTTAGATGTAGTCCTCGTTGCAGCAGCAGTGAGAACCACCTCCGCCTGCGATGGCAGGACAGAAGAATTCGGAATGTAGGCGAATGCTCGAAGTGCTTTGTTGCACCTTGCAAGGACTTCGCAGAGACCATCCGGAGGAAGACCTGAGGACGTCCACTCGAAGACTCGTAGGTTTGGCATGCATCGAAGCCAGTCGTAGAGAAGTTGGTCTGATAACGGGATGGGGGTAGACGGCAAGGCCGCTGCATCACTGTTCGATGCCCGGAAGAGGTCGATGCCTTCCTCCACTTTGAGGAAGACGCTTGGGTTGGTGATCTCCAGCTGGTTCACATATGGACCATACACGGAGGGCTCTGTCACAAAGGCGGCGACGGGACCGCGTCGAGACGGCAAGTGTGCCTTGTCAGTGCACTGAAGCATATATCGTGCATCATCTGGGATAGAAGTTACGGTGAATATCGCACGCAGCGTGCTACTTCGCAATCGGGAACATGAGGATAGAACAGCAGTTGTGCAGGCAGGCGTCGAGTCAACCGCCGGAGCGACGATACCTACATATATGCGCGATCAGCATGCGAGTCAGGCCCGTGTTGTGACCTCACTATCGAGCAGCCTCTCGGGTAGGTCAAGTAGGCCCATCTCGAAAGTGGAACAGGTGGAAATCCTGAGTTCACAGCGGAGTGGAGAGCCGCAAACTGAGAAAATACTGAGAGGTCGATGTCGCACTAGACGAGTTCATCGTCTGGAGATGCGCTTCGACCAGGGAGATGAGGAGCGATGATAGAACGCGTCGCCACCGCTCTTAGGCCAGGCGGTGATAGGGGAGATTCCAGTCTCTTCTTTTCGGCTGCTCATCACGTGCCGTGGATCAGAATAGCGCTGAGACCGAGACGTCGCCGCCGGTAATCACCGCACGTCGATCATGCCTGGGATCTTTCACTTCAGACAGGGGTTTCAGTCAACGCGCGATAGTATCAAGATAGCCGACAATCGCAAGGCGTATCTGAATAGATTCATGCACCCGCAGAAGCCAGATCTGTCATATTATGCGATCAATGCTTTCACGAAGGGGTAGTCGAAGAAAGAGAACATGACCTGGCAGCGATAGCACTGGGCGTAATATCGCCATCTCAGCTTGTTCTTGAATGTTTGCGGGCGTTGATGCAGGAGAGTTGAGAAAGTGGTAGTCATCGGCTTTGGTGACGAGTGAGCGTCCCACCTATAGGTTGATGCCTTCTGGTACTTTGTTTCAGGGCAAGGTATTGCCAAGGGTCTCGCCTTCCATGTAAGCGGCAACCTGCACTTGCGATAACTATTCCGAGGGTGCCCAAAGAACGTGTGCTCCGGATCCATGTTGACCAGCTGGATAGATGACCACCGAATCAGGGACAAAACAGTTGCGCCAGGCCGAAACTCCTTACGCCTGCTCCGTTCTCTTGTTCATTGTCCTCCTGGCTAGTCCTGTCATTCGAGCGCTTAGGAGTCCCCCAATAGCGTACTTCCGAGGCATTCCAGTTGTCTGAAAGCCCTCACTCTCTGAAATCGGGAAGACGAGAGTGGGAAGGTAGGGTATTGATGCGGTTGTATGCAGCATAGTCATTCTCATAACACCATACTACATGATCTCAAGCGAAGCGGACGGAATAGATACCTCCCCCTCAGCTTGCGTGTGACAGTATCCATATCCCGAAAGAGAGAGGAGGGATAGACCGTTTACGAACGGGGCTTCTCCTGCAGCAACAGTCAGAGCCCGCAAATTAGAAACAGTTGCCAACAGTGCGTACCTTCTTCTCCTTCCATAAAGCAAGCAGACCAACACCCGACACCTTCACCACCTTGAAACGCACACCGGGAATATCACCCTTTGCCTTACCACGGCGACCGAAACCGGAGATGAGGACCTCATCGTTCTCGTCGACAAAGTTCAGGCAACCGTCACTGCACAACAATGAGGAACAGATAGCAATGGACGGTATTGGCAGACGTACCGAGGCACGAAGGCGGTGACCTTCTTCCCGTTCTTGATCAGCTGCACACGGACGCACTTCCGGATAGCGGAGTTGGGCTGCTTGGCCTCAACGCCGACCTTTTCGAGCACAATGCCCTTGGCATGGGAAGAACCACCAGTGGGTGAGGTCTTGTAGATGTTACCGAGAGCCCGCTTCTTGTAGTTCTTGTCGGCCTGCAGAGGATGTGAGCAGAATGCCGAGATCGCAACAACATACGGCGTACCCAACGGTTCTCACGCCGGGAGTTGCGGAGCTTGCGCGCTGCCTGGAGACCGCGAGGCTTGTTGGCTAAAAGGGGGCAGATCAGCACCTAGTCCGAGCAAAGTTCCTGCGGTCTGCATGTCGTCTCGCCCGTCGTCTCATGCCTCGACCACGTCGCCATCTCCACATCCTCCAATCCCAAACTCCAGAACAACAGCAATAACCTGCTCTTCCCATCCCCTCAAACCAATATCCAACGTGACGACATGCAGACCCCAGGCAGACAGCGTAAACAAGATACTCACATCCCATGTCGGTCGGTGTGTCGAGGAGTGAGCGAGCAGACTGTCCGGCGTCGACTATGTCAATGCTCCCGGCAGCAACGACTTGAAAACTGTACAGTACCACTTTCTAGCGGCTCAGGGGGAACTCTGTTTCCGAGCGGCTGTGTTTGCGGAGGCTACTCCCCATCACGTGATTGCACATGACCCTTAGGACGCGACCATCACACCCACAGCGCGTCTCGACTGATCGAGCGCCCAACTCTTGCATACCACACTAGCCATGTCGCTACTCGTCTCCAATACCCACGGCTTAACGTTCCTTGATACCACTGACTTGACTAAGACCATTGTCGAACTCCCAGGCGTCTGCTGCGATACTGTCGTTTCTACTCCTGATAAAGGGAACCTGATTGGATTGTGCGATGGTGGACTGAAGCAATTGGTGGGACAGAGCATTGTAGACCTGGGAAAGGCTTCTCCTGTGCGCCGTATCGGATTATGGCTTGATATGATACTGAATGATACCTTAGTCTGGTCAAACTGCAGCCATCACTGCTGTTGTAGCCCGCCAGAAGGGCGAAGAGATCCTTTTCGCGCAAGGGAACAAGGTGTATTCCTACGATATGCGCGCCAATCGAATGACGAGCATGGTCCTTGAAGTGCGTGATGCAGTGTGATTTCGGGTCTATTTGTACTGACAGCATGATAGGGACACAAACCGTCGGTACAGATAACCAAACTGGCAGTCAATATAGCGGATTCCCACGTAGCATCCCTGACACCGACCACAATTCTCATTCACTCCCTTTCGTCACCGCACACGCGTGTCAGCATCAAAGCACCATCCGATGCACCTTTCACATGTCTTGCCTTCTCGCGATACCGCAAAACGACTCTGGTGACGGGCTATGCGAACGGCCTGGTTAGCGTTTGGGACATCTCCAAACCCACCGCACCACTGCGTCAGAAGCAGGCCGTAAAGGGCGAAGTTGTGGATATTGCCTACAGTCCATACAGCAAGCGCCTCTGTGCTGTGGCTGGTAAAGATGGCGATGCAGCCCTGGTCGACCTAGAAGAAGACGCTGACAAGCCGTAAGCGCCTTGTCACGTTCTATAACCTTCGCTAATCAGATTGCAGGTTCCACAAGACGATCCCGGGTTCCGAACCGTTGACATGTATCAGCTTCCTACCTGGTGGGGTATCGCTAGTTGCAGGAACCTCGAATGGTCATGTACTGCTGTACAACTTGCGAGCTCTCAGCAAACCGCCGGTGGACATTCCCGTCAGCACGGCAGGGGGTACCGTGCATGCTGTTCTTGTCACGGTAAGAGTCAATTGGAGACAGGAAGTACGCAGCTAACGCTTCCATCAGAAGAAACTTGAGCAAACGAGTGCAGCGTTGGAGGCACCACCGGAACATACTGAATCCAAGTCGGTCCCTCCAAAGACTACTCCACTGGCAGAACATTCACCGAACCTTCCGATATCTGCCTCGCGGCATACTGTGCGGCAGTCAATATCCGCGACATCGCCACCGCATCAGAAAGCAAGCCGAGCTTCTGTTAACCCTGCAAGCAGCGTACGGCAGCCAGAGAAGCGAGGGCGGAGTGCATCCAACCCGTCAATTTCGCCACGCCGGTCATCTCTTCGCACGTCTGCGGCACCTGCTGCTTCAGGAACAGCCAGTGTCAGGTCCACGTCCAGCAGAGCACTACCCAGCAGCCCACAGTTGCCGAGCATCAGCGGTAGTCCACCTATGCCGACGAAGCCAGTGGCAAAGTCGGTTCGGACCACTACAAGGGAAAGCATGGTGGCCGGAAGTTCGCGTCCCTCCGTGAGCAAAGTCCGACGAGAGTCGTCCCCGCCTGCATCATCGCGTAACACGACAGGGAAATCGGCGCCCGTTCCCGCGACGACGGTAACTCCTCCCCGATCCCCTCCCAGAGCTGCGTCACCGGAAGGCAGAACCTCAGGTCATCATCAACCAGCGCCCGCGACTTCCACAGCTCTAATACCTTCTCCCATGAAACGCAATTCGACCGGTCCTGGAACCGTTCAGCTAGAGCAGATGCTGGGTGGACCTCAACCTGCCGAAATGCTACGAGCGGCATTTGCGAGTGCCTTGAGTGACTGGAGAGCAGAGTCGTCACGAGCGACACGAAATTTGCATATGGAAGTGATAAGGAGTGCACGATTACAAAAGGTGCGCAGTAATGGGGTTCCTGATGATCATCAGTCTATTCCTGACCCCGAGGTCTAGAACGATTTCAGACGAATGATGGAAGAATATATGGATGAAGTGCACAGGTTGCGAGAGGAGAACGAGATGCTCAGGAAAGAGAATGAACGGCTGCGCCGGGGGTATTGATACGTGTAACATACAATGTATTCTATATATTCATCGATGCGCTTGATTTGTCATACTTTGTTGCCTCGAGGGGCTACGTTGGAGTAGTCGAGAAGCACCCCATCGCCAAGGAAAATTGAATGGACCCGTCGCATGTGCGGCATTGTCGGCAGATGAGGGCGCGTCGAGGCCAAGAGGCGCGACCACGTTCGGCCGCGTTCTGCTGGGAGCGTACGAAGGTCCCTTTTCGATCGCGACGCGGAAGCAACCATCATAGCGCCTACTCATTGCGCCCTACCAAAGGCGCCAACGGTGGTCCCAAACGGAGAACGTCTCCTCCTCGTCGCGTATTCCTTTCTCGTCGCCGTTGTCCGTCCTCTCCTCCTCAACACTCTCCCCCTTTTACGACAACGAGCGCAAGCTTGGACCGCCGCATCGCTCTGCTGGACATCGACGCCGACCTCCAGCAAAACCCAGTCCTTCGCTTGTCTTCCTCTCATCGCTTTATGACCTCTTAATACCCTCGTCACTCCTTGCATCCCCGTCATGCCCGCAAACTTCTATCCCTTGCCAGACTCGTCAAACCCCTCATTACCCATACATACTCGCCAACCAACCCGACATGGCGGCGGCGGCGGTTCCGTCAAACGAGCAAAGACGCTTGTCAAGCCCGAACGCTCCGTTGCGCCAGCACCGCTTATCAACCCACCTACAATTGCTGGCTCGCAGGCTGTCAAGCTCGTCGATCCCCTCAACTCTTGGGATGCATGGCGGATATTCTCCCTTTGCGTCACTTTCTGGGCGCCGTCGGTCCTCCTGAGGTGGTTTCGAATACCCGATCCCCCATCCCAGCAGGCCTGGCGAGAAAAGTTCGCGCTATGCGTCCTGGCCCTTGTCATGGGCGGTTTTGTGGGGTTTGTGACCATGGGGCTGGACAGAGTACTATGCCCTGTAACTGCCGCCATCGATCTTTCTCGTTACTCGAAGCTTGGGAGTATCCCAGGTACTGTGGGCATCGCTGGCTGGCAGTTCAATGTCTCCGCCGCCAAACCGCCGGCAACATTCGATTTCTTCTCCTATGCTTCTCAGCAGCCAGGGCAAGACATCACACCGTACTTCCAACGAGGATACGAGAACTTCCCCGCCTGCCAGAGCATCAGCGCACGTTTCGCGAACATGAATGTTTGCAACGGCACGACCTGCCCCTTGGGTTACCCGAACGCGTCGACCTTTTCCGCATATAACCTGGTCAACACTTCCCTTATCGTTGGATACGATTGGGATCAAGTCGCCAACCTCACTGATTATATGGTCATCGACGGCGACGTGCTGAACATGCAGCCGTACCTCCAATACAACCCCAATCCCATCGCCAACGACCCGGTCGACGAGGCGCTTCGGACGGTTCTGCGCACACGACCCGGCAGTTCTGGTAGAGACGCTACAATGCTCTTCTATTCTCGTGCAAACCTGAAGAGCGCAGTACCGTGTTTGCAGCAGCGGTACTATGCCGGCAGTATCGACAAAATCACCGCTGGCTGCTTCATCAGCATGCTCTTCCTGTACACGAGTTTGGTCATGATCATGGGCATCGTGCTCACTCGCTTCGCCATGGCCTGTATCTTCAACTGGTTTATCAGCGCCGAGTTGGTGAAACCGCCAAAGAACCTCAGCAGAACGGTCATCAGCCCCGCCGTTATGCCAGAAGGTGCCAATGTTACGGTCGACAACGAAGCTGGGACTGCTCCCTGGACAGCGCGGGCGCTGAAGAAGGGGAACAAGATCAGCAAGTCGTCGTCCAAGACGTCGCGACCGACATCGCCGTCATCAACGTTGCGCGGCCCTGCTGCGGCCGCCGCAGTTGCTGCCTCGCAACCTCTGATTTCAGCAGCGCAAATCGGCGCCGAGCTGTACACGGTCTGTCTCGTCACCTGCTACTCCGAGAACGAGGCCTCTATCAAAGGCACGCTTGACTCGATCGCTGGCACACAGTATTCCGACAAGCGAAAGCTGCTGTTCGTGGTTTGCGATGGTATGGTCACGGGTTCAGGCGAGAAGACGAGTACACCAGATATATGCGTGGGATTGTTGGAGGCAGATGAGCGCTTTGGTGATCCGATGCCGTTGCTGTACGGCGCGATCGGGACAGGCCCAAAGAAGGAAAATAGGGCGATGGTCTATGCGGGTCATTATGGTGCGTGCTAGAACCGAGATGATCCAAAAATTCTGGCTGATCCTCGTGTTCTAGTGTATAAGAACCATCGAACGCCCACCCTAATCGTCGTTAAGTGCGGGACAGAGCAAGAAATGAATGAACCGAAGCCGGGCAACCGTGGCAAGCGCGACAGCCAGCTGATCCTGATGAACTTCTTCTCTCGTGTCACGTACAACGACCGAATGACCCCGCTAGACTTCGACATGTTCCGAAAGATGCAAGTACTGATGGGTGTGACACCCGATTTCTTTGAATTAGTTCTCATGGTGGGTGTATGCCCGTGATACCGCCCTAACAAGCTAACACCCTTACAGGTTGATGCTGATACGCGTGTCGATCCTATTTCCCTGAAGCAGTTGGTCAACTGCATGCATCATGATCGCATGATCATGGGCGTGTGCGGAGAAACACGGATTGCGAATAAGCGCCAATCTTGGGTCACCATGATCCAGGTCTACGAGTACTTCATCTCGCATCACTTGGCCAAAGCGTTCGAATCCGTCTTCGGTGGTGTGACTTGTTTGCCTGGATGTTTCTCCATGTATCGTCTCAAGGCTCGCAAGGCTATGGACGACGACTGGATTCCCCTGCTCTGCAAGCCCGAGATTGTACGGGATTACAGCCAGAGCGACGTTACTACGCTTCATCAGAAGAACTTGCTTCTCCTCGGAGAAGATCGATTCTTGACCACCATCCTTCTCCGCACCTTCCCGAACCGCAAGATGATCTTCTGCCCACAAGCAAAGTGCCATACAGTCGCGCCCGACAAGTTTTCGGTCTTGCTGTCGCAGCGGCGGCGCTGGATCAACTCAACGGTTCACAACCTGATGGAGCTTGTGCGAGTCCGGAACCTCTGCGGCACCTTCTGCTTCTCCATGCAATTCGTCGTGTTCATGGATCTGCTCGGCACGGCCGTGCTTCCCGTATCGATCTGTCTCACGTACACCCTTATCGTCAACATGATCCTCGACCCACCTAATTCCTTCGAGAAGGCCATCCCTCTCATGCTTCTTGTTGCTGTCATTGGTCTTCCAGCCGTTCTCATTCTCATCACCACCCGCAAGTTCATCTATGTCGCCTGGATGCTCATCTACCTTATTGCCCTCCCTATCTGGAATTTTGTTCTTCCGGTGTACGCTTTTTGGCATTTCGACGATTTTTCCTGGGGAGAGACCAGGTATGTCCCTTCCACGATATGTAGTCGCACAGCGCTAACTTCATTACAGGAAAGTAGAAGGAGAGCTGAAACGACAAACGCATGGCGGCGTCGTTGCGACCTACGAGGGTACTTCAGTGCCGCTACGTCGTTGGGAAGACTGGGAGAGATCTCGGCTTCGTAAGCTCAAGCGAGAGGAACGTCGCCGCAAGGAGCTCGAGCGCATGCAGTTCGGTATGCATCTGGATCCTTTCTCCAACGCACATGCTGTCAATGGCAATGGTTACCCCAATGGTAATGGTCACCCCAACGGCAACGGCAACCCGTTCCAAGGTCGTGAAGCGGTTGACGATGGCTATGACAGCGCTATGTCCGACACTGTATCGGTGGTGTCCTCGAACGAGGATGATCAGTGGGGCACGCAGATTGGTGGATACAACGAGAATGCTGCCCAGTATCCTCCTCCGCCCATCACCTTCGGTGTCGCTGAGCTCGATGATCATATCATCCGCGAAGCGAAGACCGTTGGCAAGGAAGAGTTGGAGGCCATGCTGGAAGAAGGCTTCGATGATCGACCTATAAATGGCGGCTTCGGCCCAACGTACCGAGTGCCTCCTGTGCCGGCGATGGACTCGAAGTACTTTGTTCAGGCACCGCCTGCCGCACAACGATATCGCCTAGAAGATAATCCTGCTTACAGGCCAACGAAGCCTGTAGGCGATTCCTCCGCTGTGCGGAGTCAAGGTCACGCCCGGCAACGCTCAGGAGCAGCAGGCAAGCCCAACCATTATGGCCCTCTAGGACCGCTAGACCCTGGAGGTGGGAGGATTTGAGCAGTTCGCCGACTGCATCATGTATTCTTACGGATGGTTCTTCCCTCGTTGACATTGAGCCTTTCTTGTCTCTGCAGCTATAGCACGTTTCCTTGCATATTTTATCACCTCGCATTTTCGCTCCGCAATCGTCATACCCACTGCAATCCAGTTCATTACCCTTTCTCTCCCTCATCATACTCGTAGTCTACCGTCTAGATAGATGCGGCGCAATGGTAGTCCTTCGTTTTACCAGCGTGTCTCACGCGAGCAGCCTACCGCCCTCTATGCTCAGGACTTGGCCAGTTACAAACGAGCACTCCATAAGGAAGAGGTAAGCTTCAGCGAGCTCGTCCGGATGCCCCGCCCGCCCGACAAGCGAGTGTTGGGCGCTGTGCTTTCGAAGACCTTCCCTCGCCTCTGGTGGAATACCATCCCAGAGCTGATGGACATCAGTCAGGCTCGGCTGAATGTTCGTAGCGTCTCACCTCTGTTTCCACGGCACCAGGCGAGATGGTATTAACCCTTTCATCTGTATCAGCTCGGTCCTTTCTCCCCGGAACAGAAACCTACCGAATCGGAGCCAAGTCGACAGCAAGACCACGAGTAACAGCCTCAATCGCACCACCAGCCCCTACAACCCGTCACCCACAGCCGCTCAATCAAGATAAATCCGACATACCAGCAATAACTGCCCATCCCTTCGAAGGCCTGCTAGTATTAGCGCCTCCGGTCATCGTAATCGATGCTCCTGGGTTGATGAGGCCCTTCTTATATGCGTACTTGGCGGACAAGACCGGTCCCCAGAACCTGACGTCGAATGAGCTCTTCTGGGTCTCGAGGTCGTCCTCCAGAAAATTGCCATGGAGAGCATCTCCGGCGGTCCAGGCCTGCGAATCGTCCTTTCAGCCTTCGACTGGTTGTGTAGAAGTGTTCCACGTACCAGATGGTCGAACTTACCAACCTTGTCCCAGAACGCTTCGATCGACTTGACATCCTTAGCATCGATCGTCAACCCAGAAACAGAGCCCTGGAAGGCCGGGTTGCTTTTCAACAACTTGGCAACAGCAGCGTCGACCTTTGCCTGGCTGCTGGAGGAGATGATGACCTTTGCGCCATGTTCGAGTGACCCTTTGGCTACGGAGTAGCCGATACCGGACGAGCCGCCCACCACGACGACTAGCTTGCCAACGAGGTGTCTGAGGGAGGGGGCACTTTGGGCAGTTGCAATAGACATGACTGTAGCCTTGTAGTTGTTCTGCTGTGATCCTTAGAGCCTCAGGGGAGATATAGACCGTAGACATCGCTTGAGCAGAGGTACTTATATGGATTATTAGTAATCCAATTGGTCGACCGCGCAACCGGCGTCCGGGCAGCTCGAACGCCCAAGCCCATCGGTCCATCGATGTCCACGACCATCCACGGCTGTCCACGCCTTTCGGCCCAGTACGTATTGCCGTTATACCGTAAAAAATCGGAGAGGCACGACCTTGGCAGTGCGGGGAGCGGTGAGGAACACGACGCGCCCTCCGAGCAGCGGACTTGCGCACCATAACGCGGGATCATGCGAAGAGCGCGTCGGACAGATTACGGACAAGACTATTCCGCCGCCTCATCCGCCACGGTTTCTCCGAAAAACAAAAGGAATGACTCATGGGTTATGCAACTGGACTGATTACTTCAACCTGGAAACGTAATAAACCCAGTACATACTTTAGGTAACTAACTTAGCTTGACTTCGCAGATTCAGTCACTGAGCCATCTTGCTCTTCGTCTCCTTGATGCAGGTTTCCAAATCTATTTCTCATTGTCATCTCTACACCCAATATCATTCAGTTCATTACTCTCGCTCTTCGTCATCTCATCTTGTACTCTCATCGACTGTCTGATTCGCATTGAGATCCCATGCTCTTCCACCACGCCTCACGCCAGCAGTGCACCACCCTCAACATCGATAGTCTGCCCAGTCATATTCGTGCACTTCATCAGGAACAGATAGGTCTCTGCGACCTCGTCGGGCTGAGCGGTATGCTTCACAAGGGAGTGCTCGGCAAAGTTCTTCAGGAGGCCGGCTCGCACGTCAGCGGGCATGCCGTCCCAGAGCTGGATTATGGTCAACTGGGATCCTGCTGCAATGCATCTGGAGGCTTACCTCTGTCTCTACACCACCCGGCGCGACTGTGTTGACACTATTGCACAGTGCGTTAGTTCGATCCCATTTGACTTAGGAAAGGAGCAGACACACCGAATGGGAGCCAAGTCGACCGCAAGACCACGGGTGATGCTCTCTACAGCTCCAGCAACAGCTGTCCATTGGTCAGCTACTGACCGCCTTGTATCGACAATCCCTGCGTACCAGCAGTCATAGCCCATCCCTTAGCGGGCTTGCGAACGACAGTCCCGACTGACATCGTGACTGACGCTCCTGGGTTGAAGAGTCCCTTCTTATACGCGTACTTGGCCGACAGGACGGGTCCCCAAAATCGGACGTCGAAGATGCCCTTCTGGGTCTCGAGGTCTTCCTCCATGAAGTTCATGAGGAGGGGATCACCCGCGGTCCAGACCTATTCATACATTCTAGGTAAGCTTGGTACCACGTAGTTCAGATGTTTGACGCACCAGATGGTCAAACTTCCCAACCCGATCCCAAAACGCCTCAATAGACTTGACATCCTTCGCATTGAGCGTCAAGCCGGAGACGGAGCCCTCGAACAACGGGTTGCTCTTCAAGAGCTTGGCAACAGCAGCATCGACCTTGGCCTGGCTGCTGGAGGAGATGATGACTTTCGCGCCGTGCTCGAGGGAGCCTTTGGCGACTGAGTAGCCGATGCCGGACGAACCGCCAACCACGACGACTAGCTTGCCGACGAGGTGTCGGAGGGATGGGGCACTCTGGGCAGTAGCGATAGACATGGTTGTTGGATGACGTTCAGTAGTTACGCAGGAGTCGTCAGGTTGATCTGCAAGGTACACGTCGTCGCTTGAGTAGGCCTAGTTATATCCGCCAGCCGGAGATCGCCAGCACATGTGGATTACGTCGTTGCTCGCAGCTTCGACGCCTCAACCGCTGTGCCGGCCCGGCGATCCATCGACGTCCACGATCACCCATGTTCTCATCTCATCGTGTCGGCAACGTAAGCCATTGTAGGGGACTCGGCTCAACAGCTGCGATAATTTGCACAGAGAAATGCAGGGGCTTTAGGAGAGTGGCTAAGGGACCGGATGTTCCATCCTCGTTCCGGCGCGTTCCTACGACAACTTGCAAGCATGGACAGGTGGCTCGCTCCGGAAAGACGGCGAACAACAGGTCTTACAGTAGCATCAGAACAGAACTACCGCTGGCCAGCAACAACGACATTATCTGGGACTTTCTGCAGAGAATAATTGTGGAAAGTGCATGTAAGCACTTGCCCCACGAAAGACCACGCAAGACTAAAATGGAAAAGCGATCCGGACTGACGAGTGGCGGCGGTTAGGAGATGCGGTGGCGGCGGTTAGGAATGCCAACCTCTTTTGAAGATCCATGAAAAGAAATGAAGTACTTCTTGCGATAGTTATATCGATCCCAAAAATTAGTAAAGTCACGTAAGAGATAAGCCTGACAATCGATCGGACGTGACCGCAAGGTGCCAAAACGCGACGCGTGCTGTCGTCGCCTCGTCCCTACATTCTTGTAGGGCAACCTCTTACAGCAACCACATTCTTGATTATCTCTTTTGTATATGTATGCCCCCGCCTAAGCCTCCAGAAGTCGATTCTCTTGTCAAGAGGCTTGCTGGGCCATCTACGAACAAGGCTGGACTAGCACAGGATCAGAGTGAGATCAACCGGATTATCGCTGAAGCGTCCAAGGTACATCCCTGCACGCAGATCTCGATGAACTGGCTCTGACAGCTGTCCACAGGGCTCGAAATTCTACGAAGTACGGCATCCTCTCGACGAGCTGGGATGCCGTTCTGACTCTACGTGCAGAATGAGAAGCGCAAAGATGAAGAGCTCACTGCTCGTATCAATCGCCTGCTGGAAAAGCGTGACTCCGTCATCAAAGGCGCTGATCTAGCGAGGTTAGAGAAAGCAGCGGACCAGATCGTACGCCCTTCCGCTCCTTCCGGAAGAAATATATGCTGATCGTAATACAGCTAGTCGAAATGGAAGCCAAACGAGATCTTTCACAGCTCATCGTACATGTCGATGCCGATGCGTTCTATGCTAGCGTTGAAGTCATGGATAATCCGGACCTGAAGGGAAAGGCTTTCGGTGTTGGAGGCGGGGTGCTTACGACGGCCTCATACGAGGCACGCAAATACGGTGTAAGGAGTGCAATGCCCAGTATGTCTTGCGCCACGCGCAGATCACGCGTGCTCTGACCTTCCTTCTAGTGCACATCGCCAAGAAGCTTCATCCGGATCTGATCATCGTCCCCTGCCGTTTTCCCCGCTATTCGGAAGTCTCGAAGTCAATGATGAGCGTCCTGCAGCGCTTTGATCCCAACATGCATCCTGCTGGCTTTGATGAAGCCTATCTCAAGTACGCCCTGCCTTGTGACTGTATTTCCATGCGCGCTGACATGCAGGTCAGCATCACGATGTATTGTGCTGAACACGAGCTGGATCCGGAGGAATGCGTGCAGATCATTCGGGAAGAGGTGCATAAGGAGACGGGGTTGACGATCAGTGCGGGTATTGCACCGAACAAGGTGCGCAGCGCGGACTCCTTTCCTCGACAGCAGCTGTCTGATGCAACTTCTAGATGCTCGCTAAGATCTGCTCAGACCGAAACAAGCCGAACGGACAGTTCATGCTTCCCTTTGACCGTCGCGCTATCGTTGCCTTCATGAAGGACCTTAGCGTGCGGAAGGTGCCCGGGATAGGCAGGGTGAACGAGCGCGTTCTCGAGGCAATCGGGGTAAAGGTGCGTACAATCAATTCTGCTCATAGAGCAGCTCCTGACGAAAGTCAGACTTGTGGCGACATCTACACCCAACGAGCAGTCATCACCCTCCTCGACCACGAACTCGGCCTACACGGTCTCCTGCAAGCCCACCTAGGGATAAGCAGCAACAGAATCGAGCCTCCGATCCGCGAAGCTCGGAAGAGCGTAGGCGTAGAACGCACATTCAGCGCCGTGGGCGATACGGCCAAGTTGATGGAGATACTGGAAAATATCGCGGAGAGCTTGGAGGAGGATTGTGAGCAGACTGGATGGGCTGGGAAGACTTTAACGTTGAAGTATAAGCTGCATACGTATGAAGGTGAGCTTGCGCATGCCCTCGTATGGAACGCGATTGACCGGCTCTGCAGTCTTCACGCGAGCTAGGTCGCTCGACCGATACATAAAAAGCAAGGAGGATCTGTTCTCTGTAAGATGCATGTTCTTCCCCCTTACGTACCGCTGATCATTATCAGATCGGCTCTGAGCTGCTACGCAAAGAGCTTCCACTGAGAGTCCGCTTACTGGGCCTGCGGTTGACCCAATTGAAGGACTTGCGCGATAAAGGCGAGAAGGGGATCAAGCGGGTATGTCTTTCCACGTCAAGTTTTGGCAGGCCTGGTCTGACTGTTTTCAAGTTCTTCAAGGATGCAGGCAATGAGCCACCAAGGAAGCGTACTCGCCTGAACGACGAAGAGGATACTCAGATGGGATCTATGATGGAAGATGATGTCGAAGAGACCCCCATGGACGATGGGGATGCTCGAGGGACAACCATGACGCCAAATGCCAGCCCCAGCCGAGATAGCAAGCGGATTTCGCCTAACGGCAAAGGCCGACCAGCGGCCGAGGAGGAAGAACCTTCAGATGGACGGCAGAGACTCGTCTGTCCGATCTGCTCGAGCTCGCTTCTTACCGACAACGACGGATTCAACGCTCATGTCGACTATTGTTTGAGTCGAGGCGCGATTGCTGAACTGGCGACGATGGGTTCAGATGATTTCCCTCCTGCCGTATCACCCAAGAAGAAACCGGCGGTCCCACCGAAAAGCCGAACATCATCGAATCCATTTCTCTTGAGCAAGAAATCGAAGTGAGCAATTTTAATAGTTGGATTGTATGATCTCCAATGCTGTAACATTATTACGAGAGAGTTACAGTAGCATTGTATAACGCAGCATAACAATGATTTATTATAGCCGTTCCTCATGCCGGCGCGTCCCGGATGCCCCGCGTCATAGTCGGGTCCCAAAATTTCGGAGGTCCCTACTCCGGACTGACTGACCGTCCCTCAAGCGCTCGTCCTACTATATACCCACTAAATTCTCGTAGGAGTCCTGCAAGGATAACCACGATGTTCGCCAACTATCTGGCCAATGCCATAGGTCGTGCAGGCTGCGTGGCCGGTCCTTCAAGGCGACATCTTTCGACAGCGCCGGTGCGCGCATTGGGTCGACCTCAGGTCGTGCGACCAAGACTGCCTCGATGCTGGAATGGCTCAAGTGGACCCTCTGCCCACGTTCGGCCTAATTCGACATCCTCTCCTGGCTCTGAACCAGAACGGAAACGATCACTATGGGCTCCCATGGCGGTCATCGTCCTAACCGCTACTGGGATAACGCTATACTACACCAACCAACCCTTCCGGCACACCGTCCTAGCCGTCAAGCGGTGCAGCATCTTCGGCGTCGCTGTCGTAGCTTCCGTAATAGACTACAAGATCACGATCAACACGACGCACCAGACCCCGGAGGAGATGTTCGACGCCTACTCGCGGTGTCATAAGCGGAGCGCGGAGCGGGTGCTCGAGGCGCTCAGGCTGAACGGAGGGATATACATCAAGCTGGGGCAGCATGTCTCTTCTGTTCGGCTGTTACCGACAGAATGGACGAGCACGATGCGGCCGCTGCAGGATCAGTGTCCGATGACGCCGATAGACGAGGTGGAGGAACTGTTCTTGGAGGATACGGGGAAGACACTGAAGGAGCTGTTCTCGAGCTTTGACCCGGAGCCGGTGGGGGTTGCGAGTCTGGCGCAGGTGCATATGGCGGTGGATAGGGAGACGGGGAGGAAGGTGGCGGTCAAGATACAGCACCCGCATTTGGAGGAGTTTGCAGCTGTCGAGTGCGTAGTTTTTTGTTGCAGGGCTTGAGGCGCATATTGAGAGCTGGTTCGCAGTATCAAGACCACTATGTTTGCCATGGACTGGGTGAAGGCGCTGTTTCCCAAGTGAGCTCTCTTTGAGTATGCGCTGTACTTTGTCTGACGGCTGCTCCTAGCTTCGAGTTCTCCTGGCTAGGGGAAGAGATGCAAGAAAACCTCCCACTAGAGATGGACTTCACTCACGAAGCGCGCAATGCCGAGCGAGCCATAAAAGACTTCGAGTCCGACGCCCACACATCCCTCTACATCCCCCAAGTCCTCTGGGCAAACCGGCGCTCAATGGTGATGGAGTACATCGAGGGTGCGCGGGTGGACGACCTGCCCTTCCTGGCAAAGCATGGGATAGACCGGAATCGGGTGTCGCAGGAGCTGTCGAGGATCTTTTCGGAGATGGTGTATATCAAGGGGTTCTTCCATGCGGATCCGCATCCGGGGAATCTGTTGATTCGGCCTGCACCGCCGGGAAGCAGGAGTCCGTATAACTTTGAGATTGTTCTCTTGGATCATGGTGCGTGCCTGTCTACTCAGGTGGGCGTTGGACATTGACCGTGTGCGCCAGGGTTATACTTCGATCTGGACGACGAGCTGAGGGTGAATTATGCGCGATTATGGCTCACGCTCGTGGCACCGAATTCGGACGAAACCCGGCGAGCAAGGCGGAAGTATGCCAAGCTAGTAGGAAACATAGACGACGACCTGGTACGCTGCCTTCCTCTTGCACTCGATAGCATATAGCTTACACCTTCGCAGTACCCGCTATTCGAGAGCGTCATCACCGGCCGAGCTGGCTTAGCGGGGACATGGGACAGCGAGGAGGAGGCTGCGCAGAAGAAGCAAAAGCGGCCTGGAAGCGTTATGGACCTGCTGCCAGCCTCGGAAGAGGAGATGGAGCGTATGAGGCGAGCGATCATCTCGCGAGAAGGGTTGATCTCCGATCTCTTTCATTTGCTGAGGACTGTCCCAAGGTATGTGCCCTCGTGACACCAGTCGGAGGAGAGGCTGACTCGGCGACAGACGATTGTTGATGGTCCTCAAGCTGAACGACCTTACACGAAACCTCGACCAAGCATTATGCACCACACACGGCGAAACCCGAATATTCATCATCGTCGCGCGTTACTGCGGGCTAGCAGTCTGGCAAGCCGAGCTCAAAGCGCTCCGACAGCGCTGGGCATGGCAAGGACTATCATTCTCCATCCTCCGGCAGCTAACGACAAGCTGGTTGAAGTATCACGCGATCTGGAATGGGCTGTGGTTTGCTGAGGTCGCTATGGACTGCAGGGCGGGGGCGGTGAGCGCTTTTAGATGGGTTACACATTTATACCGGGGTCTGGGGGCGGCCAACCAGGCTGCTGCTGGGATACTGTAATGTTATACTTATAGATGTGATGGTTGTAATTCTTGAGGATAATGCTCTCGTTCATATTCAAGGTTCTGAGTACATTGTTGCAGCGGTCGAGTCCCGCTGAGTACCCGCCGGGTCATTGTTGCGCGTCGGATGCACGCTTCCCCACATCGTATGCCGTTGTCGGCCGAGGAGAATGGTACGGTTAGCTCGCCCCCTTATCACTGATGAGCCCCTTATCATAGGGGATGCATGCGCATGTAACTACGGAGGTGCACCTATTCACCACGAGTTGAATATAGCCCAGCAGTGAGGCCAGCGTGAAGGACAGCGAGCTCCTTTCTCGTCCACCACCACCTCATCCTCCTTCCCTGTACGCGTCTTGTTCCAATGGGTTCCTCGCAGTCCACGTCTCGGACGGCTACGTCCGCCTCTGCTCTCTCTGAGAAGGCCGCGCATACCCATGAGCAGCCACGACGCTCGACCCAGCCTTCAACCGAGGAGCTCGCCGAAGCCCTCGAGTTCAACCTCGACCTCTCCACCCCCTCGGGCACCGTCTCACTCGGCGAAGTAGCGAACTGGCAAGCCGAAGTCGAGGCGGACCCGAAGCTCTCCCTGTCCCGAACGATCCTGAGCAAGAGCGACCCGAACGCGACGCTGCTCAAGCCGACTGCTAAGGTGTACGATGCGCATGTGTACAATACCCAGCTGGACTTCAAGGCTGGACCTATTACGAGCCAGAAGGCTAGCGGGAGATGCTGGATGTTCGCCACGAGTGAGTCCAAGCCCCTAAGGAGCACATATGCATGCTGATGGCTCACGCAGCGAATGTACTGCGGTACTCGATCATGAAGAAGCTCAACCTGGAGGACTTCCAGCTCTCGCAGAGCTATTTCTTCTTCTACGACAAGCTCGAGAAGTCCAACTACTACCTGGAGAACATGATCGAGCTCGCTTCCGAGCCGCTCGACTCGCGCCTCGTTTCCTACCTCAGCACCGCACCCATCAACGACGGCGGACAGTGGGACATGGCAGTGAACATCATCGAGAAGTACGGCGTTGTCCCGCAGGCTATCTTCCCCGAGTCCTTTTCCTCTTCAAACTCGCGTGCGATGGACACGCTCCTGACGACGAAGTTGAGGGAGTACGCCCTTTCCCTCCGAAGGCAGCAGAACGACCTGCTGGCCGTCCTGCAAGCGCGGGGCGTTGCACTTGAGGCAGCACGCGCAGCCGTTCACCGCCAGCTCGAGAAGTCCAAGGGAGAGTACATGAAAGAAGTATACACCATCCTTTCCGTCGCGCTTGGTATCCCGCCGAAGGCGAGCGAGAAGTTCAAGTGGGACTACTATGACAAGACCGGCACGGCAAAGTCGTTCACCGGCACACCGCTCGAGTTCTACAAGAAGTACGCTATTACGCCCCATGATCCTAGTACGGCATTCTCTATCGTGAACGACCCGAGGAACAAGTACAACGCGCTGTACTCCGTCGAGAGGCTTGGCAACGTCTGGGGTGCAAGGCCAGTGCTCTGTACGTCACTGTCCTTCGTCTGCTCTGCCACATGAGGCTAATTAGTATGTAGATGTGAATGCTGAGATCGACAGGCTGAAGAGTGCGATCGTCAAGAGCATCAAGGCCAACCATCCCGTCTTCTTCGGCTGTGACGTCGGCAAGGAGTCGGACCGCGATCTGGGCATCATGGACTGTGGGATCTACGATTACGAGGTGCGTGAGCCCTCCCGGTCCGAAGCGATTGTTACTGATAGAGGGTGTGCAGAACGCATTTGATATCAAGCTTGGTCTGACGAAGGCAGAGAGGATGCAGATGGGTGAGAGTGCTATGACTCATGCGTAAGTCCAAGTCTGGCACACGTATTTGAAGTCGCGCTGACCTGGCATACCGATAGGATGGTCATTACTGCCGTACATCTCGACGAGTCTGGCAAGCCCATACGGTACAAGGTCGAGAACTCTTGGGGAACCGATGTCGGTGACAAGGGCTTCTTCGTCATGACCGACTCTTGGTTCGACCAGTACGTCTACCAGGTGGTCGTTCCCAAGGCACTCGCCGACTCCGACCTCGTCGCTATCTTCGAGAAGGGCGAGAAGAACATGTATCCAGCTTGGGATCCCATGGGGGCCCTCGCGTAGTGGGCGACTTGCTCGTTAGGATGGTAGATCTGTACTGTTACTGGAGTTATGTATATCCCCTCGAGATTTGTTGTGTAAGGCATCCTTGCAGCCAAGCCTGCAGGTGTCGCGAATTATATTCCTCCCTAAGTGTGGTAAAAATACAAGTGCGTGAACGAATCCCAAGAATAAACAACAGCAAGGATGACTAGTTACTGGAAATAGAAGGTTTGTACGTCTGACTGAGCGAAAGGAAGGCCGCAGACCGGGCACTTCCGCTGTCGACTTTTGATACGTGCGTCAATGCAGTCTTTGCAGAATGCTGACACGGAACAATCAGTATCTGCACAAGAGCAGGATGTGACAGGCGCTTACTATGCATGCACTTGAGCAAGATCTGGCTACGGAAGTCGTTGTGACAGGTTGAGCACTTCAGGATCTCCTGCATGGAATGTGAGCTATGCCTTTCACTGTCTGAGGAAGACGCGTACCTTAAGTTTCTTGTTCTCGTCCGCCAGTGCCTGCACTGCCGGACCCGCGCTGCTTGTGACTGCTGGTGTGTCCTTGACCTTCAGAGCATTCCGCTCTGACTCTTCCTTCAAAACTTTGAGATCTTCCAGCGCCCTTCTCAACTCCGCACTCTTTCGCTCGTACATCGCTACGCCATTTGTGTTATGATGCATGAGCTATGAGAAACATCAATGACAGTGTCCATGTAGGGAACATGATGACGAACATGAGTGTTCCGCCGCACTTGTTCCTCAACATTAGCCTTAGCTTTCGCCACCTCGGCCTCTTGTAGCCGAAGACGATTCTGAAGGTCGTGCAGAGCGGTGTTCAGTTTCGCCGTTACGGCCTGCTGCTGTGCTAGCTGTTGCTCGAGATGCTTTTCTGTTTGCTCATGCTTTTCAATGACGACTTTCTGCTGCCGATTCGTGCGCAAGGCGGCTTCATGCTGGATAGAACTCTCCTTCTGCAGCTTCTTCTCAGTGTAGTACTTGCTCTGTTCCTGTGCTTTCTATAGTTTCGTCAGTAAAGAGCTGAAGAAATGACGCTATGGCACCTACTTCGCTGGCCAGCCGCCGGATCTTATCCTCCAGATCGGCGACGTCGAAGGCTTTGCTCTTGTTCTGCTTCTCTAGAGTATCCCAAGCTGCAGATATCCTGTCGATTTCAGAGTACAGAGCGTCCGCCGTCTGTGCGAATATGAGCACCAAGCAGTGAGACAGCTACGGCGCTACTTACAGCTTCGTCATCTTGCATCTTCAGCTTCGCTTTCCGGAGATCCTCCTCTTTCGCGGCCAGAGCATCGGCAGCTAACTTGAGATCGGGCGACACGGACGCATCAGAGCCAAATAGTGCCTCGAACTTGCGGGCCTTCTCGAGGATATCCTGCACGCCTTGTTGATCGAGGGTGAGCTGACTCTCCAACGTCTCGATCTTCTTGCGTGCTTCACTGGACAGCAGATATCAAGCAATGCTTGATACAGTATGAAGCAATGACGTACAGTAACTGCTTCGTTGTCTCCTGCTGAGAGAAAGCATCTGGGCCAGACCCGATAAGGAAGCTAAGGAGATCGGCATCTCCTGCCTGAGCAGCCAGCCTTGCTCTAAGGCGCTTGACTTCTGATTGGAGCACGCTTATTCGCTGCTCGCAACTCGAAACAAGCGTCTTGAGCTCGGTGACACTCCTCAACTTCTCCATCTCGCGGCTCTTCAGCATCTCTTTCTCTGCGAACAGGGCATCCCATTTCTCGCGAAGACGGGTAAATTCGTGCTGACGCTTCTCGATGATCAGCTCGAGCTCGTCGACACGCTTCTTGTACGCCTCCTGCGAAGGCGCGTGAGATAAGCGCGCGCATGAGGTATAGGGTCCTACACACCTCCGTCTTCTGCTTGAACTCTGCTTGTTCGGCAGTAAGCTTCTCGAGACGTTCAAGCACAGGCTTGATGAACGCCTGGGCTTCCTCCGCTTGCTGCCTCCACTCCCGAGCATCCACCTCTAGAGCGGCATATTCCTGCGACGAACGTATTGCCTCGCTTGATGGGAAGTCCGCCTGAATCCGGTGTGAACAAAGGCGGGTTGAACAGAAATGAATCGTTACGGACCTGATATTTCAGCCGCTGGATCTCTTCTAGGAGCTGTACACGCTCTTGAGCTGCTTTCTGCAGCTCCTCTTCTCGTTGTCTTGCTCGCAGCTCCCAGTTCTCTTGATCCACTTCATGTACATGGCCGTTCGTGAGGGGCGCAGCCGGTTCCTGATAGCGATGTTACTACACAAGCTAGATATTGCAGGAGCTGCACGTACCATGGGCACATCAGCAGCCTCTTCCTTGGGCTTTTCCTCTGCGGGTGTGCCTTCTTTGACGGGCTCCTCTTTGGCCTTCGCACCTTTCGACTCCATTTGTTGCACAGTTTTGCTGCGCGAGCGATCTACCCGCTTCTCCGCCTGCGATAGTTCCTCCTTGTACCTCTCGAGATCCGCCTCCACTTGCTGTAACCGATTGCGTAGCAGCTGAAGCTCGGCGCCGCGGACATCAGCCTACCGCCAAATGTCAGAATCTACCTAAAGATATTGGACACAGAAGGTCAGCATTACCTCCTCTCGAGCCCGACGGGCGTCCTGTTGCCAATTACGCTGTGCTTCATCTTCTAACTTGACGGATGGCTTCACAAGCTGTTCAACTAATGCTACGGTTGACCGTGCCCGTTCTGCTAGCTGGGTCTTAAACTGTGTCGCAACCGACTCCATGGTCGCGTATCTGTCTAAGCGCAACAGGTCTACAGAAGTCAGGATAAGATCGCTTGATGAAAGGAAATGCGTTGCTCACTCTCTGGCGGTGCAGAGTCTGCGGTAGCACCGACGCGTTCTTGTATGATGTGTAGTAGCTAGATACCATGCGCTGAGCATCTTCGACAAGGTACTCATCGCGGCATCACGGACCTCGATCCAGGTAGCTTCCATAGCAGCCATAGCAGCCTCGGTCGCCTCCTGCTTTCGTTGTAACTCAGCAACCTTCCTCTCAGCCTTTTCCTTATCCCGGCTGTACTGCTTCATCTGCCTCCACAGCGCCTCCTTTTGAAAGAGCTAAAGAGGACGAACCATGAGCGATATCACCGGAGAGCCAGCTGACTGATGCCTACATCGACATCAATGTCATGGTTGTCAGCGACGACCGGAACTGGTGAACCATCGCCTGAAGACAGAACTCTTCGCTTCGGCATTGGAGACGGTGTCATGCCATCCTCTTCTAGAGGACGTTTTAGTGCCTCCATGACTATCCAAAGAGAAAGGAGGAGGAGGAGGGGAGAGATAGAGGTATCGAAGGTGTCGGTCGAACGCGACCTCTGTGAGCAGAGCGACTTCGACCCATCGATGGATGCTTCCGCCGGGACCATTCGGAAGCGGAATATTTGTGCGACTCTTCTCCGTTTAAGACCACCCCGTTGATATGTGATGAATAAGGCAGACCATGCAGCAGGTCCGATGCAGTTATGATTAGCATTACAATGGCAAAGTACATTTATCGCCAGCGTACACGATAGTAACGGGGGAATAATGCCGAAATAGGGGTATCCAGGGATGGCTGCGGGGATGGGACCGGGGGAGCAGAACCTCGGCGCGGCTTGAAGATAAGTACCAAAATAAGGCCAAAGATGATAAGTATGAGTAGGAAAATGCAGAGTCGTCGACCCGTATTGCGTTGATATCTAAAACCAGCTTGAGCTTTCATGCAAACTGCAAGGGAGATTGTACGCACTGGGTAGCCACTTTTAGCTCTTTGACAGCCTCCTCAACATGTGTAGCGGTCTGTTGGATATTGTACTCCACGCTGTCCAGAATGGTCCCTTGATCGATGACCATGGTAGAAAGGTCCTTGAAGAGCTCCGCAAGACTGCTAATCGACTTCGCCAGTTCGGTAAGCTCGCGATCTCGTTGAGCGATGTCCAGGTCCGGTGCGGCCATAGATTGCACTTGTCGGTCACCGGATAATAGTGAACGAGACTAGAACGCGTTCAGCGAAGACCAGATTGCAGCGGCGGGATACATACTGCTTGCAGGTCGTCTTCTGCTGCGGTCATACTCTCCGCCCCCTTGAGTGATATAGCACCAGACGCGACAAGCAGATCCTGGTGCTTGATCGAATGACCTTGCAGCTCTGTCACACACGGTCAGCCCCCCCCCCCCCCCCCCTAGCTGTCCGGGACACGCAACACGCACTCTGCATATACACGCGCTGTTTCTTGCGGAACGTAGCACTCAGATCCTGCACCTTTGCAGCCAGCGCTCGCTGTACATTTACGGCAGTCCGCTGTTCCTGCTGGTTTCCAGGTTTTGGAGGGAAAGAATGTGACCCCGCGACTTGAGTTATCCGTTGAATAAGGGTATGACATCGTCTGAAGTCCTATGCATGGAATCAGCAGTGTTCCTATGGCGCCATGGCGAAGGAGACACACCCGCGTAATGTCATTGCTCAGGTTCTCGATCTCCCGCTCTTCCGCACTTCGGTCAACGAAGCCTGGAAGGACGTGTTTTGCTTGTAGCTTCTCCAGTTCCGCAACTATCACCTTGAATCAGCCTCTCAGGTAGTTTGGACGCGCCTCCAGCCCTTACTCTTCTTGGCGGTATCCCGTAGAACCTCTTCGACCTGATCGGCTATATCGACCCTACAGAGCGCTCATCAGACACAGACATCAGGGCAGAGATGCACAAGCAGCGCACCATTTTGGCGGCAACGTCTCCATATCAATCGTCGCATGCACCCTCTCCCCAACGCCCATAAGCCCCTCCCTCTCATCATCCGCCACATCCTCCCTAGCCCCATAATGCTCGTCCAAATCCTGGATTCGTCTTCGTGACCTGGACGAGCGCGCGACCGAGTCCCTATACGAGAAGAAGAGGTTTGTCCGGGAGCGTATGAGTGGCTCCGCCTGCATCGTTTGCTTGTCGACTTGTCGACTGTGCAAGAGAGGCACTCAAGGGTATTGATGACGACGTGCTGCTCGGACAAGGGATGGGCGTCAGGGACGGCGAACCGAACCCAAATCCGGCGGGACGGAAGTAACCCAATTTATGGGCTTCTCCACTACTGCGGCGCATGCCAGGAACACGAAAGTCTGAGAATGCGAAAATACGTAGTTATACATTGAATAATAATGATAGGATTACATCCACGTCTAGACAATCCCGATCACCACTTGACAGCGAGCCCAATCACCTCACTCTCCACAGCCCGATACTGTGTCCTGAATGCCTTCCGGCGCTTATTCTCCGCTTCCTCATCCATCTGACTCGCCCAGCTCCTAGGAACACCATCATCCCCAGGTTCGCATACCTCCTTCAGAACTTGCAGTGCCAAAGCATCCGCTCGGCGATGTTTCTCCGACTCCGTAGGCCAAGCAGGGAGCGCGGGCGCGTTCTGATCCGGTGAAGGCGGCGGGGTAGGCAGGCCGGTCTCTTCAGCCCAATACGCCTCCTCCGTCCGCCTCAGCCAGGCCTTATCGCCCCAGCGTGAGCTCGGCGTCCCTGCTGGTGTAGGTGCAGGTCCAGCAGAATCCACCTGGACTCCTTCGCTCGCCCAGTCTCGTACGAACCCTTCTTCATCCGTAACGGCTTTGACCATGTCGGACGGCTTCATCTGCCCTCCGCCGTTCACGCATCCTCCGGGGCAAGCCATCACTTCCACGAAGTCGTACGTGTTCTCCGGCTCGTTCGACGCGCCGGGTCGTAGTCGTCTGCGAGCAGTCCCGCCAGGCATGCGCCCAAGTACGCCCTTCCCAGTCACGACACCCGCGTCGCGAGCGACTTTTCGCACAAGGTTCTGCAGGTTCCGGAAACCGTAGCATGTCGCTGCGCGGAAGACGGGCTGGACGGGTTCGTCGCCGGTTTGGACTGGCTTGAGGGTATATTCGACGTAGTCTGCTGAGCCGCGGATAGGTTTTGATTCCAGCACGAGCTTGGTCGGCGAAGCGGCAGCAATGTGGTGAATAAGAGCGTGGAGGTATGAGCCAGACGTCGATCCGGGATGCGGTACCAGTGCTGGTATCTCGCTCTCAAAGGTCGAGGACTCGGTAGCGACCGGCGCGGATAGGTCGAGTCCCTTCTCTCGTAATAGCAGCGCCAGCTCGCCCGTCGTCAGCACACAATCCACGTCCCGCGTCGCGTACTGCTCGTTATAGAAATCCTGCCTCGACGCCTCCAGCTTCTTGTCATAACACGGCATGACGGTAACATGATATATCTGGTCCGGCGTCTTGCCCCATTTCTTGCCCAACCACTCCTTCACAAGCGTGCCCATGACCTGCTGTGGGCTCTTGACGCGGCTCATGAAGGGTAACATCTCCCCGTGCGTTTTCTCGGCGTAGCATACCCAGCCTGGACAGGCGCTGGCAAGCATGGGCAGGCGCTCGGAGGAGCCTTCGCCTCCTTTGCCTTGTTGGCGAGCTTCGACTCGCTCGTTGAACTCGACTGCTTGCTCGAGATGCACGAGATGCCGGGCAAAGGTCGTGTCGTAGGTACGGTAGAAGCCCAGCTGAGAAGCGAGCTGAGATATCCGGTGTAGGAGGGATGAAGCGGATGGTGAAGGTGAGAGGGAGGCGGAGAGGGAAGCGAGTGATTGAGGGGATATTGACAACACGGGTATCTTGTGCTCTGGCTCTGATGGTGGCGGATTCGATGAAAGGAAGTTCAGCACCTCCTCGTGTGATTGCAGTGTTATGAGAACGGATTCGGCGGAAGTGATGCATCCACTACATCCTCATCAGCTCCATTCGACACTCAAGCAACCAAAAGCGAACGCACCTGCATGCCAAACAGTCATTCAAGCTAATCTGTGCCGTCTCCAGCTTCTTCTTACTCCCCCCGCTCCCAACCGCTCCTCCTTGGGAGACCTCATAGTACCCACCCTGAGCATCCACCTCGATCTGGGTCGCTGCTGCGCCTGGTTCTGCGGTGATGGGCTCGGGTTTGTTGGTTTGCTCGACGGGCTTGATGCATGCTTGTGAGGGGTTTATGAAGTCGTTTAGGTCGGTGAGGGTTAGTGCTCCTGAGAAGGCCATGTCTTTTCACTCTTCGTCCGACACAATAAGAGAAGATAAGAGAACAACCGGGGAGGAGCAAAGTTGAGCTACTGTTACCAAACAAGCGAGGTGACTATAAACGAGTGGGACGACTGGCGGACCGATGTGTAGACTTTCAGGATCATTACGAATCAGGGTCGGAAGCGAAAAGGGGCAAACAGGGCGGCGCGGGACCCCGCTTAGCCGCCCACTCCACAGCCGATAACCCCGACAGCCAATCATAGGTCGGCTTTTACCCAGCTACAAAGCGCTCGTCCGCTGCTGGTGGTACGAGGTAGTTAGTTACATTTACCTTTTGCAAAAGGGGCAACGTAATGCATGAGCAATCGCATTATCAAGCAAATTACGACAGTGCAGAAATAATGTATGTAATGTGTGTATGTTGACCAACCGCGAGCCCACAAAAAACTAAAGACAAAGCAACCTAGGAAGAGACCTGCGGCTCGCCGGGTGCGGTGAAATCGTACGGAATGGCGAGCACGGCGGGGCCAGCGACGGTGTTGTCGTCCGTAACAGCTGAATCGCTAGTGGTGACGACCATGAATACGGTGCCAACCAAGTTGTCGGGGATGGTGATGCTCGCATCCTCGGTGATGTTCGCGTACACGGTGTCAAGGCCGGAGAAGAATGCTCCGTAGTAAGGACCAGGCGTGCCGTTAGCATCGAACGAAAGCTGGATGGTGCTACCAGCGGCGACGGTACCAGTGGTCGTAACAGCGGGGAAGGCCTTGACGGGAAGAGTCGGGTTGCTGCTCGGGCATGAGGTGATGAAGGCCGCAGCGAGCGTGTAGACCTGATCGACGTCCAGGGGGGTCTCGTATGCGGTTGACCAGGGGTACCCGGGCTGCGCTGCGCTTGAAAGCCAAGCCTGGTGCCGTGCCTCGACCGAAAGGATGGAGGCGGCCGCGGTGAGGTAGTCCTTGTTGGTCAGCAGCTTGGCTGCGCCGGTGTATGCAGACGAGCCGACCTGCTCGAGAATGGTGGCAAGGGCAACGAAGGAAGCGGGGTCGTTGTAAGGGAAGTTGTAGGAGCACTCCTGAGTGGCGCCAGACCCGAGCGCAGAGCTCAAGAAGGCAACATGCGATGCTTCATGTGCGCCGATCTGAGCAATACGACTGTATATCCGCGTAAGTATGCGCATATATCGCGTGTGTGGAAATATACATACCCACGAACCCAGTCAGGGAAGCCAGCTGAGGTGAAAGCGTTGTCGTCGAACTGGGAGAGACCGTCGGCGTAGAAACGGGCCTCGAGGTGCTCAAGGGTGAGCGCGAAGTTGAGGACGGTCGTGTCGATGTCGTCACGCTTGGTCTGGGCGGGGTGAGCAAGCACGCCAGCGGCGGCGAGGAGGGCGGCGGCGAAGGCGGTCTTCATTGTTGCTTTTGACTTTGGCGGAGTGAAGGTACTTGAGGGTGACGCGGAGGGAAGAAGGGTGATGAATCAGAGTTGAGAGGACAGGCAGGCGTACTTATAGGGGAAGAAGAGTGCTGCTTTGCCCCGCACGTCAGAGTTGTCTCACAGAGGAGAAGATGGTGCGAGGATCGGAAGCTGGTGGCCAGAATCCCAACCCCCTTGGGCCTGACCATCGTCGACACAACAAACAAGCCTGACTTCTCAGCATTCCCAACCGATCTAGAGCGCCGAGCACGGCGGGGAAGGACAAGAACAACGTACGACGCCTGCGTAAGGTTGCGGCAGAGCCTACGAGAGCGCCGATGGTACGACCAGCGTCTGAGCGAGGTTGGGGAGACACGTGTGCTCTGGTATGCGGGAGCATAGGTCGTAAGATGACGGCCTAGTCTGAGTAGGTGCCCAAGATGTGCTAAAGGCAGGCAAAGAACAGAGCCATCAAGAGGAGCACTTTGGTAGGAGCAGGCAGAGGTGATGTCTCCGGAGCGCGTCATGTCGTTTGTCCCACGAGGGTACATGGGCGCTCTGCGGAGCCCAATGGGCGGACAAGCGCTCGATGGTGAGGAGTGATCGGCCCATAAGTGGTCGGCACCTGCCGATCGCGGTTTGTTGTCGTACGTTACTCGAGTTATGCCTCCGTCCGAGCTTGCCGTCACGGAGTTGCGGCCAAGCGCAAAGTCGTCCGACAGGTGTTGTTGACTAAAGTGTGCCTCGAAGCATCGTCATCCTCCTCCCCTCAACCCGAAGTAACGCAATCCCATGATGCAGCCGATGTGAAGCTGAGGATGCCGAACGATGAAGAGCGAGCTTTGAGGAGGCAGGCAAACAGACCACAACAAAAGGAGGCGCGGCTCTGCACGTGACTTTGAGAAGCCTCGCCCCGCACTTCTTCGTCGGACCCTACCGCGAGAATGCCAATTAATCCCCTCCGAAAGGAAGGCGTCCCTTCCATTGCGCCTCCAAACCTGCATGCCTCTCCTCGCGCCGTACATAGCTCTTGACATTGCCCATTCCATTCTTCATTAATCGCCTAGACGACCGACAGGACCAAGAATGGCAGCTATCATACTTGGCATATTCCAGCTGCTGCAGAAACTGTTATGTGCGCCACAGCAGCCACAAGATCAACAGGCTTGGCAGCAACAACAGCAGCAGTATGGGCCTCAGGGACAGTGGCAGCAGCCACAGGGGCAATACCCACCGGTACAGCAGCAACAGCCCTGGCAACAGCAGCAGCAGCAGCAATGGCCCACGCCTGCGCAGGGACAGTGGCAGCAGGGCCCTCCCCAACAGCAGCAACAACAGCCATGGCAGCCCGTCCCGCAACACCAGCAACACCAGCAGCAACATTATGCCCACTCCCCCTCTCCTCGCCCACACGCGAATCATGCGCATTCCCCCTCTCCCCGGCCTCAAGGAGGGATGAACGGCGACATGCAGCACGCCGAAGACCCGCACTACAAGGCCCTCCGCGCGCAAGCGAACGAAGAAGGGGACAAGATGGCCTCCTGCTTTGATAGGGCACATGAGGCGCATCAGCGTGGTGATGGCGCGGCGGCGAAGGAGCTGAGTAACGAGGGACACGAGCACCAGAGGAGGATGGAGCAGCTGAACAGGCAGGCAGCGGACTGGATATTCGCTGGTGCGTCCTTTTCCTTGCCTTCTTTCGCTCCCGCTGACTCGGTGTCTAGCGAACAATGCCGCCTCCCCAGAGGGTACAGTTGACTTGCATGGGTTGTATGTGCAGGAAGCGATTGACAGGACTGAGGCTGCTATTCAGTCCGCTCAAGCGAGGGGCGAGCCAGAGCTTCGGGTCATAGTGGGGAAAGGGTTGCATTCAAAGGGGCACGTAGCGAAGATCAAGCCTGCAATAGAGCAGCTCATGGCCAAGTGCGTTCCGTTCCTCTTTCTCCCTTGCTAGCCAGGCTGACCAGGAGCGATAGGTACAACTTTGCCGCTGAGCTAGATCCGGAGAACGAGGGCGTCTTGGTTGTTCACCTTGGCGGGGCGGCGCAGGGCAGGAGAGGGATGGACGCGGACGAGGTTACGCGCCGGTTGGATAGTGACGAGAAGTGCGTTATCATGTAGAGCGCCTATTTCTTGTAAGAGCGGGGTTACTCGCCCGCGGTGCGGGGTAGAATGGTCGTTCGCTGCAGGGCAGTGGCGGATCTGTAGACCATATCTATAATCTAGCTTAAGATGTCTGCTAATCTCACAGCCAGCTTCCAGTGCGACTTGTATTCCCGGCCCACAAGAATCTCCACTCGTCGCCTTCTTCCTCGGACCTGGTGAGCAACACCCCCTCGGCACGAAAAGGCACCAGACCCCTACTAAGGACACGTGGTTCCGCGAGGAATCCCCCGAGCCCCTCCTTCCTTCCTTCCTTCTCTGCTCTTCACCGCCTTCACTGCAGACTGAAAGACATCTATCGCCCGGCAGTAGAGATATTTCACCCGCTGGCCTGGGCGCAGCAGAAGATGTCGCGCATTTCGAAGTGTCTGACAACCGACAATGCGACCTGATGAGAGGGCGCAAACCCGGTACGCGTTGCATGCTATAAATCCCAGGCGCTGGGACGTATCAGACCTCCCAGGCGAGGGGGCGCACCCAGCAAAGAGGGAAGGCGTTGACGTGCTAGCGACAACCGCTGGCCAGCGCGTCCTGCGCCGTGAATCAGGACTGAGTGATTGAACGGGTTGGGGGATGTGGGATGCCGACAAATCCAAAAATACTTGGAAGGGCCGTGCTGCGGGTTGATGGGGTTGCTGGTCTGTCTTAGATAAAGGGTGCGAGGGGCGTCGTTTTGCGATCGAAAACAGACCGAGTTGGGAACGCAAGAAACCCCAGAGCGAGCGCGCGAGACCCCCCGCCAAAGCACTCTATATATCCTTCCTCCTGCTCGAAGCAAGTTGAGCATATACGCGCCTATCCAACTTCGAACACCTCGAGTTACCCGACCGACCGAACGTACGAACGAACGCCATGGCCCTCATATATATGTGCTACAAGCTCATCCGCAAATACTTTTGCACGCCCGCCGAGGCGCCGCAGCAGCAAGAGCAGCAAGGTTACGGAGGTCCTCCAGCTGGATATCAGGGCCAACCGGGCCAAGGAGGGCAAGGCGGGCCCTACCCGCCTCAGCAGGGTTATGGGCCTGGAGGGCAGCAGCAGATGATGCAGCAGGGGTATCCGCCTGGACAGCCAGGAGGTCAGGTGTACCAGATGAACGGCGCGCCGCCCGGTCAAGGTCAAGGAAGGTGAGCACGCCGCTTCAGCCTTCTAGAGGCGTCGGGCTGCACCTCGGATAATGTGCTGACGCCGCTGATGTAGACAAGGACAAAACTGGGCCAAACCGGGCGGAGAGTGAGGTTCTTCTTGCTTGCCCGACCGCACTTCTTCGGCATGCTGAGGCTGGATGGATGACGCTGCGAGCGGAGCGAAGAAGAAGAGGATAGGGACGCCGGACGGTTGATGCTAGAGGAGCTTGTTCGCTGTACATGTACAATGCATACCTTCAGTTACGGGATATGCAACGTCACTACCCCCCAAGTCTGCGTAATTTGTCGTCGGACCTTCGTCTAGGCCTGTCGTGTGCCGTTGGTGGGGTCCGAGGGGTGAGGGACTTCTGCATAGCATCGTAGCGTGACTTGAACGACTCGGGTTTGTGGGACTGTCGGCTTCGGAGGTTATCTCGGTGGAGCTGTGCTGCCTCAGACAACCGCGGTCAGGCCTCGAGCAACCGTTATCTTGCATAAATACCGTATGGCTGCATAGATCGCATAGCACCAAACGCAAGTCCACTTGAGACGACCTCATCCAAAGCACCTAAGAGCACCGCAAATCGCACCAGCATGGCCTCCATCCTCTTGATCAAAGGCATCGTCAAGGGTGTCAAAGCCATCTCCGGCCACGACGACAAAGACAAGCACCATCATCATCCCGAGCAGCAGCAGCAATACCAGCAGCAACAGCAGCAGTACTACCGGCAGCAGCAGCAGTACTACCGGCAGCAAGGGTACTCCGGCGGCCCTCCTCCTCCGCCAATGCCTCCACAGAACAACGATCGGCACAGCCGTCGCGAGTATGAAAAGGCACAGAAGGAGTACGAGAAGCAGCTGAAGGACTGGGAGAAGCGGGACAAGGAGGCGCGGAAAGAGGCTGAGAAGCAAGCGAAGAAGAATAAGCATCGGAAGGGCAGTCCGCCGCCCCCTCCTCCGCAGCAGCCACAGCAGTACTACGGCCCGCCAGGCGGAGGGTACAACGGCTACCCGCCGCAGAACGCCCCGGGAAACGGATACTACGCGCCGCAGGGCCCGCCTCCCCAGGGATATTACGGACCCGGTCCGCAGCAGCAAGGTGTGTACCGATGACTTGCGCTTACAGTGAGTCGAGGCGCTGATGCGTGTCAGGAGGCAGGCTGGTGAAGCAGCGCTGAGAGGATGGATCGCCCAAAGACCTGGAGAGAGGGGATGGATCGTAACACGAGCTTGACCAAGTAGAACCAGAACCGATATACAAGTTTTGCCCATTTGTCTCTATACCCTTGCAATGTACAGTATCGACAACCAGACGAACTGAGCTGAATGTATGCGCACAACTGCAACGCACGAAATCGGAGACGCGGCTCGGAGATAGTCTGCAACTTCCCTCCCCCGATCAACAATCACATGCTCCTCTCATCTCAGGGGTAAGTGGAGCGCGGGATTACACCTCGCGTCATTCTTTGGAGCGTGCTGTACTCTCAGTGGTCTAACTTGGGCAGTGCCTGCGCCGCGCCACGTTTCTCGATGAGGGGCGGTTACCTCTTTCTGCGACTTTGCGCAGTTGCTATGCTCGAAAAAGTTACTTGGCACAATCTTCGCTCCAACGGGCACGGAGGCCTGCAAACCCGCCTCAAGCTCGCAGGATGATATAAGTTCTCCTCAAGCTCGTGTGCCGCAAGGGATCTCTTAGACACAACCAACCAACTCTTAAGTACAAACACCAAACATGTCAGCACCATTCATGCCCCCCACTCACCGCCGAAGCCCGGCTGGCGCCTACCCGCCCATGCGGCCCCAGCCGGTGATGCCCATGCCCCTTCCGGTCCCTACAGGCCGGAGGAGGGGTCATCACGGCCCTCGGAGGAGCCCTAACAACATGGCCTACGCATCTGGAGGATACGGTGGTTATCCGGCATATCCGCCTCAGCAGCGACCGCAGCAGCAGCCGGCGTTCTACCCGCCGATGCCGCCGAATGCCGCTGCTTATCCGTATCCGTCGGGAGGGATGATGCAGCCTGGCTATCCTATGCAAGGGATGCCACCACCTGGAGTGCCGTACCAAGGAGGCGTTCCGTTCCAAGGTTCGTCATACTTTCCAACCTTGTGGAGTCATACTGATGGTTTGTTGGCAGGAGGGATGCCTTTCGACCGTCCGAGGAGGAGGGGATACTAAGCATGCGCATATATGCTAGCTTGTTGATACGCAGCCTGGACATTTGTTGGATATAGTACCTTAGCTTCTGCAGAATGGACACTAATGGATCCCGCTTTTAATTTGTTATGACCGCAGCCGCCTGCATATACGCTCCCGCCCGGAATGACATCCGAAACTTGAGCTTTATTCTTCATGTTACGTACAGCAGCTCACGAACGCGTTAGGGGGGACGAGCTAAGTCCCCCAACCCTGCCTAGGTAAGGAGAACACCGTTCTCCACGAAGATCGTATGTCCCGTCATCATCGGGCACTTCATGAGGAACAAGTAGGCCTCTGCAATTTCCGCAGGCACTCCAACCCGTCTCAACGGCGACTTCTCGATAGAACTGCTCTTCATGCGTTCGAATGCGGGAGGGGGCAATGCCTCCCACATCTGTCTTCGGCATCAGCTAGAGACTTATGAAGCTAGGGTAGAGACTTACCTCAGTGATAACCGCTCCCGGCGCAACCGCATTCACGCTGTTCCGAGGTCTCATTAGTCTTGTCGAGCGAATGTCAGGGACAGAGCACAAACCGGACAGGGGCAATATCAAGCGCCAAACCTCGAGCGAAAGCCTCGATCCCACCCGCACCAGCTGTCCGGCATACGCGTTGAGCACCTCACCAATCGCTCTGAATAAAGCTGCACCCACCAGCAAACATCGCAAAGCCCTTTACAGGCTGACGCGCAACCGTGCCGCATGTCAGGATCACCGAACCTCCGGGGTTGAAAAGGTCTTTCTTGACCGCGTACTGGACGGCAATGGCGGGGGAGATAAAGCGCACGTTCGGGCGAGCGTTCCACGCAGCGATGTCTTGTTCCATGAAGTTGGGTATGCCGACCGCGTCTCCAGCTGTCCAAATCTATGATGTTTGCCTGTATAAGCTAAAGACTTGGTAGGAAAAGGGAAAGACGCACCAGGTGATCGAACTTCCCTATGTCGTCCAGGAGCTTCTGGATCGACGAGGGCGAGGTGGCATCCACCGTCATGCCAGAAATGGAGCCCTCAAAGGCCTTGTTGCCTTGAACGAGCTTGGTGACGGCCGCATCGACCTTCTCCTTCTTGCTCGAGGCGATGATGACTTTGGCACCGTGCTCCAGGCTGGCTTGGGCGACACCAAGCCCGACCTGGCACAACCCCATTTCAGTGATATGTGTGAAGAGGTGTTTGAGGTGCTTACTCCTGAAGATCCGCCAACGATAAGGACGAGCTTGCCAACCAGATGACGTAAAGACGGCAGAGAAGATTCAGTCGGAACAGCCATAGCCAGCGGAAGAGCAGTCCTTCGAGTCTCAAGCAGATTTTCTCAAGTCAAGCACACGAGCTACAGGCCAGTGTATTCGCTGGCTCCCAATAGAGAGCCTCCCCCAAACCCAGCTTTTATACGTCTCCCTCCAGTCCAAACATCGTTACGCACAACGCAGACTAGGAAATCCACGCTTACCTAATGTCCCAAGATCCACGCTTATCTAATACCGCCCAATATTACCAGGAAAGGCGACCAGCATCACCAGAATCAGGAGAAGTCAGAGCGCCGAGCTATAGCCAGCAGGACAGCGACCGAGATCGCTCGAAGAGGTTCGGGTACCCCGGGGCTGGGCCCACGGCGGACCACCGAGCGCTGTGAGGCTGTCGACTGTACGTTTGTGCGCAGGGGCGCAGGAAGCTGAGATCTTGTGACCGGGACACTTCGCCCTGATCAGGAGCAGCGAGCATTCCGAGCCGGTCAGAGGGACAGAGCAACTGAGTAGCCAAATCAATCTCCGGATGTAGCCCAGAGACCGCTCTGCAATTCCGAGAGGGACAGGAAGGATGGGATGACCGCGGGGAAACATGCATCCCATGAGGGACCGACCCGGCCAATCGCGAGCCGCGTTCATTCCCGTCTAGATCACGTGAGGACGCATGGTAGTTCCTCATGGGGCATCATGGATGCCACTGACGACTTGCGTAGGATCCAGCATTCAACGCAGGACGAATGCGATGGCCGTGTCGTATCGTATCGTATCGTATCGTATCGTAATTGGAAACATGTGCGAGCCAGAGCGGTGGAGCATGAAGGCTTGAGCCGTAGTCCGCGGCATGTAGAGGCTGGGGCAATGCGTCCGGTGCGGCATAGACGGTCGATCACATATATATTGTTAATCTTGGAGATACACTATCTGAGCTGGTCTGAGAATGCAAGTTAGCTGGTCTGAGAATGCAAGTTGTTGATATCGTTGCTAATATGGCCTGTCAATGTAGGCCTGTCAAGCGTGAGAATACCCGGGCCAATGCGTGCGCGTCCTCCCAGTATGCCGATGTCCTTCCCTCCCCCGTCTTCTCGCTCGCGCAGTTATGCAGTCCGCTCCTTGCCGCTTTTGCAGCTGGCCCAGGATGAACGATCGCTGGCAGCCTTCCAGCCCCGACAACAGGCTTCTCATGCGTGGTACCCGCCCGGTGAGCAGGGTAAAGAGATCATGTCAGCGAGAGTAGGACGAGCACGAGGATTCCGAGCCCATCATATGAATAGCGCGCGGCCTAGGTGCCAAAACGATACCAGGATAGCGAGGGGGGCAGGTTGGGAGGACACTGTGCACCAGTAGTGACAACATCTTGAGGCGAACATCCCATGAAGGACCGAACGGACCAATCACGGCCCGCTCCTGCTTTTAGTGCAAGTCACGTGAGCGAGCCATGGAAATTCCTCATGGAGCAGCATGGATGTCACTCACTACTCCTCCGTAGGATCCAGCAAGGATTCACGGCAGGACTAGCACGATGCTCCGTATCCATCGCGTCGTATCGTATCGTGTTGTGAACATGTGCGAGCCAGAGCAGCGGACAAGCGGGTTAAGCATGGGCCGCAGCTCATGGTCTGCGTCGATGGAGGCGGCATAGATGCGATTAAGTGCGTTTGATCTAGAGAAACAATCGAGTCCGATGGTCTGTACAATGCATGATGTGTCGTATCGTTATCCATGGCCGGATTGTGGGTTGTGGGTTGTAGTTGTAGTTGTACTGTAGTATGTTAATGCAGGTGTGCCCTTCCCTCTGGTGGGCAGTGTCCTCCCTCCTCACACTCCCCGAGGCACGCGGTTCGCGTCCTCCTTGCCGTGGCGGACTATGATCACATGGGCGCGGTATCGGCCCGAGTGCTTAGACCGCGTCCGCCCCTCTCAGACCCTTCTCCCCCCACCCCCTCTCCCCCTGCGCCAACGTCGGCGCAACCCCCGGCCCCCCTCCCCCAACGACAGGCGGCGGGCTCGCACACACCCTCGCGTCCGGCATCACCTTCCCTTGCCCAGCACCCACCGGGTGGACGGGGTGAGGCGTGGGGGAAGCGAACGTTACGTCGCTGTCCCTCCCTGCTGATGCGGTGGCAGAGTTGGTCGCTGTGCCGTTACTGCGCGAGCCGACGGAGAGGGAGAGCGAGCGGGCGCGGGCTACGGGGTCGTCTGGGGATTGTTGCTATACCCGACGTTAAGATAAGCATCTAAATGGCAGGTGTAAGAAAAACAGGAACGTACAGGATCGTCCACATCCTGATCCGGATTCAACTTCCAATACTCAACATGCTTCAAAAACGCATACAGCCCCGTCGCCAACAAACTCCCCAGGAAAGGCCCCAACCAATAAACCCAATGCTCGCGATTGAAGCCCGAGACCACGGCGGGTCCGAACGCACGGGCGGCGTTCATCCCCGCGCCGGTGTAGAGGACGCCGAAGAGGTGGGAGGCGAAGAGGGTTAGGCCGACGCCGATGGGGGCGAAGGCTGTGGAGCGGTGTTTTTCTGCTGCGAGCCTGTGGGGGGTGCGTTAGCGCGAGCTGTCTCTCTCTCTCTCCGCTGCTGCGCTGTGCAGTGCAGTGCGGTGGTGCGATGGAGTCTGGGAGAGGGAGGAGGAGACTTACATGAGGACGGCGAAGACGAGGAAGCTCGTTAGGAACATCTCGATGAACACCCCCTGCGCCGGGTTCACGTTCGGTCCCAAGCTGGGCGTAACGACCAGCGGGCCCGGCAACAGTCCAAGCAGGATCGCGCTCGCGACAATAGCTCCCAACAACTGAGCCAAACAATACAGCACGAACCTCACCGGCCCTATCGCCCCCACCAGAAGGAGAGCAGTCGATACGGCCGGGTTAAACACTCCTCCCGTAACGCGATAAAAGAGCCAGACGGCGACGAGTAGCCCGAGCCCCATGGAAGCGGAGATGTAGAGCAGCTGCTCGATGCTCGCTACTGTGTTTAGGGACTGGGCGCCGTTGGATGTGTTGGATGCGGCGGAGAGGAGGGAGGAGGAGGTGGCGGCGGCTTGGATGCCTCCGAGGCCTATGATGAGGAACACGACCTGCGCGAGGGGGGTCAGCTCTGTCGACTGGCTTTTACATATCCCGGCGAGTGGCAGGCAAACAGCGAGAGGAACAACAAGAGGAAGAGGAAGAGAGGAGGAAGACGCACCGTCCCGACAAACTCCAAAGCAGCAGCAGTCAGATCCTGCCGTATCCCGCCAAACAAACTCCGTCGATCCATCCTAAAATTCGCTTTCCACCTCTCGTGTTCCCTTGCTCTCTGATCGACTTCGACTTCGTCCGCTTCTTCTTGCTCTGTTGGCGGGGGGAGCGGTTTCTCCCTCGCTTGGAGGTTGTTGTTGTTGTTGTGGGTGTGGTTGATGGTGGTGTGGGGGAGACGACGACGTTCCTTCTGCGCGCGAGGGCTGGACTGGGGGATGCGCTCGACGGGGTCGAGACCGGTTGGAGGGGTCGCTGTTGGAGGCAAAGGGGGAGACATCTTGCCGCTCCTTGAACACAGGGGGGTTAAGTACCGTGTCGGAATGGAGATCGAGACCGGCGGATTTCGGTGTCGCGTGCTCAAGGGGGAGGAGCGCGAGCAGGCGGAAAGAAGCTCAAGACAAGGGAAGGGAAGGGACGAGGGGGATGAGGTCACCACAGAAGAGGGAGTCGAGCTTGTGGGGAAAGCGAGACAAGAAGCAGGGAGAATCAGGTCCAGGGCCGGTTCAGGGCTGCCAGGGGCAGGAGCAGAGGGGGGAGGGGGCGGGCAGGGGAAGCGCGGGAAGCTGGAGCGTTCGTTGATCCGGAGTTACGCACCAGCTCGGTCGGCTCAGAGGGCAGAGGGAGGGGAGTAGCAGAAGGATCGGCGAGGAAGTGGGGGGGAAGCCTGCTCGTGTATCACAGGTCGGACTTGCAAGGGGAAGAGAAGGGAGGGAGGAGGCGAGACAGACAGAAGGAGGGATCGCGCTGATGATGCTCGAGCGAGTAGCGATGGAGAGCAAGCCATCTCCCTTCTTGTACTGCATTGCATTGCGTGCACCAGGCAGGCGCGACACGGCCAGAAGGAGGGGAAGGACAAGGTTCGCTTTGATTGAGGGGAGAGGAGGGGTATGCGGTCACTGTGGCGTTCTCGGGCTTGGGTGTGGCGGATATTACTGGCTCAGTGGGCTAATTATCAGCGAGGATGATGATCATCCCGACTTCTTGCTCATCGTCCATACTGGCACCAAAATCGACGGCGAACCAGCTCTTCATAACGGACATCTTGAATCCTCTCCATCTTCCTGAACTGCAAATGTCTTTTGTCCGAGCACTAGACTGGTCAGATCTGAGTGAGAGCAGCGTCCTCAGCGTTCTAGGTTGAGATGAGTGGGGATCCGAGACGGGTCGGACGGCTTGTCTTGCGCCTCAACAGTGGACTGCTTCGATCCCCTGCCCCTTCCCCGGAACCTGATTGTTCACCCAAAAACCCAAAAAGCCAAAAGAATCAGGCGCAGGGGTCCAGCCGCCCCCGACCGGCCGTCCGCAGTCATTGTATCACCTTCATCATTGACTCTCGGCCACTATTGACGTCTCCCTTAATATTCGCAAAAAATTCAACTCACGCTGGGAAGAGGTGCGGGGTGGGCAGGCGGCTTGCTAGGATGAATGAGGGAAAAGAGGACGGGGATGGTGGTACGGATTTAGACGATGGCTTGATTATGACGCCCTGATTCACTTTCTGACCACCAAAGAACCCAGCTTGTCTGCGGCTCGTGCACGTGCGCGTGCTAAAGAAGTCATCTTTCATCTTCTCGTCTTCTGAAGAGCATGCCGACAATCGCAGTAAGCCATGCCGAGCGAGCCTCCATTAACCCTCTCCCAATAATCTCGCCGTACAAAGTCAAAGTAAGAGGGGTGCAAGATCGGAGAAGGGAAGGGAGTACTTCGACCCCTTCCTGCACCGGCGCCGCTGTGTAAAAGTCTGACGTCATCGAGTGATTGGACCCTCATCGACTTCTCGGCGCGCCGAAATTCCATGAGCTCGGCACATCCGTCGGCGTCCTCCCTCTCCCCTCCTAACTATAGCAAGAGCGCGCCAAGCCGGTCTCTCGTCCGTTTTTGCGCTATTGAATCTGCATATCGCCGTCCGAGGCAGCGTTGGTGTAAGTAAGAGCGGTTCTGTTCGGCAAGACTGCGCATTCGACTTGCTGAGGGGTTCTGAGCTGGGGGCGGAGACTAAGGACCGAGATAGATAGCGAGCGCGAGTGGGGGATCGGCGGTCATAACAACGTACGGAGTGATCCTTGCAGGCCTCACACGACTTTGTGCTTGGCATACCTCACATACTCATACCCACTCTACTCTGCTCTTTGCTCGTCGTGCTCGTCCTCTTGGTCTCTCTGTGCCCAGAGTGTAACGGTCTCACCCGCCTCCCTTCCCCCGCCCTTCCCTTGTAACACTCAAGCCAAGCATACCCAACGCACCCAACGAGTAGAAGAGAAGAGCATAGAACGGAGGGATGACCCGCCCAGCAGCATACAGAAGCGCATCCATCCTCCTCCCTCTCACTCGTGCCCTTCCCTCGGTCGCACGAGCTCTCCTGCCGTACCAACAACCACAGCCCTCCCAGGATGCCGGTTCTGGGCTGCACATGCTGGGAAAGCGGGATGGGCCACATGATGCCGGTACGCCTCTCCCCTCCCCACCCTCTCAGGGAGAGAAGAGAAGAGAAGAGCACAGGCTGATGCGGATGGGCAGCGTTCATCGTTCAGGCTATCATGATCCCCGTGCTTGTCCTCCTCTCGGGCGTGTTTGCGGGCCTTACGCTGGGGTATATGTCGCTCGACGAGACGCAGCTGCATGTCCTCTCGGTCTCGGGCACGCCGACGCAGCAGAAACATGCGAGGGCTATCATGCCGCTTAGGAAGAACGGGCATCTGCTTTTGGTGCGCGTCTCTCTTCCATCAACTTGGCTCCCCCTCTTGTGGGCGAGAGAAGAGGATGTGGGGCTGGGGCTGATGAGAGGATAGATTACGTTGCTGATAGCGAACATGATCGTCAATGAGACCCTCCCCGTAGTATCCGACAACGTCCTAGGCGGCGGGATCCAAGCAGTAGTGATCTCAACAGTGCTCATCGTCATGTACGTCCCCCTACTTCTTCCCCTCCCCTCTTCTCCGCTCCCGGGTCGGGTCTGAGCGGGCAGGCTGATGGGGAGACAGATTCTCGGAGATCATCCCGCAGTCGGTGTGTTCCCGGTATGGGCTTGTGATTGGTGCGAAGATGGCTATCCCGACCAGGTGTTTGATCTACGTCTTCGTACGTCCCCTTTCCCTCTCCCCAATCCCTCCGCCGACGCACCATGGCGGACTGCCCCAAGCTTCGGAATGCTAACGGATCCCGCAGTTCATCGTCGCCTGGCCAGTCGCCAAAGTCCTCGAGCTCGTCCTCGGCCCGCACCAAGGCATAATCTACCGCCGGCAAGAGCTCAAAGAACTCATCAACATGCACATCGCCGGCGAAGGCGGCTACGGGGGCGACCTCGCGGGCGACACGGCGCACATCGTTGGCGGCGCGCTTGATTTTCAGGTGAAAACGGTTAGGGACGCGATGACCCCGCTTGAGGAGGTGTTCTATTTGGATGCGGACGCGAGGCTGGATTATGATACGCTCGCGAGGGTCGTTAGGACGGGTCATTCGGTGCGTCGTCCGCTCTTTCCTCTTCCTACCTCTTCATTCCCTTCGGTATACTAACCAGGCGAGGACAGCGCATCCCGATATTCGAGCGCACAAAAGTAGGCGATAAAGAGCAGATCAAATGTCTCGGCATACTCCTCGTCAAACAAGTACGTCCCCCCCCCTCCCATCCACCTTCACCCCCCCTTCCCCCTCTCCAAATACTTACCCCCGCTTGCTCACGCAGTGCGTCCTCCTCGACCCAGAAGACGCAACCCCAGTCCGCTCCATCCCCCTCAACAAGATCCCCATAGTACCGTACGACGAGCCCCTGCTCGGTCTGCTCGACAGGTTTCAGGAGGGTCGGTCGCATATGGCCCTTGTGAGCCGGGTGCCGAGGAAGCAGGAGCCGAATTTGCAGGCTCTTACGACGGCTGCTGGGGAAGGAGGAGCGGGAGCGGAGGAGGGGAAGGAGGGGGCGAAGGAGGGGCTGACGAGGAGGTGGTTGAATAGGATGCATCAGTTTGGGGAGAGCGACAGTTCCGAGGAGGAGGAAGATGATCGGACGGCCGTCAACGGAGAACTGGAGAAGAACGCCGGGAACGGCACTGCTGCGTCGAATGGAAATGGAACTGGAGCCGGGGAGAAGCAAGGTCAGGAGAGAAAAAACAGCAGCAGACAAACGCCGCAGAGGAAAGAGACGCGGTTTGGAAATAATTTGGAGCAGGCTATGCCGGCTGATGCGGTTTTGGATGAGAAGGGTGCTGAGCGGGTGAGTCTCTTCTTCATCTTACTTCTTCTCCTCTTTTCTTCTTTTGCTCTTCCTCCTTCTCCTTACCTCTCCTGTTCCGCCTCTTCCCTGCTGCTCCTTCCTTCTGCTTCTTTCTGCGGCTCAGGAGCAAGATACTAATCCTGCGCATGTGTAGTTCTTGCAAACTCTCGAAGGGAACCCCCTAGGCATAATAACGCTCGAAGACGTTCTCGAAGGTCCGTAACCTACCCATCTCCACCTCTCCCCCCCTCCCCCCGTGAACAATCGCTGACCAAAGTGCAATGCAGAGCTCATCGGCGAAGAGATCCTAGACGAATTCGACCTCACCGGCGCCCAAGCCCTGCCAGCATCGATGTTCGTGCCCGAAGAGGCAAAGCGGGCCGTGGCAGCTGCGAACGCCGCTCGGGCTCGGGCAGCCGCTGGGCAAGCTACGGGCGCAGCGCCTCCGGGTGCGGGTGCGGGTGTTCCTGGCGCTGCTGGAGCGGGAGCGGGAGCGACGAAGATGCAGCGGGTTGCCCAGAGACTGAGGGTTTTGCAGCGGACGAAGAGTACTCCTCCTTCTGCTGCTGCTACTCCGGCCTCAACGGCACCAGCCAGCGCAACAGGGAATAACCTCTCTCCCCCAACCGGAGGAACCGGAGGGAGACAAGACCAACAGCCGCACCATGCAGCTACGTCACCTCCTTCGTCCAATACTCCTCCTGGCGCAGGTGCAGGTGCTGGAGGAGCAGGAGCAGGAGCAGGACCCACAGGCCCCCCAGGAGGCAGAGAAACAGAAGGTCAGATCCCCGTCGGGGGCGCTCCGCCCCCGCCCCCACCTCCAGCTGCAGCTCCTGCTCTCACCTCTGGCTCAACAAGGCCAGAGAGGCCAGAGATCAGGTTCACCGACGAGCCCGAGTCCTTCCAGCGGACTGCTTCCCCCGCTTCTGGAGCTGCTGCTGCGGGCGCTGGCGGTGCTGGAGGGATGGGAGTTGGGGGGAGGGCGCCCCAGCGGGCGAGGAGGAGTATGTTTAAGAGCGTTAATGATGAGGGGGCTGCGTGGCGGGAGGGGCTTGTGGGCGCTAAGAGGAGGGGAAGCGGGCCTGGTACTGGTACTGGTGGTGCTGGGCAAGGTGGTGAGGGCGGTTCGCCTGCTCCTGGTGCGGGAGGAGCGGCGTGAGGATGGTGTTGATTGAGGGAGGTCTGACGCTGCCATACACGATGCGCATACCCATATTGTAGAAAGCACATCTTGTAGCACGCATAGACCACAGCATATGCAGCGAGGCACAAACATTGGCATTCTACACTACTGCAACCTAACGGCAACTCCCTCCTTCTCTTCCCAAGCGGTACACGCAGATTAACTAGCCACAACTATGTGAAAGCGAACGAACAGCCGCGATAAGCGATCAACGCAACGCAACGCAACGAGACGATAAGACAGCCTTTGAACATGAGCCTGACGGAGTGAGATCATGCCTCCGCGTCGCCGGAGTTGGGGGAAGCCTTCGTAGGCCGCTCGATCGGTCCGAGCGACATGTGGGGCTTGTCCTCTTCTCCGGTCGTGTTCACAGCCTCTTTGGACCGAGACCACCACCTGCCGAAAGGGCGCTTGCTGGAGGAGCTGCTTGGCACACGCCCGTGCTTGGCATTGTCCGCCTCCCATGCAGCTGCGACGGCCGCGGCCGTGCTAGCCAGCGACTTGTCCAGCGAGACTTGGCTGGCGTTGTTAGAGACGGGGCGACTGGACCTATCGAATGGACCGGGCGCGATGTGAGGCAGACCAGGCGCGTAGATAGAGGATGGGGACGGCAAGTCGACCATAGGACCACCGGAAGAACCAAAGCTGTTGACCGTTTCGCGTGATCGGCTGGCGGGATTCCCAACGCCCAGGGCACGTAACTCGTCAGCCGACGGCTGGAAAGCACGCAGCGACGAGAAGAAATTTGGCCCGTCGGAAGATGACACCGGCAGGTCGGCGAACAGCGAAGTCGGCAGAGTGGTATTCTGGTTGGACGCGCGCCAGGGCATGAAGCGCGAGCTGAAGCTGGCCGCGCCGGTGTTGATCTGCGGCAAGCTGGTGCTCGAGGCCATGAACGACGATGGCGGCGTGAATACCTTGGCGTCCGGATTTAGGGCTGGCTTTTTGGACGAGAACCAGCGTCTCTTCCCGTCGGCCGTCACAACCGGGTCCATCTGATCGGCGCTGTGATCGAAGACGATCGGGCTGTGAGGGGCGGAATCATGACGAGGGCTGAACGCGGCCCGTTGATCATTGTACCGGTCAAACGAGCTTAACCCGGCCACAGCAATAGACGCCGCTTGCTCCATCATCTTGTCAAGCATGTTCTTCATGTCGTTTTCAGGCAATCCATGTTGCGAACCGCGTCGGCTACCGCTGCCGACCGCGCGCCAGTCCTCAGTGCCAGAACGGGCAAGTTCAGAAGGCTGCGAGTGACGCCTCACTTCGAAGCTGCTTTGACCGCCACTAATTTCGCCGTTCTCAAAAGTAGGGCTGGATGGGGAGTCGAAGTAGGGACTCTCGTCCGGAACCATACGGGGACTATGCTCGGCCAGCAGATTGCTAGGCAGAAACGAGGCAGCGGCTGGCGAGAGCAAGTTCTCCATCCCGCGCGAAAGGTTGCCATTGCCTTCTCCCACCGCAGGGTTGAACGCACCGAACGACGGCGGAGGTGTATTGCCAGCCGCGGCGATGTCTTGATCGAAAATCGAGTATCCCTTCGCCCTCTGCGCCAGAGCATTCGCCGTGGCGGATTGGACTGGAGAGACCTCGCCGGGCTCGGAAGCACGGGCCCCCTTGAGGGACAGAGAGCGGCTGCGCGTTCCAGCCTGACCGGTTGGTTGAACATGTGTTTCCGGGCGGGCAAGCGCGGGACCGGATACGTTACGATGCTGGTGCTGGTGCTGAGCCATCTGGCGACGCTCGAACAGGCTCGGCTGATGGTGCGAATGTGTCGAATGGGAGTGAACAATGTGCGGCTTGGTGTGAACATGCGGTTGACCGCCTCGGAAGGGCGATCCACGATGATGCGGATGATGCTTGAATCGCTGATCCTTCATCTGCTGCTCGAACGTCGCATGTGCAGCGCGAGCGACTTGCTCTGCCTTGATCCTCGCCTGTCTCTTTTGTTCTTCCTCGCGCACACGCTTGAGACGATCTTCGGCATGCTTCAGCTTTTCTTCCAAGCCTTGAGCACGCTCGGTAAGAGAAACCACTTCGGCCTCCTTCGTCTGAATCTCCACTGTCTTCTGCTCCACCTCCTCCTTAGCTTCAACCTCCTTCCTCTTCCCCTCCGATTCAAGCGTCTTCACCCGCTCCGCATGGCTCCTCACTGCATCGGTCAACTCGAGTATCTCCCGCTCCAAACGTTGTTTCTTCTGCGCTGCACCATCTCGTGCAGCCTGGATCCCCCGCAGCTTCTTCTCCGCATCCTTGCGCACATTCTCCGCCTGTCTTCTAGCTTCATCCAAAGCACGCGTCTTCGTCTTCAACTCCTTCTTCTCGGCCTCATCCTGCCGCTTGCGCTCCCGCTGTTGCTCTACCGAGGCGTTCAACGCCTCGTGCTGCTCTGCAGACTGCGCCCGGACTTGATCTATTTGCGTCTGCACTTCTGACACCGCTGCCTCTGCAGCCTTGATCTCAGCGAGCAGCTCGACCACAGCAGGTTCGTTAGAAAACAACTGCGGCGGAGATGATGGTGTTTGTAGCGATGACGAATTGGCAGCAAGCTCAGCATGTGAAGGCGACTGCGGAAGAATCACACGACTCGGGCTGAGTGTTGAGTCATAAGGCTTTCCAGCAAGCACGGGTGACTGCTGGGTGTGCAAGGGTAGAGACACAGATTTGGGCAAAGGTGGTGGTGTCGATGGACGGGAAGGAAGCCGCAGAGCAGGACTGGAGATATCAGCTTCAACTCCAGCTACAAGGGGTTGAGTATATGCGCAAGGACAATCGATGAAATCAGACGAACCCTCTACTGAGTCCGCAGCGTCCAGCTTGTGAACGCTGATGATTCTCGCCGACGAGCCTTTACCATCCTTGCACTTCTCCTTTCCTCGTCCCTTCCGCTGAGGCACCGGAACGAGCGGTCCACCAATCCACCAAGTACCGAAAGCACCGATGATCCACAAGCCAGGTAGATCCTCGGGCTGAGAACCAGACTCGTCTGCGATAGTGGCTGCAGAAGTGCCATTCACCGCCGAGGAAGAGAGACGACCGCCCTTCCCGCTGGTTGCGGGCTTAACGATCGAGTCACCAGGAGCGGGTGGGTTCAGGACAGGTTGGACGATGCCGAGCGAGAAGAGACCAAATGAGCGGAGTGTATGCGGACCAGTGCGGAAAGAGACTGCGGCCCGGTTGCTGAATAGCAGACCAGCGCTTTGCTTGCTTGCTACTGCACCAGACGATTTGGCGATAGTCTTGTCACCATCAGCGGCCTTAGCGCTTGCACCCTTGTGCACCATGACGGATCCCGCTTTGGACTTCTCATCATGCGAGGAGAGGACTGGAATATGCAGCTGAGTAAGATGCCGACGAAAGGTGAGCTCGGTGAGAAAGGTGCGGAAGGACGCCTCGTTCGGGTTGGTGAAATAAGCTAGAAGAAAAGATTGGTATGCGCATACATGCTGCGGGTTTATGATGCGCACCGATGACCACCAACACAACCATGAACATGAACAGCATTCCTGCGCTCCTGACCTGCTCCAGCGGCTCCGTAGCGACCGCTGGAGCGACACCGAGCGCACTCCTCCAATCCCATCCCAAATGTGGCGACTGCATCGAGAGCACGCTGAGTCCGCCGAAGAGGAGCCAGCCCATGCCCATCAACAGCCTGAGCCGGGCCGGAGAAGGGAAGAGGGCGGATGGCGGGAGCGCGGCGGTGTCTGCCTGCGCTGTGCTTGCTGTCGATGTCGAGCTACGTTGCTGTTGGTTGTTGTTGGAGGATGCCGACGAGGTGTGAGAGCGAGAGTTTGAACGAGACCGGGAGCGAGAAGCGGCGGCAAAGTGGCCCGGAGGCACGAATGAGGACGACACGATGGACAGCCCCTTGGCAGGACGTTATACAGACAGAGAAAGGGGGAACGTGAGCGGGGTCGACGGCGACGCCGGTCACAGGTGATGATGGTGGCGATGGCGGGAGGACGGTAGAGGTGAGAATCTGGTCAATGTTTCAGCGCCCTGTGCTCTGCTTTTCGAGCGCCCAAAGTCGACTCACCTGCTCATAAGTCTACCGTCGCCACTAAATCTCCCCTAAAATCGTACCAAACCCGTTGACAGCTGCTCCGGTGCTGATACAGTATATAGAGAACGAAAGAAAAGCGCTATTAATGACTGCCAGGCCCCGGAATGAACGATGAGGACGGGCGAAGGTGAGGAGAGAGGGAGGGCGAGAGGAAGGCGAGGCGAGGACCGGGCTAAGCAAATTGGGCAAAGGGAGCGAGCGACGGAAGCACATGCTAGCTCTAACCCTCTCTTACGCACTGACTTGCACTTACGCACTCAGCCCAAATTCACCGACTCACACAAATCAGCGGAAACCTGCCTCCGGGGTCCTCCGACCTCCTCGCGCTTCTTTTGCCCATTTCAACCAATCAAAGCGCAGGGAAGCGCTCGGGCGTTTAATCGATGTACCAAAGCACCACATCATCATTAGCTCAGCCTCGGACCTTCGATGTGCACCCGCAACATCCTCCATCGTATGGGTTCAGCCCACCATCTATCGGTCCCACAACCCAACTTATGGAGCCCCACCTCCGTTATCAATACCCGACATTCCTCACATGCGAAAAGTCTGTTGTCAAGGGTCTGTTACCAGCTCATTCCTCATGTTTTGATCACGATCGTTTAGAGTGCGGCCAATTGAGATTGTAGACCCAGTCCCTCTGATGGCTAGAATGGCTGACAGCGCATATTCAGCGGCAGCAGGGCACAGCTTCCTCGGGTCAAACCTCGGCCGAACGTGGCATCTGACAGCGAGCAATGCGATCACACGCCGATCAAAGCTTCTGGCAATGAGGCAGAACAAGGTATCAAGCGCATTGAGTTGAGATCCACTATTAGCATTACACTAGTGCAATCTGGCATCGCCACCATATTGCCAGTCCATCTATCCACAGCGAAGTGGTCCAGGCGTCGTTTACGTCCACTGGCAGACACGTTCTGCACGCCTAAACCTCCGAGCAACAGCAGTCCCGCGGCGAATCCTGCTCTCACTCCCCACGCATATCCGCCTATCTTATCAGACCCGGCTTCTTGCTTCTTCGGAAAGCCTTCCGACCGAAAAGAAGACAGAAGACAAAGTCTGGTGACCGCATATCCCCCCACACGCTTCCAACCTCCTCCAGCTTCTCCAGACCGCTATGATGATGCCCCAGGCGGGGGAGGAGCTCCCGCGGAGGAAGGCGGCGGCGCACCAGGTGGTGTCGAACCAGGTGCGGAAGGCCCAGCACCCGGTACAGGAGCATCTTTCGGCGCGTTCACCTCTGCCTCTATCCGCTCCTTCGCACGGACGACCTTTGACTGCAGGTAGTGGGAGTACGGCGGCGGGACCTTCGGCGCTGGCTTTCCGGGCTCGGGCGGTGCGGGCGGTGAGTTCGCCTTGAACAGATGTTCGTATTTCTAATCCAGAGGGTCAGTAAGCTTCAGGGAGTAGTGACGCCAATACCACGCACTTGTAATACACTCGGCATTGGGTCGCCCTTCTTGGTGTTAAGGATCAGATGCGCCTCGTCCAGTGTCATCCGGTGTTGTCGTGTTAAGACATCGGTGACGGATCCCGAGTTGGCACCAGACACGCCAGCGACGTCGTTACCAAGTGCGGATGACGGTCGGTATTGGGCATCTGCAAGCGAAATTTGTCAGCAAAGGCTCTACGCAGGACTTGCTCGCCATCGGGCTGCGCCGGCCGCAAGGCAGGTATATTGTGGGCGCTTAACGCAGTTGCTGAGTTCCGGGAGCCGCGGCTCGCACAGCAACCTCATTCTCCAGCCTCCACAGACAAATATCCACCGAGCTCTCATCCGCAACACCCACCCGCCCCTGTCTCGCCCACCAAACCACCACTTCCTCCTGACCATGCAGCGCCCAACACCACGTCCCAGGGTAGGAAGCAACTGCTCACTTTTTACCGCTTGCCTTCCTGCCTCCCAAAAGGCTTTTCCGAGTATTTGTGACCCAGTAACGAGAATTTGGATGATAGCTCTAGGTGACGACTGCGCCTTCTGTCAGCCTTGCGAACTTCCGTAGAGGACGAAGATCAACTCGCCATTATGATGGAACAACGCGAGTAATAGGCGAGGTATGCAGTATTGGAAGAACAAAAATGCAAATGCAGAAAGATGAGAGACGAGGATGACGGATGTTCGTTGCAGAGGACGGCGAAGTTGCCGAAGATGTCGTGCGCGTATGCAAATGCGGCCCAAAAGTTGCAGAGGCGTTTCTGGCAAAACCGGCAGAGCGGCGAGAATGTGAGAATTGCGTGGCTGTGCTCGGGAGCGGACGGGTTCTTGGCTGCTTGGGCTTCAAGGGGGGCGTGACATAGGGTTCAGCCCAGTTGGATACTGTCCTCTCTAGTCACAACTTGCTCGCACACTGTTGGGCATAGTTTCTGTTCTGCTCAGCATGGCTTCCGAAACTCCTGCGCGGGTGGAGAATGGGGCACCATCCGAGCAGCCGTTAGATCCCACCCAGATCGGGGAAGCCGGGTTCGTGGCCGACCCTCGCGTGTACATGGACCGGATCACCGGTACATGGCGGTACGAAGACGACGACGGGACGGAGATGGAATGGGACGTGATCGGGCGGAAATGGGTGCCTGTCGTGAGTCCCTGTTCGTACCCGCCGTTAACCGAACAGAGGGGGGAGGCTAACGCGTACGTATGGACAGCCGGATGAAGACCTTGTGAAGGCGCAACAAGCTGCATACTCCGTACAAGGAGTGGACGAGTCTACACCTGCTGCTCCGATCCTTAATAGGGAGAAGAAGAAGCGAAAGAAGGAAGAGGTGGACTATACGAGCGGGAACGTGCCTGCTCCACCGCCGTCTAAGAAGGCCAAGTCTGACCAGCCAAAACGGAGCAAGAACACCGCTGTATACGTGTCAAACTTGCCGCTCGACGCGACGCGGGAGGAGATCGTGGAGCGGTTCGGCAAGTTTGGCGTGCTGGAGGAAGATGATGAGGGAAATCCGAAAGTGAAGATGTATGCGGACGAGGAGGGCAAGTTTAACGGTACTGCCCTGGTTGTGTACTTCAAGGAGGAAAGCGTGCCGCTTGCGATTACCATGCTGGATGAGGCCGAGCTGCGAATCGGAGAGGGTGGAAGTATGCGCGTTGAGCTGCCAGACTATGATAGCGAGAAGTGGAAGAGCAGGAAGGAGACAAAGCCGGAGAAGAGGGTTGTCGACAGGGCGAAAGTGACAAGGCGGTTAAAGCGGATGGAGAAGTTGGTGGCCTTTTCTTCCTCTTCATGGACAAAGACTTATAATCTGCACAGCAAAGTGGCTGAGTGGGATGACGAAGATGGTTTTGGTCCTATGCTCGAGAAGAAGGCGCCGTCACCTGCACCTCCACAATCACGCGTTGTGGTACTCAAGCATATGTTTACGCTTGACGAGTTGGAGAAGGACCCATCACTTCTTCTGGATCTGAAGGAGGACGTCCGGGAAGAATGCGAGGCACTTGGTCAAGTCACGAACGTCATTCTGTACGATGTACGTCGCTCTACACTTTGTCTTCCCTAGACAATGCTAACTTGCGATTTACAGAAGGAGCCAGAAGGCGTGATGACAGTCAAGTTCCGAGATCCTTTGAGCGCACAAGCCTGCGTCTTAGTACGTCACGCTTTGTCCTTCCTGGAGCCAAGCTTACCGATCCTCGTCCACAGAAAATGAATGGCCGATACTTTGACAAGCGCCGCATAGTTGCGGAACTGTACACAGGCAGAGAACGATTCAAGCGTTCGGGCGACGACGTAGCAGAAGAAGTGGACGAAGCAGAAAAGAAGCGGCTGGACGAGTTCGCCGCTTGGCTTATGGCCGAGGAGTAGGAGCACGATTGGCAGTAGTATATCACTATTCTTGCCTGAACTACGGATACATGCGTGTGTGGGATGATGGTATAATTGTTGGCGGCGGGGTTGCTCGTTTATTGTATACTGCGACAATGTGATATTGATGACCTAGTCGAGGTCTTCGGGCACGTATTGGCCTTTCTTCATCCTCTCCGTTCGTGGTGGGTTACGGTCTGCCGAGTATCCATCAGTATATGCTGGGCATATTCGGTAGGAAGTAAGGAGCATACATCGATCCCTCCCATTGGCTTGGGCGTTCCTCCTGCCCGATCTCCTTCCCGTCTTGGGCAAGAACTCGTTCTTTGGCATCAAGCTAATGCTATACCTCGCCGTGGCCGCGGGATCATTCAACAACCACGTCTCCAACAAGTCCAAGTTCCGCAAATTAGCCTTCCATAGCACATCCGCAATATCCCCAATAATCGGTACGAGCCCGACGAGCAGGTCGACAAGGACGTTGAATGCCATCCACCCTAGTGTGATCGGAGGGACGCCAAAGAGCCAGCTCAGGAAGATCTGGTAGAGGGCGAGGATGGAGCCGGCGAGGTCGCCCCAGAGAGGGAGGAGGGAGATGAGGTCGTCTACGCCGACGCGGAAGGGGAGTCCGGCTTGGGAGAGGAAGGGGAGAGCGTCCATGTACCTGCCCGCTTGTAAGTCATGCTGCAGGCAAGGTGAAGTACTAGCAGCGTAGCGTACCATGCCACAGTTCGAATATGGTTGTACAAGTACTGCGCCTCCTCGTTATTCCTCGGTCTCCTCAAAGGCGGCACGAACGTCGGCTTGAACGGTCCATAAGAACTCGCGTATCTCGGTCCAGCCTCGGCATTGCCAGACCCAGCAAAGTATCTTGCAAAAGAGCCAAGGTTTTGGAATATATAGTCGTATGCTCCTGACATCGTGGGGTTTTCAATGTGATGTACGTGGGAGAGGTCGTGCTGCTGAAGTGGACAAAAAGGCAGGCGCACATTCATACGCCCAAAGCTGCAGTCGCTGACGTCAGGCGTAGGGGACCCTAGTGGCTATCCCTGTCCCTCGGCTCCGGCCGTAACTCCGAACGTCAATTTGGCCCGACCTGAATTTTCGTCTCACACCGCCGTGCATTGCAGCAAGTTGGGGAAGACATTGTATACCCCGCTTTTCAGCAGCAATAGCGACCAGCATGTCGACACCCAACAGCCCTTCCAAAAAGCGCAAGCACGCCGACCTCGAGCCCAGCCAATCCCAAGCCTCCACCTCCGCTGGCTCACCCACAAAGCCCAAAGAGAAAAAACACAAAAAGTCCAAGGCGAAGTCTTCAGCGTCACAAGCTGTGTTATGTAACGAGAATGGACCGCTGGACCAGCCTTTTACGAGGATTAGGGCGAAGATGACCGTGTCTATCCCTCCGATGTTCGCGAACAACCCGAGGCGAGGGGTGGAGGAGATGTTGGATACACTGGTTATGAAGTGCGCTTTTCCGCGCCATATCCTTGTGCGAGCTCAGCTAAAACGCGGGCAGATACTCTCAAACGTTGGAAGGCGTACTGCTGGCGCATTCTCAGCTCGCTTTCTTGGCACCTAGGGCGGTGCTGATCGCCGACTCACCCTTCACTACTGCACGGATTGCATTCACCGCCCTGGTCTGGCGGCCGAGGATTGGCATGCGTCTTCGCGGGACTGTCAGCCTGTGCGGGCCGGACCATATCGGCCTCATACTGGAGAGGACATGGAACTGCAGTGTACCGAGATGGGGTATCGATGGTGAGATATGGGAATATGTCGCTGGGACTGGGGAAGGCGGGGAGGGCGAGGGTGAAGAAGATGTTGATGGCGGATGGTGGAAGACTCGGATGAGCGGGGACCCATTAGGTGGGGAGAAAAAGACTGTGGACTTTACGGTCGTTGGGTGCGTACCACTGACAAGGCCTACGAGATTGCGTGCTAACTTGCTTCTCAGAATGACAATAGCCAACCATATGCTTTCCCTTGTCGGCTCACTCCTCCCCGACCCTCTCAACCCCGCCAACCTTCCCTCAGAAGACGCACTCCCCGCCGCCCTCACCCATCAACCCCATGCCCAGCGGGCAATCACACCCGAGAGCGAGTCCGACCTGGACCCGACCGAGCCAATGGTCGGATCTATGCTGGTGGACGGGGATATCCCGCAGGAGGTGGATGAGTCGGATGCGGAGGAGGAGGATACGTTTGCGGCGCTCACGAGGCAGCGGGAGGAGGCTGCTGCTCAGCAACAGCGGGCGTTGCAGCAACAGCGACAACAGCAACAGCAGCAACAGGAAGCCCCACCTTCTTCCGCCCCGGAGGTCAAACGAGAAGACAAGGAAAAGCGGAAGAAGGACAAGGCGGAGAAGAAGAAACGGAAGGCGGAGAAGGCCTCTGGTAATAATGCTGAGAGCGGGGAGGGCGAGCCGAAGAAGAAGAAGCGGAAGAAGGAGAAGGTCAAGTTTGCTGATGGTGCATAGGCACGGGCGTGGCATGTACGGTTGCATATTCTTTGGTTATGGGCATTCGTTCTTGGGTTACTTGGGATCGTCGACGTGTCGCACGTATGCGGGATGTCTCACCGGCCGTGGACGCTGTTGGACACGCTTTGTATCAATCATCCTATAGTTTCGCAAGCATGACCGGTTGGGTGAGTGATATAATTTACATGCAACGTTCAGAGTCTAATAATCATACAGATAAGTTACAATAAGAATCTATCCGTCTAATAGCCTCTTCGCCTCGCCCGTCGTGCAGCCAACCTTCCTCCTGCACATCTATTAGCACATCTGTGAACCCAGCCTAACGGCGTACTCACCTTGTAAGGGAGCTGCAGCTGGTGGAGGTGCGACAGGAGCTGCCGCGGTCGGAGCATATGCAGGTGCAGGCGCTTGAGCAGGAGCAGGCGGCATTGCCTGTCCAGGTGGGTATGGGTATGCGCCTCCTCCTGCATTTGGCGGATAGCCCGCTCCTGCATTTGGCGGATAGCCTGCTCCTGCATTTGGTGGATAACCGTAAGCCGGGGGCGGCTGATTCGGCGGCATACCGCCCGTCGCGGGGTTGGCGACCAAGTCAGCGGGGATGTCGATATTGACCGCTGGATTGGCTGGTGCCTGCATCGGCGGGTTCATGGGTGCATTGGCTGGCTGTGGGTATGCGCCAGCGCCGCCTGCTGTACCGGTACCGATACCACTGAAGAAGCCCGTCGAGCCTAGCATGCGGCGGATGGGGCCGCCTCCCGTGAGAAGGCCTCCTTGAGCGAGAGGTGTGCCGCCGCCTTGGTAGGCGGCGAGTGGACTACGACGATTGCGACGGCCTGTGAGCATTATTGCGATTGGTCTTGGAGTTGGCCTTGCTGGTCGGTGAGAGTTCAGTGAATGGTAAGGTGCAGATGTCCGGCAGGTGTGTGCATCTTCCAGGTGGCTTTTATACTACCAAGAATTCCAGTCCGACCATGTTATTTGGGGAAGTGTTGACCATTGGAGCGGTGAAGTCAGTGCACTGCTGATATTAATTGACGAGCATAGCATACTACTGCGCGATGTTACCGAACTAGGTGAAAGGGCGCGTTGTCGGAAATCATGCCGCGATGCCGCGGACCGTTTTCAGACGATGACGCTCCGCCAAACTAGCTCCAACGCTTGGATATCCGAGCAGCTTCGGCCTACGGAAGCGTGGATAACCCCTTCCTGTTGCCAGAAATAGCTATATAGATGCTGGCTGTTGGATAAGATGGTGTAAGACACTGCCCGATGACGGGTGATGCGGTGCCTGTTCAACGCGACTTCGCGTGTGTATCAGTGTACTGTTGTGCGCCGATGCGCCATTGCCGGATCTGATAGCGCCGTCCATGTTGCCGCCCTAAACACTATGGAGCACCGATTGTCGGCAGCAGACCTCCGGCTGCCGAGCCGGGTTCGGTACAGTGTCGAAGCATGATTTGTTGTATCACCAAGAAGGCGGTACGGGTCCCGGACCTCCAATCGGCAACACGTTCGGTGGTCCTGGTCTGCTGCGGGCGGTAGGTTATAGATGAAACATTGCACATTCAGATAGGGTCCCATAATGGGTAATATTGTATGATTGGGTATGTCGGGCCTGACCGCTAGGTTGCTGTTCCTCTAGCGGAACGTATGCGAAACGCCTCGACGACCGGAACGAGACTTTCGAAAGCAGCGCGAGAGACGGTGAAGATGTGATAGTCCGTGATGACTGTCTGCTTGGGTGGCAGATGCTTCACAGGTGCGTGTATCTTGCTGCGCGCGACTGTGATGCCCCGCTGTGCGTCGCTTCGACATGGATAGTCAGGTGCAGTAGGGGACGATGTCGACGGAGGATTCCTTGATTGGCTCTACAGAGGATTCATTAGCACGATCACTTCAACCCTCGTCAATCCAATCGCACCGAGCATGCGGCCAAAAACTTTAATCATCGTTCCGTCTTTTCTGAGCTTGGCTCAGAGGAGGCATCCTTTGATTGGACTGACTCCAGTTCAGCCTCAACTGCTTTCTCCTGCTCTGCTATGCGCTCCCGCTCCTGCACATCCGGCTCTCGTCCCTGCGCCCGCTCAGCTTCTAAAACCCCGATCATTCCCTCCAAATCCTGAAGCAACGTGTCCAATCGCGAATCGATCCCTTGAGCGATCCCATCAGCCTGCTCGATGCTTCTCAGGAGCTGGCCGACGTCCTGCGCGGAAGAGGGGTCTGAGGGGTTGAATGATCGGAGGTTGTGGAAGAGGTCGGCTAGCTGGGTGGCTGCTGCTATCTCCCGGTTTGTACCGTTGACCGTTTGACTGACATGAGAAGGCTTTTGTCGGTCGTTGGACATGGTGTAGTGTACTTAGCAGGATGTGATCGTGAGCAGCTGCAAAGGAATGACAGGTCGGTCTTGGCGTCGTCGGAGCCGATGTCCTCAGGGTCCTCCTGTCCCCGATCCCTGACTCCCCCAATCTTTGAACCAGAAAAAAGTGTGGCATTCCCCGCATCAACATCCCCACCTCCGCGCAATGACAGTCGCAACAACAACAAACGAGTACGCCTCCAAGGCTCCCGAACCACTAAAGAACCAATACCCCAGATTGCCCGCACATGCGATCTTGCCCTCTGGCGAGCCGGACTACCTCCGGTTGATCTTGACGTCAAAGGTGTATGATCTTATCACTGAAACCCCTCTGTTGTTCGCGACGGGCTTGTCGCAAAAGATGGGCAATGAGATATGGCTGAAGAGGGAGGATTTGCAGAAAGAGGTGTTTAGCTTCAAGATTCGGGGAGCCTATAACTTTATGGCGAATCTGTCCGAGGAGGAGAGGTGGAAGGGCGTGGTTACTTGCAGCGCAGGTGACTAGTGCTGTATCACTGCTGTAAGAGCGAGAGAGATCTGACGAAATTCTAGGGAACCATGCACAAGGAGTCGCTCTTTCCGGAACAGCCCTTAATATACCCTGTACCATTGTAATGCCCCTCGCCACCCCGGCCATAAAGGTCGCAGCCGTCCAACGCCTAGGCGCAAAAGTCGTCCTCCACGGCATAGACTTCGACGAAGCGAAATCCGAGTGCGCCCGGCTGGCCGAAGCGCACGGGTTGATCTTCGTACCGCCATATGATGACCCACTCGTCATTGCTGGCCAGGGTACGGTGGGAATGGAAATCCTCAAGCAATGCCCCAGAAGTGATCAGCTTGATGGGATATTTGCTGCTGTTGGGGGTGGAGGGTTGGTGAGCGGGATAGCGGAGTATGTGAAACGGATCGGGAGTCCGAAGACGAAGATCATCGGTGTGGAGACAGTGGATGGGGATGCGATGGAGCGGAGTCTTGCAAAGGGCGAGAGGGTGACGCTGAATGAAGTAGGGGCGTTCAGCGACGGCACCGCCGTGAGGCTGGTGGGAGAGGAACCGTTCCGGATATGCAAGAACCTGCTGGACGAAGTGGTCAAGGTGGACAACGACGAGATCTGCGCTGCAATCAAGGATGTCTTCGAGGAGGCTCGATCTATCACCGAACCTGCTGGCGCGCTCGCTCTTGCCGGCCTCAAGCGATACATCCAGAACAACAACTTGGTGGGCGCGAACAAGCGATTCGTGGCTGTTGTCAGTGGGGCGAATATGAACTTCAGCCGATTGCGCTTCGTTGCGGAGCGTGCCGATCTTGGTGAAGGCAAGGAAGCGTTATTGAGCGTCGAGATGGCAGAAAGACCGGGAAGGTATGCGGAAGCGCTGTTTTATCGGAAACTAGTGCTCACCGTTCTCCAGCTTCAAATCCCTCATAGAGGTATTGCACCCACGCGCTGTTACGGAATTCGCCTACCGATACGCATCCCCGCCTAAGGCGCATATCTTCGTCTCCTTCCTGCTTGCCTCGCCGCTCAATCGCAAGCAAGAGATTTCTGAAATATTAGCCGGTCTCGAGAAGCTCGGCATGACTGGCATGGATATCAGCGATAACGAGATGGCAAAGAGCCACGCTCGGTACATGGTTGGCGGTCGCTGTGATGTGCCTAACGAGCGATTATTACGGTTCAGTGAGTTGCTTGAATCAGAAGCTGCGGGAAGAAGCTGATAGGGTCCAGTATTTCCTGAACGTCCTGGAGCGCTACGACGCTTCCTTCGCGGGTTGCGCTCTGACTGGAACATCTCCCTCTTCCACTACAGAAATCACGGTGCCGACGTTGGCAGGATCCTGGCTGCGATCCAGGTCCCACCAAACGAGAATGAGCAGTTCCAGGACTACCTCGACAACCTCAAGTATGAGTATGTTGAGGAGACCGACAACGAAGTCTACAAGCGCTTCTTGCGATGATGGAGCACCTCGGCTGGAAGTGCATCCCTGTTCCTCCCGTCTTTGTATAATGCTGCTTGTCTAGAGAAGACTTATTTGGGCTTTTAGACTGCCTTTTATAGTAGGGCCCCAAGGACCTCGGGGATCGAAGACAGAGATCAGCTCGCTGGTTTTCGGGGCTATCTGATATCAACTTCCTTGCTCGCTCCCGGCGGGTTGTACCCTGCTTCTTTGTTGGTATAGATTTGCCTAATGGAAAGGAGCCTACTGGCTGGCGGTGATGTGCGGCCGCTAAGTTCGAGGAATACGAGATGATGAGCTGGCGGTCAGGACTTCCTCTAGGCTAGAAGGTTATCAGAAGGGTGCCACGAAGGGGTTTTCACGCCCGATCTCGGGTGCGGAACAAGAATAAGGAGCAAGCTCTTCCCCGGCGTCCGATGGCACAGCTGGTGAAGATCGCCTCACGGTCCCTATTTAGAGGGTTTACGGCAGACGTGGGAGTCTCATCGTGGGTATGTTCGCTCGCGTTCCGGCAGAGCCCATGTCCGCCAGAAGACTTCCGCTGTATTCGACGCCCTTTTCCCATCCTTGACGGGAACCCGGTCTGATCCGGAGCTCACGTGATGGCCAGCAAGTTGGAAGATTTCTACGTCCTGTATCGAACAACACAGCTCACATCCTCCAGAGCGGATGCGACTTTGACTTTGAATCAGAGCTCTTTGGTGGGAAGACAACCCCGCAGATCGCGTCATACATTCACTGCCGTTCGTACATACACGGGGGTGGTAGTTCTGCGCGATAGTGGAGCGCTCAAAAATAACAAACTTCCGCTTCATCCTTTCTTGTAAGTACATACATGCGGGTCGTGCTTCGGTGCGAGCGTGGAGCGGTCACGAGCAGGAAAGACCCGTTGATCAAACGCCGGCTCGTCCAGAAGTCGGATTTGCGATTCCTATGGCGAACAAGCTTGAAGCGCTGCCTCGGGACAGTGGTCGGGAGTGAAGGTTGTCTGGATTACGTCGATGTTGGGGCTTCGAAGAGGAGCGGTTACTGTCTTAGAATCCGCTACATCTCGTTGGCAGTCGCCGCTGGTTGAAGTTGTAGGTTGGATCCCAGCTGGGTGGTGTCGAAGGCTGGCTGGACGACCGCACAGAGCTGGGACAGCTTCCTGGCCAGCTAAAGCGGGGAGGAGATGCGGGGTACAGCGATTCGCCGGTCGACATGGCATGCTGGTTGGCTAGGGGAAAGCCTTGGGTGATGTCGGCCATTACAAGCCGGCGGACAAGTTCATCCATACACGCTCGGACGTAGGAGTGTGTCTCAGCAGAGTGAGGGTAGGGCAAATGCCTACGGTAACTGATACAAGTCAGACTGATGACGATTCTGGACACGCTAAAATCGTACTGCTGTACCAGGTTATCGTGCCTCGTCGCCCTCTTTCCGCAGCGTGGGTACGGACACACATAAGCCTTCTCTCCAGTGTGCATCTTGCGATGCCTGAGGATGTCCATTCAGAGTTTGGAGCACTGGCAATCTTGGATCTAATCATACCTTGCTAGGTGGCCGGACGTGGTGAAGGACTAGACGTGTATGAGTAAGTGTCATGATCATTGTACAAAGGTGTGAAGTCCGTACCCTTCCGCAAATCGTACAGCGAGCATGGCGTCGGCTGCCTAGGCTTTCTTGGAAGTACGGACGAACGCTTTGTTCCCAAGTAGTCAGACGAGGAGGCACGTCCCGCTCATTCAAGATCGAGACAAGTCCACCTGCAGCCGAACGAACTATGAACGGTGACATGGTGAGGCATGGGACATCAACATACCGGACGGGGAGCCATTGGGCCTATATAGTCGAGATCGAACCACCAATAGCCAGATGCGGACTTAAGGGTGCCAAGATCAAAAGAAGAGCTCCGTCAGATCAAGCTGGGTGCAACTTTCCTATCTTGTTCACTTCTTCGCAACTAGCATTGATGGAGGGTGTTCGCAGGCGGGAGCGAACAACGCTTAAAGGATCGGCGGAAATACGAGACAGTACGGTAGCTTTCAGATAGCTACTGCTGATGCTTCTTGCCGTGCACTGCTCGTCTCATAAAGAAGACTTTTGAAATCTGCCTCTCTTGTATGAATTCCGCCCCTTCAGCAGATGTGGAACCGGAGCACGCCGGATGGCGCAAGATGGTATCGAACCCTGGAGGGTGTCTTTCGCGGGAAAGAAGCATTGTCTGACCAAAGGCGAGAGCCCATTGTCTTCGCGTCCGCAAAGCATGGGTTGAGACGAGGTTGAAGCATGGTATCCAGAAGCTCGCACAAAGGTTAATGTGGATGTCTCTCCTCAGGCTCTTGCTTCCATGCCGTAAAACCCCCACTCGGGACCAATTGAGACAATCAATCAATATCGTCCCTCACTTCTAAAAAGCCTCCGTCGGACATTGGCCGCACCCGGCACTGAGCGGGCGCCACGGCCCTATGGCAGCGTAAGGCCAGCACCGGCCATCACCGCAACAATCCCCTCCTCGACCGTGCGACCACCGTCTATCCTCAACAGCACTTATCTCCAAACATCAACATCGACGACCACAACCACATCAACATACATCTGACTGGCAGCTTGTACTTGCATACATCATCTTGGATCATTGGGCAAAGTTGGATAGGATAAGGGGATACCGAACGAGAGCGCCTCTGACCCTCGAGGCAAGGGACCTCGCTCGATCAATCGCATTCAGTCGCCGCACCGCCCTACAGTCACATCCAAATCCTTCGTCGCCTCATCATCAGCCCTCTTCGTGGCCACTATCCCATACCCCTCCATCGTTCGACTGCTATAGCGGAGGACGACTTCCTTCGACCGGTTGACCATGTCACAACCAACAGCTCTCTCAGGGCACGTTCGCCCACCAGCGTCCGCTCTACAAGCATACAAGATATCACTGCCTGAGGAAGTGCTCGATGCGATCAAGGAGGTCGCGTCATCTTCCACTGGAGGAGCGCATACGGGCATCCAGATCACCCTCGATGGTTCCAACAGGGTACGTCTGCTTGGCTTGAACAGGCGCCGAAGGACATGAGTACTGACGTCTCTATGCGCACAGGGCCTCACCGTCGGTGCCTCGCACTTCCCCTTTTCTCTTATTCGGGATGTCTCGCACGACCTACTCTCCCGTTCCCTGTCCACCTCCGGCATACCAGGCCCACTCCAGCATATCGGTCAGATCAAACGAGACTGTGCTATCCAGCGGCAGCTCTCGAGCCGGACTGTGCAACAGATATCTGCGCGAAGTCATCAAGTGGAGGGAGAGCGCCGCGAGAGGAAAGCGATCTTGCTCGAAGACGTTCCACGAGACGTCGAGAATGCTCGTGGAAGGAAGGGAAAGGCTGCGCATAACCTCAAGCAGCAGGTTATCGGGAAGCGTATACCTCCTCCTGCGCGACCATCTAGTGCACCAGCCAGCCGAACCGGTTTGGCGCCGTCGGCCTCTGCTCCCGCAGGGTTGAATACGATCTCGCATACCCAGCCTCCTTCGGTCACCGGTACACCTCAACCCAGAGCATCTGCCGGTCAATCAGTACACGCGGCCCAATCCGGCAGCAGCACTCCCCTTCCGCCTGGCAGCCAAAGAAATGCGCCGGCAGGCGGGAAGAGCCCGCTTCTCATGAAGATTGTACATCGTCTGGCGCACAAGCCGCATACCCTCAAGGATCTGAGCAAGATCATCGGAGCGCCCAAGCCTGAAATCAGCAGGCTGCTGAGCAAGGCAAGCGTATAATCTTCCGTCAATCCAGAATGGTTCACTAACATTCATCTCCGCATAGGTGGCATGGAGCATTGGCGCTGCTGCTAATCCGGACAACACCGTCTGGTCACTGAAGGACGCGGCCTGGCTTGATGTGGACCTCTTCTCCCCTCTGGCACCTGCATGGACACCCGCGGATAGGGAAAAGATCTACAACGAGACTGTGGCCGCCTTCCGTCGGCTTGGCTTGCCGGAGGACGGGAAGGAGCGACTGAAGCTAGAAGAGATGTGGGCTCGTGCGCGTGGTGTCGAGCCCCCAGTTCGCGTGGCGGGGCTCGGTATTTCTCATAAACCGGAAACGCCTGTCAAAGCGGAGACTGGTGCGAAGCCGGAGAAGGAGAAAGATACGGAGAAGCAGGTGGAGAAGGAGTCAGTCAAGTCGCAGCCTCCGTCGAAGCCTGTCAGCTCCAGTGGACCCATGGTCACTTCTTCTGGCATTGCCATCGGTGGCACTCTTACGGCCAACTTCCGACCTGGCATGAAGACAAAGGAGTCTAAGGCAAGCTCGAAAGCTGCATCCTCTGCGGCTAACGGAGCCAAGGGCAAAGCCGAAAAGACGAAGAATGGGCAAGAAGCTCCAAGAGCTAGCGAGAAGACCAGGGACGACATTGAGGAAGGTGAAGTAGAGGACGAATCCTTATCTGCACCTGCCCCAAACAAGCCCTCCGTCGCGCCTGCTCCTGGTCCTGTTGCACCAAAGAAGAGCAAATATCCCGGATCCGCGAACATCACGCCCTCCAAGACGGAATCGTCAGCCGGATACGACAAGCCTACCGTCTCGTCCGCATCGAAGCAGAAGGAAAAGGCTGTGCTCAAGCCATCTGCTTCGGCGCCCAAACTTGACACGCCTGAAAAACCGCTCGGCACGACCAGGCCGTCTGCTGCACGTCCTGCCGAGCTGGCAAGACCGACCGAAGTGTCCCGGCCTGCTTCTGCTGCGGGAACGAAACCTCGTCCTTCCGAGAAGGAGGTCAAGGCCAAGGAGCCCGAGAGCAAGAAACGCGCTTCTGAGGAGGATGAGGACGAACATCGTTTAACGAAGAAGCGGAAGATGGAAGACAAGTTACCAGCTAAGAGGGGCGAAAAGTCTGCTTCCAGCAAAATCACCGCGAGGGACGAGAGGGTGCAAGCGCCTCTTACTTCTGCTCCAAAGGAGCCAAAAGTGGGAAGGAAGGAAGTGGAGGAGCCCGCTCGAAAGATCGCAGGGAGGAAGGAGGACTCGTCCCAGGAACGGCAGGAGCGGAGGGATACTGTCAGAAGACAGGACCATCTTGTCGAAAAGAAGGTCGCCTCCAGGAAGGAAGACTCTTCCCTCGAACGACCGTTGGCTAGGAAGGACGACTCTTCACGCGAGCGGAAACCATTGGCGGCCAGGAAGGACGACTCCTCTCTTGAACGAAAACCTTTGACGAAGGAGAAGAAGGAGGCCCTCTTAGCTGAGCGGGAACGCCAGCGGCGTGCGGAAACCGTCGCGAAGGACGGCAAGAAGCTCGAAAGTGCCGCGGATCGGAAGGCTGCGAAACGCAAGCAGATCGACTACAGCGATGACGACGAGACTCCGGCGAAGAAGCCAAAGATGGCTGCTGCTGTCAAGGCTTCAGAAGGACACGCGCGTTCTGAGTCCACGTCATCTGTCCACAGAGGTAATAGCAAGGTGGTCGTCAAGACTACTACTTCGAACGGCGTCCCCACGAAGCGGGAAGCATCTCGCCCTGCAGCGGCTGATAAGGGCAAGCGCAGGCAACCCGACTACACATCGAGCGAAGGAGAGCAGGAGGAGGCGTCGAAGCAGCCAAGCACGGTGACGCACCGCAAGCCGGAGGGCAGCTCCGCCCCTGCTCCTGTCATTGTAGACTCTAAACCACCGGTCCCGTCGGTGAAGTCGAAGCCCAAAGCTGCGAACGAGATCAAGCCTCGAGCTCCTCTCTCGCATGGCGACCTCCTTGTCAAGTCGTTACGCAAGTACGCCGACTACGTGGAGATGCACGCCAAGATCGTTCAGCAGAAGCAAGTGTACGAGGATGTCCTTGCCGGCCGTAGAGAGCTGGGCGACAGCAAGCTCTGCGACCCGGAGGATATGGAGGATATTATCGGCGAATTCCAGACGGCACATACCGAACTGACAGGGCTGTATCAAAAGATGGACGAGCTAGCAGCTTCCGGCTCCAACTCCGGCGCGGGCACTGGACCGGCGGCAGCTCTCAAAGCGTGAGGACGTGCTGGATGTACAATGTTTGTTTCCTTGATTTTCTCTTGTTCTCATGATTTTTCTCTGTTTTCCGCTTCTCCTGTTGTTGTTTTACTTTTGGCTTGATACCTTTTCACGGGACAGCTCGAGCGGCAACGCCGAGCGGGTACTGTATCACCCTCCATTTTTTACACTGTTACCCCTTGGCCACATCCCATCTATCACCCCATTCGTAAACACCCGCGACCATCACACACACACAACAAACGCAACAGATGTAACCTAGATACATTTCGACTCCCCTGCGTGTAATTATATTCCCCGCTCCGGTCGCTGCAGATGCTTGCCCGCATAGACAGTAAGCTGGGGCCGTCGTCGTTTCCAAACTCCATCCCCGAGACATTGCCTTGCATCATGCAGCTTTCTACTGTATCACCTGTAAGAGCGTTCGGGCGACCGCACTCCGACATCCCAAACGATCGCCCCCGCTTTCAGCCCTGCCAAAACAGAACACCAACAGGCGCCCAGCTCGTATATGTACAGTACTGTACAGTATGCATACCCTTTACAGGCCGAGGTTCCCAGCCAAAGCCGGCCCGATATCCGCCCCAGCTACCAGAATGTACAGCTCGCCGAGGCCAACACCGCGCTACGCTACGCTATTCATCTATTTACGGTACAGTACTGAGTATTCAGAGCGAGCCAACAAGCCAATACAAAACAGCACCGTTGCTGCATACATTGAATAACCCCGCGCTCTCCGGACGGAGGCCGACATCCCCGGATTGCTGACGATCGGGTGCTCTTCAGACTGCCGGCGGAGTCGGGCAGTCTGGTACAGTCTGGTTTTGTGTTGTATGTCCTTCCAGCGGTGGAAGAAGGGTGCTTCTACCTGGCGACTATATCGATTGTATTATATTGTATTGTCCCGTCCCGTCCTGTAAGTACTTAGTAGTAGTAACTGTACAGCATGATCCGATCACGACACGTGATTGTGGGGGATAAGTCGCAAGAAGTCGATGCAGTCACCCCCCGAGTCCGGAAAGGCGAGCTTGATGTCGATGTCGTCTTCTCACGTGTCAAACAAACCCGAATCCGCGCTCATATAAAACCCATAACTTATTCCCGCCGGCGACTCAGCGGCTCAGCGGCTCAGCATCCTAGTCCTCACACGGTCCATGCGCACCAATACAAGTATACAAGTATCTTGACAGCTAGCCCCCCGGCGCGAGATAGACTAGCCCTAGCCCTCAGCACTACTGTACATACTGTAGTGCGGGAGAAACGCTTTTGTCCCCCCCCCCCCCCCTCCCTCCCAGCTTCCGAGCCGTTGATCGCGCTGCCAGCCAAAAGCAAAAGCACAGGACAGCAAGGCACAGGCACAGCGCGCAGCCCCAGCCCCAGCCGGCGGAAGAGCAGGTATAAGCGTGAGCTCCGCTCGGAGATGGGTACCCTGTTCAACAGCAACAACAATCGAATAACGAGGTCAATGTGCCGGTGGGGTCGGGCTGTTGATGTCCCTCAAGATAGGGGGAGGCGCCAGCATGTACAACTATGATCGATAGATATCATTCATCCCCCTCCGCTGCCAAAGTATCAGGGTCTTGCCCATTCCACATCATCCCGTCTCCGCCCAGCCGAGCCGAGCCGAGCCGCGGCCCAGACCCATCCAAGGACAAGCGCATGGAACACAGGGTCCTCCGAAAAGGAATTTCGAGGGGTCCGGTCTGGACCTCCAGGCCGAAAACGACGATCAGGGGGCGCAAGGGCTTCTTTGCCTCCTATCCCGCTCGCGCCCTTCCGCGATTCCAGCCCAGCCCAGCCCAGTGCACCGCATACATCCAGGGCTGAGGGCTTCCTTTTTCTTCCCTTGAGGCTTGCAGACTTTGCCCCTTTTCCGGCTAGTCTGGCGGATGTACTTAGAAGGTACTAACTTACTACGGAACAATTTTGGTCATTGGTCATTGTCAGTTACTAGTAATGTAGTTAGTGCGGGTCTGTGCGCCTGGGAGAGCAGGACAAGGGCGCGGCGCGGGTGTAGAAGGAAGCGAAGCTGGGGGATGATTATTATTGTGTGAAGAGCGAGAAGGACTCGGAGCTGGGCTGTGTGGCTGGGCTCGTGGGTGGGCCTGGCTGGGCTTTGGGGAGGGCGTGCGACTGGTGACTGGTGACTGGTGACAGCTGATGATGGATGGCTGATGGGATGATGGACCAGAGCGAGACAGAGACAGCGGCTTGGATAGGGTGAGGGTGGATTTGGGCTGTGACTGGATCGCTCCCCTCGCTCGCTATTCGCCCATCGCCGACGGGATCTCGCCCGCTCTCGCCCTCCTTCCGTTCGTGCTTCTGAACGATTCGTGATCGTATCCCTCTGCGCAGGCCGGTGCTGTGGCTCTCTGTCGCCCCCTTTTCACCCCTTCTTACCCAGCCCAGTCCCCCCCTCTGTTCGTAACTCCCCCTTGTTTCTCCCTTCGCTCGCTGCCCCCGTCGTCCTTACCACAACGACAACAATCACCCTTTGATTGGATAGCTCTCTGTCTTGAAGAGCGTTGAGGGTTAAAGACGAATACAGCATCGCCCTCACCACCTATCTGTCTTCCTTCGCACGCCTTACTCCTTACTCGCATCTCACATCAATAACGATCAACCAGCTCACGCCACGCTCCATCGCTCACACCCCGTCATCCGCCGCATCGGGACTAATAACAAGCACAGAACAGGAAACGGAGAAGGAAAAGGAAAAGGAGACGGGAACGGGAAGGACACAACTCATCAAATAATTCAGGATAGACGAGGTACGCATTTAGCCCGCTCCCCTGCCTTTGTGCCCCTCTCCGGAGATTGCCAGCACACGCGTCCCCCTCCCCGCTCCCCGCATCAAATTGGCTAACAGCTCCTCCCCCTCCCCAGATTCATACAGATACAGAACCAGCCACAGCCGCAACCGCCCATGTTACTCCTCACCCCGACGCCTTCACCCCATTCCACACCTGCGCCTGCGCCTTTGGGCGTCCCGCCTCTGCTTCAGCTGCCTTCTGCTTCTGCTTCGGCTCCTGCGTCCTCCTCTTCCGGCTCGAGCTCGTCGGGCTCGGTATCGGTATCGGGTGCGAGAGCGCTGCGGACTCGCTCGCTGTCGCCCCGACCGCCAGGGGCGGGCACGCCGGCTGAACCGGTATATAGCGTGGTGGGGATGGCGAATGGTGTTCCTCACCCCGAGGTCGCCGTCCCTCCTACGCCCGCAGCAGCAGCAGCCGTCACAGCAGTCGCCTCCTCAATTGCGCCAGCCCGCATCTTCCCACACGACAGCCTCGCCTCCAAGCTCCCCACAGAAGTATGGAAGATGATCTTCGCCCTCCTCCACTCGACCGAGACGCCGCTCATCCCCGTAGCCCTCGTCTGCAAACGGTTCGACGAGATCACCTCCGATCTCCGATTCCGGCACTTATCCCTCCGCTCGCCGCCGTTACCAGAGACGAGCCCTCTCCGGCAGACATGGGGTTCTTCCCCCGCGCCGCCCGCAAGGGAACGAGACCGGTCTGCGGAGATGGTCGACTCCCTCCTCCGCCACCGACCTTCCCTCCTCCCCAAAGTCCGTTCGGTGCGGTACGTCTCCCGCCCGCAATGTCCGCCCGAGGACCGGATCCCCCCCTCGGGGACACTCGACTTCCTCTCCCAGCTCACCCACCTCGAAAGACTCGAACTCGACCGGATCCAGCTCACCGCCGAGCTCATCCACACTCTCCACCCTCTCCCGCACCTTCGCACGCTGATCCTAAGGGGGTGCACACCGCCCAAGATGGCCGTCTCCGAGTCCTTACTCCCCCGGTACGCACTCACATTGGAAGAATTCTCGATCGACAACGTCCTAGAACAAGGGCCATTCGAGTACTTTCTTCCTCTCCTGTGCGGCGCCCAAACCAGGTCCGTCATCTTCCAAGGCAAGCAAATCCCCTCGTGGTACCTCCGGCGTCCTTCGCCCGGCAGAGGGCCGGCCAGGGGGCTCCTCCTGCCTCCTAACGTGCTGAGAAGGTTTGAGCTCCCGATGGAAGGGCTGGATATCTGGCTCCTGGTGCAGTTCTTAGCGCATCAGAATGGGATTCGAGAGCTGGTGTGTGCGGGGAAGGCGCTGCCGAGGTTGGAGTTGAAGCGGGAAGTTTTGCCGGAGTTGGAGGGGCTTGACGTGCCTGTTGGGGCGGAGGCGGTGGGGTTGCTCGCTAAGGGGAGGCCGATACGGAGGGCAAGGGTTCGCGCATTGGCGCGCAGCAGGGGAGAGGGTGCCAAACGAGAAGGTGAAGGGGCAGAGGATGGAGATGAGCAGGACGGTCTTGTCGGGACGCTCAGGGCGTTGAAGGAGGCGAGCGCGACGCCGCTCGAGAGGCTGGAGATGGACGTTGGGCAGCGTGTGTCGGCGAGGTTGGTCGAGCGCGTTGCGAGCACGTTTCCGGAGCTGAGGGTGCTGGTGATACGGAGCGGGGAGGCTCTGTCGGAGGTGTGCTCGCAATTCTTTGCTTCCCAGAGACATGCAGTAACGGGTCTGCTTGCAGGATTTGCTAGGTGATAGTTTGCCTTCAGCGCTCCGAAGACTGCCTCATCTCAGAAGGCTAGAAACTGCCCGTTTGCCCTCTTCCTCTTCCTCTACCCCTCCCTCTCCCTGTCCCTCTTCACCTCCGCCTCCGCCTCCCCCAGCCCAGCCCATCCCCACCCTCCTAAGCACCACCGCCCAACGCCAGCAACGCCATGTAAAAGCGTACGAACTCGCTTGCCCCTCCCTGACGCACATCATGCTCCAGGGGATCGAGTGGGTCAGAGTCGGGAGGGGGGAATGGAAGGCTTATCCGTCGTTTCCCCCTCCTCTCGCGGCCGCAGGGACACAGAAGGGCAGTGGGGATGTGAGTGGCAGTGGTAGTGGCAGGGTAGGGAGCGGGGCATGGTGGGATATTCCGCTTGACTTACATTCGGCCGAGGATGAGGGTGAGGCTGAGGGTGTCTAGGCTGAGGGGGCAGGCGTGGGGGGATAGCAGATATGAGGTGATGCGGAGTTGTTTTTTGTTTGGCATTTATGGATCTTTTTCGGGGTTGGGGTCAGGATTGGGATTGGGATAGGGAGGATATATATGAATCAATGAGTAATAATGACGATATCTTCTTGCACCTCTCAATCTGTGTTGTCTTGATATGGCCCCGAGGCCGAGCTGGTGAGCTGGTCAGAGGAAGGGAAGGGAAAGAAGAGGACGAGCGATTCTCCAAGCAAGGAGCACCTGTACCCATATGAGAGAGAGAGAGAAAGATGCTAAATGAACGAGTACTGACTACAGGAAGGGGGGCAACTGTTATTGTTTGACTTGGTTCTGAGATAATGCAATACAATGCAATGCAATTTAATGCAATGCAATGCAGGTAGGAGAGGAAGATGACTCGAAAATTGGGAGGGAGGTTGTCGGAGATGATGTCCGATGCGCTCTCTCTGCGTGCATTCGGCCAGCCGCTTGCGCCCACTCTAGCACGGCGGACTCTCAACAACCCAGGCTAACCCGGGTATGCGAGCAGGGGAAGATGGCATATTCTCCCGGTTGCATCCACTACAGGGTCATAAGATCGATGACAACCCCACATTTCTGCCTCAGGGCGGTCCGAGTCGTCCTACTACTTACATATGTACGGTATGGTGGGGGACAGAATCGAGCCGAGTCCTACAGTATAGAGGCGCGGATACTTCTCGATTGCACGCTGCACGCGCTTCAGCTGTCGCTGTGGGGTTGGAGCCATGAGCCGCGGACTGCCCTTGCCAGCGAGAAGTTGATTGATAGGCTTGGCCGGTGCCAGCTAATATGGAGCAAGAAGAGGCGGGAAGATCATGTTCCTCTGCGAAGGTTGGGGCTGCGCTCCTATGAAGTTGCCCAGTGGCTCGCAGAGTACGTCCACTGCTTGAAATCATGCAGGGGGGATAGGGCTACTCAGAGTATGGTGAATGACGAGTGATTTGTAATCCCCCTGAGATAACGATCGCAGTCTAGTCTCGTCCTAAGCCCAAGCCAGCTGTGGAGATTTGTGTGTCGGAGTGTCGGAGATAATCTTCCGCGGAGATGTTTGGTGGATGGGATGGTGGTGAATGGTGTGCTCGGTGTCCCTATTCCTTTCGTCCACCGGCCAAATCGTCCGAGTCGCCGAAACTGCGCTCGCTGCCCATTACACATTCAGTGAGTGACTCCTGAAATACTTTGGACAGTGCAGTACCGTGGCACAAGACACCTCTTCCTCCTTCCAGTCCTCTCTCCCTCCCTTCTGCTCATCACCCCACCAGTCGCCCGCCCACCCGCTGCCTTTATCGCATAGGCAGCACCCCCACCAGCAAAAATATCATTCTTCCCCCAACCGCCCCTCCCCGCAATGGCCAAAAAACCGCCCATACCCGCCCTCTCCGTCCTCTCATTCCACGACGACTCCCCACCTCTCCAACCGTCCACCGAAAGGAGACCGGACGTCCCCCCTCTAGATCTGGACGAGAGGCCGTCGGGGATTCGGGCGGTGGATCATTATCCTACTGTGGACGATAGCTCACCTCCTGGCCCGGGCGGGAATGGGGGCCAGGGAAGAGGGGACGACAGCACCCCCCCACCCCGCTGGCGGCCAGGCAACGGGTTCCAGACCCCTCCCGTCCTCGCGGGCACTACGAGCGCCTCCACCTCCCGAGTCGCCTCGCCCCGCGTGGAGAGGGAAGCGATGGACTACGCGTACCACACCCAATCCCTCCAAGCGAGTCAGAGCAAAGAAGTCGACGGGACTGGCACTGGCGAGCCGGGCTGGGCTTGGACTGGAGGATTGGGGGTGAATAAGGTGCCGGCGAAGTTTAGCGAGAGGCTCGAGGCGGGGGTCTTTCCGCGGCATAGGCTCAAGACGAGGATGGTTGGTGCGTACTTGGGCTTTTGGGCGTGCTGAGAGTGCGTGGCTGATGAGGGGGACAGATGAGAATAAGATTCCTATCGTTATTGGTGCGTTGGCTTATACGTTGAAAGAGAGACAGGTGGCTGACGTGAGAGCAGTTGCGTGCGGCTCGTTCTCCCCGCCCACATACCTTCATCTGTACGTCCCCATCCCTTCCCCCGTCGCCCAATCCGCCCAGGCGCCTCCAGAGCCCGTGCTAACGCACGGTCTCGCAGCCGCATGTTCGAAATGGCCAAAGACACGATCCTCGAAGACCGCAAGTACGAGATCATGGGCGGCTACTACTCGCCCGTCTCCGACCGGTACCGCAAGTCCGGCCTAGCGCCCGCGCTGCACAGAGTGAGGATGTGCGAGCTCGCGGTGGAGTACACGAGCACGTGGCTGATGGTCGATGCGTGGGAGGCGACGCAGGAGGAGTATCAGCGGACGGCGGTCGTGCTGGAGCATTTTGACCAGGAGATCAATCGCGATGGCGGGGTCGTCATCCGGGGCGCGGGTGGCGGGGAGGGCGAGGGCGAGGGGAAGGAAGAGAGGAGGAGGATCAAGATTATGTTGCTAGCGGGAGGGGACCTGATCGAGTCGTTCGGCCATCCGGGCGTGTGGGCAGAAGAGGACGTGCGTATCCCTCCTCTCTTCCCTCGAGCTTTCGTTCCCTGCTGCGCTGCGAGCTATGATCGGAAAACGGAAGTGGATGCTGATGAAAGATGTAGTTGCAAATCATCCTCGGCAAATTCGGATGCATCATCGTTGAACGCACGGGGTCGGACGTATGGGCCTTCTTGCTCTCACACGATATCCTCTATCAACATCGGTGCGTCCCTCTCCCCTCTGCTCCTCTTCCCTCCACCATCCTTCCCTCCCCTCTGCTGCTCTGTCCCCTGATCGTACTTCTCCATGACTTCGGTCCGCTACGCGGACCATGCCGTCCACTGCTGCTGGCGCTGACGCACACGAACAGGGGCAACGTAATTGTCGTCAAACAGCTCATATACAACGACATCTCGTCCACAAAAGTCCGGCTCTTCGTCCGGAGAGGGATGAGCATCAAGTACGTCCCCTTCCCCCCGCCCCATCCTCCCAATCCCCTTACAAGTGCTGATGATCGCCTGTGGCGTGTGCGTGCAGGTATCTGCTGCCGAACTCGGTCATTCAGTATATATATTCGAACGGGCTGTATGGGCATAATCCCAATACGATCCCGCCCTGATCCGCCCGCCGCCCGTGATCGCTCGTACGACCAATCTTACTCTCTCATCCGGGCTGGGATCGGCCAGCTATACAGCACGAGCGAATGAGGAATGAGTGGTGGGCAAGGAGTGTTGTGTTGTGTTGTAGTAGTACGCGTCAGATTAGACATGTACGGCTATGTATTCTTTCCTTTTTCTTTTCGTTTTCTTTTCTTTTCCTTTCATCTTCTTTATTCGAGTTATTGGGTGGAATGCGGGCTTGGGAGAGGAGGAAGAAGGAAGGGGGGCATAATGACAACTGAATCTGAATCACGTGTCGACTGTAATTGCGCTCCGCTAAGCACCGGTCTGGCTCTTAGTTTGAAAGCCCGCGCAAAGAGTACGATTTGGTGTTAGCAAGATTACCTGGAGGAGAAATACAGCTTCCATGACGCAAAGCTGGTGAGCGCGAACGTTGAACTGCAGTGCCTAAAAAGGAAAGCACCGGTCAATTGCTTCCGTACTTAGGCAGCCTCAACGCTCTCGACTTCGACCTGCGCAAGTCGTATCCTCTCCGACGTCGTCCTCGTCAATATGCTTCATCGCGCCCTGCGGCCAGCAGCGAGAGCCTTGCGAAGGACGTCTCCCACTGCCTCTCGCGCGGCTGTTCAGCGACGATGGGAATCGCACGACTCGCACGGGTCGCATGATGCGCATGGACCTAACCCTGCTTTCGACGCTGAGGCTCGGGAAGAATGTGCGTATATTCAAAACATCCTCATATCGTCGCGCTGACAGTGCCTTCAGCCTTCTTTACCCCTCTCTGGCGCAATGTCGCGATCGTCACTGTACTCGGATATGCGGCTTACGCCTTCTGGCCGCAACCCAAGGAAGGCGAGACGCCCTACCTCACCCGCGCGCTCTCCAGCGGCCAGACCACAGAACAGTCATTGGAGCACATAGAGCAACGTATAGCCTTCGTCCAGAAACAGGCGGAGCACAAGAAGGAGTCTGATGACGCTCCGCGGCCGCCTATCCATCGTTTCCGTTACAAGCAGTGCGTTGCCATGTACTCTATTCCCGTCCGCATACAGCTGAACCCCGAACAGCGCGTTTGACCAAGCAAGTCCGTACCTCATACCCGTTGGCACCCAAGCAGACCTGAGCGACGTCAAGATCAAGACGCGGGAGGATGCGTTCCACAAATAGATTTGTGTTTCTGCATGTCTAGAGACAAGGAATTAGGAATTGTAACATAATCATCTTCCTCTTTCCGCCCGCGCTTCCATTGTTCGCGCATTCATTTCCTATTCACTCTCTGCTGCTGTATCTTCGCCCGCGCGGCCTCGGCAGCTCGCCTCGTCCCCTGCACACCCGCCCATCCCCTAGCCTGTAGCCACTTGACCACAGGAGGGGTGATGCCAGCCACAATCCCAATGCGGAACGGGAGGAAGATGGTCTTGTGTATGCCATAAGCAAGGACGACCGCCGCCCAAACTCCCGTATTTCCCTTCTTCTCCACGACCTCGCCCGCCTTCGCTCCGCTCGCAACCTCCACAGCCTCCTTGACATCCTCATCGTGTGCTTTCTGCGGCCACCAATCGCCCAAGAGCGCAAGCGTCTTCTCCTTCAGATAGTCCGTCACCTTCGTGACTTTCTCCTTTCCCAGCACCTGAATGAGCGCAAAGGCGATACTGAAGTCGATAACGCCAACAACGCCGTAGATAACCACCGCATACCATCCATAAGTCTTCATGAGTGCCTTCAGCCGACCGCTGAGCGTCTTCTCCTTCGCGATCGGGTCCTCTGCAGCGCCCGCGCCGGCGCGGGAAGAAGATGCGGCCGCCTCGGAGGACAGGGCATGCGTGGAAAGACGTTGTTTGCCCGCGTTGGGTTTTGAGGCTGAGCTGTCGGCGAGGAAACGAGCGCGTGTGCGGAGTTTCGGTAGTTGGGTTGGTGGTCGCCGCAGCGGAAGGGGAGTGATTCGTCGTGCGGAAAGGCGGAGACCGACGGTTTCGAAAACCCGGAGTGTCCGGTTCATGAGATGCGGTCGTTCGCGTGATCAGATAGGTTGGAGTGCGTTAAAAAGAGGGGCTATTAAGGTGGATGAAGGCCGTTATTTAAAGAGCTTTGCGGTCGTAGTCCAAGTTGTTATTTGTTCAGCAATGGGAGTTATAGGTGAATGTTCGAGTCGTCCTGCTCTCTAACTCATTACTTTAGACTTGCGCGCCTCTCATCATGCGGTGTCTTCATGGATTGGGTGGCTGTGCTGCCGAGAGCACGCTTCTGCGGCCGCGTCATAACGGCCGGCCGCGCAGGCTGGTCGTGCGACCGCGGCGTCCAGCACCGCGAGCTTTCGTGCAAGCGTAGGATTGACAATCATGGATCATACCATGGAAAGCGGGCTACATGGCTACACAGAGCGACACTCTACAATACAAGGTTTTATCTTTTCTATACATAGGCTAGTACGCTCAGATGCTGGCTTTCCCTCTGGGCTCATAAGGCAGAAGGATCACAAGCAGACCAGCGACAATGAACAGCGCGCCGGAGACGTACACTGGCACCGGTGTATTCAGGTTGGCGAACACTAGATGGTGGTTAGCCTTCTTGCGAGCCCAAAGATGTGATAAGTAAACGTACTGGCAACGATAGGCGACATGACGCCGAAGATCCGGTTGGCTGTCGCTGCGATACCTGTCCCAGTACCGCGATCCTTTGCAGGGAATACCTCAGGCTAGGCAGCATGTCAGCTTCTGCTAGCCCCGCCTTGTAGGCGACACTCACGGTATAAGCGTAAAGGACAGCATACATGACGTTGGACGTACTGCGAATATTGGTCAGTAACGATCGCTCGGGCCGTCTGAATGGTGGGACCTACAAGTTGTATGCGCAGTTCCACCCAAGCAGAGCATTGGACGTCTTTGCGGTAGTCGAAGCAAACAAGAAAACACCGGTAATGACCGTCGAAACGGACAGCGCTCCCTTCCTCCCAAAATTGGGCAGCTCCACCAACAGACCACCAGCCAGGGCGCCAGGGATACCGAGCACAGCGATAATGACCTCATTCCTATAGGTGATATAGGTGCTGTTGTTTCCCGTGTCTGCGCCGCGTGTCGCGAGGAGATACGGCAGGAAAGCGTTGTACAATGGGAACGCGAGGCCAATGAGCGCCCAGATAAGGACGATCACGCTCGTGCTCCAGGCCATTTGCGGCGTCTTGAACAGTTCCCTCACGTGGCTAGCGTTGAACTTTTCGAACCGGCGGCGCACGGCAGCTTTGGCGCTTGTGTCGAGCCCCGCGCCATCGACTTTCCCGCCAAGGGAGGTGAGGTGCTCTGAGCGCAGGGAGGTGGTCGAGCCGTTGTAGAGGGCGACTTTCTCGATCACGTTGACTGCTTCGGAGTCGTGGCCGCGCGACATGAGGAACTTGGGAGTCTCGTGCAGGTGGAAGACGAAGAAGCGGAGGACGAAGCATAGGAGGGTGATTCCTCCCCTGTCCAGTCATTAGCCTTCTTCTAATGGCTCATCCTTAGGCGAGCTTACATGGTGAACATGAAATACCGCCAACCCATGTTTTCCGACCGTGTACATGTGCCGATAGCCTCAGAACAGGAGTATTTCGTCAACAAGCCCCATGCGATCAGTGTTGCCAGAAGCTGGCCGAATGCCCAGTAAATACTGAGGATGGTCAGGAGATACTGGTTGCGTCCTGGGATGACTATATGCGCTTTAGTTTCTGCCTCTGACCGTCAGATTGGTGACTTACATTCCAGGAACACAGCAGAGTCAACTGGGAGGTTCCCTCCAACACCTACACTCCAAAGCGCCGCAAACACGGCGATGGCGACGAAGTTCGGTGAGCTACCCGCAACCAAGCCAAATGTGCCCGTGATGAAGAGCGTAATATTGAATGCCCATCGGCGACCAAATATGTCGGAACCAAGACCGAAGCAGAAGGCGCCGACCAGGAGTCCGATATTTTGCGCGAGCTGGAGGAATGGTCCACGGGAGGGGTGAAATTCGTTGACGACCTAATAGTACGGTCAGGAATGTCCTGGGACATGCGAGGGAACGCGTACAGATGTGTATATGAGACTGGTGATGATGGGCCACATATCTGTTTCCAGTTAACACGGCGCATATATCCAAGGAGCCAAAATCACTCACTGTCCATCATCCACCCGAATACTGCGACACCGAACAAGTGCCACTGGTACTTTCCCATTCCGATCTCCGCCAGAGCATCGTTGATGACCTGCAAGCTTCATGTCAATGCCTCGCTGTCGCCTCAGTGGCATTGCCTCTGACCTTTGCCTTGGCTCGGTAGACGGGATCGGTGGCATCTTCAGGTAGGATGTTCTCGGTGTCCGCGTCGAGTGCGGGGCCCTGGTATGGGCCTTTCTCGTTTGCAACGGGGTCACTGACAACAGAGGCCATGTCGATTAGGTCGTCTCAGCAGATCGTGGTCAAGTCGATGCAGAGGTCGAAGCAGAGAGAGCAGGGGACAATCCAAGCAGACCAGTTAAGAAGATCGATCCGATTGATGGCTGGAATGTCGGCGAAAAAGAAGAAATGGGGAGGGACCGCGCCATGCGTGTCTCGAATGGCGTACTTTATACCGCTCCATCTTTGGTTGCTGTCATGCCGTAGTAGCCGCCGGAGACGCTCGACCCGCCGCTCTCGTCGCAAGTCTTTGTCCCGTGAGTCCACTAACGGTCGCCCGCAGGATAGCGCGTCTCCCGGAAGTGGGCTGGACAAGCGCGGCAGCAACGGAGTTTGCAGCACCACCGAGGCTGAACAGATGTGATGGACCCCAACAACGTCACCTTCTGCTTCCGGGAAGGGCCTCGAAAATGACAGAGCGTCACTCGAGCCCACCAAAAAATTACAAATGCGCATACACGCCGGCTTGTTCTCCAATCTTGGCAGGAAAAGGTCCCCTAGTCCCATCGAGGATGTGCGACCGCCTCCACCGTCCGATAGAGCTTGAGGTAATATCGCCCACGATGTTGAGCCAGAGGCGAGTCATCACTTGCCCAACGCAGACCAGTCACCGCCCCCGCGCCCGCTCCGTTTGTCCGCCGCGTGCCATCAGGCGTTTAGTTCAGTGCGGCCGTGTGGGGCCTGCCAGGAACCAACGGGATAACAGCGCATCACGCGGGTGAATGTGACTGAGCCAGAGCGATTAGCAAAACTATCAACGAAATGGCGTTATCGCACCTCTCTCCACATGCACGAGTTCGAGTCTACTTACCCCGCGACCCCCCGCGTTGCAGAAGATGTGAAAAGGAACAGCCGCTGTCTGATTGACCACGCCCAAGACGTTGGTGCCGTCTGCCAGCACATCGAGGTCCAGCCCAACGAAGGGCTCAGGGGGAATTTGCGGGAAGAAACGGTGACGTATGCGGAAGAGGCGATGATGTCGGTCCCTGGACGGGGATATGCACGCGAGCGGTAAGCGGCGCGCGCTCTGTCGATGTGTCGCACGACACCGATACGCGTTCTCACCGCGATTTTACGAGGGAGGCGCGACGACGAAAATGGATCTCAGTTGGCTCGAATTGGATGCAGTGGTGACTGCGAGTGCACTGCGCTCTATCTTCTTTGTTGGCATTGTCTTCCTCCACCTGCTTTGACTTCGAGCAACCTTGTGAAAGCAACGCAGAAGTGCAACGGCCGCCTTGTCCTTAGACGATGTCAGGCGATATCCTTTCCAGCCTGCTGGAGAGCTTCTTGGCTTCGCTGCAAGCCGCGCTCAGCGTCCTTCTCACCCTTCTCTATGGGGTTGGCGCAAGCAAGATAGGGCTTCTCTCAAGCTTGACAGCCAAAGAGGTCGCAAGGATATGCATAGAAGTCTTCCAGCCTGGTGAGCTTCTTCGGCGACTGCGCTAGAAACACGTTGGCTGATGCTGTGATCAGCACTAATAATCACCGAGATCGGGCAGAACATTGCCGAAGAGGGGAGTTCTGTATTCCGATTGTGGCCGATTCTTGGTGAGCCCACACGACAAAGTAACGACCGCCGTAAGCTGATGGTTCGCCAGCATGGGGCGTCATATACCCTCTCCTTTCGCTAGCGATCACCTGGCCCGGAGTAAAATGGCTCGGGCTCCCGAGCTGGTCACTCGCGGCTGTCCCATTTAACAACACCACCGCTCTCCCTCTCTTGCTCATCGAGTCGCTCGCAACAACCGGAATCTTGGACATGGTAACCTCAGACAGCGCCAATGCCACTTCGCGAGCTACGACCTACTTCCTGCTCAACGCGATGGTCAACAATATCCTCACGTTCTCTATTGGTCCACGCGTGCTCGCGAGCGAAACCGTCTCACTCGACGAGCACGTCCGCGATGCAGAGCTCTATCCGCACAGTATCATCCCCGAAATTCGGAGAGCGGATGAGGAGGCGGATGATCAGGGCGCCCTGGCGGCAGAAGAGCAGCAGAACGGCGATTCCGAGACGAGTCCTCTCATCGCGAAGGCAAAGCAAGGGCAAGCGCTCGTCAAAGGCGGACTCTGGCGCGGGGTCGTGAGTGTCGCAGATGGATTCGCAAAATTGCCGCGGCCGATCCAGAAGACGCTCGTGGGAATCAGGGAGTTACTCAACCCGCCGCTCGTCGGGACGATTGTAGCCACGATTATTGGGCTTACTCCTGCGCTGAGGACTGCCTTCTTCGACAAGCCACAGCAGGGCGGCATCTTCCGAGCATGGATCACCTCCAGTCTGGAAGACATTGGTGGGTTGTATAGCTCGTGAGTGGCGTCGTCGGTGAACGGCCGGCAACTGACCTCATTCAACCAGGTTACAGATGTTTGTGGTCGGCAGCAAGCTATACGAATCGGTTGCCGATCCTGCCAAGGAAGATAAGAGCTCGAACGACGAGGAGAGCAGTTCTCAAGGCGGCAAGGACGATCGACCGCAAGACAAAGAGCTTCGCTTTTGGCCCATGACCTACATCCTCCTCACCAGATTCTTCATCATCCCCGGCGTGTCAATCGCGCTCATCTATTTCCTCGCCACGAAGACGAACATACTGGGTAACGACCCGCTCTTGTGGTTTGTGCTGATGCTTGCGCCCGCTGGACCAAGCGCGATCAACATTTCGAGTATTGCGGAGGTTGCCGGGGCGGGGGAGGTGATCGTCCAGCAGATTGCGAGGTTCTTGACGGTGAGTTGCTCGCGAGGCACGTCGACGACGTTCAGACGCTGACGGAACCTCCAGCTGTCGTATGCGGTATCACCGCTTGTTAGCCTGGCTGTTGTGGGTTCGTTGCAAGCAACAGCTGCGGCAAGAAATGCATAGAATGGATGTTTACGGCAGCTTTATATTGCCATAATAGCATACATCAGAATCGAGCGTTGCGGGCTACAATATGCCCAAGTTTGCGACGGTCTGGTTGAGATCCTTTCGGACTGTTCCACCGTGGATTGTCGATACTTACACCAGGTCCACACTGGGAACAACATGTGGGCTCAACTTCTATGCAGCCGCATGCGGGTTTCTGGGTTACGGCCAGAAGCTTTGCTGCAAAGTACTTCTGCAGCCTATTCGGGACGACAGCAGAAGTGTGACGTAGCTCGTTGTAGCTTGTCTCCGGTGACGGACGGAGACAAACCGCAGTTTCCTACACATCATATAAGAGGGCCTTTTGTGAAAGACCCTTGACGGTGTCCCTAGGTCCCCCGCGTCGACCACTCCCCCCATCATGGACGTTCCCGAGGTGGCACTTTCGATATTGTCCTTCTTGGATTGCTCCAGCGACCTAATCGCAATGGCATGTGTCTCAAAACGATTCACCGATATGGCTCTCTCCCTGCTATGGCAGGACCCCGACTTTCCTGGCGACCCGCTCTTCACCATGGCCGGCCTGTTTACGGATGAAATACGCGCCGGCCTCCTGGAGGGCACGGTATGCATGCACAACAGCCATTAATGAGTGAACCCAACCAAGAATCGTGCTTGCTGCGTTAGGACGAGTCAATGCTCGTACATGGCAACGCTTTTGGTAGATTCGACTACTACGCAAAATTCGTCAGGCATCTGCGGCATTGGCAAGTGAAGTACGATGGGTATATCGCCCGTGTACTCGCCTTGAGCCGGCCCGGCACATTCGTCTTCCCCGAGCTCCGCTCCATACACTATGCCACAGCTGGGGACTCCGTGTCCGCCATGCAATCGTATCTTAGCCCCACTCTCCGCACTGTGCGCTTGGATCACTGGGATTCGACCGGTCACTCAGACGTAACCGTAACGCCCGCGGTGACTGCAGTTTTATTGCAGGTCCTCCGTCTACCCAACCTTCGGGTGCTGGACTTCTTGGACAGCGTATATCTGGGTGCGCCCGCAGCTCTCCATCTTCACCGTTATGTAACTAACACAATTTCCAGCCTATGAAGCTGTGCCCGAGGTGGTTCAAGCACTCTGCGAGCGAATCCCCAACCTCACGTCGTTCCACTCCAGCAATTTCACCCTCTTGCGAACAGTGTATGACGCACTATCGATCAGCGCAGACCTCTCGAAAGTCTTTCTCGACTTCCCCCACCATCATGACGATAAGGCAACGATGAGCGCAGTCTCGCATTATCCAAAGGACGACATCATCACCATGCTGCGCAACGGATTCCCCGTTCTGAACAAGATTACCACGCAGAGCGACTGCCAGACTGCCGAGTCTGTCCTGTCTCAGGCTGATCACCAATTTCGAGACATCGAACTTCGAGTGGATGATTTCGTCGGCGTCGCACACCTCGGCAAACTCGCACGGTCAATGTCCGTGACGATAGACGGCTTGCGGAACTTCTGCTGCATGGCGTCGGAGTCAACCATCGAGTCCGACCAGCAGATGATGGTCAACGCCTTAGCTCCCATGAAGAAGGCTCATTGCCTCGAGAAAGTGGACGTCAAGGTCGGTTTCTGCGAGGGGGAGATGCTCTCAGACAGTGAAGCAAGTGACTTGATTGGCGAATGGCCGTTGCTGCAGTCTCTGCGCATAAATAGCCATCACCAGCTCTCGGACCTGGCCCGTGGCGTTCCCTACTCAACCGTCGGACTCACTCTGGAGACGCTCGTCGTACTTCAACGGCTTTGTCCACATTTGCACCGTGTCAGCCTGTCCTTCGTTGACTTCGCCGTTATACCCCTTTTGGTCAGGCGCCACATCACCAAGGCGTACGGACCAATGTGCGTTTCCTTCAACCTCTGTCATACACCCGATCAGCCCGCGGTCGTTGACTTCGTCAAGCAACTATGGCCGAATGCCGAGGTATTCTTCCGTGACTGCTGTGTGTGCACTGAGCTACATGCCGTCCGTCATGGTTTCGCGCCAACGGTTGGCTGATCAGTCTAGTTACTCTCGAATTCGTTCGTGATGATCTTCGCTTCCATATTTTTGTGCGTGTATTTACTAGGTGAACTTCTGTTGTGGCTTGTACAATGAACTGGTGTACCATACTTATCCGTCGCCGTTCGCTGGCAACTGTAACTGCAAACCGGTAGAAGGGAAACTGCCGTCCTGTGATTGCACGAGAATAGAAGCATGAAGACACTGCCACATTTGGCGCTCTTGGCGTCATAACCGGCCAAACTGTCAGGGCTCAACGAGGCTTTCATACATACACTTCACCCTACTCGAAGGGAATGCATCCGGAGACACGCTCCATGTCGCCCATCATCTCTGTACAAGGTGTACTATCCCTCCCTTAACACCAACTGCTTACAAGCAAAGACTTCTCCCTCGTATACGCCTAGCGGCAGTTTGTCCGCACTAGGACTACCGCGCTGAACTCGGTGCCATGGCCCTCCGTGGACCGCACCGCCGGCTGCGCTCAGCCTGGCAGTCCTTCGTCAATAACCTCAACTTTTTTCGCGTCCATGCCCTCTACTTCACCCTCACGCCTATCGTCTTCGCCTGCATCATCTACGCCGTCAACGGAGAGTACAAGGTCGAGTTCGTCGACGCGCTCTTCTGCTCGTATAGCGCTATCACGACCACGGGGCTGGCCACCATCAATATCAGCTCGGCGACACCGCTGCAACAATTCTTGATTATGAGCCAGATGTTCTTGGGCGGTTTGGTCACAGTCAGCTGGGTGATGGTATATGTGAGAAGGTGCGTTCTATCGTTGATGTTGCCTTCTCGTCTGCTCAACGCTCCCAACAGACGCTTCTTCATGAAGAAATTTGAGCATCTCGTTCGCCTTAGTCGGTCAAAGACGACTGCCACCAGCAACGATGAGACTGCAGCACTAAGGAAACGATTCCCATCCATATTTGCTCGGGCCCGTACTGGAGAAACTCTTCCTCCACCTCCGCGGGATCCGGAAAAGAAGGGGAAGAAGAAGCCAAAGGGCCCTCTATCGCTTACGATGATCAAGCGGCTGTCCAGCGTGCCTCAGAGGGTGGATCCAAGCGGAAGGCTCGTGAATGCCGAACCTGAGAAGCAATCCGAGAGGCAGGAAGAACAGGGCACGAGATTTGCTATGCAGCCGATCTTACTCTCGCCGAGTGAGAATACGGGCGGCTCGAATGGGTTTGACCACCGGTATGACCGGTCCTATTTTGCGGACGACGATGACGTGCAAGGACCCAATTTTGTGGATAATATACCAGAAGAATCTGCCCCCGAGCCCAGGACGTCCACGCAGGCTGGTATGTCCACGGCGTCCTGACGCATGCTAATCCCGCTGATCCTGTTCAGATTCTCGCTTGGCTCGTACGCAGACAATCGATATCAGAGAGCCGACGATTGACAGGATGCCACGCACTCAAACTATCGACTTCCGCGAACCCCGACGGCCGATGGAGCGCATCAATTCGCGCGTTAACACGATGGATAACCGGTCGTACCGTTCTGCCCGTACGCGGCGTGGGTCCATGTCGACCGGCCCTCCCTTGAGCCAGTATCATCTTCATAACCGGGATAGAGGTTTTGGCGGTTGGCCTGGACCGCACGAGTTGCTCATCAAGATCAATAAGAAGCTCTTCCCCAAATTTCACCGGACGCTTTCTCGCACCATGTCTATGGCACTCGCAGAGACGCTCCCGACCTCTGTCGTCTCCTCGCCTTATCTCTCCTTTCCTGCTGTCGTTGGAAGGAATTCAAAGTTCCATGGTCTGACGTCCGAGCAGCTGGAGGAGCTTGGCGGTGTAGAGTTCCGCGCGTTGACGCTACTCTTATGGTTGATCGGCGGGGTGAGTGCGGTCTCGATACTTGCGCGTGACATTGTCCCTAATGTTCCTTGTGCAGTACTTCTTCATCGTTCACGTTTCCGTCTTTGCGGCCTGTGCCATCACGGCCGCCTATCGGAACAGTTATGCATACGTGTTCGACACCCAAACGCAGCGGCCGGTTAGCCCCTTTTGGTACAAACTGCTTTTCCTTTTGCCCCGAACCTGGTCTAACAGTCGCTCATAGGTTCGCCTGCTTTCAAACCTTCGCCGCATTCTCCAACGCCGGGATGTCCCTAATCGGTGCGTGCGCTGCTCCTGCACGTTGGAATTCATCTGACGTTAGTCGCTTCTGTGTAGATACGTCAATGATACCCTTTGCTACGGCATACGGTATGATCTTGTTTATGATGTTCGCTATCTTGGCTGGCAATACCGCTTTTGTATGTGCATTCCCCTCCACGTTCGAGGCAATGGCTAACATCTACGCAGCCCGTCTTGTACGTGTGTTGACTCATAAAGTATGACATAACGCTAACCGTGGCTGCGTTCGTCTTAGCCTGCGCCTCCTGATGTAAGCCGAACAGAATGAGCGTTTACGGTATTCTGACGATTCAACAGCTATATCGTCTCCAAGTTTATTCCGAGCAATCGGCATCTCGCGGAAACTCTACGCTTCCTGCTTGACCACCCACGTCGTTGCTTTGTCTATCTATTTCCCTCGCCTCAGACCTGGCTGCTGGCCCTCGTCCTGGTCATCTTGAAGTATGTAGCTCGTGGTCGGACGTATGCGCCATCACTGACCTTGATGTAGCGGTACCGATTGGGTATCCTTTGGTGTTCTTGATATTGGCAACAACTACGTCGAGTCAATCCCGGTCAACGTCCGAGTCCTAGATGGTCTCTTTCAGTCCATATCCGTGAGAACAGCCGGGTTCGCGATTGTCAACCTCTCGCTCCTATCCCCTGCCGTGAAGTACGCCATCACGCTTACCTATTCTCTCAATCTGTTTGCTTACGGACGGTAGGCTATTGTACATGATCATGATGTACATTTCTGCATACCCGATCGCGATGTCTGTGCGGTCTACGAACGTGTACGAGGAGAAGTCAATGGGCGTGTTTGACGATGAGAGTTTCGACGAAGAAGATGCTCCGACCGGCGAATGGCGCTCGTATCTCGCATGTACGCACTCGGTTCTCCTAGAACAGGCGTTTTGCTTAACTTTCCCGACAGGGCACATCCGAAAGCAGCTCGCCTTCGACATCTGGTGGGTCTTCCTGGCGATGTTCGTGATCTGCATCACGGAAAGGGGCAAAATTCTGGATCCGAACAATCCCGCAGTTGACATCTTCCCTATCAGTACGTCACCAGACGATGTACAATATCGCCCATGCTCATTTTACGGCCTTAAGTGTTTGAGGTCGTTTCAGCCTATGGAACAAATGGCATGAGCCTTGGAGTGACTTTCAACAACTTCTCTCTTGCCGGCGCCTTCTCTCCACTGTCCAAGATCGTCCTCTGCCTCGTGATGCTCCGTGGCAGACATCGTGGTCTTCCGTACGTTCTCTCAATTACCCTTTGTGATCTAATCTGAAACTTGGGGCAGGGTTGCGATCGATCGCGCCGTGGTACTGCCGTGGGAATTTGAGAAAAGAAACGAAGACCATCAGCAGGACAACCAACAACACGACGACAATACCGGAAACCAACATGAGGATCAGCCAGAGCAGGAACAACGCGTTGATCGCGATGTGCCGTCCGGTCACAGCGACACCAATCCTTCCTCGTCAACCTTACGAAGCGATGTTCGTTGTTCAAGCATGCCCTATACCCAATACTAACGCCTATTAGGAACAAACGAATTCGCAGCAAAGCAGCTCCTCGGACCAAAATCACGAGCACGGGCAATAACATATGTGAACGGCCGGGCGGCTATCTGATGAGAACGCTTGCCACGGCAACCTGGACGATCTCGGTGACATACACACCATATCACGCTGGACAGCCCGAACTGCGGCACCTATGCATCCATCTGTAATTATATGCAAGCAGTCACTGTAACAAGATCTTAGATTTCTCGGGTTGAGGTTTGGACAATCTGTTAATATGAATACACGGTTGGACTACAGCTTCGGCTACTTCTCAGTCGGTCTTTGTCAATGTGTTTGGGTTGTGGTTAACTTGATGACCATGCTGTATACTGCCTGTTACACCGCGTCTCGCCTACGAGGACCGCGCTGGCACGTACCTGGTCAGTCATGACCACCTTCGGAGGGCGAGTCACACGGATATGCACGTCGTCGGCGTTCCCCTCAGCAGGCTGGTCGCCGCTGCTGGTGTAGATTGCCTGGACCTCGCCCTCCCTGTGTCCACCTCGGAACTTGGTTTCTACCGTATCTCCAACGTGAATAGGATTGCCTTCCTTATCCTTGACCTATCAACATATGCGTAAGTCACCAGAGTTACGGCGTTGGCGCTAAGCTTGTAGCCTACCTGGTCAGGCATGATACTTAACTTGGCGATCGTATGATGGAACAGTACTTTGCTATGATTGTCACAAGTCCAGCGTGGCGCCTACTGCTAATCGGGGTGTCGTTTTATACAATCTCCCATTTTGGGTCCTGGTGGTGGAACCGCTAGGTCACGGATCACCTTGTGGCGCATCAGAGAGGCCGGGATATGGGGCGACGTCATGTTACGCAAACACACCCCGCGGAAAGTTGCCGCAAAAGAAGCGCTCGGCGGAGAAGGCGCGTCATCGGGTAGCTTTCAAATGCGCGTCTCTCCTTCTCTTTCCAAATCCCGATTCGATGCTTCACACGCTATGCCGAAGTTCTGGTACAGGATAGTATGTATGTGACAGCCTCGAATGGTGCCGCCGCCGTTCTGCGCCTGGACAACGAGTGCTGGCTCAATGGGACGTCGCGTATATAAGACCGCAGGAGGGTTGGCTTTGAGTTGCAAGCTTTGAACTCCTGCCATTCGTAACGAAAATCCAGCAGCTCGATAATGGACACGCTCAACCCCGCAACTCTGCTCAGCAAACGCTACCGACCCGACCAGATCCCCAGCCTGGTGGGCAAGACTGCCATCGTCACTGGGGGCTCGTCCGGCATTGGTTACTATGATGCCCTCGCCGTACGTCCACTTCCCTACATATCCGCACTGCCCTCTGAGCCTTAACTTCTGAACATTCAGCTCGCCCTTGCCGGAGCAAAGACGATCATCATCGGTGCGACTGAGGAGCATGGCCAGCAAGCTCAACAGGAGATCCATGACGCAGTGCAGAAGCAAGGCACCGGCGGTGCTGTGGAATGGCATCAGGCCGACCTCGGTGATCTGCAAGCTACTGACGCGCTCATTAAGAAGATCGTCGGGATGGAGCACAGGCTCGATATCCTCATCCTCAATGCTGGTATCGGACAGGCGCCGTATGGGTTGACTAAGGATGGGTTGGAGAACCACTTCGAGGTGCGTCTGCCAGGTGCATATGTGCGGCTTCATCGCTTAGGAACTGCAGGTCAACAACTTGGGTGCCTATGTCATCCTCTTGCGCTGCCTTCCTCTCTTGAAGAGGACCGCCGCAAGCGCCAACCCCACCTCTGTGCGCATTGTCGGCCAGAGCTCTGAGCTCCATCGTATGGCGCCTAGCGACACGCAGTTCAAGACGCTCGAGGAGATCAATGAGAAGCGGGATGCGACCGTCTTGTATGGTCGCACAAAGTTGGGCATGATCTACCTTATCAAGCAAGTCGTGAAACGTCACCTCGGGAGTGATCCCATTGTCGCGATCTCCGTTCACCCCGGTACTGTCAACACCGACATCCAGAGGGGACCTTCTGAGTCGTACGGTGTGCTGGGAAAAGTCATGGAGACTGTCATGCGCACGGTGGGCAAGTCGGCGCAGGAGGGTGCTGAGGTATGTTCATTCACGCGCATATATGCGCATATACTGACACTCCTCTAGGCTAGTCTTTGGGCTGCTACAAGCACTGATATCAACTCGAGCAACTGGAAAGAATACCAGGTGAGTCGCCTTGTTCCTGCACAGACGGCAGCCCTCTGATGTCCTGTCAGGGCAACTACTATAGCGAACCGTATGGCAAGCCTCACACCGAGTCCGATCTTGCGAAGAACGAAGAGATCGCCAACAACTTCTGGGAGTTCTGCGCGTCCCTGACGAAGGGGCTGCTAGGCGAGGAGCTGCGTTAGGGCTGAAGCTTGAGGCTAGTGTATGATGGAAGAGATCAACTTCTGTAGCAATAAGTCAGTGTCAGCAGTTCGTCAGATGTGAACAAATGAATGAATGATCTTACGGTTGTTCTGTTTTTTGTGGGAAGCACCAATGTGCCATATCGTCATCGCTCACTTCCCGGATCATGCATCTGTCTAGCCGTTCTGCTAGGCGGACAGCAAGAATATGTTTGCACTGTTCATCGATGAGCGCTTCCAGCTGCATGTGGTCCAGCCCAAGCCTTACCATAAGCTGCTCATCCCTAAGCAGAACGGAGTACGCAAATGCCGGACAGGTGCATGAGGCCGAGAATGTGGACATCAGCCGGGGATACACCGCATACACGTCTTCCTCCTTTGCCTTTCCCCCTAAGACGCGGTAGAAGTATCGATCATACGGCAGGACCCATTTGATAACTGCAACGGCCAGAAGTCGGTATGTGCGTTGCATGAGTCAGCGGTGGTCGTACCTCTACCTCGATCGATGATCTTGAGTGCTGCTACGAACGTGTTCTGGAACACCAGCTGAAGGGACTGGATTTGCTCATCGGACACTGAACAACCGTGTCAGATGAGCTCCAGGATTTGGCGACGGAGCTGACATGACCCAGGCTGAATGGAATTCAAAAGCGATTCAGCGATCTTGACCAGCTCGATGTGTGGCATGATGTCGCCTTTAAAGTGATGCAAGCCGGTGATGGTTGATGCGACTCCGACATAAGCGCTCGTCACTTTACGCGCGCTTTGACTCCCCTTCCCCCATAGCAGGGTCGAAAGGCACGCGACAACTTTTTCCTGACATCGACTGGGCTCCGACTTTGGGCGCGCTGCTTTCCTCTAGACATGGCTTCTTACCTGATCCAGTTCGCTCAGGTCCACACAGAGTTCAGACTCCCAGAGCTCGAGTCAGTGGCGAAGATGTATGGAATCCCCTTGACTCTGCCGAAGAATCCAGAGGACAGGGATCCTCAGCGGGCATTCATGGTCCTCGACCTTCAATCCGAGGATCACGCGCGCTTACTGGCTCGACGATGTATCCTGATCAAGTGCTTACACCCATCTCGTTGTCTTGGCGGCTTCTTACACCGAGCATGATTTAGGACTGTCATTGAACTCTGGGCATTTGGAACTTCTTATGATGAGCTGCATGCTCAGCTGAAGGCTAATCCTCCAAGATGGGCAAAATACACGCATTCAAAGCACAAGTACTTTGTTAGCTCGACGGATCATACTATTCCGTCAGCTCGTATGCTTGAGGTTATCGAATCTTTCGACTACATGGATCTGAAAGGTGTCATTGACATGAAGAATCCGGAGGAAGTCTTCGTTTGCATGGAGGAATGTAAGCTACATGGAGGTTCTAGACTGCCGCTGGTTTACTCCTATACTTGCAGATCCTCAGAAACCTTCAGGAGTTGGCGAGCGGGCCTATGATGACGGCAAATTTTCAAAAGTATACTTCGGCCGTCTGGTATGATACTGTTTCGGTGTTCTTACGTGACGGCAGCACTCCTGACCCCGGCCCAGATAGAGTATGGGACGGCTCGCAACCTTATAGGCGAGTTCGACATAAAGAAGCGCAAATATTTTGGAAACACGAGTATGGATGCTGAGGTCTCCTTGCTCATGGCGAACCAGGCCTTGGTCAGTAAGACAATCGTTGTACGAGGATGAATCTCACGCTATTCCACTAGGCAGCACCTGGAGCGTTCATTTACGATCCTTTCGCTGGGACTGGCAGCATGCTTTATGTAAGATCGCTCTCGCTTCCTTCAATCGTTCTGACATTCAGGCAGACTTCCGCCCACTTCGGTGCCAATGTTTTTGGTTCTGATATCGATGGTCGTCAACTGCGAGGAAAAGGTGCGTGTGCGCTTTTCTGGTCGGACTGACCTGGAGTTCACCTTCAGCTAGTAGATCAAGTGCCAGGAATTTTGCGAAGTGCCGCTCAGTACGGTGTCACAAAGAGGATAACGGACTGTGCGGTGTTCGACGTGACCTGTAATCCGTGGAGATGTGGAGAGCTGTTCGATGCGATCATCACAGATCCTCCGTGTAGGCCCAGCAGAATCTCCCGTTGGAACTGCCTTGACTTTACCTGCAGATGGTGTGCGTGCAGGAGCAAAACGACTTGGTCGGAAAGAAGGGCTGTCGATGCGAGAGGAGCCGCGCATACTCGAAGACGGGACGCCTTCACACTTGTTGGTCATTTCTGTTAAGCCGCATTCCAAACTCGTCATTAACCACATTTCCAGACGGCCTGATTATCGACCACCGAAAAGACCATATGAGCTTGCAGAGCTCGTGGATGATTTGGTCGTGCTGTCCCGATATATGCTCAGGCCGGGAGGAAGGCTGGTTTTCTTCCTGCCAACGATCACGGACGATTACCAAGAGGTGGACGTCCCACACCTGGAGGGGATGGAGCTCATCGCGAATTCCCTCCAGCTTTTCGGCCACGGTGTATGGGGTCGTAGGGTCAGTGCTGTTACCTTGACATGCCGCCGACGGTATTGACGCAGCATACAGCTTATCACCATGGAGAAGACGACCTCGCAAAAGTATTCTGCACCAACATTCGGACGGGACCCAGTGGTGTCCGCAACGCCGGATGACAAGCCCACCCCCGGCCACAAGGGCTTCCGCGAAAAGTACTTCGCGGGATTCCGGCAATTGCACGCCTCGACAGAAGAGCGATAGCGCAGTTGCAGATGGGTTTGGCATTTGCGTGCCTACACATCGGGTATCCAGGCCCTTGTATCATCCTCCGCACGCCCTCTAGCGCTCCCCGCAGCATCTCAACGACTGCCCCCTCCCCCGCCCGCTCTCAGTGATGCTCCTCCTTCTTACTGCTTCCCGCATGACGAATGTTGTCGAACGCCACGTATGCGGTGAATGCGACCACGGCAATTCCGAAGCCTGGGAACATGTTGCGGAAGTAGTAGGACCGGCTGAAGATGGGATGTTTTCGCCAGGCCTCTCGCTTCGCCCAGGGGTCGCGATACAGCGGGTGGTCTGCCATGATTGTCTGCGGAAAAGATCTATTAGACATGTGTGCATAATGCGACAAGTAATGATGGACAATACGCACAATGTTGTTGGCAGAAGGCGACCTGTAGAGTGGCGAGGCACTATTCGGACCCATTTCGCCTATCGGGTCTGAGCTAAGTTGTTTAGGGCCGGGTTCTAGCTCGCCTGATCGAACTCTGCCGTATAAGTGTACGCGTGTCAAGCTGTTGTCCCATAAAACGTTCCACAAGGTGCATTCGACCCACGCTCAGGCTAGCCCCATCTCTTCCTTCAACTTTCATCCCCTACTTCACCCCATACCCTTCTTGATCTCTTTGGACCTTCGTTTCTCAACTGTCACTACTCCCGGATTATCAATGGCACGACTAGGTTCATCTTCGGACTCAGAAGACGACAAGCCCCTTGCGGCAGCAACAAACGGTCGATCCAAGCCAAACGGCAGCAACGCCAATGGGAAGAGGCCTTTAGCTGGATCTTCCAGTGACCTCTCGGAAGATGATAAGCCTTTAGTACGTCCCATCACTCCTACGCGTCTGGAGAGCTCATTTGACGCGTATATGCAGGCAAAACGCGCGAAAGGGTCGTCCAACGGAGCGGCCGCATCGGGCCAGAATGGGAATGCGACGAAGCGCAAGGTGGCCGAGTCATCGGATGAGGACGACGACAAGCCCCTCGCTCAGAGCATCAAGAATGTTGCGGTGCCCATGCCTCGTGCTGGTAGCAAGTCCGACGACGAAGATGACGTTCCGCTTGCAAAGACGAATGGGCGCTCTTCGAGAGCGGCACCGAGGCAGAGCTACAAGGAGGAGAGTGAGGAGGAGGACGGCGACGAAAGCGATGTGCCTATTGCTAAGAAGGCGACCAAGAAGCGAGCGTCCAACGGAAAGACCCAGCAACAACCGCCAAAGAAGAAGGTCAAGAAGGAGTCCGAGTCGGATGCCTCATCTGATGACGACGTGCCCCTCGCCAAGAAAACCCCAGCTGCCAAATCCAAATCTGCTGCGAAGACATCTGCACCGAAACGTAAATCGGAGCCCGCAACTCATGCCGCCAAGAAGACGAAAGTCGAGGTGAAGAAGGAGGAAAGCGTCTCCCCGGTGAAGGCGAGGGGAAAGAAGTCGAAGAGCGAGGAAGCCGAAGCCGAGGCTGAAGCTCAGGCGAAAGCTGAAGAGGAGGCGGAAGAGGAGAACTACAAGTACTGGGAACGGTTAAATGCCGAAGGAGACGGTTCGCAAAAGTGGACTACGCTTGAGCATAATGGCGTCCTCTTCCCTCCTCCTTATCAGCCTCTTCCTAGCAACGTGAAGATGAAGTATGATGGTGCGTCGCCTTTCTCGCCGAACACTCAGAGTTGGCACTTATATGCATTCCAGGCAAGGAAGTTGACCTTCCGCCGGAGTCCGAGGAAGTAGCTGGTTTCTTTGGCGCCATGTTGGAGACTCCGCACGCGCAAGACCCGCTTTTCCGCTCCAACTTCTTCGAGGACTTCAAGACGGTACTAGCTAAGCACCCTCCTAGAAATGGAATCAAGATCAAGAGCCTTGAGCTATGTGATTTCCGCCCGATGTACGAGCACTTCGAAGCCGAGCGTGCTAAGAAGAAGGCTATGTCGGCAGCTGAGAAGAAAGAGCTTAAAAAGGCAAAGGATGCCCTTGAAGAACCGTACCTGTACTGTCTGCTGGATGGGCGCAAGGAAAAAGTCGGTAACTTCCGCGTTGAACCTCCGGGCTTGTTCCGAGGACGAGGTGAGCATCCTAAGAAGGGCAAGCTCAAGGAAAGTTACGATCAGTTGTATGTTTCGACCCGTATTGACTCCGTTGCAGCTGCGGCTGTACCCAGAAGATATGATCATCAATATTGGTGAGGGTGCGAAGGTTCCCGTACCCAACATCCCTGGCAAGTGGAAAGAAGTTATTCACGACAATACCGTCACCTGGCTTGCGCATTGGAAGGAAAATATCAACGGCAACGGCAAATACGTTTTCTTAGCCGCCGGCAGCTCGTTGAAAGGGCAGAGCGATATTGCCAAGTTCGAGAAGGCTCGTGAACTGAAGAAGCACGTTGACCGACTGCGGAAGGACTACACGGCGGACCTTACCAGCAAAGTCATGGCTGATCGTCAACGCGCTACCGCCATCTACTTCATCGATCGTTACGCTCTCCGTGCTGGAAACGAGAAAGGCGAAGAAGAGGCTGATACTGTTGGCTGCTGCTCCCTGCGCTATGAGCACGTAACGATGGAGAAGCCCGACAAACTAATTCTCGACTTTTTGGGCAAGGACTCGATTCGTTACTACAATGAGCTCAAGGTAGAGCCACAAATCTTCAAGAATATCCGTATCTTCAAGGAAGGGAAGTCTGAAGGGGACGATCTGTTTGACCGTGTTACGGTAAGCACTCTTCTCCAGCCTGATAGTTATAGACTAACGTGCGTTATTAGACAGCTGGCTTGAACAAGTACCTGCAGTCGTACATGAAGGGGCTCACGGCGAAGGTCTTCCGTACCTACAACGCCTCTATCACCTGTCAGCAACAACTGGAGAAGTTGACGGATCCCAACGCGACTGTTGCAGAGAAGATCTTGGCGTTTAACCGTGCGAATCGCGAAGTCGCTATTCTCTGTAACCATCAACGTACTGTGAGCAAGAGCCATGCGGCTTCGATGGAGAAAATGAACGACAAGGTCAGCAGTATGGATAGTGCTCAGCAGCTGTTTGCTAATATTGTGATTGCAGCTTCGGGCATTGAAGTACCAGAGGAGAAAGCTCCGCTACGCTCTGCTCACCCAGGAGCCGCAGCTGAAGAAGAAGAGGAAGGAGCTCTTAGAGGAGGAATCCGACTTGGACGACGATTGGATCGCCAGTCATGAGGATGAGCTGCGCAAAAAGGAAATCGAAAAGGCCGAGAAGAAGTTTGAAAAGGAGAAGGAGAAGGCTGCTGCCGAAGGCGACCCAGAGCCTAAGGCATCCGTTCTTAAGGACCGTATTGAGGCCATCAATGAGGAGTTCGATCGTCTGAAGAAGGAACGCGGGTCCAAGAACGTCGAGCTCAAGACGGCGAAATCCTCTGAGAAAATCGAAGAAGCCATCCAAAAGCTTGACGAGAGGATCAAGAATTTCCGCTACCAGATCATGGACAAGGACGAGGGCAAGGAGGTTTCACTCACCACGTCCAAAACCAACTACATCGATCCTCGCATCATTGCGGCTTGGGCTAAGAAGCATGGAGTTCCCATTGAGAAGGTCTTGAGCAAGTCTTTGATTACTAAGTGTACGTCATTTCCCTATTTCTATCCTATTGGCAACGGTTCTCACCAGATGGCCAGTCCCATGGGCGGTTGAAGTGGACCCCGACTTCGTTTTCTGACATGCTTCGCCATCGTCATACCCTCACCTTCGAATGTCGCCTCATTATTTGCATATTACAAGGACTCCGTCTCCAGTACCATTTGCATGGCTTACATCATGTCTAACAGCCGCATGGGCTCTGTACACATCGAGAGATGTATCATTTAGACTGTTCCGACTTCAATCGCCGAGCCATTGTCTGCGGTGAGATTAATCGCATTATTCTGCATATGGATACAACGGTCCTATCCCGTTCCCTTGCCTTTCAATTCCTGATAGGCCCACCGAGAGGTGGCAAATTCCAGTATGATGAGAATCCAAGGCAATGACGCCGCGCCTACGTAGAAGGTACCGACGGCCCGCACGGCGGAACTGGTGGTCGTGTCAGGAGGTACGGCGTGAGAAGCCGAATACGATGGGCAGGTGTCATTACCCTGGTCAGCTTAGTGTCAGCGCCCATGATCGGTATTCGAGCATAAGGACCTACCGTTGGTTCTCCGGGACAACAGACGCTTCAAGTCGATCAATGCCTATGCGCGCATGCCTTGTTATAATAAACTTACCTGCTACCCATATTCGGCACGCTGCCCATAGCATCTGGATGCGAGCTACCGAGCCAATTCGGCACACAGTCCACCGCCTTGTAGGTGATGTTCCACACGCCGAAATCGCTGTAGCCGTAGTAGGATTCATTGCTTGGGAAGAAAGAGCCTGCTGGGATCGCTGGGGTAGGGTAGGCGAGGTCAAAGTGCACGTAGAAGCCATATCTGCATAGACGAGCTGAGCGCCAGGTCGACGCAAAAGCAAGACTAGACACACTCGTTCGGTTTGGATGACGTCGCTTGACAATGCGGACTGGCGGCGGGACAGAGGTCTGTCACTTTGATGATCACTGATGGATGTGTGCTTGGGTAGAAAGGAGGTGTCGATGTCCAAGTGTCCAGAAGCGTCAGGTTGAAGCATCGGCCTGGAATGCGATCAGAGCCAGAACCCGTGGTAGCAGCATATAGGTGCTTACCGCATCCTGGACCGTACCTATTTCACAGCTTATCATTAGGGCAAGTAGATCTTCGTCATACAAACATACTCACGCCGCCGCACTCCCGAACGCAAGTTGATTCAAGGCTGAAAGAGTTCGGAGGTCAGGACGAAGAACTCGTGTCAGGACGAGTCGCACGCACCAGCGGTCGGGTAATATCCGCTGCTATCGCCCACACATCCGCAACCTATCCCGAGCTCGAGCTATTCCTTCGCAGCCACTTCAGATGACTTACTGCCAACATAGCCGGTGGGCAGGTTATAATGCGTAAGCGAAGCCAGACCGGAATTGGGCATCTGCCATGCATCCTGTGCGAGCGCTACTGAGGCGAACAGGAGAAGAGGGTATAGCAAAGCCATAGGATATCATAGATCAAAGCATAACGCAGCCCGGCGAGAGTCAAGTTACGTCTCTCATTGCTCGGACATGCTGCATTACTGCATGTTGGGGTTTACGTCGAGAGCCCCAATTCTGGTCTATACGAGGAAACGCTGCTCCAAGCCTGCTGGCAGAAGGATGATGCAACGAAGCTAGGGTCTCTGAAGCTCAAAATAAGCAGACCTGCCTCTTCGTGTCCAACGACCGCAACAGTTTGCACACTATATGCACTCTGTGGGGCGCGTTGCTCTGAGCGCTCCTCGCATATCTGCTCGCTTCGCTCATTCTGCTTCCTCATCCCGCTGGCTAGCAAGGCAGAAGTCTGATCCTTTCGTCCGCCAACGAGCTGAGCGTGGACCCAGCAGCTCTGGCGCCTACCGATCGCGAGCAGCGTTTAAGCTCCTAGAAATCCAGGAGAAGTTCGACCTCATCCGCAAGGGCAACACGGTCGTCGATTTGGGATGTGCTCCGGGAGCTTGGCTGCAGGTTGCAGCTGATATCGCATTGAAGGATGGAGGGAAGGGCCGGATAATTGGGGTTGATCTCCTGCGGACGGATCCGGTGGAGAATGTGACTGCTATTCAGGGCGACTTCCTGGACTACAATACCCAGATGAAGCTTTCCCTCCTTCTGGCGGGCAAAGCGCGGGAACCTCAGTCTGCCGAACAACTCGAACCTGCACCGCCGACCCGCTGTGTGGACGTCGTGCTCTCCGACATGGCACCAAGCATCACGGGCAACCGAGTTACGGACGTCGCGAACACAGTGGCTCTCACACAAGCAGCGACGATGTTCGCGACCCACTTCTTGACAAAAGGCGACCCAACCAGGACTTCGCTCTCTTCACGCGGTGGTGGCAGTCTAGTGTAAGTCCATCGTTATTGCAGCTTTACCAGACTCAAAATACAACAAACAGGATAAAGTACTTCGAGCATCCGGAGCTGGTAGAGTTCAAGAAAGAATACCTTGATCGCGCTTTCAGGAAGGTGTTGTAAGTCAACCCAATCTTGGAGTGACACTGAAGAAGCTCAAGCATCTTTTCATGGTAGCAACTTCAAGCCGAAATCCAGCCGAAGCGAATCGTCCGAGACCTACTGGGTATGCATGAACCTCTTGTGACCGCAAACATGGTCATCATGGGACGGATCGGCGGTATCTCGTGGAGCATAGCAAACCCCGCCGCGGAGAGACGGAAGTTGGGCAACGTGGAAGATGGGAAGAAGCGTCTGATCCTACTGAACTTCTGGTCAGCATTCGGTTCTTGCAGATGAATAGCAGTTAAGACGAAGAATCAGTTGGCTGTTCTTAGTATTTTGTATGGTATATCTCCATCCGTCGCACGACGTGCAGAAGATTGGTGTGTATAGGTTCTCATCCAATAGAGATCCGCAATGAAAACGGAGAGAATAATGACGCTGGCCGCGTACTCACAAGGAATGAGGCTAGCTCCGGTGCCGCATGACCATTCCGTTCACACCAAGCAAAGCGCAACCAATCCAGATTGAGTTGGCAAGCAGCGTTTATTGAATTAGCATCATTAAGATCACATCAGCGATATTACTGTTGGCAGATAGTCAGTATACTGTTCCCAGGCAGGAAGTGGTTCAAAGTGGTGAAGGTCAGAGGTGCAACGTGTTTGGCTATGTGCTGGGCCATTCGTCAAAGCTCTGAAGCTAGGACTGGGGCGGCAAACAAGAATCATCATACGAAGATGAAGAGATAATAAGAGAATGATGGGATTCGGCACTCACCATAATTAAACTAATCTCAACGCCAAATGTTTTGGTAGGTGTTGCTGGTGAGAGGAGAGGGATCAAGTCGACGAAAAGCCTGAGGTAGGGGACGCGACCGCGCGCTGGTTCACACTTTTCACAAAGCTTCCGTTCGGCAGCAACCTGCCCTTTCTGGGGTCCTGAACTGTCGAAGGATATGGGGTCGAGACATCAGCCCATCGTTCCGACCCGGAGAGCAGAGATGCCCGCCAGTTCGTCGTCGCCGTCGTCTTCGTCGTCGACAGCCGTCTTACCGACCTAAGGTGGCCCACCTACTTACAGGCTTGTCCTCCCTTGAAGGAGGTGCGCACCGACTCAGCGCTCTCTTTGGCCTCCCTTACCCCACCCATGCCGGAGACCGCCGATGGGTGCTTCCCACCTCTGCCTGAGGCCTCCCTTCCCCCACCCCAAAGTAGGCCCCGAGCACCGCGCATACAGCTACCCACTCAAACGCTGCGTTCTCATGGATTCAACCTCCTCACGTCGCCGGCCTCGCACGCAAGATTTCACTCCTCCAAATCCTATTTTGCTATCCCGGCGCGAGCATCCGCCGCCTCGTCGTTAACTCCCTCGCACTCAGAGAGCGAACGCGCTGCCAACGATGAGCCTAGCTTATCCCCCGACCTGAATCCGGTGCCGGCGCCTGCTGCAGACCTGGGTTCTGGTGTTGGATCAGATCTGAAGAAGTCTGGTCGATCGTTCCCTCACTGCCCGGTCGCTGCTCCGGTTCGGCGCCCAGTCGGTTCTGCCCTGGCACCCACCTTCGCCAGACGCGCTTCCAACCTCAACTTCTCGGTGTCCAATGTGCCCGTGGACTTCGTCCTCCCGCTTGGAACTCTTGCCCCCACCACCGAGGCATTTTGGGGCCATTCTTTCCCTGGTACCCCGCCGAGCAACGTGAAGGCCAGCAGGAGCCGTCGACGGACTAAGAAGGAAGCCGACGGCGGCCATGTGCCAAAATCAAGCAACGCCACGCCAACGCCTCGCGTCCATGTTACCGTCGAAGTTCCATGTTAGACCGCAGACATCTCTATCATTTTCTTGTCCGGCTTGACACCGGTTCACTGCAAGTTTGGCGCACTTGCGCGCAGCATACATGCTCCGAAACACGACTCGTTCGTTCGACCCGCCCATATACCCCTACCCCTATTCCTTCAGGGATATATGCACGACCTCTGGATGATATGTGACGGTTCTTTTGCCCTGCAACGCTTTTTGTATTCTAGTGGCATCTCTCGATTCCGCACGGCGTTTCCTTTTCTGGCTGGCTCTCCGCGCTTTTCAGGTGCGGAGTGCCGAGTCGTTCCCTAGATACGTGATGTATGCTTTCTTGTAGGGATATGTGGGTTGGAAACAATCCTCGCAATCACTGAAATACGACATTGGTCATTCCATACTTGCCGTCCTTTACGGGCAATGTGCTGATATAGGGGATGATCAGAACAGGATGCTTTCCGTTGGTGCGTGGGCGCTGAGTCTGGGACAGTACAACTTGAAGTCCCTCGGAGCGGGCGTGTTTCCGGGGTCCTTACATGTGTAGGCGGGTAGGATCTAGAGGTTTGCGGGCAACCCCAGCGGTCTGCCCCGTCAATGCACATAGTCGTCGGTTTGGCTTGTCCGTCATTTGAACTCACCCTCCTCCTGTCTGTCATCAATCATCACAAAGGGTCATCCCCGGCTCGCATACTTGCCGCCGTTGAACAGTTACTGCAACATCACCACGGGTGTTCGCCGTCCCATCTTATCCGCCTATACGCCATCATGTCCGATAGGGAACCGCTCACCACTTACTCTTCCTCCGGCAGGCGAATCGCTCTTCTTAACTCTGATGACCGCCCCGTTTCACAACCACAACCAGGTCCAAGCACAAGCATGACGGCCGGCGCCGAACGTCAGTCGCCTGCCTCCGCATCCCCAACATCGTCCACCAAGTCTGCAGGTCGTGCTCTGGCCGGCGAAGGTCGATCAGGTCCACAAACCAAACGAGTCAAAGCCCACATCGCGGCACGGGCGGAGGCGCTCGTACAGAGGAGATATGTGTGTCCCGACTGCGATAAAGCATTTTCCACTGGAGGTGAGTTGGATCGGGCTTCATCGCCTGTTATAGGGCGTACTGACTTCCTAATTTCGTCAGGACACCTCACAAGGCACTTGAAGGTTCACACGGGAGAGAAACCGTTTATCTGTCCATATCCCAGGTGTTATAAGAAGTGTAGCAGAGAGGATAATTTGGTTCAGCAGTATGCGGATACCTCATCCACCTTCGCAGTTATCCCATTGAGGCATGTCTTGCAGCTTCCGTGTGCATATACCCAAGGAAGACAGGAAACTTGGTCAAATATACTTTCGCGAGGCTATCGCTGCCATGCAGCGGGCAACCGACGTGTCTAGTGCGGTACTGCTGCTAGCTGGTCTACCGCCGCCAGCAGATGGGCCAGAAGGGGCAGATACGGGCGAGGAGCGATCACATCGCGGACCAAGTAAGGAGGATGGTCCATCTCCGGTCCCCTCAGACCATTGGACGCCACCCAGGTGCAGGCCTTATTGCATTTACCCTCTCTCGGTTCCTCACTTACCCACAACATAGCAAACGGCCGGCCTAGTCGCAAACGCACCCGGAACCCCTCCAATGGCGCCGCCAAGCGGAAACCCGCCACTGCGAAGAAACTGGAGAGCCTTGCAACGGTGGTGGTCGATATCGAGGCAGATCCGGCATGATCGCTTCCGGAAACGACAACAACACGATTGGAACGAACAGTAAGGCGATTCGCGTTTGGTGCTCGATATACGACACCATCTCCTACCTTCTTTGCAGGGTTTAGTCTTATCTCGTGCCATTGTGGTAGCGCCGATAGACATGGCGCTTACCCCGCCGCCTTCGGCGCGGGCTGGGTGCGCTGGAATATCTGTCTTCCACTCCGTCGGCTCGAGTCGGCCTCACATGCTCAGCGTATGCCGAAGCAACTTTGCCTGTTCATAAGGTACACGGGACAACTCCGCCGTCTAATCCTGTACTTTTCGTGTACCGATGAAATGATATACCCTATGCCATTTGTGCGCTTTTAGTGCACTTTCTTAGTCGCCGTGATCCGCGCCCCCGCGCGGGATTCTGATTGATCCCCTACGATTACTGTGAGAACATCAGCTACGCGACATTGTTGAGCGGGTCGCATCTCTGTCCACGTCTACAGCCTGGTTCCTCAATCTCTGCACTGTCTCGATTGCTCCGATAAGTCGACCATGATCAGGCGTGACCCCACCGTCATCCGCGTGCGGCCAGACGACATTACCGATATGCAGCAGCTCATCGATGAGCGCATCGCAGCCAAGCGGCAGGCGCAAGCCGCCGAGCTGCAAAAGCAGCACTCGTCATTTGCCACCCATGCACAAGAAGCGGGCGGACCAGTGCCACCTACCCCTACGCCTGCACCTGCTCAGCAGCAGACGCGCGCACCGCCCGATATCCTGGCCTTGGAGAATGAGAGGCGACGGAGGCAGGCGATGTCTACCGCGCAGCGCCTGGGGCTCGATCCGCAGTAGGGATGCCGGACGTGTTTGGAGAAAGAGGTTGAGGGGTCGGATTCTGGCAGGGATTGGATGGTGAGCGTGCATTGCCTGGCATATATTGTGTGTGCATGCTCATGGTGACTAGTATATGCGGGCTTTGCCATGCCTTCCGCGGCAAGGACCGAACTTGAATGCGCATAATGGATCGTCTCAACTGCGCGCACAAGCTCCTCATGCACGCTGCCTGAAAGCCCCGTATGACATTCTGTCGACGATCCTCGTCTGCAATGGACGACAAAATCAACCATCAGCTCCGGGAACCTGCACATTCTACAGCGACTGTGATGTACACTCCGAGATTCCCTAGGGGAAGCTGTATAGTGATACGCCCTTCCGAGCATAGAAGTGCCGGTCAGCACGATGTGCGCATGTTGTATAGATCTTGCGAGGATGTACAGATCATCATTGGGCGTATGACAGTCGACTTTGTTGGGGGCTCGAGCCGAGTTCCCGAGCCGACGCGTGCTTTCCGTAGGCAACTTGCTCGCGCCTTTCAGGCTACAATCGTCTTGGAGGGATTCGCATTGCCGTCGTTGACATGCTGAGCTTGCAGCATGCGTGTCTACTTTGACTGTGTAAGCTGTTGCCTCACCTTCGCTTATGGGAAACAAGTGCGGGATGTCTCGAGGAATGCCGATCGTCAGATGTCATGACTGGAGCAGCTATGTGTTCGCCCGCCGAGAGCTGACATGCATTGATCAGTTGATGACAACGGCATGTGCAGCTGTCACACTAGCAACTCTAATGCCCCGGGTCGCCCTACTCGCAAACTGTATTCAACCCTCTCTGTGCTCGTGTGGAGCCATCTGCATTCGCGTAGGATGATTGGCTCATAGAAGTGACAGTCCGTGGAGGTGGACTCAAACGTCGTGCAGCTGTATAGAGACAGGTATCGGACGCGACGGGCCAGCTTGCATGAGACAAAGAATGATCTGCTTGTGTGGGTTTCATCTACTAAGGACGCTATGGACCCACTATGCCTTTCTCGCGAGACCTACTCAACTCCGCCGATCGGTACTGGAATTCCTATGATACGGCAGTTGCTGCCGAGCCCAGTTGTTGACGCATGGGAAACGGTTGACGGAAGGCAGGCCTCCCACTGATGGATTTGGCAACTCTCGACATGGCTCTGACATCCGTTAAGAGCCTGTTGCGATCAGTTACATGTGATTCGTGCATTGATACAATATTGCTACATCAGCAGGCAGAGACGAAGGAGAGATATAACGAAGAATATGCGGTCAACCACCACGAACGTGCGAGATGGCATATCGGGAACAGTCGTTCGCAAAGGCCCAGCCAAATCCCAGGACATCCACGGCGTTCGCCTGTGTGAAGCAAGATGTAGGCTTGAATCGGTCTTCGCGGAATTGCACGGTCGACGGCGTGTTGAGGTATCGAGAGGGAGACGACGGCGCGCTGTTGCCACTGCTCGCGTACGTCAGCGTCGGAGACGGCTCCTCCCCCGGTATGGGTGGTGTTGAGGGTTGTGTCATGATGTTTGAGAGATGCGGTCCACGCAGGGCATCAGGGAAGGTTGGGGGAGGTGGCCTCGCCCGACTACCGTCTCTCTTTGCCTCCCTTTCACCACGGAACCGCCCACTGTTCCCTACCCCGGTCCTTGCACGCATCTCTTCCATACAACCTCGAACATAGGAGTTGGGCTGCTTGCGAAGTTCATTGGGCAGGTGCATCCGATAGCTGCGATTTCGTCAGGATGCTCAACATTCAAGCGCAGTAAGGAAGGCGTACTGCTGAACCAGGTTGTCCTGCCTGGATGACCGCTTAACGCACTCCGGGTACGGGCATACGAAAGCTCTCTCGCCGGTGTGCATCGCACTATGCCTAGCGAAACTCGATTCAGCATCCATACGAAATGGGAGTTAACGTGGACGTCGTACCTTGTCAAGTGTCCGGACGTCGTGAAGCTCTGACCATCTGCTCAGTTATGAATGTGGCGGGGAGGGGAAAGCAAGCTTACCTTTTGGCAGGTCGGACAAGCAAACATGCGCCTTGGAAGAGATCTGGCAATCCCCTCGGCTGATGTACCAGAATGCTTGCGGATCTCCTCACTCGCATGAGGGGGGTCATTATCGTCGTTCAAGAGGGAGACCAGACCAGCCACGGCCGAGCGAACAGTGAAGAGCGGCATTTTCGTTATCTTCGAAGCAAAGCGTTGGTCGAACTCGGATGGCAGGGGGAGATGATGTTGATTCTGAGCGACGTCCAGAGGGTATGAGGCAAGCAGACAGTAAGTATTGGGGGTTGACACGAGTGCAACAGCCGTCGCGATAAGACGCGAGGTCCGGGCTTGGGGGCTGACATATTATTTATTCTTATAATGCAGGCTGGCTCTCCCATCTGCCGAGGACCAAACGGCTGACGTCAAGATACCCCCGTCTATTCAGTTCCATTCGAACCAGAACCCTCACAGTCCCTTGGGTGGGGCCAGATGTCAACGTCCCTGTTCCACACGGTGGTTTGGTCCTCCTCTCGCTCAAACGCCAGCGACGTAGCAAGGTGTCCCAAGGGAATGAAACAGCGAGAGCTCCAGAATTCGCTGAACCATCCGACAAGAACCGGTGAGACGGGTCATATCATCCAGGGGGGAATACATAGTCTGGATCAAGGGGAGACAGACTCGGAAAACCCCCTTCTCCTCACGGTCTCTGGGGTCTTCTATGTAAGGGTCCATGGCTCCACAACTTCTGTGGAGGTAATTGCTAGAATGCCCCGTGTCGGATTCGTAGTTGCTACAATACCCCGGGCGGGCACTATTTGCTAGAGTACCCCGTCCCAAAAAGCCTGCCCTAAGCAACCACCACAGGGTCGCTTGTGGTGGTAAGGAAGGAAGAGGTAAACAAGGGTCCGCACCTCCCAACGCGACGTGTTTAAATGCACGTTACCTCTCGTTCTGCAACCTTCTGCATCCTTCTTGATGGCAGATACTGCTGTTATGTCTATGCTCAAGGAAGGACAGTTCTTCAACACGCTAGATGAGGCCTCGTTTGCTCTTATTGACTACTGCAATGCACAAGGTGCTTCATGTTGAGTGAAACGCCGAGATCGCATTCGTCTCCAGATGATTTGCGATACTGTCGACTGCCCGTTTTCTGCAACTCTCCGGGCTCGAGGAGCGGTTTACGTACTGAAGACACTGGTGCCCAATCATACATGCCAGGGAGAGGTGAAGAAACCACGAGCCGCCACAAGACGTGCCAAGTATGTCAATCACAAAGCTTCAACGATGCTGCTTCCCGGTCAGAATATCGCTCCGCAAGTAATCCAAGACCTTTTCTTGAAGCAAGAAATCGAGCTCGATTACTTTGCAAGCTGGCGGGCTCAGCAACATCACGTTAACGAGTCAATTTCACAGCAAGTTGACGACTTTCAGAAGTTACCGGCATATGCAGAGCTTATCCAAAAATGCGACCCCGAGGCAGGCTTCGGTTGACCTTCACCTTGATGCAGAAAATGCTTTTCACTCGATATTCATCTGTCCCTCCGCCGCAAAACATGCATGGACACATTTGCGCCCTTTTGTGGCTGTTGATGGCGCTTTTACGAAGACGGCATTCAAGTATATTCTTATGCTTGCAACAGCATACGATGCCAATGACCGCATTGTTACCTTGGCATGGGCACTGTCACGACAAGAAGATACCGCGACATGGCGATGGTTTCTCCGAAATCTTAAAGCCGCCCTCCCACACCTTAACGAGCCTTCAACTGTTATTATATCGGATCGACAAAAAGGACTTCTGAATGGCATCGAGCTTGAGCTACCGCATGCTGCCGAAGCTTTTTGTGCCCGTCACCTTCTTGCGAATGCAGAATTGCATTTTGGCCGAGACATCCGGCACCGATTCTGGCCACTTCTTCATGCCAAGACAGAAAAGCTCTTTCAAGAAGAGCTTGTCAAACTTCACAATGTTAATCCGCCCGCTGCTGCTTACCTCAATGGGATCACGCATTCTCGATGGGTGATGTACGCCTTTTCAAAGCTGGCACGACGCTTCGGAAAAGTCACCTCCAACTCTGTTGAAGCAATGAATGGAGTTTATGAAGAAGCACGACGTTATTCAGCACTTCACCTCCTTGCACATATTTGGCTGGATCAGATGACAAAGTTTGCGACAGCAGCAATGAATGCAGCAATGATCACGACCGAGTTTACCAGCATCGCTTATGAATTCTTGGCCAACGAAGCCGCTCATTCTGCCAAATATCTTCTCTGGCGCTCTACCCCATATTATGCGCAAGTCAAATCACCAGACTCCGATAAGCCAGAAGAATATCGAGTCTTTCTGGATCCAACCAATGCAACGGGTGTGTGTGACTGCGGTATTTTCCAAGAGCATCTTATTCCGTGTCGCCATGCAATCAAGCTATGTCGCCAATCAAACCTCGCACCACGGGTCTTCATCAGCTCTTATTACTCCTCCAATACGCTTCGAGCAACATATAGCAAGCCTTATCCACCAATTCTTCTTTCGGAGCTGAGCAACGCCGATAGCAGTATTCGCCCGCCCCCAGAGAAAGAGACAAAAGGGCGACCAACAAGAAAGCGGAAAGAGGCATAAGGAACCGTAAATACTTGCTGAATAGCTTGAAATTCATTATATTTTGTTACGTCAGAAATATAACTACCTCATTCGGACAGTACACAAAAGTAGCGATAGCGAAGACCGGACCCTTATGTGCATCTCTCTCCTGTACCACCACCATCTCGTTTGCACCCTTGTCAATTGATTAGGGCCGGCTCTTTTTGACCGAGGGGTACTCGGGCAAATAGGGCCCGGGCAGGGTATTGTAGCAATTGCGCTCCCGACTTGGGGTAATCTAGCAATTACCTCACTTCTGTGCCACCACGTTCTGGGGTCCACATCGATGAGGACAGTACCAGCTGACTGGGAGCATTCCTCCATCCGCATCGATATCCCTATTATTATCAACTTAGACATTCGGCTAATTTCCCGAACCTTTGCTCATAGCACCGCTCTTTTCACACAATGCTCCCGTGCGTGTCGGTCAGCTGCCAGCAGCCCGAAACGCGCCTCAAAGGGGATGATATCGCTGACAGCTCCAGAACACCTGCCGGCGACCTCGCGCCAGCGACAATCGATCCGTACGTAAAAGTGGGTTTGGTTTGCCCACGTTCGCTTGACACTGGCCGTGCCGATAGGACAACAGCCAGGAAGAATGCCTCGTAGGGACAGGCAGGCATACACACCGTGACGGCAAAGCACGCGACATGATCTACTTGTACAGTACCAATGATACAAGCTAGAAGGAAAAAGAAAATTCACCGAAGCATCAACGATATCGACGTGCTGTCTTCGTCCTTATCCGCCCCGGACGTACGACGTCGCGTACCGCGTATGGAACTGACGGTCGAAGACACCGCGGGCTTCACTGTAATAAGCGTCCCAGTCCTCCACGCTCTCATTTGAAGGTCGCTTTGGGCTGTCGATGGTGCTGATTGAGCCCCCAGCTGTTCTGCCCCCCTCTGTTGATCCGCGCAAGGACTTGAATCCGTTGCTTCTGTTGCTGCTGAAGGTAGTAGTGGGTGTCAAACTGCCGTCCTCGGATACTTGCAGGTCGTGTGACATTCCGCAGCGCCGTTCTGCCAGCGGAACCATGACGTGAAGCTGCGGCAAGATCGGCGGCATCATGCTCGTGCGAACTGCAGGATGGTCCCGCGCGGAAATGTTCGACAAGTGAGAAACAGGCGGCAGCACGGCAGAAGACATAGTAGAAGGGATCTGTGCTCGGTGTAGAACGGGTGGTAGTTTTGAGAGTGCGATATCGGGAGAGGACTCGTAGCCGTGCCAGGTGAAGTTGTCCTGGACACTGCGTTTTGCGCTCTGGCTGACCCGCAGTTGATCTAGACGGGCCCGCACACTTGATGGACGCAGCTTGCGGTCACATTTGGGCAGGTGCATGCGGAAGCTGAGAATGCGTCAGCACAGATACAACGGTGAAGGCGATGGAGACGCACTGTTGAGTCAAGTTATCTTGCCTGGCCGTTTCCTTGTCGCAACCAGGATATGGGCATGTGAAGCCCTTCTCGCCGGTGTGTACCTTCAAGTGCCTAAGCGTGTTCGGTCAAACAGCGTCCGGGCTTCTGAAGACATATATAACTCACCTGATCAGATGTCCGGATGTCGTGAAGGCCTGCAAGTCGTGTTAGACCGGGAGGAGGGGGAGCCGCAGTTGAGGGCTCGCCTTCTGGCACACTTCGCACTTGTGCGTTCGCTTCGTCAACGGTCCCGCCCAATCGTAAGTCGACTCTGGACTCTTCGGGGACGAAGGTGGGGAGGATGATGTGGAATCGGAGTAGGCGAGCAGCGGAACATCATCCTCATTCAGGAGAGAAACAACGCCTCCCCTAGCGGACCGTACGAGGAAAGACATCGCTACGAAAGGGGAGGGTTGGGTTGTACGTGACCAGGCAGCAGGACGTAGGCAACACAGCGAGATGGGCGTCCAAACTCAAGGATATGCATACGGGAGGGGCGCAGGAAAGCTTATAAGTGGGAATGGTTCAATGCCAGGCTTTGATCTCGCGGAGTGTAAGCGAGGCGGCGGAGGGCACAACTACATAGCTTGTAACGTCTCTGGGCCTTCATCCCTCTGTCCGCTACCCGTTCCCCTTCTTATCGCTAGCCGTGAAGTCAAGACGGTCCAGAATCCATGTTGTATTGTTCTGCAATCATGCTTCAACCCCATCCCCCTTCACCGATGTATTGGACCTGTCCTGCTCCAGCCCTAGCAAGTCTTCTCATTCCCTGCAAAGCCATTCCAGCTGTTGTTCAGAAGCGGGACCATAAGTAAGGGAGAACCAGGGAAGTACGGATGGCCACGCCAGAGCCAAGGATGGAGCAATTCCAGGCAACGTGAGACTGTCATCGGGTCGCCTCATGATGGCAAGCTACCTAACTAGGTAGCTTGCAATCTCCAATGGCTCCGCCAAGCGGAAAACCGCCACTGCGAAGAGACTGGAGAGCCTTGCAGCGGTAGCGGTCGAGATCGCGGCAGGTCCGGCATGATCGCTTCCGGAAACGAGAACACAATTGGAACAAACAACAAGGCGATTCGAGGGTAGTGTTCGACGCACGCTCTGCACTTATGTCTTGCCAATATGGTAGTGTCAATGGGCATATGGCGTTCACCCCGGCGCGGGCTGGGCGCTGGAATCTGGAAGATTTCCCTCCCCCGCCTCTGTCGACTCAATTCGGCTTCATATGCTCGGCGTACGCCGAAGCAACTTTGCCTGTTCATGAGGTACACGGGAAAGCTCCGTCGTCTAATCCTGTACTTTTCGTGGACCGATGAAATGATATACCCTATGCCATTTATCTTGTACTTTCTTCGTCGTGGTACGTCGTGATCCGCGCCGCCGCGCGGGATTCTGCTTGATCCCTAGGATTACTGTGAAATCATCAGCTTAGATCGGTAAAATACTTCCGTGCTATAGAGTCCTACATAGCGTACATAGGGGTCCTAGCATTCATAGCATCGTCCGGTACTCGATAGCTCTACATAGTCATGTACCATTTTCATTTCAGCCTGTTTTCACAGTCCCTCTAGGCTGTAGTCAATGGTGTGAGTGTTGCTCAGGGAGAAAATTGCCTTTGGGATTGTCGAGCGGGCAACACAGACACTTTTACCTTCTTCCATAGCGGCCCATAGCATTCATAGGACCCCTAGAGAACCCCTTCTATCATAGCAGATGCGCTTTTACCGATTAGTAGTACGCGACATTGTTGAGCGCGTCGCATCTCCGTCGACGTCTACAGCCTTGTTTTTCCAATCTCTGCGCTGTCTCGACGGCTCTGATAAGTCGACTATGATAAGGCGTGACCCCACTGTCATCCGCGTGCGGCCGGACGACATTACCGATATGCAGCAGCTCATCGATGAGCGCATCGCAGCCAAGCGGCAGGCGCAAACCGCCGAGCTGCAAAAGCAGTACCCGTCATTTGCCGCCCATGCACAAGTAGCGGGCGGACCAGTGCCACCTACACCTACGCCTGCACCTGCTCAGCAGCAGACGCACGCACCGCCCGATATCCTGGCCTTGGAGAATGAGAGGCGACGGAGGCAGGCGATGTCTACCGCACAGCGCTTGGGGCTCGATCCAGGCGATGTCTACCGCACAGCGCTTGGGGCTCGATCCGCAGTAGGGATGCCGGACGTGTTTGGAGAAAGAGGTTGAGGGGCCAGGTTTATGGCAGGCATTGAATGGTGAGCGTGCTTCACCTAGCATATATTGTGTGTGCTCATGGTGACTAGTATATGCGGGCTTTGCCATGCCCTCCGCGGCAAGGACCAAACTTGCATGCGCATAATGGATCGTCTCAAACTGCGTACATAACATCCGAAGGCCTGCTCCCTGAAAGCTGTATATGGCATTCTGTCGGCGATCTCGGTCTACGATGGGCCAGAAAATCAATCAGCAAGCCCGGGAGACTGTCCTTCTACAACGATACACTCCGACAATCGATGGCTGAAGCTGTATAGTCAAGGTCAACGCCCAGTCCCTGTTGAGCATAAAGGTGCTGGTCAGCACGATGTATGCATGTCCTCGTATGGACCTTGCGACGATATACAGATCATCACTGGACGACTGACAATCGACTTTGTTGGGCTCCCGAGCCGACTTCCCGAGCCGACACATGCTTTCCGTAGACAGCTTGCCCGCACAATTCTGGCGGCAAACGTCTTGGATGAACCCGCAGAGTGAAGCTTGTCGTCGTTGACATCCTAACCTTGCAGCATACGTATAGACTTTGAGTGTGTAAGCTGTTGCCTCATATCTGCTTATGCGAAACAGTGCGGGATGCCTCGTGAATGCTGACCATCAGATGTCATGTTCGAGGCTTTAACACCTCCCTCGTTTGGATGCCACGCCCGGCAATGATCTTGTTTTGTATGCCGTACCTAATATTCACTAGTGTGACATGCCCGAGGATCCAGCGACATTACGAAAGCGACCCAGCTCCGCCGATCGGCAATGGAATTCCTGTTATACCGCACTTTATGCCGAGACCAGCTGTTGACGCATGGAAACGGTTGTATAAAAGGAGGGCTTCCACCTGACGGGTTTGGCAACATAGGCCTTAATAACCGTTCAGAGCCTGTTGGGATCGATTGCATGTGATTCGTGCATTGGTGCAATATTCCTACATCGGCATGCAGAGACAACGGAAAGACACAACCAAGAGTAGGCGATCAACCACTACGAACGTGCGAGGCGGCATATCGGGACCGGTCGTTCGTAACTGCCCACCCATATCCAGGTGGCTCCATGGGTTTCGGCGGTGTGAAGGGACGTGTAGGGTTGAATGGGTCGTTGCGGAATTCCATGGTGAACGGCGTGTTGAGGTATCGGGAGGGTGACGACGGCATGCTGGTGCCACTGGTCATGTACGTCAGCGTTGGAGACAGCTCTTCCTGCGGTATGGCGGGTAATGAAGGCCGTGTCTTGATGTTTGTAGGACACGGTCCACGCAGGGCAGCAGGGAGGGTTGGGACAGGCGGCCCCGTGCGACCATTGCCCGTCTTTGACTCTCTTTCACCACGGATCCAACGCCTGTTCTTTGCCTCAGTCCTTGCGAACAGCTCTTCCATACAACCTCGAACATAGGAGTGGGTCTGCCTGGGAAGTTGCTTGGGCAGGTGCATGCGATAACTGCGGTTTCGTCAGGATGCCCAGCAATCAAGTGCGGTAAGGCAACCGTACTGCTGAACCAGGTTGTCCTGCCTGGATGTCCTCTTCATGCACTTCGGGTAGGGGCATACGAAAGGTCTCTCACCGGTGTGCATCGCGTAATGCCTGCCGTGAGAATTAGTTGAGCGCCCAGACATCAGGGGTCTACGTGCACGCCATACCGTGTCAAGTGTGCCGACGTGGTGAAGCTCTGCCCGACCGCTCAGCCATGAATCCAGCCAGCCTGAACGGTAGGCGTACCTTACGACAGGTGAGACACATCAACCGGCGCTTTGAAAGGGTTTTGACGGCTTGCTCGCGAGCAGCAGCTATTGCGTCACGTGCATGTTCGTCGTCGTTCAGGATGGAGACCAGGCCAGCCACGGGGGAGCGGACGGTGAATAGGGGCATTTTCGCTGAATCCGAAGCGACCGATGGCGAAGCCCCGAGGTTCGGTGGATACAACATCGGCTGTAAGCGTCTCGCATATAAGGTGGGGGTAATTGGATGGTAGCGGGCGTTGGGAAAGGGGCAATGGCCGTCGCTGGGGCAGGGAGAAGCCATAAGTGCCTGAGCAAGCCTTCAGCTGTCATGTTCCTCTTATAACGCAGGTTGGCTCGCCAATTCGTCGAGGATCCCAGCTGCTGGGCCTCTTGCGTCTATTTCAAAGAGCCCGACGTCAGGCTACACCCCTCCATTGAATTCCGTTTGAACCAGACGTCCAGACGATGATTTCGGTATATTCTTGATTTCTCGTCTTCCATTCGCCTTTAACGGCTCGACCGAGCAACGATTGACGGATCAGGTAGAGCAGCGGGAGAACCATAGACGCCTAGTTTAGGGAATAGAACCAGCGAGAAGGGCCGCATCATCCGGGGGCGCTTGAAGGGAACACATGGTCTGGACCCAGGAAAATTGGATCGCGGTGATCCGGACAAGGAAACCCCCTGCTCCTCGCGGTGTTTGGGGTCCTGTTTGCTCCGGATCCGTGTGTGTAAAACACAGGGGCGAGTCATGGGTGCTACTTCAGGTTATGCCAAACCGTAACAGTCGCGAAACATGCCCTTTGTCTCGGCGGACTAGTACTACAGTATTAGCCCCGGTCTAAGCATAAGGCCTGTTGGGAAGACCTTCTAATGCCCGTCAATGAATAAAAGCGACGAGTTTACGTGCGAAGGGTACTATCAGTGCTGCCATTAACTTATCTAATTGGCACTCGTGCTATGGGTGCTATGGGTTGTTATATAGCTTATTTAAGGTGACATCATCGCAAAAATGCGAAGTGCCCTGATAGTTAGGGGTCCCTATCAGCCCTATGCCTGCTACGGAGGTCTCCTGAAGACTGTTTTGAGAGGCGCAAATACATGGTTTTGAAGGTTTTTGGGCAGGGGAAGCATGTTTCGTGTCGAAATGATCTTTGATAAACATTGGTAGCAATATGCATGGTACTTTCCTTGAGAGGGGGGGATGGCATGTAGTCTCTGTAAACGGGGACGCTATGGCTGCAAGGACCCCCATAGCACCTACATAGATGCGGATAGTTATCCGGCAATCTTGCGATGCATAGCGACTCCAGGAAGCCGCTCCACAAAACCCCTTTTGCCCCCGTTATATATGGGGACTGCAACTAAGCTAGTTGTACAGAACTATTGCGATCCTCCACCATTGCCAGCCTGACTTGTCAGTTTCGTCTGTCTCATTCAAGGTTGACGCACAGATTTATTTTACGCCAATGGCAGGAATACCTCATGAGCTTTCCTGCAAAGCTTCCCCGTCGCCGATACTGGCGGACTCCCCCTCGCAAAATCTGGTGAGTCAATGACAGAACAATACAGATTTTTCCTGTCCTTTCGCTGCGCGGGGCCACAACCGATGTACGACGCAGACAACAACACCTGCGATGAGCGCGGCACCACCGAATGCGCGGTAACACTTCCTTGGGCATGACTAACGTCTCCTGTTTGGTCCGGACCTCTGACGTCAGCAGGGCCTGACCAATGATTTTCTGCCGATGTTCTTCTCCCTTGCAGTCGAGAATGAAGGCGAACTGCAGAATTTATGTTGTCCGTATAGAGTCTTACCCATTTCGCACTGACCGTTCCATTCAGGGATTCAGCCAGTGCGATAATCGATGCATCCGAGTCTTGACGGATACATACAGCCGTTTGCCGATCCCCGGTGCATTCTTCTGAGTGCTTCTGAATATGGGAGGGGCAGGCGCGATAGAGTGTGTCCCATGTCCGAATTGTTCTACAATGAGTCGTGGGGAGAAATGCAATCGAGGCGTGGGGCTCGTCCTTGCTCCTGGCGGTCTTCGGGGTCCTTTTTTTACCAGCTGACTGGGGGCGTTCCTTGAGCGGCATCAGTACTCTTATCTTGACACCTGGCTAATTCCCAAACCCATGCTCATGGCAGTCTTCCGGGCGTATCACTGACCACCCAGCTGCCGAAACGCGCCTCAAAAGGGACCATATTGTCGGCAGGTCTTTGAGACCAATCCAGCGACTTTGCGCAAGCAGGACGTCAACGGGTACTAGAACTGGTAAACGGCGCTGTAGCAGGACCCAAAAAGGACGGCCTATCATCCTCAAAGTGGGACGAAGCTGGAATGTATCGACAAGGCAGACTCGGCATGGGCGCGGCAAAGGCGTGCGAGGTAATCTGGATGTGCACATCTCCGATGATACACGCTGGAAGGAGGACGACCAAGCATCCAAATAATGATGGACCCTGCGTGCTATGTAGTCCATCCTGCCGCGGACTCCAACTCCGCCCCTTCCATGTCTTTACTTTCTTCCCCGTAAAGCCTTCCCATCTGTCGCGCAGAATCAGGATAACACAGAGAACGCGGCTAAGGACGTATGACCACGTAAGGCCAAAGGGGTGGAGCAACTCCGTAACTGTGGGTGGGTCGCCTGCAAGAGCGATGGTCGAGCCCACGCTACCTGATGGTATGCGGAGTCCATTCGTGGGATCATCGGTTCCACAATAACGGTCCATTGACACATGAGGCATGCTCGCCGCGCGGTGATTCTTTCTGGTCGCATCCGCGAGCATATGCTATACGATGGTTTGTCTATTTTTGAGCCATGACAGAGCGGAATGGTGCCATCCGACTTCGACTTCGGCAGGGCAGGCAGTGACGTACAGCTGGCCGCAGCGTGATCTGGCCAGCGAACACGGGCTTGTCTGCTATTGCTGTCCTTCACGTTCATGAATACGACACGTCAATGCACCCTTCAGATAACAACAATTTACCTTATCACTGACAGACATTCCGATCCGTCGCCGGACCTCGATCATGATGCCAGCTGTCGATCCAACCACCACAGGGTCGTCTCCCAATGCTCGCAAGGAGCAGTATGTACCACAGTACCGGACAAGCTCCTTCCCTGCCGCTAGATGGTCAGAAAACCCACGGCGGGTTAGTTGCTCATCTGCCTCGCCAGCAGCGGACCGGGCTAGGCCGTCAGCCAAAACTGAGGACCCTGTCGACCGAGCATCACACACCTCTCGGCGGTCGCCCCCGCTTTCCCGCCAGCACCCACATTCAAGCACATGAGCACTTCGACTTGCAGGTCGAGCTCACGTCAAGAGAGCTTCCTTTCTGTCTATCCCCACGTCGCTTGGGTATGAACTGCCTTTCTGGACACGGATTTTGGATGGGAGACGTCTGCTGCTGGCTTTCGTGTCTCAGCTGTCGGGGCCAATGTCCCGCAATTGCTGGGATTGCGTCTTCTCCGCGTTGGGCCTCTCCACGGAGGTTCTGACTGCAGAACCTTGAGCTCCCGGCCATCGAGACGCATTCCGCTTCTGCAGAGTCCTCAAAGGCAGTCACTTCCCAGGACAACCCAGGTCATCTTACGTCATTCCCTCTACTTCTAGTCTCCAGGTTCAGTGTTCAGAAAGCCCGGTCATGGCTGATCGGCCTTGTAGCAAACCCCGCCGCCGAGACTTGCATAACGGCTTGTCCCGGGCGATCACGCTTGTGAAGACCAGAACTCTATTTTGGTTCAACGATTCTTGTTCAGCCCTCGACTGCGTAACTTCCTTTCAACCCCCGTTCGCTAAATGACCGACAGTTCTGAACGTCACCCACCGCCCAGAAGGGAAGCCACCCTTCGACCATAAAAGGATCTGACGGCTCAGGCCGTAGAAACATTCAGAATCCACACATCTCCCAGCCTCTCGTTCTTCTCGTTCAGGCCTCCGCTTACGACCGCTCCCCAGCCCTCTCCGGCCACCTCCCCAGCATCAGAGGCGAACCAACCTCGTCCTTGTGGCGTCTCACTACCCTGAGGAGGGGCAGCCTGAGCCCAGCTGAACCCGCTCGTAGAGTCGTACGAGAGCACCCATACGTCCGAGAGGAAGTTGCCGGCGCCTGCGTGTCCCAAGTGCGCTGGGGCGGGCTTGCCTTCTCCCATGAGGAGGAGGGCGACTTCCGGTCCTCCGCCGGGCAGGCCAATAAACCCGTGTACGCTTCTTGGTTCTGGCCAGGGCTCGCCCTCCTTTTGATCGACGGTAGTCCAGACGTTCGTAGCAGGGTCGTAGTAGGCCAGATCTTGCAGCTCGCCGAACTCTGGTCCGCCGAATCCGCCGAACCGGAGGAGTACGGGTTTCCCGCCGAGAGAGCCGGCGGCGAGGACTGTACCGCCCCGAGGAGGTCCGGGTGCTGCAGTGAGGGAGGACCAGGTCGCCGTGGGGATGTGGTACTTGTCCAGCGTCGTAAGACGGCCAGAAGCGGGACACCCAGCATGGATGTACAGGTCGTCCTGATGAAATTCACGTCAGATCAGTTGTGGTTCTGAATATGCTCAAGTTGAAGCCAATGCTCACTCCCAACACAGCCGCAGCGTGATAGCTCCTCCCGGCGGGAGGCTCTCCCTTTACGCCCGTGACTTCCTCCCATGCCCCAGATTTGAGATCGTACTTCCACAGCTCCGTCCCGAGGGGTTCCATGCTCGCTCCGCCTCTCCCTCCAAAAAGATACACATCTGTACCGTGCTTGCTCCACGTCGGTCCTACACGTGGCGCAGGCCCTTTGCCCTCTGTTCCGGCAGAGATGCGCGAGATGTCACCACTGTCGAGTGCGACGCGCAGGATGTCTGCTGGTACCGGTTGACGTGGCTTGAGTTCTCCACCGAAGATGTAGGCTGCTCCGGCATGCGATTGGACGCAGTGGGATGAGCGAATCAGCTCAGGCGCCGCCGATGCGGTCAGCAGATTGTGCCAGATAGCTTTGTAGGGCATCTTTGTTTGAGAGTATGCTTGTGTGGTGAATAGACGCTTGGATGAAGTGAGGAGTGAGACGCGGGTGACTGGAGTTAGCATTCGACCGCGAGGGTGACAGATGATGTGCCCTGAGCCAATGGGTTATGGGGGGGAACGGGGGTATGGTATTGGGGTTGCTCGGACTACCCAACCTCTGGTGCCCACCATACCGTCGGTGTCGGTGTGTGAGGAGTGCTTGGAACGATGAGGTAACCGACTGATGAGGTACTTGGTGCGGCCAGCCCCAACTGCCAGTGGCCACGTTAGGGATCACACCCGCGAGTACGTCGATGAGCTGGCGGGTCACCCAGTCAGCCTCGACCGCAAGGTGCAGGACGACTCTGGACAATGTTTGATAGCACTTGGATACTATGGCAACCGCTCAGGTGATACAGACACACCCCGACCTCGTCGCTCAGGAGGAAGTGCAGCCAGAGCTACCATATGCGCTCGAGGAACACAGGGACGAACAGCAAACGCAACCGCATGCTCAGGACTCTAGATCTGGCCGGGAAACAGAGGCCGGAGGTCAAGTCTCGTGGCGATCGATCCTCCTCCTCAGTGCCTCGCATTTATCCAGGTACGCCTGATTACCCCTGAAAAGTAAATAAGCACTGGTCTGAACTTATATCTTGCAGTTCCTGGTCGGACCGCACGCTGGAATTCGCCGTCCCGCTTTATCTCGTCTCCCTCTTTCCCGGCACACTCCTCCCTTCCTCCCTCTTCGGTTTCCTAACCACCGGCGCATCTATCTTCCTCTCCAATACTGTAGGCGACTATGTCGACCGCACGCCCCGGCTGCGTGCAGTGCGCGTCTTCATCCTGGGACAGAAGCTCAGCAATCTAGCCGCGTACGGTGCGCTGTTGGTACTCTTTCAGTCTCTGCAAAGCCAGGCGGCGAGGGGATTAGGAGCAGCGGGAAACGAAGGAGTCAGAGCGCTCTTCGTGCTCGTCTGCCTGCTGGGGTGCGTCCTCCACCTGGCGACAGTAGGGATAAACGTCGCCATCGAGCGAGATTGGTGAGCTTGTCCCTACCTATCAACCCTTCATGCACACTAAGTGCTACGCCGCAGGGTCACGACCATCTCTGCAGGCTCACCCGAAAGCCTCACCCGACTAAATGCGTTTCTTCGCCGCATAGACCTGCTATGCAAGCTTCTCGCACCGCTCTTCGTCAGCTTCCTCACCCTCAAGAGCTATGAGGTGAGCGTGGTGGTGCTCATGGCCATCAGGTGCGTACCCTTAAGTCTCTCCCAGTTACCCACAAGACAATGGACATTGACTGACCCTATAAACCTGCAGCTTCATCACCATGTTCTTTGAATTCGGATGGATCCAGCTCGTCTACCGCGAATTCCCAGTTCTGCGAACAGAGCAGGAGGCCAGGCTCGCGGTCCTAGCTGAGGAGCGGGCGAACGCACGATGGAGCATCACCAAGCTTCGTCGCTCGTTAAAGCAAACCGTGCTGGACTGGGAAGAGTTCCGCCGGTCCAGGGTGTTTCCTAGTAAGTCCGCTTTGGGGTAGTACAGCAAGGGATGATGCTGATCTTGGTGTCATAGCTGCGGTGTCTATCTCCCTGCTGTATCTGACGACGCTGGCGTTCGACTCGTCTTTCTTGGCTTATGTTGTCTGGAGGGGGTACTCTAATCCTCTGATCGCGGGGATGCGGGGCCTGTGCGTACTCATGGGGTACGATTCCGCTGCACTTCCTATAGCTTCAGGACAATAGTCGGTCTGACCAATAGTGCAGCCTTGTAGGGACCGTCATACAGCCCCTCCTCAGCAGCAAGATCGGAAACACCCGCGCGGCAAGCTGGTCCATCTGGTCCGAATTCCTCACCCTCATCCCCGTCCTCCTCTCCTTCTTCCTCTCCCCCGGCGGCTCCTCGAACCCTGGTTACGCGTGGAACAGCGCACTCCTCTTTGGAGGGATGGCTTTGAGCCGCCCCGGACTGTGGGCGTTCGATCTGAGTCAGCTGCAGATCTTGCAGGAAGGGCTGAGGGATCATCCGCGGCGGAATGCGCTCACCGCGCTGCAGTTCTCAATGCAGAGTTTTGGGGATTTGGCAAAGGTGCGTTTTCGGGCATTGGCCCTACTTTTTTTGAGTACGGAAAGCTGACTGCGTGACAGTACATCCTAGTGATGATCCTCTCGTCTCCTGCCGAGTTCCGCTGGACGGCGGTCGTGTCCGTCGGCTGCGTCCTTGCGGGGTGTCTGGTCTGGACGCTGGCGTATGCGAGGAAAGAGCGGGGACACGTCATCCATCTAAGCAGGATGGCAGGTGTTCTTAGGGGCTTGGTCAGGTGGGTCAGGGTTACGCATTTCTAGACGTGTACTTGGGCTCGCCGCGCAGAAAAGTTCACTCTCACAAGCGTGTCGAGCGACAACACGGGGTTGATGTTCTTGATGATAATAGTTATTCCAATGCGTATATAGAAACATGTGCTGGGTGCAGTCCGTATATCGTACAATTGCGTCAACCACCTTTCGCTACCTCTCTCATTCCTCCTCGGCAAACATTACCACCCACGTGCAAGTCTATAGCAAGGCTGCGCCAATAAACACACAACCAAGAACGCCGGCGAGGGCGAGCGCCGTGTGCGGTTGGGTGTTCGGAGCTGCGCCGCTCGACCCGGAGCCGCCGTTGCCACCAGACGTGAACCAAGGAAGACCACCGGCGGATGTTCTTGTCGGATCGCTTGCTGGTGTGCCGATGACCGAGATCGAGTTGGTCGCAGTAGCCACGACGCCACTTGGGCTTGCGCCTTGCTCGCCCTCGGGGTTCATGTTGATGGCCGCGCTCGATAACTTGGCGAAGCCAACCTGCGCAGGAGAGTAGTTGAACACGGAATAGACGTTCTTCAGGAAGGTATCGCCAAGGATCCAGGATGGAGCGCCATTCCCAAGGGAAATCGCCATCATCGCGCCGATACAAGTCGTGCGGCTCGTCTGACCAATTTGGAAGTCATCCGACGATATCTGCCAGTCTTGACCGCCGAAGTTGACCGTGATGGTGATCGTGGGAGAGCAGGGATATGTATACAATCCTTCCAACTGACCAGTGCCGGCGGCAGAGCCAGGGATGGAGGCGAAGATCGAGTCCACGAGGTTTTGAGGTCCGCCCATCAAAGATGTGCCAGTGTCGATAATTGCAAGATTGTCGCTGCCGAGATTTAAGGAGGCACCATTCACCTTGAGAGCTGGGGTAGATGATTAGTGGCTGTTCGGCTATGCCATTACAATGCACTCACAATTCATTGCCAGGGTCCAGTATGCATTGCTGCCCTGAATTTGCTGGATGTTATGATATTCAATATCGCCAGTGTAGAGCGAGCTGTTTGTGCCGCCCAAGGTGAAGTATCCGCCGGGCTCGTTGGGCTGAGCGCTCGGGTCGTCGACATAGCGGGTAAGAAAGAACGACATCATCGGGCTGGGTAGCTTGTTCGCGTTCACTAGGGCATTGACAAATGGCGTCGACTGGCTCGCCGAGAGCGCCGGCCATGCCAGGCCGATGAGACCAGACACAGACGTGTCAGAGGTGAGGCCTGAGCCGAGAGAGGTCACATCAACTACGAAGCAGGAGATCACGTTAGCAACTGCTGCGCATTTGGTTCCGGAAGATCACGCACTGAAGATCTGAGGATCGACCGTATAGCCAGCGAACGTAACGGTATCCCGCACGACTGGTCCGCTCGCCTCACCCGATCCGTATTGCAAGTCTACGGGAGTCGTGTTTGTGGACTCCTCAAACGTGGAGGAGGCCTGTTCGTTGAACGTGGTATCCGTGTCGCACGCTCGGCCGCATTGCGAGGAGACAACCCAGAGGTCGGATGAGCCCGTGTCCAAAGAAATGGTGAACTGTGACACGAGTTAGCATGTAGAACAGCGCATACACCTGCGTTGTGCTCACAGTTTGCGGCGGCGTCCCGATCTGGATTGTCCCCAAATAGCTCGAGTCCGCTTGAGAGTTCACAAGGCTAATCGCGTTTTGCCGCTTTTTCCGCCTCGCCTCATCGCTGGCAAATGGGAAGCTGCCCTGCGAACCCGGCTTGCCATACTTCTGGTACATCATGTCTCTTTGCCGGAGGATCCAATCCAAGTCCCTCGGTTTCTGGCGGCGCATAAGTGGGACAGATATCGGGGTCGTCGCCGCCTCCGGCGCTGCCTCCCGCGCAGCGGGGTGAGCTGGAACGGCGAGGGCGGCCGGGAGGGCAAGAAGAAGAGAAAGAGGAAGTGCATGGAGCAACATGATGCAGTCTCAAGTAGTCGTGCTGGGAAGGGGAAAGGAGGGGCGGGTGTCTTGGCGGCAGTGGGCTATTTGAGGGGGTGACTGCTGCGTGCTGGGCGGGGCGGGTGATGACGGTCGGAGGGTAAGCGAGGGGAAAGAGAGAGAAGAAAAGCTCGGGTAGAAAGACGAGGAGGAGGAGGAAGGGATATATCTGGCACCTGGCCAAAGGGGAATTGTAAGCAGAAATAAGAGAGCAGAGGGTAAAGATGAAAGAGGGGAGCCGGTTTCGCTCACAGTGCGTGGTTTGTTCGGTTGAGCGGCCGCAACAACCGCTCAGACCACGATCGCACCGTCGTCGTTTCCCGCGGGCCTTCTCGGCATCCCTTGGCGACTCCCAAAGTTACCTCATCACACTTCAGACCCCGATCACTCCCCTTGCCCAAGTCCTGCTCGTTGAGGTCCTTCCGCAGCATTACGGGCGATTCACGGACTCAGAAGAGCACAGCCCTCAGCCAAGTCTCGCGCAGAATATCCCTCTTAGCCTCAGCTCGGATGCAGTCGACGTCAGCCGCGCCAAAAATAGGACCCCTACCTATGTCTGGGGTCTTTCTGGTGAGCACCACGTCATCAGGCGTTGTTCTGCTGCGCAATGTTCGCAGTCTTTGGCCCAGCAATCGGCTCGAACGATCGTTCCCCCAGAAACAAAGCGCGGCGCTGACTTGGCCTAAAGCTCATCCATGCTGGCATATACGTGGCCCCACTCCGATGCACCGAGCCAAAGTCCCGAGCACAGGGGGCTATTCCCCTGGCTGAACGTCATCATCTCGCCAGGAATCCGTGCCTATGCAGGGACCGTAAATGCTGGCTACGACTAAAACAATTCCTGGCTGCGGAGCGCTCGAGGACAATCTACTTACAGGCCTCGTCCTATTTTCAGGCCCTCGCCGGCGCTCATGTATTGTCGCAGAAGAATGCTTAAGCGCTCGGATTTATGGTTCGGTCGTTGTTCTTGTTCGGCTTCCCGATCACATTGTCTTGGCTAGGTTACAGGTCGCCGCCAAGCTCGCGGGATACATTATGACTTGGCCCCGCGCACGCTTCGCTACGCACTCTCATTCACTTGCGAATTTATTGCTACGGTTCTGGGCAACATCTGCCTGCCGGATGGCGCGGCGCAAGACCGCAAGCTGTGGTTCCTGTGCAGCAATGAGGAATCTGCTCTGAGCAGAGAAACGGTTCACACCGGTCTGCTACCATGAACCATCCGGTCTTGGCAGGAACCCAGGACTGACGCTTTCGGAAGGCTTTGTCCCAGACCGAAGGGGCACATCAAACCGCTGGTATCTGGCAATCATGAAGAAGAACGCATGTTTGGCAATGGGCAACTAGTTCGTACAACAAGGTCAGAAGATTGAGGAACCTGGGCAGCAAAAAGAAGAAATTACAGGCAACACGCATCGGAGACGTTCCAGCCACGCTCGAAGCATTCGACGGAAGATTACTATGGTGCAGGTGCCGCACTGGTCAAGGCAATGTTTCGAATAGGGACGTGTGGAGAACGGCGACGACACGGCGTTGCTTTGCGGTTAATGCCGCCTAGTTCGGCGGACTGGAATCCGCCGCAGCTGAAGAATTATCGCCTTCCTTACGACGCAGAGACTGCGAGCCAGTCTGTCTGAGAAGGGGTTCGACAGCTGTCTCGAGAACACTCAGCGGACCGGGTCCATTCGGAGGTCGTATTGGACCCGCAGACGGTGCTTCGGAGACCGTACTCCTGTTCGACGACTCCTGTCTCTAAGGCTCTGCTGCACGCTGGTGAACTCTTGGATGATCGTTGCCGGTACGCTTCTGCGCCATGAAGAAGCTGACTACACCCCGAGGTGCTTTCCGGTACGGAAGGCGCAGATGCAAGCGATAGCTGAGGTGTAAGCATGAGGCGAGGTGCGTTGGGTGACTGCGAAGATATCGACTTACTGGTCGATAAGGTTATCGTGTCTGCGAGCGGTTTTCGCGCAGCCAGGCCAGGGGCAGAAGTAGGTCCGCAAACGGACATGGCCCGTGCCGTGTCTGAAGATGCGTACGACGATAAGCGACCTCAACAATAATGTTCCTGGTAACCCCGTACCTGTGTAACGCTGTCCGAGTAGCAAATTGCTATGCAAGACATGAGCATGCAAACAGTCACCCTCGTTGGATTGACTCTTACCCGCTTGCATTGCGCGCATTTGTGCCTGTACTTAGGCAGCAACTTCTGAATTGGGCGCAGTTCACCGAAACGGGGCCGCTCCAAGCGGGGTTGGTTCAACACAGTTCCGGGCTGCAGGGCTAAAGCAGTTTTCCTTCTAGAGGGCATTCTGCTGTCCCCTACCGATGCGTGGGGCATGATGGCGGACATGGGATGTCTTCCAGCGGGCCCTCGAGCTCAGCGATTTATATGCGTCCCACAATGTACGGGCAGGTCATATCTGTAAGGGACTGGCTCGGCAAGAAGCGTCCTCGCAGACGTAAGTAGTGCCATTATCAGTAGATGATGCGCAAAAGCTCACCTTAAAGCCCCCAACGTTCCGGGTCGAATGGACCAATCGCGAACAATCCCTGGTCAAGTCAGGGATAAAGTCAGGGGTACAGACGCACGACGGGATCCCTTACAAATCAGGGGACAAACGCATCCGCCAGCACGAGACCACACGGCTGTCAATGCCCCGTGACCCCGCCCCACCGCAAAACCATCGGTTAACAAGCCGCATTCCGCATATCGGCCCCGTCCGCGTTGGCCAGCGGTGGAAGTGCCCGTCAAGCAATCTTGGCTATCAGTGATCTGAACCTGGTATTCGGCGCTGCTACCTTTATAAATTACACGTTGAAGTATACATACAGAGTGTTATACATAAACGAGATTGGAGAAGCAAATGGAACAATACCCATAGGCTCATTTCCGCAAACGATTTGGTCAACCGACCGACTGCGATCATCGTGCGCTCCTAATATGCGAGACAGCGTAGCGACCACAGCCTTCCTTTGGCAACCACTCCAGAGGAAGCGGAGCCTCCTTGGATCTGGCAGAGATTGGCATACGCGAGCGATCGTGTCCATGTCCAAAGCCGTCAACAAGGGAGCTGTAAGGCTCCATGGGTGAAGCCGTTGTACTGCTTGTTCCACTACCAGTGCCGTGCGTCAATGTCGGCGAAGTAGGGTCGTTTCGGCCCTTGACCACGCTTAGTGGAGAAGCCATCAAGACTTGCGCGGGAGCGAAAGACTCCCTGATCGACGTCTCCGATGCTCCAGTTCGCCGAGTTCGTCTGGCAGAGCGAAAGCGGGATTGCTTTGTATGCTCGCGATACGTGTACTCCGGCCCAGGCATATTCTCGTCTACGCGTACACGCATCTCGTCCAGAAGACCTCGAACATACGATGCGGTGCCCTTCTTCGCAAGTGGCTTGGGGAGATGCATGCGATAGCTGAATTTGATGTCAGAATCCCACGGGGTAATCGATGCGTACCGAGCACCCACTGCTGTGTGAGATTATCTTGACGAGCTGTTCTCTTCTGGCACCCCGGCCATGGACATACCATTGGCCTCTCTCCAGTATGTATCTTATTGTGCCTTACGGTATTATGCTCAGTTACAGATGCGAATGAGAATGCGGGCTCATTCTCACCTTGTCAGATGGCCAGAGGTCGTAAAAGACTAGTAGGAAAGCGTCAGAGGACATGTTGTAGACCCTCTTTAGCTGGCACACACTTTATCGCATAGCTCGCATGGAAACTTGCGTTTTGCCCAAGAAACGTGCATGTTCGCAACCGAGTGCGATGGCCCGTTGGGAAGCGCATCCGAGCCCGCCTGATGGGCTTCGGGCTGCGCAGCGCTATCGTCATTCAGGATAGATACTACGCCTTGCCGAGACGAGTGGATGGTGAAAGGAGACATCCTCCAGGATGTCAAGTAGTTGAACGAATGAGTTGGGGGTGCAAGGCGGTTTGTGACGGAAGAAAAGGCGAAAGCTGCTGAGGCAGGCACAGTGAGATTTGTATAATGGATGGACGGCCTGGTGGATACCCCGCGTGCATAATCTCCACCCTGGTCGACAACAAATAGAACTGGCCCTGATATCGAGACCCGGAACCAACCTTCCTGCTTGACGACCCAACTGCTATAATTGCCGCGGGACCCGCCACGTAGATCTCGCTTCAGGTGATGGACACGGCGTGAGACAGGGCTCATACTACTTGACCTTGAGGTGCCAGGGGTCTTCGGCAGGAAAGGCGCTCGCGGTACGTTCACTGATAACTTTGGGGCGCCACCTGTCCAAACCTATTGTTGTCCAGTTTTCATTGGTCAGCTCACCACCCAATGCAGGGCGGAACTGGGACTTCTTTGCGTCACGACGTCATCGCCGTGCCCTATCAATACTTTGCGGCGTAACGGACGTTATGTTTAGCCCAAATTTGGACGTCGAGTGGGCCCAGAGCCGATGGACATCTCCCTGGCATATTTCGTATGCAACCATGCGGTTTCACAAAGAAGGAATGGAGCGCGTCCAAACTAAATGGGCCATCATGTGTTCTACATATCGCTGAATGGCCCAAACCCTACCCTACCGGATTCCTGCAGGTTCTCCAAGAAGATTGCAATTGCCGCGTGGCGGCAGTCATTCCCGCGCCACGACAGGATCTTAGTGATTTGAAAGGAAAGTGGAGATCCTGAGATTCTCGGGGATCGGTTGGTGCCTGTGGACGCACATGGCTACCGCGAGCCGGTGACATGCCCGACCTGGCGGGTAGCGCGTGCGCCTTCTTGTGAGGTTTCCGACAACTGACTTGTCCGGCCCTGTCGTGCACGAGTGGGTCCAACGAATGGGTCTAACAAAGGTTAATCAGCAGCAAGTAGGTTGACATCGCACTGACGGCGCATCGACTAACTGTCGCACGATACCGGAACGTTGTGTATGGAACCTCTGCTTCGATGCACGTGTACCGCGGTCTTCCGTTCTCCTGATTGTACTCGATGGCGCCTGAGGAGATAGCATCATCTTCGTCCGCTGTCGTTGGAAGAGAAACAGTCGGCGTATCCATGTGCAAGGGCTGCGGGGGAACGCCGTACATAGCAAAGCGCGCCGAGCTGAATGGGCAGGGAAAACGTCGACTCCAGGCGGGCGAATACCGCATGCCTTCCGAATCGCAAGTTATTATTGGATCGTGATCAAGCGATGCTGTCGTTGGCTGGGCTGCATCGCCGTCTTGCATAGTGCTATGCATAGATCATCGTGGTGCTCTGACCCGTCGGATCTGAAAAGAAAGTCATCGATACACATGGTGTGTCCACGGGTGTCGCTGCTTATGCTTGATGTGTCTCGCCCTCGCCGGAGAGCACCTCTTCGTTCCCAGGTGTGTGCCGTTGAAGAACTGTATCCTCGTCCTCCTGTCGGTCTGATTCTAAGTCGTCTGCTTCCTCCTCGGGACCCAGCAAGATCTCCTCCTCCTGTCGGTCCGACTCGAGCTCGTGGGCCTCCTCCTTTGATCCCAGCGAGATCTCCTCATCATCATCACGTTGTGTCTCCTCAAGAACAACATCCCCGGGCAGCTCGCCGAGACCAGGTTCGTTATGGTGCTCAGCCATCAACTCCTCCATGGCAGACGGCCCATCGAACCCTTTTGCCCATCTTCCTCTCTCCCGCTCAGGCCTGACACTCCCAACCCACTTCTCCCGATCCTCCATTATCTGGTTGCGAAGATCTTCCGCAACTTGGCGCCAAACATCCCACGCATGAGTCCATCCGCGATTCGGGATGTTATCAGGCAGCCCAAGCCGATCGAGTAACGAGTCGGAGATGGAAGGGGTTGCTGTGATGCTATCGGGTGGTACGTAGCCCGCACCTGAAAGGGCGCGAAAGAGGATTATGACACAGCTGGAGACGTTCATCAGTGCTCAGTTCTCGTGATGGTGTGACAGACGCTCACCTGCAGAATGCGATGACGAGGGGCCAGTTGGCCGTCTTGGCCGCTCTTGTAAGTCTGCGCAGCAGGTGTTTGCCAGCGGCAGTGACCCAGCTACTCGGCGTAGCGGCGTCTTCGAGCTCAAGCGCAACCGTAGTATCTGCCATCCGCCAACCGCCTTTGTGATACGTAGGACTGCGGTAATTGTCGCGATACGCCGAGGGAGGGGAGGAGTACGCGTCGGAGTATGCCGTCGCAGCTTGCAATCTCTGCCTAGTCGGGGCCGTATAGAGAGGTGATTGCAGCGGAGAGAGCGACGAGGTCAGCGCTCTGGTGCCATCAGAGGTACTCAGAGGCGTTTTTTCGGTACCAGGAACCACCTTCCTCGGAGGCGCCTGCCTACCAGCGCGCACAGCGCGGGGATGCGCAGCCTGTTGCAAGCTCATTACGTGTCGGGTTCTTCTGCTTCGATAAGGCAAAGAGAAACACCGAGTGATCAGGGTTCGTCCGAGGAAAGAGTGAATGGGAAAAGGCTTCCGATGCGATCGGTCGATAAGGTGATCGTGTGCCGAGTGCCTTGCCGGCTTGGCCTCGTCGAGGACTTGTGCAGGTTACAACTTGGAAGGTGATGGAGGGGGGGGGGGGGGGAGAGCGACGCCCGCTCGGCCTATGCTCCTAAGTACCCCTTATTGCGACGTCAAGCAGGTCGTCCCGCTATCGTCTCGGACAAGCCCCTTTGGCATTGTCCCGGCGATCCCGGCCTGGTCGATCAGACAGCGAAGCCCTGTCCCTCCTTGGAGCGCACGTGCAGGACGGAGGCATTCGCAATATATATCGGGCAGTATCGAAAACTTGAGCAAAGCGCGTAGGGGCACTGAGGACGAGGGGAAAGCAGGGGATGGCGACATTATTGGGCGTTTCATAGACGGCGATCACTCTGCTTTATATTGTACTTATACCTGCACACGGGCTTGTCTGTACCATAACCAACTAAGCTGCAATCTAGACAACATGGCCCCCTCTATGACCTCGATTAGGACGAATGGCGATGAGATCGAGATCGTCGACCAGTTGCTGCTGCCTCACATTGTCAAATGGATTCCTGTGGACACGACAGACGATGCATTCGACGCCATCAAGTCTATGAAGGCAAGTTGAGCAAATAGTGCACATGTATATGCCGCAACCTGACCAAGCGTGCAGATTCGAGGTGCACCAGCCATTGCTTCTCTTGCTGCGCTTTCCGTAGCCCGGCACCTTGCCCTTGCCTTGCAAGCTGACAAGCGTCCTGAATGGCTCGCGTCCGCGAAGGCTCTGTCGGCACACGTTAACCCTATCCTTGACCACCTGTTCACCTCTCGGCCGACAGCCGTGAATCTCTCCCAAGCGATCAAGCGGATTCGCACCGTCTTGGCGATTGCTGAGGAGCAAGGGTGGACCGGTCCAGAGGCGGCACAGGCGGTCATTGCGGAAGGGCGCGCGGTTGCGGACGAGGATGTTGGGAGGAACCGGGAAATGTCGCGCGTTGGGGCCGAGTGGCTGCTCGCTGAGCTCGAGGCAGCAGGGACTATCGCCCCTGGCGAGGCCATCAATGTGCTTACGGTATGCAACACCGGCTCACTCGCTACCTCCGGATACGGCACCGCTCTTGGCCTGATCACCCACCTTTGGGAGACGAACCGCCTCCGCAGGGCTTACTATACCCAGTCAGCTCCGTACCACCAAGGTACTCGGCTCACCGCACTGGAACTCCTCACGCTGGGCGTACCGAGTACAATGCTTTGCGACACCATGGTTGGCTCTCTCATGCAGCACCATAAGGTGCATGCAGTCGCTGTCGGTGCAGATCGTGTCGCTGCCAACGGAGATACAGCAAACAAAGTTGGCACGTACAATGCCGCAGTGCTTGCCAAGCGGCACGGGATTCCATTCCTCGTCGTGGCGCCTATAAGCACGCTCGACCCTTCAACCCCAAGCGGCGAGCACATCCCTATCGAACATCGACCCCCGCTCGAGGCTGTCCTTGCTCGCGGCGTGTCGTATCCTCCGACTCACGAACCTGGTACCGAGCCCCAGCAAGTCTTGGTGCAAATTGCACCACCGCATCTACCGTTGGAGGGGGTCTACAACCCCAGTTTCGATGTCACGCCCGCAGAGTGAGTGCAGCATATATGCGCTGGTTGTGACCGCGGACTGACCCTCCTTCCACCAGACTTATCACTGCTGTCGTCACTGAGAAAGGGGTCGCTCACAATAAAGCCGGCAGGGACTACATCGATCTGAGCAATGTCCTTTAGTACAGTATGTATCGGCTCAGTCCTCTCAAGGAAGCTTGGGGTCATTGTAGAGAAAATTACAGTATGTACGTCACATGTGACAGGAACAATAGAACTAGCCTTGCTTCCATGGCTAGACTCAGGGCTGTCCTCCGCGTGGGATGCGGGTGGCACGCAATTACATAGTTGATACACCAGTCAACCTCTCCCGTGGCTTCACTGTTCTAGTCGCCGAGCTCTTGAAGGTCCTTCACATCGCGAGATGTCCGCGAGATCGAGGGTAGAGAGTGGATCGCAGCATTGTTTCGAGAGCGACTTTCCCCCATCCGCTTCATGCTCTCTCCGCACGTTTCTTCTCCATCAACATTATCACGACTTCCGGTATCGCTCGTCGGTCACGCGAGGATAGGTGACAGCGATAACTGGGCCAGGGTTTGTCATTGGAGGTCCGTGGCAGTAGATTATGGGACGTACTGCTCAACAAGGTCCTCATATCTGCGCGAGGTTTTGGTACAACCTTCCCACGGGCAAGAATACGTCCTAAGAGACATTGCTTGCGCCGTTGTTGCCGGCTCAGTTTAGTCGCGCCTGTCGACAGGTAGCGTAGCGCAATATAGGGTGGTGAACGGTGGCTAAGGACTGTTCAGTGGGACGAAGGTAGCAACACCATCATACGCGGGAGACACACTAGATATACTGGGTATAACCACCTCTACCCTTCGCTGCTGGTCTCACAATGTTCTCCCTGACAACGCTTGGACAAGGTGGTAATAAACTTGCTCGCGGGGTATTGGCACTGGCCAGCCAGAGTGAGGGTCCTCGAGCTCCAATGTCGATCACCAGAGTGGGACTGTGGCAGTCCACGAAGGAGCAGGTACCATGCAGCCCCACAATTGCGTGGCAAGTGGGCAAAGGACGTGTGAGGAAGTTGGACCGTGCCTACGAGCGGCAGGTCCTGGAATTTCCAGGGATAACGACCCTACTATCCCTGGTAAACCCAGGTCGTGGTTTTGGTTCCGGTACTGATTGGATGACAAGCCTAGCCGCTGCAAGCCCCTTCATGGAAAGACAAGGTGGAGATCAGATTGCTTTATTCTACAAATACAGGCCATCCAGCCATTAATATCCTGGCACAAAGCGAGAAATTACAGGGTTAATCGTCGGGGAACAAACGGTTACGGAGCTAGAACATGCATAGGCGAGCTCCTCTGGACATGGCATCGTGTAAGAACCGGGAAAGTGATAACGTCGAAACAGCGCAGCAACATGCAGACAGCGAAGTAGTCCTGCACTAGTCCGAGAACCAAGCGCAGTTACAGGATCAAAGCAGAGGAAGCCATTGGCCGATCACGACGCTGGGTAAGGCGAAAATGTCGCGCCGAATAGAGAAGCAGAAAGCACACGGTAACGGCGTCCCATCCGCTTTGAGCAGGATGCAGTGCGTGTAAACAGACTGTGATGAGTTTTCGAACGCGTGGCTCGCAAACTTCTCCCAGTATTCAACCACCGATTGGTTTTCGAACAGCTATATCCAGTCAGAGCAAGCTCGCTGTGAGGAGCGTGGCTTGCTCACCTCGTAAATGAACTTCTTCCCCGTCAATAGTTCTTCCTTTGACCATTCAGTCAAGACCGTGAACTCCGCGCCAACAAGACATATCTCGCCAGTCCGGCGCCAAACCACCGTCGGAGTTCCACTATACGAGATGAGCTTGTCGAGCTCCTATGCATTTATCAGTCCAAATTTGATATGCTTCCCAGGTTATTGACATACAATTAGTGTTCGTTGGAACGATTTCTCCACAAAAATCTCGTCCTCTTCGCTCAAGGGCATTTGCAGGGCAATGAGGGACGGCCGGAAGATGGCGAGAGCCCGAACAACACGCAGGATATCATTTTTATCGAATCTATACGCAGTTATTAGCAAGTAGTAATGAGAGCAGGTAGAAGGTGCGCATACCGGTCCTTCAGGTACTGCATTAAGAAATGGTAGGCTTGGGTGTAATCGTAGCCTTTGGTCACTCGTCGATAGACTTCTGCTCCGTCGGTTAGCTGCGGTAGCTGTGTTGGGGCGAATGCATTTTGAACTGGTTGGCTGGTTGCGCCTGGAGCGCCGGAAGTGCCAACATTGGCAGAAGATGGAGATCCATTTGAGGGAGGCGGTGAAGGTGGAACGCCGGATGGTAATGCACCTTGAATAATGTGAGGGAGACCGCATATAACAGATTTGGATCTAGCACTAACCGTTCAGGGGCGCCGAGATGACATTCGGCATGTAGCCGTTCGTCTGCTGACCCGTTGGAAACATCGATTGTTGAGGCTGGACGCCGAAGCCTTGTTGAAAGAGACCTTCCGCATTGAGTTGATTCTGCTGGGGGCCGCCTGCTTGCATTCCTTGGGATTGCTGTGACTGACTCTGCACGCCGAGGTTCGGCCAGGTGATCTGATAATTTGTTTGTTCGGCATTGTAGCCACTAAGGGGTAGTTGACCTTGGCTTTGGGTTGAGAAAGGCTGTTGCCCAGGCGGAGAGACGCCAGAATTTCCAAGGATCTGAGAAAGCACATTGTACTCCAGCGATGCATGATCCGAAGCAAACGTGAGAGATGGGTCAAGCGGCACGTTGAATATCGGGTCGTTGAAGAGGTTGTTCGAAAAGGGATTTTCTTCATTGGCCCCATTTCCCGACTGTGTGGTAGTCTTGTCTTGCTTGCTCTTCTTGAGCGCCTCTGTTCGATGTCTCAGTTGAACGCTCCCGTCGAGCCGCAGGTTTTGGTACGCACCTAATTCCGCATCCTCCAGCAAGTATTTCGCCTTTTTTCGATGTCCCTCGACGCATTGATCAGCGCAGCCTTTCTTGATACATCGCTGACATGGTCGTGCTTCGCAAAGACGATATTAGCATATCTGTAAACGATACTTGGATAGGAGTACGCACAGTCATCGCAAGTCAAGTGAGCCTTCTGGCAAGCAAAGCAAGCTCGATTCGCCTTTTTCCTTTTGGGATGATCCGCTGAATCCCCCGCATGAGAGTCTGCATTTGTGTCGATCGTCGTTGACCGAACCGGTGCGGGGTCTGCATCACGTTTTCGCTTCAAACTGCTTCCTGAAGCCTTGCGGTTTCCCTTAGCCAGGCCATCCAACGTGGTTGGCTTCGCATCGACATCGGAGCTGTCCGCACGGAACATATGTTGTCGTGGGTCGAAAGTACTTTGGGGACTCAATGAGGGGTTCGACATGTTCATGAATTGCGATGAGCGAGCACTGCCAGGGTCATCTTGGATAGGTGACGGTGTGGAGAAGAAGGTCGATGAGGCCGCGAGTGGCTGAAGGATGGGGTTAAATGATCCAATATTCATGATGTCGGCGTGCACTGCCCGGCCAGCTGGACGTTATCGTCGCCGTCCGGGTGAAGGATAATGTTGACGAGGTAATGGGTGCCGAGGTGGATACGCCAGCTTGCGAGGTAGGTACACGTGATGAAAGAGCAGAGGGAACGAGAAGCGTCGGCCAAGAGTGGCGATGAGAAGGAATGGCTGTGCCGTGTGACCCCGGACCGTGAACAGATTTGGGCAGTCCCTACCAAAAGCGGCGGCATTTCTCAACTCGGCTTCTAATTGGCTCACTTCTGTGCACGCTGATAGGGGAGGCTCATGGCTTCGTGTGACGCATGTCTTGACAACTCGTTGAGATGCACCTCCGGCAACCACCCCGCATCGACTATTTCAAACCAACTTGGCCGGTCACGAGCGCAGCCTGTTGTATGTAGCTTTCGACATGGCTCAAGCCTCCACATCCGCAGCAGGCCTGGCCTCATCTGATGCAAGGAACCCGACCGAGGCAATCGTCGTGAGTGGCAACATGCCGTTTAATCGTGACCGGCATGATATGAACGTAGGACCAGGCTTCTCAGACCGCGGCCGCTAGACGACGTCCAGTCTTGACCATACCTATACCGGAGGAGCCGGGTCCCAACTCTGGTTAGCTGGAATGTTATCTTGCAGAGTTCGTGTATTGACAGAAGTATAGGCTCCTTTCGACGCATCCTTCGTAATTTTGCTCTGGTACCTGCTTTCTCGGTTCTGGAGTTCGCCACTACCTTCGTAGCACTCCTCACAGTACCGCACGGGTCATCTCGCGGACCCGACTGGATAGCTATTATCATTGCGCTCGCTTTCTGGTCAATCAGCCATCATATCGGTCCACCGCTTTTCCGGCTGTTCGATCTTCTTACTGAACTCGTTGCGTATCGTGCTTGGTCGGAAGCCCTGCTCGAAGCTCTATCCACGTTGATCCACGTCGCTGTCAAAGAGTTGTCACGATTCGCCGCGGTCTTCATACTGTACAAAGCTGGACATCCAGACCTCATAGACATATTATGGTCAGAGTCTGCTATCATATCTGCAGGTGTCGAAGCTGACCCCCAGCAGGTTGGGCTTCGGTTGGGCTCTCGGAGATGTCGCATGTGGCATATACCAAAACTATCTCCACCTATATCAATACCAAGAAGGCGCTTTACCTGGCGAAGAAGATCTGTCCGCGGCTCCTTGGTCCCGCTCTCGTGCAGGAGATATCATCACATCAGCGTCCACTGACGGTGGTGACCCTGCCTCGGCCAACGAGGTGCAAGAGCCCGACTATGAAGCCATTCTGGACGTCGAACTTGGACATTTGTCGGCACTCAAAGCTAGGCTGGAGCTCGAAAACATATACGGAATCCCATTTCCTGTAAGTGACGATTCAGCAATTCAGAGGTGGCAAGAGAAAGCCGTGACTGACCTCTTGTGATAGGATATCCCACCCATTATCATCTCGATAGAATGGCTCGACGCGCTGCTTTTGAGCCTTGGGCTTACCCTCGTCATGGCCCACCCGTTCATTCGCCATGGCACGATAGAAGCCACCCTACCCGTTGTCACGTTGACCTGGGCGATACACTCGTGCTTAGCCCTAGGCTACGCATTGGTCATGCCGAGGATCGGTCCACATGTCGTCAATTACTTCGGACTGATGGTATCGATTGGGTCGTTGATCGCTGGGCTAGCGATGTGGGGTGTCCTGCAATGAGTATGGCCTGGCACATAGACATTATTCACCCTGTCCCTTCTGCATTCGTGACGTGCCTTTGTATAGTGCGTCTGTATATACGCATGCCGTATCAACAACAGTCGCCTGACCTCAGGGTATCACCGACGCGTCGTGTCCCTTTGCAGCCTCGCGAACCGCGTTCCTTTTACCTCCGTTTGACGTCGGAGGACGTTCTTAGCTTTCCAAACGGTCTGCATTCGCACTTCGACCGTTTCCTATTTGATCTACTTTCTTTTTGTCTTGTATCCGTATCCACCCATTTACCGACACCATCGTGCGACACTTGCTACGACCCAAGCCGGGCACTGTGGAATATCTGCCAAAGCGATAGTGTCCCAAGTGGACCACAGCCTCGACGCCGACGCCAAACACTACAGGACATGTCAGGCATTCCTACCGCAAATCGGACACCGCGCTTGTCTGGCCTGCCTACGCCGAACCGTGGCAGTGGTATTCCCGCTCCAGGACGACCGCGATCGTCCATCTCGAATGGACCGAGGCAGTCGATGACGAAGGAGGATGATGAAGTCATGAGGGCTTCGTTAGCTGCTGCGGTGAAGGCCAAGCCGCCCTCGGATTACCTGAACGGGCCGAGCGTGTCGCTCAACGAATCGACCATCGAACGAACTCCCGCACCGCGCAAGTCCATCGGACCCCGTACGAGCAGCTTGACTTCGTCCACCCTACGAGCGCCGAGACCGCCTTCATCAGCTTCTCAAGCGTCGCATACATCAGGTCGCCTGCAGATCCCAGAAGCCGACTCGCCGAATTCATTCCAAACAGCATTCTCTACACCGCTGCACACGCCTGGAGGAATACGCGCGAGGACGCCGTCTGGCGCCTACGCGCCTCGCATGGCAGCGACTTCCGCGTACCCAACGCACCGACGCCCGGAAAGCAGGCAGTCGGTCGGAAGCACCACTCGCAGCGTCTCTCGCCTGGGCCAGCTGCATGAGCGAAGTGCGAGTCGCACTGGACGACCGTTCGAAGTTGGCGATAAGGTGCGACTGGAGAGTAAAGGCTGGGAAGGCATTCTGCGATATTTGGGTGAAGTCCATTTCAGAGATGGGATTTGGGCAGGTGTCGAGCTGCTGCCCGGCTTCGCTGGAAAGGGCAAGAATGACGGGTCGGTGGAAGGGTGTGTCTAGCCTGTTGGTTCTGCATACAGCGCAGCTAACTATATGCGCAGCAAACGGTACTTCGACTGTCCACCCAACATGGGCGTCTTCATATCCGCCGACAAGCTATCTGCGCCAGCGCCCAGTTATGCTCGCCCGCCGTCTTCCGCGTCTGTAACGAGTCGGACGGGACGGATTACACCTTTCAAGGAGCCGCCGACGCCAGAGCTGGAAACACCATCTGCAATGCGATCTCGCGTGCAGGCTGCCGCCGCCGCAAGTCGTATTTCGGTTGGATCTCGTGCAAGCAAGTTCCTCCGTATGACGGCGCAACAGTTGCGAGAAGCTGGTATCGAGTCGCAGCCGCACCCCGACATGATCCTGGAGAGTCCGATCCGAAGCCCTAATCGCCCGCCAACCCTCACTCCAAAGTCAGCTGGAAGGCAATCGTTCGGTATGGCTACTCCTGGCTCAGCCCGATCACGAGCCAGCTTGGGCGGTCCGACCCCGAAGGCAAGACCGAGAAATGCCGACATGTCCGTTCCGATGTCACCTCCTCTCACGTTGCCTGCCCTTAGCGCGGGCAGTACGAGCGCGAATACGAGCCTGCAGGAAGAAGATATAGTGACACCGGAAGAGTCGCATACACTTGAGTCGGGCACACGGGCATTTCAAGAGCGAGTCGCCAAACTCATGTCTGAGGATTTGGGCACAAGCCGCTCACCCGTTGTAAGCGCTCAACCAGCAGGACCGACAGGCTTCATGGAGGAATCTCCCCTTGCCTTACGTACATCTGCTCGTCTTGTGGAACGTGTGGAGATGCTCGAGCAAGAAAACAAGCGACTGAAAGCGGACGCATTGAGATCGACCGCCCCGAGTCCATCGAAATCTCATGCCGCTCAGAGCTTGATCACCGATCTGCAGCAGAGACTGGAATCTTCCGAGAGGATAACCGCCGATATCCAGCAGAAGCTCCACGACGTCGAGAAGCAGCTCGAGGAACAGGTTTCTCTTCGTGAATCCGAAAAGGAACAAGCGGCCGACGTGCTTTCAGCCGCCGATGAGCGCGTGGATGAAGCAGAGAAAAAGGCCGCGGCGCTTATCGGCGAATTGGACTCCTTCAAGAAGAAGCTAGCAGAGGTTGAGCGAGACCGAGACGAGAAAGTGCAGCATATACAAGAGCTCGAGAGAAGGGTCGTGCTTCTTGAACAACAGGCCAATGAGGAACGTGAGGACTTGCTGCAACAGGTAGAAGAATTGAGGAAGGCTGGTCAGGTAAGGAAAATTCTCTCTGGAGGGCGAGCGATGCCTGACGAAGCCCTCTCCCTCAGGAAACAATCGCGTTCTACGAGGAGCACAAGGCCGCCCATGAAGCTGACCGGTATGAGCTTGAACAGCAAATCCAGGCATTGGAGGAGCAACTGCGCAGCATGCCTGAATCAGCGGGACAGCCATCCTCTGCCCTTCAGCAAACGGAAACTGCCACCCAGATTGATAACGAAGCATTGCGAGAGCAAGTAGCCCATTATCAGTCCCGTATTACCAAACTCGAAGACCAGCTGGAGGACGCCCAAGCCGACCGTTTGAAACAGGAGGAAGCCTACCGTGCCCGGATCCAGAAGGCAAAGGACCAAGAGGCAAATTGGCGTAAAGAATTCGAGAAGGTCCGGCAAGAGATGGATGATATGAAGAAGGCCGAGCAGGCTACGCGTGGCAGGATCGAGGAGCTTGAAGTTGCCTTGAGAGAGAGTGACGAAGCATTGGAGAATGCCCGCGCGGAGATTGAGTCGCTGCGGACGGATGTCACGGTAAGCCATGTGTCCATGAATGGGAAAGCGCATGCTGACAGAGTGGGCAGGATCGGGCTGAGCTGCGCGAGTCGGCAAGCCAGATGACGAAAGCATCAGCCAAGCAGTCTGAAGAGCTTGAGCGACTTAGAGAACAGTTAGAGAAGGCTGAACGTGCCAGAGATGATGCCCAGACGCTCTGCAACACGCTTAAACAAGAAGTTGAGGCCGCTGCGCATACCATCGCTGAACTCCGGGCAAGGAAGGAGGCAATGGAGAAAGAAAGGGCTGCTGACGTGAGTTCAAGCAATGCAAGATGACAGACCCAGCTGACAGCATGAATAACAGTACGATAACACATCTCTTGGCCCACCGACTGATGAACGACGGCGTGAATCGAATGGCTCCGACATGTCAAAGTCACGTAGATCCACCACGGATCCTGAGAAGGAGCTTCGCGATCAGATAAAGGGACTCAAGTGAGCAGACAGACCGCACGGATAGTTCCGCGTTTGACCATGTCTTCCAGGCATATGGTGCAGGAGCTACAGAAAGAAAACGCAGCACTTGCTTCGCAGAAGAGAATGCTCGAGGCCGACAACAAAGCCCTTGCTGCCGAGGCTGAGGACCTGAAAGAGGTGCGTCTCTCACTCATACAGGTATATCATCATGTGCTGAAGGCAAGGAGCAGGAAATCAAAGGCTTGGAGGAAGCTGTCGAGAAGACCATCCAACAAGAAGAGGAGGCCTTAGCACAAGATACGAAAGGGCCGGCTGGTCCCAATGACGTCTCGATTGCTGAACTCAGAGCGAAACACGCGGTATGGATTTCGCAGTTGCTGAACCTCCGTGACTTATATTCTGGTCGTAGGCTGAACTGCGTCAGCTCAACGATAAGTTGAAGGAAAAGGAGACTACGATCCGCAACGTGCGTCCTCCATGTTATATATGCCAACTGACATCAACTAAAGTGGATTAGTTGAACAAGGAAATGGCTGACTATGAATCCCTAATTGAATCCAAGATCTACGAAGAAGACGACTACACCCGCAAGATCGCAACCTTGGAGGGCCAAGTGAAGCAGCTCAAAGACAAACTGTCACGGGCGAGCCATTCTTCCCGCTCTAGCGAGACGAGCTTCCCAACGCGAAATGCTGCGCGAACTATATCCGAAGAAACTACCTGCGATCTTTGCGGGGAACGCGATCACGACTTTACAAGCTGCCCTCAACTGAACGGAAATACCCAGAATGGCGTGAAGTCCGCAGCCACGTCGAAGGTGGAGCTCTACTGCGCTGACTGCGAGACTTTCGGCCACGCCACAAAAGATTGTCCACATTCGCAGGATGTATTTTAGGCGGATGTCACGCTAACGATGAAGGGGGGCTTTTTGATGACCCATTTGTATCATTTCCACGCGTATTCTCTTTCTTGACCTGCCGATGGTTATCCCCTGGATGGTCTTTTCTTAGGCTGTAACCCCACGCACTGCCCTTAGCATACCATTCCACATTTACCCAGAGCTTGATTAACGATTCCTGTAACGAATGCACTTCTGACATTGCGCGACCGACGGATGTCTAGCCTATGTGGCGCATGTGGGGCATGCCGAGGGGTGTTATGGAGACAGTGACGTGTTAAAGAGCATACAAGAGAAAGCGCGACAAGAACGAAAGAGAACGAAAGTGAGCGCATGCAAGAGTATTGCGAGATACAAAGGTATGTTCGAACGGGTATCCTCCATGGGTGTATGTATACCGATCCAGTCGGCGATCATGCTATGCTGATACGAAGGGCGAGTCAACTTCTTTTGCTCAGCGACGATATCCTGCTTGACGACCTTGCATCCTCGTTCGCGAGCATTGTCTCCGCATATCTAGAGCGGGTGAGACCAAGGAAAAGCACTGCCGATAGGCTTACATACAGCATCTTATACTTGACCAATTCCGATTCCATCTCCTCCTTTTCCAGCTTGACCATTACGAACTGTTTCTGAGGCACGTTGAGAGAACGTTAAATTCTACATAGGGGAGCGACGTACGACAAGATCGCAGTGTTCGGTGTTCAGCTGTGCCAGGGAAGACTCAAGCGCCTTACTGAGAGAATAAATGGTAAGATTTAATGATGACTGTCCAACGAAAGTACTTACACCTGGGCTGATAGATGTCTGTTGACGTTCCGCAGCGTGTCCATTTCCACCAAATGCTTATTCTGCTGCCGTAGCAGCTCCTCATACTCGGCTGCGTAGGTATCCAACATGAAGGGGGACACCTTGACCTGGAAGGCATCCTGGACAAAATCGTCGGCCCGATACCTTGTGGGCTTCTTTTCGGACGGCGAGACAGGCGACTCGTGAATCTTGTAGGTATCGAATAGACCGGTCTTCATGTAGTCCAGGATCTGGTCGAACTTGAGGCTCAGCAGTACTTCCTCGTTCTTCTCCAGAAGGACCAAAGCAAAGCCGAAAATGGCTTCTATGCCAGTGGCAAAAATAATGTCAAATATTCGGAAGACCATATCGAGAGGAAAGCTGATGGGCTATCAGGGCGCGGTGCTTGGGCCACAGCAAGCTGACATACCGATAGCTGAAGAGAGTCAGGAACCATTGGCTGCAATACATGCTGGATTTGACGCCCTGTCGCACGAAATGCTGGTGAAGCAAGGGAAGGAGTTCCTCGACCAGTCGGTCGAACTGATAAAGCCGCAGTTGTAGGCCAGGCATTTCAGGCAAGAAGTGACCGCGGAGATCATACGACTTCATCAACCGCACGAGCACACAGAACGCTTCTTCGTCCGGCATCTGACAAGCCTGATTAGACTCCGCCACAAGGACGCATATATGCGCTCTTACGTTGAGGAGAAGCGCGGCGACCACAAAGGGCATGCCCTGGCAATACCCGACCTCGGGATCGTACAGCGAATAGGCCTTGACCACATTGAACAAGTTTTCTTGGCCGATCCCCTGCACATCCTGGAAGTATTCGTGGTTCGGAAATGTCCGGCCAAGATCACGTAATATGCTTTTCTCATGTGGGCTTGTCTCCTTCAACAAGTCCGCATACATCTGCTCCAGGACGAGATCCTTGGACGCCGACCTAAGAATGATCAGAGGAGACTCTCCTGCTAGCACAGGGCGGACTCACATTAACTGCCATATTGTACCTCGCAGAGCCGCCGGAATGCCTCTCTGAATCGCCTCCGACAGCTCCTTCGCCCGCGTTCTCGCAACCAATTCGTAATCTGCCATCACCTCACCCCAGAAGTCCCAATCGATTTCTTCGTGCTCGTCCAATCTATCTTGCTCTTCGTGCAGCTTCTCAAAATCTTCCTTGAGGCGGAGGTGGCCGTGTATGCTCGCCCGTCTGGCATCCGGGTCAGACTGCTGGGCTTCTCGCTGAAGGTTGAGCCTGGCCAAGGCAAAGTCGAAGTTCGTTGTGGATCCCGTCCGCAGCGGCGGAATGGAGGCCATCGTTATTCTCCTGGAGTCCCGTTCGGTAGGGCTGTCCCGCATACCAGCCGGCTTACTGGAGGTAGTGGCAACTGAATTGCGCCATGTTGAGCGAGATGCAGCTGAATTCGCGTTGGACAAGTCCGGCGTTGAAGGCGGCAAGGATGGTGTGCGGAGCGTCACCGTCGAAAATCGCTCATTCTCTGCCTCATCATCCAGCGGTATCTCGGCCAGATCCACCCCATCATCCTTCGCTGACTCCACTTCGGTCGGTGTATCATCGGCGTTCGCTTCGCTTGGTGTCAGCAGCGACTCCAGCGAAGTTGCCGATGTCGTTGCTGTTTCCGCAGTAGTGTACGAGGACGCTTGAGATGCTGACGACGCCTTCAGTTCCGGAGTATTGAGAACCGATATGTCGGACGACGGCCGTGACTTGCTCTCATCTGCGTTGATTCCCTGAGCCGGGAGCTCGCTTACTGGAGCGATCGGCAGGGCGGCCGGCCTCCGGCCTGGTGACCTGCTCAGCGGTTTGGCAGGCGAAGTGTCGAGCGCGAGTCTGGCTTTGCGAGACGCTATGGTGAAGGACGAGTCAGACCTGGTGAAGGAACAGTTCGGAAGCCCACGCACCGATTGTCTCGATGCCGGTCATAGAGGTCATTGCAAAAGGAACGAAGGTAAGACGCTGGATGCTCCTGGAGCCTCGCTAGATGCAAGAGTGGGTGGAGAGTGAAGGATGATATGAATGAAAGTGTATGAAGCAGTTGGTGCTCTGGACGATATGCCTTGGTGGTCGCTGTGAATGTGCTGAGAGGGGTCGATTACGGTGAAGGACGCGACGGGCGAATTGGCTGAGACACAAAACACGGTCGACGCAACGGAGCCAACGTCGAAGGGGTAATAATGTTAGGCGATGCATAGCCTATTCGGGCGCCTCCGCCCACACAGACGCGTCTTTTGGTGCCTGAAAGGTGGGTGCTCGTTGTTGCTCACCGCCTGTCATTCGCGTAACTCTGTTTGAATGACAGCCACATTCCAATAGAATTGCTAACAGTGAAAGCCGGCTTTGCTGGTAATGGAGAATGCACCCTACTTTAGCGATGGGCATATATAACAGCAGAGCTAACTATGCGCTACATGCGAGAAATTGCAGTAATGGAAGGGTATTACACGTGCAGGGTTGCGTGCGGTGAAGATTGCGATAAGAAGAATGTTTGATACCACTTGCATGATGAAAATAACGAGTCGGGAGGCATGGAAAACGCATTATGCAAACCTAAAGATGGACAGGGTCAGCACAACGTGACACTGGCGAGCTCGCCATACGAACCCGAAACCTTCTCCCCCCTCATTGATGGCTAGAAGAAGCTGAGTACGGAGTTTCTCGTACGAAGTGTATGAAGGCAGGTCAACTATGCGACCGAGTCAGTGATAATGCAATGCTCTACTCAAGTCCAGCTTACTCTGGTTGAAGCAAGTATGCGCTTGTGGAAGCCGATCGGGGTCGCCATATGCTTTGTGGATAGAGAAGCGCTGCACCCCTTGGACGCCCTGCAATGCGTTGAACCCATCCAACGGTACCCTGGAGGTACCGGTCACAAAGGCTAATACCTTCGCACGCTCTTCGCGGCTGAACGACTTAAGGGCGCGCCACCACCAAACGATGACAGGATCTGATGGAACGTAGCCGTTGTAGTCGGTAGCCGCACGCCACTCATCCACGTCGATGTCAGGCGTGCCCGAGATGAGCAGTTCCACCTCTTGTTCGTTGAACTGGTATAAGGCAGTCAGATGACGGTCAGGACGTGCACATGCGACACGTACGATAGTAATCAGGTCTTTCGGGATGATCTCGAAGAAGCCAAGGAGCAGGTGCTCTATCTGGTCTTTGATGGACGTGATGAGGCGGTGCTGAGCGGCCAGCTGAACGTATTCTCGCTTATTCTCGTTCGTAACCGGGATCTTCTCTCCATCAGGCTTGAGCGGGATCATCTTCATCTCCCCGAACTGCAAATATTGTCATCAGATATTTCCGAAAGCACCATTTGGACATACCTCATCTGCCTCGACACTGAATGTGAGGTCTAGAACTGCCGGGTCATTCTCCAAGATCCAGCATAAGCTGTTGTAGTATTCCGGATCAACCCATTCAACGTCCCGGTAGTCGACGGGTTTGCCCAGGAGTTGCCGATAGAATGATCTGGCGAAATGGGCATCCAGCAGCCTTCCATCGTAGATAGCCTTGCCTATGATGCGGCCAACGAACTTGAAGAACAGTAAATGCTCGGGGTTGATCCAAGATGCTCGGTTCGGTTGATATGTAAGGCGATCAGCGGCACATGGCTGGAATAGGGCGTAGTCTGGATTGAACATCTGGCGTGCCAGAATCTGGAACCATTCCCTGGTGACCCCGCCAGCATCGACCCCTTCTTCGTCGTAGAAGCGAATGCTCAATTTGCCGTATTTGATTTGGTCCCCTGTCTTGCGTTGAAGGTATTGGAATGAGTCTTCAAATACTCGAGCTCTCCGAACGTTGAGCTGTAGCGTCTGATGCAGTTCTCTGCTGTGTGGACGTTTATGTAACTGCTGGTTGAAGTAATTGCGCTTGTTATCGAAATCCAGAACCCTTGGATTTTGTACGAGCAGGGCGAAAGAACCGCTCATCAACGAGGGATTGTTCCGTACCATCACGTTGAGTATCTTGCGGTGAGCGTCCGTGAACGTGACAAACAGATCCTCCATGGATTCTCGAGGAGTGATGGGAGACTGCGGAGACATGGAGCCACGGGCCATGCGTGCTGCGTTCGCCGAGCCGTGTTTCGGCGCGACATATTTGCAAACCACCATCAAGGACTCGATCAGCGGAAGCAAGACGGTTGCGATATGCTCCGTCTCTTCTTGACCCTCAACAATCGCCAAACAATCACCCAGTCTCTGCCACAGGGGCGTGAAATGGAACCCCTCGTATATGCCATAAACCTTGTCCGAGTCAGACGTGTGCTGCGAGTTCGAACCGACATTAGCAGAGACTGCCGATCCGTCCTGGTCGCCTGGCGCAGTACTCTGGCTGCTTGAGGGCGTCTTCCGAGTTTGGAACATGTAATCAATTGTCTTGAGGATCCGAAGAAGCTTGGCCTGGTTGGACGATCCGTGGGAGAACCTTGCTACCACAGAATTCCGCACCTCCTCTTCCGCTTGTGCATCCTCAAGGACTTTAGCGAGTTCATCCAGATCTGCGAAAAGACTCGATCCCAGGGCTTGCGCACGAGCCTTGAGTTCAGCAGCGATGACGTCCTTAGCATCTTGTAGATGGGCCAGGTGCGAGATCAGGGCGAGTGTTTGTTGGAAGGTACGGCTGCTACATTCGCCGACCGTGAGGATGTTGACAATCAATCGGAGAACGTGATGAGGAATATTTGGAGGATGTGACAGTAGCGGAGCCTCAGTGGCTTCTTGCTCGGACTTCCCACCATCTACCGCCTCTGATGGATCTAGGCGTGACATAAGTACACGCTGCCGCTGCACTACGAAAAATCAACGTACTTTGGGCAGGAGCACTTTCACTAGGTGCAGCAGCAATGTGGCCGCTTGGCTGGCCTGTCGCTGCTGATTCGCGGAACACGTCATCAACCGCCGCAGTGGATGAAGTCGCTTCCGGAGCAGAGCGATTCTTGACGTCTAAAGATACAAGAGGTCTCGTTATACTGGCAAGCAACCCAGCTACGGCGTCCATAAGCGAGCCCGTTCCTAGCAGGGCCGGCCGATCGAGAAGACCCAATAGAGCAACTATTGGATATTTCGTCGAAGTCATTGCTTTCTCCTTTCCTTTCCCTTTCTTTGATGCGGATCGCCGCAGACCGAGCGGAGTTTCTTGTTCACTGAGGAAGAATATCGCGGCTTGCTCGTTCGCATTCACGACGTAGGATAGCGCCTCGATCGATCGCTGTGCAATTAATCCAGCTACATTCTCACCTGGGATGGCTGGGAGCGAGAACGAAACAGTAGGGGAATCTGGCTGATTCTTCGTTTTTGTGGCTGACTTCGGCGTAACTGGACTCTTGATACCCTTTACGCTCAATTGAGCGAAAGCCTTATCCACGGCGCTCAGGTCTCCTGTGCCGTCTTGCAACACGTTGAGCAGCAGGCTGATGAGATCCGCTCGGGTTTTGCTGTTCTCGCAGATGTTAACGAGAATCTTGTACAGGTAATTCTTTCGGAAGAGCTGAGGGTAGAAGAGGAGCCGAACAAGGGTAGCGATGCCATGCCTGTCAAGCAGTTGAATGGCATCGCGCTGTGCCTTCTTGTGGGAAGTCGGTTCGGTGGGGTCACCACCTCCGCTACGAATCGCGCGGGCCGGAGCAGCTCGCTGCCGCATTAACTCGTTCTGTAGTACTCGCAGATCATTGGCTTCGGCCATGATAGAGGATGGCAAGGTTTGAAGCAGACCATCATCCTGCTCTAGCAACACTACCGATCGTAGCTGAGGGTCCAAGGTCGCAAAGAAGGTGGCAGCATCCATATCCACTGGGCCGCGTGTTGGTTGAACTGGATTGACAGCGGGGTTTGCAGCTTCTCGAGCTCGGCGCTGCTCTGCGGCGTCTTGGAGCAATATTTCTGCTCGGATATCGTCAGGAAGCGCATCCAAGAACTCCGCACTGATGGCCGATTCGGCCGGGATCGCTTGTGGGATGGAAGCTCTCTGTTCACGGAAGTGTTGATTGAGCACTTCCTCACGCATGTCATCAGGAAGGGCCTCGAGGAATGTCGGATCGATTCCGGTGTCCGTGATGTCAACGGGATTGCCGTGTACCAGCACTGTGACACGCACGCTGGTCGGAGCCGACGAGTTGCTCGCTCCAATCTCAGTTGTCTGCGACTCCGTAACGATGTGAGTGCTCGGACCAGGCGCAACGGATGTCCCAGAGAGATTATCCATTGCTTCCTGAGGTGGCTCGTTTATCGTAGGAAGAGAGGCATTTTCAAGCCTCATTTCCCCGTCTTCCACTTCTGCGATCGCCATACTGGTGGCTTCAGCCGATTCCGGCCCGTTCCTGGACAGCTCCATCGTTTGGTCATCGGGTGAATTGTTTCCATCGTCCCCGCCATCTGCGTCCTGGGTAGTGGCAGGATTGTCTGCTGCTTCTCTCGCTTCCTCCTCTGCCCGAGCTTTCTCGGCCGCTTCAGCTTCTTGTGCAGCAGCTTCCCGAGCCGCTGGAAGTAATCGAAGGATGAGATGATTGCTCAGTTTCTGAGCGCGTTCCATGGCGAAGTGGCCTTGCGCTAATGCCGCTTCTTCCTGCCACCGGTGGATACTTGAAGTCGCACCAAAATCGTCTTCATCCAGCACAGAGCGACTCCGATCTTGCGGCTGTCCTGCACCACTGCTGGAAGGATGGCGACGTGCCGAATGATGCCGGCTAGTATCTCGTGCCCCACCAAACAGAGCAGCCAATGGACCCGAGAAGTCCGCATCAGCTGGTTCACCTCGGCCTCGGCTAAGCAGCTGGCCAAGCATGTTGACGGCGTCACCCAGGCTCTCGAGGGTAGGACTGAGGTAGTCAATGTTATCCAATGCACCGGTATTGCGTTGACCGCGGCGCGTATGACCGCCATCTTGGCTTGATGGTCGTGCGTGACCAGCGATAGGGTCGACGAGCAGGGGATGTGCAAAATCCAACATTCCGGTACGAGAACTCCGGCCTCTGCCTACCAAGAAATCATCGTCCGCGACATCCAAGACCCTTCCCCGCCGCGGTCGTGGAAATAGCTGAGGCAACTCTCCTCGGGAAAGTGCCGCCTGAGTAGCTTGCAGACTCGGTCGCCAACCGCCGCGGCGTTCTCCGCCAATTTCAAGGTATTGAGGTTCTAGCAAGCCAATTTCTTCCGCAACGTTAAAACTAAAGCCTCGTCAGTGTGAGATGTTGGAAACAGGCAACGCGACACAAACTCGGCAACCTCGGAACCCTCGTCATCTTCATGGGGCAGTGCATCCTCCTCAAGCAGTTGCACAGCTGGGAAACAGGGTAAGTATGGTACATGCAGTGCGATGTATGCTTACGGATGGGGGCCTCATCCTCCACATCTTCCCCTTCCGCATCTTCAGCATTCGGTATCTCGTCCCCATTTTCCTGCACTCATTCAGTCAAGTTCCACCGCAACCCGTGTGAATCAACTGACCTCCCACATCATCTCGTCTTCATTATCCTCCTCTGCATCATCGTCTTCATCCGTCGATTCTGCCTCTTCGTCTGACCCTTCTTCCTCCTCCACCATCCCGTCCTCACCCTCGAGGCCCTCGTCCTCCCATTCTTCTTCGGAGGCCACACTGCCGTCTGCCATCTGTTCGTCATCGTCGGCTTCATCTCCCTCCTCTATCTCGTCCTCTTCAAACTCTGAAGCATCAGAATCTTCTTCCTCGAACTCGACTTCCATGTCCTCATCCTCTAAATCGTCCTCATCGTCCACATCGCCTTCATCATACATTTCATCCATTTCCTGCAACACGTCAGGGAGGCAGGGATGACTCGTACGACCACTTACACCCCCAAATCTACAGAGGCCGTTAGTGATTATAGGCAATACGGAAGGGCACTACTCACAGGCCCAATGCGGAGTTGCGATAGAGGTCCGGAGTCTCTTCTCGGTGCACATTTCCTCCATGGTCGCCTGCTACCTGCGATCCATTCACTGGTTGATCCTTATTCTTCTCCTTTTCTGCAGCGCGACCCATCTTGATGGCAACCTTGGTCCTGAGGGAATGAGGTTGATCAGAGATAACTCCCAGTGGAAAGGTGTCTATCACGCACAGTTGTTCCAATGGCCGCAGAATCGCGTTGATCAGGGTTCTAACGTTAGGATAATTCAAGTCTATATCCGCAATTGTACCCGTGAGAAGGTTGACGAAGTTCTTCTCCAGCATGAGTTTGGCAATGTGAATGGATGCATCATCAAGTTTGCTGGCAGTGCCAGGACGGACAACAAGCAGCTGATGGCAAAGTTGGGCGATGGCATGGATCTTCTCATACTTCTGTTCTTGAGGTTCAATAGTAATCGCCTCCCTTAGAGATCTGGCAATTGCTTCCAGGACGGTCTTGCGAACGCTAGTCAGATCGGGATAGGAGTCCTTACTATCATGGACGAGGAACTCATCCCGGCAAAGGGCAGTAATGAGACTCATGGCCCAAATGCCGATCTCCGATCGAAGGCGATAGTTTGCGTCTCCGGGAGGCGGTGGATGGAGAGCGCCTGCAAAAAGAAGATCTTGAAGAAGGAAATTCAGGGCAGTGGATCGGCCTTTGCTCGGTGTAGCGACGTCGTCCTTCCAAGGGCGCTTTCTGCCATGATTGACGAAGGCAACTTTGCACCCAGCATATGCCGTTACGAGTTCCGTTAACCACGACATCAGTTCGCACGCGTAGACATGTTGGGGTGGATCGGCTGGAACTTCCGATGGCTGCTCGTCTGGAGTATCCACCATGACCACTTCATTGCTCTCTCCCGTCTGACCCCCGGCCAATTGAACCTTTCCCGAGCCAGACTTCCCTAATTCCAATAGCTCACCCAAGAGATAGGCTATTACAGCCTCGAGAGATTCTGATGTCGGTGCCGAGCCTAGAACATCTCCAGCATGTCCATCGTGGCCGGCAGCGGGCTCGGTCCCTTTTGCGATCGGCTTCAAGGAAACATGAAGACTACCAGCGGCGGTTGCGGGACTCTGCAGTTGACACACAGACGCTGCAGCATCCAGGAAGAGTTGCGGATCTCGCACTGCGACCATATAGACGTTCTTGAGCAGAGTGGAAGCATCAACCACGCGATTGCGCGGCTGGTGGAACCAATCCACTATGGCATCCCGCATAGCGGCTTGCAATACCGCTTCGTCTTCCACCAGATGCCTCAGAATCAGCATGAGGTAGATCTGGCAGCCGAATTCATCTTTCGAAGGCGCCTTGAAGCGTTTGAGGAGAGCAGCGAGACCTCCAGCCGCAAGAAAGGTTGCCGCGTACGTCCGTTCTCTAGTGATGAGCACTAGTAGTCTTAATACAGAGATCAGCTGATCCCGCGTTAAGTGCGTGTGTGTGAGTAAGTCAACGCAGAGGGAGAACAGGTCGTCATAAGCCGCCGAAAAGTCCGGGCCGCTGAATATCGGTGGCGGCGAGATCGGCTCGTATTCCCCTGGGAGCTTTGCTTCGGCAATGTCATTACTAGTCGTTAAAACGGCCTCGACCCCAAGCAACGCCGGGCTCAACCACTGTGGCAGACGTTCTGAGTGTGCAGGGGTTGCACTACTTAGAAGCTCAAGCAGAAGTCTACCGGCAGGTTCTGCTTTCTCCATCAGGATCCTGATGGAGGGGGTGCTCGGCTGATTCAACACGAGTGCAAGCAGATGACAACGGATGCCCAGTTGGCGATCTTGTAAGGTAGTGTCTGACTTCTGAAACTCTCGAATGGAATCGAGAAGAATATCGAAGGCTTGTCGATTGTAGTCCTCCTTGGCGGATATGAATGCACTCTTCAGGTCGAACAGCAATGATTCGTGCACATCGGCGATGAGCAGAGCTCGCTTTGGATATTGACCCTCCAGAGTCGAGCGCAACGAGTCCAACTCTTCCTTATAATTGCGTACGGGTTCAAGTCCCTGCTGTTCAACAATTCCAACATCGGGACCCATATTCTGATCACCATCAGCTGGGCCACTATCGTGCACAGCGGGTGCCGGTTCCTCGATATTGGTTGGAGCAATGACCGCCTCCTGGTGTTCCTCCATCTGTGCCGTATTATCTCCGCCTTCCCCAGGCACGTTCGTGTCGGGCGCGTCGGCGGCCACCCCGCTAGGATTTTCCATTTCTACATCCCGCTGCGGCGGCGAGGACGGGGCGGCTTGAGGGGCAGGAGCGGGAGTTGGTTCCGCTGTTAATACCGCCGGATGAGTTAGGAGGTATTCCGTGGCCGCTGACACATTGTTTGCGGAGCGGCGCAACGCTCGTTCTACTGCGGGACGCGGGAAGCCCATATCCAATAGTTGCTGGACCCGCGTCTCGTCTGGAACCACTTCGGCACGTGGCGCGAACAAGCCAGTCATCCAGCTCATACCAGCGGTGGTCACGGGGGCCTCCGCCTTCCGCTCTTCTCCATCGGCTTCCATTATGTGCTGCATGATGAGAACAACAGATCTGACGATGTCGGTCAGAGGAGCAGACACCTGAAGGTCTGACGGATTCGAAGTGATCCAGGAAGCGTCCCAGACCTGGAGAATGAAAGGCAGTATTTCGAGTCTTAGCTTGATGAGGAAGTCGTGTGGTTCGAAATAATCTTTCTCGCCAGGCCTCTTGTCTCGGGTGGTGAGGAGAGCGGTCTGACCAGAGTCGAAAAGTGGTTTGGCGGCCACGAGCGCCTCGAACAGATTCAGCGCCACTTTTAGTCCGCCAAAGACTTGCGCAAGGGTCTGCCCCGCCTCGCGCGTATTTTCTGCGCCGAGCATTGCAGCTGCCTGGGACGCCCAAGATTGGCAGATGTCCAGTATGGCGTTCAAGCCGCCTTCCGCTCGAAAGTGGACCACGAGCATAGTCTGCAGTGTGTTTTGTGACGTTCGCTCTGAAGACGAGACTGTAAGACCAAAAGGAAAGGAGGAGGGATAACTCAGCGTACCATCGAAGAATAGCAAGGTCACTATACCGAGCATCACCGTGGCGTAGGTCGCGTGGACCGGAGAAGCTCGAAAGTTTTCTCTTGGTTCCCAAGTGAGATGGTTCACCAGAATCTTTGCGATGGCGGACGCAGTAGTGGATGCTTGCTTTTTCTGTGCGGCATCTACATTGCGACGGCTGTAGAGAAACATTTTGACGATGGCTATGTTCAGTTCAGCTCCTCTTCTTTTCACGCCTCTTAAAACAATTCTTACCTTGGAAGAATGTCGTCAACGTTAACGGTATTTGCCGCATTAAATGCTTGACAGACTTCCGATTAGCCTCCAGGGCGTCTAATGGCATACCGCTTTCGGACGATGCGTCTCCGGCTTCACCAGTGCTCCGGTTGCCTGCACCAGGTTGTTCTGCGGGCTCATCCACATTCTGCTCTATGATGAAGGAACTGTCTTTCCTGGTAGGGCTCGATGGCCATTCAATCTTGAGCAGTATGTTCTCCAGTATGCAGCAACGATGAAGGGAGCCGAGGTCTTCCAGGAATGTGTCATCATTCCCCGAGGCAAGAGTTTGCAGGTAGGTCGTAGCAGATCGACCATGGGAAAAGCTGATACTGGCATAGACGTCGGCCATGAAAGTTAGACGCCCTAACAACACCGTGAAGTCGCGATAGAGGGCGTTTACTCGGGCAAGCTCTTCCGGGGAAGAAGGCTCTACGAGAGATGCCAACTTCGTTGCCTCGTGTGCGGTCGACCAAAACTGCTTTGTTGCTGTAAGACTCGATCGAACCTGCTCGTGAACCGTCACCAGCGTAGCTTGAGGATTCACCTCTGCCAGAACACGCAGTGCACCCACAAGCGCTTCGGCTGCCGATGACGAGGGGAAGTCTGGCGGCAATGAAGGTAAAGTGTATAGCCGACAGATACGTTCGATTCCGTCCGCCTTTGCGATAAAGTCGCTTATGTGGGGAGTGTGCTGGAAGAGGCCGTCTAGGAAGCGACCTAGGACATCGATAGACATGACGAGCGGATTATCGCCGGCTTGTATGGCCTGAGCTGCATGAGAATTGCCTGGAAGGTCGACATTTGCTCGCTCTGATGGTGGGCCATTGCCATCACTCTGATCCATATCCGTACGGCCGACGGCCGCGGCGACAACGAGCGTGAGACGGTAGCTGCCCGACCCGTTTGCGTTGAATTCCATCGAGCGAGCCATATGCTCAATGTCATCGAAGACCGCTTTCATAGCGGTCATTACGATGTTCTTCAGGACGGGGTGGTGCCGCATCAACTCGTCGACGGCAGTACCCACAGAACCAGCGTTCTCCCTGTCCTGAAGGACCCTAACATGCTTCTCTGAGGTGAAAATCTTGAACCACCGGTTGATGATATCCGGCCGGGCAGTCAGCATGTCCTGACCGCTCTGATTGAGACACAGGGCGCCAAGAGCGTTTGGGATGGCTTGAATTAGCTGCAAAAGCGCTTCAATAATTAATCCATCTAGACCCACAGACATACACACCTCGAAGACTGGCTCAAGACCTAAGGCTACTGCGTTGTAGAATGCTTCGGGCACATGCTGCTCTTGCAGAATGCCCAAACTTGTGGGTTCATTGTGAACAAATGTTGCCATGATATTGATGGCTTCCCTTCCTTATCAGCCAAACGTCATCCTCAACCGGGCAGTGCACGTACCAAGTGCGAACACATGAGGTCCAAACAAATTACGATGCGCCATGATTGCTTTGACACTCTTACTGAGACTTGAGTCGATCAAAGTCCGAAGGCCTTCGGAGGTGCCAGATGACTGCATCATCCTGTGCATGGAACGCAGGAAATTCTTCAACGCTGTCGACTGCAAATAAGGGAGTCGCCCTGGAGAGGAAGGTGTCAGCGGATTCCGAGTGGCTGGTAGCTATCGGCTTACCGTAGAGTGATCCAGGTGACGCATCATCGTCTCCTGCGTACTGAGCGACTGCACGATCCACTTCATATCGAATGCGTTCCACCAGGACATCCAGTCCCCTTGAATTCAGCCATATGCTAAAAGCATTCGTATACCCGTACAAAACGTTATCGGCGAGAGCCATCGTCTTTTGTACGATCTGGCAGATAAGATCAGCACAGGCGCATGATGTCGGTGGGGCACGCTTACAGGCAAAGCAGCCGGTCTCTTGTTGTCGATGATTTGGACAAGTAAAGGCATCAGCCCGGCCCCTACAATCATGTTCCCGCCTTGGGAGTTGCTGGCCAGATAGGTCACGAAACTCAATAGTTGCTCGACCCCTTCCAACCCGATACTGGTGAGCTCTTTGCCCTCCTCAGCCTTCTCCAGCTCGCCGACGATTCGCCGCAGGGTGTTCATCAGGATGCCGTGACTGACACCAGCATTGATTGCACCCATCACTTCCGTCAATTTGCCTTTATACCTTGCCAGACCATCCAATGCCGCAATGGCCGCCACCTGCACTGACGGTGGAATGCGTGGATGTAGGCACTCGGCGATGGTATTTATGAGACCAGGGTCCGGAAGGAAGAGAAGGTTTTGTGCCACGGATTCGGCATGAGTGTGGCAGAAGATCGCGATAGAAAGGAGCCGAACGACGGCCAACTTCTCTCGCTCTCGAACTCGGTCCTCGCTTGTGCCCAGAGCGCGGGCCAACCGAACCCGGTGCAAAAGCTCAAAGCGATCTTGCTCCGGGATGCCGTGCTTCTGAACGGTTGCCAAGACAATGTCGGCAGGCGGCTGCGGGTTCTTTGCAAGACCAGGTAGATGGACGACATTCAGGCCGGGTTGGGACGCTGGCTCGGTGACTTCGAGCTTATAGAAGCTGAAGTGGACGTCGCCTGGTGGGAGATCCGACTCTTGAGGCGCGCTCGTAGTAGACACGAGCCCAGCGATTTCGATTTTGCGTTCAGGCACAGTCGGGAAGCGCATACAAAGCGTGGCGAGCCTTGCGGTGGATATGGCGAGCGACTGCGACAGCGATACCTGCGATGAGTACTGCTGGGCAGGGCGTAGGAATAGTTTGAGCGTAAGGACGAGGATGTCCAAGTCGGTAGTGGAGAGAAGAGCGTTGAGGCGCTGCGAAGGATGCATCAGAATGCTTACGACACAGCCGCCTCCGCGACCAAAAAAGAGGGTAGACGTACGTCGTAGCTCGCGTAGATCTTCCGGTTTGTAGAGTTATCCAGCAAGAGTCTCTCGAATCTCAGAATCTCAGACAGCAGCGCTCGTGTGCTGGGCGTGAAATCGTTCATCTGGAGCTGGTCCACCTCGTAGTCGCTAATGAGTTGTTCCAAGATCTCGTCGAACTTGTTTAATACTGCCGACCATGCATGCAGATCGCATCTTGGATACTGCCATGTCTGGACTTTGGAGAGAAGGGATGCGAGTTCTTCCTTTGGCGCGGCAAGGATGGTGTTGATGAGGTCTGACACCTCAGGATGCTGGTTGCGTAAAATTCCGCTGGTTAGAAACCGGCAGAGCTACAATTGTTATGACGACTCACTATTGGTCCCAGCCGCTTGGGCTGCTTATTTATCTTCATTGTCACCTCGCCAGCCCGACGAGAGTAAGGTGGTGGGAGAGGTGGTAGGCGTGAAAGGCGACGAGGTGACGTTCCCTGGCCCTGAGTGCGCAAGCAGAAGTCCCGAAGCACGCGAATTTACCTCATTACGCGTCGCGCGGTTCTGCAGCGCTACTTCAGGCCAGCGGACGGGCCATTCAAAATGGCAGTGGATCATGTACACACTCAGAATGACTAGATAATTCGAGTGTACGGTTATACAGATGCGATTACGACCCTACGTCGTCGATAATACAGACGGGCATGGAAAGCTTGCCTAGATTTATGGGGTTGCAAGCGTTGTACTTGGCGGCTTCAAAATATCCTCCAGCTTTTCGCCCAGCTTGATGACCGTCCATCTCACGACACGAGGATCCTGCGCTAATGCCGCAGTTACAGCACTCATCGTCCGAGGTGATGCATCGAAGCGCATTGTCCAATAGCTGACGTTTCCTATCAGTTATGTTCCCGGATGGTGCAAGTGATGTGCACGCACTCCCCAACTTCATGCCAAGTTTTATGACTCCGCATTCTTTGGGGCAACACTCTCGTTCCCGACGACTTCAGCTGCCGAACAACTCCACCCCGTTCAAATATAGTCTTCATGCTCATCTTGACGAGACTTTGGATATGATGCTATGAAAATGCCAGATGCATCAGAACGCCACGTCTGCGTGAGCGGGATCAGGTAGAAAAACTAACGTATTCTGCAAGTCTGGTGAGTCACCAGGTCGCATGCAGACATGATCATAACTTACGAGGATAGTGGGCCGCAATGCATGCTAGTTCGTAGTAAACCATGGTTGATTGCGTCGACTGCACCGTATCTCGTCGTCGAGAACGGTCAAGATCTCGAATGAATTCCTAGAGGATCTTGAAATTTGGCTCCGCTTTCGCGCCGAATTGGAATCGTGGTTGAACGGAACCCCTGTTGCTGGGCTCTAGTTAGTTGAAGTCAACAATAGTCGCGACTCTCTGCCCAAGTATCGTCAGAATAAGAGCCAATAACGTCTTCTTCTACATCTAAACGCGATTTGATCTCGTATCTATACTCTGGAGAAGCTCGCATCCCGCCTGGTCATCGGCAATGCCGGAGACGATTTTCTCTGTCAAGGACTTGACGTACACAATACCGCAAGAGAAACACGCTCTCTTCCATGACATCAGCTTTGATGTCAAGGCGGGCGACATTGTCATTATACGGGGACCTAGTGGCTGCGGGTGCGTTCCGGTTCGGCGCTGGTGTTCTCTCGCAGTAACCCGCATCTGCAGAAAGACGACTCTGCTGAAGTGTCTGTCTCATCTTAACGTGTACAAAGGAACTATTACCTTGTTCGGCAAGTAAGCCGCAGGTCGCCTACAAAGCCTGTTGCCTGATCTGAACAACAACCCAGAACGCCCAAGCAATATGGTGTACCTTCGTACAGGACGAAAGTCTGCTATGTACCGCAAAGACCGTCGATGTTGCCTGGCACACCTATGCAATTTCTCAAGACTGTGCACGCCTTCAAATCCCGTCAAGCTTATGATACAAGCGAGGCCGACGCCATTGAGAACGCGCTCAAGCTGAGTGAACACTGGAATATCACGAGCGACCTATGGGATAAAGACTGGACGGGACTTAGCGGTGGAGAAGCACAACGGATCGCGCTCGCTGTGGCCGTATCCCTTCCAGGCGCTGTTGTGCTATTGTTAGACGGTGCGCTTGATAAGAGCACGCGTGGCGCTATAGCCCTCTAACAGGTGCATCGTAGAGCCAACCTCAGCGCTGGACGAACCGACATCTGAACGTGTGGAGAAGAGTCTGATCGATCTCTGCCATTCACAGGACTCGTCCATCGAAGCGCTCGTGTGGATTACGCATTCCGATGAGCAAGCAGAGCGAGTGGGAACAAGGACGCTCACGTTGGAGAAGGGATCTGGGACGGAGGGTGTGCATTTGTTGACCGCTTAGAGATTCATCCAGTCGTCGATATCGATCCGATTCAGATGCATACGCCATGAAATCACCGGTATGTGACCTGAGAAAGCCAGTCCCATGGAAGAATAACGGTGAGCACAAGCGGCGGGCCGAATAATGGCGAGGAACCGGTCCCGTAGACTACCATATCAGTCCTATGGTCCCGTTTCGAAGGTTGCCGGTCTCCGCCAGGTTGCCGCTGACGCAATGTGGACGAATCGCCCCCATCGCTGACAGGAGTTGTCGGCTGACTCGAGTGTCCGGGGTCCAGGATAGCTTTCCCCTAGCGGTGCCGGGCAATGAATGTCGTATTTGCGGATTCTGCGGAATAGGAGGCTAGACGTTTGTCATCTTTGGGGCTGGACTGACGCATGGCGAGAGTAATAGTAGCTGGTGGTGGCGGTCTGGGCCAAGAGGGGGAAAACTTGGTCTCGAGTTTGGCAGTACTATGGATCCCCCAAACAGGGAGACCCCGAACAGTCCAAGGACCGTCCCAGAATGCGGTCCCCCCGACACCGTCGAAGCCCCCCACGTCCCAAGATGCTCTGCCGCCATCATCGTCCACCAACGGTTGGATGTCTGCTGTCATCGCTCTCAGTACTAGTCCGCATTCCCTCTCACTGCGCCCCCATCCTCTGCTTTCTTTCCCCTCTCCCTCACCTCCCCCGCCCTTTGCCCCATCCATCGCATTGGCGTCGCTCTCAGCATATATACGTCGCTGTCCCACTTGCAATCCTCCCCGCTCCAGCCCACCGGTCGCCAATGTCACAATACCTTCTCTGCGCCGACCCAAACTGCGCCTCATGCAACCACGCTATACCGCATCAATCGCCGCCTCGCGAAGCCCCGCCGGAAGCCCCTTATGAACCGTTCTCCGTCGTTGCCGCTTCTGGTCGACGAGTATCAATTCTCAACCCGGACACCCTCGGTCCGCCCCCGTCCATTGCCGATCGTTCGGTGATGCCATCGCCATCAAACAACCTGGTTCGAATAACGAAGACCTTTAGGTGCAGCTTATGTCCCAAGGTCTTCACCACGAACGGACACCTGCAAAGAGTACGCCCACTCTCTCGTGTGATCGTGTTCACTATCGCTGACCTGAACGAACCCCAGCATTGCCGCGTTCATGCTGAAGAGAAGCAATATACGTGTCCTTCTCCGGATTGTAATAAGCAATGTAATCGTCAAGATAATCTACTCCAACAGTACGCACGCATCCTCCTTGAGGTAAAGGGTGCCGTTCTTCTGACACATGTCGCAGTTACAAGATACATCTTCCGCGGTCCGAACGAAAGCGCGGACCGGAATACCTCACGAACGCCTTTAATGAAATGGTTGCCAAGCGTGCTGCAACGCTGGCATCGCAGGGTCAGGCAAGGGCGCAAGCTCAGCAACCTCCTTCAATATCGCCTGCGAGCTCCTCGGCGTCGGTCAAGAGCCCATCCGCCCAACCCAAATCCATCGACACAAGCAGTCTTCAGATTCTCGCCGCTTCAGCTGTCGAGGTTGCGTGGAGCATCCACTCTTCAGGCTCTGATACTGGACGGGCGCGCTCCTGACTTACGTCCCTCTCTTTTCTAGTCTCCATGACGATCAGGATGACAATCCAATACGTCCGCGCGAGGACTACGTATTTACGGCCGAAACACGGTCAATCGCTTGAACCATCTTTCCTTTTCTCGCTTGAGAGTTTTGCGGACTTCCTCCGTACACACGCTAGAGCGAGCCCATGGCGGGACATGAAGGGGCCATCCAAGAGACGATTTCTGGTCCTTCGACCATATGCTTTCTTCCATGCAGTTTGCCGGGCGGGAAACGTGTACTTTAAACTGTTCCTTCTTGGCCCGTCTGCACGTAGTGGACTTGTAAACTAATGACCCAATGGATATATTGGTATGACGCATGCATGGACTCTTCCCGCCATTGGCATGTTGCCGCCTTCGATCATCTGAGGCATGGTCTGGCAGTATATGCTGTCATATTGTGCACAAGGGTCCATAGTGCGTGCGAGCAAGCGAGCTACGTGATACAACAGGTATTATGAAGGAAAGTCGATCTAGTTCTCCGGCGCAGGAGGCGGTCCATCTGGCTGCGAGGACGACACGCCGCGATGCGTATCTCGGTATTCGATGGCTTTGGCTACCCAGCCGACCATGTCGACCTCACGATTTCTATCATTGACAAGGAACGGTTGTTCCTACAGCGGCAGGTTAGACACACGTATGGCATGAGCAGATGCAGCGCGTACCAGAAGCTCAGCATAGGTTGGCCGCTGGGACGGTTCCTTGCGCAGACACATGGCAACGAATGCCTCTGCCTCTGGCGAATAACCCGGCGGAAGTTCTGGCGGTGGTCCGTGGACAATGGCCGTCAACTGCGCAAATACGTTTGCGTAGGTCTCTGGTGGGTAGGGATATTTGCCCATGGCCATCTCAATGATAGAGAGTCCAAGAGACCAAACATCCGAGGCCACCGTATACGTGCCAAGGTTGTTCTGCGACTCGCCTTGAATACGCTCCGGCTGCGTACAGGTTCAGTGTCGGCAAGAGAACATCGGGTCCGAAGGACTCACAGCCATATATGATTGGCAGCCTATGTTCGTCTTCGCCAGGGATTTCTCCAGCTGACCAGAAACACCGAAATCGATGAGCTTCACTTCGCCCTTGCGGTTCATGAGCACATTGGTTGGCTTCACATCTGCACGAGGGGTTAAAAGCCATTAGGTACCGCAAGCAGCACGGACGCACCTCGATGTATAATCTGCAGCTCATCCTTCAAAAATCGCAACCCGCGCACCATGGCGTGCGTGATCCGTGCCAGAACGTCGTCCGGTACCCCGACGCCACACAGACGGTCTAAGGACCCGGCGTCCATATACTCCATACAATAATAGACACATGACTCGATAAAGAATGCTCCATAGAACTCGACAATTTCTGGCGCGACGGCACGGTGCAGGATGTCCAGCTCCATGATGATACCGTTGAGTTTGGACTCGTCCAGTTCCAGTCGGATTTCCTGGTGGCTTATGGTAAAGACGAATTCTGCTGATATCGTTCAATATATGCGTACCTTCATAGCCATGACGGTATTGGTCGGCTTGTGTAAGACTTTCTTCACCGTGCCATAGTTGCCTCGACCGAGTTCCTCGCCGAGTTCCAGCTCTGTCATGTTGATCGTGAAGCTGGTACCGGTGCTGAAGTCGACGCCTTTGGAGTGCAAGACAGCCTTCCCTCGGAAATTCAGCTTGCCGGAGGGGTCCCTGCGTGACAGCGTGAATGGGATCTCCCTTTGAGCAAAGAGCATGTACTTACACGATCTTCTTGAAGTTCGCAAATGGTGTGCCGGACGGTGGTGGACGCCTGGAAGGGGATGGCTCCCCCATCTGCTGAGGATTCGGACGACCTGCGCCCAAACCCGCGCCGCTTATCCCTGCGCCGATATCGCTCAGTTTCAAACCGGGCTTCCGGCGCGGGGGGGCGGCTCCATTGGGCGAAGGTGCGATTGAAGGTCCAGATATACTTGCACGCATAAGTCCGAGCGTGGCTTCGTTGATGCCAGGAGTTATGTTGGTGCCAACCGACTGTCCCGACTTTGCAGCCATCTGATCAGTTGATAAGCATATCCTGTATGACGCGTTTGAGCCATGCACCTACTGCAGCCATCTTAGCTTGGAGGCTTGGAGGTATCCGTGTAGTTCCAGGACGAACTCCTCCTCGCAATGAACCGACTCCGCCCCGGGTTGACCTGGGCCGCGGCACTGCAGGAGCGGAGGCGGCCTCTGCCAAGGAGGGAGAGGGGCGGACCGCATGTGGCACCTGTGTGGGTTGCGTTGGTTCTCCATCAGTAGCCGAAACGGACTGACCGTCTGCTGGGGCAGACGTGGACGCGATAGATGACGGATCGGGCTCGCTGGATGGTCGAGGGATGGGCACTTCTACGTCGACGGGGTTCGCGATAGAGTCTGTCATTGGTGTGTACGGACGAGGGTTGCCGACGAGCCCGGAGAGGGAGAGGGAAGGGGATGGATGAGCGAAAGGTGACGACTCGTGGGTTGAGGTTGAGAGATTAGCGACCGATGAGAGAGTAATGCGGAGCACGTCGCGAAAGGCTTTGGGCCGAAAGGAGTCCGGCGAAAGGGGGGGGAGGGACAGTGCAAGACTGCTCGGTGCACGGCTCGACACATTGGGGTGGCTGTGGCTCAGCAGTGTCCGGGGTTCTTGTCTCCCTTGGACCCCTTTGCACAAACGAGATCCCCTGCCTGGATGCCCGATTCGAGTCCACCCCATTGGGGGGGCGAAGAACTTGCAATGCGCTAACAGAAGTCCGTCGGAGCGTAGGTGACGCAGAAGCAATGGCATATGAATGTCATCGGTCGCCCTTACGAGCCACCCGACCTAAATGAGCACTTTCTCGACAGGGATGAACCCTCCCCTATCTTGCTCACGACGACCATTGAACATGTCCAGAAAGCAGCCACACTTTCCCAGGCCGTTCCAGATCCCGGAATTGAAAGAGGCAATCATCTCGCATCTCAATCGACCCTCAGACTTACTCCATCTCGCACTCTCAACAAAGCTACTGCTTGAAGGTTGCATCCGAAAGTTTTGGCAGGCCCCAGCATTCCCGGGATCACCATTGAGATGCATGCTGGGGACGTTTCCAGAGGATGTAAGGCGACATCTGCAGGAGGAGGTACGTCAAGTTGAGATTGGTCGTTGCACACCCGAAACTGACGATAGATCCAGGATAAGAACTATCGAGTACCCATAAATGCCTTCAACCGCTTCGATTACTATGCCCAATACGTTCGGAACCTGACACTGTGGCACGACGAACGAGAGGATCACATCTCCAACATCCTCGTCCATAGTCGTCCGGAACAACCACTTTTCCCCTATCTGAAGGAGCTTCATCTCGGAGCCTCCGGTCAGCAGATGGTGACGGCGAGTGCCTACTTTAGTCCTGTCCTGGTGACTGCACGTCTGAACTACTGGAGCCTTCCTTTGCCGGATAATGCAGCAGGCAGACAGGCGGTGAAGAAAGCGCTAATCCAGCTGTGCGATACGGAGACGCTGACGACAATGGACCTCATGGACACTGCATTTTTTGGATACGAGGGGGACCCAGATATCGTGAGAGCCTTTTTAAACCTTGCCCAGAGGGTTGAAGTCCTCCAAACGCGGTCGTTTGTCACGCTGAAACCAGTTTTCAAAATTCTCTCCGAAAACCCGAGACTGCGAAGTGTGCTCTTTGACCTGCAAAATATGGAGGAAGGACACGTGGGGATGGAAGACATAACGCGCAGCTTACAGTCGGCTTTTCTTCGACTGCGCTCTCTGTCTCTGTCTTGTTCTCTGCAGCAAGCGCAGCAGATTCTATCCGAAGGCAGGAGGGGTTTCGAGGAGATATCCGTCGAGGTCGACGGTGCTGTGGAGGCAGGCCAACTGTTTGACCTGCTCACGTCGATGTACATTGAAGAATCTATCCTCCGACATCTTCAGATAACGTCAAGTGGGGCTCTCGAATGCGAAGTGGAACCTCCTCTACGACTCACAGATGCTATCCAGCCACTACTGGCTTGCAAGAATCTGCGGTGCTTACAGCTCTGCATTCCGTTCGAGTGGGACCAATCCCCGACCGACGGCGAGATGCAGACCTTGCTCAGTGCTTGGCCAGGCCTAGAGACATGCATCATCGACAGCGACCCCAGCGGCGACGATATCCCAAGCGAGGAAGAACCCACAGACGATGTACTGACTCTTGACACCGTGGTTTACGCCCTCACACATTGCTCAAGATTAACCGAGCTGTCATTGCCGTTCGTCAATACCGGGAATATCCCGGATGTAGAAGGTCTCGCGGTCGAAGACGCCAATCTTCCCTTCTCTCTACGGATCTCGAGGTCGCACGTGCACAACCTTGCAGAAGTTGCGCGCTTCGTTGCTCAGCTTCGGCCCAACGCCGAGGTGAGCGTCAGCGGATGCGCCGACTTCCCCGCAGCTCGCATACCACAGGAGGACTTTGAGATGGTTGGATAGGTCGCCTAGGCGGTCGCTACGCTACAATATAGATTGGCGCGCTTATTACTCGATACACTTCTCCTAAGGTAGCGAATCTACCCGAGGAGGGCCTCACAATACCCCCTGTACTTTAGAACACGTTGCAGACCTTACGCAGCCGGGACATGCTGCTTAGGCGCGGCGGCGTCAGCCGGCGAGGAGCTCCATGTGGGGAGCCGAGTGATGCCTCATGGCTGTCTCTCAAGTCTAGCCAACTGAGACCGAGGCTAAAGTCTCCGGGGTATCATATGCGCTGTGCGGAAGGGGAGCATAGAAGCGAGGAATGTGTCATAGACGGGGTCGACAAGAAGACCCCAGATACCTCTAGGAAAATATTCTGGAACTCCACCCGATTACCAAGTGTCAACGTTTCTCAAGAAAATACAAGCGGAAATTTATGGGACCCCGACTGTGCTATCTACATGCGCGCCCCTTTGGGCTGATCGTCCAGCGTGGCGTCGCAACGTGGTCAAGGACCCCTGGTACCCCTAGGAGAGGTTTGCAAATAACTTGTCTTGCGAGCGTCGCCTCGCTAACGCTCCTCTTTCTGCATGCATCTCCCCCGATTCGCCTCCCTCTAAACCCCCTTATCTTCTGGAGTACATTCTTTACACTATTGTGCACTCGGACTCGGGGACGGTACATGCCAGCAAACGGCGGGGATATCCCTCGTCCGTTGTTGATTACAGAACTATGTCTCGCCATCCTTCAAGAAGTAGAAGATCCCAAGGATCTGGTCAGCATGGCCTGCACAGCTCGACGGTTTACCGAGCTTTGCCTCCAGATTTTGTGGGCGGCTCCTGATTTCAATGGTGCCGCCTTGGTTTCCATGCTCCACCTTTTCCCCGGTCCAATTAGGGAGCAGTTGCAACGCAGTGGCGTAAGTTCGTCTTTGAAGGTGGTTGACCAGACGGCTAAATATTTCTTCAGGATCCTCATCTAAGAGTCCCGAGAGAGAGTTTCCAGAGGTTCGACTACTACGCGGCGTTCATTCGCACCCTTACCCTGTGGCATCATGGTCAAGAGGAGTACCTGACCCGTGTCCTGACCGCCAGTCGACCCAATGTGTGGTTATTCCCAGCACTAGAGGAGCTGCATCTGGGTGCTTCCGGAGAGGATTTGCGCTCGGTACCCGACCTACTATCGCCTTCACTGAGGTCGCTGCGACTCAACCACTGGACATTACAGCCACCAATGGTCGTTACCCCTTCGCATCCTATCAAACGCACACTGCTGCACGTGTGTCGACTCCCACTCCTCGAAACCCTCGACCTAATGGACACACGCTATGTCGATTTCGAGGAAGATCGAGAAATCGTCCACGGTTTCGTCAACCTCGCCCATCAACTGCACGAGATCCGAGCGTACTCCTTCGTTCCTCTTCCACCCATATTCACTGCTTTATCAAGGAATACGAAGCTCCGACTATTATGCCTCAACCTTGAAGAGAGTGATGGGCGATACGTTCCCCTGACAGACATGCTCGACACCCTTAGACATGCATTCCCTGCATTGAAGACTCTATGCCTGCTTTCCAACGTAGAACATGCAACCTTTGCGCTCCAGCGCATCGGGAGACGACTAGAAGGCTTGGATCTCAGAATAGAAGAGGAGGTCGCCGCGAGCCACTTGTACGACCTGGTCAACACAATCATAGAAGAGACGCCAACTTCGAAAAAGTTCTGTTTATCAGCCGATCATACCATGTTCTGTGATATCGACCCGCCTCTTCGAGTATCAGAAGTCTTTCACCCTTTCATTGCGATCACCGACTTGCGGCACTTACAAATCACTTTGGGATTCCATGGCGAGCAAATAATTCGCGATGCGGAGATGAATGTGTTGCTGAGCCAGTGGCCAAATCTCCAGAAGCTCATCATCGAAAGCGATCCCAACGATGCGTCGCTCCCTTGCGACGAACAAATCCCCGACTTCGGACTCACACTAGAAGCCATCGCAGCAGCAGCTAGCTGGTGCCGGAGGCTCTGTCAGCTACGGCTGCCTTACATGAATACAATCAGGATACCCGATATCACCGGAATACCGAAGGCATACCATCGTTTTTCCATGCAGATCAACCGTTCACATATACATAACCGGGCAGCTCTCGTCACTTTCGTCTCAAGTCTCTGGCCAAACTGTACCATCCACATGGGCGGTTGCAATCATCCCGACGCCGCATCAGCGCCGTGACCATAAATGAAGGCGGGATATCGAACTGCTACGACGTTGAGGATTGACGGATGTTCGAGTGGCACGAACTGGTTGAGGAGGGATTGGCCCGGCAACGTGTCAGTTTGCAATCCCCGCCAATGACTGGCGCCGCATTGTCGCGGATCCCGCCGAGTCGGGCTGTATTCGGCGATTGCATGTAACACCGCTTCCTTAGGTTACGCTGTTGTGTGTATTGGGCTTCAAGTGTTGTCCTGTACAGTAAACAAACGAAATGAGAAGAGAAGCATGGTCGGTTAACAATTTAGGCCTTGTTCGCCGTGCAGCGCGTGCCTGACGAGAACGCGGCATGCTCAGGGGAGGAGAAGCTAGGGGACCTGGCAACTGGAATTTCACCCTCGACTGCCCCGTTTCCTCCTGTTTCCCCCTACTTTTACCCCTTATACCTGGAGTTAACACAGCTTAACCCCTTCACTCTCCTTACTGTTATCTCGTCTTCCCCTAATACTCTGCGATATAAGACACTCGTTACGCCTGATATCTGAACGGACTTGACAGTCTGAGTCTCCCGTAACTCAACGAGCATGTTCACCCGTCTGTCTAAACGGCTTTCACTCCCTGTTTCAGGTTCCAAGAGTACACCACGCCTGGATGCAAGCTCTCGGCCATCTACCTCCCGCAAGTCTGAAAGCACGCCCTCGCCCTCCACAGCGGCGGTAACGACGCAAGCCGCGGAGGGCCCACCTCAATCTTTGAGAGACCGAGGAACGGCGCAGCTTTCGACCAGCGAGATACCAATTCCTGTTCCTCCGCCCGACACGGAGACACATGATGAGCCACATATACGGGAGGAGCAGAAGGAACAGGCGGGGAAGACCGATGGGGCGGAGGATGCTGCTGCTGAGCGGGATCCGCAAACTTCGACGGCGCCGCCTTCCGAGCAGGCTACTATCAGGGGTGTGGACTCCTCAGAAGGGCATGCGGACGGGTCGGAGCGGCATACACCCTCTGCCAGCCTCCAGGACCCAATCTCTACGCCCGATGTCGATGATCAACTTGGTCCCCGTGTGCTGAAGCGACCCAAACCAGGTCGCACAGTCTCTACCAATGCACTCGACGGCCACAGTCCTCTACGGGCTCAGTCGCCACCACCAGTCCTACCGATCCCTGCAGCCCCTCGAAAGCCAGAAACTGCGCGGAAGCGGGCGTCAACATCTACCAACGTTTTCTCAAGACTGTTGTCTGTCGACTGGACGATGGAGAAAACGACACTCTCCGCCAGCTTCTCTCCCGCTCGGGCAGAGCGCCAAGCATGCTACTCCGCTGTTCGCATCCGCACCTTCATTGTCGGACCGTCTGCGTTAGCTGCCAGCCCTCCTCCGCAGCTTTCCAAATCCGAAGTTAAGAAGCTGCGGGCCAGCTTGTTGAAGCCGGAAGATGCCAAACGTATCGTTGCCCATCTCCGGACCTTACCGAGCCATCCGGATCATGAAACGCTGTCGACGACTGCTGGAAAGCCTACGCTTCCAGCTGCTCCAATTCACGCCGCATGCCTTACAGTTACCGATGCAGAAGCCGAGTCTATGCACTTCTCTAAGCTGGTCGCCGTCAGCCCGTTGCACTCTGCCCAGCCTTCTGGCTCCAATGCAACAACACCGCCTGCGGCAAAACCCAAGTCTGGGCCTGGCGCGGCTGAGGCTGCCAAACTTGCTGCACGACTTCCTGTTCTCTCGCCTTCGGCTCTCGAGTCAGCCCTCCGTTCCATGAACCTGGTTTCTCTAGTCACGGCACCGGATCTGGGGCTGGGACATCCGGCTTCGGATCCTGGCATCTTCTCCGGCGCCGTTCCATCCGCGCAGGAAATCGGCGGTGGTGTGCAAGAAGTTGGGCGTACCCTCATCGCGCTTGGTTTTGCTGGAAGTGGCATGGTCTGGCCGGACCATACCGGCGTCTATCCGCCAACTGACCGAATGTCCTGCTATACCTGTACGTACTGTCTATGGATCTGGGCGTTGATAGAGACTGATTGGCCGTAGACTGGTGGGGATACGAGCTCGTCCTGCCTCATAAGTCCGTGGAGTATCTGAGCGTGCGTCCTCTTCATGCCGTTTGGGAATGAGCAACTAAGCTGCACCCAGCAATGCGAATCGGTGTCGAGCGCTATGATCAACTTCCTCACCGCTTTGGCGCTCTTCACCGAAGGAGTCCGAGAGATCCTTCCCTTCGTTCGTTACATTTCGCAGTTCGTCGATATGGAGTTCGACGCAATCAGCCAGCAAGATCAGGGCAGAGGTGTCGTCTGCGCTGCTACTTGGTATGAGGCATGTTCATAGTGCATATATGCGTCTGATTGCCGACAGGTTGATTCCTGTGGCGCTTGTTCCGAGACCGTGGGACTTCCCTCCTCGTCCCGCCAATCTTCAAGCTCCACCTCCTGTTCCCAAGCCCATCCTTCATCCTGCTCCTGTCGGCTCCCCAAGCGCTCTCCCTCAGTCGCCTAACATAGCTTTGCCATCCCAGCCGGATCAGACTCCCGCCTCCCCAGATCTCGTCCAAGCTCCGCAGGAAAGTCCGATCAGCCCGATCTCCTTTGCCAGTGCAGCCACAACGACACATGCGCATAACGCGTCTCCACCGGTAGCTATCAACCCCGTAGCCGCAGGACTCGCCATATCTTCGCTCACGCTCGGTTCATCGGCTGCCGCGCCCTCCTCCGCCGCTGTCTTAGCCGGCTTCTCTCCTGTCCCTAACCCTGTTCACTGACGGTAGGCGCGTCTCCTATCCTTCTTTCACGAACTTTACGACCCCTTTGCCTCTCTCCGAGCGTAATCTCCTCGAGTAAAGGAGATTCATGGACTCAGTCGACCGCAACGGACGATGATGATTCCCTTATCACCTTACCTCTTGTTTAGCGATACCCTCACGTCTCAGACGCTATAGCATATTCGATACACGTAACAACATACATCATTCTTTACATCAGAGACTCGTGCACAAGCGCATACTGGTACATGATAGTGTATGGTGTTGTACAGCATCATACAGAAGTCACCCAGCGTGGGAGTCCCAGCCCGATCTAGTTAATGCTAACCTCGCCATCGGGTTCTGTGGTACGTAATCAGTGTCTGCCAGTCGAACTGCAAGCAGTTGAGCGCACCGATGGTGCTGATAAAGCTGTTGCTGCCCTGAAGGCTTTGCAGGCCCTTCAGATCCGCCGGGTCGATCTCCACGGAGAATCCCTTGAGAGCAGTGGTCCAGGTGTCGACGATACGGCCACCTACAATCCGGCAGCTCAGCTGAGTTCCTTCCGGCCTAGCAATTGTCGGCGCACCTTTGGCTTCAATGTCGGACGCCGTCTGCTCCATCTGCTGCTGGCTGGCAGACTTGTCAATGAGGACTAGGAATTCTGCACGAGATCGCCAGGGATCGGGTTAGCAGTCCGTCTTCCGATGCGGCGGGTGACCACACGTACTCTGAGACGGCATTGTGCTTATCCAATGAGAGGAGAGACGTGTGAAACGGGGCAAACGGCTGAGGTTTATAAGTGACAGATTGGCAGAGATATGCAGAGCTGTGCTGGTACAAGTTTCCGCAGTATCGCGCAGAGAGAGGGAGGGGTGGGTTGTTGGGTGATGGTTGAGGCCCCCGAGGCCCCTATGGGTGACGTCAGCGGTATTTCCCGAAAGGGATATCGCTCCCGCCATCGTCCTGCTTCGAGTTCGTAGACTTTGGCTTAGACAATGGGGTCTAAACCCGTTGTATACGGGGTACGGTCCCGGATTTCCGTATTCTGTCTTTCTATTGCAATCACGGCCGGCATAACGAGAACCGGAATTATTGTCCTTTGAAAAGTTGACAAAGCATTCGACTTGTCTGACCCGTGATCTGGTTGAACCGGCTTCAATCGTGGGGCTCTTAAGCCTTGGAACGACTCGCTTATAAGCGTCACGTCCTGCTGACAGATTCGCTTGTAAGCAAGTGAAAGCTCCACCATGGCCTCTACGATCCTGGAAGTACCGACGACGCGTGTGGCGACCTTCAATGGCTCGTCGGCGACGGACCCGCCCAGCTATGCTACCCCGCTTCCGGGCAAGGCTGGCAGCTCTGGCAAGAACTCCGTCCAATGGGTGGGCAATGCTACTTGCGTCTACGAGCTCAATGGCGTCCGCATCATGACGGACCCGAACTTCCTCCATCAAGGAGACCATGTTCATCTCGGGCCTGGAGTTGTCGCTCAGAGGCTCCACGACCCCGCTTTCGACCTCGAGGAGTGCCCGCCTGTCGACCTGATCTGTGAGCAGCACTCGTTACTGTCTGTGGGTTATCTTCCCTGATGCACCATTATAGTGCTGTCGCATCTCCACGCCGACCATTTCGACGATGTCGTCGCCGACAAGCTGCGCCGCGACATCCCCATCATCTCGAACCCGCACGCGACCGAGGGCCTCTCTCAAATGGGCTACTCTCACCTGGTCACACTCTTCACCTGGCAGAGCACCGTCGTCTCCCAAGGGGGCCAGAAGAAAGTCAGGATCACGAGCATGCCCGGCAAGCACACGATCGGCGTCTTCGAGGGTGTCAACAATGTCGTCAATACCATCCCGCCCACCATGGGCGAGCTGATCGAGCTGCTCGGGCCGGACGGCAAGGTCGAGTACACCATCTACATCAGCGGCGATACCCTGTACTTTGATGAGCTGAAGGTGAGTCTCCCGTCCGGGCGAAACGAGCAGTGCCTCACAGAATCTCAGGAAATCCACACCAAGTTCCCTCACATCGACCTGGCCGTGCTGCACTTGGGTGGTACCACCATCCCGGTTGTCAACGTCATGGTCACCATGGACGCCGACCAGGGTATCAAGCTGCTGCACGTTGTCCAGCCCGATAAGGCAATCCCTGTCCAGTGCGTATCTTGCCCAGATATGTTGAACCCGACTGACTGGAATGCAGCTTCGATGACTACGATGCTTTCTTGTCACCTCTCGATGACTTCAAGAAGCTTATCGAGAAGGAGGGCTGGTCGGACCGGGTTGTCTACCTCGACCGTGGCGAGGCTTACCGTTTCTGAATTATTGTTGTACCGTTGAGACTGGTCAAAGTGAAATGATAAGAGAATATATTCAGTCACGGTTGAGATTGCGGTCGCATAGTACAATTCCATGATTAAGCGAAGCGTGATAAAAATACAGTGCAGTGCATCAGACATCAATACGACATACAAGCCAACGCCCATCCCCATCAAACCAGGTTCACTGCAGTTCTTTCGGCCATTCGGAGCGGCGCCTCCAGCGCCCATCAGGTGAAAATCTTGGGTTGACAGGGTATGACAGCCCGTCACTCTGGCTGTGACCGATTGGCACTGCATTCCAATAAGTTATGATTCCGAAAGAGCATGCAGGAGCAAACGTACAGAACCAATATAATGGGTTCTTGCCCATCGTCGCCTCCCAATTCGCCCTAGTACTGCCCAGCCACCACATGTTGCCTTCCGTATACAGACTCCCCCATTCATGGTTCCATTCTCGTCTCTTGCGAGCCTTGGCACTACAAACGAAGTCAGCGGACGGCAATGAGACATTCTTAGTGTGCGCACATGACGTTCCAGATGGGAAACTGGATATTCAGGGCAGCGGTATCGCGACGCTGCAGTGTTTGCATCCATAGGTGTTCAACGGTTGTAGCGTTGATCGTGAGGAGCCAAACATGTGAACATAGGAGAGAGCCGGTGAAGAAAGCAAAGAAGCCCGATCTGGTGAAGGAGTCAGGTACAATTATAACGAGAAGCGGAGGACACGCTCACAGGGCAATTATGGCAATCATCTCTCCATCCAGGTCGTCAGAGTATGCAGGGTTCGTGACGGATATCATAAGGGTGACGAAGATATATATGCAAAGGATAAATCCCCATTCCAGGAAATTGACGAAAAACTGCATATATGCGCAGGAGCTCAGCGTGCGCACGCCGGGATGGCAATCACGACACACCTTGCGATTTCGAGCACCGACACACTGCCCTACCCACAGACAGTGGTGATCAAACATAAGGATATCGGTCCCGCATTGGCTGCAATGATGAGACCGGTAAGGCTTGACGAGTTCGCACTTATAGCAATATCTCTTCTCCGGTAGTAGTAGCGGGTGGTTGGGTCTCCGACTAGGAGGAAGGTAGTCGGCCCATGTAAGATCTTCCTCTCGGGGCGGCGGAGCGTCCCAAGACGGTCGCACCGCCGGCTCCGGTCGTTTCGGGGTACCATTCGTGCCATTTCCGGCAGACGACCTAGCAGCATGTAGCTTGGCGAAGCCAGGCACGGCGTCAACATCAGAAGGGACCTTCTTGCCATCGGTCGAACCGTTTCTTTGCGGAGGTGGTGTCTTGCCGAATGGACGAGCAACGGGGTTGTTCTCGGGAAATTCGATAGGACCGCGGGAGCGGCTGGATCCAAGACTACTGGTAGAAGCGACGTTGCGCGGCAGGTCTGGGCGGCTCTTCTCCTGCATGGGCTGTGAGCGAGAGGGTCGCAGAGGAGCAGTAGCAGTATCGTTGCTCGGTCTTTGGGTCGTCGCAGTGGATGTTGACGGCGAGGCCGGTTGGGTTTGTTGCATCTCATTGGGGATTGGGCCCTTCTTCACGTACTGGGAGAACTCTGTCAGCTCGAGTTGATATGTAGTAGAGAGCACTCACATCTCTTGCAAACCCGGGTCCGACCGTGACAATCGTGATATAGCACCAAACTGCCATAAGCCATAAGATCTCGTATACAACGAGATACGCCACTGCCAATGCATGAGAACACTAGGCATTTGCGGGTGATGTTGCTCACCTCCTTGTGCGAAAGAACCCCTAGCATCCTGATCCCTCCTAATCATCGGCACACACAGCCGCCCCACATACACATACTGGAGCCAGAGCAGAAGTGCGACCACGAAGCCAACAGCCAGTTTCCGTATTATCCATGGTTGTGGCTTCCTGCGTTTGCTGCGACGCTCCTGAGCGGCTTTCTCCCTTGCTGCCCGCCGGCTCCGCGCTTCGCTCCATGTGTCTGTGAAGGCAGTGAGAACGGTGCGTGGCTTAGCGGGTTTAGGAGGTGGTTGTGACGAAGGCATGGGTATGCCGCAGTTGCCCGGCGACGACAGCGAGCGGATGAGCCAGAAATGTGTCGTAAGCCGCCTCGACTGCAACACGCTGCAACAGCGTGTCGGTCCCCTGCGTCACCAACGTCGGCGCGGCAACTGCGCCCGCTATTGCCTGCTGACAAAGCTTTACATGGCCCGACCGGCGTTGTTGTTCCTCCTCGTCAGCCTTGTTTAGCCTGGACTACAATCGACAGCACGAAGCCATTATTGGTGCGCCATTGAGTTATACCAGTATCCATTCAATGGCTAGGCTAGAAGACCATCTGAATAGTCACGGACCTGGCGCGCTCTACTACGCACTTCGTGCACTACGGTGCACTCGCTTGCTGGCTCCAAGCATCTATCGACAATTTGGCCTTGGCTCAATGTCGGCAACATACACCGCTCATCTCACATCCTCTCCACCGCTGCATCGTGTATTAGGAGAAATGGATCGTCTGTAGATGAATAGCCTCTGGTGGGCGAAGCTGAAATACAAGATCCGGCGGCAAGGGAAAGCCGCAGATGTCCCGCGCCAATCTGCGATGGCGCGTTAACAGGCATCCCAGCCTCCGCGGCTCTATCACGGCCAGCATCGATGACTTGACTTCATCTCACTCGACTTGAGGCTTTTACTAGCGAAGGACAAGGACGGCCCCAACGAGGAAGCTTGTTGGATTGGACGAGCTTCACTCTTCGTCGCGAAGCCGAAGATGGCGAAGATGAACCGCTGGCAGAGGCGAAAAGGGTCGGACTCCAGATGCTCAGGATGAGAATCGTGAACAGGAGATTGACTCGTCCTTCTGTGGCATAAATAATGACGCAGGCTGCGTTGAGATCGAGGCCTGCTGTAAGTCGACAAATCCTTGCGCGTTGATTGGTGGACCTGACCGGAATCTATTTAAGGAAGCAGCAAGAAGCTTGCGTTGGAATGGGAATCGAAATCGATCCACTCCGCCAATCATCAGGCCGTCGCAATCGGAGCCTGAAGCCCACGATCTGTCCTCGTGCGCGCTGCTGATACGTCCAATCCTCGCTCGGATAATGAGGACGGCAAGGCTCAGACGACCTCCTGGGACACGCTCCTGGTGCAAGTCCAAGTCATCGTGGATATCGTGCTGTCGGAAGGATAGAAAGAATGGGGAGGAAGAAGGCACATTAGACCAGAGCAAGAAGGGCAGCTTAAACGTTTGATGGCGGGGCCGGAACCATCGGCTATGGCCCGACCCTATGGGAGGAGAGATGGTGGAGGACTTCCTATCGATGAAAGGAGAAGAAAGAAGGGTTCTGCGGGTGCACATGCACCGCGCTCCACCAATCGCCTGGCTCGGATTACGGCCAGCGGGGGATGCATGTCAAAATGGCAACTACCACACAGCAACCTGCGCTTTCCGCGGAGAGGAAGGCGGGCAACTTTGTGTTTGTCTGGTCACGCTCCTCGCTGCAATCCTTGCCCGCACTGCCTGCCCGCGCTTGATGACGCGTCCCAAATGGACGAACTCTCATTGGCTGGTCGTTTTCTCCGTCACGAGCCTAAGAATGCCTGAGAATGCACTCTGCGATGGAGTATATGTACGGCGGCCTCGCAGCAGCTCACCGACATCGCTCAGATCAGCGTACTTGGCTCTCAGCTCTCAATACCTCGACTACCCAGTCTCTCCAGCTCATCCACTCTAATCACCAATGGCTTCCAACAACACTCCCATGGCTGTTGCTCTGCCTCCTCGTGAGACCGCCGCCGGCAATGTCTGGACTACGACTCCGGCCGAGCTCCCCACGCCCGCCCAGGAATGTGCTCTCCCTGAGACCTCCTGCTGCAGGGGTACTGGCGTGAAGAAGGAGAGGAAGCTCCTGGATCCTGATGTCGTCCGTGATCTGTGAGTGCCCTTGCTTGCCGCGAGAGAGCGAGACTGACACCTTTCCAGCGTCATCGGGCTTTCTGATGGTCTCACGGTGCCCTTCGCCTTGACCGCCGGTCTTTCCAGCACTGGCAACTCTCGCATCGTCGTTCTCGGTGGTGTCGCTGAGCTCATCTCTGGCGCGATTTCCATGGGCGTTGGCGGGTTCCTGGCCTCCTCCGCCGAGCGCGATCACTTCCACTTCATGAAGAAGCAGACCCATGAGCGCGTCGTCCGTCTGTGCGAGGGCGAGATGGGTCGTCAAGTCCACGAGATCCTTGGCCCCGTCGGCATCGATGAGAAGGCATCCCAGCTCGTGGCCAACGAACTCCGCAGGGTCGAGGAGATCCGTTACAGCGCCGACGGCAAGGAGATCCGTCGCCGTCATTCTGCTCAGAAGACGGCCGATGCTGAAAAGGGCAGCCAGACCGAGTCTGAGGCAGCCGAAGAGGAGGACATGGGTCTCACCGCATTTCTTCTCAAGTTTGGCGAGGGCATGGAAGACATCCCTATCAGTCGCCTGTACATCTCGGCACTCACCATCGGCTCTGGCTACCTCTTCGGTGGTATCATCCCTCTCCTCCCGTACTTCTGGATTTCGCCCGCCTACCTCGCTCTGTATTGGTCTATCCTCATCACCGGCCTCGTCCTGTTGGCTTTCGGTGCAGTAAAAGCCTACTTCACGTGCGTCGCACCCGCCTATGCAATCCCGTGCCGAAGCTAACCAGATTTAACAGGGGTGGAGCCGTCACTTGGAAGGGCTATGTCTGGGGCGCAATCAGCATGCTCGCTGTTGGTGGCTTCGCGGCAGGCAGCTCCTTCGGCATTGTCTACGCCATCAATACGCGCCTTGGAGAAGGCTCTTGCTAAGCACATTCGACCTGACCGATGCGCCTTCGAGAAGGAGAAGAAGACCTGGTTCTCCTCCACACCAATCAGCTGTTTCGGGATCGGTTTCGTGCTGAGAAGCTAGGAGGAACGTAGGTGTCTATCGGTACAGGCGTGCTTTTCAAAAGAGGACTTTCCAATCTCCTTCCTCACTGTCTCCTTTTCCCATTGCAAGGGTTCGGATAACTCCCTACTACCTCACGTCCTAACGCACTTGTATTCCTTCCCACGCACATACCTAGACGAATGTTCACGAGTTGTACCATCACGTGCCTGACTCGTACGCTTGTCGATCGTGCGCGACAGCTCCCGAACGAAGCAAGGCGTCGCGATCGTAGCAGCTTCAGTGCTCGTTCCTCCATCCCTGCTGTCTGACGTCTTTGCCTGGGACTTGGGGGGACCAATTACGCCGATTCCGAAGAGCTGGGTCTGGATGACGCGCAGTTGCCTTCATTCCTCACGACGAAGCCACCCTCCTCGATCCCTGTCCCCAGCTTCTTCGACTTGCACAGTCACGAGTTCCGATCACGTTTGCGAGCGAGAATAGTATATAAACCTCTTCCGTCAGGCCGTTAGACGAAAACATCTCTTGCCGTTTCATCCCGAACGCGTACTATCAAAACCCAACCAAAAGCTCTACCATCATGTCCACTGGTAACGTCATCGGCGGTGAGCATATACCTGCATAGATGCGTCTGGACCCACGCTGAACATCGACTGCAGGCCACAAGGCTAACCTCTCGAACAAGAACACCAGCGAGGTACGTTATATGCGCATATATGCACCCCGAGTCACGCCGTGCTGACTGTATTCGGCAGGAGTCGAAGCAGCACTCGAAGGAGGAGCTCGAGCGCCTCGAGGCCGAGGGAGCTACCACTCAGGGCGAAGCCGATGATGGTAACAAGAATGAGGGCAACGTCATCGGGTACGTGCATATACGCTGCATATATGCGCCTCGTTGCTGACAGACGCCAACAGAGGCCATAAGGCTAACTTGAAGGTATGTTCGCCTGCTTCCCGGGTACGAGTCGTGAACTAACGCGTTTGTCGGTAGAATCCCAATACCAGCGAGGAGTCCAAGGAGCACTCGAAGCAGGTTCTGAGCGAGCACGGCGTCGACGTGTAGATAGGAGCAAAGACGATCATGTACCAGAAGTAGCCTGTATGCCCATGCTGCACCGTTACCAGTAAACCGAACAGTTCACGTCTAACCCGGGCTGCTCGGGCTGCTCGCCGAGTAATGTTATTGCAGCGAATCCTAGATGCACGTTTCTTCTGATGTCCACATGCCGAGAAGGGGATTCACTTCGGCCGAGGTAACAAGGAATGGCCAGCGTTGACACGAGATAAGTACGCGCCTCGCGCCAGCGACGTCACTCAGGGTGAAGCCTCCAAGCTTAGGAACGCCTTGGTGCGAATGTCATCTCGAAATACAGAGGACATACTGACGAAGTGCTCAAGACAACAAAGTTGAGTGCACAGCAACTGGGCACAGTCACGTAATTGTAGCAAATGAAGAAGCGCGAATTTGAATTCCTCCACTGGGCTATGAAAGGCAACCGCAGTTGCCTTTTTTCGTCAGGGTCCAGCAGCTGAAGAAGAGAGTGGGGAATGAATGACAACTTAATCTCCCACGGACGGAGGCATCTCCGACTGAGAGCCAATAGCCGACATGTGATGGTCCGAGCTCCGGTCATCCAACCGCCCCTATCAAAGCCCTCAACACGAACAGTATTTCATCTGCAACGACCACCAGCTAAACGACGATACAACATCCCGCTGACGACAACACATCGACACGACTAATCCCCAACAACAATCATGGCACCTTCTGTTCAGGACATCCCTACCAAGGCGAATGGCAACGGCCACGCAGGCAAGGCCGCCAAGAAAACGTCTGAGCCCATGTACTCCTCCCAGCAGGTCATGGAGATGGAGCATACATACGGAGCCCACAAGTGCGTACTACTTCGTTACGTAGATCGTCTCAATTCTCACCTTATTGCAGCTACCACCCTCTTCCCGTCGTGTTCGAGCGCGCTGAGGGATCATAGTGCGTCACTCGACGCCGCGCAAATCAGATCTGTTGCTGACGCGCGGACAGTGTCTGGGATCCCGAAGGCAAGCGTTATATCGACATGCTGTCCGCTTACAGCGCCGTGAACCAGGGCCACTGCCATGCGGCAATTGTGTCCGCACTCATTCAGCAGTCGCAAAAGCTCACACTCTCCTCCCGCGCATTCTACAACTCCGTCTTCGGCGCGTATGCCAAGAAGATCACCCAGATGTTCGGGTACGACATGGTGCTGCCCATGAACACTGGTGCAGAGGCGGTCGAGACGAGCTTGAAGCTGGCGCGCAAGTGGGCATATATGCGCAAGGGCGTGCCGGAGGGGAAGGCGATTATCCTCAGCGCGGAAGACAACTTTCACGGCCGGACGATCGGCGTGATCAGCATGAGCACCGAGTCGGAGAGCAGGACCGGGTTCGGCCCATTCCTGGATCGCGTTGGACCCCAATGCCCTTACCTCTCTGCACGTGACGGCGGCAGAATCCGGTATGACAACATCGGAGATCTGGAGCGGGCGCTGGAGAAGCACGGGAAGGAAGTGGCGGCGTTCTTGGTCGAGCCTATCCAGGGTGAGGCTGGAATTGTCGTCCCTGATGATGGTTACCTGAAGAAGGTCCGGGAGTTATGTGACAAGCACAATGTGCTGCTGATCTGTGATGAAGTTCAAACTGTATGCCCGCTCAGCCAATCACCGAGCTGCCTATTGCTGACTCCTTTGTTAGGGCCTCGGCCGTACGGGCAAGATGTTGGCATGTGAGCATGAAAATGTCCGACCTGACATGATTCTCCTCGGCAAGGCGCTGGGCGGTGGCGGTGAGTTATCGGTCTGAGCTCTTACTCCAAGCTTGCCCCGTCCATTAACGTTCCTTACTCTTCTCTAACTTTGCATCCCTAGTCTTCCCAGTCTCAGCTGTCCTAGCCGACAAGGACGTCATGCTGTGCATACAGCCCGGTGAGCATGGCAGCACCTTTGGCGGCGGACCTCTGGCGTGTGCAGTGGCTATCGCCTCTCTTGACGTGCTCGTCAACGAGAAGCTGGCAGAGCGCGCCGCGGTGCTTGGCGAAAAGTTCCGTGCAGGGCTGCGTGCGATCGACCACCCGCTGGTTGAGGCTGTCCGCGGCAAAGGGCTCCTAAATGCGCTCGTGATCGACGAGTCCAAGTCGACCAAGGGCAGGACAGCCTGGCAGCTCTGCCTGCTACTGAAAGACCGTGGAATCCTGGCTAAGCCAACAAGGGAGCATATCATCCGCTTCGCCCCGCCGCTTGTCATCTCTGAGGAAGACCTGATGCACGCGGTGGAGGTGATCAAGCAGGCGGTGTTCGATCTCGACAAGGTCGATAGCATTCCTGGCGAGGTAAGCCGCCTTCATTCACACTACGCTGCACGGTACTGACTACGTTGGACAGGATGAGGAAGAACGCGGGTATCATAATGTGCATGACGAGTGATGAGTATCTTTGAGTAGTTGCAATCTGGACAGATGATACGTGCCATGCATACTATACGCATCTCTAGCCGTAATTTGCATAATTCATCTCCTTGAAGAGCATGTAACTATCCCTGTTAGCAAGACTTGGTAGCTGGTTCGACTGCTGTTAGACCTTGCTGCACTCAACCAGCTGCCCAGTTGCGACATGCGTCGCCGGTATGGCAACAATTTCTACCCGTCGACGTTCGGTGGAAGCACTTGCAGAACGCGACAATCCATTGACTGGCTCACGCAGTATTACAGAAACACATCTAGCGTACGTAACCGAGGCCCTCCTCCACCTCTAAATCTGGCCCGAATGCGGCGCCTGCGCATCCGGCTTCATAGCCGGGAACAGCAGCACCTCCTTAATATTCGGCGAATCCGTGAGGAACATGACCAAGCGATCAATCCCGAGGCCCCAGCCGCCCGTAGGTGGAAGACCATGCTCAAGCGCATCGACGAACGTCTCGTCTATCCCCTGGGCCTCGTCGTCCCCCGCTGCTTTTTGCGCCGCTTGCTGCTCGAACCGGATGCGTTGCTCGAAGGGGTCGTTTAGCTCGGTATAGGCGTTGCAGAACTCTTTGGTGCACATGAAGCCTTCGAAGCGCTCGCAGAGGCCGGGGCGGGAACGGTGGTACTTGGCGAGAGGGGACATGATCTGCGGGTGGCCGACTAATGACTTTGTCAGCCCCGGCGTGCTGCGGGATGTGGGAAGAGGAAGAGGAAGAGGAAGGAGGACTTACCGATGAAGCTCGGGCTAATGCACTGCGACTCGATGAACTCGCCGACAAGCTTGTCCAGCAAACGCGCCGTCGTCCTCGGTGCCCCGCACTCGACATTATGTTTCTCGCACTGCTCGCTCAGCATAACCCTCGTCTCTTCGCTGTTCCACTCGTCCCCGACGGGCATCTTCACCCCCAAACACTGCTCGAGCGTCTCGACCATGTCGAACCGCTTCCACGGCCGCTTGAACTCGAGCTGGTACTCTTTCTTCCCCTCTCCCGGGCCCTCGGGGTGGAACGTCAGCTGCGTCTTGCCCCCCGTGATGTACTTGACCATCCCCTCCACCAGGGCTTCGGTCATGTCCATAATGTCGTACATGTCCGCATAGGCCATGTAGAACTCGCAGATCGAGAACTCGGGGTTGTGCGTCAGGTCAATGCCTTCATTACGGAATACCCGGCCGATCTCGTAGACGCGGTCGAGGCCGCCAACCACGAGCTCCTTGAGGTAGAGCTCGGGGGCGATACGCAGGTAGAGGTCGAGCTTGAGGTCGTTGTGGTGCGTGATGAAGGGCTTGGCGGTCGCTCCTCCGGCAATCATGGACATCATGGGAGTTTCGACCTGCTCGCACGTTAGCACTTATTCCGGAGAGAAAGGAACAGGCATACCTCCAAGAACCCTTGTGCATCGAAGAATCTCCTGATGTAGTTGATGACCTTGCTCCTCGTGATAAAGATATTCCTCGTGTGCTCATTCAGGATCAAGTCAAGATACCGCTTCCTATATCTCGTCTCCTGATCCTTCAACCCAGTATGCTTCGGCAACTGATGCAGATTAGGCGACAAGAGCTGCATATGCGTCGGCGAAATCGACAGCTCTCCTGCCTTGGACCGCGCGGGCGAGCCAACAACACCAACAATATCGCCCCGGCGGAACGTATCGTGCCATTCTCCAAAGGGCGTCGTAGGCGGTTCCGTCCCCTCCGGGGCGTTAGGGTGCGGCTGCGGCTTGTGGTAGTTCGCCTGAGCGAGGATCTGGACTTTCGCGCCATCGGCGTGCAGGTCGTAGAACCGCAGGTTCTGCCCGGAAGAACGGATGTTCTGGATCCGACCGGCGAGGGAGACGACGACGCTGTCGTCCCTCCCTCCATTGGCGATCCGTCCTGGTGCACCGTATTCGGCCACGAAGTCGGGGACGGACATGGTGACCTTGAACTTGTGCGGGTAGGGGTGCGTGAGTGGGTTCTCCTTCAGCTTGTTGACTTGCCGCGAGCGGAGCTCGAAGTATTGCTGAATGGAGGTCAGGCTTCTGGAAGCGATGACGAGGAACGGTTGTTGCGTACACTTGGAGTCAGCTCATCCTCGTCGACACCGGCGTCCTTCGCCTTGGGCTTCGAAGCAGCAGCAGCGACGGCAGCAGCCGTCTGTGCAGCCTGTCTCTCTGCCTTCTTGGCCTCACGCTCTCTCTGCTGCAGGCGACGCTTCAGCTCGCTGCAGACCGCTCAGTCCTAAGTATCTTGCTTGTGATCACACGAGCGCACCTTTTGGAGATCTTTTCGCCTGTCAATGGGTCGACATGTGATGGCGCAACGGCCTCATTTGCTGGTGGTTGACCAGTAGGCACAGGGGGCTGTCCAGACATCTTTCTAAAGTATATGGAGGTGCGTTGTTGAGGAATGTAGCGACGGTTATATGCGATTGGTCGAGTCAGTCGCGAGAGGATGAATCGCATGCGACTTTCGACGTCAGCCAACGAACGCGCGAAAAATCCAATGCGGCCCTTCTTTCACCGGTGCTGCTGTTAGGGCGGGTGATGAGGGAAGGGACCCCAGAAGTATGTAAGTATGGGGTCTCACTCTGCCTCGCTTCGGTCGCGCGAGTGGGCGGCACAGCGGTGTGTGTGATAGCGGACGTCCGAGGGAGCGGCGGTCACTGAGTCGATCCGTCAGCGTGTCAATGGGAAAGCGCGCTCGCACTCTCTCAAATACAAGCGACAACAACGACGACGACGACCATTTATCTCATACTACTAGAAGAAAGCGTGTAGCCACCTCCTCATCTTACTCGCCATCAGCGCTACCTACTCCTACTTCTACAAAGCAAATGTCGGACGACGCAATGTCAGACTACTACTCCGATGAGGAGATGGGTAAGCAGCACAACAAAGTCCCCTATCGTGCGACCTGTTGGTTACTGACGTTTGCTGGCCTTGTGAACAGAGTACAACTACTCGGATGCCGATCAAGATGCGGACGATGTAGATCTAGAGAACGAGGAAGACGAGGACTATGCTCAGTTCACGCCTGCTGTACCGGGCAAGAAGTCGCTGCCCTGGGAGGTCGAGTATGAGAGTCTAGCACCTGATCAGTTGCGAGAGATCGTCAATAAGGATGTCGACCATGTTGCTGGCATCTTTGGTGTAGAGGTACGCGTTGTCGATCCACTCTGATCAATTACTCGTGCTCATCGTATATGCAGCCCGAGATCGCGCGAGCATTGCTCAGACACTACAAGTGGAACAAAGAGCGGCTTATTGAGCAGTACATGGACTCGCCCGAACGAGTGCTGGCCGCTGCTGGCCTTCCACCACAACCCGGTTCCCTCTCCCCTTCCACTTCCCGTGCCACCCTCCCGTCCACCAAGTCGTCCTCCAAGACCAAGACGTTCTCATGCCCTATCTGCGCCTCCACCCAACCGATCGACATGGCCATGGCCCTCCCATGCGGGCACACGTTCTGCAGCGAGTGCTGGGAGATGTACCTCGTTGCCAAGATTAAGGACGAGGGTGAGAGCGATGTGCGATGTATGGAGGAAGGGTGCGCGATGCGCATCCCGACCGCCTGGATGAAGAAGCTGCTTGATCCGCCTACCTATGCTAGGTACGCGCTAGTACCCTCCATTTCAATACACTCGCTAACTTGTCCATCAGATATCAAGAGCTTCTCCTAGCAGCATACGTTGCCGACAACAAGAACTTCCGCTTCTGCCCCTACCCCTCCTGCGACCTCACCGTCATGACCCCCAACTTCTCCCCCACCCCCTCAGCCCTCGCCACCACCGTCCCCACCGTGCACTGCGGCCACGGCCACACCTTCTGCTTTGGCTGCGGCGAGCAGCAGGATCATCGTCCGCTGATCTGCGCAGTCGTCAAGCTCTGGCTGCGAAAGTGCGCCGATGATAGCGAGACTGCGAACTGGATCAAGAGCAATACGAAGGAGTGCCCGAAGTGTGTGAGCACGATTGAGAAGAATGGGGGTTGCAAGTGAGTTATGTCCACTTTCCTTGTAAAACAACGAGCTAAACTCCTCCTAGCCATATGACATGCAAGAAGTGCAAGCATGAGTGAGTCATCTCTTTCGAAATCCTGTACTTTGTGCTGATTCAGCTTTTCTCAGATTTTGCTGGGTCTGCATGGGCCCATGGTCTGAGCATGGTACGGCATGGTACAACTGCAATAGGTATGACGAGAAAGCTGGTGTCGAGGCGCGTGACGCACAGTCACGAAGTCGTGCCAGCCTTGAGCGATACCTCCACGTACGTTGCCATTCCCCCCTTTCACCCGGACAGATTCTGACACGTCCTGGTAGTACTACAACCGGTATGCGAACCACGAGCAGTCCGCGCGGCTCGACCGTGAGCTGTACGCCAAGACGGAGAAGAAGATGGAGGAGATGCAGATCGCCAGCGAGTTAACCTGGATCGAAGTCCAATTCGCGAAGCGAGCCGTCGACGAGCTCGTCCGGTGCCGCACCACGCTCAAATGGACGTACGCGATGGCCTTCTACCTCGAGAAGAACAACGAGACGATCATGTTCGAGGACAACCAGCGGGATCTGGAGCGCGCAGTTGAGGAGCTGTCCGAGCTGCTGGAGAGCCCGATCGAGCCGTCGACCATCTCGGAGCTGAGGTCGAAGATGACCAATTTGACCGTGTATGGTGCGTACATCTTGCTTCTGCTTCTGTTTAGAAGAACGTGCAGGGTGCTGATAGTCGCATGCAGTCCAGAAGCGGAACGAGATCATGCTGAACGACACTGCTCAGAAGTATCAGGACGGCGCATGGGTGTGGAACGTTTCTGTACGTCCCTCCTCCTTCTCCTTCTCCTCCCCTTCCTTCCATTCCTTCGCCCGTTCCATCAGGAACTAACACCTCATTTTCAACAGATTCCGGAATTCTAGACACATTCGGACTAGAGATCTCGGTCCTCCTCTCCTCTTTACCCAACCCCACGCTATTCCTCCCCCTGCCACGTACTCTGAGCCGCGATCACTGCGATCCTTGCTCACCGCACCGCACCCACCTACCTCACATCCGCACTCTCCTTCTGTGTCTCTCATTCTCATTTCCTGCACGCCATGCCACATTAGTCGTCGGGGGACAGTTTCCCCTCATCCGTGTACTTATGAGTATCCCGCAATATCAAGCTACATTTCAAGGAAGGAGTAGTTAGGGAGTGTTGCATCTTTCGTGCTATCGAGAATATTGCTCACGTTGCCTACACTCCGTCAAGGGTCGGGAGGTTGTAAGTCTCCTAGGTGACTCTGTTCTTCAAGCTCCTTAACCCACGTTGGTACATCACATCTATCCCTTGACCAGCCTATGCCAAGGACAGAACTGCACGTCCAGGTACTACAGCTGTTCCATTACGAAAAATACAGACAGGTCAGACTATTATACACGCTGGTCGACATATCACCGCCCTCCCGCCTCCAACATCTTCCTCACTCCGACAGATACTGCTTCACAATCTGCGGCACGGCCGGATCGACCTTCGAAAGCTCCTCGATCGTCTCCTCCTACAACCCACCATCAGCAACCCGAACTACTTCCCAGCACACATCACTCACCCAAAGCCTCTCCTTGATCCTCTTCCCCCTCTCGCTCCTCACCAACTCGCTCGGCACCCCCACACTACAGCTCTCCGAATACAGCCCCGTCTTCCCGTCCAATTCCTTCGCCACAGCAGCGAACACGAGCGTGCGCGAGCCGACTTCTGTGCGCCTCGCTAGAAGCTGCGTACGGAGCCACATGCCCCAGGATTGGACGTGCCTGACTAGCTGAGAACGACAGAAGCCGGGGTCGACTGTGTGGATGCCTAGCGGGGTTGAGGGGGGGAGATGTTCCGCTAGAGCCATGGTGGAGAAGACGTTCAGCACTACGAGCAGACTGTCAGCTTCTGGACGGCGAGGGATGGGAGGAACGTGGGAACTGGAAGGAAGGTAGACGCACGTTTTGTGAGCGCGTATCGATACTGCATCTTGTCGGGCTTGCAATGATATTTGCTGCTCAAAAATCGAAGCATCTTGATCCCCTCCACGTCCGCCTCGGGCACATCGTCAAACGTGTGATGCAAGCCCGAAGTAACAATCACGATCCTCGGCGTAGGTGGATCCGCCTTAGCAGCCAGGAGGAAGGGCAGCATGCGGATCGCGAGCAAGCAAGTGGAAAGATGGTTCACTTGGAGCATGAGCTCCCAGCCGTCTTCGGTCGTTTCGTACTCCCGTTGCGCGACCGCCGCGTTCAGCACTAGAAGGTCCAGCTTGCCACCGCCTTCTCGCGCAAAGCGCTCGCAGAACGCCTCCACGCTGGAAAACTTGGACTGATCGATCTCCCAACTCTCCACTTTGCCCACTTTCCCCTTGCTGGCAGATTCGATCTCCTTGACCGCTTGCGCGCCCTTTGCAGCAGAGCGGGAAGTGATTATCAGTCTTGCTGGGCCGAGGGAGGCGAGGTGCTTGGCGGCTTCTAGACCTAGGCCGACGTTCCCGCCTGTGAGGACGACCGTTCGGCCTGTGAGGGGGCGAGAGAAGGAGGGGACGGAGGGGAGGGGCATATATTGCGAGTAGATGAACTTTCCGATAGGGAACGGCATGTTGGGCGAGCGTGAGGTGTTATCGAGAGTAACAGCAACGAGGAGCAGCAGCGAGAGTATTATACGCTAGAGTATTCATGATGTTCTCGACAGCCAGCATGCTTATGTACCTTACACGACGATGACCAGGGCGTGTCGAGGGTTGTAAGGTCAACATCGCAGGAACCGACAGACACCAATGATCCATGAACTCAGATCGGGCAACGATGCACCCCGATGCTTACATAACGGTGAGCATCAGCGGGTCCACGGCAGTCCATGGCGTGGACATGAAGGGCGACGATTCGTGCGGGGTTCCACTTTGCACGGCACAGGGTTCTTCCAAGCCTCTAGGAATGAGGCTTGGGAGGAGGGTGAGGACGGCGCAGCTGCTGCCGTCGTGGGTGGGGGCCGCGTGTTCTGCGATGAGCGACATGAAGACGAGGAAGGGGACGCGTCTCGGACATAAGCCAAACAACGGACTCTGATGGGTTGCCAAAGAAGCCAAATGTTGACATTCACGCCGACAGCGGACGAACCACGGAGACCGTCGTAATGTTCAAGCAAGTGAGGCCCGTAAGCATAACCAAGCGATATCCATAAGCATGCAAGCAACATACACATGCCACGCGAGTGACCATCCCAAATCAGCGTGCGAGCGATATCCATAAACATGCAAGCGACTCTCCATAATCATGCAAGCGATCAAGGCCAAAGCGTTAATCAGCATTATCCCACGCCTCATCCCAGCCCAACGCACTCCTATCCCACTCCCCCTCCTTCTGGCCAAAATCGACCCACCCAAGCGTATCCATCAGCACCCCGGCCGCTCTCACAAAAAGCGTCCCGTCCAACTTGGACGACCCGGCGTGCGTCTCGGTATTCCCGTCTTGCTCGAAGGCGCCAATTGCATGGGAGGGAGGGGTGGTGCCGTATCGCTGTCCGGCGACGACGAGGGAACGCATCGTTTTGACTGTGTGCGAGTCAGGCGCGTATAGGACTGAGGCGAGGAGTTGTGCCCATGCGTTCCGATGTGAGGGGTTGGAGGGCTGACCGAGGGCGTCCTTGCTCGCTTGGACGTTGTAGGACCCCGTTGGCGGCTGAGGGTAGGCGGTGTACGACATCACGAGCTCTGGGTCGATGCGCGGTCTGCCACGGAGGATGACGTACATCAATGTCCCGCGCAGCCAGCCTTGGAGGTAGGTGATCTTGTATTTCGGATCTTTTAGTGCCGCCAACGTGGGAGCGAGGAAGAGTGACGATGTGAGGGTGTGCATCATGAAGAAGTCCAGCCGCGGTTTACGGCCGTTCTTGCCTGTTGCGAACGTGAGGAGCGTAGCGAGCCACATACACTCTTCGACACGATCCGCGAGGTCCTGCTCGAACGCGGCCATCGCTGCGGGGTCGGAAGATGCTGGCAACGAGGTGGTCCACTCAGAACAGAGACGGATAATCTCCCCTGGCCTTTCGGTATGCGGTACGGTGAGGAAGTCTCTTGTTCGCTTGGATAGGAGACCGTCGGGGTCGTACGGCATCACAGGGTGGAGCTTTTCGCTCTCGTACACAGCTCGGAGGACGGAGAGGACGCTGCGGCCGTGGGCGGGTTGTCGCTGGCCTTCTTTGCTACTGGACTGAAGGTTTCCAACGGGCGGACAGAGTGGTTCTCCGAGCACGGGTGCGGCAGTCGTAGGATGAATCGCGGTTTGGGCGAGTCCTGTCCTGAAGTCAGCTGCTTCCGGAGCCACATAGCAGTATATTGCAGCAACGCACCTTCTGCCACTACTAGAGGATCTTGGAATTCGAAGCCATAACCAACTTGAATAAGAGGGTGGAAGCTGGCCCTAACGTCAGCCAGGAATAGAACCTCCAACCAGACGGACTCACGCTCCGCTGAAGAACCGCGCAAGCATATCCGTCCCATTTCCATTCGCGGAAGGGTCGAAGATATACTTCTCGAACGTATCACTAACTCCTTTATCCTTCACTTCTTGGGAAAAGAATGCAAGGTACGCCTTATATGCGCTAGACCGTCATCAGCTACGATCGGGCGGAGGTGCAGGGAGGACCAACTCGGGCTTGCCGACGTATTCTGTCCAGTTTTTGTGATCGATGGAGAGGTCTTTTAGGGTGCCTTCGCCCTCGATGGGTCGTTGGCCGCTTGCTTCGGCATCGTAGATCGCTTGTAGCAACGCAGGTGGAGCACCAAGATCATATGCAGCAAGTAGGCTAGCATATAGTCAGCACCCGGCGCCTAAGAGATGGAGAAAGGGCATACTGGTGGTTCAAGTGGTTGTGTAACCCTCCAGCTCTGTTTGATAGTCAGCGACCACTTCGCCTTGAGAGGACACTATGCGGAGCGTACCTGAAGTAACAATGATGTTCCGCATAATCCCTCTCGAGCAACTTCTTCGTCAACGCCTTGCTCTCAAAAGTAATGCCAGGCAAGTTAACACTCCCCCTCACCAGCCCCGAGCGCAAAGCCAGCTTCGTCATCCTCATGCAGCGTCAGTCGTGTAGTCGTACACAGGGCAGGCAGAGAGGTCACGCTGCGTTGAGGATGAGCCATGGCTGGATATTCGACGATTCTTTATTGGCTGAGAGCTGTATGACGGCAGGTGACCCCTACTGAATGAAGCGGGGCTTTGGATCGCGGGATCGGGCAGGTGACGCGGCGCCGCGCGGAATGAGCAGTGCCGCGGCTGCGAACGTGCAGATGCTTGCGAGCGTTACAAACCAAGGCTTGGTAAACAGCTCTGTCATGGAAGATGAATCCCATAGTAGTTAGGGGAGAATGGATGTTTAATTGCCCTACTGAAGAGTGACAATCTTAGCGCACGTGAGTATCAAACTGCGGGTCCTGCGGAGGAAAGCGATGAACTAGTTAGTCAATTATGGGGAATTCTGATGTATTTTCTTTCGTACATTTTCTGTCATGTTTGTCCTACATTCAATATCCTCAAACCGCCGGACTGCCAAAAGATGTCCTGGATTGTGCAAGTAGTAATCTGACAATCTCCGCACAACGCTTTGGGCTTGAGGCAAACTGACCAATCCGAACGCGTCGCCCAAACGCGCTTCGCGCCGCGTGTTCAGTTCGCCGCCAACCTCCAAAGACCCTATCAACCCACTTAGCTTTCACCTCGGTGCTGAAAGAGGCCAAACAGAGCCCACAAACCATGCCGCCACAAACCAACGGCACCCAACAACTATTTCGTTCCCCCACTCCAGGCGACATGCCCTCCTCATCCTCATACCAGCCTGATCCGGCCTCTGTACCGATGGCATTCAAGCAGGAAGAGTTGTTGGCTGGTGTGCCGCTGGAGCAGGACGAGGATATGGACATGCTCGATGCGGAGGAGATGCTTGAGCCCGAGTGGAGCTTGCCGCCGAGTAAAATGGTGCAGATTAGTATTTCGGACCTGTTTGGTGCGTGCTTTCACCTGTTGTGGCTTTCCGTTCTATGGACCTGATTGGTGTGCAGCTGGGGTACAAAGTGGAGAGATCAACACTTCGCCGGATTATCAACGAGGTCCGTCGCCCTCCTTCCTATGTCCTGAACCTTCATGTATGCTGACCTATCGGTGCAGAGGCAGTATGGAACACCGTCAACCAACAAAACATAATCGACTCGATAATAAACGACTTCTACATCCCTCCTGTCAGTCCCCCTTTCCTCCTCCTTCTCAAGGCCTGCCACAATGTATGCTGACGTTATCACGCGCCCAGCTACTGTTCGCAAACCGCGTGGAGATGGATCCTGAAGAACCGGATACGGAGTATGCGGTCATGAACGTTGTGGATGGCAAGCAGAGGTTGACAAGTATAGTCAAGTTCATGTCTGGTGCTATCCCCTGTATGCCCCATCCCCTCTCGCTCCTCTCCCTCAATACTAATCCGGCTGGCAGATATACACAGGTTCGCTCTCCTCGCTTTGGAATGTGGCGAAGTGGATCTTGGTGACTGATGGAGTGCGTAGGAGCACAAGCCGCAAGTTCTGGTGGACCGCGCCGAAGGGCAAGAAGTTACCTGTCCTGCCCGACAGCTGGAAACAGCTGTTCAAGAGCAAAACGCTCTATGTCGGTACGTTCGCGCCCACTTCCCCTGCTGCATGCATATATCCAAGTCGACCGAAGCTGACTGGGTGGATAGTGCAATGGGAGCAGTTGAGCGATGACCTAGAAAGGGAGATCTTCAAGCGGGTGCAGTATGGGATGCAGCTCAGTCCTGCTGGTTCGTCTCCCATCCATCTGAGTCACATGAGCATACATGCTGATTTCTGTCTCCGCCTGCGTGTAGAGAAGATGCACGCTATTGCCTCCCCCTGGGCTGACTTGGTCAGGATGCTGGTGAGGCAGTATATCACCGAAGGGTTGAGTCGTCAGTTGTCTCCTCTCGTCGTTTCTTAAGAGAGGAGCCTGACACGCATACACAGAAGCGGTCAAATGGACCCGATCGCGTGGTCAAGACTTCCAGTTCGTCGCCCAAATCCTCTATCTCGTACGTGACGAACCTTCTCTCAAGTAACGAAACCTAATGACGCATTTCGCAGATCTGGCGGCCCGAGCGCTTCCAATTCCCCACCGCCGCGATCCTCGACAAGTTCCTCCGCTCCGAGCTTCCCCCGTCGGTTGAATTCAAACGCGAAGCCGGCTCTCTCTTCAGCACCTACCTGAAGATCGCCACGACCCCGGAGTACGCCTACGGCTTCCACGGCATCGCCGACCGCCTGGCCCCCGTAGAAGTAGTGATGATCGGCCTCCTTTTGCACTGTATCCGGAACGCGCCCGACGCGACAAAGGCGAAAGAGATCGACACGCTGAGACGGGAGACGAGGAGCCAGTTCGACGATATTCGGTCCAATACGCGCGTGACCAAGTTTATGTTCGACTGTATTAGGGCGGCGATGACGCGGGCTTATGCGTCTGGGTCGGGGAGGGCGAATGGGCATGCGAATGGGAGTGGGGGTGGGTCGGGGAGGACGCCGGCTAAGAAGAGGAAGAGGGACGAGGAGGAATGGAGGCCGGGGGCGAGGATGGGCGCTTAGCCTTCCTTCCTTGCCTGCCTTGCATGGGGACGAGGGTGAGGGTGACTTGTTATACTTTGTGGTCCTGAGTGGTTCCGTATATTCTTGTCTATCTTCTCGATTTTGTTTTGTAGAATGGTATGTGGGTAATGTGCAGACGATGTAATCAATGATATCCTTGCCCCCTAAGTTTCCCGCCTTCCTACATACTGTACCCATCACAATATCGCAAAAAATCATCTCCAGCGCATTACCGTACGCCGTGATTCCTCACATGCTCCTTATTACCTTATTAACCACCACTCCGTCTTCCCAGAAACTGCCTGTCAAGTCCCCATAGTACAATACTGTACGTCTGAAACAGTCAGTATCGGGCAAGCCGCTAGGAATTGAATTCATCCTGGGTCTTGACCTGCAGCCAGCCACATTCATAGTCTGACGCGTATCGGATTGGAACAGATAGCCACCCCTTCCAAAGAATCGGGATCGCAAGGAAGACAATAATACATTACATCACCACCCTCCCTCCATTCACTTCCTCAACGATACAGTCCTCTCCATCAATCGCGCAGAAGTCGCCTCCGAAGTTTCCCTCCAAAATCTCCGCCGAGCACGTGCCCCCATCACCCTAATCGGGCTCCGGCTGCTCCGACGCCGTTGCACGCGCCGCCGCGTCACACCCTCACGCCTGCCTTTCAATCAGAGGTGCCGGGAGTGAGGGTGTGAGGGTTTTCTTCCACCGGATCGTTAGGAGGTTGGTGCACCCTGAGCTCCTGACTCCCCGACCCCCAGTGCCTCGTATTGAACGGCTGATACACGGCAGGTCGGTGACTTGGTCTCGTGCGGATTGCTTGGACTTTGTCTCGTTTATCGTTTACTGCAACTACCAAGTCGTGCGTTGGTCGACTCGGACTCCGGCGTGCCATTGCTACAAGACTCAGTACGACAAGACACCCTCGCCCCTCGCTCTCGAACAGTCACAGCAACTGCACAGTCGTCTGACTACGTCGGAGCGGCTTATCAGCCCCACTACACCCTCTGTCTGCCTCTCCCTCATCGTCCTACGACCTCACCCCCATCTCACCCCTCCTCATCCCCGAGCAGAAGCAGAGAAAAGAAAAGAGATGGCAGCCATATTCACATGCTGCATCCGTCGCTCCCATTCGCCAGACTCGTCACAAGTACGCCCCTTTCCCTCCCATCCTCTCTCTTCGAAGATAGCTAAGGAGTTGGCAGCCAACCGAAACCACACATCTGCTGAATGGCGAGCAGGGCGGGCCTTCGTACGTCCCCTCTGCTTCTCTCCCCCCGTCTCCTCCTGGGGCCTTCTCATGCTGCGCAGACATGAAGTGCTGATGCTAACGTGGGGAATAGGACACCAATCATATCCCATCAGCCTGAGCCTCTCCCTCCGCCTGAAGTCCCACCGGACCAGGACCCAGAACTGGAGCAGATCCTAAGTGATATGATCGGGTGCGTCCCCCTCTCCCCTTTCCTCTCCACCTCCTCCCCCTCCTCCCCTTCCTCCCCCTACCGCACACCTTCACTCCCCTCTCCTACCTTCCAACCCCTACAAGCCCGCGTTTCGACTCGATGATCCTAAGCATTGATACTAATCGGTTACGCGCAGGACGATGGTCCGACCCAAAGCTGCCAACCCTTTCCTCACCGGCGAGGGTCATACGCCCAGCACGTCGCGTAACCCGAGCCCCAGGTCACAGGGAACAAGCTCGAGGGGGGCGAATCGGTCGTTATCGCGGGGGAGGACGGGGAACGCTTTCCAGGTATGCATCCATTTTTTCCTTTCCTTTCCTTTCCTTTCTCTGCCAAGCACTCTCTGTTGCGGTGGGCTGTGTGGGAGGAAGGGAGGAAGAAGGGAGGAAGCTGATGGTTGGACAGGTTAGGAGAGTGAGGATAGGGAGGAACGGCCAGTCGATCAATGGCGATCCCCCCGCGCCGTCCGGGTCAAGCATCACCGCTCCGGGTAGAGACGCACTACAAGAAGAAGCGGACGAACATTCCCTCTCCGCCCGACCGTCGAACGGCACCTTCAGCGGAACGGGAGTGGGAGGGGGAGGAGAAGGAGAAGGAGCACAAGCAGGGGACGGGAGTTCTGTCCGGACGGGGGGGAGTGATGCGCCTACTCGGGTCGTACGTCCCCCTTCCTACTCCTACGCGCTCCCAGGGATTGGTGTGCTGATGCATTGGGGTAGTCAACCCAGACCAGGGAGGAGTTGGAGAGACAGAAATATACGGTGAGGTTAAAGACGAAGGAGGAGGTTGTGAGGCCTTGGAAGAGCCAGATTACTGGTGGGGAGTGATGGGCGCTCTCGTTCTCCCCTCTTTCCCGGCGCTTACTGCTGCACCTCATTTCAGCTATACGACATCGGTCTATCTTCTTCTCGGTCTAAGGATGAAGGAGAAAAAGCAAAAGGAGCCAGGCGGCTCCATACCCCTACTTTCAAGATTCGCTCCTCCCCCGTGGTCAGGCATTGGCAGGCAGCGATCGATACCAAAAAACGATCCGGCGCGGTCGACGGACTTTTACCCCGTACACCAGCACCCACCAGCACCCACCAGCACCAGCATCAAGACTCGGACCGCCGTCAACCCCTCTATCCCTTCTCACAACTCGCCGACCCGGCACACTACCTCGCTGACTGAACATCACTCCGACACTCCCACGCTCAAAATGCAACCCACAACCCGCCAAACCCCTCATTATGTCTTCCCCGCCCATGGATATAGTGCTATGATCTTACGACCCGAAAATGACGAAGGATGAAGGAACGTTCTTCCCCTGCTCTGGCTGTATGCTGTATGTAGGTAGACGGGTATATGGACGATAAATGGATGACGATTTCATTCTTTTTTGTTCACAATAACAACAGCGACAACAGCAGGAGAGGGAGTTACAGACCGAGGACAGGTGGTTACAGCACAGACAGAGCACAACGCGGCACAGCAAAGACAGGGGATAAGACGGTTACAGGCGAGACCTACACATCAAAAACACACTGGGATACACCACAGCAGGAGGATCAGGGGAGAAGGCGGCCTACTTGCGCTGCGCCCCATACCGCTGCCTAAACCTCTCCAACAAATGTTCCTCCGGGAAGCTCTCCCTAAAACTCGGTCTCTCCAACAACGCCTTGGCGTACCTGCTCCACTTGCCATTCTCCTCTATCTTCGCCAACAGCTTCGCTCCCTCCCCTGGGGCCCAGTTGCCCACGTCGTTCTTCAGCAGCAGGTACAGCCTCCCGACAAAAGGCGCCAGTGCTGTGTCCGCGATCGTCCATTCTTTCCCGAGCGCATAAGGGCCAGAATCGTCCAGCTCCCCCGTGAGCTGCGTAATAGCAGCCAGGACGGCATCCTCCCCCTCGCCCTTAAGCGCAAACCCATTCCAAGCAGGGTTAAACTTATCCCCCACGAGCGTGACAAAAAACCGCGCCTTGGCCCTCCCCACCGGATCCTTCGGCAGCAGCCCGCTCTCCGGCGCTAAATCGGCAAAGAACTCCACCAGTACAAGGCTCTCGGCGAGCTTGACAGAGCCGGGAGGGGCGACGGTCTTGTCGGGTTGGGCGACGCCGTACACTATTGCGGGGACCTTGGAGGCGGGGTTGATGTTTGGCTGGTACCAGACGGGCTTGGATTGGAGGTCGATCTCGACTGGTTCGTACGGGAGGTGGGTCTCGGAGAGGGCGATGAGGGCGCGTTGGGCGTAGGGGCAGGCCTGGGGCGAACGTTAGTGAGCAGGTGGACAAGTGAGCATGGAGCATCGCAAGTGAACATAATGAGTGATCAGACACGGGTGGGTTGAGGTAGGTAGCTGGGAGGAGCAGGAGGAGGGGGAGGGAGGATGGGCGTACCTTGTTAGTGTAAAGCGTGATAGGGCCGACGGCAGGCATCTTTGTTAGATATCGAGTGGTAGAAGTGGGAAGAAGACAGCGACCACGGTGGAGAGCTCTCACCCACCTCATCCCTCCCACGCTGGCTATATATACCCCTCTTTCTCTAGCTCGAGTGCGCCGACAGCGGCGGGCCGGCGTGGGGGACGTGCCGATTGAAAGCCGTAAGGATGGGAATGCGCGATGATCGCGTCATGTTCAGGGCTCGTCACGCGCACACGCATCTTACTGCTTACTGCATTGATAATCCAGGAATGGATGAGGTGGATGAGGTGATCAATGGGCATTCCTAATCCTATCGAGCGCATTGCGCCAATCCTGAGAATCGGGACGTCGAAAGGTGTCATTCTCCTCTCCTTCAACGGACAGGTGGGATAATACAACATTACTATACAAATCGACCTGACCGCACTAGGCCTCCAAAGGCGTTGTTGTGGGGTTCTCAGGTCGCAGCAGTGTCACCGACGAAAGAGGTCGAAAGCGTAGAACGAACCGAACCAAAAGGCAAAAAGGAGACAAAAAGGGGAGGGGTATAACGCTTGGAGTCCTTGTGGTATCCAAACGTAGCAGCAGCAAGTTTGAGAGCCAGAAAGATAAGGATAGGCAGAGAGGTATACCACTTTATTTTCAGGGGTATAGCACGTTGCTGGGGAAGACTACTCCGTCTGCGCGTCTCACGAGGAGCATCCCCCTCCTCCCGCTGTTGCCGGCATCGTCCTGCTCCTGCTTGGTGGGAGGGAGGCACTGCAGGACCTCGGAGCAGCGCATGTCCACGTGAGCGCTCGGTTCGGTCCCAAAGTATACGAGCAGTGGGTCCGTTTTGTCAAAGTTGGAGCCGTAGAGCGTGAGCATCTCCGGGTCGGGAGGCTTGGTCGTGCCGACCGAAGTCTGGGCAACGACGCCGTTGTGGTTCACTTCGGTTTGTTGGAAGTGTTGGAGGTGTTGTCGCGGAAGCTCCGTAGCACGGTCCGGAGGAAGGTACTTGACGATCATCGGGATGGGCGTGATGGGCTTGAAGGGGAAACGAGGAATGCTCGAATTTTGGGGCAGGTTGTAGAGGATGGGCGGGACGTAAAAGTTGTACTTGATGAATTCTGAACCAAAATCAGCAACCTGATCAAACCTGGGTGAGAAGAGAGGCTTACCAGTGCCAACCAGAGTCCACACGCAAGCATCGGTGACATCGCAGTTCCACGTGCAGCCGTTCGACATCTCCGCTTCTGCCGGCTCAGTAGCACGTCGCGGGAGAGGCGGAGCAGTCCCATTCCCAGTAACGCTCGCGGCTGAGTTGCGCCTCTTGCCGCGAGCAGCCGCAGCTTCTGCAGCCTTTCCAACGAGACCAGCACTGATACTGCCCCGCTTGCGCTTGATCTTCCCGCCATCTCCTGGGAGGTCCATAGGCGTTGGCGTGCCAGGTCTGCGGAATGGAGCAGGCGATGAAGGGCCGGAGGACGAATCTTCTGGGGAGGCACTGCTTTCCCTCGTTGAAGGAGGCAGTGGCATCCCAGGAGCTTCGGTGGACGACTGCCTAGGCGACTTGTTCCATTGCCGCTCCGGCGGCGTGAACGTGTTGACCTTGTCAACGGCGCAGCTCAGGTACGAGCCAGGCGTGCCCAGTTCCTCGAATGTAGGGACACGTTTATTCGGGTCGTAGATCTCAAACGCAATCTTATGCAGCTGACTGACGGGATCTCCGCATACTTCACCAGGGGCGCAGAACTGGTCGTGCGGGGCTGTTTGAGACGGTCGCAGCTTGCCGTCTGGTTCTACCATCTGGGAGCCGCCGACTACAACGGCGTTGTGGTCCACGCGGCGGATGATCAGGATGGGGGAAACGACGCCCGAAAGGAGGCATTGGAGAACTACGGTCTGGTTGTAGTAGATCGGCGTCTGGCTGTTTAGCCCTACTAGGGCTGCCGGTGGCGGCGCAGGATAGTCAGGGAGGGATGCAGGCCGATGCGAGGGTGCACTCTCGGCTTCCTTGAAATTGACATCGACGATGTAAATAATGAAAGTGTCTGTAGGAGGGGATTAACATGGTCGCGGCGACATGTATGCAGGGTATTCGTACCCCAGGTAGATGTCCGAGCCACAAACGAAGGCTGTTGCTCCTCAGGCTTCGTACCCAGAATAGGTCGCCCGTCAGAGCCGCGGATATTCGCTCCAGCACCTGTCACACACAGGTACTTGGTCGAGACAGTCTGAGCACGCAACCTATGGAAGAGCGCTACGGTAGACCCGTGGTTCACGACGACTACACAAAGCGTCAATGCATGCATATATGCAGTCGGCGAGTACGTACGATCAAAGTTGGCTTTCACGCTCGCCCTCTTCTTGCTCGGCTTGCTGATAACCCGTATAGGCCGGCTGGCAAAGTTCCCGATAAGCTTATCCGTGCCAGCCTCATAAACCTTCACGAGCGCCTCGACCTTCTTTTTCTTCTCGTCAACATCGCTAATATACAGAGCCTTGCCCATAAATCGGCCGAAGAAGGGCCCAGCGCCAGAGCTGGGAGGATTTTCAGGCTGGAAAGCCTGGCCGGACGGAAGGGTCCATTCGATCGAATTGTCCGGCGGGACATCGACGTCGGTATCTTGGGTCGACATGACAATATGTACTTTTGGTCCTGCCCAGCCAGCATTCGTAGGGGAGCCGTTCGTCTGCGGCGAGGGGCGGGATTGTGGCGATCCGGTTGCAGGGTGGAACCACGAGTTCCCGATCAGCATGACGGATGGTGGGGGGCAGAGGAAACGTTTTTCGGTCCCGTAGGATTTTTGCCCGACTTTGGGCGACATGACCATCACGCTGCGTTCGCCGACTGCGAATCTGTTCTTCGAGTTGACGTATTTCTCGATATACGGCCTGTATATGCGATCAGCATAGACGGGGGCAGCGTTGCCTGGTCACGTACTGCAAGACAGCCTTGATATCACCACGGTTGAGCCCTTCCATACTGCTCTGGAGCTGGACCGGATCCAGATCGAGGGACTCCATAGTCGTGCCATCGGCCGACATTGAGCGTGCAGGAGGCGCCATAACTGGGAAGCTCATGTCGCTCTCGTACCGCGGGGTAGCCAGGTCGATGGAGACAGAATGCGAATGGCCTGTGGCGATAGACGGGCTGGGACCCTTGGATCCAGGCGGTGTTGGCAGGGATGAAGGTAGAATCAGGGGATTCAGCGAGCCTTCATTGATCGTCCCACTTTGGGTTCGCAGGAAATGGGGCAGCGCAGGAGCCTGCATACCATTCAGTTGAGGTAAGGAGTGCGACCGATGGAAAGACGGTGCTTGGTATTGCCCCAGGTTCAGGTTGAAGTTGCTGAACGGCGAGTCCTGCGTGCCGTTAAGGGCACCGGGGTCATTCAGGGAGTAGTCAGAGGCAGCACCGTTGTCCGACCCATCCCAGTCGTACAGCGGGGATTCGATCGCTGCCGAGGACGAAGAAGCCGCAGACGAGACGGTGCTGCTTCTTCCCCGGTGCCGATTAAGAAGAATATCGTGGAAGGACGAGGGCGGATAATCATTCGAGAATGCATCCGACTGGAAATGTTGCTCTATCGGATTAGGTGGCATATCAATCGAAAGTCCATATCGCCCGTTCCGGTCGGGCTGCGCAGACGATGTTGGCTGATGCGCCTGTTGCGTATATGCGTTGATACCAGTGCTCCGAGATAGATCCGGAAGAGATGGAAATGATTGGGAGTGTGGCAATTGTGCTTGTGGCAGGAAATCGGAAGGTATCGACGCAAGAGATGCAAATCCGCCCGTTGCCGGTCGTTGTTGATTCGGGGCTGCTGTTGCTTGAGACGACCCACCGGAGGCTTGCGCCTGCAAGCCGAAAGTGTCGTACCCTCCATTCCCGTATTGGTACGATTGGCTCGAGAAGGAGTCGAAGCCAGAGGATGTGCCCGCCATCTGGCCCTCCATGCTGGCTCCCATGTCGTTCGCCATCCCGAAGACGGTGCCCATGGAGATGTCGGCTGAGGATACGTCCAAGGCCTGTACATGCTGAGCCTGTAGTGCGTTGATAGCGGAATCGATTTCCGCCTGCTGCTGCCCAAAAGGCTGCTGCTGACCGGCAGTTGTTGAGCGACCTAGGTGATGCTGCTGCAGGTACTGCAGCGACATTCCTCCATATCCTCGAGCTGTTCCAGGCTCAGAGGTGTTGGTGTTGTCGTATTGCATTCCCCATTCGGACATTGATTGAGTCCAGGGTCCAGGATTTGAGTTATGGTCGGCCATGTCGACCCAGGATACCGGAGGAGTGCGTGGTCGGAATGTCACCGATCCGGAATCGAAGGTGGGTACTGCCAGTATGCGGGGAAAAGGGATGGACGATGAGGAGGAGGGGAGGGGAGGGTGTTAAGGGTTGTTGGGCGGTACTGTGACGGGGGGAGGAGGGACGGGGCGATGAATGTCCTGCTGACTTGACAGCGACGAGGATACACTGAGAGAGACTGTATGAGTGCGGAAGCTAAACTGTCCTGTCTGAAATAGGGTCAAAGACCAAATTGGGATGCGACAACGGGGGAAGACGCGAGACCGGTGTGGGCCGTGGATGACTGAGCAGGGCTCGAGCTTAGACAGCAACAACAACGAGAGAGAGTAAGAGGGAGGAGAGGAGAGCAAGGTGATTACGAGAGAGTGAGCATGAATCGCAGTAGGGAGATTTCTGTTAAAGGATGACCAGTGCTCCCCTCTTGAAACGATCTGCCCCCACACGTCGAGAACTGCGACGGGTTCGGTTCGGCCTCCTATTCATCTCCTCCCCCTGGTTACTTATATTCCGCACGGTCATATCAACAGCTGTTGCTGATTGGTCAGGTTCCGTTCAGGGACTAAACAGCAGCAGAAGGATCAATCACGGTCACTGCGCGGCAAACCCGAATATCATCGAGCTTCGAGCGATATCCTGTGCAACCTTCCTCGTCATCTGCCCTTCCATTCGGATTGCTTCCACATCCGTCAAGCACAGCCCAATCGCTATCATCTCTCCCCAAAAAATTTAGACATCATTACGCCCAATTCTAGACGGCCAGGCTTCCCCGCCATCAGATACCTTTTCGGCGAATGCGATGATTGGAAATTTAACGGAGACAGGAGGCATCATCGGTCCTTAAAAGGAGCAGCGGTCAAAAACGGACGGGTACTTGCCTTAGCGTCCCCAATAAGGGTCGACCGGTACCGGAGCTCTCCGCAAAGTATTGCGAAGGTCGAAGTATCCGAAAGCGGGCAGATATTCGAGAATATTGGCCTTCACTGCGGATTGCGTAAAAGGAGTCCGCATGGTATTGGCTCGGCATTCAACCGTGCAGAGCAAATGTGCGAGACGCATCAGACATTCACGTGTCGTCTCCTTGCCTGAAGCACTTCTCCTGAAGATGGGTAACCGATAGAGCCTACCATGTGCAACCAGAACCATCAATGAAGATGTTCCCCGGTCCATATGGGCTGCGATAAACGTTGTTGGGAGCCTCCTGTAGTCAAGAGCCTTTGTGGGGTTGGTTCGTGCATCGCTCTCTGTTCCTTGCCGCCATGCCGACGAAACCGTCGGTAAGTGGACCCCAGAAAGTGCTCCGCCGGGCGAGCTTCTAGCCACTAGTGGGGATCGGTGAATCCCAGGCGGCACCGGACGACTTCTCTCTGCTCTGACGCGTAGTCACCGTTACTCCAGTCTAGCAACAGATGAACACCCCGGTTCCGCAATCCGAGACCCGTAGATACACCTCAGAGTTCACGATTGCCGATTAGCCCCGATGATGCGACGAAGTAAGAGGCATTTAGGGGCAAGATACGTGGAGGATAACGGCAAAAGATGGTTGGGGCGTACTTTCTATAACAGAAAGGTACCTTGTTCATGATAGCACCTTATCCACAACCCAACCGCGCGGACGGACAAGTACAGCCTTTACACGTGTGCATCGGAAGACTTCTTGAAAAGATCCAGCTCCCTTGCGCTGGATTCTGGTTTCCTCAGATGTGCGTGACATCTTAGGAAGTTCCTGTGGCCGTATCCCGTCAACAGAATAACTGTCACCGGAGAAGTCCCGCCGGGAGGATAATAGGCCGCATGTCCAAAAGAACGCCGGAGAAGTAGGCCGCTATCCGAATGTTACGCTCGTATTTAGTTTGGCCATCAAACGACTGTCGAGCGTGGTTTGGAAAGCTGGTGGAGCACAGAAGTACCAAATGCTTCGCTTGATCAAACGGAATAAGGAAGGCAGCAACGGCCGGTGTGGCTTTCTGCGGAAGCCTTCGAAAAGATGGCAGCACATCAATCCAAAGGCAAGCCCATCATGATGAGGATCCCTCACTTGACAGACCTGCTTTGAGCGCCAAGAATGTGGCATGAGCCCGCCTGAGGGGTGAAGTAATGACTCCCATTTGTTGCACGGAGGACTGTATGCGCGCCCACAGAACCCGCGGAAGTGTTACCCCATATACATACCGACCTTAGGTGGTCCACCGTGCCTGTTAATGACATCAGAACGTCCCTTGGAATGGAATAGATTGAGGCGTTGGAAATTGTATGGCTGTGGCGACGGGTGCACAGCTTCGGGCGCGACCATCGGAATCGAGGTTGGGACGAGCCCCCCTCATTGGTGACGACGGAAGGATGCGGGGTTTCTGCACGTCATTACCACAGCGGTCATGCATCGTCCGAGCAACGTTCCAATCGAACGGCATGAGGATAGGTTCATTGTCTGGTGGTGCCTAGCAGCGTGATCCAGTATCTTCATTTCCAAGGGGCTCCGAAAAAGGACTGAGCGCCAGAATAGCCGAGATGGGCGCTTCCTCTGAATTACAGAAGTCGCATGTACGGTCATCAGAGCGACTGATAACGAGTGTACCCACCCAGGAGAGCGGTTTCTTCTGAAATGTAGCGGTGGCACCATCGCATGCTTCAGATGAAAGCTGGAAAGTGGCCCGAGATGTAGGCGTTCGGGACCCGGCCTTCAGGACGACCAGAATGACCGCTCATGCCGTAAGGACTTGCAGGAGAGATTCGAATACATATTTCAGCTTTGCCACAGCATCGAAATGACTTTCTCAGTATTTCTGATGGCGGCTGGTGTTCTTGTCCGGCCAGCCAGCGAGCGCCATGTGAGGACCACGGCCGGACCGGCGCATCCGACGGTTGAAATTGCTCGCGTGTTTGGCTACCCAATATTCATTGCGCCCTTTCAAAGAGCTATTACAGCGTAAAAGACGAAAGAAAGACCCCTTTGGTATGACGATAAGTAAGGGTAAGGGTATCTGCGGGAAGGAGAAACGTATATGCGTGAGGAGAAAAAGTGCGTGATCATGTTTGTCGCTTCTTGACGTTCTGTGAGAGCCACTGGAGGCCTTCGAACAGGCCTTCACCGGTCGTTGCGCAACTGTAGAAGGTATGAGACGGGTGTTAGGCAGACATAGGCCTGAAACGCACCTTGGGTGGACATACCACGACCGGTCACGCATGCGGTGCAGACCGAGTTTCTCTGTTACCTCCGCGGGCGACATAGCTGCGGCACAGTAAAGACATGATACGCAGCTGGAACGAGTGAGTTTACGTACCGCTTGGTAGATCCTGCTTGTTCGCAAACACGAGCAGAAGGCAATCCCTCATTTCCCGGTCCAGCAGAATACGATGCAGCTCCTGCCTCGCCTCGTCTATCCGCTCCCTGTCCTGGCTATCGACCACAAACACCAACCCTTGCGTGCCCGTATAGTAGTGCCTCCAAAGTGGTCGGATCTTGTCTTGTCCACCGACGTCCCAAACGTTGAACTTGACATTCTTATATGTTACAGTCTCGACGTTGAAACCGACTGAACAGACCGTTAGTAATTCGACCCCAAAAGGTGTCAGACATACGCACCAGTCGGAATAGTCGTAACAGACTGGTTCAGCTTCAGCTTGTACAGGATGGCTAGCACATGCATAAGTATATGCGTCCGAAATCACGGAATAGGATGCACGCACTGGTCTTCCCCGCCGCATCAAGGCCAAGCATGAGCAACCTCATCTCCTTCTTCCCAAACAAGTTCGCTACACAGCACCGGCATCAGACAACCGCACGACTAGCCCGGTGGCCGCAACGCGTACCCATAGCTTTGGACAGATTGGCGCCCATGATGTCGTGGTTGAGTTTGTGATAGCGTATACACAGGATAGCCGGTACCAAGAAGAGGTAAGAAGAAGTCAAGAGAGCGTGAGCCTCGTCAATGGTGCAGCACACGACCTGGAGGTGTCGAGAAGCAAGGTAAATGCGTTGAGTTCGAACAGAATCGAAACAGAAGGTCGGGTCGTTGTTGGACGCGTTTGCCTTCGCCTTTCGTGTCAGCAGCGGTTTGAATGCCTCCGCACATGGCATGTCCATAGTTATGGAAAGCGGATAGGGCGAGGTTCAATTCACGCGCGAGGGAAGGGACTTTGCCTCCTTTACTGATGGGGTCCTTAAGAGGACCCCATATTAGAGAGCAAATAGCTGGGTCCCCGGACCCTAGGAATTTAATTAGACCGAAGTTTGCTTACCTAAGGCGTGGCTGTGCAGAAAAAAAGCGAAGAACTCACTCAATTCTAAAGGTATCTTCTTTATTTAAATTACAGCTCAACAATAGGAGCATCTAGTTAATTACTAAAATAAAAATTTAATTATTTAGAGTGATTGCTGACTTAAATATTAGACCCCAAACCAAAAAATGCGGCTGTGTAGGGTCTTTGGGAGAGACCCTTACGGGTTTGTCTGCCTCTACAGGCCCTCCAAACGTGGCTGTGCCGCTCTCCCCTACCCCATAACAAGTGTAATACAACTCAGTTTTATTATCAGTGCATTTTAGAAGAGCATAGAATCACAGAAGAAATTGTCTCTAACTTAAATAAAAAAGATACCTGTAGAATTGAGTGAGTTCTTCGCTTTTTTCCTGCACAGCCACGCTTTAGGTAAGCAAATTCCGGTCTAATTAAATTCCTAGGGTCCGGGGAACTAGCTATTGCTCTATCAATATGGGGTCCTTAAGGGACCCCATCACTAAAGGAGGCAAATCCCCTTCCTTCGCGCGTGAATTGAACCTCGCCCTATCCGCTTTCCATAGCATGTCTTCGGACCCTTTTCATTTCCGACATCACTTCGCACCGGAAAGTCGGAGTGTCGGTCGTCCCGGTCAAACATACCATGTTCGCACGCGCTCTCCCCACATTATTGAAGCCTTCTCTGCGGAGAGGCTTCACTTCAAAGCCCGTTCAGGGATTCGTGGGTGCGATTGGGAACACTCCGCTCGTTCGTGTTGTTCTCCTAAAGCCGCGCAAAGCTGACTGACCAAATCCGAACAGATCAAGCTCGACAAGCTCTCGGAGGAGACGGGATGCACAATTCTCGGGAAAGCCGAGTTCCAGAACCCGGGAGGTAGTGTGAAGGATAGGGCTGCTCTTGGGATCATCTTAGATGCGGAAAAGCGAGGTGCGCTTGCCGTGCTATGCATTGCAACTACTGCTGACGGCCTTGCCAGGACTACTGAAGCCCGGAGGAACCGTTGTGGAGGGGACTGCGGGCAACACCGGCATCGGTCTCGCACACGTCTGCCGAGCAAGAGGCTACAAATGCGTCATCTACATGCCCAACACGCAGGTGTGCAGAGACGACAACGTTGCTATTGACAAAATCTGACATTCGTTTACAGAGTCAAGAGAAGATTGACCTTCTCCGTATGCTGGGCGCAGAGGTGTACCCTGTCCCTGCTGTGGCCTACGAAAACCCGCAGAACTATAACCACCAAGCGAAACGCCACGCAGAAAACAACCCCAACTGCGTCTGGACCGATCAGTTCGACAACGCCGCCAACGCTGACGCACATTATCGGACCACCGGCCCCGAGATCTGGACGCAAACGAGTGGCAACATCGACGGCTTCATCTGCGCTACGGGTACTGGCGGTACGCTGAGCGGTGTGAGCAGATACCTGAAGGAGAATGGGAGGAACGTGCAGACTTGGCTGGCCGACCCGCCTGGCAGTGTGCTGGACAGCTATATTCGGTCGGGCGGCAAGCTTAAGGAGCGGTCGGGGAGCAGTATCACCGAGGGTGCGGGCGATTGGTACTGAACGTGCTAGCGTCTCGTATGCTGATTGTTCGCAGGTATCGGCCAGGGTCGCGTAACGAACAACTTGGCACCTATGATTGAGAAGATGGACGGCTCGCTCACAATACCGGATGAGAGGACAATCGAGATGATCTACCGGTTGCTGGATGAAGAGGGGCTGTACATGGGCGCTAGCTCTGCGCTCAATGTTGTTGCCGCAGTCGAGTTGGCTAAAATCCTGGGCAAGGGTAAGCCTTGGCGACTGCATTCGCTCATCACGTGCTGACTATCGTTTCAGGTAAGACGATTGTCACCATCCTTTGCGATGGTGCATACCGGTACCAAACCCGGCTGTTCTCTCGCAAGTGGTTACAGTCGAAGAACCTCGAGTCGGCTATTCCGGATCACTTGCAGAAATACGTTGTATTACCTTAGACTTTGACGAACAAACCAAATGGAGGGAATTTTACACAGTGCTTTACCGAGTTCCGTGCCAGCTGACATAAAAAGCTGACCAAAAGCAATCATCAAGGATCTTGCCGAGGTTCCCGATATCAAATACGACCGTAAACGCTGCGGTGCATCAGCAACGCATATTTCTGTGGCCTGTTCCCCCGCGGATATCAACATTCCTCGTGGTCCTCGTGGATATCAGCTGACATCACGAGCGGTATTTTCTGCCGAAGTCATGGTTATCGCGATACGCGGTCGATTCTTCAAGAAGCGCCTCGTCGTCGCCCGGGCGCACCAACTCGCGCGTTCACCTGTCGTTCCCGGTGCGCCGATTGGCGGAACCAAGCGCGCGGAACGCTAATGACATATGCGGGGTTGCTCGGTTGAGAATAGTCACCGACGACAATGACACAGACAATGACGCGGCTTGGGAGTCTAGGCACGTATCCATGAGTCAAGGAACGTATTCGCTCCCCAACAATGCAGAGTGTGCTGATAACCACGCGTGGGGGAGACCATGACCTTGCGCTGGTTGACAGGTCATGCATGTTTACAATGCCTGTTTGGGTATGTTGAGGCGCCCAACAAGCTTACTACTGCATAGTCATCTGGGCGAAACTACAACGAGGCCAACCGGCGGCTGGCAGGAACGGGGTTGGTTTGATTGAGATGATACCGTAATAGGTCTTAGTCGTTGGGTTGGTTTGGTGGGCTGAGAGAGATGCTGACACGCAGTTATGGATTGTGGTTATGTGAGGTCAGACATAACGGCGCGCGGCGCGGGAGTATAATGCTTACCCGTTGGGCCGGCTTCACCGGCCGAGGCGTGGATGAGGCCGGGTGCATCCTTCCCAGGGGTGGACCGACCATAGACATCACAAGCTTCAGAGCCCAATGTCACCCCAAATATCCCTTTAGCGCACGTCGCCCAACGGCAACCCACTGCGCATCTCCTCGCTCCCGACCACCACCTCGAGGCTCAACGCTCAACGCACCTGATACACGCTGCACAAATTCTGAGGCGACGCGCAAGCCCGGTTCTGCGTTCACCTAACAGTACTTGTACAGGGGACGCGCACCCCTAGCACAGAAGGCGCCTTGGCCCCTCGCAACCATATCCCCGCCTCAGCGGGTTCACCACTGATCATCAACCAGCGACCATGTCCCTCACCGACTCGTATCCCCCCGCTCTGCGGACACGACCACCGCCGCCAGCGCCCCTCCGGATAGATAAAGCCAACGCGTCCTACGTTCGTGGACCCTCGTCGCGGTCCATGTCTAACAGCATGTCGAACAACAGCGGGTTTACCCAGCAGTACTCGTACACTCCCAGGCCTATACACTCGCATCACAACAGCTCGCGCTCCCCACCCCACTCGCCTCCTCCATCCGCGATGCCTCTGCTTAGCCCGCGTTCGAGCATTGGCAGCGCGCACAGTCCGCCTCCGAACATGGTCAATATGCCCAAACCGCCTCCTCCGCGTCAAAGTCCTCAACCTCGGGCGGAGGATCTGGCAGACTTTGAGAAAGCCTGCCGAGACTTTTTCTATCGACAATCCCAAGAGTCAGGTGCGCACTATCCCCATCACCGTTCGGCGGGCATAGCTGACTTTTCCCCGTAGGCCAGAAGATGAACTCGATCCTGTCAAACCTGCCGCCATCTCAACGGGCGCGTTTCACCCGCATACAGGCATCCATTCGAGCTCAATTCCATGCCGATCGCACTCTGGCATTGCAATCTGCCATGCTGGCTCTGCTGAGTTCCACAACACCTACACACTCTCTGACACCACCTGCACGCGCACGGCCACAGGGCAAGTTAGCACAGAAGGAAAGAGAGGAGAAGCTGTCGGCATTTCTCCGGGAATGGGGCAAGACGATGGACACACTCCCGGGTGTACGGAACTTCATTGAAGGGCTATACTGCACGCTGCGCCTGATGGCAAAGCCCGAGAAGCACGGGGGTGGCGGCGCCCGTCGCGTAGAGTGGGAGCTGGATGATGCCGTCTTTATGGAGTCAGCGTAAGTTGAGCATGTAATGTTCCGGCGAGCGTCGCGGGCTGACCAGCACATAACAGTGGCGAGGAGTTCATGCACGACGCGATCATCATGCTCAAAGGCGTTCTTGGGTTTTCGGACACGCTTCCCGGGAACGAGTCAAATACTTCCGTCTCATCGCTGGTGGACATTGCACTTCCGCCCCCACCCATCCTCGGTCGTTCCCGGTCGTCCTCTGACCCTTTCACGGACCCTTCTACCCCACCCCTCACGACCTCTCCTGACCCTTCGATACACCTGAATATGCAACCCCGGCCACCTGGCGCAATATCACATGGGCGCTTGTGGATCTCGCCTGCCGAGCTTACCAACCCCAGCATAACCGGTTTGCTGGCCCTGTTCCCTGCGCAGATTAAGCGCTCCGCTGGCGCTCCGAGGTTCCGGCTGCCGACGCCGGAGAGAAAGCGAGATGTGGAGGCTCTCGCAGCGGCACCCGGCGACCAGGTCGACGACGAATGGATCTCGCTCGCAACCGGTCGGTTGAGGTTGACCAGCCAACTGCGGCGACCTGGGTGGAGAGGCGGGATTATGTTCCGCTTCTTGCAGTGGCTTTCTTCGCTCTTCGGAGCTTGAGGAATTCACGGAGCATATATGCGCACGCGTGAGCCGACACGTTCTCCTTCTGTATCTGTTTTGGGACATATCTTTCGAGTGAACTTGTACAATACCGACTGACCTGGAGCGAAGCGGGACTTCCAAGACTGTTGTTCTGGATCGATTCTTATACCTCTGTTATGAACGCCTGCGTTGATCTGTATGAATAGAATGAACAGGAAATATCCGTCTGATGATTCACGTGCTTCACTGTCCCCGACCTTCTGGTGTATACTCCGATCGAACCTCCGATCTGCCAGCGTGAGATAAAGATGAGACATCGATTGCCTTCTCTGGCGATCCTGCTTCTTGAAAACAAGGTTTTGTTCCGCGCGCCTGTATGGGTGCGTTTCTTTCCGAAAAAGGAAGACTCAGGCACGTCTCACTCTTTCGTCTGGTCACGTCTCTTTTCGATCGCGACGCGCGGTCTCTGGAGCGACGCGTCACTTGGCCAGGAGATGAACGCGTCCATGGCCCGTGCGTTTGCTCTGGACCTTCCCTGGCTATAAGAACCTCGAGCGGCTCTTTCCTCGATCATCCTTTCTTTTCGCTCCACCACCGTCGCTCAAGGTCACTCCACAGCTCCGGCGCATACACGACCCAAACAACCACTTCGCCTTACCATACGTTCATTCCCTAATACTACCAAACGACGATGCACGCCTTCAACACACTCCTCACTCTCCCCCTCGTCCTCCTCACCGCCGTCCTCCCCACGCTCGCCTCGCCCACCCTCCACCCGAGGCTGCACGCCGTCGCCCCTCGCGAGTTCGAGTACCACCACCACACGCATACACGTGCCTTCGAGGCTGCCCCGACCGCCGCCGCTGCCGCTCCGCCCACCAAGCGCAACCCGATCGGCGACTGCAACGTCGCCGGCCAGCACTGCTGCAACTCTGCGGTGAGCCACAACTCGTCCACCGCCAACCTCCTCGGTGGCCTGCTGGGGTCCAACATCCTCCCGGACAGCAACATGCTCGTCGGCCTCGAGTGCACCCCGCTCGCTCCTATCCTCGCTGCTTCGGGCCAGTGCACGGGTACGATGGTCTGCTGCAGCGGCGACCAGCACTACGACGGGCTTATCAACATTGGCTGCAGCCCGATCTCGCTCTAGACGCGTTCTTCGACGTGTTTCGTGGCAGGACAGGCGCATACATGTAGCTCCCCGGCTTTGTACCATGGTTTGTAAGAGTATCAGGAGGGAGTGTTCTTTAGACAGGAGGTGTGCATTGGCTGTATCCGTACTGTACAACAGACAAAATCCCATTCGTTTCGTTTCCAGTAATTATGATTTGCGCATATATGCGCATATACAGGCAGCGTTGGTCAAAGGGCGTTCGGTTACAGCCTAAGCCTAAGGGTATGCTTTGGGATTGCTTCGTACAAATACTATACAAATGCGAGAGAGATGGGCATAGGGAATAGTCATAAGATCATGAAGTCATAAACGTCATAAACGTCCAGAGCCGCTCATCGTCTCCACGGTTATGCTCCTCATCGCCTACCCGGCCACCTCATCGACTGCATCACACTCCCCAACATCTCCCCAACCCTCGCTTTCGCCTTCGGTAATGGGGAGGCCGAGCTCGCAATCGAGCGGGACGACGGTGACATGAATCCCCCACCGATCGAAGAGGGCGACGAAGACGAGACCGTACTCGGCGAAGAACTGAGCAGCGGCAGCTGAGGATTAAGCCGCACATACCCAGGCGGCGAGATAGGCGACGACGACGAAACCGTGGGCGAAGCACTCTTCGGATCGGAAAACTGGCCCTTCTCCACCGTGACCTTCGTGGCCTTTGCTGGTGTACGCAGGCCCCAGTGCAGGGTGGTGGGGGTGATCTTGCGTTTCTCCCTCCTCAGGGCGCGGGAGCGGGCGAGAGGCGGGAGTGTGGATAATTGCGCTACCTCTGAGGAGACAGGAGAGGAGGAAGGGGAGGGCGCGGTAGGTTTGAGCCACCCAGCGAACTCCTCCGTCTCCCGTGCTCGGTACGCATTTCCGCGGCTCGGCTCCTCCTCGTCGTCGGGCATGGAAACGATCTCCGGCTCCCCTACGAGCGAAGTTTCTGGGGAAAGGGAGAGCGGCTCGGCGTGGAGCGCACGATGCCCGGTTTCTGTCCATGCTGCGTACTCTTCGTCGACGTTGACGATTGTGGGGTGTAGCGAGGGCGATCTTTGGAGCTTGAGCTGCAGGTCGGTTATACCTTGGTAGGCCAACCTTCTCGCCACTCTTCCTCCCGTTCCCGTCCCCTCTCTCGCTACCGTCCCCTGCTCTTCCGTCCGCGATGGAAGCGAGCGCAGACTGCTCTCGCTCGCCGTCGCGTGTAGTGGGGTGGAGATGAGCGACAGCGTGAGATGTTCTTTCCGCAGATCGGGCGTGGTGCGGAACCTCCTCGACCTCGGCGCCCTCGTCGGCGTCTTCTGCGACCCATAATAATCCGTAGGGAGGAAAGTGGCCGTCAACTGCGCAAGGACCTGCGGGTAGGCAAGGTGCTCGCCCAATACGTCCTCTGACGTCGGTGTAGAAGGGACGGAGGCGGTCCGGGATGAGGATGGCGAGGAGAGGGTATAGACCGATTCGGTCGACGCGAATGTAGGCAGCCTCAGCCTCTCCGGCGTTGCCGGGAGAGGTGAAGAGTGCGCTGATGAGGCGTGAGAGCGCGGTGGTGTACTGAGAAGAGGAAGGGGGAGGGTGTGACTCCTGCGGGTCGTTGGCGCAGAGCGGGTTACGATATCCGTGCGCATCGTAGATATCATCGTGTTACTGCACTGAAAAGCGTTGATATGGTAGTAAGTTTCGGTGTGCAAGATAGAAAGCAGGAGTAGCTAACTAACCCGCATTCCCACCCGCCCAGCACAGGAATATATACCCCCCTGCCCTCCTCCCCACCTCAAGCCCGACACAACGCAGCCGCCCTCCAAACAGAAGCCAGATCCCTCCTCCCCAGATCGGCCCCTCCGAGTCACCCAAACCAGAAGCGGGTATAAGCGCCCATCGACCCAGTCCAGGTCCGCGTCACTCCACCAACTCGTCCTTGAGGGCAGCGGGGGCGGGGAACGCCGCCTTACAGTAGTCTAGGCTTGTGGCTGGCCGCCCCGCACGGAAGACGCGGATGTGTGTCTCAGAGCATCCTAGACAGGCATTGCGGATCTGACTGCGCGCGTCATCCTCCTTCCCCTCTCTGCCTGCTTCTGCCGGTTCAAGGACATAGAGTAGACGAGTAAGCGGATATGCGGATATAGTTTGGTAGCTTGGTTGGATTGGTGTTGGATGGATTTGGGCGTGGAAGGGTGCGAGACGTTCGCAGTCAGCTGGGAGGTCGCGGGCGCTCAGGGGCGGGCGGACCCGTCCGCGACAACTTACAGCAGGACTCCGGCCGCAGCCTACCGAGCCAACTCCGGAGTCTCGGACTAACTGCATTCATTCACACTGGTTATCCGGCTTTCCGGCATTAATGGGACATATGTGGGAGTGTACGGATGGGATTAGCAGGTTTGGGATATATGATACATGTTGGTTATGCGAGAACATGGAATGCGTGCGAGACAAGTATTTTCTGCCCCCGGCTGGAAGGGGGGGGGGGGAAGAGATGCTGGGCATCTTGATTCTGGTAGTCGTATTGCGATCTTCTAAGCGGTCGGTGCGAATCCGATACCTACCGGTAAACGGATTAGGATCGTCTAGCAGGGGACTAGCAACGGGGGACTCACGTAAATTATCCGAATCATAAACCGAATAAAACAGCTCCAAAAACTTCTGCCCCAAGGCCGCATTCCCGAACCCTCCGCTCGCTACACAAACATCCAAAATCCACAAACCATCAGCCTTTCACTGTCTTCTTTCCCGAAGAGAGCCAGAAGAGGAGTGGCACAGAGAAGGAAGGGAGTGGGACGCACCGAACCAAGTGGGCTTCATACCCCCTTCCGAAATATTGTAGTGCGCATACAGACTCTCGGGGATGAGGTAGGCTTCGGGAGGGATGGAGAAGCTTGAGCCGCCGATCGAGAGTGCTAGGGGTTGGAGGGAGGCGCTGGTGGAGTTGGCAGGAGCGGAGAGCCAGCCTGCGAGGGGGCCGGAGTTGATTATTGTCCCGTTTAGCGCTGTGCGGAGGGCGAAGAATGCCGTGCTGGAGCGTCATTAGTGGTCAGGTGTTATGGGATGGGGATGGAGGCGTACAAGGGAAGAAGGATGGGGAGCGTGCCCTGCAGCAGTATTTAGTACGCGGCAATCAGGGGGTAGCGAGGGCGACGTACGGTATCGACGATCGCCTCCGAAGTCGTATTCTGCAAACTCGTCGACCCATACTCAACCGAGTCGATCTGCCCCAGTCTATCAGCATCCCTCACCCCTCCATTCGAGCAACGAGAAAGACGAACCTGAACAGCCCAATGCTTATTATCCGTCCTCTGCGGAACATACACAATCTCCCCTACGGCAACCCCATCAGTCCCTCCGCCCACGATCCTTCCAAGGAAAGCAGAGAAAGACGTACCAGTAAAGCGCGAACTATCAACCCCGCCGAAGGTGATCTCCCCTCCGTCGTTCTCCCCCCCGTCTCCGACATAAGGCTCAAGATAGATCCCAATTGTCCTCTTCGAGATCGTGTGCTCGTTATAGAGGGAATCTACAAAAGTAGGCGTCACCCCCTGGCCGGAGATGGAGCCGTTATTCCCAATATCGAGTCCAAGGCCGACTGCGAGTTCGCCGTCAGCTGAAGCTCTGGACTGCAAGGTGGAAAGGAGGGTTGGGATGGGGACGGAGATGACGTACGGATCCCATCAAAGTCCACCAGCTCCGAAAAAGACGTAATATTCTCCGCAGCACCCACATACTGCTGCCTGACCGTCGCTTTCCCAATGGAGACCTGGTCCACCCAAACATTCCCCTTCGCGCTTCCAGCCCCATATCCAACCGAAAAAGTCTCATTCGTCCTGTGCCCAGCCAAAGCAGGTCAGGATCCGCAAGGGTTGGGAAGAGGGAAGGGGCGTACGGTTGGGAGTGGGGCCCCGGGGCGTATTTGGTTTGACCGGCGTTGACCCAGAGGAATGCGCTGCCTGTGTCGACTAGGACGTTCGGGAATGTCTGGCCGTTTCCTGTTTGCACTAGCCAGCCCAGTCAGTCAGCCTCTCAGGATCGGTTTGGGTAGGATGAGCGGGGCGTACCGGCTGTGACGACTTGAACTTGCTGGTTCGCTACGGGGGCATTGTATTTCCCGTCTCCTTCCTGCGATGGGTCATCCGAAGAGGAAGAGGAGGAGGAGGGATTATCAGCAGCTGCGAAATTGAGGTAGAGTAAGGCTTGTTGGGTTTGGCGTCGGAGAGGGATGGTCAGTACTTGATCGGAGGAGTCTGAAGTTGAGCGAGCGAGAGGGCTAGCGAATGAGAGGAAGGGGAAAAGAGCGAATGTAGTCAGCACTATCCGTGCAGCAGAGCAGGAGAAGAGCATCGTCGTTGTCGCTCGGGCGGTCTAGTAGCAGAACGAGTCCATGTAGCCCTGCTCAGCGCACGTATAAGAGCAAGTCCTGCAAAGTCTTGGCACTCAAGATGTGTAACGCAGCATGTCTTCCTCCCCACATGCACGCGTTGGAGCGCTGTGTTTGCATATTTGTGGTACGGCATTCCGATGATCTGCTGAACCTTCTCCGCTTCCGAGCTGGTGTTTTCCATTGTGTCAAGTGCTTGCATTCCTTACGTCCTCTTCTCCCTTCTGCAAAGCGGGTAGTGAGGGGGCGATGGTAAATGGGGTACGAAACAGATTCGAGGGTCAGAAGTAGATTGATTAGTTAGCCCGATGCTCCAACAGTATGGAAGGCAGTGTGCAAAGAGTGAGCAAGCCTTATGCATAACCCAGACGCGCTCGGAAGACTCAGAAGGCTGAGAGAGAGAGGCGAAAGAATGCCGGATGCATCTCATGAAATTTCGCTTCCGTTCAGAGCGCGTTTTGTGCTGAGGCCGCGTAGTGCTCGCAGTCGCGCATACAGCAGACTCGACTCGGACTAGGGCTCATCGACCTCGCATTATTGTTACCTCTCATTGTTGGTTATGGCTTCCATCGAGACGCTGAACCCGAAGGCGGAGAGCGTGAGGAGAGCGGCGGCTTTACAGGTATGCATGGGATGATGAGGTTGATGAGGAGGGGGAAGCTCATGACGATGTGTCTGTTTGTAGGTCAATACGACAGGCGCGGTCGGGCTGGCCAATGTCGTCAAAGGCAACCTCGGTGCGCACACACCACTCTCCATTCCAAAATCAGCGATATTGACACTGCGAGCAGGTCCCCGAGGAACAATCAAAATGCTCGTCGACGGCTCCGGCCAAATCAAAATGACAAAAGACGGCAAGGTCCTCCTGTCCGAAATGCAGATCCAGAACCCCACAGCGGCCATGATCGCCCGCACGGCCGTGGCGCAGGACGACCAGGTCGGGGATGGGACCACGTCCGTTGTTTTGCTTGTTGGGGAGCTGCTGAAGCAGTCGGAGAGGTATATCTCGGAGGGGGTGCATCCGACCGTTATTGCTGAGGGGTTTGATATTGCTAAGAAGGGGGCTCTTGCGGTGCGTACCACCAACCACCATCATCTCCTCCCAGTGTGTGCACGTGTGATAGTGAGCTGACGCTGGGTGCTCTGCACAGTTCCTGGACAGCTATCGCGTAAAAAAGGAGCTAGACCGCGCAACCCTCATCTCCGTCGCCCACACCTCCCTCTCCACAAAACTCCACCCCAAGCTCGCCCAACAGCTCGCAGCAGACGTAGTCGACGCCGTCCTCTGCATCCGCCCCCCACCCCCACCCCCCACCGCCACAGGCATCGACGCAATCCGCCAGCCTATCGACCTGCACATGGTCGAAATAATGAAGATGCAGCACCGGACCGACGCGGATACGCAGCTCGTCCGCGGCCTCGTGCTGGATCACGGGGCGCGGCATCCGGACATGCCGAAGAGGGTCGAGAATGCTTATATTCTGATATTGAACGTCTCGCTCGAGTATGAGAAGACGGAGGTCAATTCGGGCTTCTTCTACTCTTCGGCTGAGCAGAGGGAGAAACTGGTGGAGAGCGAGCGGAGGTTCGTGGATGCGAAACTGAAGAAGATCGTCGAGCTCAAGAATGCCGTGTGCGACTCCCCCGTGGACGAGCAGGGAGGCAAAAAGGGGAAGCCGAAGGGGTTCGTGGTGATTAACCAGAAGGGAATCGACCCCCTCTCCCTTGACATCCTGGCGAAAAATGGGATCCTCGCCCTCCGGAGAGCAAAGAGGAGGAATATGGAGCGTCTCCAGTTTATCTGTGGCGGCGTCGCACAGAACTCGGTGGACGATCTTTCCCCCTCTGACCTCGGCTGGGCTGGGCTCGTGTATGAACACACGCTGGGGGAAGAGAAGTACACCTTTGTAGAAGACGTCAAGGACCCCAAGAGCGTCACGCTCCTCATCAAAGGTCCTAACGCATACACGACAGCGCAGATCCAAGATGCGCTCCGGGACGGGCTCAGGAGCGTCAAGAATGCGCTGGAGGACGAGGCGCTCATCCCCGGTGCGGGCGCGTTCGAGGTTGCGTGCGCGGCGTATGTCTCGGGGAAAGTAAAGAGCGAGGCGAAGGGACGGGCAAAGTGGGGCGTGCAGGCGTTTGCGGATGCGTTGCTTGTTATTCCCAAGACGTTGGCTGCGAATGGGGGGTTCGATGTGCAGGACGCGATTGTCGCTTTGCAGGTACGTCTCCGTCCCTTCCCCCTCTCTCGCCCGCTTTTCTTTCCAAATATACTGAGACTTGTGCGCGTAGGACGAGCAAGCAGAAGGCCATATAGTTGGCCTGGACCTCCAATCCGGCGAGCCTTTCGACCCGACCACCCAAGGGATATGGGACAACTACCGCGTAAAGCGGCAGATGATCCAGTCTGCATCGGTGATCGCGATCAACCTGCTGAACACGGACGAGATCCTCAGGGCTGGACGATCTTCCCTAAAACCGGACGGGCAATGAGAGCTGTTTGGAGGCGGGGATGATGGTACTACAGTTTGTCATTAATGTCATGAGATTCGTACTACTAGCTACTGGCTTCGGCTGCTGCTGCGGTGGCTGCGGCCTCTGCATTGGCTTTGAGCGTCGCTTGCGCTGTGCTCCCTGCGTCGCTGTTGATATTGTTGGTCTGTTTTGTGGCTTGCTCGGCTGCTTGGCGTTTCCTGAAGGGTGAAGCCTCGTAATACTTCATCGCTTCTGGCAGATGCTTCTCGATGTTCTATCACCACGTAAGCCTCAGTTACGCTAAGTGAGCTGGACTTGCAAGTACCTTCTGGCGCTGCAAAGACGTTGGATGGGTCCGCAAGAACGGTAGTCTGTCGGATATTGATACTGCGTTCCCCGACGCGGCTGCATCTTCCCTACGTTTACCTGATCAGCATGTCTTTGTAGCAGAAGGGAAGAGGCAGGGGAGGACGCACTCAACAGCAGCCATTGCATCCCACAAATCCAGTGCCATCCTTGGGTCATACCCCGCTTTAGCCATGAACTGCTCTTTCATCAGCCTATGAAGTAAGGAGAGACAGTGCAAGAAAGCTCACGGTAAGCCCAACAACATCCGCCTCCATCTCCAATTTCCTCGAATAAGCCCTATCGGCCACATAATCATTCACGAGGTTTATAAAGCTCCCCGCCGCATCGCTCAACAGCGGGAAACTGATCGTCAAGCTATACGAAATCCCCCTAATCAAGTCAAACGCAATGGCAGCCATGTTCATAAACCCTGCATTCTCGACCGCGTGTCTCTGCGTTACGTGTGCGATTTCATGCGCGAGCACGCCGGCGAGGAGGGAGTCGTCGAGTCCTTCGCCGGTGAGGAGGTCGAGGATGCCGGTGTAGACGAAGATTTCTCGCGTGGGGAGGGCGAAAGCGTTGATCCGGGGGAGGTCGACGACGTAGATCGACCAGTCGCCTTCTGGGAGCTGCTTTGTAGGGTTCGAGCTCTCGGGTCGGAAAGGCAGCAGGGCCGAGCGAGCAGTGCAGGACGGCTTGAACTGCATCCCCGCCCCTGCTGAATGACTGGCTGGGGAAGGCGAGCCTTGAGAGAGACGAAGACGTTCTTCGGCAGGCATGTCGTCCACTGCTTGAGTGGCCGCTGCGCTGACGTAGTGGCTCGGGGAGTCCATATCATCCAGCACGGCCACCAACCGCTCGCATACTCTGTGCACCTGTGCGACTCGAGCATCACCAGGCGGGACCAGGAGAGGGCCGTCCTGCGCGATGCACTCCTCGAACCGTCTCCGAGCCCATTCTCGTTCTTCCCTCTCCGACATGAGCAGCAAGCGCCATCGGTTGGTGCGGGGGGACTGGTCCAGACCGAGAGCGAGGATGAGGCAGATAGCAAAAATAGGGATTTGGAAGAGGAACAGGGAGAAACGGGGGTAGCGGTGCCACATCCTACCCCGAACTTTGTCAGTAGACTCTAAGGAGCGGAGAGGGAGTGACGCGCACCGGTAGCGGTATACGAATGGGAGAAGGAGGAGCGTCCATCGGGTTAGGGCCAGGAGCTGGGCTTTGAGCGCGGGGAATGCGACGAAGAATACGTCGTGTCGCGGTGGAGTTGTGCGGAAGTGCTTGACAAGGATGAATGCAGTGGGTATTGGTGGAGATCGCATATATGGACCGGCATGGGGGAGACGAAGGGAGGAAGATAACGCGGCTCGTCGGGTGGGAGATGTCGCTCGAGTTCGGGTGGAAGGGAAGTGGTGAGGAAAGGTAGAAAAGCCAGATAGAGGTCCAATCCGCTGTCCGTTCCAAGCTGGAGGTCGTGTGAACGCATACACGCTCCTCACGCTCGCCGCTCGGGCATAACCAGCGCCGGCGATCGTTCTGAGCATCTTGACAAGCACGTTTCTAGTGGAGATACATATCGGCAGTTATCCAGCCAGGTCTACGAGAAGAAAGTCGTCGAGGAGGAGAAACAAGGTAGTTGCAGGGAACGTCAGTCACTCGGAGCTCGGAGATGAGTGTATGCTGCACGGAGACGATGAAGACGGGCGCTTGCTGCATCAGGGTCCCCTTCGATCCCTTTTCTTTCTTCCCCCACCTTCTTCGGGCGCCTCTGACGACAACTCCGAGCGGAGAAGCTACTGCTCCGGAAGACGACAATAATACTCCGCAAGGCATGGTGGGGTTGATGTCATCGTCCGCTGCTGTCGCTACCTGAAAACCGGTATCAAGAATGGACCTCCTGTCTTATCATTCTCGTTGACCGGAAGGTTCTGCGTGGGCCAAACAGAAACATTGCAACAACTTGCGGCGACTCGATGCAGCGATGTATGAACGCGGTGCATGATCTCAGCTGAGAAGAACCAAGATCGATCTAGTTGGCCAACAAGTGGACTGCTCTCGAACATCCAGCAACGATCAGAGTATATGCAGGCTGCTTGACGCGCAGGCTGGAAGAAACGCGAAATCTTCCATTTCTTGCCGGCTTGACTTTCTGCCAGTTTCATACTCAGCTGCGCAGTCATCGCCTTCACGCGACTTTCATCCAGCACACCACCAGCATCATGCCGGCTGTGATAAGACGGTCGCCAGCATCAGCTCAGGGTAGCTGGCACGAATCCCTCCACGGCGCAGCAAGGTCAGCTCGCTTTGTCAATCGCTGGCACTTTCAGGCCGATGGAAGATTCTCGATCAGCAAAGTCGTACATATATCAGGAGACGGGAGCCCCTAAGGTTATCTGCCTAAAGTTCCAGGATCGCTAGCCCCGCATTGAACGGAATCACAGGCAGCGCAGCAGAGGGTCGTACGACCGTCTTTCCTGCACCTTTCGTTCGAGGCGGCTCACGCCAGATACTGCTCGACGATCCTTGGAATCACCGGATCAACCAGCGTTAGCTGTTCGATCGTATCCCTCTAGCAACGCACTTGCATCAGCGCACGATCCCGTTCAAAGCAGAAGAAAGGAGAAGCACGAAGAAAGAAACCGCCTAGCACTCACCCACAGCTTCTCCGCCACCTCCTCGCCCCTCCCGCTCCTAACCCACTCACTCGCCTCTCCCAATGTACACGCCTCCACGTACTCCCCCCTCTTCCCGTCCAGTTCTTCCGCCACAGCAGCATGAACGATCGTCCTACTCCCCTGTTCTGCCGTCCGGGCCAGGAGGGTTTCGTATACCCTGAACCGCCAGTTCTGCCGGAGTTGGCCGGCGAGGTTGGACTTGCATAAGCCGGGGTTGACGCTGTTTACCCCTAGTGGGCTCTGGGCAGGAAGGTGAAGGGAGAGTGAACGGGTGAAGAGGATGTTGAACACTATTCCCGTTTTCTCATCAGCCGGCCTCACGCCGGAACGGAGAAGGAAAGGAAAGGAAGACGCACGCTTGGTCAAAGGATACCGCAACATCGGCCGCTTCTCATAGTTCTCCCTCCTGCTCAACAACCTCAACATCCCCTCCCCTTCGGCTTCCGCCTCCGGCACATCAGGGACACGATGATGTAGCCCCGACGTGACGACCACAACCCTCGGCGTAGGCGGTTCCGGCCTCGCCTTCAGCAGCAGAGGGAGAAGCTTCAGCGCGAGCAAGGTGGGGGAAAGGTAGTTCACTTGGAGCATCAGCTCCCAGCCGTCTTCCGTTTCCTTGTATCCGCGCTGGACAAGGCCGGCATTTAGGATCAGTGTGTCCAGTTCCCCAACCTCTTTGGTGAACCGCTCGGCCACGGCTTTGACACTAGCAAATCTCGCCTGGTCCAGTTCCCAGCACTGCACTTCCACTTTGCCCTCCCCTGCTCGTCGGATCTCCTCCACGGCCGAACGGGAGGCAGGAGAATCAGGAGAGCGGGAAGTGCACACCAGCCTGCTTGGGGCCAGGGAGACGAGGTGCTTTGCGCTTTCGAGCCCTAGGCCGGAGGTGCCGCCTGTTAGGAGGACCGTACGCCCGTTCAGGGGGCGGGCGAAGGTCGAGATGCTGGGAAGGGGTGTGAGTTGGGCGAGGAGGAAGGTGAGGGTTGATGCTGCCATCGTCAAGTTGCTGCGGTTCAAGTTGATAGTAACGAGATGGGGAGACGTTCCCCGGACTGTCAGACCAGGGCATGAAAATCAAAGTTCCTATTTATGCCCCAGCCACCCCTTCCCATCTTGATGAGAGCAGACAGCACGTATCCAACTCGCTCTCCACAGAGCAGCAACCCAGGCAGAGGCTCGTTCATGGCCAACCTATTCCCCAGGAGCCCAAGATTCAGGAAACGTCCTGGCAACCCTTTTCTTCTCCACAGCTTACATAACCCGGAATGTTGGCACTCCAGGTGTCCACGCTGCAGCGCATCGTGGATCGCAAATGGATAATAAATGGACATTATCAGGGCTAGCTCTATGCCTCAGCTTTTGTCGGTATTTGAGCTCCTGGAGAAGGGGTGGTGTGGAATGGGTTGTGTACTTGATGGTTACTAGTACTTGCTGGGAAGATCGACGAGGAGAGACGGGAATCCATGTTAGAGGGTGGCGACTCCGTGGGGAAGGGTGGCGATAGTGTGGACGCCTCTCTCATATCCCCCCCCCACCCCAAACCACCAGCAGCACCAGCAGCACCATAGCAGCCTGAAAAGAAACAAAGCCCTTGCTCCTCCAACAACCCCCAGAAAAGCGAGTTAAAGATTAGAAAGCTAGGCGCCCATCCCACCGAGCCTGGCCCGCAGGACGGTAACCGGCCAAACTCGAACGGGCGCTCGTCGCTTACCGGCCGCCGGCATCATCCCGTCCTTGGAGCTGGAGCGAATGACCCGGATGACCCCTTCGGCCCGTATAACTGACGCGGATGACCCCTTCGCCTGGAATATGCCTTGGATGACCCCTCATAAGGGTCTTTAAGTCGGACTAATGAATATGGTTTACTGCTTTTAGCTCTTCAAGGTACCGCTCCTTGAGCACAAATATGTAGTTCATCAAAATTTAGCAAATAATCAAGAGAAGCGTCACCCTGCATTTGACTGATAAGGAGAAACATATGTAAGACTTAGTAAATCTAATTTAATGCTCTGTCACAGTTATTGGTGAAGAGACTTTAGATTTCACTTATCGAGCCTAGCTGTTCAAGTCATAAGACAACTTAGTCCACACCAAGTCATAGTATCCCAAGCATAGTGCCTCTTTCCACTATCTTTTGTGCAAATTAATTTTCTATGTTTCGATTATACAGAGGGCTCGAGAACATAACGCACTTATCTTTCCCGTGAAGACCCTTATGAGGCGTCATCCGAGGCATATTCCTGGCGCGCGGGTCATCCGCGTCAGTTATGCGGGCCGAAGGGGATCCGTGTCATTCGCTCCTTGGAGCTGCGACCGGAGGTGTGAAAGGAAGCGAGTTACGACATCGTGAGGTCGATCCCCTAAGAGGTGCTGCGCACGTTTTTCGTCCGTTTAGAGACAGGGTTTGTATGAAGTTGCGCGGGGAGGGGTGGGAACGAAACCGTTATGGAGGAGATGTATGCTGAGTGCTGAACGTGCGATTTGCAAGTATATACTGTAGGACAAAAGCGCTCCTCTTGCACATCAGTCTATGACCTCGTTGTGTGGCTATCAACAAATGATTATCCTCCACACGTTCCCCCTTAGATAACGACCACCTAAACGAAAAATTCAATTCCCAGCCCTGTGGCGCCCGAAGACGAGCTCTGATTGGCCGAGAGCGGTTATTCGCGGAATGGAACCGACGACGCGGGAAGCGAAGCGATGAGGCTGGTATGACGTACGACCTGCGACGAAGGGTGAACGGGGTGATGAGGTCTTTTTTCGCCCCTGAGGCGGAGGCAACTGTCGATCGGGCGCTTTAGGATTACATGGCGTTGGTGTTTGGTGCACCGGTGCTGGATGAGGGAAGGGGAGAGCTGGAATAGGGGGAACTGAGCTGGAAGGTGGGCCGCGGCGCTGGATTGGATGAAATGATGATCATTCGTTCTTTACACATTATTATCAAATGGAAGAAGACGAGAAGAAGTATGAATCGTATGGTGGTGGTGGTGGTGCAGTGGCTATTACTGGAAACCGAGCTGAGGCGAATGTGAGCTGTGTAGTATGCACTCGGTGTTCCGTGTTCTGTTCTGTGTGTGGCACAATGTGAAATCGCATCAGCGGTGACAGCGAGAGACACGTCGATTACCATTAGCCGTCAGCGATGGCTCTGCCTCCCTCGGGTGGGTCGGTCGTACTACACCTCACTACCACGTATCCACAAGGAGGGGCGTGCCACCTTTCGATAGCCATCGTTCGTTCTGCCCTCCTTGTCTTTCGACTCCCATCGTCCTCCCCCCCACCACCGCTCCCTCCCTTACCTCTCTCACCCGATACGCACACGGGCCGTGCACACATTCACTACGAGCCAAGACCATCTGCACTAAGCACCCACCTGGTCACTAGCCCTTCCTGGTCCATCGCCAGCCCACGATGGCCACCGCTGCAGCCGTCGCCCCACCACCGCCGCCCGCCGCCCCGTTCGCAACGGCCATGACCCTCTCCGGCCAAGCTCGCTCCCTCCCCTCATCACCCCGCTCGTCATTCTCCTCCCTCTCACCTCCCCCATCCGTAAACCTCAACCTCACACATCGTCCGCCTTCCCGCTCGTCGTTATACCCCTCTCGCTCCTCGCCCACTCTCCCAGCCCTGGCGGAGGATAGCATAGCGAGCGTCGAGCCTCTGCCTATGACCGTCCGGCCCTTGTCGGTCCTCATTGATGATGCTCTTCGAGCGGACGCTCTGTCGCCCGTCAAGGCACCGGACCATGTTGACCACCTTAACTCTGCCGACCCATTCGGTGCATTATGGCACAACGAGTCACCGTACGACGCTGCTCTCCCATTGACACCAACCTTCGGCAGCCGTAGCAGACCGGGTAGTATGATCTTCCCTTCTGACGTACGTCCCCTTCCTCTCCTTTTGTTAGTTGGAGCGTATATTGACGATAGATCATGTAGCCCTACTCCGGCACCTTCCCAAGATCAAGAAGAAACTCCGTCCTCGCTCCCTCCCCACTTTCGCAAACCACCTCCGCAGCATCATTCCACTCCCCCTCCCAAGTCTCCCTCCTCGGCACTCCCTCCCCTCTACCCCAGCACCGACAAAGAAGGATATCGATCATCATGGGTGACCCTGCGGACGAGTACCCAGTGACGAAAGAAGAACTCCTTTTTGCGCATGTCCAGCTGGCGAAGCAGGAGAGGAGGGATGCGCTCCTTAGGCAGAAAGAGCAGGAGGCGCATGAGAGGGCTATTAGGCTGGCGGAGGAGGAACATAGGAGGAAGAAAGGGTGGTTCGGGCTGTTTAGGCGGAAACCGAGGGTTGATGCGGTTGACGCGAAGGCTGCTGCTAAGGAGGAGAAGGCAAAGGAGAAGGAGAAGAAAAAGGAGAAGAAGGAGAAGAGCAAGTCGAAGAAGCAGCAGGCTGAGGCTAAGCCTGCACCATCTCCTGCTGCTACGCCGACGGCTCCTCAACCGGCACCCGCACAAGCAGCACCTACACAGGAGGACGCGACGCCAAAACGCAAGCCAACAAGAAGCTTCTCCATCCTCTCCCGCAAAGGCACCGCAAAGCTCAAACGCAAAGGGAGCCAGGGCAAGCCTCTCATGCCAGCGAACGCAGCTGCCATCGCCGCCGCCGCAGCCAGCGCAACCTCCTCAGCTGCAACGCTGACCAGCTCCGAGCAGCCAGTACCCCCGGAGTACAAGACGACGCCGTTCGATCCTGCTACTGCTTCGCCTCCTCATTCTCTGCCTTCCGAAGTGGAGAGGCGGGACGTCCCACTGCGCACACCGACCCGCTCGCCCGCACCAGCATACGCACTAGTTGACCCCGCTGCCGTCCCCCTCCCTCCTTCCCCGGAAGAAGAACTGCCCGAACCGACTCTCCTTCCTCCTCCTGCTACCGTACAGCCTCGCCCGAGCCTGCCGAGTCTGCAGCATCCTTCGCGGGATAGCAGCGAGCCCTCCGAACCGACTTACGGCGAACCGGACGGCGATGCCGGGGACGGGGATACCGAGTCGTCCGAAGCGGTCCTGACGCCCGATATCATGCCCGGCACGCCACTGGAGGCGAAGGGCGAGTATATGCCTATGTCTTCTGTTGGGCGGGGTGAAGGGGAGGGTGAAGGGGCGAGAGTGAGGGTGGAGAAGGTCGAGGAGCGGGGTGGGGAGGAGGTTGGGGTTGTTGCTTGAGCAGTATCCCTTCCTTTCACCCCTCTCGACATCCCTGCTCAACCGCGGCCCTCAGGCGGTCATTCCCTCTTGTATACTCTCCGCGTCACTGTACAACCCCCTCATCCACCAACCAGCATCCCTCCTCATCCCGCAGGGCACGGTCCTCCATCCAATCGCTCCCTCCAAGCAACCCTATCATTATCCTACGCCCTCTTTCCGTATTCACGAACTCTCATCCAAGACACTCACGACGACCCTCCTAATTAGACAATACATGCACTCTTCCTCTTCCCTCTTCCCCTCCTTCCCTCCTTCCCTTCATCTCCTCTCTTCCTTTTCTCCCACTTCCCTCCACCACTTTCGTTTCCCTCCTCCGTCTTCTTTGGACGGGCGCAGGCCGACCTCTTGACCCTCCTCTTACTCACAATCAACGCTGTAGCTATGTCTTTTCCCCCTCCCCCTTCCTTTTTCCTCTCCCTTTCCTCTTTCAGCCGATCCTGCGCTTTTTCAGGTAGGTGGGCAAAACCTAGACACACACGGACTATTCTCTTCTTCTTTTTTTTAAGTTTTTGTGGTAGGCTACACGGGAGATACCAATCCTCAAGCTGTCGCTCATCTTCGTCGTGGCTGCTGTCCAGCGCAGTCCTACTGCTGAGCGGACTCTCGAAAAGTGAGTGGGAAAGTGCAGTCACGTGCTTTTACTCCCCACGGTGAGCCGGGCTGAGGACCCCGGAAGTCCACGAGTTGTTCTCGATGTTTTCCTAAGGTCGTGTTCACCTTTTCAGGTCTCTTGGGTTCGCTCTTCTCTGATCGTCTTGTAGGCTATTCGCCGTCCATGAGGTGCCAAGGCGCGAACCCCGTCGTCCACGGTCTGCGGCCAGCGCCGTCCTGTCTCTTGGACCGTGCTTCAAGGGGGAGGGACTAGCCGCACTCTCATTCCCGTGTGAGTCAACAAACATGGATCCCTGCAAGTCGAGTACAAATACATATAGCAGATCATAACCTCAACGTCCCTCGCCCCGTATCATCTCAGAGCTCGAGCCACTCCGGACCATGTCCTCCCTCTACTACCAACTCTGGCCCCTTCCCTCCGTCTCCTCTTTCGCTCGCCCCCTTAAGGGCCGGACGGTCCTCCTTACCGGCGGGAGCGTAGGCCTAAGGTACGAAGCAGCCAAACATCTCGCCTCTCTTGGACCGTCAAGGCTCATTGTCACTTCCCGTACCTCCTCTTCTCCCAGTGTGCAGGACGCAGTCAGGTCGATCGAGGCAGCGGGGCAGGATAAAGTCGGCAAGGTGGAATGCTGGGAGCTGGATCAAGCGTCTTTTGTTTCTGTCAAGCGGTTCTGCGAGAGGTTCGAGCGGGAAGGAGGTGGGAAGCTTGATTTGCTCGTCCTGAATGCTGGGCTCGTTCAATTGGAGAGGAGCGAGACGGAAGACGGATGGGAGACGATGTTGCAGGTTAACCATCTGGCGACTTGTTTGCTTGCACTTCGCTTGTTGCCTTTCCTTCTTGCTACTGAGAACAAGGCGCCCGGTCCGAGGCTGGTGGTCGTCAGTTCCGGGCAACATAGGATATTTGAGGATGTGCCGGAGGCGGATGAGGGTTCGCCGGGGATGCTGAGGGTGTTGAGCAGTAAGGAATACTGCGAGAAACAAGGGAGGCAGTTCGCTTTCCGGCGGTATCCCCTTACCAAATGTACGTTTCCTATCCCCGATTCGTTTAGAGACGGTAGCTGACGATAGGCAGTGTTCAACGTCCTCTTCGTCCGCGCCCTTGCTGAGCGCCTCCCACCGGGGTCACCATTGGGTGTACACGCCGTCAACCCGGGCTTCTGTCGTTCTCAGCTGGCACGAGACGTAGCCAAGCTACCGCTCATGATTCGGGCCATTTTTCAGGTGCGAACGATGCTACTTGCGCGCACGACGGAGATGGGCTCGCGGCCGCTTGTACATGCTGCTGTGGGTAAAGACTTGGATGGCAAGAACGGAGAGTATGCCGAGAGTTGCCTTGTAAGCGAGCCGAGCGAGTTTGTGCGTAGCGATCGTGGGAAGGTGGTGGAAGAGAAGCTCTGGGTGCGTAAACGTCTCCCCATTGAGACGGGTAACTGACGCCACGTGGTTCGCAGTCTGAGACGATGGAGGTACTTGTCAAAGTTGACTCTAGGGTTTCGGAAATTGCAGAGAAATATTTGAGGAAGGCGTGATTGTATGTGGTGGATGTACAGGATATGTGCAATGACATGATAATCTCTGCTAGTATCGATCTTTAGCTGACAAGCAACATATATGCACATCGAAAACAGCATACACATTTAGAAGAGGTCGCTGGAGGATCAGGTGATCCTGATGACCACAAACATCATCACCCAAGCAATCGCAACAACCAATATGCACGAAATGACCAGACATGTCGTGCCCCTCGCCGTGCTCGAATAGTCCCTCAGCCTGAACCTCTCCGCCTTCATCTTATCCAGATTCCCCGTCAACTTCTCCTCGGCCTCCTTGACCACCCCAGCGTCCGCAGCTAACCGCTCGCCAAAGTGGATCGCGTTGAGTTTGAGCTGGTGACCCATCTGGGCGAGCTGATCGGTCAGCTCCTGCTGGACGGCATTGAGCTGATATTCGGCTTGCGGCTCCTTTTCTTTCGACGCAGAAGGCTGCTGGAGGACGAACGAGAATTCAGGGAGGAGAGGTTCGGCCGGTAAGAGGGAGGACTCGATTGCTGCGGGAGTGACAGGCGTTTCTGCAGGAGCCGCGATAGGAGTCTGGAGTTCAGACTCAGGAGAAGAGGGCAACTCCGGCGGGGAGGACGGAATAGCATCTTCCGCTATTACTGTCTGGCGCACGGGAAGAGATTCTAGGAAAGTCGTTTTTGGCGGCGCTGGCGCCGGGTGTTCCTGCGATTGGGTCAGCACGAGACAATGCGGGAAAGGAAGTAGTAGACGTACATCAGCAATCTTAGCAGCGAGCTTCTCCAGATTGTCAATCCTGGCATCCAGATCATCCAGCTCCGGCGTGTGTCCTTCCCTACGTTATCCGTCAGCATACACTTTCGCAGCGCATCCCTTCCGACATACGCGGCAAGCGTCTTCCACAGTGATCTCGCATGAGCTACTTTCTGTGCACACCGTCAAATGACTTCGCCGCATCAACGCTCCGGCAGATACCTGCTGCTGCGCCTTCGCCTGCAGCCAAGCGGTGTACGGATCCGCATCCGACGTAGAGGCCTGGCCGCTCGGAGATTCGAGCCGCCTTACAAGGCGGAATAAGTTGACGCGGTCGTGTTGTTGCATTGTTGACAATGATGGACAACGTAGTCGCCGTGATGGTAACGACGTAGGGTCTATGTTTCTTGGCAATTTCATCGACACTGCCACCTTCCAGTCTCACCGGGGCCCAAATTTCTCCGACAACGGCTTGATCGACGACGAGGGTATTGACGACGTTGCTGTAAGGCTAAGGTGCGCACAAAAGAACTTTCAGAAGAAGGAAGTGGAAGGCTGACAATGTTTCAGTCAGCAATGTTGCTGCTTTACGGCTTGTCGGTCTACCACGACGCGAAGCGGGCCCAGCTTCTGCGCAACATCCGCAATGTATGCGCGAAGGTGCAGACTGTTGACGCTGTCTACGTGCATGTCGTCAAGGGCGTGTCAGCAGAAGCCGAGAGGGTACTGCAAGATCCGGCTTCACCTCAGCACAAGGTGTTGAAGGAGTTGTTGACGTATGGAGACGACATCACCCTTCCCGGCACGGAGTCCAGCCTTGCCAAGGCCACGGAGGAGGGGGTTGTCTTCGCCATGCCTAGACCGGGTACCATCTCGCCCTGGTCGAGCAAGGCAACCGACATTGCCCGGATGTGTCAGCTGGCCAACTACGTACAGCGAATCGAGCGCGGTACGGCGTTCGTATTCACCACGACCGACGGCAGCAACCTCAATGCTTTTGAACTGGCCTCCATCGTCCACTTCCTGCATGATCGTATGACCCAGACGCTGTACACCCGCCCGCCAACGGAGAAGGATTGCTTTGCTACCAGCGAGCCCGGCCCACTACGGACGATCGACCTGCAAGCTGCCGACCACGTCTCTTACGACGCTGCTCGATCCCGCCTAGAAGAAGCCAATAAGACGCTCGGTCTGGCTCTTGCATCAGACGAGATCGACTACCTGGTCAAGGCTTTCGTCTCAGGCTCCAATCCCATCGGGCGCAATCCGACCGACGTCGAGTTGTTCATGTTTGCGCAAGTCAACTCAGAGCACTGCAGGCACAAGATCTTCAATGCAGACTGGACGATCGATGGCGAGAAACGTGACAAGACACTCTTCCAGATGATCCGGAATACGGAACGTATCAGCCCGCAACATACCATTTCTGCCTACTCCGATAATGCTGCTGTCATCGAGGCTTACCAGGCTCCGAGGTTCTCTCCTTTCGTCGAAGGTGGAAACACATACGACTTCACCGTGGAAGACATGCCCATGCTAGCCAAGGTAGAAACACACAACCACCCGACCGCAGTGTCGCCATACCCCGGTGCAGCCACCGGCTCCGGCGGCGAGATTCGTGATGAAGGCGCCGTCGGCACTGGCTCGAAGCCCAAAGCAGGTCTTGTGGGCTTTACCACCTCCAACCTGATGATACCCGACTTTGTTCAGCCCTGGGAGGAGTCTTTTGGCCGACCAGCCCACATCGCCTCCGCGTTGGATATCATGCTCGAGGCACCACTTGGAGCAAGCGCCTTCAACAACGAGTTCGGCCGACCTGCACTTGGCGGTTACTTCCGAACTTTCTGCGAATTGGTGCCTGCTGCGCCGGCAGGTCCGGGTCAGCATGTACGCAGAGAGGTTAGAGGGTATCATAAGCCTATCATGATTGCCGGTGGGTTGGGCAATGTCCGCCCTAGGGATGCGAAGAAGCTTGGATTCGGTGCTGGAGCCAAGCTGATCGTCATGGGTGGACCGGGCATGCTCATTGGCCTTGGCGGTGGTGCTGCCTCATCTATGGCGGCAGGAAGCAGCTCAGTCGACCTCGATTTCGCCTCCGTACAGCGAGAGAACCCGGAGATGCAGCGCCGGTGCCAACAGGTGATTGATGCTTGCACCGGCTTGGGCCAGCATAACCCTATCCGGGCGATACACGACGTTGGCGCCGGTGGTCTTTCGAATGCTCTCCCAGAGCTGGTACATGATGCTGGGCTGGGAGCGAGATTCGAGATTAGGGACGTCTTGGTTGACGACACCGGCATGTCGCCTATGGAGATCTGGTGCAACGAGTCCCAAGAACGATACGTCTTGGCAGTTGACCCACCCGATCTGCCCCTCTTCGAAGAGATCGCAAAACGAGAACGATGCCCATATTCGGTGGTGGGCACGGCGACGGCCGAGCAAGAGCTGATTTTGACCGACCGCCTTCTTGGCGGCGAACCCATCCATCTCACTATGCCTACACTCTTCGGGAAACCGCCAAAGCTCTCCAAGGCCGACAGCACCGCCAAAGCTCCGCGCCTGCCCTTCGATTCTTCCCTCGTCCTCTATCTCCCTTTCTGCCGAACAGGCGAGGCTAAATTTGAGATTCCGACTGAAGCGGTTCAGAGGGTTCTCCGGTTGCCCTCCGTCGGCTCGAAATCCTTCCTCATTACCATTGGCGACCGTTCCGTATCCGGCTTAGTGGCTCGCGATCAGATGGTCGGCCCATGGCAGGTCCCTGTAGCAGACGTCGCTGTTACCCGAACATCTTACGGCTTCGACGTCAACACCGGTGAAGCCATGGCAATGGGTGAGCGGACGCCTCTAGCCTTGCTTAGTGCAGGTGCTTCGGCCCGGATGGCAGTCGCAGAATCTCTCATGAACATCGTTGCCGCTGGTATAGAAGACATTTCGCGTGTCAAGCTCAGCGCCAACTGGATGTGCGCTTCTTCCAAGCCTGGCGAAGGCGCAGGCTTGTTTGAAGCTGTTCAAGCTGTGGGAATGGAGTTATGCCCTGCCCTGGGCATTGGCATCCCCGTTGGAAAGGACTCCATGTCGATGTCGATGCGGTGGAAGGGACCGGAGAACGAGAATCGCGAGGTGGTTGCACCGCTGTCGCTTATCGTCACCGCCTTTGCACCGGTACACGACATCCGCACTACATGGACACCACAGCTACGCACAGACCTGTCTTTGCCGACAGTACTTTTGTTCGTGGACCTGGCTAACGGCAAACAGCGGCTTGGAACGTCGGCTATCACTCAGGTCTTCCGTGAGCTCGGAAACGAAGCACCTGATGTCGAAGACCCGGCTCTCCTCAAGGCTTTCTTCAATGCTTGCCAAGTACTCAAGAAGTCCCATGCAGGAACGGTGCTCGCCTTCCACGATCGCTCTGACGGTGGTCTCTTCACCACCGTAGCCGAGATGGCTTTCGCCGGACGAACTGGTGTCACGATAAACCTCGACGTCCTCGGTACTAGCGTGGATCCAATAGAAGCACTCTTCAGTGAGGAGCTTGGCGCAGTGTTCCAAATTGCGCAGCGCGATTTGGCGACTGTATCGGACGTTTTCCGGCATCATGGCGTTCCTGTTCACAACCTACACGTGATTGGAAGCCTGAACGCAGACCCATACGACGAAATGATCACCGTCGTCCGCCAGTCCGCTGCGATTTTCTCCATGTCAAGAGCAGAGATGCAGAAGACTTGGTCGGAGACGTCGTATCAAATGCAAGCGCTTCGCGACAACCCAGAGACCGCTAAAGAGGAGTTCGAGAGCATTTCTGAGCAGCGCAAGGGGCTGTTCTACGATGTCAGCTTCCAGGCCCAACCGGTTATCCCTGCCAGTCTTTCGGTACGGCCGAGAGTAGCCATCTTGCGCGAGCAGGGCGTCAACGGGCATATGGAGATGGCTTGGTCGTTCACCGCAGCTGGGTTCACGGCCGTCGATGTCCACATGTCTGACATCCTGGCGGGTACGGTAGACCTCGCCAACTTCCGCGGGATTGCTGCTTGCGGCGGTTTCTCTTATGGTGATGTCCTCAGTGCCGGGAACGGCTGGGCGAAGTCAATCCTTCTCAACGAAACGACTCGCAAGCAGTTCTCCGACTTCTTCCAGCGGAGCGATACCTTCGCCCTCGGTGTATGCAACGGCTGCCAGCTGTTCAGTCACCTGAAGGAGATCATTCCTGGTGCCGAGGCTTGGCCATTATTCAAGCATAACAAGAGCGGACGCTTCGAAGCTCGCGTTTCTATGGTGGAGGTTGTTCCCGGCAGTGTGTCGTCTGAATCCGTCTTCCTGCGCGATATGCAAGGATGGAAACTACCTGTTGCAGTGGCCCATGGAGAAGGCCGGGCATCGTTTGCTAAGCCGGAAGATATGGCCAGCATTGAGAGCGAGGGCCAGCTGGCTATTCGCTACGTGGATGACGAAGGCAAGCCAACTGAACGCTATCCGATGAACCCGAACGGCAGTCCGTACGGCATCGGAGGGCTTGTCACACCTAATGGGCGAGTGCTGGCGATGATGCCTCATCCCGAGCGTGTCACGACGAGGGAAGCCAACAGCTGGTATCCGCCAGACAGCGAGCACTGGCAAGGCCAGGCACCGTGGTTCCAGCTGTTTAGGAGCGCAAGGGTATGGTGCACATGAGCATCGCGAGACTGCATGTACGATTAGGAAGAAAGCAATGCCACTAATAGAGAGAATATCCAACCGCATTGTGCGGGTAATAATATGCGAGTTCTTTTTCTGCGGAACGATGTTGCGAAAGTTGTGATGGGCGATCAGGGACCAGTGACGTCAACAGCATCATTTCGCATTACGGCCTCCGCAACAGCGCGTTTATTGGTCGCATGCGCCTATTTAGGGATCAGTCTCAGTTGTCAACAATGAGCCCTGAGCCTGAATAACCTGTTATTTGCTTAAGCTGCAGCTACTTGAAGTCTTGGGCTTTCCTGTTGGCGCTTCTGGCTATTGGTTTACAGGCTATACCTACCGGACATGCCTCCTCCTCCTGGCATTCAAGTAAATGCAGTACAGAACACGAACTGGAAACCGAATGGCGCAAAGAGTTACGCCAAGTCTGTTTGATCTTTCTGCCGCGCTGTTCCTTGTTTGGCTGATATCCACCAAGGTCGATATGTAGATGGCACATTCAACCCACGGACATGACAACCTTCTTCGTTGAAGGCGGGAAGTTGATGCGGCGAATCGGCAACGCACTCGCAGACGACGACAACGACAGCAGCCAGCATTCCAAATCTAATCGGAACTCTTACGCAGGCTCCGATTCGGATACGTCGAGCAAGAAGGCATTGCATTCGTTCGCGATGTCTAATCCGACTCGGGGGGCGCTGATGATCATGAATGATCGAGCGAATAATGGATATGTTGGGAATGGGACTATGCGCGATGCGCCGAAGAGCCGGAGTAAAGGCGCGCCGGGTGTCATGCGAGACACGGCTCAGGTCCCGGCGAAGGATGTACAGAATGGTAGGCCAAGGCGTGCCGTCTCTTGTCCAAGATTCCTCAATATAGGACTTGCTCGCAGACTCCGAATATGTCGTCCCGGTAACCATTGGCCATCCTGGCGTGAAGCTGAACTTGGACTTTGACACTGGTATGTTCGACACGTTGGTCTTCATCCCAGTCTGACACCTATTTAGGAAGTTCTGACCTGTAGGCCAACACTCACTTAGAGAGCCAAAGGCTAACTGCGTTCCGAACAGCTGGGTCTGGTCCTCACATACCCACAACAAAGCCAAGAACCGAACGATCTATCATCCCGGCTCCTCAAGAACAGCCAAGAAAGCCAAAGACCTAACCTGGAAGATCGAGTACGCCGATGGATCAGAAGCGAGTATGCCTGCGTCCTTTTCCTGATTCCGCCGCCTTCACTAACCATTTGGTGAGACGGTATCGTTTACTATGACGATGTCACAGTAGAAGGCGTTACGATCAAGGGTCAAGCGGTCGAAGCTGCTACGAACCTGAGCGGCTCGTTCTTGACTGATACGTCGAGTGATGGCTTGCTCGGACTGGCTTTCCCGAAGTATGCATCAGCGGGCCAATCTCTCGCACTTTCTGATGAAGAGGTAGATTGAACACTGTGAAGCCGAAACAGCAGAAGACGCCGTTTGAGAATATGATCGAGCAGCATCTGTTGGACCGAGTAGGTGCTTTGATAATTGACTGGGATGTACGTGCTGACCTAGGGACAGCCAATATTCACCGTCAAGCTGGATAAAGGCGATAGCGCTGGTTTCTTCACTTTCGGTCATGTGGTGGGTTCCGCCCGCTCCATCAGTGGCCTTCATCATTAGTTGGATTTCATAGTGACGGGGCACCAACAGGACGCGAATGTGTTACGACCAGGAGTTGATATTTGGGAGACGTACGTGATCCCCGATAACGGTTGGTGGGAGTTTGAGAGTAGAGGGATCATGATCGGGAAGAAGGAATATCCAAGACCGCCAGGAAATACCGCCATTGCAGTACGTTATGACCCTTCAGTTCCTTTCTGGATGGGACTGACAAGATCGTAGGATACCGGAACGACATTGTACGGCATTAAGCGCCTGCTTGCGCTGGGACCGGTTGAGCTGACCCCTTTGCAGAATTCTAATCGATGACCAAGCCCTTCATCGGATCTATAGCCAGGTTCGGGGCGCGACCCTTGACCACCAAGAAGGCGGCTACATCCTTCCCTCCGACTCGTCGCCGCCGGACATCTACTTCGCTTGCGGCAACCGCTACTTCGGGATTCCTGGGCACGACCTCATGTTCTCGCCTTGCAATAGGAAAGGATACAGTTTCGGTGCTATCCAGAGTAGGGGCAGCAACAAGCAGGATATTCTTGGGGATGTATTCCTGAAGAGGGTGTATGCGGTGTTTGATGCTAGGAAGCCGAGGCCGAGGATTGGGTTTGGGCAGAGAGACTTTACGCAGAATTGACATTGTCGGACGAAGACCAGTGATCTCGGACGTCCGGTCGGGCGCACGATGTTGGAAGCCATTCAAAGAAATCATCGCATCGCAGCTTGAAACGGCAGTAATTGTAGAGTTGGCTTGGTTTCAGCAGCCTTGCTTAACCCAATGGCTGAGTAGGGGACCGCTAGTTATAGCTGACCGAGACATTACGGGATGGCGCTGACCGAGCAAGATTTCCAAGCATTGTAAGCCAAGAGCGCCGCGGCCTTACCCTGACTTCCGATAAGGACAAAGAAGATGATCGTAACGGGCTGTGGCTATCAATTGTAAGTTGCTTAGACGCTGACCGCAGCAACGAAAAGCAGGGGTCTTCGCGGCGGTGAAATCATCGGCTTCGTTTCCCCTCAGCGATTGCACCCGGTGTTTCAGGGCCCGATGCTATTCATAGCTGCGGATGACGCGCATGGCTGGACAATGCGAAGAGGTGGCGGTGTTGTGGTGTGTTCCTTTTGCCCCTTTCTGCCGTTGTCGTCCCTCACCGACCGAAGCGGTGGTCTGATCGCGTGCAGGAAAAGAAGCGGGCGATCACCCGCGACTTCGGTCACCCGATTCCCATTTCTGCGTTGCTTCCCCGAGGCGAACCCATCGACCTCTGGCATCTGTGATAAAGAGGATTAAGGGTAGCGCCGTTTCCCCAGCTCTTCCCACACAGCGGTTCACACGTCGCACCACCTTTCCTCCTCGTATCTCTCTCTCAGCTTCTACGTACAACAACGCGACCCCTGGTGGACTACCCCTCGACCCTCGTCCCCAACTCCCACTCGGTCTCAGCCAGATGATTCCAGTAAGCTCTTGTCGCCGGTTTCGAGTATGACGTAACTAACGTTGAGGAACAGCGAGTCTTACCGCTCTCACTCCTACTGGCCTTATGTACCTATCTGGACACAGCAGCAGCCGGAGGGTTCGACATCGCAGAGGAGTACAATGGCCAGGACGTGACCTACTACGGTCAATGGAGTGTCGAGGGCCATTCACCAAATGACACCATCTTCACTGCCGAGGCGGGGAGTGCTGTTCAGTTGGATTTCACCGGTACGTCGTGTACCCTATACCGCCTCCGCGCATGCTAAACGTGCTGCAGGTACATCGGTGATCGTGTATGGCCTACTCGACCCGAACTCATTAACGGGTGGATACAACTTCACCATGGACGGCGTACCCTACGCCAACTTCTCAATACCGGAGAACATCACCCTCCCAGCACCCGTCTCAACACCATGCGACCCATACCCACTACTAAACGCGACAAACCTACCAGACGGTTCACACACGCTCGTAGTGACAAACGGCTATCCGAGCTTCGCGGGATTCTTGGCAATCAAGCGATTCGTCTACTTCGACCCGTCCGCACCGGGACCCGTTCCGCCGTTGAGCTGTAACAACAGCCACCCAGTATCGAAAGGAGGGATTATCGCGGGTAGCGTTGTGGGTGCGCTGGCGGGAGTGGTATTGATCTTGCTGGCTATCTGGGGCTGGAGGAGGCAAAGGCGGGAACGAGGGCTTGCGAAGGAGCCGCCACCTTACTCCGAGAGGCCGCTCGAGCTGGAAGCGCAAAGTGGAGGTGCGTATCTCTTGCCTGGCCTTCATCTTTCAACTCTTACTCATGACATCGTATCACTAGTCGTCTCAAGACAGACATCAACCCGGATCGTCCGCCCTTCAACAGGCCGAACGACACGCGACCCATCCCCGGTCTACAGCACGAAAAAGATGACCGTCGTCGTCTCATAATCTTCAAGCCAACCATTCTCCAACCTGTCCGCGGTCGGGCAGAAGCACCTTGAAAACCCAACAAACCCTATGTCCGATCGCACCGGATTTACCTCCCGCCCTCTTGCGCGCTTGTTTGTATCTGTTACCCTCATCTGCATCGATCACCCCGTATCATAGAACTATTCCACACTCACACGCACACTTACACGGACAATGAACGATTCCATCACTTTCGGACTGGAGAGGACTGCACCGGACAAGGGCGGGACTTCTTCCGCAGCGCATTACGCTGCAAGCTGTATCACTTATTCATTCTTTAACACCCGTTGCTTGCTCTCATCTCACCTGCAGTTAGAGCAGGAGTTGTAACCATATTTTAGGTACTTAGATGATGGATTGCGGATGATGGATGATGTAATAGACTGATATGATCTCTATTTTTGTCATCGGTATAAGCTGATGCGCGATGCCGGTGTCTCGAAAGTTCGTTCCGCGGAAGATGGTGGAAGTCGCGCCGCGCGCTTCCGATTTCGCCGCAACCCCGAAGGATCACCATCGACCACCATCAACCTTACCTTCTCGTAGCCAGAACACCTATACATACCTTCCGTTATATCGACAATGGCCAACGATAAGAAAGAGCTGAGCAAGGAGGAAGAAGAAGCGTTGAGGGAAGAGATCGCCGAACTGGAAGAAGAGCTCGGGTAAGCCCGGTACCGGACGCATATATGCTTCTCTCCAGCTTCTCTTGGTCTCATTCCCAGCATATCTCACCATCTGTGGCTGTCTTCGGGATACAAGTACTAACAGTGAGCGTGTAGGAGCAAAGACCCAGATGCGAAGATCAAAGAGCATATCAAGCTCCTGCACGAGTATAACGAGCTGAAGGACGCGACCCAGGTACGGTACACGCTGCCTTTGGGTGCATATATGCTGATTCTGGGGTAGATGATGATCGGGAAGGTATGAGCGTCAGCGCCTTAGAAATACTGGGTAATAAGGGCTGTGTAGATCGCTGATATAAAGGGCACCACTCTGCGGGAGCTGCACGATCAATACGGTCTCACTTCTGACGACTAGATGAGGGCGCGCAAACGGGACAGCTCGGACTATCGCACGCATACATGTACACTAAACACTTCACGAACCCGCACGTCAATGATGATCACAACATTCCAGACCATTTCAATTTCCTTGATATCACCTGAGATACAGCATTGAACGATAGATAAGTAGGAAGGGAGAGGGAGGAGAAATACAGCGGCAGATCATTTCTCTAAGACTTCTTTGTGGGGTAGTAGGCTTTATGATGTAGTGATATACAGGTTTTGCCGGCGCTTTCAGTTCTATTAGTTTGAAGGTTGAGCATGTTTGGAGATATGAGAAAATAGGGCGGAGCTGGGGTTGCGGGGTTGTAGTACAGGTAGAGGAAGAAGAAGTGGTGGGAGGTCAGGTGGTGGGGCGCGGTGTTATGACCGCCGGGAGGATGTCATCTGCAGGGCGGCCATAGTGTGAGAATGATTATGACTCCGCGTTCTCGGGTCAGAGCCGTTGGCGATCGCGTTCAGTCGGTCGGTGAGGGATGCTTGCTCCACTTGGCGGGCGAGGTCGGTGAGGGAGGTCTCGCTCCTACTTCGCTCGAGCCGCTCTGCCTCGTCATAACTTGGCAGCCCCGCCTGGGCGGTAAGCGGGACGACGCCTCCGCCCAGAAACCCGCGCGAGGCAATATCGTAGTCCGGTACGCGGGAGAGCGGGTCGAGCTGATGATGCGGCGCATGGGGTGGAGGTGACGGCGGGCGCGAAGTGGAGGCCCGCCCACCCATCCGCCGCCGTCCTGTCGGTGAGGGTCCAGGGGTCGTCCCGTCTGGTGGAGTTGTCGCTTTCGCCTTCCCCTTCGGATTGAACGACGTGAGGGGTTTGATGGAGAGCGGAAGGTGGAACAGGCCGCCGCGGGAGGTCGACTCTGATCCGAGGGTGGTGGTGGAGTCGGATGGGCCGGGCGAGCGGTCATGCGGCTCTGGACTGGAGGCACGACTCCCGACGCGACTTGTTGGCCTGCTGTTCGCACGGCTGGAACCACGGGAATCAATGGGTGTCTGAGCGTGAGACCCGCCATGGGAAGATGAGGCGGATGATCCGCCAAACGCGCTTCCAAGCGACGAGAGCAGCTCTGTGTCCGCAAAGCCAGCCCCATTAGGGAAGTATGACTCGTCCGCCGTGGACATGCGGGAAGGAGTGCTTGTGAACGGCTCGGCGAAGCGCACGCTTGTTTCGTGAGCCAGATCGGGAAGTGACATCGCAGTCATTCTCGGCGAGCCTGCTGGACTGGTATATGCGGATAAGGGTGCCACGACAGTCGAATCGATAGCGGCGTTCGCTATTCTGTCGCGGACATGCTCAGGATAGCTCGGCAGTTCAATGATCGGCTCTTCTTGCTCGGCAGTGCCGAAAAGCAGGTTGCGGGTGGTGCTGGTCGCGTTCCAGGCTTCTTCAGCACAGAGGGAGGAAAGTATATGTATCGGGAGAGCGCAACGTAGTTCGGAAGTATGGCCGTCAAGATTGGAGAGCATGCAGCACCACTATCATCTTCGTTAGCCCGAGTCACGGAGGGAGGGATATATACCGCATACCTTGATTTTGTGCGAGATCTGTACCGGCTTGACCGAATGCGTCGGCGTAGCCCAAGCCGGGATAAGCACCTTGAAAGTAGTGTCGATCTCCCCATCTCCAGCTCCGAGGTCCACGTTCTCCTCCTCACCAGCCTGCGTATTTGAGCCAGTGGCATTCGGCGCGTTTTCCTGAGCTGGCGAGGCGGTCAGCGCTGCGCCGTTAGGTGGGGTCATTGGGTGTGCGGCATGCACTGATAAGCCTGGTACAGGAGGTGGGAATGCAGGATCCGCCGATTCCCGTGATTGTTGCGCCGCGAGAGCCAGCGCGGGAAGTGAGCCTGTTGAGCGGGAAGTTCTGGGCGCAAGTGCATTATGTGGCGGGAGCGGTGCAGTTGCAGTTCTTGACAGAAGCGAGCGGGTGGTCACATCCACCGCATGACCATCCTGGAACTCATGTTTCGCAGTGGTCACCGTTCTTGTGGACGAGACAGGACCACCCTTTGTGGTCAAAGTAACGTATTCCTTGATCTCGGTGGAGATCGTCTTTACTTGCACGCCTTTTGCCAGAGGGGTGAATTTGACCGAAACTGGCACTTCTGTGCCTGCTGCATGGGCACGATGCGGAATCATCTATAGCATATATTAGCTTTTCTCCCCAACTAGTGTGGGAAAGTGGACTCACAATGCTATACATGACCTTCCCTGGCCACGTATTCTCCAACTCCAACGTCTGCGTATACTCCAGCGCCTCGGGGGTGAACGTCCTCACGACATTAAATGTCTTCGCATCCGCATAGTTCGTCGCAAATGCACCTCGGGTCGCATTCGCCCGAATCTTGTATACGATACTCGCGTTCCCGCCCATCGTGCGCAAGCTAGCAGGCACGTTCCCGTCCAGCTCTAGCTGGAACGGGAATACATGCCGGCCCGCCTTCATAGTATGCGCGTGTCGCTTGTCGCCGGGTAGGAAGGACCATTCGTGTTCGAGGACAGTGACGGTATCGGAATGACTCCTGCTGCTCGCACTGGGAAAGCGGGAAAAGTCAGTCCCTGAGCGTTTCGTGCTGCGGATAAGAAGCGAGGACGTACACTGCATGGTCGTTATAGTGGATCTTTGCTTTCCCGACCAGGTGGGCGGTGATTTCCCGGATGTTCGTCGCTTCCGCCAGGTTCAGAATGACCTCGCCCTGGGAGAAAATTAGCATATATGCGTCAGTTCAGCCCGGAAAGGAGGCGCACCATTAGCAAACAGGGTTCATAGTCTCCACCAGCTCCTCGTATGAACACTGTCGGCGGAACGGAGACCTCGATGGAGCTGTGGAGCGGGATGGCACCGTCTGACGCCTGCCCGCGTGACGGCGGGAGATACTCATGATACGGTGCTGGCGGCGGCTGAGGACTTGCGTGCTCGCCAGAGTTCGACCGGCCAAGCGGGTTGCTCATCTCTTCAGGCGAGTGAGCGTGGGAGGAGCCTGTATGGGGAGGGGTGTAGGAGGGTGTAGGGACGTCGTCGAACTCTGCAGGGCGGAATAGTCTTGTTTGGCTGTGAGATTGGTGCAGGCCCCCGTCGCGGGTAGAATGATGAATGAGGGAGGCGAGGCTCGCCATGACTTGGGCTTTTGATGGGCGTTATCGTGAGGTCCTGCTAGGCGATTGGGGGAGAGGTTGTCAGGCCAGGGGCGGAGCAAATGCCGAGATGGGTGTCGGATCTAGGTCGTCCTATTCCCGTCGTAAGGTGAACTCTCCTGTTGCCCAGATGGCTCGGTGGGATTTGAAGGCTTGCAAGGTCCCTGGGTTCTTCTGGTGCGCGGATTGCCGGTGTAGTACGTGATAGAAGGTAGGGTGAGTTCCCCGGGAATCGAGTGCCTGTTGATAGGAGGACCAGAAGGGCTTGGACTGCGTTGCTGGTTGCTCTTGGCCGTGAATGCTGGCGTATGTATGCGTGTGTTGTGCGGTCTTGCAGAGCGCTAGCGGTGTGTGTGAACGTAAAAGGGCAAGAGCGTGTGGTGAAGAGGGGATGCGAGGGAAGGTATTCCGTGCTTCGGAGGCCAATGCCGCGGTTTGGGCTGTGATTGCACAGGCGGGTCGGTGATAGAGGCTAAAGGTTAAAAGGAGGCGTGGCGATGACGAAGATGCTGCCCTTTCTGCTTTGCGAAGGACGTAAGGTGGCACACAGATTGCAGTTTGTTCTGCGTGCGCCTTCTTCAGCCACGACCGTGATGATTTCCCAGGCTCTCGCCCCGATGGGATTGTGAACGTGATGTCAATGGTCTGACAGCCGAGCACACAAAGACGCGGCCTAGACCGGGACTGACTGGCGCGGTGATTAGACGAGCGATTAAGGATGGCCAGGCGAGCGAGAAAAGGAGAAGAAGGAAGGGATAATTTGGCGAGAGGAGAGGGGAGAGTGCTGGTGAGTCGAAACGGGAGGACAAGGGGCGAGCTAGGGAGATCTAGCAACTCCTGCTTCACTGCTCGGAAAGGCAGGAGGACGGTTCAGCCGCCGATGCTCCCTCGGTGGGTATTGCGACCCAGGCCGCGCTCCGAAGCCGCGGGCGGAGGTGGTGATGTAAGAGGGCCGGGCGATGATCGTGAAACGCCACTCTCGTTACATGACCATCCAATCTTTGGGCCGGGACCGGTCCCTCCCTTTCCTCTGCCTTCTTTGCGGAATCGCGATAAAGTAAAACTAGCCGCTCGGCCGGCCATCAGCACCGGTTCTTTACAAGGGAGCCCTTTGGGTCCCGCCTCCACCGCGCCGCCCACAAGCCGGCCAATACACCGCCGGCCCCTGACCTTCCGGCACACAAAACCGGGTTCGGACAATTTCGGATCGCCTCCCTTTCCCACAGCTCAGCTTTTCCCTCACCTCTTTCCGACTTCTCGCGATCTCTGCTCTGCTTACTGCAGTTGCCAGCAGATTGTAACCGTATGCCCGGCTGCAATTTTATTTCTGATACTTTTTGTTTACAACCTTGCGTGTGGCGCGATTCGATAAAGTTGCCAGCACATGACGCAACCGAGCTCGCAGGGGCATCCCGCCGGCAAGAGCGTGATAGCAGCGCATGCGATCTCCCATGCGCAATCGCGGTATGATACGGATTGCGTGCGCCAGACAACCGGGCCAGGTCCAAACAGAAATAGAAGAAGAGAAAAATAACAAGAAAGACAAAATTGCTTGCATCGGGCTGGAACGTTCGTCAAACTCTTCCTGAGACTGGGATCGCTATCGTTATCTGCGACAAGCTGGTCCGATTGATTGCTCGATCACTTGCACTGCGGTGATCGTGATGAAGAAGATAACCGCTGGAGGTCGCTCAGGCCCGTGTGGCCGGAGCTTGCGCTTCTCCGAACCGAACATATTCCGGGCCTCCGGGCCCGGTACGGTCCATCGGAAAGGGTAGGTGAAGTCATGGAACCCTGGAGGCAAGGCACCACAGCACGAAGATAGAACACACAGGGGATAACGACGTTGTCAAAGATAGGGCCTAGCTACCAAAATTGGCCATTCGGCCGTAAGGGGTATATACATGGTAAGGTGGATCAACGAGCGAAGTGGACCAAAGTGGAAGGCAGCTCTCGAGGAAGGCCCAGAACCTCTGCCGTCCGTGTCGTAATAGAATGCCGCGGGCACACATGCAGGGGACCGCCACGTCTCGCCTCGTCTCGTCTCGTCCCTTGCCAAGCATCCCACTCTATCGCTATCTACATTCTCCCGTTCTAGCTCCCCTGCCCTTCCTGCAACATAAGAAGGACCAGGAAAGTCATTGGGCCCAGAAGCACGATCACGCAAGGTACATCGTGTCGAGGAAGATGTCCGCCACCTTGGCCTTGAGCGCCGGCCCGATCGCCGTGGTCTGGCCAAGACCTGGGTGGAGCAGATGGTCAACAATGGGCATGGCGCGACGAAGGAGGGTGATCATACCATAGAGCGCGACCATGTTGCCTTTGTTCTGAGCGGGGTTCGCCTTAACTTCGGCTACGGCATCTTTGAGATCCGCAATGAACTGCTCAGTATTGGGAACGGTGAGGCGCTGCGCAGAAGACAGCATTAGCACGCGTTCATAATGGAAGGTAGCTGAAGCGGCGTACGGTGCAAGCAATGTGGACAGCAGGAGGCCCGCTCAACGCGTTAAGGTGCCATCCACGGCTGCTCATCGCGTCTCCCACCTCCATCGGGCTTATGACATCGGACGTAAACGCCACGACGGGTCCGGTAGGCTCGCCGAGCACTTCGAGTTCAGGGATGTCGTACCGAATCGCACGTTCGATCGCCTTGGCACAGCCGACGATCTCCTTGCAGGATTGGAGGTATCCACTGGGTAGGGGTCAGCCTCCACCCACACCATCGAGCAAATACGCGCACTCTTGGCCCATGTAGTGCATTGCCGCCCAGCAACCAGCCAAGACTGCTCCACCTCTGTCATTCTTATTAGCATACTTACTTGTCGGTATTCCATGCAGCGAGCTCCTTACCGAGAACCCGACATAGATGGGCTGCCATACAACCCACCAGGCCAGTCCGTCATGTTGAAGTACTGATGCCTTCTCAACTCAGCATCGCGGTACATGATCACGGAGGTCCCCTGATGAGTCATCAATCACTGTCATCAATGATGAATGGACAAACGCAGCGAACCTTCGGCGCGAATCCATATTTATGAGTGTCACAGGAGATAGCAGTGACACCCTCAACGCGGAAGTCGAAAGGAGGAACGGTGTACCCGGCCCTAGTGCGCTTGTCAGCAGGAACAGTTCCACACCGGCATTGGACTCACTTCTCAAGGAATGGCATGATAAAGGAGCCCAAGCAGCAATCGACATGCAACCCAACTTTGTACTTCTTCGCCAATTTGCCGAGAGCGACGATATCGTCTTGCGCGCCGTCTGGGAAATTCACGGCTGAGCCGACGATCTGAGCGTCCAGTCAAGAAATCACCGAATGCGTGGATTGTTCTTCAACCTACCAGCACTGTGTTTTTGTTGCTGGGGAACATTGTCAGTTTGATGGAGCCCAAGGATTATAGGAAATGTCTCACATTGCGCGCTTCACGCGGTGGACATCGACTCTCCTCGTCACCGGGTCGACAGGCATTGGCCACAGCTTGATTCCAAAGTAGGCAGATGCCTTGTTGAAGGCGGCATGGGCAGAGACAGGTACAATCCTAATTGTCAGAGCATTAGCCAAACTGCCGTGTCCTTCAACAATCATATCGACGTACATCTCTGGCGCCTTGATACCCTTCACTGCGCGTCCCCAATCGCGGTGGGTCTTGCATGACATGAGGATAGACTCGGTACCACCCGTGGTGGTGGTGCCTGCGCCAGTTGGGTTGTTATACCTGGCACAAATTCAGCACCCACAGATACACTCCTTCCGATTACAACTCACATGCGCAGGCACATTGCGACAATTTCGGCATCCATACGTCGCAGCGCTAGTCGGACATGTAAGTTCGGATATCGCGTATTGGATCGGCATGCATACCAGGGAAAACGTCGGGATGTAGCGGGTTACTGACAATGAACTTCTTCATCGCAGCAGCAATGATATTGTTCAACTCCTCGCCTCCATGATAGATGCCGCCAGACACTTTCCCCTGCTTCCAGACATCTCCACCTTCCTGCTTCTCCATACGCTCCATCTCCTCATCGATCCATTCAGACGTCTTGCCCTCGAGCGGAATGGCAAGATGCCGGATGATGCCCGGGCCTCTTGGTGCCAGCTTGGCCTCCAGCTGTTCGCGCACTTTCGCCATCTCGCCATCGATCTTCTTCCTGACTGGGGGCAACCGCAGCGTAATCTTGGTGAATATCTGCCAAGGTGCCGCCTTCAGTTCCCATCAATTGTAAGCTAAGTGCTTGATGCGCACCTGCAGAATCCGCATCTTGAAATCCTCCCACACGCCATCAAACCCCCTCGCCCTCAACATGTAGTATGCTCGGAACAGCACATAGTTGGTGAACACGTTCCAGAACACCGACGACTTTGCCTGATCAATGATCTTGATAAGTATCGCGATTGCCTTCCATGGCAGCTGCGACCTCCGACGGACGACTTGGTCGGCCATGGTCGTCGTCGTTGTCAAGAAGGGCGAATAGACCACGCGACCACCAAGCTGCGTAGAACGCGGGGAGGTCCGACGAGATAGGAGCCCCTCTGGTTGACGCTGTGTTTTTCGGCGGTTCCGAGCTCGTGCGACGGGCGTCAGCAGTCTAATCAGCAGCAGGCGGGGAACCCGCCCGCCTCAGGGACTCAACCCGCCCGCCTGCCGCCTGCTTCGCTGCCTAACGACCGATCGGGTAATCGGCGCACACGTGGCCGGCTGATGGATGCGTCAAAAGAGGCGCGCAAAGGGTATCCAAGCACAAAGGCTCATCACGCGTCCTTGATTGACTCACAGCTCAGCTATGCGCCTGGTAAGTGAGCTTGTAGGCGAAACAGGACTGGAACTGAAGGTGGATGTAGTTGAACCAGGAGGACGAGGCGGATGAATCGACCGAGGTCACATGGGGTGGGACTAACCAGAATCGAAAAGTAGCAGGCACGCGACTGAAATTTCTTTTGTTAGAGGATCAGCAGAGGATCAACACGTTCTCTAAGCTGAACCAGCGGTTACAGGACATCGAAGAGCTCTTGCAGAAGAAGAAGGTAAGGAACCATACGTGCGGGTATATCCCCGTTCACTAAGGTGTGCATTAGACAGAAAAGGAGTATCTCGACGATGTTGCAATGGAACTGGAGCTCGCGGATGAAGACGAACCGGTCATGTAAGGTGTTCGGTTCTGCAAGTAACGTAGAAACTGACCTCTGTACAGGTACAAGATAGGCGAAACATTCGTGCACATCAAGCTCGTACGAGCCCAAAAGCTCCTGGAAAAAGAGCAAAAGGCGATGGATGCCGAGATCTCCACTCTACAAAACCGGGTCGACGAATGCGAAACCGGGATGAAAGAGCTCAAGGTCGTCCTCTACGCAAAGTTTGGCAACGCGATCAATCTGGAAACGAATCCGCAATAAGAATTGTAACGAGTTATGTGTACAATGTCCCCGTCCTCCTTTTATACATGAGATGTCATAATTTGTCCAGCAAGTCGTCGTCTGGCTGTTTCATCGCAGGGTCGATGAACTCCAGCAGATCTTCGAACACCTTCATGCGCGCCTTGAAGATGTCTTCATCCACTCCCTCTGTGATTGTGTATACTGGGCGTGCCCGTAGTCGTGATATCGCGCCTACTCCAGTATCTCGATCTCCAATGTCCGGTAAACGGAGGATATCTTCGACCAGTGCATGGTATTCAGCAGTTTCTTCGACAGAGCCCATATTCACGACCGGCGCCACATTGTCTCTCAGGAAGTTCAGTACGGTCTGAACGTCCGACGTCTCCCGGCATAACTCCTTGAACCTGCGTCAAGCAGATGAGTGTCACACTGTCAGTGTTGGATGACCGTCACGCACCGTTGCCGTCGTAGAAGAAACCCAGCGCGCCGAACGGCTTCATCCGCTGAAGGCCTGGGAGAGACGGATTGAGTGACTCGGTCCTAGGCAAAAAGAATCGGACAAGATACCTTTGAAGGGTCATGGACCACAAAGAAGGCTCTGGCTGGCCAGCAACACTTCCAAAAAGAAAGTGTTGCTTAGTGTCGTTGTCATATACCACCTCGAACGTGCTCCGCTCCGGCAGGACTTCGGGTGCAAAAATCTGGTCGTCTTCCGCCGCCCATGGAGCAGGGACTTCGTAATGGTCCGTTTCCAGTTTTCGCCACGTCCCCGATGCCAATGTCGACCTCCAGCTGAAGCACAAAGGTGTAGAACCTCCCGAATCCACAAACCTGTATCACGGTCACCATGAGCCGCAAGGGAATGACGGTCGTCCGTACAATCGTATCTCTTTGCTCTCACGATCCCAGATGCTTCTCTGCCATCGTCCAGTACAAGCAGCGTCAGGAAGATCAATCAAGGGGACGGCATTACCCGAAGGCAGCCGGACTGCCCACATATCGCGGAGAGGCATCCCATCGCGCGTCCCACCTAGCATGTAGATGGTCTTGCTTGCGCTGTCAAACAACATGCTATGGTCTGATTGGGTCTCAGCAAAAGGAACGGAAGGAAGCCCTGCGTAACGCACCTCTTCGACATAGCATGGGACCGCCTCGAACCTTGTCGTCGCTGGTGGAAGTCTCATCAGTATGTTCCGATGAGTGGCTGTCTACTTACAAGACCATATGCCATGCCCGTGCCGCGATGTCATAACAGTACATGCTCGAGTATACCTTTGTACTTCTCTGGTCGAGAATCTTCTCACTGCCAAATACGTAGAGCCTTTGCGAGTCGCTATCCGCGATCATTCGGTGACCTTCGAGGCAGCCTGGTCCACCATCAGCCTGTCCCATTATTAGCAGAAGATAGCCATACGAGAAACGAGCTTACCGCTGTATTCTTGCTCAACCGCTCCCAGGTGTCCATTGCTTGCCCATTCAGTCTTAGCCGGTAAAAGTCGGAATCGGAATCCTCAGTGGGGAATCTCCTGGAGCTGCGGGTGTTGACAGCGACCTTGGAGTGGACAGAGCCGCCAAGGATAAAGATGCTTTTGGTACGAGGGTCGAAGGCCATGGCATGCCCTGATCTTGCAGCCGGTCCTCCTTGTGCCTCCCCATCACCACTGAGCAAATGCCATCGACCGGCGGCTATGTCGTATGACCACAAATCAGCCAGCTCTCGACTTCCGTCACAGCCACCGAAAAGATAGATCTGGCTCGTGCACTCGCTCCCGACCAAGCACATTGCATAGCCTGACCGAATAGAAGGCGCTTTCATCGCTTCGCCATCGAGGACAGGCTCAACTTTTCGCCAGCTCGCAAAAGGACTACCTCGGCTGAGATACGAGGAGAAGCCATCCTTCTTGCCAATCTCTTCTAGCGTTGCTTCGGCGGCCATGTAGTCCATCCTGTCAACTACCTCTCCATAAAGCTGCGTGACAGCAACGTCTTCTAGGTGTAGCCCCGTTGTGGTCTGTATAAGACGGCATGTCGAGTCGAGTCCACGTTGTCGCAAGAACTTCATCACCAGTCTCATGCCATCACGTTCCTTGGCCTACCAGCCGTTAGACGATATTCTCCTTAATGAGGAGTTTGGTCTCACATTTTGCAATGAAATGCACGTTTTGGTCAGGTATGCGGCGTCATCGATGCCACCGATAACTACGTTCCAGATACTCGCGTTGTACTTGGGGAAATGAGCGCTACGTGATTGTTAGATTATATCACATCGAATCCAACAAGCAACGGACGAAAGGGGTATTATCTTGATGAATTGAGATGGCTCTTGCTGCACAAGGTGAGAAATCAAGCCGTCCCGGTGCAACTGAACATACGATTATATCCCCTCGTTCGTCTCGAAAGGGCGAAACGAGAAGACTGAATGACTCTGCTGTATCATCATCGCCGAGTGCGCCTCGAACGGCCAGCTGCAAGCGATCTTCATTCGGCCCGATCCATACTTCGAAATCTCGTAGGTTACAAGGGTGCGCTGCGGAGGCGTTAATTTCTCTCTATCTCGTGAGAACGCGGAATGTACGTTTGTAGTGCTATTCAAATGATAAGCTCAGTCTGCTAGCAGTGAGGTGGCCGAGATGCTTACTTTCCGGAAGGTTATATCAGCTGGAAAACGTAAGTACGAAACAAACCATGGAAGTGAATCATGAAGAAACCCACCTAATACACTTGGGTGCTTCAACTTCAATAGTATCCAGGCTTCTCCCACGCCCTTGATCTCCGTGCTCCATCGGCTCGAGGAGTCATAGGGATTCCATTTCAAGATACGTTCCGGCCGGTATGGGCTAGAGTATGAACTGGCGCCAGCAATCGTGAAGTCAAGCTCGTGTACCGTACCAGCCAGATTACGGTTCTCTCGATTAAAGGCAGCGTAATCGTACGGCATCGAGTATGCCAGATGAAAAGGGAGATAGACAGAACCAGTTGCTGCCCGGCGTATGGCCAGCGTCCTGGAGTAATAATTCCGACTTGCGCCGCGCTTAGACTACGGTGTTGGAGGAAGGCCGACGCGTACAAGACAACAAGCGCTCATCGCGCGAGTCTGCCCGTTTGCTTCCGTTTAAATTCCCCGGTCGGAATTCGGAGTTTTCGATGGAACGAAGGAAAAAGCGGTTCTTCCGCCGCGACATTTGAGAGGTCCGTTCGTTTGCCAGTACTCGGAGCTTCGACAACCCCGCTTGGGCAGCGACATTGAACTGGATGTCTGCCTATGATGCGCATATACAAGACGAATGCTTTCAGCTACGTGGGGACACGCGGACGCGCTCCGGTCTGTTCGCAACCGACAAGAGGTGTTCCGTATTCAGGGGCTGTTATGGGAGAATAGCTGTGTTCGATGGGAGCGGACCATAACGGTCGTTCCGTGCGATGAGGACTTGGTCTTGTCTCCATTTGGTAAAACTTGCTCCCTGAGGAGGAACATTCGGGAAGTTACAATCTAGATGCGAAAGGAAACCCCAAGAATCGAGATACGTTTCCCCTTGCTGGAATTTCGATTCTTGATGGGGGTGTTTGAATGAGTCCAGAAGATCGATCTTTCCCATCGTCAAATCCGTCTTATGTAGGTTGCGAGTTTGGCGTCCGGTCATTCTGCTTTCGACCTGCTCGTAGGGTCAACAGGATTATTCCCGCGAGTGGCTGTTTCATGGCACATGTGCTAGTTTAGAGTATCAGTGTATGGGTCCACTATGTCCGCGCGAGATTTCATTCATCTGCTTACCAATCCACCATTGATCAATCGTATTGCACCCACAACCATGCAACCGACAAGCCATACTCCATGTTTTCGCTCAATTTGAACTTGCGCAAGTCGATCGAAGCGTTGCGTGGACAAGATGACGCATGAACGCACTTCAGTCGGCTACTTGCAAGCTCTGTTGCGTTGTCCTTTTGTAGATCGTCCACCTACCAAAACAGCTCAGTCCGACTCCAGTGCGTTGGAACGGAAACAACGATCTTCGAGAATCTGTGTTGAGCAAGATTTGTATAGGGTCTGCGGGAAGGCATGAGAACATACGCGTACCAACGCGCCTCTCGATATCGCACAGGGAGCCACACAGATCAGCGGCACCGCCCCGAGGCGCGGCCATCTGTGCTTCTTCCCCGATGCTGCCCTTTTCGCCGCCCGCCCAGCACTTCTTTTCACGCATAAGGCAACGGCACAATAGAAGCAAGCCGAAGAAGATGGATGGTCTCCAGAAGAATAGAGAGCATTTCGCCCTGGTCGGTAAACAGTCTTACACCCTGGGGCGGCTCTCCCGCTCTGCTCTCAGCCAACCCAACCATACCCCTCCTCCAAGTCGATGCACCTTGGAAACGCGATGAGCGTTCAGGGTATCCTCTGCTTGCTTGGGCTATCGCTGGTAGCGGCTGCTCTGAATGTCGTGCCGAATGCTTGGTTCGTCGAATTCGACTCCGCATCAGACCTTGCGCGTCGCGCCTCGGTACATATTTGGTATGCCTCAACTGGGGATCAGCTAACGTTCAGCCATAGCCGCATGCTGCATTCTATGCTGAGCTGGAGGCTTCTGGCATTCGTCACTCGGTCAGGCACGAGTATGATGTACCTGGGCTCTTCCTTGGAGCGGCTTTGAACGTGCATGTGAGTTGGTTCTTCCGTTTCTTTCACGCCGCTCTGATGTCAGGACAGGATGTTCGAAGCTACGCAGCAATATCAGCCATCAACGGAGTGAAGGCGGTCAAGCCAGTTCATCTTATGCCTCGTCCTGCGCCCATTAGTGTCCTTCCATGGGGTGATCTGGAATCTCGCGGCGTGCTCCGGAGAGACGGAGTGCACGCCCGGTCTTACCCACCCTACTTGCCTGATACCGAAAGCACGCACGTCATGACTGGGGTGGACAAGCTGCATGCGGAGGGGTTTTCAGGGAAGGGTATCAAGATCGGAATTATCGACACAGGCACTGATTGTATGTGCGCACTCTGCTCCTCCTTTTCTTCGTGTGTGAACGATCAGATGCTGATGCAAGGCAGATACCAATCCATGGCTTGGGGGATGCTTCGGACCTGGTTGTAAGATAGCTCTTGGTTGGGACTTCGTGGGAGACGCATACAACGTAAGCGCTATACTATTCCGAAGGAGTTATCACCTCTGATATCCAGAGAGGGTACCAACGTCCCGATGCCCGACCCAGATCCTTTGGACCAATGTTTGGGTAAGTACCCTAGCTGACAGCCTCCGAGGGAGTGAAGCTCATCAAAGCCAAAGGTCATGGAACCCACGTCGCCGGCATCATCGGTGCCAACCCTGGAAACCCGTACAACATTTCCGGGGTTGCGTATGATGCTACTCTCGCCTCATAGTAAGCATGATCGAACTAGGAGTATGGCGGATCCTGACTTGAGATGAGCCGTATTTTCGGCTGCGCAGGGGAAGCAGGGGAAGATGTCATTGTCAATGCAATGTTGACCGCTTACAAGGATGGTTGTGACGTGATCAACCTCTCTCTGGGAGGCGTTCAGGGCTGGAGTTCGGCTTACGCCGGCGTCATCGCGAGCCGGCTAGCAGATCTGGGAATGGTTGTGGTTATGTCTGCTGGAAACGATGGGCAGTACGGTGCTTGGTACGCTAGCGATCCTGCAGACGGTGCGAACGTCATTGCTGTTGCAAGTGTGGACAAGTCAGTTTGATTGATTTCCCATGCCACACACGATAGCTCACATGATTATCCAAGCGTCGTCTATCCGTTGCAGAACTTCACTCTATCCGACGGATATGGGCCGATCGTAAGGTTTCGGCAATGCGATGATCATCTCTTCTGACCTTTGTGGCAGCCTTATTACCAAGCTGTGCCTTACAGCATTGATGGACCGATACCTTTCTATGTCACGTCCTTCAACACGACTAACACCACGGATGCATGCAATCCATTTCCGGACGACACCCCTGACCTTTCCGGCTATGTAACGCTTATGCGCCGTGGTACCTGTGCTTTCGTACGTTGTCCATTTCTCTTAGCCCACTGGTTCTGATCCCAAACCATAGCTCACCAAAGCCGCCAATGCAGAGGCGAAAGGAGCCAAATGGATCTTGATTTACGATAAGTTCGTTGTTCTGGCCCTACTATGTTCAGTTCTGCTCACCGTATCCAGTGTCAACGAAAGTAGCCTTGCATCCATCAGCGAGAACAATCGCACGCTTTCGCTCATTTCTCAGGCGGACGGGCTGCACGTAAGTCGCACCAGTACGTCCGCGGTGAATCAGCGTGCTCAAACGCATTCAGATCGTGAATGCCATCGCCAACGGAGTCAACTTGACAGGCAAGCCGGTGAATCTAGTGTCCAGTTGTAACACTCCTGACAATGTTGTCAGCGACATTCCCTCAGAATACGCTGGTGAACTTGCAGAACCCCACCACAGGCGGTTTGATCTCCTCGTATAGCAGTATTGGTCCAACCTACGACATGTTCTTCAAGCCAGCTGTGGCCGCTCCTGGAGGCAGTGAGTATTATCTGTGCGGGGCTCCCGTTTTGATCTCAGTCTTTATCGCAGATATTATTTCAACATTCCCGGTACCATTCGGATCGTTCGCTACCATATCTGGTACTTCCATGTCCTCGCCATTCATTGCGGGAAGCGTCGGTCTCCTGCTGCAAGCTAAGGGAAAGTCATCCTCCCTGGCGTTGCGCATGCGTGAGCTGTTGGAGACGACCAGCAGAGTTCTTCCTGCTAGTTACAATGATACCTCCCTCCTGCAAACGGCAGCGCAGCAAGGCGCAGGCTTGGCCAACATCTACAATGCGGTCCACTACACCACTGTCGTGACGCCGGCTGAACTGCTTTTGAATGACACCGCGACCTTCCGAGGAGTCCAATCGATCAGTGTGTCCAACACGGGTCCGCACACACAGATCTACCAAATTTCGCACCTCGCAGCAGGCACGGTGCTCACGTACAACAATGTAATGCATCACTCGCTCGTGACAGAATGCGGTGCTGACATTCCGCAGTCTGTCGCCATCAACAGCCCCCTTCCGTTTGTCGAGGCACCGGCAATCGTTCATATTTCGCCTACTCACTTCACTCTGAAGCCTGGTCAATCTACCAACGTGACCCTCAAGTTTACGGAGCCATCCAATGTGGATCCGAGCACATACCCAGTGTATTCCGGTTACATCGTGGTGAAAAGCGATACTGGAGAGACCCTACACAGCTCCTATTTGGGTGTCGCGGGCTCCTTGGCTTCTGCCAAAATTATCGATGATACTGATGCTTACTGGGGTATGTCCCTCAGAAAGGAGCAGAACCTTTCAGTCTGACCTGAGATACAGGTCCTGGCAATACGTTCCCGCTGCTCACCGACGCCGCTGGTTACAACATCAACTACACTGACCCAAGCGCGGAGTATTTCGTGATGACACCGGTTGATCAGCCTACTCTGAACTTCCGGTGCGTCCCCGATGAGACCGCTGACGCGGTGTCTGCTTACTACTGCTGCATACAGCTTCCTTTTTGGCACCGCCCTAGCGTATGTGGATCTTGTCTCTGCCTCTCTTAATCTGGGGAAACGCGAAGCCAACGTCTTTCGCGGACTGCCCCTGCTGGGCAACATCCTTGAACTCGATTACGCGCCCAGGATGTCATCAGCCACAGATGGTATGCAGCTTTACTGTCCGCATTTCTACGCTTATCTGTTCACTAGCTGCCGACAACGGCTACTATCCATTTCAATGGAACGGGACATGTGCCAACGGGAGTTATGCCGCGAACGGACAGTATAAGATGCTGCTACGCGCACTGAGGGTACTGGGCGATCCTTCCAATGACGCCGACTGGGAGGCGTGGCTGTCGCCCAGCTTCGGAGTGAACATTACCGCCGGTGCTATGTGATAGTATCATCTGCAGAGCTCGATAGAGAGCGGGACCGGGGGTTGTCTAATGAGTGATTATCATCCGCCGGAGAGCATCCAGAGTATTATATCCATCATTAGATTGGCCGAGCAGCCCCACATCTACAGCCAGTTCATGTGCAAATACAACGGCACAGCCAGAAAATACATCAGAGTTAGTGCAGAGGTCGTACCCATTCAAATTGCCAACCTTCCGGCTTCATGAAGGAGCGGACCTGGCCGTCGGGTGTGAGGGCCGCCACAACTTTGTTCTTCCCGCGGTGCTCGAAATTCACAAGCGGGAGGAAATACTTGGAGTGCGGGCCAAGCACCACACGACCCTGCCTCTCTTCCAAGGCTTGTAACATCTCTGGAGGAAATTCCGAAGGAAGGGTGATCTCGTACCGATTATCCCACAGAATCGGTTGCGCGGGTCGGCCTTTCGTGACGGCTTCCAAAATGTGTTTGGAAAGATGGTAAAACATCAGTCCTGCTTGCCCTCGGCTCGGTGGCTCTCGCATCGCCATCCAGGGGGTCTGATTCCCGGAGCTTATTCGTTCGTGGGGCGTCCAAAGTACCCCTCCGCCTGCGCTGAATGGTGCAGCATGGTACTGATTGTCAACCGGAGAAGGCTTTCGTCCCCACAACATGGTGGAGATGCGTTCAAGGCTGTCGGTGCGTCGCCTTGCCTCTGCAGACAGATCACCCCATGGCCTGGGTGACACATACCGCAGAATACGTAAAATCACTCCAAACGCTATATGTTCGGAAGGCGGAGGTTTTGTCGTGTCCACTATCACCATCGGCGCCCCAGGATCAATCTTCGTAGCCGCTGACAGGTACTCCTTGACTAGACAAGTGGAGTCAGAAGCCGCGCGCAAGTGGTCCTGGGCATGAGCTTACCTGCAGCCTCATATTCCTCGTAAACTTTCAGCATGTGTTCAGCAAGCTCACTGACGCTGGCACTGGGCGGCAGGCTGTCAAGCACCCCTGCTAGTTCCCGACGAACGTCTTCCTCCATGTCGAACCGCTTGAGTCTCTCGCTCCAAGGGGATAAGTCACCTTCCGCTCGAAGTTCGGTAAGCTTCGCTCGTATGGCGTTTCGCCGAGTGAGCTCCGGATTAGAGTTTGATGGGTCCTCCATCCAAGGGAGGTTCGCTGCCACGCAGGTCGCTTTTAGTCGTTCCTGGGAATACCCGTCAACCAGGGCTTCAACGCCACTTTTCGAATACTCACTTTGGAAAATGTGAGGAGAGGCCGACACATCCACATATGCATCCCTGGCACCCCGAATTGCAGGTATCTCGAGTAGCCTCCCATGCCAAATCTTCTGAGCTTGCGCATACCCAACATCCCAACCAGCTTGCTCCCCCTCTCGCCTCGATAAATCGCAGTTTCCAGCTGATCGTCTGCGTGGTGGGCGGTGAGCATAGCACTCGAGCCGCTTTCTCGCATAATCTGGTAAAACGCCCAATAGCGTGCCTGTCGGGCCCGCAACTCCAGGGTGCTGTGATCCTGGGGTCTATCTGGCCACGCATGAGTTCCCCAAGGGATTTTCATGACTTGATGGGCTACGCCAATGTCGCGACAGAAAGCTCCTACGGCGGCAGCCTCTGCATGGCTTTGGGGCCGCAGGTCATGGTCGATGGTTACTCCGAGTATTTGAGGTTCCGTGATTCTTGCTTGCTGGTATAATTCGCGTAGGAGCCATAGCATGCCGAGAGAGTCGCAACCTCCAGAGACGGCGACGACGATCCGCTTTCCCCAGCCATTCGGTGGTCGACAGGCTGTGAGAGCACGTCCAAATTCTGCTACGGTAATTGGCAGCACATTGGACATGAATGAGGAGCGTGTCGCTGCTCGTGCAAAGAGGAGGGGTCGCGGTTGTCGTCGACTTATTAGCGCCGAACCGAATGGGCGTCGAAATAGGCGATGGTGGGAATGGTTCGCGTGTGCGTTTTAGGTGCAACCCTCAGTGGCGCGCGGTGCTGTAAGAACTGTCCAATCCTCCACTTTACCACCACCGCTCTCTCCTGTTCGTTCGCAACCTGAGGAGAAGAACTCGCCCGGTTGTGCATGTCTCAGCAATCCGCCGCTGCAAAACCATCGCTTCAGGGCGTAAGGATCAAAGCTAGGAAAGGTGCTACAAAAGCGCAAGCAAAGCACGAGCCTACGGGTGAGTGATGGATGCGGGTCGTGTGATCGCATACAGCTTGCTGACGAGCTATCCCACCAGTCTTCCGCGACCAGCTGTATAAACAACTGGAGACAGTCACTCCTGGCGATTTTGAACAATACACTGCAAAGCTCGTCACCGCTGGAGCATCTCTTGAGTACCTGAAGTATGCCGACACCCTCTTCGAGATCCTCATCCTTGGCCGGCTCCTGCAGCCGGGAGGTACCTTTGTCGAAGATGGGGCACCGCCGTCTCCTTTCGCCATTTTCAATGCCAAGGAGCCCGTAGAGGTGGAAGATGTGAAGAACTATACCGAAGTGTTGAACAAACTCATCCGCAGGTGCGCATATATGCGGCTTCGGTTCAGGATCTCTCGCTGATGTATACTTCAGGTACAAGTACCTCCAAAGGCCGCTGGAGGAGTCATCTCTTCCCTCTCTGCTACAATATATCAACAGATGGGAACCGGCTCAGCGCGAGAAGTTGGCCATCGCTTGTGGATTGCTCATGGCCCAAGGCCTTGCGAACGCCACCGGCCTTCAAAGCCTGTCCAAGGAGCACCTCCTCAAAGAGGGTACGTCAGTACCATAAGTTATGTCTTTAGCCTACTCATATGAAACCTAGATCTGGCGCTCACTTTCGTCACGACGGTTTTCAAAACCTACCTTCGCGAGCAGTCGCTCGACCATCTCCTCACAACCCTCAAGCGTGGGGGCATTCGAGACATCGTAGTCTTCTTCCCCAACAATAAGCGCAGCGCTGCTGCTGTGGAGACCCACTTCAAGTCAAACGGCCTGCCGCAACTGGCCGAATGGTACTCAAAGAGGCAGACCGCGGCTGCAAAGGAGAATATCACCCAAGGGCTGAAGGAAATGCTTGAGAATGAGGAGCCCCCGGCAGAGGCGGGTTGGGTTCACGCGAGTTAAAAATTGCGCCGCTAACGTATGATTGCAGATTGTGAAGTTCCTGAAGAGAGCTCAAACCGAATCCACCATGCCGGAGGCAGACTTCTTGCAGATCGTTTGGCAATGTTTGATGTCGTCGATCGACTGGAGCGCGAAAGCAGAACAAATCGACGCCTCGGTCACGAAGGAGGTCGCTGTATGTCTGCTTGTTTCCAGAAGAACGACATGCTCTGACACAGTGTCAATGTAGAATTTCGCCCCTATCCTTGAGCCCTTCTGCTCGAGCCCGAAGACGGAGGTCGCCTTGATTAACACCGTTCAAGTGTATTGTTACGATGATCCCAGATTCATGAAATCTTTCCCTCAGATTCTGAAGGTATGCACATATGTGGATCACATGCAGCGCGCGGTACTCATGGTTTTCATAGGTGTTGTACAACAAGGATTGTGTATCCGATCAGGCTGTCATATATTGGCATCAGAAGGGCTCCAAGCCCCAAGGAAGGCAGCACTTCTTGAAGGCGACGGAGGCGCTTGTGAAATTCCTCGAAGACCAGGAGAGCGACGAGGAAGATGAGTAAATCCTGTCCCGTCCCCATACATATACACGCTGCGACCGTTGTGTGCTACGTTAGTCGGCACGGAATGAAGTGTCGAGTATTCGAATTCCATTGTGTTCTGCTATATCCAGCGTATTATACACGACTGATCAACTGGAGGTACACCAAAAGCATACATAAGAGAAACCAAGCAGAAGCGGAAAGATGAGAACCGTATTTATCCTCAAGAAGACGGGGAAGATTATTGGTACTTCTGCAATTACCATGCGGTCGGGAAAGAGATATCTGCGGTCCCGCCACCCCACATAGGCGGTCCGCCACCCATTTGCAAGAAAAGGTCATCGGAAAGGTTTCCGGGGAATCCAAGGTCAGTCTGCGAGTCGCGTCAGTACTGTTACATAAGACCTCAAACGCGGCAGTTACTCACCCCTTGGAGCCAGGTAGGAAGACTTGTGCTGTTGAACATGTCGTCGTAGAACCCATTCAGTCCGAGTTCGTCCATCGTTGGCAGAGATCCAGCGGCGGGTTGCGTGGTGGCCGAGCTGGAAGAGTCGTACGGTAGAGGCACGGACATGCTGTTCGGAGAAGGCATGGATGTAACCGTCCCGCTCGCGAGACCCATCTTCCGACGTAGCTTGGACAACATCAGGCGGAGGGTCAAAGCGTAGCTTAGAAAAATGCTGAGCAGAAGGGTTGAGTAAGACAAGAGACAAGTACATACCGGTCAGACGCAGCGTCCTGTAGCAGTTGCGCAAGCTGGGCGACTTGCGACATGATGGTTGCAATGTCAACCTCGACAGGGAAGATATTGGCCATCTTAAGCAAGAACAGGGCCGAAAACGCAGCGGTGACCAGAATATCCTGTACTGCATATTGGAGGGACATCCTGCCAGGACATCAGCATACTGCGGTGGTACCTTTCGATGGAGTGGAGGACTCACTTGTACGCCTCAGAAGTAAGGAACGTGGCCAGACAGTTAGACGCCGCCTGCCTCGCCTGGAACGCGAGCTCCTTCTGCTCATACGTCATCTTATCCCACGACACGCCCCTTAAGATCGTGCATATCAGCCAGAGCTTCGCGTACCACAGCTCGGACGTGAGCATCTTCCGCAACAAGCTTTCCTCATCCAGTCGGCCTTTGTGCAGGTCGTCGGCCTCCTGCCACCAGAGGTCTAGCACGCGGTTGGCGTTCTCAACGAATGTGAGCGTGCCACGGTCGATCCGGCCGTCCATCTGCTGGAGGGTGTCGTTGATCTGGTGTTTCTTCCGGATGAGCTCGACCATGGAGACGAGCCGCAGATCGGTGACGGTTGAGTATCGGTGATTTAGGAGCAGACGACAGTGGTGCACTGAGCTGTCGTCCCGGAGGATAATGGGCCGACCGGTACCGAGCGACATCTGGTGGTCATACCAGTACAAGCCGCACCAGATCCGGGCGGAAATGACGAGGTCGCGCTCTTCTTCGTCTGTGAATTGTCGTCCGGTTTGGAGGGAGTGCTCGGCGAGCTTGTCGAGCGCTCGGTGCAGACCTAAGTCGAGCGCCATACGGACTGCATGGCCTGCCGGTAGCCAGGCGCTCTGGCTCCATGCGGCTAGGACGAACATCGCCTGAACGGCCTCCTTCCGTACGACAGGACCGAACAAGGTCGAACGAGCGATCCCTTGCGCCTCCTCAAGGCAGGTGTAGAACGCCTGGTCAGGCGGGTTGTTCCCCGCTCGAATACGGGCCGCAACAGCAAGGATAGAGTCGAAGCACCACGGTGTCCGCTCTGCGAGGCCTTCAAAAGTGTCGTAGGAAGTGTCGAAGATCGGGATGTAGAGGTGACACCCGCTGAAAAAGATGGTGTACAATTCACGCGCTTCGTCCTCCTTGAGCAGGCCCTGCGAGTACTGTCAGCCCCGGCACTTTCACCATTCCAAGCGCATATAGCTTACCTTGGTCAAAACATGCGGGAAGAAATTCAACGGAATGGGTTCCACACGCTTCCGCTTCTTCCTCCTACACACAGATCATCAACATCTCATTCTCTCGCATATGAAAGGCGCGGAGAACTTACGACTGGTTCCCATTCCGCATATGGCTCCCCTCGGACTGAGCCGCCGCTTCCGCAGCCGCATTCGCCAATCCCTGTAGAGCCTCGATAGGCGCTGTGAGCGATGCTCGCGGGAGTGTATCTTCCGATTCGTCGTCTGATGAAGGGGCTGTGGAAGGGACGATGCCGTACGTAGCGAATTTATGTGGCTAGAGGCGCATATAGTTAGCGTTTTCTGCTCTGGGAGGGTCAGAAAGGAGATAAGGAGGCTTACGGGAGGCGCGAAACCTGGTAAAGGCGGGAACTTGCGACGCTTCGTTTCTGGTGGACTGGACATCCGCACACTGGAGGCATCGGTGACGCTCATCGCTACGCCCGCTTGTACCCCTTGGACAGAATGCGCATGTCCGCCATGCGAATGCGCGGCATGCGAGTGCCCGCCGTGTCCGTGGCTGACCGAGGCGCCGGAATAGTACTGCATGTCTCCCATACTCGGTGCGTGGGAGGAGTTGCTGCTCGGCGGTCGGTGAAGGAGTACGCTGCCGTTCCCTCCGTTGACGACGCTCCCGCCTCCGCCGTGCGACGACTGGGAGAGGGCGCTGCTCAGCGCTGGATGGTGCGTGGAGAATGCTAGTTGACCTGGAACGGGCTGGGGAGCAGCAAACTGCTGAAGTGATAATTGCGGTTGCTGAGGCTGAAGGGGCTGGACGAGGGGAACGCCCATCCCTACTCCTGCGCCGAGCAGCTGCGGTGCCTGTGTCGAAGCGGGTGTGATGGGTGTTGGTGCAGTCGCAGCACCAGCACTACCAGGCGCGATAGCCTGTAAAATCCGATCGAGGGAAGACTGCATTCCCATAAACTGGCCTTGCATCATCAAGATCTGGCCCTCGAGCCTCGATACTCGCCTGTATCATCGTACCTCGTCAGTAAAGCACGAAGTAGGTATATGCGGGGAAATGACGCACTCGATAGCCGGCGTCACAGCCGCGAGCGCTACCGAGCTCTGACTGGAAGTGTTCTTCCGGTCCGGCTTTTCGAATACGCAGACGGTGCCATTGATCTGGCATCGCCGGCAGGGGTTCTGCACACAACCTATATCAGTACACTCTCCTCTTCTGGGCATCGTTAGAGTCACGCACCTCGCCTTCGCAGCGGTTCTTCCCTTTACGGCAGGCGGTACATGCTCGACTTCCTCGTTTTGGGATGTGACCTGGAGGGATACCTTGTGCTGCCCACTGGCTGGCGTGCGACCCATGGCCGGTGTTGATCGGTGGAGGCGGTGGAGGCTGAGATCGTTGCTGTTGCTGGAGTTGTTGCTGCTGCTGCTGCGAGTTCTGCGGGCTGAGGGACTGCATGCTCTGGTGCTGCATCCCGTCCATCCCTTGCTGGCTGACTGGCGTCAAGCCGTTCGTCTGAACCATCCCTCCATTCCCGTTCATATTCCCATTCACGCTCTGAGGGCTAACACTGCTCATAGCAGCTTCATATTCCGTCCGAGGCCGTTTCTGGGCGTGCATCCCTCCTCCCATCCCTTGCTGAAGGGCAGACTCGGGCGAGGCTGGCGACCCTGACAAGCGATGGACACCAAGGGTTTGGATAGGGACGTTGGCCGGGTGAGAGGGGTGTGAGGCAGACAGCATACTGTGCGGTGTGCCCGCTGTGCCGACGCTGTGTGGAGACGTGGAGGCTGGGCCTTGGGGGACGATGGACATCTTTGATGGGCTTGTGAACAGCGGGGCGGGCGGGCGATATTAGTGGTTCGAGGGCAGAGGCCGGGCTGGCGTAAGCAAGAAGACGAGGTCTGGAAGGCGGTTCGAGAAGCACAGAGGGAAGCAAGATGGGCGTGGGCGTCGGTGATGGGCAAGAAGGAAGACAAGAAGCGTGCGAAGGGGACGATAGAAGGTGACGAGGAGAGAGGAAGGGGCGACGAGGAGAGAGGTGCAGACGACGACGAGAGGGTGTGATGTCCTTCACTGCACTGTCCAGACCCGTTTCCCCGGCTTTGGGTTCGGCCCTTCTTCCGTACCTTCCGTCCCTCTCTCTCCTTGTCTGGTGCTGCTCTCCCCTCACTCTCCCCCGTTAATCCCTCCTCACTCCCCGCTGGGGAGGCGCTACCAAATGTGTCACGGATCCAATTCCGTCATGTGGTCCCCGTCTTTCCGCTCCCCGCATGCAACCCTCTGTCCTTCCCCTCTTGGTCCCTCACTCGCCGCTGTCACAACCTCCCCCTTTTTCCCCAGCTGTCGGCTACCCCGCGCAGTGAGCGCCTCCTCAAGGCTGCATCATACCAAAGCTTGGCGCGCAAGCCTCCATCCGCTCAAGCATCCTCCACCATTCAATTTCCTGAAACAATTATTTTCTCGCTCCAACACTCAACACTAACCAACTCATCCACAAAATGCGCATCAGCAAACGCTAGAACAACCCTAACATCCGGCCTTCTGGTTCCTTCTGCTCAAGGACCCCGGAACAGAAAACCTGCCGATATCTCACTCTCTGCCGACCGGAACACCCGCCGTCGGCATCCGTCGCATTTACTTCAATTCATTCCCCAGCGCTGCGCTTGTGAAGGAGATGGACTCCTGAACGGCGATCGCCTGAGATCTGAAAAAGCCGCACTTGGTTCCGCCCCGCCGGGCATGCAGTACCTCCAGGTTCCGTGCGCTTTTGTACGGAGCCAAATGTACGGCGTCCGTACAGGGCCGTACACTCCCAATAGCCGGTACCGCCACTGCGCCGCGTCTAAGCCGATAAGGGTCCGCTTCACTTAAGCTACATGCGTAATCATAAACTTTCCTGGTCCCATGACTGTTACCTTTCCGTGGGAACATTATTATCGGCCAGCGCTTATCTCTCTCCTTCTATCTCTCTCCTTCTATATCTCTCACTTCGTCTGCATCTGGTATCGATCTGTCTCGCCGAGGGATGCGCTTGACTCAGCTCTACAAACTTCTGAAACGCTTTCGACCAGCTATAGGCGACATTACTGTTGAGCAAGCAATCGAGTTCGTCTTCGCTGCGCGCAGTCTGCAAAATCGAATCTGCTGGCAACAAGACACTGGTGTAGCCGGATTTGAAGATCCACCAACTGAGCTGCCGATATCCGTGATCGGACTTCTTGCCATTGGTCTTAAAGTCAGCCGCGCACAAGCCATCGCTCTCTGGGATATCTTCCGGGATACGGCGTGGGTTGCCGACAGGGACTTCACTACCCTATGCCCGCCGCTTGTTCACCATCATCGCATCTTTGCAGAGCACGGACAGTCTTTCGATCTCGGTTAGCCTCATGCCTTCGGAGCTCGTTCTTTCTGCTCACTGTGCCCAGCTGTTGAGGAGTTCTATCCGCCCACTCGCGTCTGCACGTACTCCTACTGTCCCGAATTCGTCAACCATCACCGACAGGCTCGTTTATACGATCCACGCAGGTACAGGGCCACTCTTTACACCGTTTCCCAAGGCGCACTCCCGGTGATCATAACCTCGCTCCGGTGCCCCTCCTGTCCCTGCACCTACCACATGAACTACGCCTGTCAACCTGACGCGTCCGGCAATATGTATCGAATATACTACCCTGGCGTACCCCAAGTAATTCAAGGGGAAAAACACTTTCTGTTTGAAGACAAACTTTGCGAGCTATTCCGATCTATGACCGTCTTTTCCCAGTACGTTCATCATCTCTGCATCGCGCTCTCCTTCTGTCTCCCTCTCCTTCTGTCTCACTCTCCCCTTCTATCTCAATACCTCCTCCTGTATCTCTTTCTCCTTCTGTATCTCTCCCTCCTTCTGTATCGCTCCTGTTCTGCTTGCTCACACTCTGTGCAGTTCGTCGATGAGCGCAAATGCTCTCGTATATAATAGTACTCTCGGCACACCCCGATACCCTGAAAAAGGCGCTTACAAACCTCCTCTCCTGCGCGCAGAGTATATCGCAGACCTGTTCGATTTATACGCCCTACTATTACATCATAACGAGCAAGGCAGCCGCCTTCGGCTTCCGCACCTCCCCGGACTCACACAAACGGAGCGACTCACGAGGGCAATGCTTGAGCGAAATATATTCATTGCCGAGAAAGGGCAGGAGCAATGGCCGCATGCTTGCGACATCTGCAGGAAATTTTTTGAACGCGACGGACGCCAGTGTAAGCCAGTCTTCCATTCCCTGTGCTTTAGCTCAATTTCGTCTACCAGATATGTTATCCTGCGCCATTACCGATGGTGTGGCTATAGGAAGGCCATGTTGTGCTCAACACAACTGCGCCAATCCTCTCATCACCAATCGTGCCCGTCATTGCCTGATGCACGCTCATCTGGAAGTGGCTTGCGCTGTTGAAGGTTGTTCGGCACGGGCACGAGACGGATATCAAACATGCTCGATCCGCAGCCATGCCGCTCTTGAATCCAAGTTCCGGTCCGAGAAGGAGTCCTTCCAGTTACTTAAGAGACGCCTTAACCGGACTCATGCCTACTTCCGAGGTGCAAATCCGCCTTTACATGACGAGCTCGCTGGCGATATGGACATAGAAGGAGAGATAGAAGGCGGTGAAACTTCTCTTGGTAGCCGGCTGCCTTCCCAATCCTCTTCTCAGCCCCACAGAAAATTGCGTGCGCGGTTCACTCGCCGAAGGACGCATAATGAGCAACTGGTGGTACGGCCGTGCGGCATTATCCTGGCTCGAGGTACATTCTACGGAGCTGAGTCGCTGGCATCTGTAGCTGTTTGTACCTCCCTCCCTCTTCTTGCCCCATTGACTTACTCTTCTTTAGGATTTTCTGTGCACCGTCTTTCCTTCAGCTGCATCCCTCCCTGACGTGTTATTCTATGACAATAACTGTCAGCTTCACAAATACATTCACGAACGGCCCCTGCTGAAGGAGTACTTCAAGGACACTGCGCTCGTTGTTGATATCTTCCATTTCAAGTCGAAGCACTCTGAAAAGGACTGGTACTGCGGCCTGCACTGCAATGCGGCTGCGTATCCCGAATTAGTCGACGAGGAGAATCAAGTATGGACGTTTAACTCCTCGAAATGCGAACAAATCAACGCATGGCTCAACAACTTTCATCCCATCGTCCGGGAGATGACGCCGGTTCGTTACGAGTTCTTTTTGGATGAGGTTATCAAGGTCCACAATCGCTTTCTCGTCAGCGAGCTGGCTAAGCGCGGACAGTCCCCACATCTCATTCCCTCTGCAGCTTTGATCTAGTCACTTGTTGTACTCGTTTTCCATTTGTACAGCAGACCGGCCAATATCCATACACACATTGAGGTTGTTCTTGTCCGTCTGCTGCGCAAGAGCAGGCCGAACACTATCCATACACACATTGAAGTCGGCCTTGTCTATCTGCTGCAAATAAGCAGACCGAACACTATCCATACACGCATTGAAACCGCTCTTAAGACATCCAGGCTAGCGTTGCTATCAGAAACGGAGGAGGACGTGAGCTCGGCCCCTTCGCTCGACATACGCCTACATAGCAGTTCACCCGATATTCCATTTCGTCAGTCTACTGGGTACAGGCAGGCCGAACAATATCTGTACACATGCCTGACGTGCGTATCTCACACTGCTTCCAGCCCTCTAAAGTCTCAAAAGGGAACAGCTTTGTTTTTGCGAAAGTAAGCACTCTCGGAAAGAACCTTGCTCCCTTTGGCATTGATAAGACCTGTATAGTTCGGCTCCCTGCGCGTCTCTGGAGGGGGAGGACCGGGGAAATCCAGATTCCCCTCGAACCAGCGTTCACGAATGAGATTGTCGAGGACGTGCAGCGGAATTCCGCGATTTCGCGGCCCTTCGAGGTCGTAATACTTGTAGGAGACTACGACGGTTAGTGTCTGGGAGATCCAAGCAGAAAAGCACTTACTATTCCCGTAGACGTCGTTATGCCACATGCAGACCGCTTTTTTATCCCTACATCTGATGCAGCATTGGCGCTCCCAGCGTCTGCAAACTCGGTTTACGCCCACGCGTGCCTCCTTATGTATTTGACAGGTGTGGCAGGCTTTCTCTCCGTAAGCGAGCTATACCAATGCGTAGTCAGACAGTTTCTAGCCCTGCGGATCGAGCGGCTTACGAAAATTTTGGCTGGAAGACCTGGATCTTCTATGATAACTTCCCCTTGAGTTTTGACTTCATCGAAAGTAGGGAAGTTGCTCAGCGAATATACGGGCATTTCAAAGAAAGCGCATCGCAGGACATGGCGAGGGAAAGGGTCGATCCTGTTCTTCGATCGTCTCATTCGCTTCAGATTGTCGTCCACTGTTTGCCAGCCGTCTGGTTGCTGGTCCAGATGAGCCGCAAGCTGCTTACGCCTAGCTTTGGTATGCATGAGATAGCGGCGATCGAATTCCTCAAATGTCATTGGGTTCTGATCTTCTCCTACGAGGTGCGCACGCTTAATGGGACCAGCCGGCTTCTGACGCCAGCGACCGCCCACGAAGACCTGTAGTCGTTCAAGCGCCCATCTCGGAATGTGCCGATACTCGATCTCCAGTTTGTACCGTTCCTCGGAGACGACCCAATCGAAGACATTTTGAAGAATAGAGATGATAAGTTCTGCTTGATTTAGGGTGAAAGGGACGCCTTCGGTGTAGTGTACAGCGAGAGTGTCGGCCTAGATCAGAACGTTAGAGTGCGGCGAGTATTCTTTCCATAAACACATACCACAGTTAGGCGGACATTGGCGAACCACTTGTCAACCCGCTCTTCATTGTTATGGAGAGGTGGCTTGGGCTTATTGGTGTCCACAGTGCGTAGCACACCTTCAATGTAGAGTGACGAGTAGCGATCCCAGTTAAATAGCCTATCCGCCTTCGTTTTCGGTATACGGCGTTCTAATTCATCCCAAGCGAAGTGTCCGCCAGCTGTGGCCCTCCGGGGCAAAGGGTCATCGAACCCTTCCATGACGTGGAAAGCCAAAAGATGAACTGCTTCATCTTTCACCAGTGCGTACGCTTCTTCCAAGATGGATACCCCGTCGGGTTGAGGGATACGAGGGTCATCCCACATGTCGAGAAAGCATTGCTATGATGCGCCTTAGCATACATGTTGCTCGCCCGTGGGTTGTCACTCACTAGAAACTCGCCTCGCTTATTAAGAAGCCATTGTACCCCCGGTCGCGTAATATCACCATATTCTCCGAACCAAGGAAGAGGGGCGGTCCGATTGCGAGCGATTTCGTCCACGACTTGCTGAGGAGTCTTCAGAGAAAGAATGAGGGTTTCGGGATCGGCCTGCCAATGCGGGAGGATTCGGGATACTTCCTGCCGCAGCAGCTCTTCCGTTCGATTTTCAATGTAAGGGAGCTTGAAGTCAGCCGGCCTGACTTGAAGATCGTTGCCATGACCAGGGAGTCCCTCGGCAAGCTGGAAGAGTTTCTCCATTGCATGCTGAAGATAGCGGTAGGCCAGTCTCCCGCTCGTGAGGTCAAAGCCGGCCATCTTGCTCTAGAATATCATCAGCGCAATACAATGCCGACATTATGTCATACTTACCATGAAGTCAGCGGCCTTCGTAAACCAGGAACTGATAGCCTCATCCGAGTCACTTTCTTCGGGCACTTCGAGTATGAGAATGTGTAATTCGTTAAGCCGAGAGTAGAGAAGTTCTTCCAGTTCTTCCTCAGCACTGTTCTGTGGCGTGTGAGTGCCCTTCGCCCAGAATTGCAGAGGAGTGCAATCCAGCAAAGTGTCCCAAGGAATATCCTGGACGGGGGAAGGAGCCTCTGAGCCACCAGGGGCGTTTTCTCCCTCCAAGTCGCCTCCTTCATGCGCAGCAGATTGAATAGCATCAGCTTGGCGCTCTGCTTCAGCCCGACGTTCTGTTTCAGCCCGCCGTTCTGCTTCAGCCTGCCGTTCTGCTTCAGCCTGCCGTTCTGCTTCAGCCCGACGTTCTGCTTCAGCCTGACGTTCTGCTTCAGCCTGACGTTCTGCTTCGGCTCGGCGTTCTGCTTCAGCCCGCATCGCTTCAGCCTTGCGTTTCTCCTCAGCGAGTCGGGCCTCTTCAGCCTTCCGTGCCTTAAACGCATCCTGAGCTTCCCGAGCCTTCTGCAGTCGTGCAGCTCTCAGGGCTTCTTCTTCCATGCGGGCTCGGGCTTGACGATCAAGCTCGGCAGCCTGTCGAGCTGCTTCAGCCTGTCGAGCTGCTTCGGCCTGTCGAGCTGCTTCGGCCTGTCGAGCTGCTTCGGCCTGTCGAGCTGCTTCGGCCTGTCAAGCTGCTTCGGCCTGTCGAGCTGCTTCGGCCTGTCGAGCTGCTTCGGCCTGTAGAGCTTCTTCCCGTTGTCTAGCTGCGGCCCGACGCTCAGCTTCGGCCTGACGAGCTTGTTCTTCAGCCTTTTGCCTTTGCCTCCAAGCCTCTTGCGCTCTCAGATGTCTTGCCAGCTTCTCCTCCTCTGACAGTTGCGAATACCGTACCGGGTCCGACGCCTCACCCTGCCCCTTGTCTCGCACCCTCGCCTGGTCCTTCCGCGGCGCAGCAGCTCTCCTCTGGCGATCCTGTTCGGCGTGTCCGTTGTACCTTGGTTGCTGGTTCGGGGACGGGATTGGGTACATCGGGCGACGAGGCTGGTAAGCGAGCGAATTGTTGGAAGCGGTGTATCCTCGATCACTATTGCTTGGATTGGTGTATGCGTAGTATTGGTGCTGAGCCAGATGGGGTGAACGGCCGGAAGAGCTCCTATATGCGTCGGTACGCTCGGGGGGAGGCGCATATCTGGGGGTAGCGGGCCGTGATATCTGCTGGGCTTCTTGCTGATGCTGTTGCTGGCTGTACCAGCTGCTGGTGTGCCAGTAGTGTAGTCCTCTGTTAGGATTGGCCATTGTGAAAACTTCGATATGTCGAAGGAGGAAGACTGCATACATGCTCAGTACACGCGGTCGGAGGCGGCAGGCACAAACACTGAACGTACGTACCTATGAGAGGTAGAAGGCTGAACTTCTCCTCGTTCACCTCGGCTTCCTTTCACCCGCACTATCACTGTTCCTCCTAACTTGGCTAGCAGAACAGTTGGGTGAACAGCTGCGAATAAACGAGGACAGGATGGGATGGGCTTTGGGTTGAGTTGCGGATGTACGTTGGGAGGTAATGTGAGTTGCAAGGATATTGGCAGTGGAAGTATGTGGCTGAGAAAGCCTATGAATAAAGGTAAAGTTTGGGTATTAATGTGCGGATATGGATGATGTTCTGACACAGTCTAATCTCTATGGCGGTCTTGTCATTAGAGTACACCACGCCTGATTCTGACATTGGCTTGATCTACAACGCCACTGCATCCCCGTAACAACGCCACCCAGTGACTGTCACATGCATCTCTGACGCCTTCGTCAGCACCGCTCTGCGGAGCCAAATACCCCCTGTCATTCAAACTCATCCACCTCCTCCTCATCATCCTACGACCATCTTCCTCAGAAACCTATCCAGTATCTCGTGAAGCTCATTGAAGAATTGCAGCATCCGTGAGTGGGAGGACTAGCTCAAGTATGCGAGCTTACTTCTCGACCAGTTGTGAAGCAACCACCGCACTTCAGTCTTATCTATCAAGATACGACTGCAGTATGGACGCCCCGTATCGCCGCCCCTTCTCTGTTATGAATACTCTGTCTGCGGAGAGAGACAGTCTGATCGATACCGATACACGCTCGACCATCGACGTCGACTTCCGTGAGAGGCTCGGAACTGCGCCATCCGTCCTCGCTTCTTCTGCAGGAGAAGCCAAGCCGAACGATATCCATACACGCATTGCCACTCCTGTTGCGAGGGTTGAAGGCGCCGGAACTGCGCCATCCATCCTCGGTTCTTCTGCAGGACCGGCCAAGCCGAACGATATCCATACACACCTTGCCACTCCTGCTGGGGGCGTCCTCGCTTCTTCTGCGGGAGAAGACAAGCCGAACAATATCCATACACACATTGCCACTCCTGCTGGGGGGTTGGAGGGCGCCGGAACTGCGCCATCCATCCTCGGTTCTTCTGCAGGACCGGCCAAGCCGAACGATATCCATACACACCTTGCCACTCCTGCTGAGGGCGTCCTCGCTTCTTCTGCGGGAGAAGACAAGCCGAACAATATCCATACACACATTGCCACTCCTGCTGGGGGGTTGGAGGGCGCCGGAACTGCGCCATCCATCCTCGGTTCTTCTGCAGGACCGGCCAAGCCGAACGATATCCATACACACCTTGCCACTCCTGCTGGGGGCGTCCTCGCTTCTTCTGCGGGAGAAGACAAGCCGAACAATATCCATACACACATTGCCACTCCTGCTGGGGGCGTCCTCGCTTCTTCTGCGGGAGAAGACAAGCCGAACAATATCCATACACACATTGCCACTCCTGCTGGGGGGTTGGAAGGCGCCGGAACTGCGCCGTCTATCCTCGGTTCTTCTGCAGGACAGGCCAAGCCGAACGACATCCATACACTCGCACACGACCCTGTGCCAGGATGCGAAGACACTCGTTCCGCGCCCCGCCATGCTCTGCCTAGCTCTGCAAGGACCGCAGTTGTCACCAAAGGGTCTTCGCGCCGAGCACGTGGTTACTCTCGCAATCCCAATCTCGCAATCACCCAACGCCGGCTTGATGCATATGCTGATTACCTACGTGCGTTTCACTGTGACTCTCTACCCCTGCAGGTTGCTGTGCAAGGGCGTCTTGCAGAGGTCGCTGCCTTGCGTCGTGCGGTGGATGAGCAGGACGCAGAAGAAAGAGGGATGAATGCGGTTGGCACCACGCAAGCGGACCAGACCGGCTATGATGCAGCCAATGCCAGCGTCGGCGGCCCTGACGAGGCTTGCGAATTGGACGCCTATCCTCCCCCGTACATGCGAATGGACCCTTTTCGTGAGCAGACTATCCGTAGTCTGCTCTACCCTGATGGGGAACTCGATTTGTGCGCCGCTGGAGCCGCACATGCACTTACAAAGACGAAGACTCCTCCCTCCGTACAGCCGAACGCTTTGGACTCGCGTCCTTGGATATATAACGATGAAGTATATAGGAGCAGCGCGGCCTTGGACGCGTACCGGAAGGCTCGAGCGGAAGATCGCAGGCGCTACCGTGAAGAGCGTGGGTTGACGACAATCTATGCTCGCTTCTGCGACTTCTTGCCCAAGTTCCTCAATCCATGCGCCTCTTCAACCGGCATCCCTGTGTAGTTACTTAGTCGGAGTTCGTAGGTAGCATCTCGGAATGTTTGTATTCACGCACTGTCCTTGTCTCTGGCTGCGTAGTATGGTGATGTAGATCCATACTACCTCTGTATTCAGCCGTTATCGGCTATCCGATCGCTATAATGCATTCATTGCTTGTACCGCTGTTCTGTGGTTTTCACAGCAGATTCTTCTGTGATTGGAGTTCTTCTGTGATTTGAGAGTCGGTGGATTCATGAGAAAGGTCTGAGGTTCTTGCGCGCTGGTGTTGATGCCTTGCACCACCGAGAAGTGCCAAGGCCCACCCTAATAATCCGGTGTGTAAGTGTTCCTATGTTCAGTTCAGTCTTCATTCTAGCCATGAAAGTGCGGTCAAGACTGGTAGGCACCCACCTTTCGATCTGACCGTCATTCGATTCCACAGCCGTCCGATCTTGGCGCCGTCCGATATGAGCGCCTTCTGATTTGAGAGCCATCCGATCTGTGAGCCATCAATAACCAGAACCGTTTCCAACCGGCGCCGTCGGAAGTGAGAGGCATAAGATATGGGAGCCACAAGAAACGGTCGACAGAATAAACGGTAGTCATTGGAAACAGTAGCCGGCAGATATGGATACTATTTTAAATCAGCCACAATAGTAATCGTCACCTCAGCCATTAGATCGCAAACAAGAACGACCACGCTTATTTATAAAGGAGTATTGCGCTCGCTATACGCCTGCATTATGATGGGAAGATACGCGCGGTGTCACGTGCTGATTACGTGTTGCATGTTTATCCCTAGGGTGACGCGCCACACGTTGCATCTGATCTGTCGTTATCTCCTCTTCGTCCAGCGAAACCCATTGCAGCACTGTAGCTCAAGGTCTCATAATCCCAGCTCCAGTAATCTCACTGGTGTGAGCCAACAGCGCGAGGTTTGCTATCACTGAGCCTCCCTCCATATACACCGCAATTCCACCAATCCTTTGTGTCCAAGACTTACATCGGCAATTCAACCCGAAGCCCATCCCATCCCGTCCTCGTTTACTCGCGGCCACGATTCCAACTATTCTGCTAGCAAGTTAGGGAAGGAGCCGCGATAGTGCGGGGAAAGGGAGCCCGAGGTGAACGAGGAGAAGTTCAGTCTTCTACCTCTCATAGGTGCGTACGTTAAGTGTTTGTGCCTGCCGCCTCCGCGTGTACTGAGCATATACCAAGCATTCGCTGCCCTCGTCCGTTCACTCACATTCCATACGATGCCATTCGACGACGAGGACCTCACAGACGGCGGCTGCGGATACCTGTCCGCATCCTCCGCGGAAGACTCCCCAATGCATTCTCCCGCGCACTCCCACTCCCGTCAGCGAGGTTCGCGTCATCGATTCAGAAGGAGTGCCCCGCCTCAGCTCCGTCCTTCACGAATCGACTTAACAAAGCAGTCAAGGCCGCTGCAATCTGGGGGTTGGTGTCCACCAGAATACCTCCTCAAACGGGCTCCGCGAAAACTGCCCTACCAAACGAATCCATCAATAGGAGGCGGCACTTCACAGGCACTTGTAGGACTTCGTGGTGGGGAACCGACAATGTCAACAATCTTATGTCTAGACGATCCTTCAGTATGTCAGCCGATCCCAGGAGACAGCACACTAGGAGACCCTGCAGGGGAGGTCAGGTCTATAGCATTGGAAGATACGCGCTCTACTGAAGACCATCAATGCCACGAGATGGCTCGCCGGGCTGAAGAAGCTCGTCAGGCTGAAGAAGCTCGCCAGGCCGAAGAAGCTCGCCAGGCTGAAGAAGCTCGCCAGGCTGAAGAAGCTCGCCAGGCTGAAGAAGCCCGCCAGGCTGTAGCTGCTTGCAAGATCCGCTTAGCGCCTCCCTTGGGGAAGCATCGTAAACTGAGGAGAGCACGCATGCTGGACAGGGCGAAGGAGGCGTACGAACCTGCGGTGCACCAAGCATATCTCGCGCTCGCCTTCCGCAGGTCGGACAAGTCGAGCTGACGATGATCAAGAGAGAGACTTGCGCGCCGGACGCCTTTACTCTCCTCTGTACATAACAAGAATGCTACGCCTTGTCAATAACGTCGAGTCGCCTCTCCACGATCACGAAGGGGGTGTTGACAAGTGGCTCGCCAATGTCCGCTTAGCCGTTGTACGTCTCCATGGAAAGCGTACTCGCCGCACTCTAACGTACTGACCTAGTCCGATACTCTCGCTGTACACTACACCGAAGGCGACCCTTTCACCCTAATCCAAGCAGATCTCATCATCACAGTTATCAATATCGACTGCGAACTGAACATCCCGTATGAGCACATGCCGACGTGCACGAGTGAACAACTACAGCCCTGCAAGGCCCACTCACCCAAAGCGAAGGGGCTTGCTCCAAAGACTGGGACCCTACTCGGGTCGAATGCAAACCAGCTGTTAGGTGTGAAAGGCTTCGGGCAAGCACACAACACCCTCATGGCTTTGTGTCCGCCATTCTCTTCCCGTGCGCTTTCTTTCAAGTGCCCGTATCTATCATGGTTGACACTAGTGCTGTAGTCCGCATCGCTCGCTGTACAGGCAAGCCAGACGATATCCATACACAACCTGTATGCGCGCGAACTCGCGTTAAAGTGCTCGATAGGCGCTTGGGTCGCTTCCCCTTCCACACTACACCACCCAGCAGGCAGACAGGCCGAACAATATCCATACACACATTCGCGTCGCGCATCCCTACATCCCTGTATTCGACACCCAGACGCATCCTGTATGCGCACGAACTGGTCCTAAAGTCCTCGGCATGTGCTTGGCTCGCTTCGCCTCCCACAGCACACCACCCTGCAGGCAGACTGACCGAACAATATCCATACACACATTCGCCGCGCGCATACCTGCATCCCTGAGCGACCTGGTCGAACGATATCCATACACACGGATAGGGTAAGGGCTCGGCTCTCTTCCAACTCGCGCGGCGTGGACTTACTCTCCGTCAATTAAGTATGCCTACCTCGTCCAATCCTCTACCTTTGTCCTCCTTCTGCTTTCCTGACGCTATCGGAGTTCACTTGCTTGTTTCTCATTTTACCCGGGGTGTAAGGCACTAACGCGTCTGTAGTCAGTCTGGTCTCATCCCTACAGTATCGCTGTCATCTGTAGCTGTTACTGCCCCGCTCGTTCTGTACGTGCTTCTGTTTCTGAGACTCTCTTCATCGCCGCTGATATCTTGTCGTTTGCATCCCTGCAGACCCTTGCTCTCTCGCGCGTTGGCTATTCCTTTTTATTCGCTTCTTCACCCAAGCTGTGTGGGCCGGTATCCCTTTCCAGCTCAGCAATTCTCTCACATCCACAACCTTACTTCTCGTCAATCCCTATTTATCCTACCGCATCGCTCGCCTCTTCATCTCTCCTCCTTGACCTCTCTCTCCTTCTTCATCTCTCACTCCTTCTTCATCTCTCTCTCCTTCATCTCACTCTCCTTCTCCATCTCTCGCTCCTTCATCTCTCTCCACTTTTTCATCACTCTCTCCTTCTGCATCTCTCGCTCCTTCTGCATCTCTCGCTCCTTCTCCATCTCTCGCTCCTTCTTCATCTCACTCTCCTTCTCCATCTCTCGCTCCTTCATCTCTCTCCACTTTTTCATCACTCTCTCCTTCTGCATCTCTCGCTCCTTCTGCATCTCTCGCTCCTTCTGCATCTCTCGCTCCTTCTTCATCTCTCTCTTCTTCTTCATTACTCTCTCCTTCTGCATCTCTCGCTCCTTGTGCGTCTCTCCTCTTCTCCCTCTCTCTCTTCTTCTTCATCACACTCTCCTTCTGCGTCTCTCGCTCCTTCATATTCTCTTGCTCCTACTTTCTATCTCTCCTTCTATCTATCTCTCCCCTTCTTCGTCTCGTATCTGTCTCCTTTTTCATCTGTCGATACTTCTTCCTCACACTTACCTTCATCATTTCACCTTCATCATATCGCCCTCCTTCGTTCTGTCCTTTGTCTCTCACCTTCTCATATCACCCTCATCGCGCATCCTACCGCATATGTGCCGTCGACAGTCGTGAGGTATGTGTGTTACTAGGCTGGCTTGACTACATACTGAAATGTCTATATAGAGTCCCTCATGATCTCTCCAAGATGGAAGAGTTCACTCCATTGCAAGCTTGGGCAAGTCGAGGAGAAGCACATTCAGTCGCGCTCTCAATAGGACCGTGAATGAGATCGCCGAACGATATCCATGCACACGTCCAGGCCGAACCATATCCATACACACATCTAGGCCGAACCATATCCATACACACGTCCTGAACAGGCCGACCGATATCCACACACACAACTTGTCTGTCTGCTCACTTATACGCATTCTAGAACTGCCACGACTAACGCTCAACACAGCAAGCTTCTACGCCTACTGGATGTCAACTACATGTAGGCAGGTCTTTTGGATGCCACCAAAATCCCTGAGAGCAGGAAGACTTCATTCGACTGCATGCTTCGCTTCAATTACTGCCAATGAGCCATGCAACCCGAGCGATATCCATACTCACAGTGCGCTCGTCTTGCATTCTTGCATGCGTGCTGGTTCCAACTGAGCAACCCTCTGGCAATGTGTAGCAAAAGCGAGCCATCAAGTGGAGCGGCGAAGCACAGCTTGGCCAGAGGAGCGCCTAGCGATATCCATACACATATCTCCTCATGTGGAACAAGCCTATCGAAATACCTGCACAGTACGTCTTGTTCACTTCTGTATTGGGCTAGTGCGGCTATAGCTAACTGCACACCGCAAGTCTTTATATACCACCGGATGTCAGCTTGAAATCAGATCATGCATTTCTCGCAAGCCGGACAGGCTGATCGATGCCCATACCCATAGTGAGTGCGCTCTCGGTGTTTGTGCGGCTCACTATAATTAATTGCACATTGCCAGCTCGGTCGAACGTACGATCTTGGACGCGTCCCATGCGTTCCAAAGACGACCCCAAGCCAAGCCAAGCCAAGCGACATCCATACACACCGTGCGGTCCTCTCGCAGCCTCGATGCGAGCGCTCGCAACGACCTGGTACAGACTCAGGGTTGAATGTTCGTCCTGGCTACTTGATCTTGGCGATTAATAATTTGAGCTGCAGGCCGAGCTCAAATTATGAAGGCACGTTCGGAGAAGAACTCAGGCCGAACAGCTATACACATTCTCCGCCAATTTATATCTAGTTCATTTGTGCGGCTACATCTCTTAATAAAATGTGCTGATGTGCTCTTCTAAACGAACTTCGGGACGCCTGACACAGAATCAGGTTGCAGGTACCCAGATCAGTCGGTTCTAGTCTCGAATGGGGATCGTTTGAATGGACCTCGTTTCGGATGACGCTTACTTCGGATGGCGCCAGTTTCGGATGGCGCCAGTTTCGAATGGCGCCAGTATCTATGGGCGCCAGATTATACTGGCGCCCATATCTGATGGCGCTACTTTCTTATGGCGCCAGTTTCTGGTGGTCCTCACAAGGGGCGGCGCTCGTATCGAAAGGCTCGTATTTCGTGTTGGAATCTTATAATAAAATAATGTGTGTCCCATGCGTTGCACATCCATTGTAGCATGGATTAATGATGTCGGTGCGCATCAACAAGGAACCTAAAATCCCTTGATGGTTTGGTCGTCGCTTTTTTCCTACGCGGGTAGACGTACTTGCTCTCTCATTATTTCCACTATTACTTTAACTTTGAATTGTCTCCCAAGCTACAACATGTCCGCCTTCACACCGGATGTGAAGCCCGAGCTTGACAGCTACAGTTACCCAAGGGATGTGACTATCATGATGGACCTCTGGGGATTGAGCGAAATTGCGCCACATAACTGTGAGGCATGCGGCGCCTTGTGCATACCCTTTGTTGCATACAATCGGAAGGGCAAGTACCCCCTTAATAAATACAGGATATTTGTCCGCGTGAGTAGGAAATCATGCTCATGTATGTGCCTATCTGACATGGTTAACAGTGTGCGGACATCGGGCACTTCGATAACAGTTTCACTTGGATCTCCAACCCCGTTCCATCCTCTTACCTTGCACACGTACAGGGTGCGCTGGCCGGCCATCCCCTCTATGACTACCCATCCAGTCCACCTCGTGGCAGTCCAGAGAAACCCTTCTACACCGACTCGTATAGTGCAAGGCCATCGCAGCTTCCCCGGAAGGTCAAGAATACTTGCAAGAACGGCTGCACGAAACCGCTGAACGCCGACTGCCCGAAGCTGTACTGCCGAACGTGTTGCTTGATCGCTCAGGAGAACGCGGAAGACGGAGAGCGCTATGAATGTTCGAAGCACAAGCTTTCCCGCTCACCCTGGGTCGAGAGCAAGCCAGCTGTTAGGAGTGAGCGGCTTCAAGCAGGAACTCCTGCTGGTATCGACGTCATAGTGTTGGACGCAGATGACAACGCCCAACCAACGTCGACTCAGCAGCGTCGTACGCCCCACCGGCGAATGGAATCTCCAACTCCGACCAGATTGCCTCGCGCTTTCCAAGGCCCAGCTACACCGCGGCAGGCCCGTCCATTGGGACGTCTTGTACCCGAGAGCTATGATCTCGAGAGAGAGAGAGGAAGGGATGAGAAAGCACGCATTGAGCTACAGGAGAAAGAAGCGAGAGAAAGAGAAGAGGAGAGAGGGAGACAGTTTACCGTGGTCATCTTGACAGAGGTGTGTAACGTCCCATGTTCTCAGTACAACAAGCATACTGACCTAAGTATACAATGGCAGGACGATGCCCTGTCTTTCCCAGGCGTACGTGCTAAAGCGGGCTTGAGTGGCCTCACAACGCGCGTGAAGGAATGGGACGCCCATATTCACGAATGGATTCGAGGCAGGCTTGGGAAGCCTTATGGGTCACTCGAGCTCTTCAATCCGGAGTCAAATCGCTGGGAAGTCTATGGCCTCGATGCCCTGCGTAATGTCAAAAGAGACGAGAGACTGCTATGTCGCCTGCCAGGGGTGCAAGTCGATCTTCCGCATGTCCAGGAGGAGATGCTACGTCTCGCGTATGCTACCCCCTTGCGAGACGCTCATCGCAGGTCTGCTGCGTCACCGAAGAAGGCGACTACGCGACCTAAGCTCATCGCCCAAGATATCGATTCCACACGAAGCATCAGCCCTGGCACTACCAAAGGGGCCCCGAGCCCAAAAGGGACCTCCTTAGATGGAGTGGTGTTGAAGGAGAGAGAGATGAGGAAGGAGCGTGATGTGATGAAGGAGCGAGAGATCATCATGATATCATCGGATGATGATGATCCCCCGAATCGAAAGCGCTCGCGATCCACTGGGACAGATGACTCCCTTCCATCTTTCGGCGAGATAATACGCAAGCCGAGCACCCCCTCGACCTCCGCTTCTGCAGCCGAGCGCAACCCCCGGAATGGTCCTTCAGCGAGTACACCAACAGAAGATGGAGCTATCATCCGTGGGGCCTGGCCTGGCAACGCATCCTTCGGCGTCGTCCATCATCAGATTAGCGAGATCACGCAAAAAATGAATGAAGAACGGAAGTCGTTAGAAGTTGCTCTGGCTAAAGTGGTTGGTCATCGTGTTCCTCGCCAAACGTGGTACGATCAAGTCCACGTTCTTCAAGAAGCTAGCAGCAGCCTTCTCGACAGCTTCAAGAAAACGCCTGCGAAAAGCTGGTCGTCGTTCCGGATCAAGGTCGGCGAAGAGAAGGATGCTCGTCAGCCGGGAGTGATGAAGATGAATGGCAAGAAAGATAACCCGAGATCAAGCGAAAAGCGCCGCCCCAAGAAGATCAAGAAGTGATGGTTATATCAAGACGTCATGTTTATACCTTCGTCGACATGGTCATCAGCACTCTTAAGCTAATCACCTTTTATCACCTATGCGATTTCTCTGTGTTTTGATTTGGCAAGATGCCCGCGCGCGTTACCATTGTTTACCTGCGCACACCGCCTCGTTAGGTGTCAGTCCCACGTTCCTTTTCATGTTTCTCACTTGACCTCATCCTTCACCCCGTTATATATGTTATCCCTAACTAAAGTCTTTAATAATCATTATTTTCCTCTGTATATTGCGCCAGGCACAATGACGGCGCGATAGGAGTCCACTCGGAGCCGCGTCGTGTGTATGGATAACGCTCGGCGTGTCCGACGTGTATGTATGGATATCGTTCGGCCTAGAGGTGTGGATGGATATCGGTCGGCTTGCTTAGCCGTACCCATAGCGAGAAACGCAAGTCCCTACTAAATGTTAATGGACCGAAAGTGACAATAGGAATTGTTGTTGGACCGGTCGCAGCACTATGACAGCATTATCCTGTGCAGCAGACGGACAAGGGCAGGCGACTTCGATGTGTGTATGGATATTGTCCGGTCTGCTTCTGGGCAGCAGACGGACAAGGACGAGTTCGGTCCCCACGGCGAGATCGATATGAACGTGTGTATGGATATCGAACGGCGTGCTCACTCGGTCAAGCAGTCAAATGAGGACAGCTATGAGGATTCGCGAATCGATCGGCAGTTTCTCAAGTCAAGAACACAAGAATCTATTGACGTGCGGGGATCTCGGATATACAGTGACAGGGGAATGCTATTGCGCGTAGGAACGAGTACCTTATTCGATCTTCTTCTGAATCCACCCAGGCGCTGCCTTCAAGATGCCAATCGCCAGCTTGACAGCATCCACATGGTAGACCTTGAGAAGGACGACATAGAAAACTAGGATATTATATGTCAGCAAGTAGCTCGACTAGTGAAAACAAAATGACTTACTTATCGCAACGAGGATGATGCGGCGGAAGTCCCAGAGGGCCCGAAGGAGAGTGTCGAAGATGCAATAGATCACCTTACCGAGCCAGTAGACATGGCCGCCCAAGTCATAGCAAAAGAGGCGAGGGTGACAGCCGTGCTCGCGAATCCTCTTGACGGCTCCAACCACGTACGGCCAGTTACGAGACGTCCTCAACCAAACTTCCGCTGCGTCATCCCAGCCAGCTCGAGCAATGGCCGCAAGGTTGTCGTACACAGCGTCGACGTCAGCTGCACCGCGGCGAGCGCCTGCGTCACGCTCTGCAGCAACGGCCTCATCGTACTCGCGTGCCGTCAGGTCGAAGATGCGGCGTCTGCGGGGACCTTCACTGAGGGGGCCGCCCTGCGCGAGTGTCAGCACCAGACTTCGACAGGCAAGCCGAACGATATCCATACACACATGGATATCGATCGTTGAGGACGTACCTGTCCTTCTTCCATCTCGCGAGGCGTGGCCCTGCTGTCCGCCAGCCCGGCGTGCTCATCCCTCACAACACCATCCGCCCCCTGTGTCCGCCCCCTTTCCACCTTCTCGTCTGCACCATCCGGGCCTGCCTCAGCTTTGATCATTGGCCCGCCGGCCATCGCTCCCAGCTCGTTCGCGCCAAGGGTCGCGAACAGGACTCCATCGCCGAGCCAACCCTTCAGGCGCCGTTCGGCGTAATCGGCGGGCTTGTAGAAGTCGGAAAGCTCGCGAACGGTCGAGCTGGTCGATACGGCAAGGGAAGGCGAGGCGGTAGGGATTGCTGGGGCGGTACGACTGCCCTCGGCGAGCTGTTCGAGCGGAATGGCGACAACTTCCCTCGCTTTACCTTTCTCCTCCTTCTTCTTTGCCTCCAAACCGGGGTTCGCCGGCTCACGTTGTGTTGCTTGCTCGGATGTATCGTCGTTTTTCTTGCTTGCCAGAGTCTTCTTATGGAGCCAGCTCTCGGATACCATGGCGTACAAGTGATCCATGGTGGTCGAGGTGAGAGATGAGCGATGCGATGCGACTGAGTGGCACGGGAATAGGGACCAAGATGATCTTGGAATTTCGGTGAGTGCAACCCCTATCGAGTATCTGCGGCGAAATTGACTCACAATTCCGTCGCAGGGCAGATGTACGTCTTCTATTGTGTGCGAGAGAATCTGCTATCCAGTGAGTGATGTAGTCATTGAATGAAACGATTCACTCACTGTGTGTATGGATATCGTTCGTCCCGCTCGGGACGTCGACCACTTCTTCGGGCAACATGGCGATCAAGTGGGCAAGACAGCTCGGGTACAGGGAAGGATTGAAGTCGTAGTGGGAGGCTTAGAGTACAAGTTGGCTGTTCGTAGGATGCTTGCGTGTAAAAGGGGCGAGGGGGGCGGGGGATGAGCTCGAGGAGAATATCGAACGACGTTATGCTAAATAAGTCCCTATCGCTATCTACCGGCTATACGAATCGGCTATACGGATGGAGTACGGAGCTGTACGGATCCGTACATATCAGCTCCCGTACAAAACCTCACGTTCCCTGGATGGCCTCCGGGCATGCATGACAAAGCGCCGGCCTGGAAAGCTTCCGCGTAAGCTCGGCGCTCGGGCGGTGACTAGGAGGGTTCTGCAGCCCAGCTTGGTTCGGTTGGTTGACTCGGAGGGAACGCTCGAATCGGTTTGCGGCTGTCCGGCTGGCCTCCACCGTCTGCTACTCTATGTTTGTCACTGGAATATTATTGCCAGCTGGTCGTCAAGCGCTGGATCAGCCTGCCTTCAGACGTCAGACCTTCTTTGTGCGGCACTATCGCCGCCGCCGGCTTCTTCTTGGGATGAGTGATATTCCGATGAATGCCTCTCTCTAGCCAGTACTCCATCAGGGCACAACGCGGAGATCTGTTGCTGATCTGAGCGTGAATGGGATCGGTGTCATCAGCTGAGTTGCCGAGTTTGCTGGTCGCATGCGTTCTTGTTGTGCTGGCTTCTGATAGATCTTGGAATGGAGGGATCGGCGGGGGGACGTTTACCCGGCTTTGTTCTTCTGTCGTCGAATACTTATGGAATGCCCACTTTATGGTGCTGCGATGATGCGAGAATTCCTGTAACAAAGAAACGGGGCCCCGGATGTTGTCCTCATATCCTGAACGAGAGAGGAGGCACACAGTGGTGGGAGAATCTGCTGATGGTGTCATCCTGCCTTAAAGCACATTCGGTGGTCGGTGGTCAGCCTCGTGGGGGAGAATTGGTGGCGGAGGTGAATGTATTTGCAATACGGTAGGTACAACAACAACAACAAGCAAGGTGGGTATACAACCCAAGCCGATTAACGATACACGACCACATCGACAGATCCAATACTTAACAATAAATAAAGCCACATCACCTATAACAATCTCACCACCTGCGAGAAAAAAATCGGTTCTCCCAGATATTACCGCCGGACAAGCGTCCTGCATCCCCTCGCGTGCCAGGCATGCCCCGCAACTAGCAGGACTACATATCCGCATTCCTCCACCTGGGCGGGACGTACTCCAACCCCAGGAACTCGAATATCTCCCTTTCCGAATCGATATATATCGGCTGCGTGTCACGTAGTCGGGTGAGGCCCGAGCTGTCGAATTTGATGCCCCTACGCCTCCGCGTATCAGCGTGTCGTTTAGGAACGAAAAGAATGAGGATGAGGAGAAGAAGGAAGAACAGAAAGGAAGAGCAGCGGGAAAGGAGCCGTGCGATGAGGGCGATGAGGAAGAAATCGGAAAAGATGAGAAGGCGGAAGGAGACAAGGAGAATTAAAGGGTGAGAGAAGGGGGACGGACGTACATCTCCTCCTTAGCCCACAACCTCAAATCCCTCTCAAACTGCTTACTCCCGCTCCACCCCACCACAGCCGCCCAATAAACGTCCCTCGGCGCGCATATCAAATCCAACCTCCTATGTATCCCCGCCCCGCCCATCTCCTTTGTCGGTTTGCAGACTACGAGCGCCTTGGAGAGAGTGTCGAAGTGCGAGGAAGGGTGGTTTGGCCGGAGCTTGGAGCGGGTGTGGGAGGAGGTGGAGAAGGGGTTGTGCCCGGGGTGCATTACGCCGAATATGTGGGTTATGAAGCCTGCTCTGGAGGTTAGTCATGCTCGGCTTCGTCCCCATCCTGCATGCTCGCGCGCCCTGCCAACATGACTTGCCAACAAGGAGATATGCCCGAGAAGCAGGAAGGGAGAAGAGGAGGGAGAAGAGGAGGGAGAAGAGGACGCGATGAGATAACTACGCACCCGTATTACTCAAATAATTAACCAACCTCTCCACCAACCCCTGCTCCTTCCCTTGCTCCCGATGCGTAAAAACGATATCCACATCCCCGCTCGTCGGTTTCCCCCTCCTGTGACCGCCGCAGATGGTGTGCATGCACCCTGGGAGAATCTGGTCTAGGGCTTGCTGGACGGTGGAGGCGATGAGCTCTACTTCGGGGCGGGGGATGCTATGACGATTGTTGGAGTTAGTTTGAGGGTTGAGGGAGGAGAAGCCGGGGCGCGGAGAGAGGCTGACCGGATCATCAGGTCCTCGTGGATCTCCAGCGCCATCCTCAACACCTCCCCCCCATTCCCCATCCCCACCCACTCCCTCAGCTCCTCCACCCCCGTAACGCCCCTCGCATACAGCGCCCTAGCAGTCGTACTCCCCACGCTGTGCACGCGCGTCAGTTCTTCCAGCGCTCTGTAGCGGTCGGAGGAGAGGATGGCGTCGGTTTCGGAGATGTGGCCCGTGGTGATGTATTGCTCGACTAGGGAGATTATCTTGGGGCCTATGCCGGGGAGAGAACGGATTTGCGCGGTGGAGGTTATTTCCCGTGGGTAGGCCTTGAGGACCTGCACACACGCCATGAGCATAACCCCCATTGCCAGAAATCCGCCCAGCAGCAGCATTGGCCAGGTATGGAGACCTGGAAAGCAGCAGGCGGGCACGGGAGAAGCAGCGCGGTGGGAAAGTTATGATGGGGGGATGAAGGCGAGGACGCACCGAGATCCCCCTAGCGTAACTCAACGCACTCCTATCCTCCCCCTCCAACTCCCGACTCCGCATAATAACAACAAGCATATCCAGCAACTCCTTATTCGGCGTAAAAAGCGGCGTGCGGCGCTTACACGCATACCTCGAATTAGGCAAGGGCCAGCCAGGGGTGAACGTGAGTGGGAGGGTGTCTTCCTCTGCTCGTGTGGGGTTGGGGTTGTATTTGGGGAGTTTGGCTGGGGAGGGTGTGGCGGCCCCTGAGCCAGGTTGGGCAGCCAGGGAGGGGGAAGAGGGCGAGGAGGAGCGCTTGCGTTTCTTCCTATTCCCAGGTTCGGGTGTACTTGGCAACCCAAGAGCCTCAAGTTTCCTCCTAACCCCGTCGGCGTCTACGACCGGTTTCTGACCCGGCGAGCTCGGCGCCGTACTAGGCGCACTAGCCGTCAACCCCGGCGTACCCCCTCTACTCCCCGCTCCCTCCTCATCCTCGCGCGGCTTCATCCCAGGAACAGCAAGATACGCATCCCACCCCTTCGCCCCGCCCGCAGCAGCCGAATCCTCCAGCCACTGCGTACTGAACACCCACCTCTTTTCGCATTCCTGAAGGGGCATATGTCTCTCCAGCCTCTTACGGGCCGAGACGGCCGTAAGCACTACATCGGCCTTCTGGGGTGAGGGGACGAGGGTCGCGCCGTGTGATTCGGCGAGACAGCATAAATGGGCGAGCTGGGAAGTTGAGAGCTTGGCGGGGATGATGTGCAGGTTTAAGCCGGCTAGGAAATGGGGTAGACCGGGTGAGAGGGCTGCTTGTCGGGGAGGTTGGGGAACGTGGTCGTTGGAAGAGGAAGGGGCGGGGTCGAGCGGCGGTCGGGTTGGCATCCTCACTCCTCTCCTTCTCCCTAAGAGACTCGGGCCAAGAGCGGGGAGGCGTGGGGAGGGGGATGTGACTGTTCTGAATGAGGATAGGGAGGAGGATAACCCATTATGGATTTGGGTTTTGAGTTGTTGTGGGGGTGTGGGGGGATGGCTAGGCGAGACCGCACTGACCGGCGCGGCGGTGGTGGCTTGACGTCACACGTCACCCAGCAATCGCGTCCCTGCACTTTCATTCCAGTCGCGCTACACCTGACTTCTCATCGCGTCCCCACAACCGCTTCTCCCAGTTCTTCTCATGGCCTCCTCAGGTGCGCCAGAAGCGGCAGGACCGTCAAGGCCAAAGATAAAATACGTGATATTCGACATGGACGGTCTGCTGCTCGATACCGAGTCGGTCTATACGCTCGTCACGAACCAGATCTTGGAGCCGTATGGGGTGGAGATGACCTGGGACATAAAGGCGAAGCTTATGGGCATGCGTGCGTTTCTTCTCCCTTCTGCCTGCTTCCCTTCTCCCTCCCTTCTCCTTCCTACTCTCCCCTGCCTCGTATGAACTGCTTCGGTGGTATATCGGAGGCGAGGACGATACTGATGATAGCCCTCCAGCGGAAAGAGAAGCCTCCGCCCTCCTCCTCTCCCATTTCCCGCACATCCCCCTCACCCTAGACTCCTACATCGCCCAACGCCGAGCGCTACAAGACACCCTCTGGCCGCTCGCCCTCCCCCTGCCCGGCGCACTCCGTCTCGTCACGCACCTTCACGCTCACTCAATCCCCCTAGCACTCGCCACAGGCTCTCAAAGGAGGAACTACGAGCTCAAGAGCGCCCATTTACCTGACTTGTTTGGAGTTTTTGAGAGGGTGGTGTGTGGTGATGATCCTAGGATTGGGGAGGGGAGGGGGAAGCCGATGGGGGATATCTTCTTGTTGGCTGCGAGGGAGTTGGGGGTCGATGTGGGGGAGAATGAGGAGGCTGGGGAGGGGGAAGAGGGCGAGGAGAGGAGGGGAAGGAGAGGGGAAGGGTTGGTGTTTGAAGATGCTGTTGGGGGGGTTGTGGCTGGTAAACGGGCGGGGATGAACGGTGCGTCCACTTTCACTTCAACTTCTTATCTTCCTATCTTCCTTCTTCCTTCTTCCTTCTTGCGTTTTATGCGGGGGTTATTGTCTGTGCGTAGTGGACTGTGAGGCTGATGTTGCGTGGGTAGTTGTGTGGGTACCGGACCCGAGGTTACGACAGCTCGACCCGGAAAACACCTATGGTGCGGACCAGATCTTACCGGAGCTTACAGCGTTCAAGCCCGAGGAATGGGGTTTACCGCCATACGACGACGAGGCTGCAGCTGCAGCTTAACCTACCAGGAAGGGCTCGGAAAAGGCAGAGGTGGCTAGATGCATATGCGGGCGTTCGTGCGCATACAGCTTAGAGGTGAGGACTGCGGGTGTCAGATAGGATGCAACTTCGCACTTGTGCGAATGGGTCGTACTAGACCGTGAGGGAGGGTGATATCATAAGATAAATAGAGCAAGAGAAATCGTAACGGTACATCAATACTCGTACACAACGCCTGCGTGCGTGAACTGCGCATCCGCCAATCAACCCAGCCCATCATCCCGCCGCCCTCTCCCCTCGTGCGGTGCCCGTTCTTTGAGTACGTACAGTTCCTCATGAGCCCAGTCGATCGCTCACAAACACCCATCACTCAACACCTCCCCACACCTCCCACAAACGACCCTCCGATCCATAAAACAACACAGCACGCCCAAAGGGAAGAATATAACGGCCGCTAAGATGCCCAGGATGCCGTGGGTCGTCAGCGGTAGATGGCCGTGCTGGAGACAGAGCGAGCGGGGGTGGTCGGGCGGGAGGAAGGAGGTGAGTGTTTGGCCTGTTTGGATCTGCACGGGATGTGTCAGTAATCTGTTCTGCTCTGAGAGGGGAAAAGAGGGGAAAGGAGAGGGGAGAGGGAGGAGGAAGGAGAGGGGACGTACGTTCCGGTAATAATACACCGTCCTGCCCTGTGCTGGCCCAGCACTCGGAGTCAACACCTTCCGTCCAGTAGGCTGAAAGCCGCCCACATCAGGCAATTTCTGCTGTCCATATGGGTCAGGCTGGGGTTGCACTTGCGGGCCTTTGGAGGAAGATGGGAAGGTCGCATAGGACAAGGAGGAGACGGGCTGTTGGGCTGGGAAGGGTTGGGAGGAGGAGGATGAGGGCGCTTCGGGTTGAGGTTGAGCAGTTGGGGTGTAGGCGGGAGGGGGCACGTCGGGCGCTTGGTTTGAGGTGGTGGAGTATGCTGCCATGACGTTCTCTCTTCCTTCGCTTTCAGGCAGTGGGATGGTGGTTGTGGTCGTTGTTAGAGAAGTAGAGGGGTGGTGAAGCAAGTAACGATCAGAGATGTTGTAGTGGTGGTGGTAGAGCAAAGAGAATTTAAACCCCTCTCTCCCCTATCGCCTGCGCTGCTGTCAGCGCAGTTAAATCGCATACCCGAAGATTCGGTAGCGGGGCGGGACGGCTGACGTTCGGCTGCGGACGGGCGCTTGGGGCTTGGGCTGTGGCTGTGCTGGCCGGGATTCTCGGGCGCTAACAGCCTGGGCTCCGTGATGACGCGAGTAGTTAGGGGACGCGTTGCTGGATTTGATTGTTGGATCGATAACTGCTCAACTCACTCAGCCTGCCAAAGAGGGAACATCGAAAGAGGAAGAGAACGACGAAGAGGAAGAAAGGAGACGGCGCGATGCCACCACCCATACGACTCATAACATTCGACGCATTCGACACCATCGTCCGTCCCAAACTGCCCATCTTCGTCTCCTACACTCAGATATTCAACGCACACAATATAAGCGTCACGCCCGAGGCAGTAAAGCGCGCTTTTAAGCCTTGTCAGTCTCCCTTTTACTCCCCTTCCCTTCCCTCGCTTTGGTTTTGGCTGGTGAGGTGGTGGGTTGACCGGAGTAGCGTTTAGGAAAGTCGAGGCTGAGTATCCGGTGTATGGCAGAGCCGCAGGGCTGACGCCACATGACTGGTGGGGGCGAGTAATAGCGGGGACGCTCGAAGGAGCAGGGGTGCCCTCCTCAGGCACGTCCTCTTCTCCCCTTGTCTTCTCAATCCCATAGCTCACGGATGATTAGTTGCGGAGAAGGAACTGCCGGGAGTGGTAAACGACCTTATGCACCGATTTGGCAGCGAGGAGGGGTACGACCTCTTCCCCGACGTCCTACCAGCGCGTACGTCTCTCCCCTCTCCATACCCCTCTCCGCCCTTCTCCCTTCCCCCTACCCCTTTCCCCCTTCTCATTCCCTCCCCCTCTTTGAACACAGCGCTCAACCGGCGCCCCCAAATAGTGAAAGCCCTCCTCGCCCTCCCCAACCCACCCCACCTAGCCCTAGTAAGCAACACCGACTCCCGGATGCATTCCGTCCTCCGTTCTCTCGGTGTCGCCAGATTCTTGGAGCCGGCGATCTTGAGTAGCGAGGTGGGGTACGAGAAACCAGATGAGAGGGTTTGGCAGGAGGCGGTGAGGAGGTGTGGGGTTGAGGGACTTGATTGGGAGGGGGAGGGGAGGAAGGGGGTGTTGCATGTGGGGGATGAGTTGGCTGCGTGCGTCGCTCTTCTCTTCTTTTTCTTTCCCCTTCTTGGTATGAGGGAAGATGAGAGGAGCAAGGGCTGATGGAGGGGGTAGGGACTACTACGGTGCCAGAAAAGCAGGCCTTGAAGCACTCCTCCTAAGACGAGAAGGAGAATACAGCGATGGCTCGCGAAGAGAAGCGGACGAGGACCTAGCGGGCGTCGAGGTGGTGAAGGACTTTCAGGGCGTTGTGGACTGGGTTAGGAGGCGGAACGGGCTCTCCTCTGGTTCGTAGGCACGAGAAGAGGAGCAGGCCAGAGGAGAGAATTGGGCTTGGGGGTCGTGGGGAGGCGTCATGTAGATCGTCTACGTGTACAACATCGTGCGGAAAGTACGTCAAACATGAGGTGTGTCACTGTCATGGTCATATCAGTCTTCCCTCCTTAGACCAGGGTCAGAAAGGCGCCTCCCTAACCCAGTACGGCTCCTCCCTCTCCCCGCCTCCAGTATGAGAACTAACGCTCACACTCTCCACCCACTCCTCATCCTCCCACTCCCACTCCCATTCCCATCCCGTTGTCCAGTCCCACACCCAGGCCCATTCGTCCCGCCCGTCCCTTCTTCTTCTTTCCCTCCTCTCTCTCCCTCCTCCTCCTTCTCCTCCTTCTCTGCCCTCTCTTCCGTCTCTTCCCTCTCTTCCCTCTCTAGCCTCTCTAGCCTCGCGTCTCTTCCCAGCCGCTCGCCCCCTCATCCCCGGCTCCCGACCCTCTACCGGCGGGCACGACCCCTCAGCAGGACCCTCAGGCTGATAGCGCCTTATATCCAAACACCCCGCACAAACCTCCCCATCCCTCGCCCCTCCCGCCACGCACCCACCCAAAAACACACCCACCCCAACTCCCGCCAGCTCCCTCCCCACCAGGCTCATCCCCAGCCCCAGCCCCACATCCCCACCCGTGAGACTGAGTAGGGCAAACGAGCGGAATAAGACCAGAGCTGCGAAGAGCGGGATTGTGTGCGGGTAGCAGTCTGTGTAGAGGTAGGTGAGCAGGCCTTCGGCCATCCCTATGGGGAGGGAGAAGGAGGGGAAGATGAGGGGGAGGATGAGGAGCGGGGGTTGGGCGAGGAGGGGCGGGAGGGCGGTTAGCATTACGCGTGGCGCGTTCTCGGCTCTTTGGTTGTCGGCGATTGTCTGTCGTTGCACGTCGTTTGTCGCTCTTCGAGCGGGCTTGAGATGGGCGGCAGGGCGGGGAAAGAGGTATGGATGTAGATGTTATACATGGACGGGTACTACTTGTAATGGAGTACACGACCCGCCAGCAGGGAGCCTCATGGTTGCCATGCTGTCTCCAGGCACAAAAGAACACAGGCCACGTATTGTGGAAGATCTAATCGTACAGAACCAGGGCCATCTCCGTCAGAAGCATAGAAGAAGCGGGAAGGTGCGGCTCACGAGCCGGGTGTACGGAAACATGGCGAAGGTTGAGAAGGGGGAGAAGGGGGAGAAGGATGGGAAGATTAGACGGCTTCTTCGTCCCTGTAGTTCGCCATTGGGTCTTCTCGCTGTAGGCGGTTCATGCGGTATGCCTCTGCAGTTATTGTCAGTGATCATGAAGTTATAGTAAAAGGTAAGGCGAGAGATGACTCACCCAGCTGCTCCTCTGTGATCTCCCCCGTATCGTTGTCCCCCGTTCTTCGCCGTTTGCTATCCCATTCATCTTCCTCCCGATCCCTATCCCGTCCTTTCCGTTTCCTCTCCTCCTGGATCGCTTTCTGCAGCTTATCCTGATCCAACTTCAAGTCCCCCTCGCCTAACCGCTTCTTCGACCAGTCCTTTCCGCCGCTCCGCGCTGCCTCCTCGCCTTCCTTCGCCAGCCGCTCAGCGTGCTCCTCTGCGAGAGACTTGACTGGTTCGGGCTCTTCTCGCGGCCGGGCGAGGAGCTCTTGTACGCTGGCGGCGTTTTGGGCTTCGATCGCTGCTGAGCCAGCGCAGTAGGAGGCGTGGATCGTCGAGTGGCAACATGCGTAGCCCCATGATGAGGTGGCGATGTCGTACCACGAGCCCCATACGGATGTATGGTTGTTGACATATTCTACGCAGCATCAGCATCATCCCTAACAACAGATGAAACGGCTTACCATCTTCAGGGTACTTCGACCTGGCCTTGGCCTTTTCCCGACCTTTGATGACCTGCCCACTAGCCGAGTACTCCACGTACTCCTCAGTCTGGCCCGTCAACAGCTCCTTCGGCACCTTCTCGAGATACTGCTCTCCGCCATACTTTGACAAGAGCGACGACTTGGTCGTATCCTTGATCTGCTCCTTCTTCTCCTTGTACTGCTTGTGCATGAGCTCCCCCTGCGTCGGGTTCGCCTGAAGGTTGACGTTATTCCCCCTCTGCTCGGCCTGCCAGGCAAAGAGCTGCAGTTTCTGGACTTCCGGGGCGTCACCAGAGTATCGGAGGAAGTTCTCGCCGGCGAATACGGCGTCTTCGGGATTCAGGTGCTGAAGTGGATTCTCGCGCATGGATCGCGTCTTGGGGTCGTAGTACGCCGAGTCTGGATCCAGGTTGAGCAGGTACTTGGCTGTGTCCTCTCGTATCCGCAGGTTGCGGACAGTGATACGCGTCTTCGTATCGAGTTTCTGGCCAACTTGATCCGCCCCTTCCGCATACTTCTCCTCATCCTCCTCTTCCTCGTCACTCGACCCAAACTCGGCATCCTCCTTTCCTTCCTTCCCAACTTTAGCAACCTTCTTCACTGCTGACAGATCAGTCGCAGTCTGGTTATCGATCTCCTCCTCCTTCAGCTTTCTCCGTGCCTCCTCGATCGCCTCATACTGCTCATACACCCTCTGGTGCTCCGACGGGTCATACCCGTTCCAGCGGTCCCGCTTCGCATCGTACCCCAGCTCAATGTCCTGCACGATCTCATCCGGCGCAATATCCTTATTCGTCCACCTCGCGCCCTTCTTCCTTGGCCGCTCCAAGCAGTCCTTCGTCTTATGCGTCATAGCGCCACAGTTCTCACACGCGCCCTTCCGGTACTTCGTAGCAGCAGGTCCAGCCCGCTGTCCCCTAGCGTACCAGGCTTGCTCCTTCAGGTTTCCGGGAGCCTCCTCGGGCCGACGCTGATGGTCTAGCGAGGGCCCGCCGGTGTCGAGGTACCATGGTGCTTTGGAGATGTATTGCGGGATGTGCGGGTTGATGGGTCGGCCCTTTTCGTCGAGTTCTGGGGCTGCTGTACCGGCTTTTCGTGCTGCTTCGAGGTCTTTTTGACGACGGAAGTCTTCACGGGATAGCTTCCCAACAGCTGAAGAACGTCAGATATGCATATAATACTGAGTATTCTGAGTTGTACTTACCACTTGATGAAGCCATAGTTGAAGGATGCGACCGAAGACAGCTGTGACTGATTGAAGTCAGCAAGCGCTCGGAAGAGGTGCCAAGCTCAGCCAATAAACGGAAGCATTCCTACGCCACGTGGTCATGTAAGGCGGGCGAAGTTAGGCTCGTGCAGTGCAGGGGTGTGCCTGGGCCGCCGCTCGCCGCATCCGAAGGCACGTCAGTTCCCTTATCCCTTTCACCGCTTCTCTTCCTCACTCCTCACCTTCTCTTCCTTCTCTCCTCCCTCAAACCCACCCCCTCTCATGGCCTGGATGCTGCGAGAGCGTCGCATACCCAGGTGGAGGAGGGCAAGTGCTATCGATATACTACGCGCTTCTTGGGTCGTAATCATCCTATGGGGAGAACTGGGAAAGTTCTACGCGAGCGTCTCGTGGTGCAGCTGGCCGGACCGCGCATTCCGATATGTACGGACATCGCTATCTCTGCGTCGTCGCCGTCTCTGACGATGACTGCCTGTACTAGGTCGACGCGCACAACCGCCCGACACGGATACTCATCGTCTCCGACCCGCAGATCCTCGACAGCCGGTCCTACCCCGGCCGTTCCTGGATTCTCACGCGTCTCACGCAGTTCGTCGTCGATCTGAATCTTAGGAAGAGCTGGAAGGCGGCGCTCCGGATGCGACCGCAAATTGTCATATTCCTCGGAGACATGATGGACGGTGGTCGGTATGCGAAAGACCCGGACGAGTGAGACCACCTTCTCCTCTGCCAGCCACGTTACGGCATGCTGAACCCTTAGCCAGATATGCCAGGTATTTTGCCAGGTTTCAGTCCATATTCAGGCTGCCGTCTTCTGTGCTGTCGTACTATGTACCCGGGAACCACGATGTGGGGTGAGTCCCCTGTGTTGCCAGGTCGAGAGAGCATGCTCATCTTTGGTTAGGTTGGGCTACAACCAAGCGTTCTCTTCACGAGCTCGAGAACGATATCAGAAGTACTTCGGGGCGTTGAACCAAGTGCTGGAGGTGTCGAACCATTCCTTGGTCCTGATAGACGCGCCTGGTCTCGTGGAGGAAGACTACCGGCGACATTCTGCCCAAACAGACTTCAACTCATGGCTGCCCACCGCCGGCGGCTCTATCGAGTTCGTTCAATCGATCAAGCAAAGTGAGCCTTCCCAAATCATGGGGTCCTGCTTAGACTGACTGTCCCTAGATCCCGTGCTCGAGCCTACTATCCTATTCAGCCATATCCCCTTATCACGGCCGGAAGGTGCAAACTGTGGACCGAGACGAGAAAAGGGCACCATACATCGAGGTGCTGGCATGGGCTATCAAAATCTCCTAGGGCGAGAGACAACACAGTTCTTGCTGGAGAGTGTCAAACCGGAGCTGATCTTCAGGTAAGAACCACTGCGTCTTGTCTTCCTAAACATCTTACAATTGTCTTCTAGCGGTGACGACCACGATGCTTGCGAATATGTACATCACTATTCCGTCTCGAACGACAGGCGGGAAGCGAGAGAAGTCACAGTTAAGTCGTTCTCGATGGCAATGGGTGTCAAACATCCAGGCTTTCAGCTCCTCTCAATAGCTCCACCACCTGCCGCTCCGCGACATGGAGAAGCCCAATGTCTCCTACCGGATCAGATCGGCATCTACACTCGAACATACTTGCCGCTGTTCATCATCTCCCTCCTCTTCCTAGCATATATGCACCTTTTCAACGGACGGAAAGGCGCATCTTTTGCTGATGACGACGAATTACAATTTTCTCGCCCGGCACAAAGCCGCTTCAAATCCCATGACGTTGCTTCGCCTTTACCCGGCTATGCACCCCAGTCATTCGGGAAGCTGACATCAAAACTCTCGAGTCGGACCGTTTCTCCCGTTTCGACACCTTTACCAGATCAAGAAGAGTTTGCGCTGTCTCAGCTAAATGGAAATGGCTACCTAGCGTCAGGGGCGGAGATGGACATCCCAGACCACGGTGACGGTCTCCCAACACCCGGAACCGCGTCAAAACCCAACCCTCTTCGGCGAGGAAGCAGCTTCAACCGCTGGATCAGCAAAGAAAAAGACGAAGTCCGGCTCTCCGACCCGCGTTCCTGGTCTCCCTTCCTCTCCTCCCTCCTGGCCTCCTACGCACCATCCTTCTTCACCCGAAATCGGAGACGATCCTCCTCCCCCGAGCGGACCTCACGGATGGAGAGGTTCCTCAAGGACCTATGGAGAGCCGCTTGGCCTCCCCTGCTTTTCACGCTTCTGCTATGGACTTATTTGTTCTGGACCTAATGACACGTTGTACCATTTAGTATCGGTCCCGGACGGACAATGTATCACCCCCGCATCGTTAGATGATGTTGCATGTTACGAATCGAAGCGAGTAGTCAACATGTCTTTTTCCCTAGTTCGCTCTCGTACTGGAGCCAACATTCAGGAGCGCGACGCGACGCGACGCGTCGAACATTACGCGCCGTGTTCATCCCATTCCTCGCCTGCGACTTTCTATCATGGCACAACAAAACGCATATACCCTCAGACTAGCACCACCCTCCGAACAGCAGACCTTCCGGCTCATCGAGCTCCCGCCTGAGCTCCTCTCAATAATTGAGAATGAGACCTCCGACCTCTCCCTAACAATAAAGGGCAAGCAATCGGACGACGCGGTGCTCTGTTCTGCCTCCTCGACGTATGCATTGAAGGCAGTTATCGTCTCGAATTCTTTTTTGGTCGTACAGCCGGCTCAAAGCGAGGGTAAAGATGAGGGAGAAGGAAAGAAGGTGCTAGAAGTGACGGGACAGGTGAAGGACATTATCGAGGTGCAGAGGACGGTGCCGAAGCTTGAGCGGCTGCAGGGGTTGATGAGGGGGAGTGAATGGACTGGGGAGGATGAGGATATGGAGGATCGGGAGGTGAGCATTGTCACCTTCTTGCGTGGGCCTGTACGCTGAAGGCTTGAAGGGCAAACGGCGGTATACGTATGAGCAAGTCGCGAGCGTGATCCAGGCAAGTCCGGCCGAGCTGGATGAAGGGCTTCGAGAAGCTCATGTCCTGCATATTCGCGGTGCGTTCCTTCATTTTAACTATCTTTCATGGGACTGATGAGCATACAGGAGAACTCCGCTCCTTACCCCCTTCCCAACTAGCCATGATCCTCGAAGCGATCCTGACAAGTATGGTGGCCCGATCCTTCTCACCCAAGCGCGTCCCGCTCGCCGAGTTCCTGGAAGCGATGGAAGAAGACCATGATCTTCCGCCTGAGGTCGTGAGGGGTGTGATTGGCTGGTATGGGGATGTGAGCGAGGAGCGATGGAGGGCGGATATGCCTGCTCTTGTGAAGGAGATCGGGTTGGGGTTGTTGACGGATGTTCGGGTCTGTCCTGCAGTCAGATGTGTACGGTTTGACGATGTTGAGACTGTCTTCCAGGACAATCCGCTTACGGAGGCGGCCTTCATGTCCGCATGGGAGAAGAAAGTGGGAGATACGTTCGCCAATGAGATCAGCATGGATCTGCTGCAGGTACGCCATCATACACCGTTCCGTGTCACTCTATTGACTCTCCACAGGGCTACTTCCTTCGCCCAGAACCTCCAAGCAAAACACTCGTCTACTTCCCCCATACCGCTCTCCCAGCCGCACCAGCAGCGCGGTTCGCCGACCTCTTCCTCGCCCGCCCGCGCTGGCTATCCGAAGACCTCGAGCCTTTCCTGCGAGGCTTACCAGGCGGAGACAGCAAGACGGTCCGCGACGCCCTGCTCGTCAAGTTCGCACGGAAGAGCGAGGGTGAGAATGGGAGTGTTTGGTGGAGCGCAAGGGCGAATTATACTTGATGTATCACGGTCGCATCTCGCCCGGGGAGATCTTTGTGTGTATACAGGAGTAGCTAGAGTATCGAAGAACGAAACGGGTATCTCCAATCTGATAAGAGTATCTATCGACGACTCGGATGCGGCCTATACTCGTCCGCATCATGCTTGCTAACCTTCCGTTTTCTCGCCCCGGACGACACCTCCGCCTTACTAGGGACATAAGACTTCGGTACGGGTATGGACTTAATATAGTTCCACATGTACTTCGTAACGCGGTCGTTCATCCGGATATCCTTGAACTGGTCGCGTGTCTTCTTCCGTAGCAGGCGGATATGCTCCGCTTTCTGTTCTGGTGGGCAGTCTTTCATGTACCCGATGAGGAGGCCGATCATGACTAGCTCCACCGGTGATACTCTGCCCATAAAAGTCAGCGTAGCTCGGGGAAGGGAAGATGGGCAAGCTCACCGGTCAGCGATGGTCTTGAAACCGTAGTTGTACCGATGATCCCGAGCGAGAGCGACATAATCGGCGAAGATCTGCAGTACTTCCAACTTGAACGATTTTGTCGGCACTTCTTTCTTGCGCAGGAACTTTTCGAGCGTCGTAAGCCCCGGCCATGAGAAATTCGGGAGGTTGTAGAGCTAGGAACCACTGTCAGTTTACGGTGATTTGCGAGGACATATATGCGCGTACGGCAAAGAGGATCTGGGCAACGCAGGCGAAGTCCACGCCACGTTTCTTCTGCCACTGGATGGAGTCGCCGAGCGTATGTTCGGCGTCGACATACTGCTTCTGAAGCTGCCGTACGAAGTCGGCAAACGGTGATGTAATTCCTTGCAATTTCTCTGCAGCAGTATGTTCAGGCCATGGCCCGGATCTCTCAGAACGGCGCACGCACCTGCAGGTGATAGAGCGACACCAAGCTGCACCCTCCTAAAGATCTCCCGCTCGTCGTCCTCATTAATATCCTGGTATTGTACTGCATACACCTGCCTCAGCAACCGCATCGATAACCAGACGGTGGGAGGACATACTGCAAGAAATCGGTTTCTGATCAAACTCCCTCCTTAGCCGATCCGGAAGCGGCAGGTTGCGCTTCGGGTTCTCCCCCACCGGAACGTCGTACCAGTACTTGATACCATTACTGTCCCCCATAAGCCTAAGCTCTCACCCAAAGCAGGAGTAACTCACTTATGCACATCTAAGAGCGCATATATGAGTTCAAAGAGCGGGAGATGGGAAGACATGACGTACAGGGTATGAGCCCGTCCATGAACCGGACCATACTGGTCAACCGCTGTTTCCCGTCCATGCATACGCGCTGCTCGACGTCCATCCCCTTGCCGTCATCCCACTGTCTTCGGACAGAGAAGATGACCTGCCCTATGCTGAGCCATCAGATCAAGGTGAGAAAGAGGAAGAAGCGTACAGCAGGGATATAAAAGTTATTCAACATCGAATCAATCAGCATGATCTGCTTCTTATCCGGCCACACCACATCTACATACCCGCGCGCATCAGCCTCCCATTTCTCTTGCTTGCCCTTCACCGTACTCCCAGGCAGAAAGGAGGAAGGAAAGACGCACCGCGCTGATACTCCGGGTCGAGATCAATATACCCCTCATGAATCAAATCATGCAAATCCCGAGCAGTCAAGCGCATCACATCGTAGTCCGGCAATTTCTGGGTCAATCGAAGGGAACCATAGTCCCTCTTGACTCCATCTGGGTCTGTCCCGCCTACGCTCTCAGACGTGGCGTTGGAGCGTCGTTTGCTCGGTTTCTTCGTTCCGGAAGTAGAGCCGTTGGCCTTCCCGCTGCTGCTGCTTGCCTGAGCGGGCCGAGGTTGAGAATGGGAGTGAGGTTGAGATTGAGGCTGGGGATGAGAATACGAATAAGAAGCAGGAGCAGGCACGTCCAGCTCGTCGTCCGAGTCCGAGGGGTCCCTCAGTATCTCCTGAAGGACCTGGTCTTCCTCCTCGTCCGCCAGGTCGACATTCTTCATCGCGGCGTTCATGGCTGGCATTCGCTGGGCATAGGACTGTCCGTATGACGTTGAGGAGGCGGACGTGCTTGAATATGGTTGTTGTGGGCGCAGACGAGGATCGGACGGCTCGGTCTTGGGTTTGTAGTTGGAGGGGTCGGAGCGGTCGGACCGCTTGGGGATACGGCCGAGTGACTCCATCTGTCTTCTTTGCTCCAGTTTTCCGATCGCTCCAATCACTTTCACAAGAGATAACTCGCAAGATTAACGTCGCAAGACTATGTGGGAGGGAAGAGGTGTAGACAGTGGCGGAATTAGCGGAAAGCGCGATTCTCAATCAACACGCGTTTGTGGGAGAAGGGAAGAAGGGAACCCTGAGCTGAGTGCCGAGCGGGGGAAGGCTCGGGCCGTGATCATCTCCGATCAAAATTGCCCGGTCAGATGAAGCAACACGATGTAACTACTTTGAAAGTCCGGACAAGCCGATTATGATCGCGCATAAACCGATGCATTACACGCCCCCCCATCTCGCCCATCTAGCGCAAAACAAAACAATCTAGCCATCAATCTGCACAATCTGCACAGTCATACTCCAGTCACGTTCGTACTCAAGAACCCTTTTATGGTATCGTTCTCCCTCAGAAAGAAGTGGGACGCTCAGTACCTGTTTGTTTGTTGTTGGAGGTGGGTGGATTAGGTGGGTTTGATGGGTTGGGTGAGTTGAGTGGGTGATGTATGCGTGGGTGAGTGAGTGGGTGTGACGGTGCGAGTGCCGGACGGGGTGAGGTGTAGGTGGATGGGAAGATTATGACCTAACCCGGTCAGTTCAGTCCCCTTCCCTTGCCACAAAAAAAGAGGAGAGAAATGGAAAGGAAAGGGACGCACATCTTATACTCGATCCTATCCGCACTCCGCACAGCCCCATCAACCTCATACTCAATAACGATATCCAGATCCCGCTCGTTCCGCGCATTCGGCGCACACGAGATCTGGCCCTTGATCACTTCGCCTTCGGAGACGGTGAGCGTGTCTCGCGTGTAGAAGACGGTCTGTTTCCAGTGGGTGTATTTTGCGTGTGGGCCGGTGCTGAATTTGACGGGCTTGTGTAGGGAGCCGAAGGAGATGTCGAACCAGGCTAGGAAGGCGTGGACGTCTGTGGGCGCGAGCGAGCGTGGTCAGCCGAGCTCCATAGCAGGCAGGACTAGCAGGAAAGAAAAGAAAAGGACGAGAAGGAGATAGGAAGAGAGGAAAAGAAGGCGATAGGAAGAGAGGAAATGAAGGAAGAGACTCACAATCGTTCCTCGTCGCGGTGATCTGGAACGGCGCGACGAACGTCAAATCCTCCACCTTAGCCGTATTCAAATCAATATGCTTAAACGCATACGGATTCGTGACGACCGCCTTCAGCTCGACCGTATCGACCAGCGGTTCCCTAAGCGCAATATCCTTAATGCAAGAATAATCGAACCCGTACACCTCGTCCCAGAAAGCGATCTTCTCCTCCTTATACTCCTGGTCCTCGATCGCCGCGATATAGAGGGTGGCGCTATCGGGAAGGATGAGCCCGCCGGGCTTGAGGTACTTGTCGCGCGCGAGGAGGACGGTGTTGAGCATGGATTCGTAGAGCAGGAAATAGCCCATCCATTCGGAGATCAGGATGTCGAATTGCTTGATTGGGAGCTCGGCCTCTTCGAGCTTGCCTTTGACGAGGGTGATCTCTGGAAACACTTTTATCAGGCCTCCTCCTACCCACTTGAGGTCAGACGGCACTCACTGTCCTTGAACCCGTTCACCTCGATAATCTTCTGTGCCTGATCGATAATGTTCGACATATCGATCTACCCCACCCCCATCATCAGCCCATCTGCTCCTTTCCACAGTAGACAAAGTGGCGACGGACGCACCCCAACAACATGTTTCGCCCCGGCCTTAGCGGCAAACATGCTCAATATCCCCGTCCCGCACCCGACGTCAAGCACCGTCTTCCCCTCGAAGAGATGCTTGTTGTTGTATATCGCATTTCTGTACGAAAGGGTGCGGACTTGGTCTTTGAGCATCTCTTCGTGGATGCCGAAATGCGCGTAGGAGTCGGCATAGCTGTCATCAAAGAACGTCTATTATCAGCATCGGCTGTTTCTGCGGGCCTGGAGAGGGGGAGGAGGGGGAGGGGAAATGGGAGGGGGAGACGCACTAATCACGAGAGGTGAGGGACTCGTCGGGACCGTGGTTCCCGCTGCCCGAGGCAGAGGCGGATGTGGATGAAGATGGATGGGCCATATGTCCTAGTCTGATACTGAGGCCAAGCGGAAGATGAGGAGCAGCCAGTGTAGGTGTAGATCGAGCGCGAGATAGAGACGAGATCAGAAAGCTAGCTGTTGATCTAGACAAACAAGGCAGGTTGATAGATGCACAGCAAAGCAAGTGCAGCAGTAGGCGGATGATAACCCAGGGACCCGCTCGTTACTAGTTGCGGCTGAAGTGCGATGTCGGCTGTCTAGTTTTTTTCCCGCAACTTTTGTTGAAGGTTTGCCTGCTCAGACCCCTGTCCTCGCCTCCCTCTCGCGCGCTGCCGATAATTTCTCCTTCCGCCACTCTGTCCCTGCGCCACCCGCTGGAAGGTTAGTGGCTATGCTGATGATCTAGACCAATTCCGGCCATGACCAGCAGAGCACGCTGTGTTGTGTTATTGACGAGGACTGTATCCGTTCCCTTCATTGCGCGTCATCGACCCCCTCCAAAACCAATTCATCCGCGTTGGGCTTGGCTCTTTTCCGCCCTGAAGGTTCGCCTCGGCTCCTCCCCTCGCCTTCGCTGTTCGCTTCGTTCCTCATCGGGTTTGGTCCCCTGTGCAAACCCATCAAACGGGTTCACACTGCGCGACGTACCACGTCGGCAACACTTCCTCTTCCATCGTCCACCTCCATTCCTGTCAACGCTCATCGTCGGTCTTTCGCGCCCGCTCCATTCTGTTTCTCTCCTTGCTGGCTCTGCTTCTACCCTGATCTCCTGACCCAACTGCCACGCCTTGCTTACCTCGCTCGACCCCGCATTGCACGTCACCTACCGAACTACCCAACTAGTCGCGCTCACGGGCGGGTGCACACCTGGCCTCCTCAGGATCAGAAAAGACTCTCGTGCATATGCACACCCACGCTCAGAGCGACGACGATCCAGGAGCGGGCTCGTCCACCCCTCCCGCCCCTCCCCCTGCCAATCCAGAAATGACCGACGACGCCGATGCCGGAGCAGGAGAGGCAGGAGACGAGCCCGGCCTTCCTCTACCCGCAACGCAAGACCGCCACAACTCCGACCCCGGTTCCAATTCCAAAAAGTCCAAGCGCAGCCGGATATTCGCCCGCGTGAGCGAGAAAGCCAAGTCCGGCGTTGGCGGCGTTGGCGGCGTTGGCGGCGTTGGCGGGGGCACGCGTTCCTCCGCCCTGCGCTCCTCTACCGGCGCCGGCAAACGCGCGACGTTCGAGCACGACGGTGACAGCCCCCGAAAACCGTTCAAGGTCCGGTTCAACGAGTTTCTCAAGGTCATCTCGACCGCTGTGTCGCTCAGCGATAGCCCGATCGAGCCGACGGTCGAGAGCACGGAGGCGAGCAGCTATCGGGCGAATTATCAGCGGAGGGAAAGTGATTGGGCTATTGGGGAGGACGACCCGTCGATGCCTCCGCCGGAAGTGAACGAGGTTGTTGTGGACGCCGATTGGGACTTGGACAAATGGGCCGATGTCTCCACCACGGGAATATCCGACAGCGCCGGGGCAGCGCTGCGGCATATGCTCCCCCATGACGGAGTTCGAGAGGCGCACGCACCCCGCGCGCTGGGCTCTGCGCCTGATGGGCGGTCGCAGGCGGGGTTCACGAACGGCGCCAACTCCTCGGGCATCCGCGAGCTCTGGGGGCTCACAACCGTCCTCCGCTGGCGCCTGTACCCCCGGATAGTCCGGTTCTTCGACCTGAGCTTCTACTCCGCCTACTCGGAGGACAAATACCGCAAGGACGTGTGGTTCACCCAGAAGAAACTGGCGACCGTCACGGCTTGTTTTTATCTGCTTGTTGTTGTCCTCGGGTGCGCGATTGCGCCCAAGCCGTTTACGCGGTTTAATGAGATTGCGAATGTGGGAGGGGGGCTGTTGTTTTGTATTCCGGTGCTGGTGTTGGTGTTGTTTAATGTGCCGAGGATGAAGTGCGTCCTCCGCTCTCCTCCTCTCTGTGTCTTTCCTCTTCTCTGTCTCTTTCCTCTTTTCTGTCTTTCTCCTCTTCTCTGTTTTTCTCCTCCTCTCTCTCTCCTCTTCTCTCTCTCCTCTTCTCTCTCTCTCACACACGCCTTCCCGCTCTTCCTTCTCACTTCTTCTTGGAGCTGTGTCTGACTGCTTTCTGTGCAGGATGAGATATCAGTGGCCCTACCAAGTGGTACTGACAGTCGCGACGTGGCAATGGGCATGGTACAACATCTTCGACCAATGGTCATGCGGGTTCTTCGAGTCCAAGACGAACAACACCTGCGGGACGAAAGACTTCCAGCTGACGCAGTTGTACGTCCCCTCCCTTTTCCCCCTCCCACCCCCATACCTCGTCTCCTCTCTGCGTCGCCCCCCGAACTGCCAAAGAAGAGTTAGTATGCTGAAACGGTGATGCAGCTACTCGGCGGCCATGCCTTTCCTGGCCTTGTTTGCATTGAACCAGCAAAGGTTCTTTGCTGCTTGCGCTTTTATCGCTTATGAGATTGTGGCGGGGGTGCTGATTCTCCCAGACTATCACATTTGGGCGCGAAGTGAGTGCTCCTTTCCCTCCCTCTCCTCCCCTCTTCCCTGCTCCTCCTTCAGCCCCACCCTTCCTCACCGCCCCGCTGATCTCCCTGCCCGTCGTCGAGCCCAGACTAACCCACTCCCGCACAGACATCGTCTACACCTCCCTCTGGCACATCCTCATGCTCTACGTCCACTTCACGCTCGAAACCGCCGAGCGCCGGTCCTACACCCTTCGCGAGCAGCTAAAGGACCAGTGCAAGGCCACCCAAAAGGCGCAAGTGAACGAGCGGAAGGAGAGCGATAGCAAGAAACGGTTTGTGAGCTATATCTTTCATGAGGTTCGGGTGCCGTTGAATACTGCTCGTATGTCTTTCTCTCTCTTATATTGCCCTGCTCGGGGCAGTGATACTGGCGGGATGCTGATGTGGTTGCGCGTGGTGTAGTGCTCGCTTCGCAGAACTTGATCGGGTCGGGAAGGATAAGGAAAGAGGATGATGTGGAGTTCCAGGCGCTCGAGGGAAGTCTGAAGATGATGTCCAAAGGTACCCCGCCTTCTGCTGCCGTTCTCGTAGGACGCTAAAGCCCCGGCAGTGCTAAACGACGTCCTCGACTTCAACCGCATGGACTCGGGCCGGTTCGTAACCGTCTCCAAGCCCTACTGTTTCCACGCCACCATCCGGTCCATGCTCCTCCCGCTCGAACTCTCCGCAAAATCCCGCGGTCTGACCCTGACCATGCGTCTTGACCCCAAGATCGACGAAGTCGCCAACCGGGCCGCCTATGGGAGCGGGGAGGAATATGATTCCCACGCGGACAAAGAGGGCTGGGTCTTGGGGGACGAGATGCGCTTACGCCAACTGGTCACAAACCTCACGAGTAACGCGTGCAAGTTCACGAGCGAAGGAGGGAGGGTGCACGTCGAGACGCGACTCATCATCCCCGCACTCGATAGTGGCCCCCCTCCGCCACCGGCGCTGTTAGATGGAGACCCGGAGAAAGAAGACGAGGAGGTCGTCACGCCCTCCAGTCCCATAAGGGAGAAGGACAAGTCTGGCACTGCGCTCCAACTACTAGACCCGATCGCCGAAGGCCAAAAACATTCTCCGATCGAGCCTACATCTCAGAACGGGACTCGAGCACATACGCCCAACCCTCACGCGCTTAACCACATAGGCCTAGGAACGGGGTATAACGGTGGACCCGGTAACGCGCTGTATACACCGGCGAGCGGGAGGAGTATGTCCCTTAGGAGCGGGGCTGCTGGGCATGGTGCTGGTGCGGGTGCTGGTGCGGGTACTGGGGTTGGGGGGCTGGGTCAGCCGGTCAAGACGGGTATTGTGGTGAGGATTGAAGTTAGGGATACGGGCGTGGGGATCAAGCCGAGGGATTTGATCGATAATCGGTTGTTTAGGTGGGTTCTGGCTCTCATTTCTCCTTTCCTTTCCCCTTTCCCCTTTTCTCTTTCGCCTCCACCCATACCCGTCCCTTTCGCCTGCTTTGTGCGCTCTCCTTTCGCTTGACATGCATGACTAACGAGTTGATGCAGTCCCTACGTGCAGACAGAGATCGGCAGGTTCCAGGGCGGGAAAGGAACAGGTCTTGGCCTTGCGCTGGTCAGGAACATCGTCAAGCTCTCTGGAGGCCGGCTGGGGGTCAAGTCCCGCGTCGGGCAAGGCTCCACATTCTGGGTCGAGCTCGCCCTCGGCGTAGGCCCACACGCCGTAAAAGTGAAAGACGGCAGCATCCTCCCAAAACGGGATACCCGACCTTCTGGCGCTTCCAAAGGTCTGTTTCCCCCTTCTTCTACACACCTTGAGGAGTTGAGCTGATGATCGGGTGTGGGGATAGCGGTGACGAGCTTCGATTTTGGCAAACCGCCCGTAGCGAGACCGGATACGCCGCTCATGAGTCCGCTTACTGCTCCGCTGCAGGAGATCCCGCCTATCGAAGCTGAGAAACCAGGTCCACAACATCGGCCTTCCCTAGATCCGTTAACGGGGCAAGTTGTGCTCCCTCCTCCGAAGTCCCCTCGACCTGGCGAAGAGCCGACTACAACGAAAGCTGCAAAAGCTGGGGATCCTCCGCCCGCAGTGACGGTCCAGCAGACCATGACGCAGAAGGGCGACCCTGCTGCTCTCCTTACCGGGTCTGTACCTGCCGACCTGAACATGCTTGTCAAGGCCGCCCCCACCACTGAGGACCCTCTCCCAGTACTAGTAGTGGACGACGACATGCTCACGCGCAAGCTCATGTCCCGCATGCTCACCCGTCTAGGGTGCAGCGTCGAGCTAGCCGAGAACGGCCAAGTCGCCCTCGACTGCCTCATCGGCCCAGGAGCCCACACACAAGCGGTGACGGGGCGCAAACTGCCCTCGTCGACCAGTACGCTCCTCACGCCTGGCTCGGAGCTGAGCGCAGAGCCTATCATGGTGGACGAGCATAAATATGCCGTTGTTTTCTTGGACAACCAGATGCCGTTTTATTCGGGTGTGCAGGTGGTGGAGCATTTGAGGGTGTTGGGGAGGAACACTTTTGTTGTGGGCGTGACGGGGAATGCGCTCCAGGAGGATCAGAAGGAGTACCTGGACGCAGGGGTGGACAAGTGAGCCTTTTCCCCTCCTCTCCAGGTCTGTGCAAGGCTGACGGGAAACGTGCAGGATTCTGACAAAACCGGTACTGGAGAAAGACCTCAGAAGCGTAGTTGCCGTCGCCCGCGAACGACATAAGAAACTGCGAGACGGGATCGACCCCGGGCCCTACGGCGCACCCACCCACCCATCCGTCCCACCCAGTCCAAATACGCCCTAACCCTCTCCTGCTCATGCATCTATGCACAAGGACGATCACACACATCTCACAGCATTTTTCTCGCTAGACATTTCGAACATTTTTACCAGCACAATTTGGAAGAGGAAGGATGGACAGTCTCCTTTCGGAGATTGGACTGAGAGGTTGGACTGCACTGTATGCATACCCTAATTTCGCACTGTATTTCTAGAGACACAGAAGTTGTAGCCTAGCATAATACGCATTTAGCATTATTACTTCGACTGAGTTCCGGATCCACCTGCGCCCTGAGCGCCTAAGCGGGAGCTGCCGCCACCCCTGGCAGACAAGATCAGGGACCTAACAGGCCTGTTCAGACCTATGAGCGTGAACAGCCTAATAGGGGTCCCACCTGTTGAGATCTAAACAGCACACATACACGCTCCGACCTGATCACCCAAGTATGGAAACGGACCCAAATACACCTGATCCGAGGCGTTAGTGTTCAGAAATGAGTTCCGCGTGTCCAGATAGGGATCAGGTCAGCATGAACATGTCAGCAGAGTTGCGCACCTTCGAAGTGCAAACAGGTCGTCGTTCAGGCTCGGAGTAGATTTCGGAAATAATGATCTGTTCACCACAACACAACAATGCACCGGATAAATTACAGGAGGCCCGGACTAATTCAAGTGATCAATAAAGAGTTCATTGGTATTTTTATTTCGAAAATTTATGTTCAGAAACTACCTGGTTTTCTTGTCTTGATATGTATTATGATAGTAAAAAGCCATGTTCACTTAGACAAGGTCTTCTCAAAGGGCTATAATGCAGCTTTTGAGTGGATTTCCTTGAAGTAGACACTACTGAAGAGGGTTGGTAGAAAATTCAGGATAATTTACCTACGCTCATTAAATCGATTTTGTGCACTTATTCTTGGGGAACAAAGTAAACAACATTGAATGTACAAATGTATACTTCAAATCATGCTCCTTCACAATACCTGCTCAATTTTGAATATGTTCTTCTCATATGTCAAAGTGATTATTTGCAGCTCAGATTGGCTTGCTAACCATGGTTTTACCCACTCAACATCATGAAAGCTTTCCTAAGACCTATGCTGATAAATGGTGATTATTCATGTATCTTGAAAGGAAATCCAGCAAGCTGTCTATAAGGACTCTTATTTCAGAGCCTAGACATGCCGATATGAGTGTTGAATAGCATGCCACACATCTGGTCTGGTCTGTACATCATCAACAATATGACTCTGCTTCTGAACAGGAAAAAGCAAAAGATAAGTTGGATCCTGAACATAAATTTTCGAAATAAAAATACCAATGAACTCTTTATTGATCACTTGAATTAGTCCGGGCCTCCTGTAATTTATCCGGTGCATTGTTGTGTTGTGGTGAACAGATCATTATTTCCGAAATCTACTCCGAGCCTGAACGACGACCTGTTTGCACTTCGAAGGTGCGCAACTCTGCTGACATGTTCATGCTGACCTGATCCCTATCTGGACACGCGGAACTCATTTCTGAACACTAACGCCTCGGATCAGGTGTATTTGGGTCCGTTTCCATACTTGGGTGATCAGGTCGGAGCGTGTATGTGTGCTGTTTAGATCTCAACAGGTGGGACCCCTATTAGGCTGTTCACGCTCATAGGTCTGAACAGGCCTGTTAGGTCCCTGATCTTGCCTGCCAGGGGTGGCTGCCGCCCGATCGAGAATTTAGGCGCACATATTCACGCGTACAGCCACGTCGACCGGTCATTACACGTCTCTCTTCCGCATCATTCATTGCAACTTGCAACGCCAAAAGGGTGCATCTACCCGCTCATACCATTACCATTTCGCTCTTCACCGCTTTCTCTTCCTGCTACATACCCCGACGCTCCTCCTTAACTATCTGAACGGCCAGCACATCCAAAAGTCACTACAGACGAATACAGAGGCAAGATGCGCCTCCCAAGCCTCGCCAGCCTGCCTTTCCTCCTCCTCTCATTCATCGCCTCCTTCCCTACCCCTTCAACCGCCGACATACCCCCACTAAAGCCCAATCACTCCTTCCTCAAGCCCGACTCCTCTCCGCCTTCCCACCCCGTTCAGCACGTATTAGAACATACGCCAAAGGACGAGACGTGGGATTGTTCGTGTCATGTACGTTTGCTTACCTGGAGTCAAGACTGGAGGGAACTGATGTGGTTGGAAAGTTGTCAGGACCGATCGAGACGACTCAATGCGACTATGAGACTGTGGAGAGCGCGACGGAGGTGTTGTTTGATAGGCTGGAGAGGCTGGTGAAGCTGCCTTTCTTCAAGTACTACAAGGTGCGCCTTTCGCGACTATAGGTCGATGCGAGTGTTAATTGGTTGCATAGGTGGACCTCTTCCGAGAATGTCCGTTCTGGGCAGAAGATGGGTTCTGTATGCAGCGGAGTTGTGCTGTGGACAGCATGGATGAGGTTAGTGCTCATGGCTTGATCTAGCCAGTTAAAGCTGACACCATGGACAGAGCGACGTCCCAGAGCCCTGGCGAGCCGAAGCCCTAAGCCGGGTCACAACCACCTCGCAAAAGGACACGCACCACCAATACCCAGGGTGTTACTATCGCGACTCCGACTTCTGCTTCCTAGACGACGAGACCTCAGAAGGTGCGTCAGCCCTTCCACGTCTCTCCCCACACAGGCTTACTAATCCCCGACTGAATGGACAGAGGCGCAATACATCGACCTGACCCTGAACCCCGAGACGTTCACGGGCTATGCGGGGGACTCAGCGCACCGTGTTTGGAGCGCGATATACGAGGAGAACTGTTTCGGTCTGAGGGAGAAGGGTGCGTTGCCGGATGCGGAGGAGGCGCCAGCGTTGGGCAGTAGCGTGGCCCCTCTCGCGATGGGCGCTAAGCCGAAGATGGAGGAGGATGGGGAGTGCACGGAGAAGAGGGCTTATTATCGGATTATTTCTGGTAAGTTATTGTTGGGCTCACGTACATTGCGCGCTTGCTAATGGGTTTACCAGGCATGCATGCATCTATATCCACTCATCTTTGTTATGGATACCTTGACCAATCAACGGGTGAATGGGTGAGCATCCTCTCCCCAAGCTTTGAACATCGCTAACCGGATCCCCCAGGGGCCCAATCTGCCTTGTTTCGTCCGCCGGGTAGCCTCACATCCGGAGCGGTTACAGAACATCTACTTCAATACCGTTCTGCTGCTTCGCGCTCTTACACGGCTTGAGCCATACCTATCAGCGTATGACCTCAGAACTGCCGACCCAGCTGCGGACAGGGAGACAAAGCAGGTCCTTTCCTCTGTGTTGGACGTTGCGAAGCGCGTGGGCAGGTTCGACGAGCGAGCTCTGTTCAAGGGCGAGAACGCGGATGTAAGTGCAAGTCAGCATATATGCATATTCAGGATGTTGAGGATCGCTCCAGCTCCTCAAGGAACAGTTCAAGGCTGCCTTTCGAAACGTCTCGCTCATTATGGATTGCGTTGGCTGCGATAAATGCCGTCTGTGGGGCAAGATCCAGACTTCTGGCGTTGGGACTGCACTCAAAATCCTCTTCGAACTGGATGACCGAGCGCTAAAGTGCGTTTTCAGTACCGTATGCTCGTGTCATGGCGCTGACGACGTAATAGCCCCAGGACCAATCCTTCTTTCCTCCAGCGATCTGAGATCGTTGCCATGGTCAATACGCTCCACCGATTCGTCGAAAGCCTACACATGACCGAACACTTCCGCAAAATGTGGGCCGAAAGTGCCGGGAAGAACCGAGTACTACACGACGTTGGCGAAGGGGACGAAGTAGTCCCCATGAAGCAAGAGCAGGACCGCGACCTCCGGTACTCCGCCGAGAGTGCCAGGCCACGAGCTACAGATGCTGGAAGGCGATTGTCGCAGCCTTCTGCTTCTCCCCGCGCTGGGGAGCTGGAGGGACAGGAATCGATCGTCGCTAAGCTTGGCGAGCTGGTCAAGGAGTGCAGCAATTGGTCTATGTCAGCTTGTGCGAACCTCGTGAAGGTCATATTGGATCTGGCAGGGAAGGTGGTCGATGTGCTTGGCGGGAGCGGGAAAGACAGCGCGCCTGTGCCGGAGAGGGAGTTGTAGACGGAGTTTGAGGGGACGAGGGGGGTTTTGTGTAATTATACCTAGCATTATCATTCTGGACCGGACTTGCATAAAAGAATCCGCATGAATCAGATATCATTGGACTATATCCTCTTGACCTGGAGTGAGGCACAACTGAATTGAATCTAGAAAGGTTCACCGGGCATCACGAGATGCTCGTAAATGTTGTTCCGTAGCGGAGAGTTCTAGGGCTCTCGCTCTGGTCATCGTTCGTCCAAGTCGCAATACGCCTCCACAATGTGATCGACATGTTTAAATACCTGCCCAGAGTGCAGAGCCTCTACGTATCCTAGTGTATCATCACCAACTTCAGCAGCCGCAATGGTGGTCGTCGCCATCGCAGGAGGAACAGGCTACCTCGGATCACACATCACCACCGCCCTCCTCGCCCATCCCGCCAAGCCAACCGTCCGCATCCTCACGCGCTCCCACTCGGAAAAAGCGAAGCAGTTCGAGTCCCAAGGCGCTGAGCTCCGGACTGTGGACTATCATGATCCCTCGAGCGTGACTGTTGCTGTGGAGGGCGCGGACGTGTTCATTAGTGCTATTGGGACGAAGGAGGCCGGGAAAGAGGTGAAGGAGCCGCTTATGCGGGCTGTGTTGGCTACGAAGAGCGTGAAGGTTATTGTGCCGAGCGAGTTTGGGGTGGATCACAGGGCAGTCGACTTTCAGGTGAGTCCGCTATTTTCATTAGCTTGTCGATCGACGATCTTGATGTCGGGCGTGGTAGCAAAAAGACTGGGATGGCAAGAAGGCCGTGATCAACCTGCTCACTTCCCAAACCGAGAAGAAGGTCATCTCGATCTACACCGGCCTCTTCATGGAAGGTTCCTTTGGCCCCTGGTTCGGCATCAGCATCAAGAACAAATACGTCGAGTACATCGGGAACGACGAGCGTGTCTCCTACACCTCGCTGCCCGACGCCGGTCGCGCAGCCGCCGAGGTCGTCATCAAGGCTGCCTCTCGACCCGCCGACATACCAGCTGCGCTCTACCTGCGTATCTGTGGCGATTCGGTGCGGTATAGCGAAGTCGCGAAGATCTTCGGCGAGATCCTGGGAGAGGAGATCGAGGTTCGGAAGCGGGACTTGGCGCAGTTCAAGCAGGAGACGCTGGATGGGGATAGGAACGCGGCGGCTTGTCTGAGGTTCTTGATGGGTCAGGGGGATCTGGACAACACGAAGGATAACGCGAATGAGTGGGTCAACCCGGGTCAGCAGAAGTGGAAGTGGACGACGGTGAAGGAGTATGCGCAGTCCGTTGGCGGCAAGCCGTTTGGAGGGGAGGTGTAAGAGCCCTCACTTACTGCAGGCGACTATAGGCTGTCCAAGAGTTGTGCAGTGTACAATTGCAAGTGATACAGTACAGAGGTACAGAGGCGATCCGTGCAACCGCCACAGCTCTCCTTTCTCGACATGATCTCCAAGCTAGAAGTACTGCCCCGCCCGAATATAGTCCCCACCGCCGGCGCCTTCACCATCTACAGAATGGCTAGGACCTTCCACAGCAGCAGCCCGCGCACTAGGTCCAAAGGCAGCTTTCGGCAGTGTGAACGGCTGTAGCTTGAGGACTGCTAGTCCATCCGGTATCGTTGCTCGTACTTGGGCTTTCGTGGGCACATCTTCGAAGGTCAGCTGCGTCCCAGCGGTCAGCCTCGTGGAAGAGCACAGAGAAGAGATTGAGAGCTTACGGAGTCATTAGCGATCTTATACCTATTCAACCACTCCCCCACGCTCTCAATCTCTTCAGCAATCTGCTCTTTTCGCTCCTTCTTGCCCTCCTTGCCGCCTTCACCACTCTGCGCCCCCTTGAGGTCCCCCAGTTCATCCTTTGCGGCCTTGAGAAAGGCGATAGCCGCCCCGTTCTTTCCGCGCTCGCCAGAATCAATCCCAAACCACTTGAAGGCCATCGCGAGAGCATAGCTGGCCTGCCGATCCAAGTACTTGCGCAAGTCCGAGGCCACCTCGTCTCGACCCATACTGACGAGCGCGGAGGACTTTTGCAGCAGCGAGCGAGCGGTAAGGTATTCACTATGTACGTGAATCCAGAGCTTGCCGAGCAATGAGGGTGAAGGGTGCGATTTCGGAAGTGCTGCGCCGGGCACCGCTAATGACTCGGCCACAGCTCGTGTCATGAGCTTGCGTATTGCAAGCGAGTTTGCGTCAGCCATCGCTATCCTGTTCGGTCGTGAGCCTTCGGAGCAGGACAGAACAGAATGCGAATAGGCATACTTGGGCAAAGCAGCGAGCACCTCAGCGCTGAGATCTGGTGGATGGCCTTTTCTCTTGTCGCCGAAAGTCTGCGCCTTCGCCCACTCTGGCAGGATCACATCCGGGATATACTTGAACACCCCCGCGGCTCGACACAACGTTCGAGCGGCAAAGTTGAGCTGCTCGTCCTTTTCCTTGCGCTCTGATTCGGAGGTGTAGCCTTCATGTTCATACGATCCGAGAGACATGACTGTTGCATGCGCCAGATCGCACAGACCGTATGCGTATGTGAGGAGGCAGAAACAGAGCTCGTAGTACAAGCCCGCGCCCTCTACTCTTGGTGAGTTCTTGAGCAGGTGAGATGAGAGTGTGGATCTCCAGCTGAAGACTGTAGGGTGTCAGCAGCTCAGCGGCAGATATCATGTCAAGGCTTACTTGGTTGAGAGTGAGGAAGGAGCTCATCGGCAAAGACACAGTCAATGATCCCGCCTAGCTGAGGCAGGTAGTCTTCCACAACCTTGGCAAGCCATGCGTCAGTCAGGAGCCCACAGCAGGACAAGCAATGAGCACTTTGATGACCCGGAGATAGTCCTTCTGCGCGCCCATCCGTTTCGTCTCTTTCAAGACGCCTCGGACTTGAGCACGGGAAGAGGAGGCATTGCTGATGTTCTCCGTGTAAGAGCCTGTCCGATCTTCCAGGATCTCGCCAAAAGTTACGGCTCCGGTTGTCGGCAGTTCATAGTAGTACAAAGACATGGCAGAGGCAGCAGAGGCAGCAGAGATGCAAGAGAACAACGGTCGGTTGATCGAGGCAGGTATTATGAGCTGTTATACAGTTGTTGAGAGCCCAGAAGGTGGTTGCCAGAAAAGGAGCCGCCCGTCTGCTCCGGGAAAGCAACAATGGGTTCCTCCCAACGTGATCAAGGGTCTGGTCACACGCCACACACACAGCCACGTTATGATGACGGTAATGATCATGATCTCGAAGCTTGTTTGACTACAACAATACAAAGAAACAACAGGGCTCAACCGCTCCCGACAATAGTAAGATCCTTCATCTCTTGTAGGACGGCCTCTACCTGGAGAAGTGGCGATCAGTTACAGCGGTCGAAATACAAATCACGTCCACTAACCTGAGCGTCTAGCTGTCCGGCTGCGTACTCGTCTCGGATGCTCTCACTGAAGTATCTAGTTGCAAAATGAGATCGTGTTGTGGGAGCCAGATGAGGTAGACCTTACCGCTGGACACCACCCAGCTTATCGTAGCCCTCCTCCGCGAATTTGCACTGCATACGAATCATGGCCTCGAAGCTTGGGTCGAAGAACGGAATGCGAAGGTCCAGCAGCTGCGGCAGCTCACTGATGAGCTGCTCATTGAGTACCTCGAAGACTTCCTTCGTTTGGTCATTCTCCTCTTGAGCCTAGTTTCACATTAGCATTGGGATGCAGGTTGGTTGAATGAACCGGCGACGCACTCGTGGAAGCTTGGTGGGATCGTCGCTGGGCTTGTCGATGAGCTTGCGCAGCTTGCTACGTGCGGCATCATAATCCAGCAACTACAGTCACATGAGCCCATATTCCTATCTCCCTAGTCAAAATGCGCACCTTCTTGTTACGCTTATTGATCGCCTCATTGATCGTGGGGAAGTAGGACGCCATCCTCCCCACAGGCTCCAGGATACCAGTCCGGTACGGCTGATCCAGCTCGCGTGCAATACCGTTATCGAGCTCCTCGACCGCTTGCCTGTACGCATGACAAGCCATCGCGCTATCTGATCCACGGTCGGCAGCATTGTAGAAGATTTCCATCGTCTCAGCCAGGCGGGCTTGGGTGGATGTCATCGCTATCATCTGATGAGCATGACAAGGCGCAGACCAGCCAACGATGGGCGTACCTCGCATAGCATCCAGATAAGCCTTCGCCTCCTTCTGCATGGCATTCACTTCCTTCTCGAATCTGCGCCGTCTTGTCAGACCCGCAGGCAGACGGCCCGAGGAAGGCTGCTCACATGCGGTAACGCCCCTCCTCCTCGGCGAACTCATTATCGACCGTCTTCTCGATCTGCCCGGCCTTCTGCATGAGCTATACAGAACCGTCAATAGTTGCACATTATTATTTCGAGCAGAATCATACCGTCGTCCCCGCCCGGTTCATCGCCTTCTTCATACTGCGCAGTATCTCAGTATCACCTCCAGTCCCGACAGCGTGCAACTTACCCCGCCCTGTACAATCATCAGCATCCGGGGTGTACATAACTCAGGAGGAGCACGTACCAAGACATCTTTGCTGTTCCACTGGCTTATAATACACGTACAGACGGATATAGGAAGTAGTAGGGATGGAGGAAGCACTCAGTAAGGCTGGTCGTTGCTGTGAGCCCACAGCATTCGGCCGTGCGTTTCGGCATGACCGCACTGGGGGCACAGCCACTAGAATACCTCGAGTGACGTGGTGACTTCTTGGCCTTAGGTTTTCTACCACTTGGTCTACCAAGCGTGCTCAAGGAGGGGCTTTGATATTTAGACATATGCATATAGGAAACGATCGTTATGACTACGTGTGGACACCAACACAACCACAAAAGAAAAGGGAGACGGAAAGCATAGACGACAGGTCACGCGCAGGGTCATGTCTGGCAAGAGTGGATCAGAAAGAGACGTATGATTTGCCTGTCCCATACATACCATGGGTAGGTACCTTTCAACGACCTGAATTCGTTCAGTAGGAGAGGCATGGCCGCCAGCCGCAGTACTGTAAGAGAGAGTCAGCATACCTGCACTCTAAGCACTACTTCAAAATGTACTGACCGAAACATCCTCGACCGGCTTGATATCCACTGGATGGGTGAGGATATCGGCTTCAGCCTCCAGGGCCTCCAAGACGTCGGCGGGGTTGACCGCGGTGTCTGCGGGCACAGGGATGGCAAATGCGGAGGAGGCGAGGAGAGCCGCAGTGAAGGCGGTGATGATGATTTGACGGAACATGTTGGATGCGGGTAGGAGCAGATAGCTTCGAAGTTGCACGTACAGCGAGGCTGTGAGCGGATGTCGAAAGACGGAGGGTGATGGCGATGAGAGAGAAAGATGTCGCAGCACAGGACGCTCCGCCGGTGAGACTTTATAGGCGAGAAGATGGGTCTTTCACAAGTGGTCGACCGCAGTCCAGGTCGAGGCCACTCCAACCCAAGGCCATCAGCACGCGAGTCCAGAAGTACCATCGCGCTACGAAGGCTACCCAGTCCCCATATTGGGACTCAAAGGCCAGATAATAGAGATGGCGACGGCGTGGATCGTTGGTTTTTGGGATATAGATGGACATGGATGACTGGAACTGAGTGAGCTCCGCCGAGAGGGAAGATAGCGTCGGAGTACGCCGGTCGAGCGAGCAAGCCGAGAAGCCAGGTACAGGGGCACTTTGATCTCCTGAGCCTCGCATCAGGCCATGTAGACTTGCGATTCTTTGCCATATTCTCTCCATGGAGCCCTGGCGGCGCGAGTGGTCCCTTCGTCCGCATTCAGGTTGACTTGCCAGAGAGTGCTTGAGCCAGCATCAATGTTATAGCGCCCAGAGTCAGCACAGCTGGGATCATAGGGATAGTGCTCCATCTCAAAGTCACCCTTGTCTGACAGCAATCGCACAACTTTATCGTCCTCATACTTAGGCTGTCCGGGGTACGGATACCCTGAGCCCCCACAGTATTGGATCGTTCGGGCTGGTCAGTGACAGGCTGCGGAGATCGGACGACCATCATGATCGACCCAGTCTGACTCGAGCAGCACATGGTTTCTGCCATAAGAATCGGATGTGAGCTGTGATAGGCGCGAGAAGTGCCGAGCAAGGAAAGTGCCTGGCCAGAATCGCAATAAAGTTGAGCAGGCTTCCGAGGTTCCAGCAGCCCGAAGAAGCTTGGCAGAAGTACTGCAGCCAGGACGGGTAGTCGAGCTCGGCTTGTGTTCACGTCAATGCATCCTAGCAACTCTTGCCAGTTCGAATTTGGAGTACTCGAAGCGTCGATCCAGGAGGAACTTCGCGAACGTTGGTTGAGAACGTGCCTCATACGAAGTGGCAGGCAAAGAAGGGCATTCGACACGGGACCAGCTCGAACGCCACGCTGCGTTATTTTGGGGTGGGACATACGCGACCCTGACCTCCTTCAGCGCTCCAGTGTCGTCATAGCCGTAACGCCTGACTTGCGGAGAGCTCGTTTCCCTACTTATGCAGGCTATATACTATGGCGACTGGGGTTAACTGTTGCATATCCCTTCCCTAGCCCAAGCAAGAATTGAAGGAAGAAATGGAGACGCTACATTACTATGCTGATCAAGCGCTGGCAGCTGCCAATATGGTACGGCTGATGCCGAGCATTCTGTAATTTCCCGTACTGACGCCTTGCTCGCAGGTCCAGCACCGCCAAGTCGGATGGCTGACCGTGAACCGAAAGGTACGTGGTCTGGAATGGATGAACTAGCGAGCCGCGCTAATCAGGAATCCCAGACTGGCGAGTTCATCCGCGAACAGCAGCCGCTGAGCGAGAAGGTCCGACTGCTGATCTTGTTCAACCCGCTTGTCGGTGAGTAAAGAACACCGGAAGATATAGACGATCACTTACGAGATGTTACCGCAGAATGGGTCGACAGGACGAACCTCTTCCGGTGGTGGTTGCATAAGCAGAATGACAAGGCCTGTATGCGCATCTAACCGCGGGACTGGTGGCCATCGTTTGACAACCATGTGCAGACAAGAAAGAGGCCAGACCGGACTCGAAGAAGCAAATCAGGCCGTTCATCGAAGCATACAAGATCAACATGGACGACTTTGAGCCGTCCGATCCTGACGCGTACGAGGTGCGCTTCCAAATTAGGCCAAGCAACGCGCATCGTGACTCACTCCGTTTCCAGACTTTCTACGACTTCTTCATCCGGAAACACAAGCCCGAATCCCGCCCGCTCTACGCACCCGATGACCCGACCAAAGCCGTCTGCGCGGCCGACTGCCGGTTAGTGGTGTACGAGTCTGTCGCTGAGGGGCATACGATCTGGATCAAGGGGAACAACTTCTCCATTGCCAACCTCATCCTGGACAAGGTCGCTGCCAAGCCGTGGGATAATGGCGCTATTGCGAGCTTCCGCTTGAGTCCGCAGGATTATCACCGGTATCATTCGCCTGTGAATGGGACCGTGAAGTGGTGGAAGGCGCTGGATGGGCAATACTATTCGGTATGCCTGAACCTTCAGAAGCCCCGTATATGCGCTTACGTTGGTGGATAGGTCGACCCACTCGCCATCACCTCCTCAGTCGACATCCTCACTGCCAACGCCCGCTCGGCATTCTGTCTCCAATCCCCCGAATTCGGCGAAATCCTCTTCGTCGCCATCGGCGCGGACGAAGTCGGCACTGTCAAGCTCGCCGAGAAGGCCATGACGCCCGGTGCGCAGATCAAAAAGGGCGAAGAAGTGGGATTCTTCGAGTTTGGTGGGAGCAGTATCGTGGTCGCTTTTGAACCGGGGAGGATCGCGTTTGATCAGGACTTGGTGGAGTGGTCGAAGAAGGCTATTGAGGTGGACGTTGAGGTGCTTAGTAGTCTGGGTACGGCGACCGCTCCAGCTGGAGGGCTGTAGTTTCTCTTGTAGCCAAATCCCCAATGGACAATCTCTTTCTCTCTTGATTTCTATCCTGGTACATAGTCGGCAGCTTTCGCTCCCTTTCGCAGGAAGCCGGACTCCGCGGCTACCCTAGAGGTGGCAGTAATCCCTACCACACGTCAAACTCCTCCCTTCTCTGCCAATCAGAATCCACCCTCCCCGCATGTCGTCATAGCCTATCCTTAGTCCGCCTACCTATGACAGCCTACTCGCATAACAGCATACATCCAAATATCAATAGACATTATTCGGCGTCCGAGTTCGGCAAATTTCCACACGAGCGCTTCTTGCACATCTACGATTAACTACTTGCATTCAAACATCTTCTGCCTGTTGGGATACTGCTTGAAGGAAGAGGAAGATGGAGACACTGCACTATTATGCCGACCAGGCACTCGCGGCGTGCAAGATGGTATGCTCTACTTCCACATGCCTCAGCGAAGAGTTGGGCGCTAATGAGGGTTGAACAGGTCCAGAACCGCGAAGTTGGCTGGTTGACCGTGAACCGCAAGGTGAGCCGTCAACTCCATACAGGCTGTAGTCCCCAGCTGACAAGTGACTGCAGACAGGGGAGTTCATCCGCGAACAGCAGCCTTTGGCGGAAAAGATCCGGTTGTTGATCTTGTTCAATCCGCTTGTTGGTGCGTCCTGCCCTTCACCGCCTATGTGTCCAGGAAGACAACGACTGACGGTGCATCGCAGAATGGGTGGACACGACCAACTTCTTCCGGCGATGGCTGCATAAGCGGGCTGATGAGGCTTGTACGTCCTCCCTTCACCTGATTGATGATGGGCCAAATTGGCTGACGCAGGATGTGCGACAGATTTCCGAGAAAGGAGTCCAGAGTCCAAGAAGCAGATTAAGCCCTTCATTGATTTCTTCCACATTAACATGAACGAGTTTGAGCCTTCTGATCCTGATGCGTACCCCGTGAGTCTCCTACCCAGGTCAGCGCCGGCTGAGGGAGACCCAGAAGCTGACACGCGGGACAGACATTCTACGACTTCTTCGTCCGTCCACACACACCCGAATCCCGTCCACTTGCAGCGCCCGACGACCCAACCGTAGCAGTCTGCGCCGCCGACTCTCGCCTAGTAGTATACGAAAGCGTTGCCGAATCACAAAAGATCTGGATCAAGGGTCGACATTTCTCGATCGCCAACCTCATCCTGGACAAGGTCGCCGCCCGGCCGTGGGATAATGGCGCTGTGGCGAGTTTCAGACTGAGCCCGCAGGATTACCATCGGTATCATTCGCCTGTGAATGGGACGGTGAAGTGGTGGAAACAGCTTGATGGGCAGTATTATGCGGTGCGTTTGCCAGCGTAACTCAGATCGCGGCGATCGTTGCTGATAAAGCTGCGGTGAATCAGGTCGATCCCCTGGCGGTGACGTCCTCGGTCGATATCCTCACCGCCAACGCGAGGTCGGCATTCTGCATCTCCTCACCCGAGTTTGGCGAGGTCTTGTTCGTGGCCATCGGCGCTAACGAGGTAGGCACTGTCAAGCTCGCCGAGAAGGCCATGACGCCCGGTGCGGAGATCAAGAAGGGTGAAGAGGTCGGGATGTTCGAGTTTGGCGGGAGCAGCATCGTCATTGCTTTTGAGCCGGGCAGGATCCACTTTGACAAGGATCTGATCGAGTACTCAAAGAAGGCTATCCAGGTTGACGTTGAGGTCAATACCAGCATGGGAAAAGCGACGAAGACACTGTAGAAGCAGGAGCTTCAGGTGTCGCCAGAGGGTGGGTCTGCAGATGACTGGAGGTTGGAGTAGGTTGCACACAAGATCGCATCGGACGATTCGTAGGCGAAGATGTAGTAGCATATATTGACGTATAATATGATGTACATACACGGCGATATTCCAGTGAATGGCTCCTCTTCTACTCAACAATCCATGTAAGGATAACCAACGGGAGGGCGTGTAGCGATTCAAGCTGGCAGGGAGCACGCTACCGGCGAGTATATCGAGGGTAACGCACTAGCCAACGTGCCCCCAGGGGCGGATGGCGTGGGGGACGGCCGAAAGGGCGATATGGAGCGATATTGGGGAGAGACAGGAGGCGAGGTAGGGGAGGGAGACCCAACGATATCAGCGCGGGGATGGCCGAGCTGCAAGCGTGGAGGAGCCCACCGAAGAGGAGAAAGCGTGGAGGGGAGAAACAGCGATGTGGAAAGAAGGGATGGATCGCGGGTGTGTGATATCGTAAAGAGTGAAGCGAGAGGGGGGTGGAACGGGCGCGCGATGAGGGGCGGGTCAGCTGGAACGCTGGGAAAGGAGAGGATTCGATGTGTGACAGCGACAACGGTTGGAAGGGCGAAGGGGTGAGGCACCCAGTCGATGGGGGCCCGCTTGGGTCTGCGTCTGATCGGGACCAGAGTTGGGCGAGGTCCACACACAGCCCTTGGTCCCGAGCGACGGGGGACACGGGCGCGAGTTGAGAGTCAGCGGGGAGATAAAGAGGGCGACGACGACGGAGGAGAATGAGACGGGGGTGAGAAACAGGTCAGTCAGTCAGCAAGAACAAAATGGTGGAGCCCGGGCGCGGACGAAGTTGATCGCGGGTCGACCGAGGGTTGCGGAACAGCGAGGCAGGTCAGCGGGCATCCTCCATTCCGCACTCGCCGAGGACGTCGATTGGACCACACAGCGTGCGCAAGGGGGGCGTCTCGCCCGCCTGATCCAGCCACGCATGCACACAACATGCCCGCAGCACACAGTTCATCCGCAGGGTTCAGCGGCACTTTCCTTCCTTGCATGGGCGGTGTACAACGGTTACAGAACCTATCCCGGTCCGGGGACGACGAGGAAGAGGAGAGCCCAGGGGAGAAGGAACTTTGGGCTGCTGGGACGTTCGAAGACCCCAGGAGCGTGCAGACCGGAACGAGGCCCTATCTCACTGCCTATCACCCCGACGGGCAATAACGGTGCCGCGCGCGGCGACCAATGACCCTCAGACACGAAAAAGCTGCGACGGGCGGCGTCATTGCCTCGCACCCTGGCGCAAACCATGGCCAGCGAGCACGCCAGGTTTCGTTCTGGCTCACCTCGATAATGATATAGGGCAACAATGATGATATGATGGAGTATGATACGATGGGGGCTGCGTTGGCGATGGGCGCTTTGTGCCACCGTCTGTGTAATGCCAATGTCTGCATAGATACTCGCGAGGACGCCGTGTGCGCTATCGCAGAAGCGCACGAAGGAGCCTGCCCGTCAGAGTGCCGTGTGACGAGTCTGACGACGGGGCCCATGTTGCAGGCAGCAGTGGCTCGGCTCGCCGTCACGCCGGCTGTGGCAAAGGGTGGCCCCCCGTCCCTTCGCAGCCCACCCGCGCAGACCATCGCCCGCCCTCGCCCTCGTTCCCCTCTTTTACTTCCCCCTCCCCGTCTGGGTCCCTCCCCCTCGCTGTCCCCCTCTCCCCGTACACCACTTCCTCCCTTCATCCCCCCCTTCCCAGTTGGGACACACCCCCACCCAACATGTCACTCATGTCAATGCTCAACCCGCCCTCACCGGCACCTCCCTCACCTGCGCCGGCACCACCGGCTCAGCCCGTAGAGCAGCCTCCGCCTCCGCCCGCGTCGACTGCCCCCGTCTCCACGGCACCGACAACTCATCCGCCGTCGACGGGCTCGCCACTTTCCTCGCTTCCCAACCTCAACTCACCTCGCTACTCAGACCAGTCAGCGGACGGGTCCCCCGACCCTGGTAGCACCATGGCTCCTGAGGTCTCGCCCACCAACAAGGCGAGCTCTTCCAGCGACAATGCTAGGGACGACGCCGACTACCAAGTCCAAACGGACGAGGACGAGTCTATGAGCGAGCTCACCGACGCTGAGGGCGAGAATGGTCCGCCTGCCATCGCGCTCGCTACTGCCGCTGCCAACGATGTTGCTGACAAGCGGCGACACGGTGAGACTAGCGCGGCTGAGGCTGCAAAGCTCGACCCGGCACTCTATGGCCTTCGGCGATCCGTATGTCTCTTTACCTTCACAACACACATCTACGCGTACTAATGAACGTATATGCGCGTCTCTAGAGCCGCACCGACCAGGTATGCTTCCGTAGCCACCTTCGCATATATCGTTACTTACCCAATTTGGCATGTCCAGTCATTTGACACACCCTCATCACCATCAGATGCAGACGACGAGACGGACGAGTCCGACGCGCCTCGCGCAACATCAAGACGGCCTGCGAAGAAGTCCAGGAAGTCTGGGTCAAGCAAGCCAAAATCGCGACCAAAGCGTACGCGGACCGCTTCATCACGTTCGCCTGTGCTCACATCTTTGCTTCAGTTCCTGTGCGGGCTAGATCACCTTCCGACGATGATAGCTACCATCCGAACGCACGAGAGGCTGCGCGCCTCAGCGCCAACGTCAAGAAGGCGCCGAACTACGTCGAGGAGCCTTCTGATCATGCCGACGACTTTTCCGAATCCGAGGTTGGCGTCTGGGCACATCAGTCTGATGTGGATATGGGTCCGTATCTTCTGATTTCATTCATGCTGGACGTTACCCTGACCGTGTTTCTAGAGGACAGCCACGAAATCGAGAGTGTTTGGGGCTGGGAGCGAGATGAAGCTCACCTGAATGATCCCGAGGATCTGCCCTACGAGAACCTGCGCTTCCACATCAAGTGGAAGGGCTTCTCTCACCTGCACAACACCGAGGAGACCTACGAGTTCCTCAAGCGCTACAAGGGCTTGAAGCGGGTCGACAACTTCATCAAGCAAGTTCTGCAGCCGTACAATGCTGTGATGAAGCACGGTACTCGGGAAGAGATGGAAGCCGTCCAGATCGACCGGATGCGGAAACTCGAGGAAAGCGAGGGGTTCAAGGTTGTAGAGCGTATCTTGTCCGAGAGGCAGGGCGAGGAGGAGATTGAGTATTTCTGCAAGTGGAGGGGCTTGCAGTACCATGATTGTACTTGGGAGAGTGCGTATCCGCCCCAGCCTGATTCCTGACAAGTTTCTGACGAGTCACCAGCCAAGAGCAACCTTGAAGCGTTGCCGGAGGGTCCAAAAGCCATAGAAGAATATTTCGCCCTGATAAATAGCCCATATGCGCCTCAGAACAGCCAGCATTACCCCGCAAACGCTCGGCCTCGGTACAACCCGATGAAGGAGGACCCGTCCTACCTGAAAAAGACGGGTGGCGAGCTCAAGCCCTTCCAACTTCATGGATTGAATTGGCTTCAGCACTTGTGGTCGAAAGGCGAGAATGGCATCTTGGCAGACGAGATGGGTCTTGGCAAGACGTGCGTTCCATTTTTTTTGTTCATCTATGTGGCCAGATAATTTACCATCGCACAGCGTTCAAACTGTTGCTTTCCTCTCTTGGCTTGTACATACCCGTCACCAGCACGGCCCATTCTGTGTTGTCGTGCCCCTGTCCACACTTCCTGCTTGGTGCGATCAGTTCAACGCATGGGCGCCCGACCTGCACTGGGTGGTCTGGTACGGCAGCGCCCGCTCACGCGAAGTTATCCGCGAGTACGAGTTCTACACTGGACCCAAGGGCAACAGGAAACCGCGCTTCAACGTGCTCATCACAACATACGAGTACATCTTGAAGGACCGCGATATCCTGCAGAGCATCAAGTGGCAAGCGCTTGCAGTTGATGAAGCCCACCGGCTGAAGAACAGTGATGCGCAGTTATACGAAACTCTGTTTGGTTTCAACTGCGCGTTCAAGTTGCTGATCACCGGCACACCGCTTCAGAACAGTATAAAGGGTACGCATATCCACGTGACTGTGGCTTTCCTGTCTGACTCCCTGTGCAGAGCTGCTCGCTCTCATGCACTTCCTTGCGCCTGAGCGCTACTCTCTCAACACCGCTGCCGACTACGAGCACGCCTCTCCTGAGGAGCAGCAGAAGTTCATCGAGCAACTACAAGATCAGCTTTCGCAGATGATGCTCCGGCGGCTCAAGAAGGATGTCGTGAAGGACATGCCTACCAAGTCTGAACGCATCCTTCGAGTAGAGATGTCCGCGCTGCAGCGGCATTACTACAAGAATATCTTGACGAAGAACTTTGCTGTTCTTAAGAACAAGGGCCCGACCGGCGGCCCTGGTCCGCAGATTAGTCTACTCAACATCGGTTAGCATCTCCTGACACATTTAGGCCGCATATATGCTGACATGCGCATGCAGCAATGGAGCTGAAGAAAGCTGCCAACCACCCCTACTTGTTCGACGGCTGCGAGGAGCATTCTGACAACCCTGAAGAACAGCTGAAGGGGATGGTCATGTCTAGCGGCAAGATGGTCCTGCTCGACAAGCTGCTCCACCGACTGAAGACGGACGGCCATCGCGTCCTCATCTTCAGCCAGATGGTCCGACTCTTGGACATCCTTTCTGACTACCTCACCTTGCGCAACTATCAGCACCAACGTTTGGACGGTCAGTATATGCTATTCATTCTTGCCGGTTTTAGCTCATTTTGCATCGCAGGTACTGTGACCTCCGATACGCGGAGAAAGGCTATTGAGCACTTCAACGCTGAAGGGTCGCAAGACTTCGTCTTCTTGCTCTCCACCCGTGCTGGTGGGCTTGGCATCAACTTGGAGACTGCTGACACAGTCATCATCTTTGATGTATGCGCTTCACTGAGCCTTTTCCCCTTTGCCCGTGTCTGATGCGCAATCCCAGAGTGATTGGAACCCGCAAAACGACCTGCAGGCGATGGCCCGTGCCCATCGTATTGGCCAAAAGTCGCATGTCAGCGTATACCGTTTTGTCAGCAAGGACACCGTGGAGGAAGATGTCCTCCAGCGGGCAAAAGCCAAGATGGCTCTCGAGTACGCTGTTGTCGGCCAGACGGACACATCTGGCTTCACCGACGACAAGAAGAAGAAGAAAGGCGAAGCGACCAGCAAGGACCAGGGCGATCCTCGGAACATGGACAAGGAAGAACTCAGCGCTATCCTCAAATATGGTGCTCAGAACATGTTCAAGAGCGACGACTCTCAGCAGACTCAGAAGCTCGCTGAGCTCGATCTTGATGATATTCTCAAGCATGCCGAGGACCACGAGACTGAGGCTGCTACTGCTGTCGGTTCCTCGTCTTTTGGTGGCGCCGAGTTCTTGCAATCTTTCTCCGCTATCAGCGATGTCAAGGCCGACATCGAATGGGAGGACATCATCCCATTATCTGAACGTGAAAAGGCGGAGAAGGAGAAGGAAGAAGAGGAGCGGCGGAAGGAGGAGCAGAGGCTTGCTCAGGGTCGCAAGCGCGCTGCTGCTCAGGTGGCCCCAGGCGCATACGAGATCGATGGCGCTGCTCCTAGTCCGCCTGCTGGCAGTAAAAAGGGCAGCAAGAAGGATGCTAAGGCGAACAGTGCTAATGGCGCGCAGCGTAAGACGGCCGCTCAGAAGTCGATGGAACTGAAAGGCAAGTCATTCCCACTCATTCATGATGCCTTGATCTGACAAGGACTCCTTTTTAGAGCGCGATATCCGTGTCCTCATCCGTGGGCTGCAGAAGTGGGGCGATATCCGGTTACGGTTCGAGGACATCGTCAAGGAGGCACGTCTGGACGACAAGAACAAGGACGTACTCTTGGCCACCGCCGACGAAGTCCAGAAGGTCTGCGAGGACGCGCTTGAGAAAAACCGGCAAGAGCGCCAGGCGCGCCAGGAAGCAGGCGAGGTCGTCCCGCCTCTGCAGAAGAGCAAAGCAGTTCTCGTTAGCTTCCGTGGAGTTCACAATATCAACGCCGACACCGTCGTCTCTCGCATCCGTGACTTGTCCCTCCTTCACAAGGAGCTCGAAAAGGTTCCCGATCCGTACTCGTGGCGGATCCCTGCGGAGCACCTTCGCCCGACTCTCAACTGGAACAACAAGTGGGGTCCCGAAGATGATGCCATGCTCTTGGTCGGCGCTTGGAAACATGGCTTCGGCAATTGGGAAGCCATCCAAGTCGACCCGGCACTGAACCTTAACGGCAAGTTCTTCCTCGAAGAGGACAAGAAGGCTACGAAGACAGAAGGAAAAGCTGCAGACTCTTCCCAGGTTGAGGGGTCGCAACCACCTGACGCCAACAAACTCATCCCGAACGCCATCCACCTTGTTCGTCGCGGTGATTATCTGCTCAACGTCCTGAGGGAGCAGCAGGAGAACATGAAAGCCATGCAGGCAACCTTACGTGGAGCCAAGTTGGCCTCAACGACGAGCAAAGTCAAGACGGAGGCACCGCCGCCCCCTGTACCCGCTTCCTCATCCAAGAAGCGACCGTCCACGCCGGAACCTGCCGCGAGCGATCAGCCAAAGAAGAAGCAAAAGCGGCGACCCACGCCCACGTATACGGACTCCGAGTCATCCGACGAGGAGTGCGAATCCATGGATGAGGGTGCTACCAAGGAAGAGCTGCGTCCTGTCAAGCAGTATCTCAAGCGCCTGCGTCACAACGATGACGAGGATCAGACGCGCGAAGAGAAAGTACGGCATCTCAAAGAATGCCTTTCGAACATCGGCGGTCGTATTGATCAGGTCGTTGCCAACAAGGCCGCCAGTGGCGAGAACGCTCAGAAGTGGAAGAAGCATCTGTGGATGTAAGTGGCCTTCTCTTTCGATACGTGGCTCATATCTGACACTCGCCTTGCAGTTTCACCACATACTTCTGGCCCCGAGAGCACGTCAGCTGGAAGAAGCTCGAGGCTATCTATTCCAAGATGGCGGAGGCATCTCGGCCTTCTTTGAAGCGCTCTTCCGATTCGGCTGATGTGGACGAGCGCGATACGAAACGTCGCAAGACCGGTGGTGAGAAGGCCAACGGCAGTGGTCATGGGAAAGCCGCCCCAAAAACAAACGGACACGGCGTGTCCGTAAAGAAAGAGCCCAAAACGAATGGGCATTGAAGTCAGTACTCCGAGCTGAACTCCCAACTCCTGTTATTGTGTCATAGATGAAATCCCTGTTGTAGGCCGCAGGGCTGTACTGTTTCTTTTCTTTTCGCTTTTTGTCGCCATTTGTTGACATGCTAATTGGTCTGGCCTGCTCAGAGTGTATAACTGTATTCGTAGTAGTCCTGTGCAATCTACTCAAGGGCGCATTACGCTGCCTGCCGTTCCTCTTCACTTGCATGGACCCGCACATCCTCGAAGATCGCACCGATGACTTCTATCTTGGACACCGGGTCATCGTGTCCCAAGCCCTCGAGCTCGATGGAATGGTAGTCGATTGCATCCCCGGCTTTGCTGACAAGCTCATCGAACCATTCTGAACATGCGTCAATACGCAGGTCCTTTTAAGTCAAGAAACGACGGACTCCTCCCTTTCTCGGGGATCAAGCCGTCCTCGCTTGCCCACCAGACTTCCATCATGACCTTGTCCTGTCTGTCCGCATATGCCTTCTCGATATCGGCAACAATCTTCCGGTACCATGCCTCGTTCACTGGCCCACCTCGGCCGAGACAGAGGAGATGGTCCTGCGAGATACCCTGGATCGACTCCAGGAACGCGCATCTGTCCGCGCATTTTGACACCTCCGGCGGAGCAGCAAGCTTGACATGGAACGGCGGTTTAGGCTCGTACTTCTCCCCTTCCTTCCTGAACCGTTCGGGGAACTGCCATTCTTCATTCGCCTTCTTCTCCTTCTCGCGCTTGTCGCGATGTATAAGTCCGCTCGAGAATATGAAGGGTGTTGCGACCTTTCTTACCCATGGTAGTGTTGCGGGTAAAATAACGTGTTGGCTTCCGACGAGGGCTGACGGAATGAGTTGTAAACCGAATTGCCCGGAGATTGCGGTCGGTACCCAAGCGGAAATCAGGTATACCCTCGGCGATGGGCCAAGGATGTCGGCATGGTTGGCCAACAAGTGCAAGACATATATCGATCCAGCTATTGTCCATTTTGTAGGCAGCAATACAAAGGTTCAATGGATGACGCACAAGAATGAGATACGAGGGAGACCCGCTTTATCCTCAGGTATTCCAGCACGCTTAGAACGTGTTCTGGGTGCCTATAAGTTTGTGCCTGTTTCCTATCGAAACGGACGAGACTCACTGGTAGACACCTCTATCCTCTCATCTAGCTCACACCGTTCCGTGCCGCCCATGCCTGGGCGATCGACTGTGATCACCCTCACTCCCATCTTCCTCGCTCTTAGCTCAAGGTTGGGGCCGCCCACATAACGGGACGAGAATGAAGGCGGGCAGCATACGATCGCAGGAGCATCCCGTGCTCCAGCTTCGGAGAACGATACTCGCATGCCGGTGCGTGGACATCGGATGAACTGATGGAAAGCGCCATGTCCCACAAAGTCAAGGCCAGAGACGTCGGAAGGTTCGTCGAAGTTTAGCGGGGACAGTAGCGACTGGCTGCTTGAGCCCTCTAGTACTGAAGGGGGCTGCTCCATGCTGATATGGTCTTTGAAGAGGATGCAGGAGGAATAACCTAGTTGTATTTAAGGACAGTATAGAGTGTGCGGTACATCGTCGCCGAACGTTCCCGCCCATCGCGCAGTACTGCGGCTACTGCTGAACACCGCTCCGTTACCTCGCTTATGTAAGCAAAGCAAATCAGTTTGGTTGCAGGTGCGCCGTACCAGGCGGATTTAAGCAGTTACCGTAAGTCGAGTATGACTGCGTTTATTGCGCCAGCTGTTTAACCCAATCTCTTATTTAGCTAGCGATTGACATGGGGAGCAGCGTAACTTGGAGCTAATTCCGCAGAAAAACGGAACGTCTGGAATGCGCACATCGACTCTCGGCCGGCAATATGACCGGCTGGCAGCCTGAGAGGTCGGGCAATTCCATCCATGGAACTGTCAGGACTCGGTCTTCCAATTTGCCTCCCTAACGAGGCAAAGAAGTGAATCATAATGAGTACAAGATAGGATAATGTTAGGACATGATCGTGACGGCGTACTGTAGAGATGCGGCGGTGAAACATCAGGAAGTTACACGAACACTGCGAGCCCTGAGTCCGGCGATTGACGGAAATCATCCGCATCCCCGCCGGGAGCAGAGAATGCGGCTTTGGATCTTCTCGTTTCCAATTGGCCTTCTTAGCACGCAAATGCATTTTCCTCTTGCACGGTATTGTCGAAGTCTCGTCCCCATCCAATCCATCCAATCATAAAATAGCATCAAATGGGTGCCAAAAAGGACGTTGAAGAAGCGCTGAGCATGTGCCAGGCTTTGTCGGGAGGTCTGCTCGACGATCGCTTTACGGAATTCAAATGGGGAAACGCTCCCACCCTGTCTAATACTCGTGCCGGTATCGGTTACGTACGACCGCCAGACGCAAACTGGTTCAAAAATCTGGCACACGATCTGTGCCCTGACGATGCATCCGTGCTCTCGCCGGTGAGTTCAGCCGAATGTATGCGTCCGCGGAGAACTTATTGCACTGGCATGCGGTGCGCTCTCAGAACCCCGCCGTACTTCTCGCGATCAAATGGGTTAATAAGAGTCTTTACGTTGACAAGGCAACGCCGACACCGAAGGAATTCGCCGACGGAAATCGGGTTGCAGACTTCCCTTGTTACGTCGAAGTTCAGTGGTTTCTTTGGTGCGGGGATAGAGCGGGTGCAGAACGCGCCCTTAACCAGGGGCGAAAGAAGACAGGGTACAAAGCGCAACAAGCGGCTGCAACTGCCATTGCTTCTGCCGAGCCATCCATAGCCATTGCTTCGGTGGATAAAGGTGCCTCGCCAGAGACAGCTTCCCTGCACCCTCCCACCACCCCCAGTAAGCTAGTGGCTGCTCGCTCTGTCAAGCCTACTGCCAAGGCCAAAGGTGCGTGTTGTCTATATTTTTGTCTCATAAGGTTCACGAAGTGATATTAGCCATGGGAGAGCAAGTCGCTAAAGGCAGGGGGATGAAGTCAAGAGGACTCGCATCTCGAAGTGGGTAGATCCCAATATCTTCGTACACAACATTGTTCTACTTTCTTCCGCAGACACTACAAAGTCTCAAGGACGGTTGACCGTGAAGAACATCAAAGAGATTGTAAAGAAACCACTTCGAGTTACACTAGGCAAATCTGTGGCGAATGGCAAGAAGAAGCGGGAACGAGAAGAGGACGAACAATGGATCGACGAACCCAGTCCTACGAAGAAACTGAAACAAGATCATGGTCAGTCCCTTATCATCAAGCTCCGGGTGCCAGGCCGAGCACATACGCTCGCTGTCGTTCGGGCCTCCGAGCGAGATAGCGATGTTGCTAAGAGTCGTACGAAAACGGCTGGAGCTATTCGATCAAAGGCAAAGGACTCGGACGGACCCACGTTGGAGACACCTCCACGGATTGTTCCGGTAAGGCATTTCTAGATTGTATGCCTCGGGCCCGAGTTCGCTGACTGTTACACGCAGATTCGCGATAGCAATATCCAACGCATCTTACGGAAGGCCGCCTCTACTGCTCAGGAAGATCTCGCTCTCGAAGCGAGCTCATTACGAGAGCGTCCTGGCCAAATCCTACGGGACATTGAGGACCCCTTCAAGTTGCCCACTGTGTCGTGTACGGTTACGCCGTCGGCTCGGATGGACTTGGCAGGCCGTTCGACCGGCATACGAGGGAGAACGGACGCGGTTTTCGATACCAGACCACTCGTCCAATACAGACCGCCAATCTGGACATTTGTGAGTCATGTTGCATGGAATCGAAATGCAAGGGTTGACAACCAGACAGGGCCGACAAGCGCTTTGCGAATCCCTTCCTTACTTCCGCGCTACGGAATCCGGCTTGTATTTCAAAGGTAGAGCGGCGATGGGTTACCTCATCGACGGTTGTCCGAGCGAGTCGGTGACTGTTCCACCTTCCGATATCCAGTCTAACAGTATGCCATAGACGCGATATGTGGGGTTCGGACGGTCGAGTAATCATCTCTCATGGGTATGCTGAATCTCCACTGATCTTGCAATGGTTATGGCTGACCCATCCCTCTAGAGGTGGACACGCGGATACCGACGCGGACGGAAAATTGGAACTTGTAGCCGATCAGCAGGAAGAAGACGCTCGTATCCGAGCACTCCTTGCCACCATGCAAGATAAGAGACCCGTTGTGCTCATCTTGGGCCGCAAAAGTCGACTGCCGCCATGGAGAATTGAGTGTGACTACGCTGTTCTAGGCTACTATCTTATCATTGACCACTGGGTACGCTTGCTTATCTCGAGACCACTCTCGTTTTTCATCTCCATTATTAGGTTGAGTTGGAAGGTGTAGAAGGGAACAAGCGGTTCAAGTTCAAGTTTCAATGGCTTGCCAGCCAGGGCTCTCCGTGGTGGTTGACCGGGAAACGCATTGCGGGTGGATGGCAGCCCAACGTGAACGATCGGAAGGACCTCGAGAAACTGCGCGCGGAGACTATCCAGCTCAAGAAAATGGGTGCCGTGCAGGTCAATAATCCTTGGCGTGACCGTCAGATGGTGCCCATGTCATCAAACACCTTGGCGATGGACGATGTAGGAATGAACGACATCGCCTCAGTGCTCGACCGACTCGTCGCCTTCAGTACTGACCACTTCGATGAGAATGAGGACGCCCAGTCTTTCTTTGGCTTGGCCGACGGCTTACAAGCAGAAGATTCCTTGGAGAATAAGACAACACTCACTGCGATCGCCGCTCCGGTGGAAACATCTGCTCCTGCACAGTCAAAGATACCGGTAGTTTTGCATGAGGAAGCATTGCCGTCGGAGAACCCATTCGGCCCGTGCAAAGGCAATTCTCTTGGTATACTGGCGCAGGAAGAGCCGCCTTCACCATTCGCATACTCCGAGCCAGCTGTTTACAGCGTCCCCCTGCGAAATGAAGACGATACGTCATGCGTCATGCGCACCGCTATGGCTTCGCCTGGACGAGAGATACCTCGCCCGCTACCCTTGTGTAGCTTGCCTGATCTAAGCCCGATGACAATCGAGCAAGCGCCGAGTCGCCGTCGACTACCGGCAACGTAGGTTACATGCTCGACCCTGAATCTGAACTGACAAAAATGCGTAGAACTCCCGAGGAGCTACGCAGTCTCTTCGGCCTCCCTAAGGCGAAGCCCGTTGTGAAGACCGCCAAACTGTAAGAATTCGTTGACGTTCGGCGTGCTCATTGGTCTCATGGATGCCCTCAGAGTCGGACAACCTCTCTCTTTTCGTTGTACGGCCTGCCAAAAGCGTTCGCCCCACGTGTACACTATCGGAAAAATCTGTCTCAATACGGAATGCAAACAACGATATTGGAAAGTAAGTGCTCCATATTACTCTTGGTGAAACAGAGCGATTTAGAGGACTTTGCAGAGGCTGACCTCTGCGGGATTCGAGCGCATACCTCACAACATGAAGCTTGAGTTTGAGCCATCCTTTTTGGAGTGTGTCACCGTGACCGGGGACTGGGATCCCCCGCCTCTTGCGCCTCCACCTCCGATGACTGCAGAGCAGCTGCAAAGGGGCCTCACTACCAGCCGAGCTGGTTGGAAAGGGTGGCATTGCACGGACTGTGGAAGACTCAATCAACGGTATTCTCTCGGCTAGCTCACACGGGTGGCTCTCTGCTGACCGGTCCCTCAGACGGCACTTTCGCGGTTGGGAATGTCGGGAATGCGGTGTAAGGATTTCCCTTCTCAGTGGTGGTTATTACTGACCGTGGTGCACAGAACGCGCTCACTCCAACGCCCGCCCGTCACGACATCCGAAATCTGAAGGGTTGTGTCATTCGTCATGGCGTTCCCGCTTGCTACATCAACCTTGATGTGGTAAGACAGCGTCGGCAATACTTTACCATCGGCAAGAAATATCGTGTTACAGTATATGAAATCGCCGATTGCGAGTGGGTGCCTTGCAGTTTTGCAGTTGCTCTCGACTTACGGCATGCACTTTAGGAGCATCATCTATCATCTACGGCCGCAGGTACCCATGGGGGAGGCGGACCCCGCCGACGACTTATTCCACCGCTTATTGGCTGAGATGCAGGAAAAGAATCTGCTTCATCGCTATCCTGCTCGCCATGTGAGTTGATTGTATCCGAAAGCTGCTGAGCTGACGCATCGCCAATAGACTGCACGTGAGTGCCGTACAGGGGGCCTGAAAGGGTTGACTGACCGAGATTTGCAGTGAGGGGCGAGATGCTTAGCCAGCATTTCTTATGCAACGGTGAGTGTAAGCCTTTTCATACTAGAGTCCGACCTGATTTATCACAACAAAGCTGGTACACACTACAAGTACCTTACCAACACATCCACAACTCCGTTTGAAGCGTGCCCGCAATCGATGTTGGACGCTCGGATGACGTGAGTGCCAGCAGCCCCGCCAGTTACAAACGGTTAAAGTGTTGTCTAGCGTTTTGAATGCTGCCAGGGATGTCCTAACGGAGGACCCGATGTTTAACGAGATGCTAACAGTTGCATACATGGACGAGCAGCACATGGCGGCAAGTCTGTGGTGTATCACGAAACGCTGGAATACTAACAAAGTTGCGTAGTACCACGATGACGGAGAACCTGGTTTAGGACCCATAGTAGCTTCCCTCAGCCTAGGGTCGCCAGCTGTGATGTCCTTCAGGGCGAAGAAGAACAAGAATGGCACATTTGCTGAGGAAGAGTCCGATGAAGAAGAGGAGGACGAAGACGTGTTCGCGAATGATGATGTTGATGACGACGGATGGCAGAGCGACGGCAGTGCACCGTCCGGCGAAGCCTCCGAGACCAGCAGTTACGAAGACAGCGAGGACAGTGCCGACTTCCAGTATGAGGACGAAACCGCCGCCGGAAGAAGGAAGTTGAGGAAGGCGTGTCTTGTCCTGAACCTGACGCACGGTGTATGTCTCTCCCTAGTCATTCTTGCAATTCCTGACTCCTGCAACAGGATGTGCTGGTCATGCACGGTCGAAAGCTGCATGATATGTACCATGTGAGTTGCAGACGTTTCTGTGGTAACCGTTGACCGACTGATTGGGGCACAGCACAAAGTCGACCCCATGGGTTTCCGTTTTGCCTGCACCTCGCGCTACATTGCAGATGTGAGTAAGCATGTCGGCTGAGGCCGTGCCACCAGGGTTGGAGCGCGGGTGCCTGCCGCTCTGACGTTCTCGCTCCACTGCGAGTATGAAAAGGAGCGAATGACCCGGATGACCCCTTCGGCCCGCATAACTGCCTCGGATGACCCCATCGGCGGGAATATGCCTCGGATGATCCCTCCTAAGGGTCTTTAGGGCAAAAATAAGCGCTTTATGGTCTCTCTTTCGTGTAAAAGACACCTATATATTACTCAAAACATATAGTATTAAAGGTTCCGAAAGCTAGTGGGAAAAGACACTGTGTTGAGGCATTTTAAATTGATTGGGAGCAAAGCAGTTTTATTACAACTTAAGGCTTGATAAGTCGGCTAGAAACCCCATACACCGGTAATTGTTGCAGGGTATTTGATTGTGTGGGCTAACTCTTACTTAAAGTTTTTATTGCTAATGAAATGTCGGGCCAGTGCTCTTTTTCGTCATTTGCTCAACATATATTTTCGCTCAAAAAGCTGTACCTTGAAGAGTTAAAGCAACAAAATGGAAATTTAGTCACACTTAAAGACCCTTATAAAGGATCATCCGAGGCATATTCGCCGCGAAGGGTCATCCGAGGCAGTTATGCGGGCCGAAGGGGTCATCCGCGTCATTCGCTCGTATGAAAAGCGAGGTAGAATGCCGTAGTCCCTTATAGGCCTGAAAGCCGGTGCTCTCCCACCAGCACTGTACTGCTGTATACTGTACATGAATCTATCTCGATCCCCAGTCTTCAAGAATACATTCGATCCCTACAGGGGCACCGCAACTCTGTCCCTGGTTACTGGCGTGCACATGTGGTCAGCAACCCCCTTGCTGCTGTCCGCAGTGACGTCAAAAAGAGGAGCGGCAGACCCCTGCATGCGTGGGATCATTTAAGGGACAAGGACCCCTTTCCCGCGAGGGGAAGGAGGAGGAAGGATCGTCCACTTCAGAAGGTTTAGGGGATTTAGGGGACTTTCTCCTTACGATCTAGGGGACGTTGTGCTTATGGTTTTTGGGGCCTCTCGCTAGAAGCATTGGGCTACCGCCCCACAAAAGTGTGCCGTGATTGTCGTCGATCTGTGGAGTTTTGGAGGGCGCGAAGCACGACTCGTCAAACCAAACGTCCTTTGGATCGTAGGCGAGAGCAGGCATCGAAGTCACCTAATCGGATATGGCAAGTTACCCGCTAGGGAAGCCCTTGGCGGTGGTGAAGGGACAAGCTCGGAGCACAAGGGACCCAGCCACGCAGGGTCGTCCTGTCAGTCCGTGGGGTCGGACGCAGAAACCCGCTGGCTTCGTGCCTTCCGACTGTGTCAAAACTCGGCGAGAGATCGGCGCGGCCACACCGGCTCGTCCGGTTATGGCATTCTCACGCCCATGCTATATATGGAGCTAAACGCCGACATCCTATTCTTAGGAGTGTAGTAGTGTGACGAGGGAGTGCATCGCTGGACGGACAGCGGTCTGCTTTGGTGCAAGGTCACCGGGCTTTTGGAGAATGACAGCCTGTCTCCTGAAAGGTCTCGCTAAATGAGCATGTCAACCGTGATAAGCCCTGCTTATCCATGGGAACGCAGCTCTAAATCTATCACGAACCCTTGACAGGATCCCACGAAGGAGGAAAATGCCTCGTGATTGGTTGATCATATTGGCCGCGGTTGTTGAGTCCAACCTTGGTTGTCATTCGATGATGGTCAGCAAATGACGATCGAAAGCAAAAGAACGCGGCGTCGTTGATGCGCTACATCATCGTGCGTGTGATCCCTGAATGGATCAGGGCTGGCTGATCGACGGCGTCGGGCCGGGCCCTCGGGTGGACTACGTCATGTGCCCGTGGTTGATTACGGAAGATAGAAAGTCCATCTCGTGGCTGGACGAAGCCGATAGCAACTTTGTCTCTTTTGGCCAGTTTACAAGCGTGGGCGTGGATGTTAAGAGAATCGAGCACCACGTCGCTGAGCTGAGTAGTGTCGTGCTGTCAAAGGCTGATGTATGCGGCCGCCGTAAATTTGGTCGCGCATGTTTAGTGTTTCACCGCCGAATGTAAGGACGCGACCCCTGTCCTCACAACGGCAGGGCGTACGAGAATAAGACATTGCAATTGAGAAGCAGGGGAAGGGGGCCAGCAGAGGGGTGCAAAAGACGTCATCGATGCTTCTGAACGTGTCGAGCGCAGTGCCGAGAGGGACTTTGGCCGAGTGTTGCAGCGAGGGATGGGGGCAAAACGGGGAAGCAAAGGAGGCAAAGGGTAGCTGCCCTTAAGTTGGGTGTCTAGGCCAAGGACTTGTTCGGGCATGAGGGGTGCCGATATCCCAAAGTGATGCCCTGAAGTTGTCCGGGGTCCTTTGTTTCCGTGTACCCCGGAAGCAGGTGTGGGTTGTATGGACCCGGCCGGGAACCAGCCGCTGTCCCCCCATCTCCCCCTTGTGATTTGCCCTTTTGCGACTCCCCCCTCCGCCCGTCTCTCCCCTTTTGCTTGCTGTGTGGTGCTTTATCCCACGCATACATTCGGGTCCATCGTCCATCCCCTCCTTGGTCTCGCCCGTCATATCCCACCGCTGGCTCACCCTCGCATTGACCACCATCCTCTCACCCCTGCTGCTCTCTCCTTGCCGCCGTTTTTCATCACTCCCCCTTCGTCTACTTGGACGTTGAGCTCTGTCGGCGATGACTCCACTCTCTTTTGAACGCAACGGGCAACGCATCTCAATCCTAAACCCGCTGGATGAGCTACCGCCACCCCCGCCTTCATCCACCAGCGAATACTTTGGCAGCGATGAAGGCAGCATTCGTTCGCTTACAGAGGCACCGTCAACCATCCGCGATACGCTCTCTCCCGCACCCAAGAACGGCTCGCCGTCGCAGGGATCGACGAGAAAATTGCACCAGTGTGGTGTATGCCTCAAGTGCTTCACGACCTCAGGTCATCTGACTGTACGTACCTTTGCGCAGCATCTATCTACACATGCTGATCCATCGACTATGTCATGCAGAGGCACGCCCGCATCCACTCAGGTGTCAAGCCCCATGTTTGCCCTTACCCCGGTTGTGATAAGGACTGCAGCAGACTTGACAACCTGATTCAGCAGTGCGTTGCCCTTTCTTGCCTCGCCCCTCATACCGTTCCCGGCGGCCCCCAAATCCCTGATATATGCGTGCTAATTTTGCACGCAGCTACCGTGTTCACCTGCCAAAGGAGGACAGGGGCCGTGGCAACCCATACATCCGCGCGTGCATGCTCGACCTTCCCGTGCCTGTCGTTGTACCTCCCTCTCAACAAGGTACCGTCACCATAGAACGGTCTACTCCCGCTGGCAGCCCCAGCAGGCCCATCAAGACTGAGCAGAAGCCCGTCAAGCCTGAACATCTGCCTATCTCCATGAACGCACCTCTTCAATCGTCCGTTCGGAGAATGTCCTTCGCGCGTGAGGAGCGTCTTCCTGCACCGCTCTCGCCAATCGACTCTCGCCTACCGCAATTGGTCTCACCGACCGAATCCACGATCAGCACCGCACCCAGCAGTGCACTCGTGACACCTCCCGATGAGGAAGACGCAAAGCTGCTCGCTTCTCTCTGGCAAAGGCCCAGCTACCCTCACAAGGAGTCTTTCCTCCGGGGTAACTAGGCGAGTCCGACATTCCATCCACTATCCACCCCGGGAATCTGGTTCCGGGCACCACCCAGCCGACATTTTGTATCGATTATATCCTTTCCTCGGTTATATTTTCTTTATTGGACATCGCTGAAGGAACGTGACATTGGACGAGCTCGACGACGAAGGAACGATGAAGACAAAGATTAAGCGAACGCCCCCGTCGCTTAAGCAAGGCACAAGGCACCCCCACGTGGTGGCGTGCCCAGGCTTATCGCACCTCGAACGTTCCAGGGAGACCCATTTCTCCTGGCCTCCCCCCCTCTGCTAGATCGGTTTGTATATTTCTTTTCTTGTATCCCAGTATAAACCGATGTACTAACATACGGAATGTACAATGCCTTTCAGGTCTCTCTTCGTGTCAGCTGCCCGCTGTCTCTTCCCTCCGCGATTTCAAACTCTGGGCCTTCTCTGTAAGGCAAGTCATGAAGCTGCGACAACTTTCCTTTTCACGACACGGTTAAAATGCCACAACGAATTGTGTGAGTAATTTGGTTCGAACATTCAGACGACGACACGCATTGTAGCAAATCCCCACTCTTACGGTTGTTTCCATAATTTCCCCGCCGCCCCACCGGGACATATAGCGGTAGAAAGAAACATTATCAAACAATGTACATTAGGGTTTCCCTATCACAACGGGCTAATGTACAACGAGCAATCCATCACGACTGCGCATCTCGCCCGACTCTGGGTCCTCCGCCTTGGCAAGACCATGTTTGGTCAGCAGTGCGTCTACTTCTGCTGGGCGGTAGATCTTTGCTTGGGGTCGCTTCGTCTCTGGGTCCACGGTCAAAGTAGCAAATTCCACTGCAGCAACCATCGTCAGAAGGTCTCACACTGCATAGAAAGAGAGGTTGCATACACTTCTCGCTGCTCAAGCTCGTCGAGTCCATCGTCTTGCTCATCGTCTTCAACACAAGGGCGATCGCTTCCTCCAGGGAAAGAGTCTCCTTATACTCCTGCTTGAGCAGGCTCTGCGCAGTGCTGTTGTTCGCCCCGATGCAGGTCGCCTTCCAGCCGGAGTAGTTGCCTGACGGGTCGGAATGATACAGCTGGAACTGGTAGTGCGGGTCCCAGCCGGCATACAGCAACGACACACCGAACGGTCGAAGACCTGGTACGATAGCACATGACTTCAGTATACGTGGTTGACGAATGGCAGGAGGTGGACGCACCTCCGAACTGCGTGTAGCCCTGCTTGAGATCACACAGCCTCTGAGCGAGCTGCTCGACGGGTATATCCTCGTTATACGAGAACAGATGTCGCTGCGCTGCCGACCTCGCATAGTTGATGAGCGAGTTCGCATCGGCCGTCAACCCAGCAACACCAGCAATGACGTTCCTGTACGCTCGTTTACCAACCATCGACATTAAGGGAGACGATTGTAGACGACGTACGTGTTGAGCAGGAAGATCTTTTCCCCCGACCCGCCGTACCCGCCCTCTTTGGCGACGGAGAGATCGAGTAGCTTGCCGGTCACTTTCTTCTCTGCGGCGAGGACGACGCCGTCTGTTGCTAGGACGCCGAGGACCGTACCGGCGTGGGAGATCGCTTCCATCGCATACTCGACTATGAACTGGTCAGTTTTCAGCCAGGCTCCAACGTAGGGCTAGGACTTGCTTTGGTACAGCCGACCTGAGGAAGATGGGTCAGTATATGCGCATTGTACGTTGAAAGGTTGGGCATACCTTCCGGCGAGAAGATCGTTGTCCGACCTAAATATCATAGTCAGTCCGGTCCCAAACTCTCCATTAGCTCAACATACTATCATATCTCCGAGCCTAGCAGTTCATCAGCTCATGATTCTACTGTCCAATCCGTAATACTCACCATTTTGGGTTGTGGATATTAGAGGTAAAAAGGGAAAGGTAAGGGAGACAACAGACAGTGCAACTGGAATGGCAAGGGACGCGTATTCTCCGTACGCGCGTTCCTCCAGCAGCAGCGGGAGCAGTTCCGCCACCTCTCTCAGGCTGTGATCACCGAAAGCGTCAAGCGTCACAGCGCCCGTCGCCGACACAGATGGCGCCGCAGTAGGGGATGTCCTCGACGCTCCAGTCCCCTCAACGCTCAACCTCGACAGTGTCTGCTCCTGCTGCTATTGGTCGCATGCACTCATGTTCCTCGACAACGCTGGTCAATGACCTCTCATGCCACGCATTCCTCGACGTTCACGATCGGAGACGAGCTTGATTTTACTGAACCAATATGGGAGGACGTGCTTCTTTCCGAGTCGGCCCCGCCGCCGACTCCGACAGTGCACACGAGCACGAATGGGCACTCGAAAGAGGGCCGCAATGACCCGCATCCTCTGGCCGGGCTCTCCCCGGTACTCAGCGAGCCAGAGGGGGATGGACTCACTAATGGGATGCCTACCCGTCCTACATTGCAGCGAGTGCTTGAGGGGAGCTTTGGGCCTTACGTGGGCGGGGAGACGAGCGGCTCTCGTGCAAGATCGAGGAGTAATACTGGCACGTCAACGAGCAATTGGAGCGAGTCGGGCTTGTCGGACGCGGGGAGCGGAAGTGTCACCCCGAGCGATGATACGTCCGAGGTCAAGCAGGTCGTTAATGGTGTCGAGGTTATCGTGCATCAGGTCAAGCCTACCGACTCCCTGGCAGGCGTTGCGCTTAAGTACGACGTCCCCGTAAGCCTCGCTCTCTCCCTCCACACTCCCGAATCTGCGCTCACAGGGACGGATACAGCTCGCCACACTCCGCAGGACGAACAAGCTCTGGCCCTCCGACCCAATACACCTCCGGAGCACGCTCTACATCCCTATCCCCCAGACACACCCTCGTCCCTCCCGTACCTCCCGTCCCTCTTTCACGCATTCCGCCTCGGTACCTGCCTTGCCGAAATCACCGCCTCTCCTGCCTATCGACGACCCGTCTACCTCGACCTTGACCGCTTCTAGTAGGAGAAAGGGAAAGTCGCCCGAGACGATCCGTAACGCCGGAGAGCGGAAAGTCATACCCGCCGAAGAGTTGTCATTCTTCCCTCCTCCGAAGACCAGCAGCGCTCTCGCCGCGAGCGACGTCGACACACTCCCTCGACGGCATACGCGGGCCACAACGGCGGCAGCAAGCGTACTCCCAAGCTCGATCAATGGCTCCCCCTCTGGCTCCCCACGCCCACATACATTGTTGGATATATTTAAAGCTCTCCCGGATGTTAGTGCTCTTGGGCGAAGATCGTTGGATAGCCTGAGTATGGGCAGCAGCGCGCGTGAGGAGGGGGAGGAGGCCGTGGTGGAGCTGGAGATGGAGACGCGGAGAGGGAGGAGGCTGAATGAGCCGTTGAGGCCTAGTGCGGGGATGGTTATCCGGCCTGGTGGGGCGCGTGGGACGCCGGAGGAAGAAGAGGAGGAGGATTGGTTGTAGCAAAGCATGCAAATTCGATCCACAGAGAGAGGGAAGAGAGAAGACAACAACGCTGTATACTAGACCTTGCGATAACTAGAAGCTGCTCGATACCCCTCTGTGCTAATGATACACCCTATGTATGTACCCTATGCGCTATGCGCTCACACGCTCATCTTCATCTCCAACTTCGCGTGCGGCTTATACCCCACCACCTCAATATCCTCATACCTAAAATCATCAATATCCCGCACCTCCCTCCTCCACCCAATCTTCGGAAACTGCCTCGGCTCCCTCCTGACCTGTTCCTCCAGCGCCTGCACATGGTCCAGATACACATGCGCATCACCCATCACTAGGATCAGTTCGCGCGCTTCGCATCCGGTGACATGGGCGATCATGTGCGTTAGGAGGGCGTAGGAGGCGATGTTGAATGGGATGCCGAGGCCGAGGTCGCAGGAGCGTTGATACATTTGGCAGCTGAGGCCGGGCTTGGTGTTGGGAGGAGAGGAAGGAGGGGGGAGGTGGACGTAGAATTGGCAGAACATGTGGCAGGGGGGGAGGGCCATGTGGGGCAGATCTACCCGAAAGAATAGGAATGGGTCAGTAAGCATGCAAGGCAGGCCAGGGAGTTGAAGAAAAGAGGGTTAAGGAGAAGAGAGGAGAGGCGAGGAGAGGCAGAGGGAGGGAGGGAGGGAAGAGACGCACCCTTGGGATTCCAAGCACTCATGATGATCCTCCTATCCGTCGGATTATTCCTAATCTTCCAAATACACTCCTTCAGCTGATCCACCCCTTCCCCCTCATACCCGCCCTCAACCTCGCTCTTCACCCCTCTATACTCAGCACCAAAATGTCTCCACTGAAATCCGTATACCGGTCCTAAGTCTCCTTCCCGCCTGTGGGAGAGACCGACTTTATCGAGGTATTCACGGGAACCATTGCCGTCCCATATCTTGACTCCCCTCTCCGACAGCACCTTGCTGTCCGTACACGCTCCGATAAACCACAACAGCTCCTCAAGCACGCCGCGCAGGAAGACGCGTTTTGTAGTGAGTAAAGGGAGCGTGTTGTCCCGCAGAGAGAAACGGAATGGAGCGGGGGCGAAGACGGAGAGCGTGCCTGTGCCTGTTCGGTCCGGCCGTTTTTCGCCGGAGGAGATGATGGAGGTTATTAGGTCGAGGTATTGGTATTCTTCGTGGGGGGTACGTTGGGCTGCGGGAGGGGGAGAGGGGTGGGTACCGTTGGGTTTGGTGGGAGGAGAGGGGGTTGTGTCGGTTTGCGAGGGCTCGCTGGAGCCGTTTGGTTTGGCCTCGCTGGAAGGTGTGGTGGCTCCTGGTGAATCCAGAGGCTGGATTGGAGTTGGAATCCTGAGAGACATTTTGGAGTGTAGCTATAGATTTTCACTGCTCTTGATAGTGAGACGGTCGAAGAGATGGTCGGATGCTGGAACGGTGCTGATGCTGGTGTAATGCGCGACGCGCCGTGTACGCGCCCTCCAGCGCATGAAAGTCCTCGGGATGGATTCACGAGTCCCAAAGCGGAAGCATTGACTTGTCTCACGTGACCCCTCCTCGTTCGTGAACCTCGCCGCGTCGCACCTCCCTCCCTCCAAGCTCACCAAGGGAACCGCGAACACCGGTCATCCGCTCTCACGCCCCTCCCGCTCTTGCCCAGCTCAGTCAGATGTCCACTATCCATTGATCCTCTCTTCGTGCCTCTGCATATCCCATATCCACTTTGTAGCGATACGTGCGCGTCGCCGTCCCCACCTTTCCACCCAATACCCATAGGCGCCGCGCCATCTAATCAAGCATCAAACCAACCCATCATCAACTCTACCCCGACCCTCAACATCCCCCAGGTCCAGTCATTGACCCCAACCTCAACGCAGCAGCATGTCCTCCCGACCTTCGATCACCCCCACCCCGTCAACGCAGAGCGCCTCCTCCGCCCTAGGCTCACCTACAATCCTGACCGACTACGAGCCCCTCGAGATAATCGGCAATGGCAGCTTCGGCATCATCCGCAAGGTACGCAGGAAGAGTGATGGTGTTGTACGTCCCCCCCTTTCCTACCCGCATCTCTGACTTGGACGGCTGATATGCGTGTGGGGCAGTTATTGGCTAGAAAGGAACTGAACTTCGAACGCATGACAGAGAGGGATAGGAAGCAGATTGTTGCGGAGGTTAATATCCTCAAGGAACTGCAGCACGATAATATCGTGCGGTATCATGATCGGGTGCGCTCCCTCCTCCCCTTTTCCTCTGCCTAACAGACTCCCCCTAACATGACGCATATGCGTAGTTCGTCGACCGCGAGCACGGCATCCTCTACATCCTAATGGAATACTGCGGCGGCGGCGACCTCTCGGGCATCATCAAGCAGTCCAGAAAGCTCAAGCAGCCCGTGCCGGAAGATACGATCTGGGCGTACCTCACCCAACTCCTTTACGCACTCCACTACTGTCATCACCCGGGCATCCCCCTACCGAGCGCAGGGAGCGCGCAGGGTGATTCTGGGCAGGCGGAGTGTAGGGAGGGGAAGCAGGTGATTCTGCATCGGGATTTGAAGCCGGAGAATGGTACGCTCTTACTTTCCGTTTTGCGCTACGGGTCTGAGGATGGGGGTAGTATTCTTGGATGCGAATGGATCTATTAAGCTGGGCGACTTTGGGCTGTCGAAAGCTATCTCTAGCTCGAGCTTTGCGAATACCTATGTTGGGGTACGTTCGACTGGGTTGATCTGTGACTCCGCACTGATTGTTTGTAGACACCGTACTACATGTCACCGGAGCTGATCAACGACAGTCCGTATGATACCAAGTCGGATATCTGGGCTCTCGGGTGTTTGCTGTATGAGCTATGCGCTTGGAAGTGAGGTGTCACCCTTGAATGAGGTGGACCGGCTACTGATCCGCTGTATCCAGCCCTCCGTTCCATGCTGCGCAAACTCACCAAGAGCTTGCCGTCCATATCCGAAGTGGACGGATCCCTCCTCTTCCTAAGCAGTATTCTAGCACGTTAGTGGGCGTCATCCGGTCCATGCTAAGCCAAGCGGTATGCCACTTGCCAACAGCAGAGGTAGCGATCCATTGATCTTCTGTCAGCCGCATGCTCGCCCTAGTGCACAGATGCTTATGACGCACGAGAAGGTCGTACATTCTCACAAGGTGCTGGAAGCACAGAAGATGTAAGCACGACGTGATTGTCGTGACTCTTTTGCTGATCGAAAATGCAGGTACCAAGTTGTTCGCAGCCGGAAACAGGCAGTTGCGCAGAAAGAACAGCAGCTTGCCCAGCGCGAGACTGCCGTCGCAACCAAAGAAGCGGAGATTCTCGCGGAACTCGCCCGCCTGCGGGAAGAGAACGCCCGCATCACCACCGAAAGGCAGAACCTCGAAGCCCTTCAAGGCCAGTTCCATATTGAAGTGCGTGCATATCAGGAAGGCGCCACCCGTTTCCAAGAAGAAGTACAAGCCTGGCGCGAAGTCCAGCAACGCGAGCAAGAAGCCCTCGAGAAAGACCGGCGCGATTTCCAGGAAGTGATCGCCAAAGCGCAAGCTCAGTTCGAGGAGGCCGTCTCGCAGGCCGTCGAGTCCCGCGCGCAGGAGATGGTGATCGCCATCGGGCGAGAAGAGGTCCTGCGCCAGATGGGCGAGGTGATCCGTTCTGAAGAACGCGAGAAGGCTGAAGCTGCCGTTCGTGCGGAATACGAGGCGAAATGGCAGGCTGTTCAGCTTGCTAGTCAGCAGCCTGCGTCTGCTCCGGACTCGGTTGGGAAACATAGGCTCTCGAGGAAGAGCTTGGGCAAGCGCGCTTTGGAGGAATTACCAAGGTCGGTCATTCCTCTGTCCACTCGGTGAGGGCTTACTGAACCCACCTATTTTTCTCCAGCAATATTATGGCTTTCCCTCATGCTGTTGCGCGGCGATTCAACGGCGATGTGGAGACTCCATCCCGGATCCCGCCTCTGCCCAACCATGCTCCGTCAGCAGGTAAACAGACCCCCATCGGATCAAACCGAACTGCTTCGAAGAGCCTGACCGATCTGTCCACCACGAAGAAGAAGCTCCCCAGCTCCACATCAGCCTCGAGCGGCCTCGAAGCGCAGACCGGGAACGACGAAGCCTGCTCTGCGGGCGGCACGACACACGCACATGTGCTCGAGGATCAATTGGCTCGGATTGCCTACTGTACATCGGAGGGTATCGAGTCCCCCTCCGTGTCCGCAGCGAAGAAGATGGCCCGGCGGATGACGACGACCACGACCATAACTCGGCCACCATTACCCATCCATGCGAACAGCGCTCCCACGGCCATCCCGATCTGGAACCCGGACACGCTGCCTCCGCCGCCCGTGTACGACATGGACGACGAGGAGAACCTCCCGAGCCCGTTCATCAAGAAGCTCCCCACCAAGCCCCGACCGTCAACCGGTCCGGCCTCGCAGGCAAAGAGGGGCATGCTCGCGCTCGCCGCGGCGAACGCGGCTGCCGAGCAGAAGCCACCGACGACGACCGGCAAGGACCAACAAGCGCCCGGATCGACCCCTAATGGCTCCTCGGCGGCGGTCAGCGGCGCGGGCAATGTCGTAAAAGGTCCACGGCTGAGCATGGCTCGTGCGATTAAGGTTGGAGAAGAGGCTCGACAGAAACTCGCTCGCCGAGCATTGTGATTCGTCTGTACACCGTGAGATGAGAGGCGCGGGCGATCCCGTGAGTGGTGTGGTGTGGTGTGGGTTTTGTGGTGGTTTGTTCAGTTGTACTTGGCCCCGATTTTTGTTTTTGTTTCACCACACCACCGTGTCCGCGGTACGGTATCGCATACCCATACTCCCCATTTAGCATCAATTTCTTTGTTGCCAAACCCCTATTGCCGTTGTGTGTCTCGCTTGCACACAACGCCCCGTACTATTCAAAGACCTGCTTGGCCCGTGAGGCGGCGGCGCCGGGAAGGGGGAATGACGTGAACGCCCTGAACGCCTCCAGCGGACAAGTGGGGGCTGTCGAGGTCCCGTGCTGCGGATTTGCCCCCCTTCCAGTCTTACACTTGCTACGGCATCGACCGCATGATCTCCGACAGGACAGTTTGACGTCCATTTTGCCTCTCTCCTGTCAGGAACCAGGTCCGTACATTTACGGCAAGGCAGGAAAAGGAGGCTTCAGGACTTGTGGCTAACTAAAATTTGTCACGATCGCGAGTTGTGGTAACGACGAGCTAAAGGGGCGCAGGCTCGTCCAGTCACAAGTCACCGGCACGGCGTGGCTTCTGCATCGCCACAAGATAATGCCCAAAGGAGAGATAATGCGCGATCTAGCGCGACGGTGTTACGACAGCGGACTCTCTTTGTGTGGGAAAACCCTTTGTGTTGGAAAGGACGACGATTGAAAGGCTCCATCATGCCGCCGGTATCCAGTGACCAAGGTTCGATCGTCACCTCCAGCATGGCGTTCCAAACCCGAGAGAGGACCCCCTGGCAATGCTATTCAGGGCATCTGTCGTGGACGACAAGGTTGTGTGGGTGTTTGTGTCACTCCCAGATGTCTGACCACCACAGCTCCGTTTCAATGCTTCATCCATTAGTGGCAACCTTAGACTTAATAAGGGCCCACATGGACATTACAATCAGTACACGCGGCCGGCTTTTATGTCCGATGATCGTCCTCATAACCCTTTGCTATGCCGGATCGGCCTTCCTCCAATATACCCGGTGCATCCTGCCCTAAACGCCGATCAAGGCCTTGGAAGGTCCGACCGGCTAGGAATTTCCCTGCGATGACGTCAGAATGGAATTCTCGGGCGCCTCGACGCCGAATGCGGCAGGTACTCACCGCCTGCATCGGGCGTGTATCGTTGTAAAGCCTCGGATTGACTGCGAAGTAACAAAGCGCCAGGCTCATCAGATGAGGGCGCCTCTTTGACCGCGAATCAGAAACGATCCATGGTCTCCTTGCGTAGACGGCTTACCAACACCAGCGCCGGTAAACCTCTTCGGCGTCCGGTATTTGCCGGTTGTGAGAGAGAACGAGGGCTCATCATCATCGGAGTGTTCCATGCCGGTCTCTGCCTCGGCCGAGTCTTGCGAGCATAATCAGTCATCACGATGACCCGACGATCAGGATAGGGGGCAACACACCTGCACCATCCGTCGTTTCGGCTAGCACTTGTTGTAAATCAAGCACGTATCGGTTAGACCAGACCGGATCTTTGTTGAGAGCTATTTCCAGCTCATGAGGCGTGATGATTGGTCTGAAGAAGTCCTAGTGGAAGGTATCGGTAAAGGACGCACAGCTTAGCGCCAGCACGTACTTTCGAATCAATCAAGCTATTTTCTGGGCAGGCGACCAGAACGAAGCACTCGATCTCCAAGAAGTTGGCTAACTTGGCCGGATTGAGTTTTCCGACACTGATTGTGTATGACTTCTTCTTGGCTCTTGTAAGCATCTTCCGCAGATGAGTCATAAGAGGTAGATAGGAGGCTGCGCAGATCGTCAACAAAAAGCAACAGTGACACGGCCTATGCCCACCGATGGCCAAAGTGCCGACAATTATGCCAAAGACATCGGCATCTCTTGCTCGCTGAACAAGGGCATAACGTCGCATGAGTAATTTGTTGGTGCGCGCGGATGCGAATGACGCAGTCCGAGTATCTGGGTCATAGTTGTAGACCTATGCAAGGCAATGCATTGGACCATGATTCACGACGGAAAAGAAACTGCGTACCTCGCAGGCCGCATGTGTGACGATCAGGTTGGTCAAGGAGAGGCTTTCGCCGCCAACGTATAGGATGATGGGATCCAAAACTTCCTCAGTGCCCTGTTCTGAAAAGCGAACATCTCTACTGTCAGCAATTCAATCGGCGCTGCGACGGACGCTACACTTACCGGGACTACCTCCGGGTGTACTTGTGTGGAAACGGCGAACGGACGGGGCCGATACATGACGAGATGATCCAAGAAGCTTGCTGAGAGCGGTGCAAATGGCGTCTGCGAGTTCTCAACACAGTGAGCTGCGAGGAAGACGATGCCGCGCACCGATCGAATGAGCGAAACTGACATCATATCGGACCAACACAGGCCGGTTGGTGTTATTCTCCAGCGAAGACTTGCTCGCTTCGACCAGGCTGTGTGCGCAATGCTCGATATCAATGGACCGCTTGCCGAAGACATAGATCACTGGAAGGCGAGCGGTCCTATCGTGCCGGAGATCCAGCTTCAGTGCCCTGCAATTCATCATGGGAGAACTGCACGTACGGGCTGAGACAGGCATGCCCGTAATGGACAACCACATCCGCATTTACATGCTGTGCAGCTACTTCATCCACACAACAGCTGAACAGAGCCGAGGTGAGTCGCACTGCGATTTGGGAAGCCCCGCCCGTTGGCTTACCTTCCATAAGACGTGTCAGCGAGTACATACAGCTCACGTCCAGGAAGTCGTGCGCGCAGTAGACGGTGGACCGGGACAGAATCATGAAGAAGTTCATCCGGGAATTGCAACGCAATCTTTCCACGCGAGCGAGCGATGGTTCCTCCTGATGAGCATCAAGTGCAAGAAGGTGCCCACAACGGAACTCACGATGCGATAATTCCGGGAGATGATGTGGTCGACAGTTTGGTCTATTTCGTAGGCCTGGTCCAGCGCGCCGCCGGACCGGGTTGCTGTGTCATCAAAAGTCTGCGGAGTGACCGAAATATCCTGATGGATGATATCCTCCCCTGCATTCGCAAAGGCGGAGGTTGTAGGTGCGGCCACAGATGTCATCGACCTGAGAAACAGGAACCCCAGATGGCTATGGAGCGGGAGTAGTAAAGTCGGAGAAGATGTCCACTGCAATAGGAGAGGAGTAACCAGAATAGTATAGTAGGGTCCTGGGCAGGCCGAGAATTTGAATACCAACCACGGCATCATACCGGTGGCGCGCTATGCGCCGCGATAGGCGAAGAGATTCAAAAACTCCATTGCTTAGGCAATCCGCAGCGTTGGTGATTTGTCACATCTTTGGGGGTCTTCCAGAAGACATCAGCTTGTTCAGACGTCGCTGTCAACCCATCTTCCATGGACGTTGACGGCACAGCCAGTCTATATTCCATACACTGAGCACGCTAAAGCATCAGGTTATGAACATGACACGAAAGCCAAATCTGTCCCTGGCCGTGCTTCCCATTCCCAGGCTATGCTACATAGGAGCGGGTCTCTTCCGGCGCATCGGCGAAAAGCGAGCTTGGGCGCGAATGGCTCGATAAACCCTGTTGGGACCGAAAAGCATGTTTGACCATACAGCGCTACTTGTCGGACGGGAATAATAAGACGTTGAGGTTTAGATCGGGCCCTGCGTTACGTTTGTGTCCGTGAACCATCCGTGCCAATGGCGTAAACTCATATATTGCATGTCTGAGTCTTGGGGGCCCACAACGTACCACACAACTCGTAGGAGCGTTCAGGGTCAGGAAGGCAGCCCCGGGGCGTGGTTCGCACCAAATGGGGCGAAAATTTTTTGTTGACCGCCCCGAGTTCGGTTTGGCCCGCGGACGGGCTCGTCTCTCACTGCGCATCATCCTTTGACAACAAGACCGAGCCTGTTTTATTGTATAGCTTCCGCTTGTGGATGGTCATCGTGTCGAGAGACTCCACAACCAGTGCATTCCGCGTTGCCGCGCGATCTTCGCGTTCACAATCCACTCTTTTCCACCCACCTCTCGGTCCACTCATAGATGGGTCTTGTCCTTCTGGTCTTACCTGACGTGGGATTGAATGACGATCTGGGCTGTGCTTTATGCACTTCGCATCTATCTCGTGCTGGTCCCATGCATACGCACACAACCCTGCTAGAAATGGGAATGCTGTATTGATTCGTGTTGTCGGCCATTTTCTTCCCCCACTTTCTTCGTTCCCACCCGGACCATCGCCCCGTTCCCCCGCCCTGCCGCTCCCCGGAGAAGTTCGGTCCTCATCGCGAATCTGTCTTATATAGCATCATCGACCAACTTCGGTCAGGGCACCTCGCTCAGCCTCCAACAACTCTTGCTTCTACAGTGCCGGCTTCGTCCCCACCTCAGCCCCCAGCATTATCCTTTCAGGCGACTCTACTCCTGACAGGGGTTTCATCTGCATCTCCGCCGCCGAAATATCGCGAGCTCTGCCTTGATCTTATTCACTCGGTGCTTTTCTCGCCATCGCCTTGCTCTCGTTGTCTAACCGGCTTGACAAACGAACGAGGCGTTGTATTGCCGCTCTCGCCCCCTCCGTGCCTATAAAGGAGCTACATGTCCTCCTCAGCAGACTGTTCCCCCAGACAACTGTGCTCTTCTACGACGGCGCTGTCCTCTGTCAAACTCTGTAGACGATATCGAAATCGACAACCGCTGTATCAGTATCCTTGTAGCCTGACTGTCAACCGGTCCCCTTGTATATCACAGCAACATGAACATGAGCGATCCCCGTTGGTCTCGTGTGAGTTCCTGTTTCTTTCGAGTTCCTCCTTGGGCTGACTTTGTGGCCGCTTCAGGTTTCCGACAAGTTGGCCTCGTTTCACGGATTCCTCGCCGCGCAACGTAAGCCGCCTCTTCTTCTGGCCCTTGCGTGGATCTGATTATTATTTTGGCATTAGTGGACGCAACATACGACGTCAGTTCACATTCATCTCATGTTAAGCACGCGCCGAGCTGAACTTGATGATCAGCTGGCCGACGGCACCTTTCAACGCCGGGGAATGTCCCTGCAGACGTTTATTTCCGAAGTAGCCGACTTCAAGCGACGTGGGTCCCTCTTCCCATGGTACGCTGTTGCCTGTATCAGCTAAATGTTCCCATGCAGAACTCGAGACGCACATCAACACAGAAGCGGTGCGCTATCTCCGATGCGGATCGGTTTTTGTTTACTTACATTTTACCTAAAAGCGCCACATCTATCCCATCCTGGCTCAACGTATGCCAGCGTTCGCACCCGGACAACGACTTTCGGTCGCTCATGGCGCGGTCCGAAGAGGTAAGAATGACCGGTTCGGGCGGCATAGCACGACATTGACGATTGATGTTTAGGACTTGAAGGCATCGATAGCATTATCTCGAAGACCAGGGCTAACCCGTCCTCCTACAATGGCGCCGAACTAAAGCAGTGCATCGATTCGTTCAGAACCACACTCTATGGTCTTTTTGCCGACGAACTGTACGTGCTCCCACGCATATGGCAACCGGGCCGCTAACGAGTCGTTCACACAGTCGGGAATTGCACCCCGCGAATATGCAACGATACTGGTCCTTAAACGAGGTTATCGCACTGCCCGTCTAACGACCGATGGGAGGTCGGCTCACCCTAAAGAATGCTCCGAACCCCGCTTTGCCCCACAACTGAAATATTTCCCCTTGCAGCTGTATTTATTCCCAGGCAACCCCTCATACCATTCATCGTAATAGTAGGAACATCCACGACATGCTCCTGTTTGCATCAAAAAAGCGATGTACATTATGTATTATTTTTACCTAGAATACATCAATAATCCGACTACCGTGGTACAGGAAAGAAGCCGAACGCACAGCAGTTATGATGAGGTATCAGAAATCGGTCGCCCGCCCGCCGTAACTCCAGTCATTGTGCCTGACCGGCTCCCTCTTAGGGCCTCCAATTTCACCTGTTTTGGGGTTTACGTCACCCTCGAATTCATTTGGCGGTTTCCGGCGGTAGTCTGGATGCAGACTGGGTTCCTCAGGCTGACCAGCGCCGGACGATGATGACGGTGTCGCCTTACCCGTCGCGGCCCGCCTCACGAGCTCCTCAAACTCGCGTTGTTCAGCGGCGGGCAACGGAGGTGGAGAAGGACGGAAGAGGGGGTCGTCACCATGGTCCTGACCAAGACGGAGGGTGGTATGAATGGCACGACGGTGCGGTTGCGAGGTTGGAGTACGTGAGATGATTTGTGGGATGACGCGCCGAGTGAATGGCGAGGAGAGAAGGCGGCGAGTGATTGGCAATCGAGGCATGGTAATTCTTGATGAAAGGGTGTCGACCGAACTGAGCGGGGAAGACGGCGAGATTTGGATGAGCGCTGAGTAAGTCGGACGGTTGGAGAACGTTTCTCGTGCGGCGGGCCGGGCGGCGTGCGAGGCGGTGGAGAAGGCTGTCAAAGTGGGGTAATGTAACCAGGGAATCGGACGGGATCGCCGTTGTACGATTTGAGCCCCTCAACCGTCGACGTCAAAGAGGGCGCAGTTGTCGGGTTCAAGCAAGTTCAAGTAAGTAGTTACTAAACAAGAAATGAAGAACGAACAGATGAGTCGGTGTGCAGGATGCAGATGGGGGAGCGGGGGTCGATGCCGTTACCCGCACGTCAATGGCATCCGCGGTCCCACGGCATCGTCGGCTATTGCTGCCATTCAGTTGAAACACGTTACGACATCGCTGTCTTTACCCAAGCTTCCGTCAAATCATTCATCCGTCTTCGCAGTGTCGGACAGCACACCCAGAAAACACTCTAATACCCCTTTAACCCTACTGTCGGAATACTGATTTACGGGAATTCCGAGGTAATGTATAACAAGGCAATACACCCAGTGATGCTTCTGTCCTCTGGATCGAACCACAATGCCGGAAACTGGTACCTTGAATTTTACCCCACTAAACCATGTTTATGATCCTCAGACTTGTCAACGTAATTTCAATTGTCATTATGACCAACATGCCCGCTACGCGCCCGAGACCTGAGCGAATGATCCGAAACGTCATGTCCACAGACAGCAGCGGCCGCTTTCACGGCGGCCGGTCGCCCACAACGGTCGAACAAAATGCAATTTCTAAATTTCGGAAGCTGAAAATAGAGTAATATGCACAAGCTAAATGTCCGTCTCCAACGTTCACGACCACCACCCATTGCATGCGGTGCGCACGCGATGATCGGTTGTTACGTACATCGCCCCGCTCATGAGCTCTGCTGCTCTTCGGTCGTCTTCATAATCCAAGGCTCGCTGGTGACGAACTGAGCGCGAGGAACGCCAAGCTCAAGAAGCTGAGAGAAGTATTTGGCGAAGCTGTGCGGAACCATTAGCCATTGTCCAGTCCCAGACTTGCTATAACTCACTCAGCGAAGAACCTGTCCTGGTCATCCGCGTAGACCTTGACCCACTTCTTGAACTCCTTGTCCTGCATAAGCGCAAAGTCCGACCTGGGGAAGTTGTCTTGAGTTTGACGCAATTTCACGTGACAGGAACGCCACATACGGAAGCATCATCAGGGTATGGGTCTTGTCAGTGAGCTGCTTAGGGCCATCCCACTTGCGCCAGGTCCATTTCTCGTTCATAAGCAGCTTGAAGTAGTCATTGGTGAAGGTCGTCGGTGAGAAAGTCCAAGGTCCGTCAAAGCCAGAGCTGCAAGCGGCTCAGAGACACGCGCGAGCACCGAAAACGAGGCAGCTTACCGGTCGCGGTGGCATCGTCCAAGAGCGTGAGCGCCAGAGAGAGCAACGATCGCCTGATCATCGAAGCCCATGCGGTAGAAAATCTATCGAGAAAAAATGAGGTGAGAACCGCTGACGATCATACTTTTGAGAAACACTCACGTCGCGGAGATGGTCGGCAGCCTTAGAAGCATCGGGAAGACGTCCATCAGGGGTGGCATCCTTTGCATAGCCATCGATACGACCGGGCCTCCAGGGGATCTTCGGGCCCTGCATTTCCTGAATTGCGCAAACACCGCCGAGAGTCCAAAGGTCGCCGTAAGAAATCCAAGGGAACTGCTTCTTGATCTCCTCCATTTTAGCCCGAGCTACCTCGAGACCAGCGTTGGCACCATGAGACGCCTCGGAGGGGAAACGCATGGTCGCGTAGTTGCTGAGTACCGTGTCAGATACAGTTTCTGGTCGGGTCGCGAAACAGGCAGATGCTCACCTTCCGCCCGTTCCGTCATTCTTATCGTAGGTACCGGACGAGTGCCAGGCAAGACGGACGAAAACAGGGCCGTACGAGCCATCTAAGCGTGCGTACGCGTCAGCAATAACTTCCTTATATGGTATAAGTTACAACCCACCATCGTAGTCGTTATCATCCATGATATCGGCGATAGCGTTGTACACCTTTTGGTAGTCCTCCTTCGTGGGCACGAAGTTGGTCGCGACCTTGGCCACCTGCTTCGCCGACTTGGCGGCAGTGCCAGCTTCCTTCTTCATGTTTTCGGCAGAGCCCGCGGAGTAGTACCAGTACCCGCCTCCGGCGACGGCGGCGGCTCCGACGAGCCATAGGAGGGTGTTGCTGCCACCAGTCGGGCCAGTGGCATAACCCCTTGACCGGATCAGATTGCGAGTGGCAGGTGACGCCGCTGGCACACGGCCAGCGACGGCGCCCACGAGGGGACGACGAATTTGGGTGCGAAGGATGTTGGCGAACATCACCGCGGCTGAGTAGAGAAGAGAGGAAGGACGACGAGAAGGGGGGATGAACAGAAACGGCGGGGGTCAATAGAGCGTATGGGACCTTACTGCCAGCACGGGGCACACGGGGGCCCAGCCAATAAGTCAGCTGGCTGAAATAGCACCCGGTCCTCCCCCCTCGTTGCTTCCGAACGAACCAACCGCACTCTTTCCTTTAGTGGAGGCCCTTCCCATAGGGTCAACGGGAAATCCGTTCCACCGCGGAGTTAACAATCTCACAACTCGGGCTATCTTGCCACCCGCTCTCCGCAAGTTCTAGAACAAATCCGGTCCTGAATTACCAGCTGTTGGTACAAAAAGAGTGTAATGACATGGGAGTATGGGCTGTGGGCTAGGTGATATACAGCATGTATGCACGTCATGCAGGGAGATGAAGACCGCAGATACGCGAGCATGAGCGCCAGGACGAGTAATCGCGAGGTACTCGAAAAGTAAGAAGATGGTCTGGGGAAGTCGACGGGATGTTACCAGTCGAACTCGCTGTGCAAAATATGAGGTTATGGTGCAATAACGGGATCGAGTCGCGCATACCCTGTGCACTTGGAAAAGAGGTAATCTTTCCCGTTGATGTGCATAATGCCATCCTTAAGGACACACTTCCACTTGTTCTTCACGCGTTGGACCTGAGACGCGCGGGTGAACGAATAGGCCTGCCAAGGAAATCTATCCGCAACATACCTTATCCCACGTGCAAAGTACACTATCCCTACCGGCCTCTTCTCCTTCCTCCTCTTCGCCTAGCTCCTCGTCGTCAGAGTCGTCGAGGTCAGAGCCGATCTCCTCATCATTGGTAGGCAACGGCTTCGCCTTTGGCGGTTTGGCCGGTTTTGAAGCCGGCTTCTGCGGCGTTGGATGATGTGTAGCAGTCTCATCCGAATCCGACTCCTCCGAATGAGATCTTTGTTGTCCATTGGCGGTGACCTTGCATCCGCGCGTCAGCACCCTCTAGATTATACAGGAAAGGATGCTTACAGCACCGTTCCCGTTTGGCACCGCAGCATAGGCTGGGTGGGCGGGAACACCAGGCTGCGGTGGTCGACCTGGTATGCTAGATGGCCCGGCATATCCGTTCGCAGCAGGCCCGTACAGTGCATAATGGTCCACCGGTTCTGTCTTGATGTAACCCGGAGGAGGCGGTGGCGGAAGTGGGGGAAGACGGTGCGGCGGCGACGGTGGTGCGGGCTCGAACTGAGCAACTCGTGATGCGACAACCTTCATTTCCCATCGCTACAAGCCAGACAGGCAATGGATCAGAACTTGCTTGAGAAGCTTTGACAATCAAAAGATCAGCATACGTTCTGCAGTTCTTGGATGACATCGTGTTCCACTCCTGCATCCTCGAAGTCCGCCTTGATACCGGCGATCACCTCATCAATAATGTTACGGTATGTTGCGGGCTGGTCAAAAGGCTATGACATCTGGTTCATAGAGCACGTATACACCGTGCTCACCACAATCCTATTGGACATTTTGCCACAAACCGACCGTGGGCCTGGCGGGGAGGTGGTCGAGGGGTGCTGACCAAGGGGGCTTTTATACGAGGGAGGGAAGGGGAGAGAGATGAGCTGTGTGGCTGTGTTTCTGTTTCGAAATTGCCCCCGAGGTCCGTGCGGGGTACCGAGTTGCGTTAGGGCCGGTCAACCGGCGGTGGACGGTGAGCAACGGGGCGTGGCTTCTGAAGAGTGGCGGACTGCCTTTGATCCCGTGCTCGATTTCGCATCTCTCACGACTCTGTTGTACACAATCGACAACCGGCTGCCACTCGCCCGCCTCCCTTGCTCCTTCCAGCCGTCCTCAACCTCTCCTTCTGCCCATCATGTCTAAGGATAAGAAGGGCTCCTCTAAGGTACCGGGAGAGTCTGTCAAGTACAATGAAGGCGATATCGTGCTCGGAAAGATCAAGGGTTACCCGGCGTGGCCAGGCAAGGTGCGCGTCTTCAGCTCTACGCGCTACCCAGGGACGCGTTTCTCATGCATATATATGCTGCAATTCAGATCCTAAGCCATGATGAAGCTCCTCCTGCCGTGAAGAGGGAGTTGCCGCAGGCTAAGAAGTCCACATATTATCTCGTGCGCTTCTATCCTACTGGTGAATTGTACGCGCCCTCTTTTTGTACTCGTTGATCCTTCTCACTGACGGTTTCTAAGCGCATGGCTGTTCCCCAAGGATCTGTCCAAACTTCAAAAGCACGAGATCGAGGCTTTCATCAACGAGCCACATCGCAAGAAATCCGAGTTGATGGAAGGCTACAGGATCGCTCTCGATCCTACGGAATGGGAGGAGAATTATCACAAGAGAGTTGCAGAGGAGCTTGAACAAGAGGCTGCTGTCCAGGAGGACCAGCTTGATGAAGATGAAGATGAGGAGGAAGCAGATGAGCCTCCTGCGGGCAGCAAGAAGCGCAAGCGCGAGTCTGCACCGGCTGATAAGAAGTCGAAGAAGGCTAAGCTAGAGCAACTGACTAAGAAGAAGAGGAAGAGCAATGTGTGTTGTTTCGTATCGGATTGATTGTGGTGACTGATTGTGGTGACAGGCGAAGAAATCTGCTGATACTGTGGAGTCCGAAGATGACGGTGCTGCGGACGAGTCAAAGGTGGAGACGTCCCACGCGGCAGCTGAGAAGGCGTCGAAGCCTGCGAAGCCTGCCAAGGCGGCTGATGGGGACGACGAGGGTGAAGACAGTATGTGCTGTCGTCGTTCTTGCACACCACCATCATGTTCATCACTTTTCTAAATGTAGATGCTCTCCTCAACGATCCCGAGGCCATGAAGGTCAAGGACTGGAGACACAAGCTGCAAAAAGCCTTCCTAGGCAAGACCGGACCGAACGCTGCTGTGAGTTTGCCTCCGAGGTCGCGCCAACACGCGCGATGTTGACCCCGTGCCAGGACATGCCGAGCGCCGACCAACAGCTGAAGGCCGTGGAGGAGTACCAGGGGTACACCATTGAGTACCTGCAGGTATGTGTATGGATGCTCAGCATGTGTACGTGTGTTCATGTATTCTGCAGTTCTCGAAGATTGGCAAGGTGATGCGCAAGATTGCTGGTTTGCCTGAGGTGCCCAGGGACGACGAGTTCCATTTCAGGGAGCGTGCGGCAGCGCTCGTCACGCGCTGGCAGGATCAGCTGTCTGGATCTGGACCCAAGACGAACGGTACTGGGGAGTCTGGCGACCATACGGACCCGCCTGCGAAAAGCGAGGATGTCGAGATGAAGGACGAAGCTCCCGCCGTGAACGGAGATTCCGCCGAAGCCAAGGATGAACCTATGAAGGATGAGCCTGCGGCGCCTGCCGAGTCTGCTGAAGCGGCCGAATCTGCTGAACCTGCTGAGTCTTCTGAGCCAGCTGCTCCAGCTGCTGCCGAGGCAGAGCCGGTAGCTGCATAACTGCTATGCTGAAATACTCGCTCTCCGCGAGCCGGACATCTACGAAATAAACAGTTTCTCACTCTGGGACCGGATGAAAGACGGCGGCATTTCCATCTGTACATGGAAACCCGCTGGTCTTCCACTCTCCTCTCTCTCTCGTTTCCCCTTCTCCCTGCCCTGTCCTTTCATGTGAGTGCAACCATGCGGCGGGTTGGTTTTGTACATATTTGATGTTGGCCCGTCTGCCTGTTCTACAATGTGAAGGGTAATTGATAGTGTATGTTCCACCTGTAATGAGCCCGTTATACACGAACAGTGGCCAAGCTGGTGCAACAACTCGAACCAAGTATCTGTCATTCAATATCAAGACTCGTAAGCGTTGTGTGGATGAGAGAGTCATCAACGGAGTGGTCAGGGATGACGCCGCGAATTCTGGGCGCATCCAAAAGTGGGTTAGGGACGCGTCGCCTTTTTCGCGCATCCAACCACATTTCGGTCCAGTTCCCAACTCTCCCCTCCTCCTCCTTCCATACCCTCTCTACCATCCCAAGCTCCTTCAAAACACGATGTCCGACGAATCCGGCTGGTCGCTGACCGAGTCCGACCCCGCAGTATTCACCGCCCTCCTCCACTCGCTCGGCTGCACCTCCCTAATAGTCGACGACCTCTGGACACTCGACGACCCCGCTCTCCTCAGCTCTCTCCAGCCCATACACGCCCTCATCTTCCTGTTCAAATGGCTCGGCCCCTCCGAGTCCGACCCCGCCGACTCCAACTCCTCCTCGGACACACTCCCCTCTGGCGGGCGATACGACCCCGACTTCCCGGGCTTCTTCGCCCAGCAAGTCGTCAATAACGCCTGCGCCACTATAGCGGTCCTCAATGGCGTATTTAACATCCCCACCCCTATACCCATGGGCCCCGACCTCGCCCAGCTCAGAGAGTTTTCGCAGGGCATGGACCCGCTTATGTCAGGGTATAGCATAACCAACTCGCCCGCTGTCCGGAGCGCACACAATGCGCTGAGCACCACGGCCAATTCACCGTTCAGCATCGACCCGAGTCTGTACGACAAAGACGAGAAGGAAGACGCGTTCCATTTTGTCGTTTACGTACCCGTCGCGGGGCAGGTGTATGAGCTCGACGGCCTGCGTCAAGCACCGGTCGCACATGGGGGGTGGAACGAGCAAAGCGGAGAAAGCTGGCTGGACGTAGCGCGCAAGACAATACAGGCGAGGATAGGCAGTTATCCGCCTGGGAGTCTGCACTTCTCGTTGTTGGCGGTGAGGACGGATAATCTGCCGGAGATGGAGCGGGAGCTGGAGAAGGCGAGGGAGAGGGGGGATGAGGCGGTTGTGGGGGAATTGGGGGGGAGGGTGTATGCTGAGAGGGCGAAGAGGCAGCAGTGGGAGGTGTGTCTGTCTTCATTCTTCCTTCTTGCTCTTCCTTCTACCTCTTCATTCTACCTTCATTTCTTCTCTACCTGTCCCTCCACCGTCCGACTCTACCTTCTGCCTCTGCCTTCTTGTTTCGCTGCTGTTGGGAAGTTACTAACGCCGAAACAGTTCGAAAACTCCCTGCGAAAACACAACCACATCGGCCTAATCCACTCCATCCTGCTCGGACTCGCCCAAGCAGGGGGGCTAGACCCCGCAATAGAAAAGGCAAAACAAAAATACGCCGAGAGGCGGGAAAGAGCAGCTAAGAGCGGTGAGGGGATGGAGGAGTAAGGCGCTGCTTTCCTCCTCGTTTGACTGGGAAGTGCGAGAGAAGGTATGGAGAGATGATGTGGGGAGAAGATACAGGATTCGATGTATCGATACATTTCACGGTAACTATGATCTACATAATGTCCCCACCCCTGCATCACCCTCCCAACTTCCAGTTACAATACATCCCAGCAGTCCACCACCCTCACACTCAAGCCGGCGCGGAAGAAGAAGAAGAAGCAGCAGAAGGCTCAGCATGCTCCACATCCTTCTCAACTCCCTCACCACTAAACGCCCTCCCAACCTGGCCACACGCCTCCTCATAAAGCCTATCAATCCCCCTATCCCTCCAGACCGGATTAGGCCCCTTATCAAACCCATGTCCCACCCCTTTGATCAAATGATAGTGTACCCTCTTCCCCACTTCTTCCTCCAGGCGGTGGGCGAACGCGCGCCCTTCGGCAAGGAGCTCGTCCCATTCGCACGTGAGGATTATTATGTCCTCCGGCAACCCCTCCCGGAGGAGTTGGGTAGGGGCGACCCCGGGCGAGAGGTACGGGCTGTCCAGCGAGAAGTTGGCGGAGGGGTAGAGATAGGAAGCGTCAAACAAATCCGTAAAGAACTTCGGCAGCTCCTTTTCCGGCCTCGTATTCGTCTTCCTCCGCTCTGAGCGCGGGCGGGTAAAGTCCGTACTGGGGTACCAAGCGCATATAGCCACCACTCTCGGCTCGGCCGCCGGAGGCTCGGGCGCGTTGGAGCCCGTCGCACGGGGGTTGGAGCGACGCTTGAGGAGCTCGGAGTGGAGCCGGAGAGGGACGGAGAATGCCATATTCCCCCCCGCGGAGAAGCCCGACACGCAGATCCGTTGTGCGTCTATCCCCAGCTCGGAAGCGTGCTGCGCCAGCCAGAGGAGGGCGTCGACGCCGTCTTCTACCCCTGTGGGGAACGGGTATTCGGGCGCGCAGCGGTATTCCACTGCTACTGCTATTGCTCCTAGCTGGGAAGTGACGGCGCGACACCAGCGGACGTCGTCCGTCGCTCTTCCAATAGTGAACCCACCACCATGAAACACAGTCACCACCGGCATCCTCTCCCCGCTCTCTTTCTTCTCCCTATACCCCTCAGGGACGTAGAAATAGAGTGTGATTTCCCCAGCGGTGGGGGAGACGGTCACGGGGAGCTTGCGCTTGAAGTCTGGCCCGCGGACCCAGGGAGGAGCGAGTTTATGGAGGTGCATGCCGATGTCCATTAGGTGACGCCAGGTTTCTGCTTGGAGGTGGAGTTGGAGACGGGATTTGCCGGAGGGGGTGGCGCCGACGGGCTGCACACAAATGGGTTAACATTGGGCAAGAAGGGTAGCATGGGTAGAGGATGGGGACGTACGAGGGGAGGGAGGACGGCGGCGGCGTGTTGAAGTTTGGGAGGATCGACTTTCGGGTCGGCCATGTTTAGTTACTTGGTGCAGTTGGAACTCGAAAAGCAGGTGACGAGGAGATTCCTTTTGATTTCTCAAGAGCAGTCTACGATGGATGGTAGCAGTCCAGAATTAATGTGCACGATAGTAGTCGACAGCAGCGAAGAGTTCAGCAGCTGGTAGGACAGCAGACGCAACAGAGGCAGATGGTTGTTCAAGTCAAGCGAGTCCGATCCTCAAGCCCTCTGTGCCCAGCATTTTCAGCATTCTCCCAACCCCACACCCATCAGCGGAGCACCACATCCATCACCCATCACATCCAACCAACCAACCACCTTCGCTCGACTCCCAGGCGCATGCATCTCACCCAAAACAAGTTGGACCTCCCTTGACAGCGCTCGGCTCCCGGCCAAACGGAGATCATTGACGTCAACCGCGTCACTCAGAAGCCTATTTGCACAGCCACATTACCCAATCGTGCGGGGTCCTCCTTGGGCTGGACCGTAATCCTCGCCTTTCTCGTCCTTCTTACGACCAAAAGCGGCTCGCATGTGGCCGGTGTGGACTTCTGGAACACCTGGGAGAAAGAGGCAGAGGTGGGGCTTGTCATCACCTCGCCTACTCCTCTCCGGTTGGACTCGCAGGCTGCGGGCTGGAGGCGGGCTCCTGTCCAGCATGACATGCGGGGGTGATGACGATGCTGCCTGCCTGTGTGTGGACATCGGGGGGCTTTCGCTTTCCTACAAATCACTGCCCGATGCAATCAGAGTGAAAAGAATGGATGAACGCTTCGTTGGGCTTGGCGGCTGAGTGCAGTACTTCCAGAAATACCTCATCGCACACTGCTCGCCTGCTCATCAGCTAGCCGATATCTATCCAGCACTCTCACTCTCCATCTCCATCGCTCCGCGCTCTCCATCCTCCTCCCCCGGCAATCTCGTCTCCACTGACCGCTGAGACCCTCCCCTGGTGCCGAACGACGACAGCTCTCAGCCTACGAACTGCACGAGCGCGATGTGCATCAGCCGCCGGTCGCGCAAGCCCCGCGGCGGGAACGGGAAGCCCAGTAATGCTAATGCGCTCAACATTCTGCTCACGAACGGTCGGTTCCCCGTGACGCTCGACCTTGCCCGTCAGCTCAAGCGTGCGGGGCATGTCGTATTCTGCGTCGACCCGATGGTGAGTCCGTCCTCCTCCGCTTTCCCTGCGTCCTTCCCCCGCGGAGCCGCTTCCCGGATGTGGATGTGGGATGCGGGATGTGGGACGTGATAAGGATGTGGATGAGGATGCTGACGGCGAAGAACAGCATAATCACGTCTGCAAGTTCTCGAACGCAGTCAAGAAATCCTTCGAAGTCCCCGCGCCACACGAGAACCCCACGGGCTACCTCCACTCCGTCAGCAGCGCCGTCCAGCGGTGCTCGATCGACCTCATCATCCCGCTACACGAAGAGATATTCTACCTCGCCGAGTGCGACGACCCACTCATCAAAGACCGTCTCTTCGCCCCGCCTTTTGAGGTGCTTTTGCGCTTGCATAATAAATGGGAGTTTGGCCGGCTGTGCGAGTCGGTGGGGCTCGACGTACCCCGTGCGACGCTCTGCCGCTCCCTCGCCGACGTCCACTCCCTCACGCTCGACCGCGACCTCGCCCTCAAACCAGTGTACGGCCGAGCCTCCAGCAAAGTATACCACCTCAAGCCCGGCGAGCCCATACCGGAGGATGTGGGCGTGAGCGAGGAAAACCAGTATGTTGCCCAGGAGTGGCTGGACGGGCAGAGGTATTGCTCGTATTCGGTTGTTGTGAGGGGGAAGACGCAGGCGTTTGGACTGTATCCGGTGAAGGATACGATTGATGGGAGTAGTTGTGTGTATTTTGAGAGTGTGGAACATGAGGGGTGCGTCCCCTTCCTTTCCGCGCTCTTCTTCTCCTTCTCCTCCTCCTCTCTATGTTCTTCTCTCCTGCTGCTTTCCCTCTTTTGCGCTGTCCCTGGTGAGAAGGGCGGAGGCTGACCCTTCTGCAGGATCAGGGCATATACGGAGAAACTCATCTCCGCCCTCGGACCCATCAACGCCCAACTAGCGTTCGACTTCATCGACGTCCCCGCCCGTCCCCCCACCCCCACTTCCCCCGGCAGCCCAAGGAGGCTAGTAGCGATCGAATGCAACCCGCGCGCCACATCCGGTATCCACCTGTTCAGCAGCACCACTCGCCTCGCCCAGGCGTTCACGGCTGCCGATGAGATCCCGAGGACGGCCAAGCCGGGCGCGAGACGGCAGGTGGCGCCGGGGATGTTGATGTGGAAGAGGGGGCATGGGGTGAGGACGTTTTTGAAGCATGAGAAGAGGTTGATGACTACGAAGGATGTTATGTTTTCGGGGAGTGATGTGCGTCCCATTCTTCCCTTCCTCTGCTCTTCTCCTTCTTCCTCCGTTCTTTCCTTCTCGTCTCTCCCTTTCCTCCTACTGTCACTTCCTTGACCTCTTCCTGCTCTATCCGCTCCCCTTCCCTCCGCTTCCCTCTTCCCTTTCCTTCTCGTCCGCCCTTCGACCCCTTTCCTGGACAAGCAGACCAGATACTAACATGCGTGCAATAGCTCCTCCCATCCCTAATGCAGCCCTTCCTCCTCTGGTCATACTACGAGATCTGCCGCGAGAAGAAGATGCGTTTAGCAGATATGTTCCAGTGGGACCTGACCTGGGAACCCGAGGGGGAACACTTAAGGCGGGTGCAGGCGTTGTTGGAGAGGGACTCGACTATCGGGGCGGGGCAACAGGAGCGGCAGCAGAAGGAGGAGAAGGAGGGCGACTCAGCTAGCCGTACGCCTGCTGGAGGGCAGGGGAATGGCGGTTTTGCTCTGAATGGGGCAGCGCAAGGAGCGGTGCATAGCCTGAATACGGGATGTACGGAGGACTCTGATGCGAGGGGCGCGGATGCCGCCCGGGCGACGGATACGGTCAGGGCGAACGACGACGCGAAACTGAACGGCACTGCGAAGAAGAAGGATGTTCAGCTTAATGGGGCAGGAGGAGGGGCGGAGGGGATGAAGATGGATAACCAGGCTGAGGGGCGAAAGAGGGCTTTGCCCGTTGTTGAAGGCGCCGCCTAGCCCGCCCTTGCCCGCCCGATTATGTCCGCCAAACTCGACCTCCCTCTCTTTCTTTTCGAAACTAAAGCACATTATACCCCGCCGCCTCCAGTACAGTATATGCACAACGTCCCCCTGCTCTTCTACCCATCCCCTTTTCGACCTCGACCCTGCTGGTTCGATTATGCTCTTCCCTCTACTTATACTTCTTTCTGGGCTTGATGTAATGAACGAAATAATGAATTATGCTAATACCTAATCCTTACACCAAGGACCGTATCACGCTGGACGTCGGCTGGCGACGACCCTCGTGAGACTTCTACCCTTGCCAGCAAGCACCTCTTCTCTTGATCATTCATTTGCAACACGATACTCCACGCAGGCAACATCGCACGAACAAGTCTCCTGCCTGCAGGAAAGTACTAGTTCGCGGTGAAAGAGAGGGCGTTTCAGCCTAAATGCAAATTTCCGGAGATGCGAGGTTGTCGGAAGATCCATAATTAGAGCGGAGGAGCCGAAAATAGCCCGGCTCTGACGTGAGTGAAAGCGCGAATTGATGGGAAGAACGAAGTCGGTGGTATGACGCGTTGTCCACCTCCTCAGTACATGATCATGAAGCAACGCTTCCTACGTGCTGGAAGAGCAGCTCGAAATAGTCGACCCAACCTTTATACATGCGTACGTGGCTGCCCTGCGGCTGGTGCACGAAGACATGGCGTGAGTATGTATTGAGGATTTCCGAAGTGACGGATCTGCCGAATTACCTCGGCAGGAGAAGGAAAGCAAAGCGGTGTGCCGAGATGGACGGGCGAAACGGGCCAAGTATTTTTGGCGCCTCGTACGGTGGTGCGGTGCATCGCCCCTTCCACGCCATAACACAATACACGCGCACTCCCACTCCTGCGACTGCTCCATCACTTTCCCTCTTCTCTCCTCCTCCAACAAGGCATCGCAGCGTCACTCTCTTTCTTACTTTTCTTATCTCTCTCTTTCCTCTACTTCGACTAGGGCATAGTCCCATCTTTCTCTCGTGAGACTACCTGAGCCGGCCCTGAGCACCCGCTGAAAGCCAAACCGTACACACCGCCAAAACGATGGCAACTCTCGGCAAACCAGGCGCACACCGCGTCCGAAACCTCATAATAGCAGGCGTAGTCTTCGTCTGCGTCGTCCTCGCCGCCGTACTAGGCGGAGTACTCGGCTCTAGAGCAGCGCACAATAAGGCTTCCTCCTCGTCCTCCTCGTCCTCTTCGGGTGGATCTGGTGGGTCAGGGGGGAGTGGAGGAGGGGCGAACCAGCCTAGTCCGAGTGGTGCGCCGGCGAGGTTGGCGATCGCTACTGATACTTGGGAGCATCCGATTTATCCTACTACTGTGCGTACCTTCCCCCTCTTCGCGCAATGAGTTGCATACTGATGCTAGGTGGTGAAGACCGCGACTGCTGGCTACTCCGCCCCGACCTTCGACGCCGCCAGCGCGCTCGTCACCTGGCCTTCCGACCCTTACCAGCCCTCGAACCCCTCTCCCACGCAGGTCCGTTCGGACCGCCCGCGGCTCATCGCCCCTGCGTACAAATGGGAAGCTCTGCCCAGCCTGATCGCCAAGGACGCCTACCTCGCCGGGTGGAACGCGACCATCTTCGGGAACGCGTCCGTGTACGCCCAGGGCCCACTGACGAACTACTCGATCGATGGTGGGCTTGACGAGTCCGGCGTACTGGACGTCGCGCGCCAAGTGAAGGTCAAGGTCAAGTCCTGGGCATACGCATATCGGATGAGCAACGACACCACCTGGGTGAACCGGACCTGGGACGAACTCGTCAATGCTGCAGGGAACAATTCCGCCAACTATTTCGGCGTGCAGGGCGATAACTGGAACGATGTGCATTTCCTCGATTTGGCCGAGTTTACCGCCGCGTTCGCTATTGCCTATGATTGGATGTACGATGCCTGGACGGCCGATCAGAGGAACGCGATCATGTGGTCTATCCTCAACCTCGGCCTGAGCTACGGCATCGAAGCGTACACCAACCCGAGCTACGGCAACGCCTGGTGGCGGTCCGTCAACGGGAACTGGAACTGCGTGTGCAATTCCGGGCTGACCATGGGCGCACTGGCGATCCTGGGCGACGACCCTACGGGCACGGCAGAACAGATCCTGGGGTACACGATCGACAATGCGAAAGCGAACTGTGCGCAGGCGCCGAGCTCGGACGGGACGTGGAGCGAGACGGCGAATTATTGGTATTTCGGGACGATGGCGTTCTCGGAGATGACGAGCAGTCTTATGACTGCTACGGGGAGCGATCAGGGCATGTTTGACGCTAACCCGAGCTTCAACTTGACGGGCTTGTATCATATCTACGTCACTGGTCTGACGTCGCTCTTCAACTACGGTAAGCCTTCTCCGTTGCGGGAGCCAGTGGTCAGAGTGTTGACTGGCTGCGTGCAGGCGATTGTGGCCCGAACAAGTACTCCACCAACGCAAACGGCATGATGCTCTTCGGCGAGCACTACCAAGTCCCGCAATACATGCTCTTCCAGCGCGACCAATTCGACGCCGCCGAGCCCTGGGCTATGTTCTGGTACGACCCTGCCGTCAGCGGCGCGTGGTGGGACGGCCTGCCGCTCGACCACTACTTCGACGATCCGAAGAACACCTGGGTGTCGATGCGCTCGAGCTGGACGGACAATAACGGCTTGTACGTCGCTATGAAGGCTGGGAACTTGACGGGCCATCAGACGCATGGGGATCTCGACTCCGGCGACTTCGTCCTCGACGCGCTTAATCAGCGCTGGGCTGGCGAACTCGGTTCGGGCGACTACGACGCGCCGTACTACTTCTCTTCCGAGGCGCAGAACTCGGCGAGGTGGACGTATTACCGCAAGGCTACGGAGGGGCAGAACACGCTCCTCCTGAACGAAGCGAACCAGAACGTCGAGGCTTCCCCGACTGGCAATTTCGGCTCCTCAGGAACAGCGCAGGGCGCCGCGCCAGAGTTTAACGTCTCGAGCGACAGCACCGCGTTCTTCACTGCTGACCTCACAACAACCTACAACGGCACTTCCTACCAGCGTGGTGTTAGGCTGCTCAATGCCCGCCGGCAAGTCTTGCTGCAGGACGACATCAACGCCCAAGCACCCATCATCTGGCGCATGCACACCAACGCGACAGTGAGCATCGACAGCGCGGGCACGACGGCCACTCTCTCCCTCGGAGGGGAAACGATGACCGTCCAACTGCTCAACGCGCCCTCCGGCGCAAAATTCAGCACAATGGACCCAGTGCGGTTCCCCTCTGATCCACCCTTGCCCTCGGGCGCGGTCGATCAGCCCAATCCGGGAGTGACGGTGCTCGCTATCCAGCTCGGAGCGGGGCAGTACTCCCTGCAGGTGCTGTTCAACCCCCAGTGGCCCGGTCTGTCAGCGAACGACTACGTCACCCCGCCCTCAGTGCCGGTCACACAGTGGTCTCTCACCTCGCACAACAGCTGAGCCGAGCTGGACCAACTGCATTCCCTGTAGCACTGGCTTCTTTCGTACCGTCGTACGCCTCACAAGGACATTTCTTCTTGACACTCACTCTCTGACTTCGGAACGGACAAAAACATACCTAGTTATATAGAAGATCGATCACTATCCCTATCACTACTCGTCCCTACTACGTAGGCCCACTGTATCCGTCTCTTTCTGCCCGTCTCTTCAATCTCATGCATGACCCCCGGCTTGTCGGGCGTCCTTTCCATACACAAACGGGGCCACCGCCTGCTCTGATACTGACAGGAAAAAACGATGTCCGTCCTTCTGGCAGAAAAGCCCAATGTGGAAGATGGAAAGTGAAAGGGGTGTAATGTATCACCAAGGGTCCGTCGTCAACCACTTTTTTCGCAATCCAGACTCCGCCCAGCCTGCCCCTTCCCGCTTCCCGGTTTTCTTTCTTCCCGCTCTATCCAATCACCCAATCTTCCACTCGTTTCCCGTTTCCAGGGCTGATTTTTCTTCTTTCTCCTCGCCCTGATGAGTCTGATACATACTCTGCTCTGCGTGATTTTCGTGCCTGCGATTTTTGCCTCTGTGAGACGGTCCGCGCGGGATACCGGAAGTGGCCGTCCGATCCTTTTGCGGTGGGTACAGTATTCACGTTGCCTCCACCTGAGAGACGGGGTGCGGGCCGTGGAGGTCTCTTTGATCACCTATGTGATGCGTCCATGCATGGTCCCATCTTGAATGGGTCTCGGGGCTGCTGCTGATATGTACGAAACTGAGATCGTTGGGATGAGACGTGGGTGCTGGAGTGTAGTGACTCAGCTTTGTTTCGGGTGATGTTTTCCTAACCCTCGCTACTGTCCCCCTGAACGAGGTCAAGCACAAGCCTTTTCCTACGCGAGCCCACGTGCATAGCGAGTGGACAGTTGAGCTGGCTAGCGCGCGCAAGAGTGATAGTTACGACTTCAATTCCACTTGCCATACAACTACACATTGACTTCACTTCCAAATTCAGTTCTTAAGCTACCTTGAAAGAAGGGGAGACCATTCCAGTTCATACCTACAACAAGAAGACCACAAGACGGCGACAGCAAGGACTGCCATACAAGAACGGGTTGCGCCCAGTCCGCTAGCTGATCGACAGCGTGCGGGACTGGGCCTACATGCCAAGAGAAAGAAAAGGGGAAGAGAAAAGAAAGGGAAAGGGAAAGGTGGTTGGGCTGCTGGCCAAGGGGCGAGCGGCTGGTATATGCGTGTTTTGGGAATTTGTGGCGTTTGTACAGTTTGGTGGTGGGGGGAATTGAACGAGTGGTAGGGTAACGAGTGCTTTTGGTGGTAATGAGTGGCTGGGGTTATCGGCATAGAGTAGTAGCATAGGGGTTGGCATAGTCCGTGTTCAGTTTGTCGATGTTCGATGTTGTTACAGATGAGATGATGAGCATATAGGCGCATATATGTTGGCATAACGGGTGGGTTAGCGGACCCACCCGAGAGGGATTAACCACCCTCTCAGAGAGGAGGTGCGGTTTTTCTCCCCTTCTTTCGTGTCGTGGTCCTCGTCTTCTTCTGCTGGGGCGCCGAGCCCCTCGACGTCGCGGAAGGAGACGTAGCCTTCGCGGTTCTTGAGCAGGAGAGAAGTGGAGTGGACGTCGAACGGCGGTGATGGGGGCGGGGTGATGGGTTCTTTCGGTGGTGGGGTGGTCTTGTTTGATCGGGTGCCGTAGTTCAGACGGCTGGTCGGTGCTGATGCTCTCCTGAGAGTGGGAGCGACGGGCGAGGTCTGAGCACGGGAGATGGGTGGCTTGCGCGTCGGGATGGTCATATGCGGTGTTGCGGTTGCGTGGGAAGACGGACTTGTTGGCTCCCAGGGCCAGCCGGCGTGCTGGGCGCTGGCAGGGGAAGGCGAAGCTGACCATGCTCCTTTGCGCATGGAAGATGACGTGCTGATGAACGAGCTAGTGCGGCTCAGGGCACCTGAGGGCATAGGTCCAAACGTCGCCCCCTCACCCGCACGCTCTCGCTCAGCCTGCAGCATTGCCCTCCTCTCTTGCTCTCTCTTGCGGGTCATCTTGGCCATCTTGCCCGGCGACGGCGAGCGGGATACATGCACGATAGATGTTGTCCTGCCAATCCGACCTGGATCGGCAGGTGATCGACCAGATGGACGCATACATGTTTGTTGGGCGATCTCCGCCAGCCAGTCCGTGTCGTCGTCATCCTTCGATGTCGACGAGCGTGGGCTCGGGTACGGAGGGGTAGAAGGAGGAGTCTGCTGCGCTGAACGTTCACGATGGCGAATGGCTTCTTCGGCAGCTTCTGCACGCTGGAGAGTTGCGAGAAGCAGACGCTCGCAGCGGGTTGGACCCTGGGTTGTTGCTTGGGTTTGGGGGAAGGCAGACGGCGGGTTTGAGGGACGCTGCTTTGTTGGCTGGGACATGGCTCGGTTCAGCGGCGGAGGTGTTGGCAGGGATGCGGCAGCCAGGAAGGACTGCAGCGATGAGAGAGATGAGGATAGTGAGCTTTCGCCGATGCTGTTGGCTGAGGCGAGGGAAGGGGTCGATGCGGTTGAGTACGAGGCTACTGAGTAGTCGACAGATGCACGAGCGGTTGGCGGGGTGCTGAAGATGTCGAGCAGGCAGGCAGGTCGCGACTGTCCAGAGGAGGACGATGAGCGGGAGTGCAGTCGTGCTGGTCTGGAGACAGCGACGCTGGAGGAGGACGAGGCGATCATTGCGGGAGGGGGGAGGAAGTTGTGGATAGGCGGTGCTTGATACGTATATGTAGTTGAGGCAGAAGGGAAGGCGTATGGTTCCCCGGATGCCGAACTACTTTGCTGGTGGATAGGGAAGTCGACAGAGCAGGGAGCAAGGCAGCCTTGAGGCCTTTGAGGCAGAACAGGCAGGGCACAACGTGGGAGCGAGAAGGTCGGGGGAGATGAGAGAGAGAGAAGTACAAGTAGTGAGAGTGAAGTTACGTGGGGTGAACAGGTGCTTTCTGTGTATAGGCGCGTTTCTGCCCATGCCCTCCCATTCATCACCCGCATCACATTCACCCACCACAACTATCCTTTGCACGCGCTTCTTCTCTGTGAAGTCCAGCCCTCTGCTGCACAGGACCGCCCGCGACACACCCAAAGCCAGACCAAGCTCACCAGACCACACGGCATTCCCCCTGGTCCAGCCATTTTGCTTCCGGAAAGACACGCAGAACGCGTCGGATCGCCTCCCTTTTGCCTGCTCACCCGCTCAGCCGTGGGCCCAAGACCGCCGATCAACCGAGCCCAGACCCCTTCCGAGGAGGTACGATGCTTCCGTCTTCTTCTCCAAGACAACGCACCCCCAAACCTAACGCGCACGCGCCCAACATCCCCATCCAAACCCAAACCACACACCGCGCCGAATCAGATCAGCGCACTTCGTCATCTCTGACGCGCAACGGCCGTCATGATCCCCCTCCTCCTCTCTGCTCATCAGGTCGATCCTTGTAACACTTTGCTTACAATCGTGCACATGGGTTCGGTCAAATAAATTATTAGCCAATAATATATTTGTAGCACCACCACCGAAGTTACTGGTAACATCGCCGTACTATCACCATGACCTCGAGTATCGCCGCAGCTTACTCAGGTTGACAGCACCAAGCATTATCATGGGCGCGGCAGCTGCCTGCCGAGTCGAATAACCTTTCAAGCTGCGGCATCAATGCCCCGCTCATGAACCTGCACAAAGCCATAGTCCACAACCGGGTCATCGTATCCTCCGTCCCGAACGGCAAGTTGTAAGGACAGCAAGGGCCCAGCGAGGCGCGGGGGCGCGGAAGAATCCCTCGCTCTGTCGCCTCCACAGCCCATAACCACAGCCTACACCAAGCCGGGCCGATAGTTTGGTCGATCGACCACCGTTGACAGCCAGAGAGGAAGGACAAGAACGACATGGTCCATTCCTCCGCCCTCAAGCGCATTCCGGCCCCTGCGCCTCCTCCCCGCAAGCCGTACGGCACCACCGCACATAACGTATCTCCCCACCGGCCCCGCTGGCTGAAGGGCCGGTGAGATAGTCCTTCCTTCTGCATCCCTCACATTCGGCCAAAATAACGCGTTTGGCCGTCAGACCACCCTGAGTTGACCCTGACCCACCAAACGGTATCAGTCGCTGGCCCACTCCGCTCCTTCGGGGAGGCGCACGCCCGAGACAAAAGCCATGTTGGTAGCTGGTATCCTTTTGCGGCGACACGACTACAAGTGATTACCGCATTAAACTTCGAACCCCTGAAGCCTGCTCTGTTTTGGTCGTGCCCGGTTCCGGTACTCAGTCTTTCGGCCCCGGGTGTGAGGGACTGACCCGGTACCGCCAGGCTGGGGATGATGGTCTGGCGAGTCTGCTACATACGGGGATTGGGATTGCGAGGTCGTGCGCTGGGGGTACAGTAATGTTGAGACGGGTCAGCAGGTAAGAGCACGACTGTTCTGGTATTGTTGCGCCGAGATGGGACGCGTCTTCCTGTAATGCACAGCACCGCCTATCGCGTCCCTTCCTACAGCACCCTATCTTGTGGTCGCGCTATACGTGGGCAAGATACCGCACCTGCAAGCCCCGCCAGCGGGTCTACGAAGGCGACAAATCCTAGGAGACGTATTACTGTACCGAGCTCATCTGTCCCAGCAAATACTTGGAGAGACATGCAGTATAGTCCTTGCTGGCTATACCCATGCACCAATTCCCGCCAAATCTCCGCTCGGTGACTCCCCCATGGCTGAACATATCTTCCCTCATCCCATTCCCGTTAAATCCGCATGTCCAAGGAGACCTCCTAAATGCGTATCAACCCCGAACGCCCACCGATATGTCAACAAGTGACCTAACACACAATGATCAAGTAAAGCGCTCTGACTGTACCTACCTTCCACGTAGCAGCGCTGCCTATCTTATCAACCCCCCTCGACCCGACCCAACCCGACCCTCTGGCCCGGCACCCGTCCCGCGGACCGAGCATCACGCGCATCTCCTCCTTCGGCCCCTATCCCATCTCTTCTCCATCAATGCACTCGCACAGCAACAACCCCTACGCACATCCACACGCACATCCAACAATATCAATACCCGTGTTATGCACGTTCCTTCCCTTTCGTAGTAAGCTCCAACAGATGTGGCGTTCGCGGCGCAGCCCAACGTGGATCAAACGGATCAGCCCGGTGCGTCGGATCATCCCCTCCCACTAGCGAACACGTCCGCGCAGCTCCCGATACACTCGTTGGACGATGCGACTTGCGAGACATACCGAGACAAGACAATGAAAGCCGCTTGCTTCTGGCGCGAAAGAGCGCAACTTCCCTTCCCTCTCCGATCGAACTTCAAGCCCGGCTTCCCCTCGTTCCTAAAGCGGGTGCGTGGGGAACACGTGTGGGCGGGAAATGAGCGGTCGGCGAGAAGCGCCCAGGGTAAAGGGCGGGTGTTGCTGTAACGAGACAATACAGTTCCGGGCGCTTAGGGGTCAGGTGGGCGAGGGGGGATTATATTGATGCATTGTTTGGGACATGGTGCTATATTGCCTGGTTTGGATGTTGGGCGGGTTGGTCTGGGCGGGTTGAACTTGTCGGCTTGAGGGAGGGGCGGTGTGGTGTGGCGTTTCGGGTAAGCGCAATATGTTTGCAAGAGACCGCGATGTTCAGACCGACCGATATGGGAAGCGGAGTGTGACGGAGACATCTTCGGAGCTGAGTGCACGCACATCATGAACTTGGTGTAATTGTACTTTGGCAGAGCACAGAGAGAAGGCCAGGTTGACGATGCTCAAAGTGATTCCAGGTCAAACAACCAGTTACACGTCCTGGACAACCTCTCCCACTGTAAGTCCTCAACAGCCAAGATCAATATTCCCATTCTACCTACAACCGGGCTATCCATAAATGTCATGATAAGTTTAGAGAACCACCGGTCTAACAATCAGGTCGGCTTCTGCCTCCGATCCCCATAGTGTGAATTCCTCTTCCTCATCTGATTCGAAAGTCCTTCTAATTCGCCCAAGAATATCTTCTAGTATGAGCGGCAGTGCTACTTCCAGTTGTGTGCTCAAGGCGGCCGCGTCCTCCTCCTCGGTAGCGGTCCATCGCGGTGTGTTACGGACTGCAAGAACGCAGTGTGCATACCAGGGGTTGTCTTTCTCGAGCGCTGCAACCATAATATCTTCTGGCGACTGCCCTGCTTCTGAAAATTTTACAGTTTCTGTTTCTTCACGCCCGTTAGAGCGGCTCAGCTGCCCTCTCTCCGGCGAGAAGCGTAATTCACCCAAAGCTTCCGGGTTCTTCGAGTCGGTTGTATGCACAGTGGACACAGGCTCGAGTATACGGGCGTGGTCGGTCCGCTTATTCTCCTCTGCCTGCCACACACCCATCTCAAGACCGTTCAACACTCCCTCCTCCAGATGGGCGCCCCTTGTTTCCGATTTCAAGTATTTCAAAATTGTTCGCGTCAAGGCTCCCTTTGTCCACGCCCGTAAGGACTCTATGTTCAGTTGCCAACTTGGGCTGCTCAGGCACGACAAAAGGTCCACCTCCACCCCTGACACGCTGGACTCGTCGTCTTGCTCCAGCGTTGTATTCGGGGGTGCCAAGAGGACAGCCCTGCGTTTAGACCAGCTATCGATTCGCCGTTCAAATAGCTCTCGGATTCCAACAAGGCCGGACGGATCGTGGAAGCGGTCACCCAGGGTTTCTCTGAAGCGTGCTCTCTTCTCCTTCCACAAAACGGAGCAAGGTATGACGCCGGATGTCTCCATCGTTATGAGCAGATCTAGATTGACATGTTGAACGGCGAGGTGGAGCAGACGCACCAAAGGGCAATGGTGCCAGCCATAAATTCCACTATACCTTGAGGACAAGGAGAAAATCATTTCCTCGAAGATCATTTCTTGTAAGAGCTCGGACAGACAAATCCTAGTCGCCCATGCTTCTAGTAACTCCATCTGATAGTCTTCAACTTCCCATCTGTATTCACATAACCCGTGATCTCTATGATCCAGCAACAGCGCGGAGCAGATGGCGAACAGAGGTTTACTCTCGAAGGGGGGAGTTGAAAGATAGTACAGAAGAACGGACCTATCAGTGGTTTGTGGGATGACGTTGAACGAGAGACTGTCATTTCGGAGACCGTCTTTCTCTCTGCTCAACAAGATTCGCATGAGCAATGACTGGGAGGAACGTGTATCGAGCATCAGTGCCACTTCCAGAAGAGCTTCCAAGGAAATCGCAGGTCGGAAGACAAGCACCTCGAGACACTCGTTGAGCAATTCCATTTCAAACAGCTGACTCCGTAAGAGTCGAGTGTCAAGTGGCTCATGCGAAGCTACCAGTTGAAGGTCCACGTATAGCTTTTCCCGGGATGATCGAAGCAGTGATTTCAAGATTTCGAGCGGAAAAGAGATCTCGTAAGCATCGCTTCTCAAGATGTTCACCGCCATTTGCATAGCGACACGGTTTAGCTCCGGCCAATAAGGCTCCTCGATAAGAGGGACGAAGAAGTCATGAACCGCGGAGAGACTGTTTCCGCTAGCTTGGACCAACGAACCATAGTGTGTAACCCAATACACGCGGTAGGCCCAGAGGAATTCCAAAGGTACACCCACAGAGGTTGCCAAGAAGGCACAGACCGCCGTCTCCTGGCGAGGTAGTCTGGTCCATGATGTAATCTCACCTTCCATGGGAATACCAGCAGCCGTAGAAAGCACACAGGCACTGAGCGATACTTTCCCGGAGGCTGTCCACAAACCCCAAGGAAGCAAGCCTCCGCGATAAGTTCTTGCCTCTCTGGGCAGGGCCAGACTGACTCCTAGTCGTTTTGCTATCAACCTCGTCACAGCGTGATACCAGAAAAGCTCTTCTTCCGGTACATTTCCAGGAGGATAGGACCATGTCCAATCGAGAGCGTCGCGATCTAGCAAGGGAGAACCTGACCAGCCAAGGGACGAGCAGGCTATGAACGCGCTTTCCAGAAGAGGCTTCAACTCCGACCACGGCAGCTTTCCCAGGTTCTGGATTTGGCGGGGTCGCAGTACCTCACCCATGTTAGGTAGGTTCGCATATACCGTTTGCGTTGCCATTTTCAATCGTTCATGCTCCTTGTCCAGTACGACTTCCGCTCGCCATGAGAACCTCGCTGACAGCAGAACCTTCACGACACGCTGCTCTTGACCATTTCTGGAGAGCCAATTTAGAGCACCAACCGCAAGATCGAGCTCATTGGGCTTCACCGGCAGGGATGTGTATTGGAAAGGCCATAATTTTCTGCGGATCGACTTGACACAGGGCGCTATGGAGAGCCAAGCTGAGCAGAAGGTGACCAGGATTTTTCCTTCAACGACCAGCGCTGCCAGCCATGACGTCACTGGACTTTTGTAAGGACATTCGTGCCATATTAGGGGAGCAGCCGCGAGAGCGAGATATGCACCAGCGCCGAAGACGCCGAGCATGCTCACTGCAACCCATAGCAGGGAGCTCTGCAGCCACAGAAATGCAATGAGACCAGCGTAAAATAAAGCCACAGCGATGTGTATAAAAACGGGCAAGGAGTTCGCGATGCTCGCGACTTTCCACTTGTCCAAGCCGTCATATCGGAACTGCCGTTCCATTGCCTTGTCTTTGGTGGTGGTAGGCAGATTTGCGCCGTAAACCCGAATCCATTGCTTGATCAACATTGCCAGCACAGACGTTGACAAACTAATCAGCAAGCTCAGAATCCACAGTGCATTAGTCGCTGTGACAGTTGAGCTAGGGGCGGTGTCGCCAGGCAGATAAGGCGCGACTGGTGGACCGTTTTGAGATGCCTGCGCCGCGAGCTGCGCTGAGATAACGAGCAGAGCTTGCATGCTGACTTGAGCAGGATCGGATTGAAGCAGAGGTAAAGCAACAACGATAAAGGCGGTGACAACAGCAGAGAAGAGGGCAGCCTGCGAATTCAGTGTGAATAACTTCCTGTCGAATGAGCCGGCGATACATACGAAGATGAGGAGATTATCCATTCCTTCATTGTACGTCTCCAACATCTCCTTATCAGCCTTCTCCGCGTATTCATTGTATATAGGCCACACATGCGCGTCGTGACCAATGCCCGTACCCTTAGGCAAGTCATTGATGAAATTGCGTACAACCGCAGGTTCGCGAAGAGGCTCGTTTGGGCTCCAGTGGTCCTGCTCTGCTTCCTATAAGGAATCGCGTCAGAAGACCTTTCGACAGCTATTACTCTCTGCTCACCATGATGAGTCCTTGAAGCCGTGGGAGTCCGCGACGGCGGCGACGCGATGAGGGCGTTAGGCGGCAGTGGGCAGTGACAAAGGTGGACCGCGCGGGGTGCGCGCCAGCGGCAAGACGGGTCTTGCAACAACCCGATAACGTTAGAAGTCTGGCAGTACAAGCGATCAATTCACGCGGCACCCATGAATCAAAATAGCTCCTTGTCTCTGTGCTGGCATAGTCTGTTGCCTTGTTGACCGGAGTTGACCGATATCTTCACGAACACCACAAAGCCAGGATTTGTCTCCAAAGTTGCGGCGATAATCCCTGGCCAACGAAGTTGTGCCAGGTCTAACGGGTCGAAATGGGGACATCGGTCAGGGTCCAGATGCCCGACTCGCTTTCCAGAACCTTCCACAACCGGTCACGTGCACTCCTCGCTCTGTATTGTGGAGGTTTCTCAAGCCCGAAGACGGGAAGGACGGAAGTAAAGCTGTGCGCTTGGGGTGACGATGATGGATAGGTGGGGTTTGGGTTTCTCTGTATCTGTATCTTTGCTGGAGGCTCACTCGTCTGCTTTGATGCGTCCTGACTTAATAGAAGAGGAGGTAGATGTGGACGCGAATATGTTTGCGTCGCAGGAGTCGGGAGGTTTTTTTATGGAATGCGTGATAGGGGAGGATAGTGCACGAGGACATGCAGCTCGGGAAGAGGTTGCTGCGCGTCAAGGATGGACTAGGGAAGAGCGGGAAGAAGTTGCGCGTTGCATCCAAGCCGGGAGGCCGTGTGAGGACGTTGAGGGGGTGGTGAACAATGTGGAGAGGCGCGCTATGGAAAGATTGCGGTCAGTGTATGCTTTGAATGGGTGGGTGGAGGTGTGTTTACAAGAATTAGGACTGTGCGGTCGCTGGGCTCGTCTGTGGGGTCCGTGCGTGGGGGTGGGTCCTCGGCGGGTGCGGCGGGCAATGGTGATGGGGTAGATCATGGTGGGTGGATCGTTCTCACGGGTTTATAGACATCGCTGACGGTCACGTCGCTGTTTGCATATTTTCCATTTTCGTTGGCGGGGAACTTGGTCGCGCATGTCGGCTGGGCCTCTTGTGCTCGTTGGCGGTGTTGGGGTCGATGTCGTCGTTGACTTGATGTGACGTGATGATCTGGTGTTGCCATGTGCACGCGATGTTGACGGTGATGGTGTTGTGTGGTGATGCGTGTGTGTTGTGGATCGAATCATGGTGTGGTTCTTTTGGGGGAGTGCAGACGAGTCTAGGAGCATACGGATAGTGCGGTTGAGGGAGGAAGATGCGTGCATATATGATGGGGAAAGATTTGAGGATGTGATGTCTGTGTCTGATCTGGTTAATCTTTATCGTTTTGAGGGAGTGTGCGGGTCTGAGGACGATGCGATTCGGCGCGGTTGGTATCGAAGGGATGGTTATGTTTTAGTGCGATTGGGGGTTATATCAACACTCGTGAGCGGGTTCTCGTATCTGACAAGGCATGATCTTAGTGTCTTGTGCGCTTTACATGGCGTAAGGTGCCGCCATCGGGGTTTGCGGAAGGAGGATGTCCGTAAGTTGTTGTGTGAGCACGTTTGTACCCCTCGGTGTACGCCGGGTGTTCTGTATGCGTTCCACGCCGTTCGGGTGCAGCGGATGGCGATCTTTCCCGCAGGTTCGCCATTTACGTCTGGAGTGAAGCGTGTGCTTGGTAATTCCGATGAGGAAGAAAGAGGTGGCAGGCGAAAGAAGCGGCCTAGGGAGGAAGGGTTAGGTGCACAGCGAGAAGTGGTGGGCTTTCCGTCCATACCAGGGAGTACGTTGGTTCGGGACATCATTAGGGAGTACCAGAGTAAGACACGGCCAAGTTTCCTGGGGGAGGTGCCATGCGGTTGTTGTGGGGAGAAGGTCCGTAGAGGGGAAGTGTGCGTTGTGTCTGTCGGCGACGTTCCCTTTGAATTACTTCGACCTGACGAGGACTTTCCTTTGCATCTTCGTCCCAACACGTACGCGGTGGAGGCTTATGATGGGGCAATTTTACATGCGAAGGCTCTCTCGTCTCCGTGGAAGAAGGAGGGGGTAGTGAACTTCTGTGGGGGTTGTAGGAGGGAACTTCTGTTGCGCAGGCGAATGCCCCGGTTGGCGTTGTGCAACAGATTCTATTATGCTTATGAGCATGTACCGTCAGACGTTTCCGATGCCTTTCGGAAGTCGACGTTTGTGGACTTGCGATTGGTGGCGAGGTACAGTGCTAGCAACATTTGTTTTGCATACAAGGACGATCCTACCAAAGAAGGTCTTTTCGGTAGGGCGCTGTCGGGTGCGCAGAGGTTTTGTCGGGGAAATACGGTGATTTTACCTCGAGACCATTCGCGGATGGAGGAAGTGCTGCCTCCTAGTGTACAAACAATGAAAACAGCGTTTACCACTGTATTCGCAGGCGCAGAGGGATTGGATGATGCGAGCTTGCGGAAGCTGGCTCCCTTGAAGGCATCTGCGGCACGAGTCAGGTTGTTGATCTCCTTTTTGATTCGGGAAAATGACGCGTATGCGGTGGGTGTGGATGGGGATGGACCAGTCGGGTTTAGTGAAGCGAATATGCGCGAGCTCTTTGGGTCGACTGATGGAACGGATGAGGCTGGAGGTACAGACGCACTTCCCGGTTGCATCGAGATTGGGAGGTTGTCTGGCTCAGAGTTGAACAGAGATCCGGATATTACTGGTCGGAATGAGCTTGGTGGTGTTGCGACGGGTGAGGAAGAGTTTTACATGGAGGCTTGCGGCTTTGTTAAGGGGGAGGTGTCGGGTCAGAAGTACCAGGCCATGAAGGCGGAGTGTCTCCAGCACTGTTTAGCGGGTCGACCTTTCCTTTTGAGTAGGAGTGGCGGACGTCCGGTGTGTGATCGAATGAATCATCTCCTTCTGGGAGGCTTGTTTCCGCATTTAGATCCTTTCAATTTAGGGGGGTTTGAACACCCGGCAAGAAGGCGGTTTGTGGACATGGCAACACAATTGGGCCACTTGTTGAACATGTATGATAGTCCGTTTGAGAAGGATGCTCAATTTGTTTTTGTGTATCATAACATTTTGCAGAAGAGGAAAACCACTCGTGATGCGTTTTTCCGGGTTCGCCAAGTAGAGTGTGATCGGTTGATTCGCGATATCATGAGTGTTCCATCTGGCGTTTTTGGTGACTTGGCTGGAAAGATAGGTAAGGACGGTAGCTACCGGGGAACGACGGATGAGGAGCGGAGCGCCTTGAGGGTCTTGCAGCGGCTGAATGTCGTACAGCGTGAAGTGCCAGGCTCGAATGGGTATAAGCAAGCTCGACGGAATGAGATTCGGGCGCTCATCCAAAAATTGGGCACGCCGGCATTGTTTTTGACATTGACACCAACAGACATTGACAGTCCATTGGTGCGCTTGTTGGCCGGGGAGGATGGGGATGGGGCGGATTGGTGGTTTGTCGGTGAAACGTATGGTTCTAAGATGCATAGAGCTGCTCGCGTGGCTCGCAACCCCGCTGCGGCAGCTAGGTCTTTTCACGGTACCATGGAAAGGTTCAGGGACATTGTTTTGCGTTGTGGGCGTGGGGAAGGGTTGTTTGGCGAATGCAGCGGAATGTATGGAATGGTGGAGGCACAGGGTCGTGGTACGCTCCATTGCCATATGCTCATTTGGTTGAAGGGTCATTCGAACCCGAAGGAGTTTAGAGAGCGGGTGCTGCGGGACGACCAGTGGAAAACGCGTATGCTTGCCTGGTTAGAGTGGCATATCCGCTGCGAGCTGCCGGAGAATGTGGACGTTGTCCGTGAGCACGGTGCCCCTCTGCCGAAGCCAAAACACAGTGCGGTCGAGATCAATCCGTGTACTTTACCTGGACCGGACATCGAGAGCATGGCTGAGGACGAGTTCTCCGTTGCATTTAGGGATCATGTCTCAGCGCTTGTGCAAGAAGTGAATTGGCACGAGCATAGGCCAACTTGCTTTTCTAGAGTGAAGGCGGGAGAAGTGCAGGGCAATTCAAATTGCCGTATGGGAATAGATGGTGTGACACGAGCCGTTTCTGAGGTGGATCCCTGTACTGGGTCTATTGCTTTGAGAAGGCTGCATCCTCGCATCAATGAGTACAATGATGTCATCATGTTTCTGCTGAAGTGCAATATGGATATTCAGTTTTTGGGCTCAGGGGAGGAAGCGAAGGCTGCGGTGTATTATATTACGGATTACATAACAAAGCCTAGTTTGCCCACTCACGTGGGCCTATCGGTCTTGAGTCTTGCGCTTCAGAAACAAGATTTGGCTGCGAACGACTTGTCAGGCAAAGAGAGTCGGTTGTTTTTGAATCGACTGGTGAATAGGATGATGGGTTCGCAAGAGATGTCGCATCAGCAAGTGATGAGTTATTATGTTGGCGGTGGTGACGTATATACAACGCACAGGTTTAGGACGTTGCATTGGGGTTCGGTCGAGAGGTGTGTGCGTGCAAGCGAGAAGGAGAGGGTTAGGAACGATGATTCGGCTTTCTTGGTCGGGTCCGGCGTGAATACCGAAGATGCACGTGTAAACAGTGATGCCGACGAAGCGGTGGAAAGGATTGGGGCGCAGAGGCGGTTATCGACGATAGGAGAGCGAATCGAGTCAGGCGAACAGGTTGGCGATTTGAGTGATCCACATGCGGTTTTATCATTTGGAAACCATGGCATCACTGCTGTGCGGCAAGATGTGGATTACGTGTATAGGCCAAGGGAAGACGAGTTCGATAAGCTCTGCTTATATGATTTTGTGGCTTGCACGTACAAAGAGCTGATATCTGGTGGGGTGGGCGCAGACGATCCTTCGAGAGGAGGGGCGGAGGAAGAGGAACGCGGTGTGGAATCGGTGGGTGTCGTGAGGAGGGGTAGGCCAAGATTGCAGAGAGGAGCGTTTGGAGTGGAACATCCGCAGAGAAGTACTCACCGACTCCGATTAAGTAACAGTCACCTGGTGCCCGTCATACTTGGACCATCGCTGCCGCGAGAAGGAGGTGGAGAGCCGCAGCAGGAGGAGTGGTGTCGGGCGATGATGATCTTGTTCAAACCTTGGAGGCGTTTGGGGGATTTGTTGAACGAAGGAGAGGCGTGGAGTGCTGCTTTTGAGCGAGCTGTGTTCAGCGAGGAGCACTTGAGGGTCATGCGGAACATTGCGACGCTTAATGAATGTAAGGATGCCAGGGAGCGCCACGCGCGTTACCGGAAGGCGATGGACGCTGAGGATGATTTTGAGGGTGTGGTAGAGGAAGATTCGGAAGATTCGGGCTCCGAGCAGATGGAGGATGGGGAAGTTACTGAGGGACGGGACCGGCGTGTGTTGGCGGTGGGTAACTTAGCTTCTTCGTATGGTCGAATCTTGGAGGATGGGCTTGGGGGCCGAGCGGTGACGGGACCACAGGACTCTTTGGAGTTTAAGGAGATGGATGGAAGCGAGCGTCGTTTGGTGCGCGAGTTTGGAAGCGTCATGGTGGAATTGCGGCGACAGCGAAGGCCGGCCGCGCCAGGAGGTGGCGTGATATACGTGCCTGTGCGTTCTGGTAACACGGATGTCAGAGGGCCAGAGATTACGGTCGCAAGTGCTCGCCCAGTGTCATCCGTGGGGGAGGGTGGTAGTATATCGGCTGCCGTGGGTGAGGTAGATGGATGTGATCCTGTGGGGAGGGCGATCCAGTTGTTTTCAATGCAGGAGAATCCCGAGCAGTGCGCCGTGGTCAGGATTGTCGGTGACCATATGTTGAAGCGGAAGTCAACGCAGCTATTGATGTATGTGTCTGGCGTGGGCGGCACTGGGAAGAGTCATGTTATTCGTTGTTTGGTTGCGTTGTTTGACATGGTGGGAAGGGCTCGGTGTTTAATGTTGAGTGCGCCAACCGGGGCTGCGGCGATATTGATTAAAGGGTATACGATTCATGCGTTGACTTTGCTACCCAAGGGGGGAGGACGCGTCAACCTGGAGACTTTGGAGCCCATATGGCGTGAAGTGGAGTATTTGGTCATTGATGAGGTTTCCATGGTCTCGGCGTTGCTTCTGAGTCAGATCTCGGAGCGGCTGTGCTTAGCCAAAGGGGTCCCGGATGTGCCATTTGGGGGACTACACGTGCTATTCTTTGGAGATTTGGGTCAGCTGAATCCGGTTCGTCAGCCTTGTCTGTATTCTCAGAAGTTAACGGGGAAGGTTTCTTTCAGTATGGGGCAATCGCTCGGGGGACAGGGTGCCTTGAGCGGTGCGGTGTTATGGAGACAGTTGAACGCGGTTGTCGAATTGCAGAAGAGTATGCGTCACGATGGTGACTTGCGGTGGGCCAATCTGTTAAGAAGGATTCGGCTGGGGCAAGCATGGGCGGGGTTGAAACCTCATTCCAGTGTACAGAGGGGGACTGGGGAGAATTATGTTTTGGGTGACTTCGAAGTGTTGCGGACACGATTGTTGGGACGTTTGGTAATCGATGACCCTTCTGTTATAGCGAGTTTTGAGGACGCGCCCGTTATTACTTGCACGAAGGACCTTCGCGATGAACTGAATCAAGTTCTATCTCTTAGGCACTGCGAAAGGTTGGGGCAAGAATATATATGCTACTATTCCAACGATCGGCAAGCGAGGGGACAGCCGTTGCCACCAAAGGTTGCTCGTAGCGTGTGGAAGGCTTCATCGTCTTTAACTAAGGATGCTTTGGGTAGATTACCGCTTTTCTTGGGAATGCGAGTGATGGTGACTGAGAACATCGCGATTTCGATGAACGTAGTGAATGGCGCGGAGGGTGAGGTGGTGGGCTTGAGATATTCGCAGCTTGGAAGTGGGGAGCGTTTTGCTGAGGTCGCGTTCGTCCGTGTTAGCGGTTGTGGTTTAGTGCACCCCGCACTTCCTGCGGATGTTGTACCGGTCATGCCTGTACGTTCGGCCTTTAGATGGAGGTCGCAGGATGGACGGGAGTACAGTGTGACCAGGCGACAATTGCCCCTCCTCCCTGCATATTCATATACGGATTACAAAAGTCAGGGGCGGTCGCTGGGTAAAGCAGTGCTAGATGTGGCCAGTTGCCGCTCGTTGGCGAGTGTGTATGTGATGTTGTCCCGGGTACCGACACTGAGCGGGGTGGCTATCCTACGAGAGTTTACTACTCGGTATGTGCATGCGCGACTTGATCCTGCATTGAGGGTTGAGCTAGAAAGGTTGGCAAGCATAAGTCGTAAACCAGTTGTTGGATTAGAATGAGTGATATTGAGACAGACTTGTGGGGTAGGTAAGAAAACAGTGGGACTAGAAGTTGTATGCGGGAAACTTTACTGATCGATTGTTGTAGTACAGTTAGGGGATGATAAGGTCCTTTCATCGATGTAATGCGTTCAGCAGAGGTGCATACAGAGTGGGGAAGCGATCTTGATGACTGTACTAGTCCCCAGTGATTCGTACTGGCGGGTGTTGGTCAGCAGGAACCATGCTTATAGGATTGGGGTGATTGCCGAAAATGAATTGGTGTTCTTGCTAGGGTGCGGTTCCCTGTGATGTCAGCCACGGACAAGGGTGTGGTAGTCTATGCGTGCACTAGGATTGCAGACTCGGAGAAGCTTGTGGTTCATATGTCGAGACTTTTATCGTCTTCATCCGCGTCTAGAATGGCCTCATAGACGATGGGTGTGAATGACGGTGAGTTGGTAGCAGCCATGTTTGCGGTAGGTTGACGATTTCCGTTGTCGGAAGAATGGGAGGCCGCGGGCAGAGGGTCGGAAGTATGGTGGGCAGGCGTGTTGTGCCCCCAGTCTTCGATCGGATCGGTCATACCGACATCGGCTGCAGGAACGGGGTCGTCTGCTGGGCGACGAGGGGGTGGGGGAGAGATTGGTTCGCTGGTCGCTAGTATCCCGGTGAAATTCCAAGGGTGGGGAAGCGGTCTGTCGTTTGCGATGTGCGATGGCGTTATGGTGAGCCACAGGTTGTTAAAGGGGCCGTAGAAGCGCAGCGTAATATGCTGCTGGAGCGCCGACGCGCAGCGGATGGTAGCCTAGAAGTTGCATTGGCCAGATGTTGTCACTTTGGATGTGATTTAACGTACGGCGAATTCTTGGACATGGAATGAGATGGATGTTTCGGGATAGTCAGTGTTGTAGGACAGCAGATCGTCCGATTCGATGTTGAGAACCGTTGAAATGTCGCCGCCTGGAAATGGGAGGTGAATATTGGAGGTGTCGACGGAGTGAGTATAACGTACTGGAGAACGCGTGGAGGATGAGCTCCGTATCGTATGCCCAAAGCTCGACCTGCCCGTCGGCCTTTGTCATAATGTGTTGAAGACGGGCAGCCATGGAGTTGATTTGCGGGCTGTCGAGGGTCATAATCTGTGCTGGAATGGTCGGGTCTGGGTCGATCACCGAGCGCTGACGTTCCGGTTCGTGTATGCGGATGGACCAGACCTTGCGGACGTCTGTGTGGGGCGATGGGCGTTGCATGAGCGTATGTTTGGAGCGCATATAAGTAGATAAGTTACCATATTTGCAATGCAACGCGACTTCGAATCGGTACTCGATACTTGGCTCATCCTCGTCATGCACGACGAGAGGATGATTAGCTTTTAGTGCGATGGAGGCTGGGAACTGAAGAGATAAGTGAACCTCCAATGTGTCCGATTGTCCGTTGGCGGCGATCTTCAGCGGGCGAAGGAGTACTCCGATTGGGATGGCTCCAAAGCACTCGTCTTCCCCGTCGACGTGGACATGGTCGTAACTTTCGAAGAATGAACGATGAAGTGTCAGAGTCCCCAATGCGGATTCGCTCATATTCATGGCAGACAGTATGACCTGGACGCGTGGTTTCACATGTGCGTGTCCCGTGTGTAGTGGTGGTAGGCGTACCTCGTCTGGTCGCGTAATGAGATTGACCTCGTTACCATACTTTGCCAAGGCTCTCAAGCCGACAACCAGCACTAAGTGTCGGGCTGAGAAGAGAGGCTTTAGTGGAATATATGCGCGTACCTTTCGCGTTTTCGATGCTCAGAGTGGCTTCCATGATCAGGTAGATGACAGACAGTTATTGTGAGAAGTATGTGGATGTTGTGAGGTTGTTTGGGAGTGTTATGTGCGCAATGTGTGTGTGTTCGGTATGGTTTGGGAGGTCTGATGTGGAAGATGATGGTCTGGAAGAGGGATGGAAAGGGGGCGGGGGAGGAGACGCGAGCGCGGTAATAAAAGGGGTCGCGACGTGTTCCAGATCCGTGGTCTGCGCGGCAGATCGAAGGCGAGCATCATCGTATTTCGGGGTGGGGGGTCGGGAAAAGAGGGTCAGCGGGCGTAAGTGCGGGGACCGGAATAGCGAGGCTGGGTAGGTAGGTGATCAAGCCGCGGCGGAGTTCCGGAGTTGTCCCGAGGGTGCCGGTGCCTTTGGAGTACGTGCGCGTCTGTGAGAAACTGCATTAGATGTAACCATGCGTATTTGTTGACTGGCCTCGCTATTGCCCCTATGGTCGAGAGGAGATGGAGATGTAGTAGGAGAGTTGTTGGGGATGTCTAGGTTTGGATCCAGGAAGGGACCGGTCGTTGTGGGTGTTCGTCTTTGTCAGGGTCTGATTGATGCCGTTTCCATTCGAGGAAGCGTTGTCGGGGCTACAAGAGGAAATGTAGTGTTGCCGGTCGTGCGCTACTTGGAGTTGTGAGGTGTCCGCTCGTTGTGCCTGCATATAAGCTGCGGGTGAGAGAGGAGGTACGCGGTGTTCATCTTCTCTACAGTTGTTTTAGGGCGCAAATCTGCTATGTATGTCATCCTTGTTACGAAGGAGGGAGATCGTCGCGAGGTACCACGCCTGTGGTTGCGTAACATGGGGATTCTCCAAAGTTGTGCTGAAAGTGGGTTTCCACTTGCCACGTGTGCGTGAATGTAGGCTGAATGAGCTGACGATGTGCTAGGTGCCGCGGGAGGTTTGCCTGTCATGCCTATTCCGCACGTGTCGGCGTCGGTTTTGTCGAAGGTTTGCCTACTCTGCCATTCGGGTGTTGTTCAAGTTAACAGGTGCATTTTCCAGTTGCTTACCTGGTGCGAACATCACCAAGACGAGGAAGTAGATGGAGATTTGAAGGATGGTATGGTCTTTAGCGATTGGGATATGGCTTGGATTGGGGTGAACGTAGATGTGATGTGGGTGTTTGTGCATCTCGGGAGGACGTTCGGTGTATGCTGATGCTGGAGACAGATTTGAGATTTTGAAGGTGCTCTTTGGGTGCACGCTACCCGTTTCGTTTCTAATAATGTGTTCAGGCCGCTGACTATTTGGATGCTCGTGGCATTGTGTACGTCGCGTGGATGTTGAGGTGTGGATGTGGTTGTCGGGATTTTGACGTGGATTGTAGCTTGTTGGCTCTGAAAGGGTTGGCAGATGCGTTGGATGGGCGGCGGCCAGACGAACTCCGGGCAGCATTGCATCTTCCGGCTGATTGGACAGAGGACGATGTGAGTGTGATGTTGTTGGCCCCTGATAACAGGTTCGGCACGCTGATGTCGAGCAACGTAGGCGCGTCGTGTCAATGTGAATGTGAGGGAAAATCATCATCTATCATTCTGTCTATTTAAGCATGTTTAGCACTGGGCTGAGTTTGGCACGGGATGGTAACAGGAGAATGGAAATGCGGGGGGAGGTAGATTAAATGTCCATGCAATCGTTCTCGTCGAGGAATTGCACGGTGGTCACGTCGTCGTTATCTGGGTTGAGTGAATCTGTTGTCGCTCTGAGTTTCGCGATTGACTGGAGAGGGTTGTCAGCGTTCCCCCCGCGGATGTTGGCCAATTTCACTGACCGGTGCTTGCAGATTGTCGTATGAGGCGAGTTGTATGACATGCTCCAGTCTGAGGTAGAGGTTGAAGGTTTTGTCGTGCCGGTCTACCGGGTCGAAAGATATCGCGACATCTACGAAATCCCCTGCCTGAAAGCTCGCCGCATGGGCAGTTGTGACTCTCCCATCGTGTCGACGAGTTCCTAACCTGACGGGAGTGTCCAATGTCCAGCGGCGCTGGATTCGTGAGGCCGCTACGTCAAGGTGGTGCGTAACATGTTGGTTGGAGTGGTCGGCCACCGTCCCGTCCCTGATCGACCTGCTCTGTATCTGGTAAGGACGTGGGTGTGCGTTGCAAGAGGGAAGGCATCTTACTTTCGCGAAGGTGCGGCGAGTACATCGGATAGCATCCAGGTCATCGAAGATTTGATTATCGGCGCACACCGTGTTAGTAGTGGACGCGTACCAACGCCGGATATGCTGGATCGTGGCCCACATGTCCGCCCATAAAGCCATATGCGAAGACGATGCAGGTTCAATGAAAACGCTGTTCATCGCAGTCATGCAATGATCCGGATGTCTGAGACTTGATTAGCTGGGCTGTCTTGAGATTCGAACTGCCGGAAGTGCTTTACCCGTCCCAGTTGCCATATTTTCCCAGCTGAGGATCCTTGAGGAAGCCTTGCAGGCGAAGCACCGCGATTCTCGGATGATTTGCGTTACCAGAATGAATCACAATGTCCTTGGTATGTCGGGTATCGATCACTTTTGTTTTCGTCCTCAGGCAGAGCACGTTGCACACACCCTCGTAGTTGGACGGGATGGGCAGCATATTGTCAGGTGTGTCGACCGCTAGGAAGGCTTCCGGATAGGTCCATTTGTCTCGGATGAAGCAGTTTTGGTCGTCTGCTCGTAGTCAGAGTGGACGAGGCACGTTAGAGTGAGTAGCCCACCTTGGATGAAGAGGGTCATTGCTCTAGGAGTGTGCGATGTCCATCCAGCAAGCGAGTTAGTGCCTTTTATGTGTCATGTGGTGGTGTGGCTGTTGTGGGTTGCTTTCCACGCGAAGTGGAGGGGCTACGATGTGGCGGATAGCCGGCGGGAAACGGCATGCGGTGGTTGCTGATGGGAGTGGTGAGGAGTGATGTCGAATAGTTAGTACCTTAAGGAGGGTAAGAGTTAGCGCTGTGGTGCGGCAACGAGTAGCGGAGGAGCTTGATGGCTTGAGGGGCTTGCCCGGCAAGCGCTGAGCGGGAACGAGACCCAAGGCTGTTCCGGGGACCCTTATTAGTGGTCCGGGAGCTGAGTAGCGCAGCCTAAGTTTGCCCGTGTGAGAGTTTCTGAAATAACGTCATGATTTCTTTTGGTATAATTGTGTGATGTACAGCTTGAACACGTAAGGCTATGCATTGCGTCCATGCATGGAAACAGGAGACGGATAAAGGCGTAATGGGGGAAAAGGTGCGGGATGGATGTGGGTTTGGAAAGTCAAAGGCGGGAATAACTTGTCTGTTTGTAGCCGGATTAAGTAGCAAACTTGGTGGGATGGATGCAGAGGCGTGGCTTGGGATACACGTCTAGTCGATGGAAAATATCCCCTTGATGAAGGCTTTCGTCTCTTGGTCCACGAGCGCGGCCAATTCGCGAACACGTTGTAGTGTGGTGGCGGCCTCGTTGGACGCTTCGGCAAGTTCGAGTATAGAGGAGATTAAGCGGTGGTGCTGTGCAGGAAATAGGTTGTTGTCCGACAGAAGTGCGACCGAGAGCCGACGAGCGAAGTTGGGGTGCCGCCGGAGCGTCTCCATCCAAGCCGTTAGGTTCTGCGGCACCCTCTCGGTACGATTCTCTACATGGACTGTGGGCGTGGTTCCTTGATGCTCGATATCGGAAGTGGTCATGGAGGATATCTGACAAGACCGGTGACCGTTGAATAACGGGAGGTGTTCGGTATTGTTCGGAAGTATGCTTACCATTGACTCAGCTGAGTTATTGAGAACGTTGCCGGTTTTGTGGTCTGTAGCGTTGGTACTTGTGGAGGGCAGGTCGGTATTCGCATATAGGGTTGGAGAGTGCGAAGTCGAGCAGTCGGGCGTCGAGAGGCGGGTATCGGTGGTGTCACTGTCGGAAAGCGAGGCTGCATCATTAGATGACTCCTGTATGCAGGTGTGAGAGGCGAGAGAGTGGATGTGCGAAACGCACTGCATACATCCTCGCAGTCCCTTTCGTTCGCGCTTTGGTGCGCAGTTCCACTTGCCTTGCTGCCTCCCGGGGCTATCTGTTCTTTCTCTTCAAGTGGACGAGCACGTTTATGGCCGTGCGGAGAACGTTGTCTTGCCTTGGACGATTCACACGGTGTGGAAGAGTGTGGCGTGTTGGTAGCCTTTGAGCGGAGCATGTATGGCTCACGGGCGAAAGTGACGCGTTGACGACGGCCTGATGATGAGGACGCAATCTCGTTGTGAGCGGCTTGCTTGGTCTCCCGCGCTTTCACTTGACGAAGTTTATATACAGCAGGAAAATGAATCGCGTTTGGCTTTCTCTTTTGCTGAAGATAACCCGACCAATCCTCTTCAGAAGTTAGTTCGTAACGAGCGTCAGTTAAGTCGTGAATGGTTCGCTTCCGCGCCTTCCTGTCCTCGTGTCGTTTGCGGTGTAAGTCGTCGAGGAAGTCGTTTTGGGTTCCTTCTTTAACAGCGGCTTGATACGCGGCTTCGAGTGCCTCCCACTCCTTGTCGGTTTGCTGGGTGCTTGCAGTCATGGTGAATGAGGTTGGTGGTAAGTTGCCGGTCCGGATGTGTGACTTGGTCGGCGCCTATAAAGGGCGCCTGTCGGAGTTTATAGCGGAAGCAATGAGCGAGACCCTGTGGGTCTGTGGTTGGGTCTCGCGGAGAGGCCTTGTCGTGGTGGATGCCATGAACCTGGGGTTCTCCAAGCGACGAGTGGTCGCCGATGGTGTCTATGGAAAGCATTTGCTTTACTTTGTTATCTTCTGTGTACCCTCGTGATGAGGTAACGGGAAAGGAGTCGTGTTGGTTGGTATGTCTGTTCCAAGTCTCGTGGTTTACTATATAATTCTAGCGTGTGCAAGGAGACGAATGGACCGTATTGACCCGTCGCAGTCTCCTGAGTCGGTATGGTCGGGGGAAAACGCAAAGCAGGGGAACAGGCAGAGAAAGGGGCTAGTAAGCTCAGGTGCGCCGTGAGCAGCGGATGATTTTCAGGCGGTGTACTAATGCACCATGCAGACGCGCAAACGCAGTTGTGCAGGAAAGCTCTGTACTGGAAGATATGGAAGGTGAACGGCCCCCTCGGATAGAGACGGGCAGCCAGAGGGAGGAGCAGTCTACCAGGCGAGCAGTTCCCTTTCGTATGATGCTAAAGCTCACGCCTTGTCAGGGCTTCGGTTGATCCGTTTGTCCAAGAGGGTGTATCAATGATTGGGGAAGGTGTCGGGAGTGAGCAACCATTGAGCTCGTGGGTTTGCAAGCCTGGCTCGAGTTTTGCACTGATGCAGTTGTGTAGGTCGGGAGAGTGGCGGCCGAATAAATGCGCTCCAAGCACGCTGTCTCCTTCGCGAGCGGGGTCGGAAGGATGTGAGCTGTCGCGTGGTTGCTCGCCGTGAGTAAATTGTTATGTTCATTGTCATTTGTGCATGACGATGCTGCCCAGGTTTGCCCTCTCACCTTCGGACGTGGAGGAGCCGCCCGAGATGGAAGACCTTCCAGTGCATGTACAAAAGTGAGTTGTTGGGATCCGGGCATTACCACAGCTGCTCATTATTAAGGCGGTTGATCCATATGCGCAAGGAAGCGGATGCCTCCAGAGGTACCTACTACATCACGAAAGTGCCTCTGGATCTTCGATTGGGACGCGCGGATGGTTATCTGGATATGCGGAATTTCTTGGTCGGGTCGCGAAATAACGCTGTTCGGGTGTACGTCGCCGGAATCACGACCGCGGCGGATTTCAAGAATGGGCAGGGTACGCCGCAGCGACGTGTATCGATGACTATCAAGCCGTTGAGTGTCCGCGATTCTGAATGGGCGTCCCGTCTTTATAATGAGTACTCATCGCCGCAAGAACGTGAGGGGATTGATATTAGGTTGGTTGTGTATTCATTGTTTCAACAGAAACTACAAAGGACAGCTTCTTACAGATCCAAGCAACGCGTTGGCAGACGTCGTTTGGTGCCCCGCGAGAGTCCCCTGTATGTCGCTGTCTCCGTTGTAGAGATCTTGCTTACGGAAAGGGTAGGGCAATGCGTTCACGCAAGTGTTTTTGGCAGAGCGGAGTATGCGGGAACGCAAGGCTTGGTCGGTCAATGACCTATCCCGAGGGGATTTGGTCGTTCTTGAAACGCGTCTTCGATTACGACGGAACGAGGTAGGGGCACGCACGATGGAATTCCAGCTTCAGGCCGTGAATGTTGTCGTTCCCTGTGCCAGAGATTTGGGTAGTTCACAAAGCGACGTGGTTGATGAGGTGGATTGGTAGTTGGGATGAATAGATGGGAGCCTTGCAAAGCAAATCAAGAGCGCAAATGATTCGGTTTCCTGAATTGTCTGGTACGGTTGTCGCGTGTTTGGGTACAGTCAGCATGAGAGCAATAATATGTGTCCACGATGATGCCTGTCGCTCGTGCGGGCCGCGGAGGCCAAGGACTACGCGTCGAATGCCAGTTAGTCCAATTCTGTCCCATGGCGCGCTGTATGACGCGTCCCGCTAGGGTAAGAATCCTCTCGAAGGCGGACTTCGGCATTACCGTGTTTCCTTTTAAAGTCGCGTTTACGTTAGTACCCGAATTGGGGTGTCGGTATCGCTATGTATCGTTCAGAGGAAAGGATTGGTTGCTTTCTGTGTTGCACTGAGCCGAAGCCGGGTGACGAGTACTGCCATAGCGCGTGGGCCACTATCAAGACGTGGATCTTTGTGTATTTAAAGGCGGTTGTCAATTCATTCACTTATTGTACCCAACTCCAATATGGCTCAGGTTGGCATTCCTGAAGAGCTTCAGGGTGTCATTTTCGCAGCCGGCGATGCGGCAGTGTTCGTGCGGTCACTCGGCTGTACAGTTTCGGCGCGTTCACTGGCTAGGATTGGTCGACCTGTCCTTGCACTTTGTTCCATTCGAGCGCTGTGCTCAGTGGACGCAGGAGGAGAACTTGACAAGATCATAGTGCGTATTCACTCTGTTCTGGAAAGAGCTGCGTGACTCCAAGTTCGAGTAGGAAATCGAGGCTCGCTTCCTCGGTAATGGAACCTATCAGCGCTGGGCCGCTCTTCTACCTATGCCTTCGGGCCTGGCCGATCCTCAGAGTGTGAGAGGTGGAGAGGTGTCATCGTTGTTTGCGTATTTCGGGGCTCTGGCGTTGTCGAACGAGCTGTCCAGGGCGAATCACATGGTGGAGTCCTGGATCGGTATCACGCTGAGGGATCAGCAAAGGGCGTGGTTGGGATCTAGCGATGATATGCTCGCTGATGATCACATGGCAAGAGAGGATGTCCCACCCGCCTTCCCCATGGTGGAGTGTGACTGGATGTACCGGTCGGCGGAATCTCCACAACTCCCGGCGACGGAAGAAGTCTTAGCGTCTCCCATGTTGTTCTTCAAGCAATTCGCTCTCCAACGCGGCCTGTCTGTGGGAGAGTCTGCCATCTCGAGTGGACCGGATCATTTGCCAACTTGGCTCTGCAAGTTATACTGTAGGATGGTCGTGGTTCCTCCGTGGTTGTGGTTTGCTGATGAATTTTCCCAGTGAATGGCAGCGATGTGCCATGTGGGGAAGGAGTTGGGCGGAGCAAGAAGGAGGGCTACCGCAATGCGGCGCTTATGGCTTTGGAGCGGTTAGACTGGGTGTGCATGCTCTTCGGAAGCTGCTATTTGATATTGATTGTTTGGATGTCGGTAGGTGCCAGGCGAGAAGGACAGCTTGGGGGGGGAGGGCGACATGCCAGCCGACGATGATTAACAATGGATTCAACGACATGTGTTTCTTATTGCGACCGAATAAAACTCGATGTAATGATTGCGGTCCTTTCCAGCAGCTCATTCTCTCATTCTCTAATGAAGATGTGTTACATGTACGTTGCGCATCAGGGTGTTCTCAGTTCAATGTAGAATGGAGTCTTTTGCGCTCGAACGTCGAGACCGTTGCTTCTTTGCCTTACCTTTGCGGAATTTTTCCGTGGAAGGGTCAGGGGGTATGCCAGCTTTACGATCGCGATTGTTCTTAGCTCGTCTTGCGCTATCTCTTTCGCCTTTCGTCGGCGCACGTGCGCGGGGCAGATCAAGTATTTGCGCTTTCAGAGTCCACATGTCTTGTGTAGTTGGGCAACGGAGGTTCGGTAGCTCGGCGCTCTCGAAATATATGATATCACCATTGGCTGTGTTATGCTCTTGATTGACTTGAGGTGGTGGGAGCAGGTCGGCTTCTCGCGGCGCTTGAACTAGGTCGTATACCCAGTACGGAACTTGCAATCTGATCAGCACGTTCCTGCGTATGTGGTTGGACGTTGCGCACTATTTTTTCTTTCCGGCGTTTGCATGAAGCACGGAGCTCCATATGAGGTGCATGCGGTGCACTTGGCTCCTCTTTTTCGTTGATCACAAAATTCGAATGGCATACTTGCGGCGTCCAGAATGCCCTTTTCTCGATCCTTATAGCGTAGGCGTTTTTGTTGGCAATTTTGACAGCGATATGCTCCGTGTCGCCACTGTCAGGTGTGAGCAAGCTAAGTAACAGATGATGGGAGCGTCTTACAATGGTGTCGTGCTCGCCCGGACGATGTAATTGCACGACTCCGTACTGCCTGATCAAGGGAGCGAGATGCTCCGGTTCATCGGCATTCCATGCTATCCTCTGCGGGATTACTCGTTTGCCAATCACGTACCCGTCCTTTCGAGTCCAGCTGGGCAACGTGGTCTCTGACCGGACACGGTTCAGCGAAAGGATAACGCGGTCGTGAAAGCGACTTTGAGAGTAGTACGGATGTTGTAGCCGGTAAGGATCTTCTTCCGGTCGGACAAAGTAGTTTCTCATTGGAGGCCCTACGCGTAACTTGGTGGATGCACGGTCTATTTCAGTGTGTTCGCACGGGCTGTCATGTCCTCCTGAAGGTTTCGGGGATGAGGAAGTTAGCCCTTCACTGATGGCCGGTGTTGGACTCGCGCAGTGTGGCGAGATTGGCGATCGGAGAGAGATGGATCGCCGGTGGTTTTGTGGCGGTCTATCATCTTGGGGAATAGTGTGTTCTTCGGAGAGGTTGTCGTGGTGGAGTGTGGGGAAGGCGGTGCGCGGGGGAAGGCGCCCGGGGGGTCCGAGAGCCGAGGGTCGTTCTCCAGGATCCTTTGATGGACGGTCGATTGACGACCGCTCAATTGGGGGAATTGCATCGATGTTTGGCTCATTGGAACGATCAAGGGGACCTTCGCTTGTTTCGGGCTCGATATCTTTAGGCTGAGTGTCGGATGTGTTGTCGATCTCGGTCGGTACGGTAAGGTCGAGGAAACCTTTTGGATCGTCCTGTTCGGAGGGAGACGGTGGCGGCTGTTCGTTTGGGAACCCTGTGTCGTTGAGCTCAGCAGGATCTTCCCGGGAAGGTTGCGCATCGTTGCCACTCGGAGTTGTTTGACGTAGGTCGTGTAAAGGATGGGGTTGTGCACACGGAGAGCTTTGTATCGTCTCCTCTTCCGTCATGGTCAAGACAGCAGGCGCATCATGCGGTTGTCGGGTGTTCCTTGGAGTGTTCGAGCCGGAGGCAGTGAGATTCTGGTGGGTTAGGTCTGGCGAAGTATGCTCCATGGCGGCACCCTCTGAAGACGAGGAGGTGGAGAGGGAGGGATTCCTGTTATCCGCCACGTGTTGTACGCGTGAACCACTTGGGAGGGTACTGTCATCGGCATTGGTTTGGATGGGAGACGACGTGAGATCAATGTAGTTGTTTCCTGTTTCTTCTCGCATATGGTGTCTATCTCGCGTATCGTGCTTATGTGGCGACACTGGGCGGTTGGGAATCGCCTTGTCGGTTTGGATGTGCAACGCCAAAACGGCTCGACGGTCGGCGCTTTGTGCTTCGTGCACTCTCCAGCTAGTCTCTTTTAGATATTGGCGCGCATCATGGATAAGGTCTGTGTCGGAGTAGCAACAGAGCGATGTGTAGGCTTGGCGGATGTAGCTGGGTATATTGAGGACGTCCGGGAGGAATTCATGGGATTCTTCTTCTCCCTTGTGGACGAGGTGGATTGCTTTGTTGATGAGTTCTATGGCAGGCCCAGTGAAGTCCGGGGGGATGTCTTCTAGGACTTCTTCGTCGAACACAGCGAACATCAGGCTCTACGCGAGTACGTATTAAAGCATGTACTTGTGATATAAGATACTGCACTAACCATCACGTTGCAAGCGGCCTTCATTCTGCTGGTGGGATCTGCTCCGTCTTCTCCCAACACAGCTTTCAGTCTGTTTCGCCAGGCTTTCAGGTCGAAGTATGGGGATCCGAACCGTTGTAGGAAATTGACCTTTCCGCAACGTGCCAATGCGTGTTTCGGGAGGTGTGCTACGGGTAGAATATCGATCGGGATGGGTAGTAGTGTACCGGCACGTCGTTGTATGAGTTCTGTCATGCATTGCAAGACGTTGCCGAGGTTGTGAGACATTATGGGGTTCAGAGAAGTCCCCGCGACGTGAAACTGGAGAACGTAATGGAGCTAAAGCAGCATTTAGACAGGTGCTTTTTGGTACGGCAGCGTAGGCTTACCCAGCGGTCCAGTGCGTGTCCCATATAGATGCTCATGCTGATGACATTGTTGTTGGGCATCCAGTCTGTTCCAGGTGGGACGAGGTCTAGGAGGTGATGTGCGTAATGAGCATCAAGGAAACACCGCACATCGTTGCGTCTTTGTTCGCCGGTCCAATGCCACCATTGTTTGCTCTTGTCTTGGTCGTTTGCAAGAGAGGGTGCACATGTCCATGCATGTGGTATGAGACCCAGGGCATATTGACGCAATGCAGGCGGTAGTTGTCGCTCGGCGAGAATGGTGTCCTCTTCCGGAACTTGATATAGCCACATGATGTTCCGGGCGTGTATAGCTAGCTCCAGCCATAGTAGAAAGAGTTCTCCAGGGAAGTCACCAAGATTGAGATCACCCCGGGCGTCGTCTGCGATGACCTGCGGTTGATGAGCATAGTAGGTCGGTAGTCATATGAGGGGCGTACGAAGATGGGTCGTATGCGCTTCTGATACTTGATATGTTCTTCTCGTGTACGTTCTCTCACATCTGGGACCCGACCAAGGAGGGCGAATAAGCGTTTGAATAGAACAGTGAAGCAGAACCTTAATCTGTCGAACCAAGTCAATTGTATGCGGACTGTCGAGCCCGCCACATCGCGGTACAGTCTGAGGTAACCCTCATCGTCGATGGCAGTTTCTGGCCTAGGTCGCTCGGAGCCTATCATGTTGCGAAAGCAGTCGTATGGAGCGAAGTATCGTCGGGGAATCTGTTTCACGTTCAGGCCTTTGCCGCCCGGCCAAGGGAGCTTATAATCGGCCATGTGGAGGATGTCGATTGCTGGAAGGATATCTGCAACCCTCTTCTCGAGACGAGGAGGGTATCGATCCGATACTCCGAGGTAGTACGCAAATGATATAAACGGATTCTGAGTGGTGTTGGTGAGTACGTGGCCCTGAACAAGAGGGCGTTGAACCCACTACCGCTTGACAGCAGGCCAAGGTGGCCTCGTACAACTCGTGTTCGAGAATGAGAGCCTCAGCACCTGACGGGAGTTTTAGAATTCGCCAGATTGCATCGACTGCACGGTCGGTATGTGAGTTCATCTTATTGCGCAGGAGCTCGCGTATTTCCTCCCCTGCCATGAGGCGCGTTTGCACCGTGGGGCGGATACACGCATGGGTAGGTTGTTGCAATATCTCTTTTCTCATGCGGGTTACGTTATTGGGGATATGGTTGTTGGTCGAAAAGGGCAGAATTGGGTGCGTTCGTGATGGCCAGTGCCACGGTTAGATGTTGCTGAATGCCTTTCGGGTTACAGAAAGCCTCAGGGGCGATATGCTGTGTTCTGGTCGGATATCTCCGCCGAGCAACACGCACGTGGAAGGCAGGTGCGGATGCAAAGTTGAGCCAGTGTACGGGGGAACGCTGCGATGGCGGCGGTCTGGGATGCTTTTAAAGAGGCCAAGGGGACCCGTCGTCCTCCGCGGCTATCGCTCGACCGTCATCTCTAACCGTCGCCAACACTCTTTATATCCATTGGCTCTGCCTCGCTCGCTCATGGTCGACTTCGTCATGCCCGTTGAGGGTCCGCATAGCTGGCCTGGAACACCAAGCGGGCTCTTCGATATGAGTCTATACCCTGTCTCCAGTTACCCAGTCGAACTGCAGTCTGCACTCGTGTCCACCGCCCTCCCCTCCACGAACTCTAAAGTAGGAAGGAAGCGAAAGCGCCTTTCTGGAGGGGATTCCGGAGTGCAGCTAGCGCATACGGCCACCTACGCTCCCAAAGATTTGGGTGGTTACGAATCCAGACCGCTTCGGTTGGCGACTCGGATCACGCATGCGGCATTGTACGATAACTGGCTACTCGTTGCAACGGTCGATGGACTCATTGCCACGCGTTTTGCGACCGACATAGAAGGCAACCACGACAAGGCGGCAATATATCAGTGGAAACCGGAAACCGTTGATGGCAGGATATGGGAGATAGCTGGTGGTCCACAGGCGTTTCGAACAACGAAGGACTGTTTTGAAGTCATCGTGTCTTATCAGGGCCGACCGCGTCACCAAAACCTGGATTTGGTGGATCCCAGCGCCACTACCTCGTTCCACGTGGTGTTTGAACCTGTTCCCAGGGTACTGAACACCATGCCGCGTAGCTCATATCCACTGGCCTTCAACGGGAAGTGGATCTGTTTCGAGAAGCAGGACGGCATCCGATATGTGCATGTCTATCGAGCTCAAGACGGTCTGGTAGTTCCGCTAGCGGTGGACGACCTGGTAAGAGTAGTGATGGTTCTCTGTGTATGCGGGCTAATCGTCCTGTAGTACGGGCGCATAGGAGCTTATTTCGCCCGACGAGCGCAAACGCTGGTTGCCTTTTCTACCGTCACCGAGGATCTCCAGATCTTCTCAACAGAGAAGTTTGCGAATCACTTCCTCGATGGAAGCGGTCCATTGGAATGTCAACAAATTCGCAAGATTGGCTGGATCCCTGCTAACGTCAAAATATGTCACGATGCGGCGTTGGCGCCCGTGCTCCTGGACCGAACCGGAAATCACCTTGCATTATTCTCGCAAGCCAATAGTGTGCCGAATCGATTCGCTATCGAGAACTCGTCGCCAGCCATGTGGGCCAAGACTTTAATCGAGACCGGCTATTATATCGGGGATGCGGTTTTTCTGCCTGGAGGCATGCACTTGGCCTATGTTGTACATCATCGACTTGGAAAGTATCCTTCTCGCGTCGAGATCGTGCCACTGCCTCCTTTTCCGAGCGTGGAGGGTCTCACTGTGGATGCCCCTGTATGCAAGTCGTCCGGGACGGTGTATAAGTCTGGTTCAAACGAGAAGAACGCGATCTTACACTGTGATGCCCTTGTGGTGGAACCATCTCCGGAGCGCGATACAATCACATTCTTGGTGGGACAGCGTGGAACGCCATCGTGGTTCTACATTCGCTGCGGCCAGGCACCCGGAATAGAGCGGGTGGCCACCACGCGGGCCATTCCGCTGGAGGAACAGAATCATGAGTCCGGGTTGGATTTGGTCGGTTTGATCGTGGGCAGCGTTCCATTCTGCGCATGTATCTGCGGCTGACTTCTTGATAGGAGGCGGAGAACATCGATGGAGTGCGGCGTATCATGGTACGCGGGGTCTAATTTCGCGGGACCAATGCTCACCGTCTGCAACAGTCCTCAGTCCGGAAGCGATTGGCCAGTCAACACAACTGGGGATTCACGGTTGGGCAAACAGCGCTGCCGAATAGTGAGTTCTGGGACGACTGGAATACAGGCCAGGATGTCGAACTCGTGCTTCCGGAACTGTTGGAGTGGCCAAGGGGCGGAATGGTTGTGCTTCGAAAATATTTCGGCATCGATCTTCAAGTTGATTTGGTAGCTGGACGCTCAGAAGAGACCGTTAACGACTTCGTGTTCGCCACCACAGTGAAGGGAGAAGTACTGTATCTCGCGCTGAACGTTAACCTCGAGCACTCCGAACGCGCTTCCGATCAGTTTCGATTGCGCCGTAGCTTCAAAAGTGCCGTCGATGCTGCAAGCCAATTGGCGCGCAAGAGCGACCTGAGAATTGACACGCCACCCGATCCCGACTCTGTCCACCGACACCGAGCTATCTGGAGAGACATCGAAAGCTTGAGCGATATCACGAGTGTCACAAAACGCGCTCGGGTCATTGCCATTGCCAAGAGGATGCAGGGTTTGGTTTGTGAGGCAGATCGAGACTAAATGTGTTCAGGTTCCGGCTGTCTAGCATACGTAATACATTTCAAGTCCGCAAACATCTGCCTCATCCGAGTAGTATCGAACAAATCGTTCCCTAGCTAGCCGAATCATTGATAAGCCTTTGCCGTAGTTCTGCAGCCGACGACAATGTACGGCACCAGTCTTTCCATCCTTTCGACTGATTGTTGTAGCGCACTCGGAGCGGCACAGGAGGAAGCGGATGTCCGTCCTCATCCTTGGCCCATTCGCCGTTCGCTACCTCTCGCATGGTAGTCCCGACGAGGCGGCAATGCTTGCATGGGTCGATAAGTATCTTTGGTCTGAACTCGGGCTTGCCCATAGGTCTGTTCATTTCGGCGATCAAGTCTACCGGGGTCGAACCTGCGGTGGCGATAGCATCCCTGAGGTCTGCAATGATGACCGAGACGGCTGGGCGCTTCTTTAGCGTGACGAGTTTGATAGTTACATTCGACAAGAGAGACCGTCCATTGGAGTGGCGTAACTGGCCAAGGATCCTGTTCGCGAGTGAGACAATATGTCAATTGTAGAGTGACAGTGCACGTACCACTTCCAAGTGTAATATTCCGCACATGTTCCTATCTTTCTCGCTTCCCCTCGTACTCGATCTCCCAGTCCACCGTCATTCCACTCGCACATCGAGGCAAAGGCTTCTGAGAGTAACACCTCGCCCAACGCCATGCGTCTCGTGCGTTGCAAGGCAGGCTTCTCCTCTGGGTAGTCCTCCCACTCGCCCGGTGTGCTGCAACCGACGAGCGAACAGGCGAGGTAGGGGTCGGGAAGTGACGATCCGGAAGTCGGTATGATGACCGGCATTGAGAAGCAATATGGTACGTCCGTTGCTGGGAGCATCCGGTAGGCCATCCAGAGGCATGTGATAATGAAGAGTTGGGTTTCGTCCTCGGTGACGGGTCGGACGATGTGGGCAAGGACGTGGGCTACTAGGTGTCAACGTAGGGGGCAATGAAGACAAAGCGCTTACCAAAGGCACTGCAGGTATCCGCGATGCCGAAGGATATGCCCTGGAGCTCGAAGTTGACGACCTGCAACACTTTCGCGCTTCCGGCGTGTAACTCGATACCGTCTGGGCAGTTCGTGCGCGATGTCGCACGGTAAAGCGACACTTCCTCGTCCCTATAGGTAATGGAGTGAGACGCTGTGTGTTTAAGGGAGGCGTAGGACTCACGAGAGCCGTTCCTCCAGCGCTGGATTTACGAACACATGGAATGCCGCGGTAGCAGATGCAGGCATTGAATGTGGTTGGTCGGTCATGTTACCGCGGAGCTGGGTGGCAATATCCTGCAAGTAAAGTTAAGCCGATGTTCTTACAGCGGACTAGGAATAACGCACCGCGGGGTCGTACAAGGACAAATAGGCTTGCATGCGGTCTACCGGGGTAGGCATCGTTGACAGGGGTGTGTGGGCGGGAACGTTGGTCATGACGTCGAGCGCGTTGTTCTGTGGTAAGGTCAGATGAACTCAGTAGGCAGAGATCGGGCACACTGGAATGTTTGGTCCCTGACCAGCATCACTTGTGAACGTGAACTCGTGACTTTGCTCCGTTTGATGCAACGACATGGCGCGACCGGATAGACGTAATGCTAGAGCGGGAAGGAAATTGTGGATGTATCGTGCCTTCGCTCTTCCTTTTCGAGTTTGGGATCGACTCCTCAGTGGAAATGGCGGCACGGGGCGCAAGGTGATGATGGTAAGGGTCCGCACGGATGCCGATTCAGCACCGCTTTTTCCGCTGAGGGTCCTCCCGCGTCGCGCCACTCCTTTGTCGGTCTGCCGATGGGCCATTGTTGCTTTGTACGTCGAGTTGGCAGGAAAAACACACGCCGTCGCTGTCGCACTTCATTTGTGTGCTTGTCACAGCATCTGTACGCTGTTGAGGATACTTGTGTTGGCGGGATGCTATGAAGTGGAAGCACATGCGCACCCCTGGGTGATGGTGTATCCAACCGCAACGCGTCGAGCGGGGAACGCCCAGTCATCCATGCATCATTGTGCTTCCTATCCCCACCCTTTACGGCAGTTCTCCTCGCAATGTAGTGAGGAAGGGGGTCTTCAATCGGCGTGCCAATGACTTCAGTCCAGACATTTTGCGGAAATGTAAGGGTTGAAGGGGCATGGAGGTGGACCTCGTAAAAGAAGAAGGACGGATGCTGAGAAGGATGCGGACCCTGACGATGTGCACGATGACGACAGCATCCGAAGATTCGAACTCCGTTCATGCTTCTTGCCTGAAGTAGGCCTGTGAACAGTAGTGTGGGATGTGAGCTTCACAGTACTGTCTCCAGTTATGCAGTATCCCGTCACACCTGAAAGTATCCGGCTTAGAGTTGGAGTGCATCCCACATAACCCTGCCCTGCATCCTACTTTGCAATCACGCGCATCCTGCCTAACAACAGGGTACATCCTACATATGATACAGTTGCATCTTGTTGCCTAGAGAAGCAGGCCTGCGAAGAGTAGTACGGGGTGTGAGCTTCACAGTACTGTCTCCAGTTATGCAGTATCCCGTCACACCTGAAAGTATCCGGCTTAGAGTTGGAGTGCATCCCACATAACCCTGCCCTGCATCCTACTTTGCAATCACGCGCATCCTGCCTAACAACAGGGTACATCCTACATATGATACAGTTGCATCTTGTTGCCTAGAGAAGCAGGCCTGCGAAGAGTAGTACGGGGTGTGAGCTTCACACTACTGTCTCCAGTTATGCAGTATCCCGTCACACCTGAAAGTATCCGGCTTAGAGTTGGAGTGCATCCCACATAACCCTGCCCTGCATCCTACTTTGCAATCACGCGCATCCTGCCTAACAACAGGGTACATCCTACATATGATACAGTTGGATGTGGCTACGCCCCCTCTTTAGCCTAGGAAACGCTCCCATAACCTTTGGCAAGGAGGTGTCTACTCGGGCTACGTCCCCTCTTTAGCCTAGGAAAGTGAAACGCTCCCATACCCCTTGGCAAGGAGGTGTCTACTCGGGCTACGCCCTCGCTTTAGCCTAGGAAACGCTCCCATGCCCTTCGGCAAGGAGGTGTCTACTCGGGCTACGCCCTCGCTTTAGCCTAGGAAACGCTCCCATGCCCCTCGGCAAGGAGGTGTCTACTCGGGCTACGTCCCCTCTTTAGTCTAGGAAACGCTCCCATGCCCTTCGGCAAGGAGGTGTCTACTCGGGCTACGCCCTCGCTTTAGCCTAGGAAACGCTCCCATGCCCCTCGGCAAGGAGGTGTCTACTCGGGCTACGTCCCCTCTTTAGTCTAGGAAACGCTCCCATGCCCTTCGGCAAGGAGGTGTCTACTCGGGCTACGCCCCTCTTTAGCCTAGGAAACGCTCCCATACCCCTCGGCAAGGAGGTGTCTATCCGGGCTACGCCCCCTCTTTAGCCTAGGAAAGTGAAACGCTCCCATACCCCTTGGCAAGGAGGTGTCTACTCGGGCTACGCCCTCGCTTTAGCCTAGGAAACGCTCCCATACCCCTCGGCAAGGAGGTGTCTACTCGGGCTACGCCCCCTCTTTGGCCTAGGAAACGCTCCCATACCCCTCGGCAAGGAGGCGTCTATCCAGGCTACGTCCCCTCTTTAGCCTAGGAAAGTGAAACGCTCCCATACCCCTTGGCAAGGAGGTGTCTACTCGGGCTACGCCCCCTCTTTAGCCTAGGAAACGCTCCCATGCCCCTCGGCAAGGAGGTGTCTACTCGGGCTACGCCCTCGCTTTAGCCTAGGAAACGCTCCCATGCCCTTCGGCAAGGAGGTGTCTACTCGGGCTACGCCCCGTCTTTAGCCTAGGAAACGCTCCCATACCCCTCGGCAAGGAGGTGTCTATCCGGGCTACACCCCCTCTTTAGCTTATGGGAGGGTTCCTATCTGGATTAAATAGAAGGGATATGTTCGCGCTCGACGGCTGCGTGTCGAACGGTTTTGACGGATTTTATCTCAACGAACGGAGGTCATGGACTGGGCTGCAGTGTCGGTTGTTGTCACTCTCTGCCTGGAGATACAGATTTGGGGATCGGCTGTTGTTCAAAGAAAGATGCTTTTATTGGTAAGCAGGATACCGATGGTCTCCGTCCAGGATGCATGCTGGTACAGTGTGGGATACGTCGGACTGAATGTGGGATGTGGTCAGGTACAACGCAGGATGCATGCTCCTACAGTGTGGGATACATCGGGCTGAGTGTGGGATGTGGTCAGTTACCAAACAGGATGCATTCTGCTACAGTGTGGGATACGTCGGGGCGAACGAGGGATGCGGTCAGTTACCGAGCAGGATGCATGGTGTCGTTGAGTTCGATGAGCCCGTTTTCCTACGCTCAATCTCGCCGTATCATGTAGTCTCTTGATGATGCAGAGTGGGAGCCCGTTGACAGGGTGGTAAATCGTGCATGTGGCATCGGCACGGTGTCACACAGATGAGAGATTCCGCTGAACGATGGTGTTGCCGCGTTGTATCTCACAGGGATCAACGAAGCACTGTAAGAAACCGCACTGAAGCCTGATGGGAAGCGGAAAGACAAAGCAGATGCTCATGCGACTTTCAACACGCGCAAACTCGCGATGGGTAACTCTTGTCGTGCTCATGCTGCCTGGGTTGAGAAGGGATGGCTTCGATCTCAGCCGAATGGATCATGCGGAGAACATGGTTTTATTCCACTTGCGGACGCATCCTATCACATCACTCTTTCTCACATTTTCTACGGTTAGGTCATCTATTTCATAGTTTTCTGTCTGCTTGCTCCCCTCCTCTTTGCCTTTTCGTCTACGTTCCTGCAAGGTTCTGGTGCCCTTTCTACACGAATAGAACACCCTCTCCCCATGACGGTCATCAAAACTATGTTGGGAGATTTTCGAGTGGTTTGAGGTATATCGGTCCGGTATTATGAATTTTCGCTCTCGCTGATGGCACGGGACGGCTGCGGCTTTTGAAGCCTTGTTGTGGTTCTTCATTAGGCACTGTCAACGGGAAAGGCCCAGAACGTACTCGTACCAATTGCCGTCTGATGCCGACCGTCTCATGTTATTGATCTTGGTAAGCTTGACGCAAGCGGATGAGAGTCGCTTGCACAACGCATTTCGGGCGGTCGCGAGGGCCGCACTGTCGAGCTGCCTCAGATCTGCTGTTGAACAGCCTAGGAAGGCTGGAAGTATTGAACCCAACGGCATTCTCAGCTCTTCTAGCTCTTGATAGGTCGTCAGCATATCTTCCAGCTGCGCCTAATCATTTTGTCCGGTTAGCGCATCGGCTTGAACCTGTTCCAAATACCAAGGGATCCGTCCGTGCGTACCAGGTCTCGTTTCTTAAACAGGTGTATATGAAGCGCGAGATACTTGATACCAGTTGCGCAGACTCCGATGTGCCGTAAATAGGGGAGGACCCAGGCCATGTACTCTGCCAGCCGGTCTTTGCTGCATAACGATAACGCGGAGAGTCTATCGCTCTTTTTCAGATGGTAGACGATATCCTCGAACACTTCACGCCAAAGGGCAATGTCGTAGAGGCTCAGAGTGATTGCCAACTGTTCGATGGGGCGATATTCTCCTGATTCCAGGGGACCGAGGAAGGTCCTCAGTGTGCGGAGATTGGCATGACACACAGCAAGATCTGCCAGGTTTGGTAGGGCGTTGGCGGGGAGATAAGGACACAGAGGGAACGAGGAGCGATGAAGACGCAAGAGCGAGATATTCGCATGTTTGGTGAGAAACTCGGTCAGGAGACAGCTGCCTTCTTCCAATGACATGCCTCTGAGGCATAGGTCGGTAAGAGTTGGCCAGTATCCTTTGAGCAGGGTCTCGCAATCTACGAGACTCGTTCCAGCGGCGACGTCGAATTCACAGTCTAGTCCCAGAAGTAGCTCGGTCAAGTGTGGATGATGACTGATAAGAACGCCAGCCGTTGCGTTGAGGATGAATGCGCCTTCCGATCTCGTAAGATCTGCAAGCTGTCAATAGGCTGTTTTCGCGCTGGGTAAGTTCCGCACCTTGTGAGATCAGTGTGAAGGTTGCCAAGCATCTCGGAAGTTGAGTTATGACCTTGCAGCCCATCTTTAGTACAGACCATGGACATTGGCGAAAGCCGGTTTACCTTAATGACTTCTTCGGTATTTATGACGTGTGGTACGATCCATCCCATGCCGTATAGCCGTATCCGTACATCCTTAACTCTCCCGGTCGGCAAACCGGAAAAAAAAGATCCCAGTTTGCCGAAACTTTCGTAACAGCAGTACAGGGAAATGTATTTCATGTTTGTTAAGAAAGGGGCGACAGGTGTCATGAGAATCGCGCTGTCGCTGTGATTGTACGGCTGCGCGAGGCGGTATGCATATGGGTCGAATGCTGACCGCGACAGCTGTGGAATCGAACAATAGTCTTCTTTGCCAGCCCAACTATCCTTCACCTCGAGCCGCCGAATCGAGCGAGCGAAACGCGCATTTTTAATCAGGTCCTTCCATGCGGCGTCATCTTCTATGAACATCTGGGTGTTCAGGTAGCAGAGCCATTCTTGGGAGGCAGAGTATGTGCGACTACTAAGCAGCATCATCGTGAGCAGGTCGGATGGTGATGAAATCTGTTTGGCAATGTGGAGAAGCAAGTCGTTCGGAAGATCATCCATTTGAGCATATGTGGATAGGCTTCTTTCAGTTACCATAGCCGTGCATATACCCGTGTTTGAGTCGACTGGGGATGTTGTTTCATTTGATGCGTCTTCGGCAGCCTGAGAGGACTCCATCTTGCGGTATCGTATCCGTGGTACTTGTGACGTGCGAGCGTTGGAGAATAAGCAGAACAGGATGGCGGAAATACCAGAATGCAGTAGTCCTAGCTGTATGTTCAGGACTGTTCTTAATGTCAGATCAGGAAATGGTTCTATCAAAGTTATGGTTCCTCGACGAGACGCGTCTTACTCGCTTCCGGCTTACTTGGTCAGCAACGTCGCGTGGAGGCTGTGCAATAAGCTTCCGGCTTCAGTTACGCAAGCGAGCTCGGTACACATCCTCACCCACCCCCTCAGCCCCGGTCCATGCACGGATTCCGTCAAACTCGATGTCCAGACAGCTCCCGTTAACCACTCACTCTCGGTCGTTCGTTACGCCACATTGGCACGTTGTCAAATGCGATAGGGGTGGGGGGCAGTACGGGGTGTGCGGAAGCCAATGCCTCTGGGGTGGGATGTGAAGCTCACGCTTGCGTCGTTTCACTCGCCCTGTCCTTATCGTCGTTGTTGGTATGTCGGTGCCCAGAGGTGTTTCCTGTTGAACGAAGAGCGACAGAGTCATCGTGTATCCCTGATGGGTATGCCTACGCCTCAACGGTCTGGTTGCGCAGGACGGCAATCAATGACGTATTCTCTTCTGGTTGATTTCGGCCTATCCTGTTCGGCACTTGCGAGGTTCCCGTAGTGGACGATCGACCTATTCGATGGCGTCCTGGTTACATTGAGGACGCAGTCAGAGGGACATTCATGGTATCAAACGCCCTTGCGGTACGTCTCGTCTGTCCGTATAGGAAGCGTTTCCTTTGGCTTATTGTTCGACACAGCGGTAACCACTAGTATGAACACTCGCTAGTGATCCGAAGCCGGTAGGGAGGACATGACATGATTCGCTCGGCCCTCTCATTATTGATTGATTGCGTAGAAGGCCGAGGCTGTTTGTGGGTCGGTACATTGTACCCTGTGCGTGCACCTGTCGCTTGTTGCTCACTTTGACTGAATTCGGGTAGCAGAAAGATATACGGGCAGGCGCAATTGCAAAAATGGGTTCGCGAATGATCGACAGCAATACATCTAGGGCGCTGGTAGCTTGGGTGGATGATGGGCAATGGAAGTTTGTATACAGTGCTGCAGGGACGTTGCGGTGTGACTACCGGCAAGCAGTCGGCCTACAAAGTCTGTCTGATCAGATAGGTAGGCATTCATCGCGAGGGATAAGCTGCTGGCTCAGCGCGTCATCCCTGCTAGACCCTTGCAATCCCCCGTCACGAACTCGTCGGAGCCGAAGGTCTCGATTGGACTCGTCCATCTCAAGTGTACCATTCTCGCCAACCTCCGTTCTCCAGCTTTCGCCTCTGAAATCGCAGAACTTCTATGTCCTCCAAAAGGGCTTTCCTTACAGTGGTCCAATCGGATGGCCCGCCTATATCTGACGAAGCACCGCCAAATAAACGTGCGCGCCAACAACTGATTGGTTCCACGAAGCCTTCGTCGAACGAGCCCTCGCCTATTGGAGAGTATACTAGCTCTCCACCAAAACTATCTCCTCGTGGTCGGGCCCGGTCGCTTGGCGGTGATTCGTTTAGGAGGCGAGCCAACACTGTCGTGTATTCCAAACTGCAATTGGGACCTCCAGGTGGGTGGGGTTATCCTGTCTCCCGAATAACATGCACTGCCATCGCGATTCTCCATCTGATTGTTACCTGTCCCAGGACCAATCCCGCAATTCGCACTGCCGGCGGAGAAACCGGGGCCAGTTCGGCCCAATCCTGTGCATATAAAGAATGTACGTTGCGTAATCCTCGATATATGCGCGCATATATCCAACAATCGAGTGTGATCAGGCTTCAAGTTCATCTGTTGGCACGAGGCCAGAGGGGAGGGACTGTACTCCTATAACTACGGTGAGAGATCTCCATCGAAAGGGATACCTGTTCGGAGGATCCTTACTCGTCACAGAAGGGAACATCGGAGAAAGAGAGGAGAGGCATGAACGAAACGATAATCTCAGATGGGTTGCCCCGAGTAAGTAGCGATGTTCGTCGTGGTGATATCATATTAATTTCGGCAACAGAGGGAAAGATCTGATGTCAAAGTCACGGCTGGAGCGCTATGCCGTGCGAGCCTCCCATTGCCGAGTGGCGCCTCGTCCGTT